>OY757023.1:2519291-3799385 GCA_963580285.1 Lucinisca nassula | reverse complement strand
GGGTATGGATGGGGGTATTGCTGAATAAAACTTTGGACCTATATCTAATTCATCATACTAAATATAAACCAAATCCATTCTACGGTTTTGAAAATATGAGCTCAAGTTCTACCTGGTACAAATACCTAAACCTGGGTCTTAAACGTTAGAAATTTCTAAGTTCGTGCCCTTGACCTTGAGGTCACGGTTACGGGTGGGGGCATTGCTGAATAAAACTTTGGACCTATATCTATCATCATACTAAATATAAACCAAATGTATTGTATGGTTTGGAAAATATGAGCTCAAGTTCTACTTTGTACAAAAACCATAACCTGAGTCTAACAGAATTACGTACATACATACATACATTCGGACGCAGTTACACAGGTACGCACAGACCCACGGTCGCACGTATGGAAAACCAAAAAACTATATGCCCCCGGCATCATCCGATGTGGGGGCATAAAAAGTGAAAGTTAACGACGGACGGACGACGAAAACAGGCCATGGCATAAGCTCACCTGGAGCGAAGGCTGACAAACATCATATTACTTACATTATATAACTGCTCTTCTGATAGTAGACCACATGTTATTAAAATGATATTTTTGTTCGTTTGTATTGGGAGTTTAATAGGCCACCCAACATTCCTTTAGGTAATTTTTGAGCCAGTCAGTTTATTTATACCCACTTTCCATGGGCATGTTTATGCTTAAGCGGCTAACCAGTACAGTGCACATTCTTTTGCCAGAAACTGACAACTCCCCATCTTGAATCAGTGGGAGAGAATGACCGTAGAAAAGATTTCATGATCACTCTGCATGAGTTTTGTTTGTTTGTTTGATTTCAGGTTAAACGTCCCCGTCTACACTGTAAAGGTCATTTTGGAGACGTTGTTTCCAATTTTGTGGGACTTTTACCCAACATTGAGATAAAATGACATCTAAAGCCCTGTCCCCCAATGAAACTCAAAGTGTTTATAAACATAGATGGTCCGACTTGCACTGCTTTGCTTGGCAGGCTTAGATTCTCTAAGCGGTTTACAAGTACTCGTGTGCGGTCAGTTTCAGATCTGCGTGGAAGCATCATGCAGCCCATATATTTCTTCAAGCCCCTATGGGCGGGGGCCAAAACCCCGGAAGGTATTACTAGTACATAATGTCAAGATGCCCTCCGTGACAACCTGATATCTTCCGCAATAAAATCTAATTCAAAATCACTTTTATAATAAACTGAATCTTACACCCGTGGACATTATATGGAGGATGATCTTACCCAACTGTCTGGGGGTGATTTGGGGTTCTTGAAGTCAAGGTCATACAGTTTTTTATCCTCCTTGTAGAATTCTGATGCTGCAACATCCATACCAATCTTAATCTTCCCGGTGTAACCAGCATTCTCGATAGCCGTCTTCAGTAGTTCAAGTCCTGTGGAAGGTCAAGGTCAATACAACTACAGTCAAATTTTAACCCTTATCCTGCTGTTCTCGACTATCCCGACCTTTGCAAACAGTGTAGATCCAGATCAGATGGCTTCTGAAGAAGCCTTATCCTGCTGTTCACGACTATCCATACCTTTGCAAACAGTGTAGATCTAGATCAGATGGCTTCTAAAGAAGCTTTATCCTGCTCTTCATGACTAGCCCTACCTTTACATATCATATGAAGTCACGTATGAGAGTGTAATAACGTCATGTAATCTTTTCAATAATCCACTAGTGGATTAAATATGCAAAATAGCTAGATACATCCCGTAACGATACATGTACGACGTCCTTAACGACGTCACATTTACTATTGGCGGAATATTGACATTTTTGTAAACAATCGTGAATAAAATGCATTTTAAATGACATATGATAAATAGAATTTTGCATTCGTGCTCATGCATTAGCTAATTTATTAAACTCATTGAGGAAAAGGCATAAAATGCTCGGCAAAGCCTTGCATTTTATCCCTTTTCTCAACTCGTTTAATAAATTCAATAATACATGAACACTTATGTAAGATCCTCTATGTAATGTATGAAAGAGTTGAAACAGAAATATTCTCCCTCTACCCATACCCCACGTTTGCTTGTTTGTTTGTATTGGAGTTTAATGTTCCAATCAGTACTATTTTAGGTCATTTTTGAGCCGGTCAGTTTACCTATCCACACTTGTCCTTGGCAGGCTTAGACGTAAGCCATTAACCAGTACAGTGCACATTCTTCCACCAGAAACTGACAACTGCCCTTCTCGAATCAACGAAGGGAGAGAATGACCGTAGAAAAGATTTCATGATCAAACTCCACGAAAGAATGTTTCCGACCACTGCAGGTACCCAACTCGTTTCCTCCTGATCACCACTCGGACGCGATTGAGATACCGAGGTCGGCAAGGCTTCACACATGTGACCAAAGTGTGGCACAAACCCACAGCAATGAGATCTTAATATGTACTGTGATAAACCTACCTTCTTTGTTGTCCAATATGTTTGGTGCAAATCCTCCTTCATCTCCTACATTGCAAGCTGGAATATAAAAAAAAAATATTGAGTAAAATATACATGGAAAATCTTTGAGGAATGTTCATATCACATGACGTTTTAACCCATTTCATGTGGGAAACCCCTAAAGGGATACCTTGGCAAACAGTTCAGGCCCAGATCAGATGCCGCAGAACGCGGCGTCTGATCAGGGCCTGCACTATTTGGTAACAGTTTTTTTTCCGTCAAAAAAATAGAAAAAAACGAAAAAATAGGCCCGACACCCCTGATATGACAAATGTAAGTGTCCAACATATAGCAATGGAAACGTCCACTAGCACTTAATGGATTAACAGCAAGTTTACCAAGGAAACACAAGGGTAGCATCCCCTCGAACTGCATAAACGCATCAACATCTCATCCAATCTGCACATGTTAGACCTATTAAGCATTATAGATTCCCTTTGATGCTTCTATGATGATCACTTGGTTTTCTTTCCTGTGCACTAGGTTTTTAATGTTAAGTCCACTGTGACCTTGACCTCTGACCCTTAACCTTGAAAACTGATAGGGTTCATCCTCTCTCCATGGGGAACATTTGTGGAAGGTTTGATGCTTCTATGACGATAGCGCCATCTTCTACCCGTTCACAAGGTTTAAATGTCAAGTCCATTGTAACCTTGACCTCAAAAATTAATAGGATTCATGCCCTTTCCATGGGAAACTCTTGTGGAAGGTTTGATGCTTCTATGATAGCTTTGTCTTCTATCCTGTTCACAGGGTCCGAAATTAAGCTCGCATTTACGCTACATGCAAATGAGCATTTCAAAATGCGAGGACAAAATATCTGTACAAGAAAATTTTTCGCGAATGCAAAAAATGTCCATTAGTCGTTAAAAAAACAAAACGATAATACAGACGACAATAATATGCCGGGAGATGTGTCGCCGGTGCGATGTATCAGAGGCCAATAATGGCGTCCGAAACCCGTTAAAACTAGAATTTGTTTTTCTACAAAAACACAGATGTCTCCCCCGTTTTTGATTGCTACGTATAACCTTGACATTGGAGGTATTGAGCTGGGTCTTGTGTGCACACATCATCTAATGAAGATGAACATTTCTGCATAGTAACTTTAAAAATGTTCATAGAAAAAAAAAAGGTATTGGCCGTAAACAAAAAAGCACTTTTTTACCTTTGACCTCTAAGTATGGCCTTGACCTTTGCGGTACAACACATTGTCTCATGATGGTTAACATTTCTGCCAAGTAATTTCATAATCCATCAAAGAATAAGGAAGTTATTGACTGTCCTTTTTTTTTACCTTTGACCTCTAGGTATGACCTTGACATTGGAGGTATGGACCTTGGTCTTGCACATGACTCATGGTCCAACTTTCAAGCCTCTAGCTCCAACAGTTTTTGAGATATCTTGCTGACAAGATTTTATTAAAAAAAATTCAACTCTTGAAAGGGGCATAATCCGGATGAGAAAAAAATACGTGTCAGCTTATTTTCCATTAGGAATGCATATATGAAATTTCAAAACCATAGCATACACAGTTCTAAAGATATGCTATGCATCACTTTTAGGATTCATTACAATGGGCACAAATTACCAAAATGACAAAGGGCCATAACTCGCAAAGTATTTTTCGGAATTTTGTCAAAAGTTGCTCAGTTCATATACTCATCACCACCAATATACTCAACAACTTTCAAGGCTCTAGCTCCAATAGTGTTTGAGATATTTTGCTGACAAGATTTTATTAAAAAAATTTCAAAGGGCAATAACTCTTGAAAGGGGCATAATCCTGACGAGAAAAAAAATACGCGTCAGCTTATTTTCCATCAGAAATGCATATAAAGTTAAATTTCAAAATTATAGCATACACCGTTCTAAAGTTATGCTATGCATCACTTTTAGCATACATTACAATGGGCACAAATTACCAAAATGACAAAGGGCCATAACTCACAAAGTATTTTTCGGAATTTTGTCATAAGTTAATCAGTTCATCTACTCATCACCAACAATATAATCACCAACTTTCAAGGCTCTAGCTCCAATAGTTTTTGAGATATCTTGCTGACAAGATTTTATTTAAAAAATTTCAAAGGGCAATAACTCTTGAAAGGGGCATATTCCGGACGAGAAAAAAAATACGTGTCAGCTAATTTTCCATGAGGAATCCATATATGAAATTTCAAAACCCTAGCATACATGGTTCTAAAGTTATGCTATGCATCACTTTTAGCATACATTACAATGGGCACAAATTACCAAAATGACAAAGGGCCATAACTCACAAAGTATTTTTCGGAATTTTGTCAAAAGTTAATCAGTTCATCTACTTATCACCATCAATATAATCACCAACTTTCAAGGCTCTAGCTCCTATAGTTTTTGAGATATCTTGCTGACAAGATTTTATTAAAAAAAAAAAAAAAAATTCAAAGGGCAATAACTCTTGAAGGGGGCATAATCCGGACGAGAAAAAAAATACGCGTCAGCTAATTTTCCATGAGGAATCCATATATGAAATTTCAAAACCCTAGCATACACGGTTCTTTAGTTATGCTATGCATCAAAAGCTTAATGGACAGACGAACGGACGAACGAACCAGAACCAATATGCCCCTCAAACTTTTTCAAAGTTGGGGGCATAATAAGAAAGTTATTGACAGAACACAAAAAAGGCCCTTTTTTACCTTTAACCTCTATGTATGACCTTGACCTTTCAGGTATTAAACTGGGTCATGCGTGCAACACATCATCTCATGGTGGTTAACATTTCTGCCTAGCAATTTCAAAATCCATCTAAAAATAAGAAAGTTATTGACCAAACACGAAAAAAGGCCCCTTTTTTACCTTTGACCTCTATGTATGACCTTGACATTTTAGGTACCAAACTGAATCATGCATGCAACACATCGTCCCATGATAGTTAACATGTTTGCCAAGTAACTTCAAATTCTATTTAAAAATAGGCAAGTTATTGACAAAACCCGAAAAAAGGCCCCTTTTTTTACCTTTGACCTCTAAGAATGCCCTTGACCTTTGAGGTACCAACCTGGGTCATGCGTGCAACACATCGCCTTATATTGGTTCACATTTCTGCCATGTGATTTAAAAATCCATATACGACCAAATACAAAAAAAAGGCCCACTTTTTGACCTTTGACCTCTAAGTATGACCTTGACCTTTGAGGTACCGACCTGCCTCATGTGCACCACACATCGTCTCATGATTGTTAATAATTATGCCAAGTAATTTTAAAATCCATCTCAAAATTAGAAAGTTATTGACAAAATACGAAAAAAAGGCCCCTTTTTTGACCTTTGACCTCTAAGTATGACCTTGACCTTTGAGGAACCGACCTGCCTCATGCGCACCACACATCGTCTTATGGTTGTTAATAATTATGCCAAGTAATTTTAAAATCCATCTCAAAATAAGAAAGTTATTGACCAAATACGAAACAAGAGGCCCATGGGCCACTACGCTCACCAGAGGTCATGTGGTTTATACCATATACAGGCAAGGTGCCCATCTTGGTCATGTGACAACAATACCAAAATAATGTTAAACTGCCTCATCCCCATAGATGCTTTACATGTATTTTGGTTTCAATCAGCACAGCTCTTTTACTGGAGAAGAAGATAAAAATACTGAATCTGAGCCATCCAAGACAAAGGTCAGTAATGACCTAGACCTTTGGAAGTAATAAACTTCCTTTCAGCTAACTGCAAATATCATTTTTGATGTCACAGCCTACCAGGCAATCAGAAATAGCCACTACTTTGCCATTTTTCCATACAAATGTCTAAGTGACCAAGTTTGACCTTGACATAAAACAGGTCAAGGTCAACCAAAGGTCATCATTTGAACAAACTTGGTAGGGCCCAAGTCCCTGATGCTGCATACCAAGTTTCAAGATCATCGGCCATTCCGTTCTTGAGAAGAAGATTTTTAAAGGTTTTTACCATATATGGGCATGGCGGCCATATTGGTCATGTGACCCAGTCCTCACGAACAAACTTTCGTTCCCTCATTCCAAAGAGGCTCCACATGTAATTTGGTTTCAATTGGCCAAGTAGTTTAAGTGAAGAAGAAGATAAAAATACTGAATCTGAGCCATCCAAGACAAAGGTCGGTAAATGACCTTGACCTTTGGAACTGATAAACTTCCATTCAGCTGATTGTAAATACCATTTCTGATGCCACTAGCTAATGTACAATCAGAAAAATCCACTGTTTTGCCATTTTTCCATACAAATGTCTAAGTGACCAAATTTGACCTTGACGTAAAACAGGTCAAGGTCAACCAAAGGTCATCATTTGAACAAATTTCGTAGGGCCAGAGTCCCTGATGCTGCATACCAAGTTTCAAGATCGTCGGCCATTCGGTTCTTGAGAAGAAGATTTTTAAAGGTTTTTACCATATATGGGCATGGCGGCCATATTGGTCATGTGACCCAGTCCTCACGAACAAACTTTCGTTCCCCCATCCCATAGAGGCTCCACATGTGATTTGGTTTCAATTGGCCAAGTAGTTTAAGTGAAGAAGAAGATAAAAATACTGAATCTGAGCCATCCAAGACAAAGGTCGGTAAATGACCTTGACCTTTGGAACTGATAAACTACCATTCAGCTGATTGTAAGTACTATTTCTGATGCCACTAGCTAATGTACAATCAGAAAAATCCACTGTTTTGCCATTTTTCCATACAAATGTCTAAGTGACCAAATTTGACCTTGACGTAAAACAGGTCAAGGTCAACCAAAGGTCATCATTTGAACAAACTTGGTAGTGCCCGAGTCCCCGATACTGCATACCAAGTTTCAAGATCATCGGCTGTTCGGTTCTTGAGAAGAAGATTTTTAAAGGTTTTTACCATATATGGTCATGGCGGCCATCTTGGTCATGTGACCCAGTCCTCCCCAACAAACTTTCGTTCCCCCTTCCCATAGAGGCTCCACATGTAATTTGGTTTCAATTGGCCCAGCAGTTTCTGAGGAGAAGTCATTTGAAAATGTTGACGCAGACGCGGACGCGGACGCGGACGCAGACGCGGACGCGGACGACGGACGGCGGATCACTGCCTATACTATAAGCTCCCCCGGAGCCTTCGGCTCTGGTGAGCTAAAAAAGGCCCCTTTTTTGACCTTTGACCTCTAAGTATGACCTTGACCTTTGAGGTACCGACCTGCCTCATGCGCACCACACATCGTCTTACGGTTGTTAATAATTATGCCAAGTAATTTTAAAATCCATCTCAAAATAAGAAAGTTATTGACCAAATACGAAATTAAGGCCCCTTTTTTGACCTTTGACCTCTAAGTATGACCTTGACCTTTGAGGTACCGACCTGCCTCATGCGCACCACACATCGTCTTATGGTTGTTAATATTTCTGCCGAGTAATTTTAAAATCCATCAAAAAATAAGAAAGTTATTGACCGGACACGATTTGCCCATACATATATACATACCAACAAACTTCCAAGGGAGATAATTCAAAAAGTATAAATGCGAGAGTTATGGTTCTTGCGCACTGCACGTCGTCTAATGCTAATTAAAATTTATACGAAGTTTCGTGACGATAGCTCTAACGGTTTTCAAGTTACAGAGCGGACACGAAAGTGTGACAGACGGACAGACGGACAGACAGACAGACAGACGCCCGTGGGAAAAACAATATGTCTCTCCGAAAAAAAATTTTCGGGGGAGACATAATTTCGCTGACAGTTATCACCTTTGATTATTTGTTTCTCATTTGTCTGATTATACTTCACATTAAAATTATTAAAGAATGAAAAACAAATTATTATATTATATCAAAATAATTTTCTTTTTTTGAAATGTGTGTGTGAATTCAGGTTTAATGTCGCTTTCAACAATTTTTCAGTCATATCACGACGGTGTCTGGTTGCGACAGGGAGCTCAATGCTCACGTTTATAGTGCTGCCTCACTGAAGTATCATGTCCTGGATACACTACATGATACCACACCCAGTCACATTATCCTGATACTGGGTCGACCAGTCCTAGCTCTACCCCGTAAATCTGAGTGCCAAGCGAGGAGCAGCTAGTACCATTCTTAACGACTTTGTAGTGTCGCGGCCCGGGATCAAACCCGTGACCTCCTGTTCCCAGGAGCGGACACTTTACCAACTGAGCTATCGGGGCCGGTCTTTTTTTTTGAAAATATCAAAATTACATGGAGAAATTTTGAGTTCAAAATGACCGATTTTGCACTATTGTCTGAAGGGAAGCTTGCCGGTTGATTGACAGTTTACTCAGAGAGACAGAGTAACCGACTGCAGACAGCCACCACATATTATGCACAATAACGTTTAAGGCCATCGATAAAATACATAAGCCAGGACACGAGAAAAAAGCCTTGATCTTCGGCAGAAAATAAATTTCTGCTCTTATTAAAGGGTTTTTTAAAAAAAAAACTGAGTTGATTTTCATTTTAGCTAGTTGATATTTTTTGTAAGAAGCTAAATTTTGCTTATGGCAAAAATATTTAAGTATTCAAACCTTTCTACTGCTAAGATATTTTTAATAAGTTCTAAGCCATTCATGTCAATAATATATGGGTCAGGCAACAATCACTGTCAGGTCGGGAATGTGATCCCATGTCCTCTGTCCAGAATCAAACATTGCAAAGCCTTTCTGTGACAATTTGTACATTGTTGCAATCCAAAGAATTGTTTTGAAGCAAACGTTGTGAGAAGTTAATGTTTATATGTGACATCATCAAATGCACCCTTCTGCAACACTTAACTCTTAAGACGCCGAGAAAAAATACATCTGAAAAAGTCTGCTTATGACATCTGCTGATTTATTTTTTCAGACTATTTAAAATTATTTTTGCATACAGCCAAATAGTGTAGGCCCAGAGAAGTCTGATCTGGGTCCACATTGTTTGCAAAAAATATTTTTAGGGTAACCGGCAGCCGACAAAGCAGTCGATAATTGTGAGTGATTGAGTGTGAGTTTACGTCTCACCAACAGCTACGGTCACACAGAGACAGGGCCTCGGTTTAAAGACTCATCCGAAAGTCTGGAGAAGCCCGGGATCTTGCGTCCCATGGTTTACAAGGCGAGTAGCATAACCACTACACCACGGAGGTTTCTAGATGACAATTGTTTTGATTGGCATTTTATGGATTAAGTTGATCGCAGTGCTCAGAGGGAAAACATTAACATCATAATAAAATGAGAGTTTAATAACTGAAGGGTTTTTTTTTGGGGGGGGGGGGGGTTTGGTTTAACGGCCCTTTCAAGCTTTCAAGATTATTTCACTCATATCAAGCCGATCATAAATCAGAGGTGGGCGAAAACCGGAGTACCCGGAGAAAAACCACCTGACCTTCCATTGCAGAACTTGGCGTCCCACATGTGACCCGAGCGAAGCTCGAACCCACAGCGGTGAGAGACCTAATGATTAAGAGTCAGCGCTCTTATCCACTAGGCCACGGAGGCCCGCTAATAATTGAAGTAAAGAATGACTTAAGTGGAATGGGAACACCTTCAGGGGAGGTAACTCCTGCAAAAGTATTTTTGTCTCCCATATCAATAGGGGTCAACTCCTTAGGGAGCAAATTCTTTCCTTTAAGAGTAGACCCCTTTTTCGGTTGGACAGGGCTTATAGAAAAGCAAACAGGAAGTCCCGAAAGTAATCTCCCTTTCAAAAATGGCGGAAAAATCAGCCAAGTGTTCCCATTCCCCTTAAGCACAAAAAAAAAATACAAATAAGATTTATTTTTTGTTATTTACTATCTGAAAACTGTATTTTTCTTTTGCTTTTTATTCTCATCAACAGTCCAAGCATCACGTGAACAAGTCAATGAAATGAACACCCCCTTAAACCCCACTTTATATAGAGAAAAATGGGGTTTACGGGGGTAAACATTATTTTTTCTTATTTTTGCTCCTAGACATAGGCTGTGGGTACTCGTTAGAACCGCCTCAATGAGGCGGTTCTAACGATTACACACAACCTATGTTTGCAGTATTTATAAGAAAAATATCACGGATTTTCATCAGAAAAATCACCATTTTGGTGATGTGAAAAAATGCACTACGTCGCACGGGTGTGTTATCATAATGGATAGTGCACATCACAAATAAGCGACAGCAAGTGCAGGAGGGCACTATTGCATGCACATTGGGCATACATATATCGAAAGTAATTGCCCTGGCGCTTACAAACCGAAAACCTACAGATTTCTTAGCAGTATAACAATTCCTATTAATCGTTTTTAATCGACATTATTTATAGCAGGGATTTTCCTACCCTTCAGAATAAGGGTCCAGGAGCTGCTGGGTTTGGGAAAAACAGCTCGCTAATATATACAGTTGGGAATTTAAATCAGCTGTAACTTTGTCAATTTTGGTTCAATTTTCATGAAATTTTTATCAAAATGTAGCACAACATCAGAAATTGGGAAGTTTGTTATATAATTTGGGAATATGTATATCTAAATTGAGAAAAATAGGGGCCGTTACCGGCCCCACATTTGCACTAAGAAAATCCCTGTTATAGAGGGTTACACATTTAGTACTAGTACTAATCTTCCATGTGGCCCTCTTTTCCTGGGTAGAAACCAGTACTAAACAATGTGGATAAAATCTCTTGCTCAAGGAAACAACACTTGGTGCTTACGGGGGACGAACCGGCTACCTCTCGATCTCAAATCCAATGCTTTACCACTGCACCACCGCTTTTGTGTAGTATAAAATCTACCATATAGCAGGAGTTCATTTTGAAATTTACCTGTGTCATGTTGAGTTATTTTTAGAAAATGACGCTGAACTTTTTGCAAACAGGGAACGCCCTGATCAGACGCCGCAGAATGTAGGCTAGCACTGTTTCCAGAGTCCAATTTTGTTCCTTCCCATATAAATATAGTTATGAGAGGAGTTTTGCCTTGGATTTTTTTCAGGGGTCAGTTATTCAAAACCAATGACACAGTTAGCTAATGTATCGTTAACCCTTATCTTGCTGAATATTCAGTTAAGCAACACCCATTTCTGTCTATCACCCAATCAAATTACTTGATGTAATTTATTGCTAAAAATTCATAAATTGATTGTCAAACAGTGTAGATCCTGATCAGATGGCTTCTGAAGAAGCCATCTGATCTAGATCTACACTGTTTCCAAAGATAGGGGTTGTCGTGAACAGCAAGATAAGGGTTAAAACTTTGATCATTCAATATGGTGAAAATATTAACATTTTTGCCAAAAAATCTGAGCACCTTTTGTAAATGCAAAAGCTGCACACACTTTTTCAACCAAAATAAACTTTTTTAGATATTGTACTTGCTAGAAAGGTTAACAATTTGACCACTAACGAGCTCGTTAAGCTAACGAGGTTTGGAACAACGGGACCCAGATCTTTTTCCAACATATTTTTTACTAATCTGCCTTACCATCCTGTCCGTATTTCTTCTTAATGACAGACTTCAGATGATGGTACGTCTCTGATCCCATTTTCATAGCTTCACTGAAGGAAGATGCACCTGCAAAATATGTATGTATTTCTCAATATTGTTGTTTTGTTTTACAGCCCTTTCAAGATTACTTCACTTATACAGTACTGTTAATAGATTTCAATGGTAAAAATTACCAAAATTAGGGTTCGGAACCGGACAATGGTCAACCCTTACGAGAAAATTGACTTACTTCCCTTGGAATGTCTCACACATTTGAAACGATTTTTAATGATGCACATGGTCTTTGAATGATTTTTTTACCGCGAAATTTGATAATTAATATGTTTTATCATTTGCTTTTAAGCTGGAATAAATCTTTCTGTTACATGCGGCTCTAGAAAATCAGTTTTATTGCAGTTCACGGATCAGATCGTCTGCATCGATGTTTAAAATTTCTGCTGAGCAGTGACAGAGCGTGATAATTTTTTTTTTTCCGTTTGCGTAACGGAATTCTTTAATCTCTTTATCTCTCAAAGCCAACACTTTTGATTGTGCCGATGGCAGTTCATGTTTATCATGCGTGTCAAGCTAAACAGGTTTATATACTGTTTTTTCAACTCTGCTAATATCTATGACATGTTTGGAGGCCTGCAATAAATATCAAAAAGTATCGTTATAGATCGTGTTAGCTACCATATTACCGCAGTCAAAAGTGGGAGGAAAATAAAATTGATGTGCTTAAATCCTGAAAGAACCCTCGGAAAATATTCATAATTGTTGGTTGGAGAAAATATATTGTCCAAACCAAAACTGTGTTATATCCAAATTCTTGCTGTAACAAATCGTGCTATAACGAGGTCCGGGTGTAGTAGATTATAATTAGATATTGTCCTAGCTGGAACAGTTGACATTCTGACCATTAACCCACTGTATGCTGGAAAACCCTTAAGGGGTACCTTGACAAACAGTGCAGGCCCAGATCAGACGCCGCAGAATGCGGCGTCTGATCAGGGCCTGCACTATTTGCTGACAGAATTTCCCGTCAAAAATAGAGTAAAAACAAAAACATAGGCCTGACAAGTCTTATATGACAAGTGGACATGTCCAATATATAGCAATGGAAGATTCCACTAGTATTGTTTGTTTGTTTGTTTAGGAGTTTAACCGCCCAGTCAACACTGTTTTAGGTCATTTTTGAACCGGTCAGTTTACCATTCCACACTTTCCCTGGGCAGGCTTATACGTAAGCTGTTTACCAGTATAGTACACATTCTTTCGCCTGAAACTGACAACTACCCTTCTTGAATCAGCGGAAGGGAGAAAATGACAGTAGAAAAGATTTCATGATCAATCTCCACGAAAGAATGTTGCCGACTCCACTAGTATATGGGTTAACGTGCTCGTTAAACTAATAATGCTTTGAACAACTGGACACAGTACGCACCTGTCGGAAGGATCATAAATTCCTGCATGGCCAGTTTGTTACCAGCATGACTGCCACCGTTGATCACGTTAAACGCTGGTACAGGTAAAATCACCTTATCGTTGCCGGCCAGTTTGGCAATGTGTTGGTACAGGGGGACTCCCTGGAAAAGAAATGGTTGCAAAATACACTGCAATGCAATCATGATGACTTTTACCCAACATTTAGACGAAATGACATCTCAAGCCAACCAAATATATACATGAATATGCAGAGAGATCCAACTCTCACCACTTTGCCATGGTAGGCTTGTATCTTCTAAGCGGTTTACCAGTACTCATTTTCAGTCGGCTTTACCTCAGTGTGGAAGCACCGTGCAGCACAATCTATTTCACCATTCCCTGATGGGCGGAGGCAAATTCAATTTTCTTAACAAAATTTATTTTTTCAAATAGTCACAAAAAGAATAACTTCCAAATACTAACTTTATAGCTGGCTAGCTGTGGGCTTCTTCATGTGGACAGGGTTTGGGAAGCCTTGGGAGTTTACCAGACCAGTTAACACCATTTAGGTCATGTTGAACTTATCAGTTTGTTTGATCTGAGGTTTAACGTCCCCGTCAACACTGAGGTCATTTTGGGGATGTTGCTTCCAATTTTGTGGGACTTTTACCCGACCTTGAGATGAAATGACTTCTCAAGCTCTGCCACTCAATGAAACCAATAGGGTTTATAAGCATGAATGGGCCGACTCACGCCGCTTTGCCTGTGCAGGCTTAGATCCTCTAAGCGGTTTACCAGTACCAGTGGGGGTTGGTTTCAGCTCTGCTTGGAAGCATCATGCATAATGCAGCCCATATATTTTTTCAAGCCCCAATGGGCGGAGCTTGTCAGTTTATCTAATCACTGTTATTGGACCAGAATCTCAGAACAAGAGTGAAATATTAATTACATATAGGAGGGACCTCTGCCAGATTATAACTCCCCTTCATTATATGAGGATCACAGTTTATTCTGTACTTTATCAACCTTAAGATGCCACGAAAAGATGCATCTGAAAATGTTGTCTATGTCTGCAGCAGCATCTTGCAAACTAAAAAAAAATGCATATAGGCAAACAGTGTGCCCCAGATCAGACTGCTCAATGATTAAAGTAATCAGCAGATGACATAGCAGAAGACAATTGTTGGCATCTTAAGGGTTATATGGCCTGAATACATGAAATTATTGTCTTAGGACACAGCTATTCTACTCCAAACCAAACTTAAACCATAATCAATGGGCATCTAAATGGGACATAGTGAAGGTTCAGAGAAGACTGTGCAGATATTATGGGCTGCTCAATGGCAGACAGGGGTAGTTCGAGCCACTGAGGGTTACTTTCAGGAGGCATAACTGGGTAATGAGCCAAAGAGTAGAGCAGGGTAGATAACTGAAGGGAGAAACTGCTGTCTGTAACAGATGACATTCTGTATAAAACTGCAAAGATAGCAAACTATACAACAAGTTCCGCTATTAAGACCACCTAGCTACAGTCGAACTTCAATGGCTTGAACACCTTTGGGACTTCAAAAATCTGTTCGAGACAGGGGTATTTTGAGCCATAGAGGTTACTGTTAGGAGGCATAATGATATACTTTTAGACATTTTTTCGGTGTTCTATTATGTCTTACGACATGAAAGTCGTAAGAAAGGAAAGAAGCATAGCCTGAAAAAAAGTCCCGCCTATGGAGGGATTCGAACCCGGGCCGCTCGGGTGATAGTCCAGTGCTCTAACCGCTGAGCCAAAGAGTCGACTCCCTGACGCAGTTGTCAGAGAGTGGTTATAAACCTAGAAGCTATGCATATGATCTATCAAGGTAGATAATGGAAGGGAGGTAACACACCCCCTCTTCAAGGAAGTCATCATTTAAGATGACGTGGAGCCAACTTCGGCACGATGCCAATTCTGGCATGTAAAGTCCGATCCCGGACGAGCCCCCATCTTACGACATGAAAGTCGTAACAAAGGAAAGAAGCATAGCCTGAAAAAAATCCCCGCCTATGGAGGGATTCGAACACGGGCCGCTCGGGTGATATTCCAGTGCTCTAACCGTTGAGCCAAGGAGTCGACTCTTTGGCTCAGCGGTTAGAGCAGTGGACTATCTCCGAGCGGCCCGGGTTCGAATCTCACCACAGGCGGGGATTTTTTCAGGCTATGCTTCTTTCCTTTGTTACGGCTTTCATGTGGTAAGAAATGAAAATGTATGCTGTGTGTACTCATTAGATTCGCCTCATTGACACACAACACACATTTGCAAGATAAAAAACTAAATAGAGGATCTTATATGAGTGTTCATGTATTATTGAATTTATTAAACGAGTTGAGAAAAAGGAATAAAATGCGAGGCTTTTCCGAGCATTTTATCCCTTTTCCTCAAGTTTAATAAATTCAATAATACATGAGCACGAATGCAAGATTTTATTTATCACAGAGCTCTAGATAAGGTTTTCAGATAATGAGTTTTTTACTCCCAGTTTTAAATTCCAATGCGGAAAGTTGAAAAGTCAATGAGTCAAGATTTAATGAATGAAACAGTTGTGACAAAATGCTTTTTGGCCTTTTTCAGAACGGCCAACACCGTCAATATTTTTTCTTACAATCTTTTCACTGTTTTCTTCTGCCTGCTCATCCCTAGTTAAGTATCTTAACAATGACGCCATATTTTCAGCGTAATTCTTCTTGAAACGTCCAGCACGGACGTTAAATTGACCAGGAGAAGCCATGTTGTTCGATTGTTTGCACTGTGGCCCAAGCGCTTACAATTCTAACCAAAAAATCGATAAGCATTTGTAATAAAACGGAATATAGCGTGTTCGATTAGCAAATACTGCAATTCCGGTTACGTCTGATAAAAACCGGGATTGCGTACCGGCCGTTTATCGATATGTTTTCTTACGTTCGAGTTTCATTTCTAATGCTTTTTTCTCTTAAAAATATGCGTGAAAACGCATTACCCATGCTTATCTAGAGCTCTGTTATCATAATATGGCATTTAAAATGCATTTTATTCCCGATTGTTTACAAAAATATCAATATTCCGCCATTCACAAACGCGACATCGTTAAGGACATCGTACATGTAACGTTATGGGACATATCTAGCTAATTTGCATATTTAATCCACTAGTGCATTATCGAAAATATTACATGGCATTATTACACTCTCAGATGCGAGGTCATGTGATAAAATCTCCTTTATCGTCCTCCACCATGTCTTATCTTGAGGATTTCCCTAGCAGCTCAAGTACGAGTTCGACCCAGCCATGGGAAACGAGGCATCGGTGTTCAAGCCATCGAAGTTCTACTGTGTACAACAAATTCCGCTATTACTACCACCTAACTAAAAGACAGGTTATTCTTTTAAAAGCATATTATGGTTTCAGGTACATTTTTTTGTGTTTTCTACATTGTGTTCTCTAGTGTGAGACCCACCTTTGGGACTGTTCAAAAGTGGTCAAAACCACTTTTGAACAGTCCCAAGAGTGGTCTTAATACAGTCAAACCTGTCTTGAGAGACCACCTTTGGGAAGAACAAAATTTGGTCTCTCAAGACAGGTGGTCTCTTAAGGCAGGGAGGATAAATCAAGATTTTTTTTTTATTTTTTTTTAAATCACACTATGCAATTTGTGAGATCATTATTTATATATATGCATTTATCTACAGAAAAGTGTTGCCTCTAAAAGGTTCTTTTAAGATGAATTAAAAAAACAACTGCATATTAATTTAAATGTATGATAATAAGAAAACTATGAATTCAAAAGATTTTGGAAAAAAAAAGATATTTTAAAATGAAACAATTAAAAAATAGATTACACGAATATGTTCCAAGTAGCGGTGGTAGTTTGCCGAGATGCCGACACAAGTCACAAGCCACTGACCCGAGCCACTGACACAAGTCGCAATGATTGTTTGCTGAGACGACAGTAATTTGTTCAGTATTTTTTTTTCGCGCCTATTCAAATGCTAAGACTCGTCACGCATTATGACCAAACAGTCCAATTAGCAAACAATTAATTTTAATCCCCTCAGTTGTTATAATCAGTGTCATAATTTCGGTTTCCAAAGACAACAATGAAGAGAGATAATTATTGGTACTGGCGCACCGGTTGATCTTCCGGTGTCACAGTAAACTTATTTGGTCGCACATGGCAGGGAAATTTTACAATTTGGACAAGTTTTAAGTGGTCGTTGGTCGCGTTGGGCAGGTGGGCGCTCAGGACAGGTAATTTAACATTGAAAATCGCTCGGGAGGATTGCATGACGGTCGTTCAAGACAGGAAATCGCTTAAGACAGGTGGTCGCCCCTGCAGGTTCAACTGTACAGGAATTTTACTGTATAAACCACAAAAGATAGCACAATATTTCTCAGATATGTTACCTTGTGAGCAGCTCCTGCTTTACAGACAGCCAGGGAAACACCAAGAATAGCGTTGGCACCAAGTTTGGCTAAAATACGACATACAAAATATAACATTGGTGGAAATATGCCATACAAAACACAATATTAGCTGAAACATGGCATACAAAACATAAGCTTGTCTAAAATATGACATACAAAGCATAACATTGGCTGAAATATGATATACAAAACACAACCTGGGCTGAAATATGACATACAAAATGCAACCTTGGCTGAAATATGACATACAAAACACAATTTTGGTGCAAATATGACATACAAAAACATTGGCTGAAGTAACACAAAACATTGCTTTTTTTGGGACTTTAGTTCAATTTTTCTTTTTCTTTTTGAATTGTGGATTTACTGCCCTTTCAAGATTATTTCATTCATTGGGCAAAAGAATCAAATATGGTGTTTTGTTGTAGATGGGCGTTTCCAACCATCGAGATGACCATGATTAGCAGAACCTCAGCATAGCCTCGGTTTCGCTCAGCACGGTCATCCCTTGGGTTGAAAACGCCCATCTACAACAGAACCACATAACAGATTCTTATAATTTGACTTAAGGGGAATGGGAACACCTAGCACATTTTTCTGCCATTTTTCAAAGGGAGATTACTTTCGGGACTGCCTGTTCGCTTTTCTATAGGCTCAGGCCCTCCAAAAAAGGGGTCTACTCTTAAAGGAAAGAATTTGCTCCTCAGGAGCAAATTCTTTCCTTTAAGAGTAGACCCCTATTGATATGGGAAACAAAAATATTTTTGCAGGATTTGCCTCCCCTGAAGGTGTTCCCATTCCCCTTAAGATTCAGGAGGAGATTATGTGAATGCAGAGTGCAGATGTACTTTGAACAATATCAAGATGGCTGCTGCGACTGTGGGACTGGGACGGAATGAGTGTAGCAATTCTGAATCACTGACACCCCAATGCCTTTCACTATTTGAGTCAATCCGTCTCACTGATCATAAGCGGATGGGGTCTTAAGATTTTCAAGATAGTCATGTGGCAGCCATCTTGGATATCCAAACTGTAGGATTTAGTGAGTCTGAATATCCATGTTGCTCCAATGCCTTCCACGAAGTTCAGCTGTATTCTACTATCGTTTGTTATTTTGATGTTATATGGCCATGTTAACACTACTTTGGTTATATCTAGCTGGTCAGGCTCCAGGGCAGACTTATATATACATAAGCGGTAAACCAGGACAGTGAACAAACTTTTGCCAGAAACTGACAACTGTCCTTCTGGACTCAGCAGATGCGAGAGAATAGCTATGGAAAAGATTGCATGAATGATGACACAAAAATATTCCTGACCCCAGCGGGTATTGAAGCTCCAACCTGTTGACCACAGACGCGCATCTGACAGAGCTACCAGGGTCATCTTGTAGGAAAAATGATGGTGTACAACCCAAAATGATAATATCAAAGACATTAATACCCACAATTTATTCTACTTACCCTTGTTATCTGTGCCATCAAGCTCCAGCAGGAACTTGTCTACATCTTCTTGTTTAGTCACATCAACTTTCTGTGGAAAACAAATACATGTAGAGTCAAACTTCAATGGCTCAAAAACCTTTGGGGCCACGAAAATCTGTTCGAGACAGGGATAGTTCAAGCCACTGCTCGAGACACGGAGTAGTTTGAGCCTACTTTAAGGAGGCATTATAGGCTTAATTTTGGACTTCTTGCTTGTGCTCTATGATTTAAATGTATGTTGTATGTGCTCATTAGAATCGCCTCATTTAGGCGATTCTAATGAGTACACATAACATAAATTTGCAAGATAAAAAACGAAAATATCCTGAATTTTACTTTTACTATTTCTTATTTAGAGAAATTCCCTAGGGACTCAAAAACGTGTTCAACACCGCCACAGTAAATGAGCCATCGCTGTTGGAGCCATCAAAGTTCTTTTGGGAAATTGGGACTTTTTATGGGGGGGGGGGGGGGTGGGTATAAGAGAATTCATGAATTCTAATGCAATAATACAACAGCTGAACTAGCAATTTAGCAACACGACATCTGTCGCCGATTCATTAAAGTGCAAATAAGTCGAAACACAATGACACGCTGAACAAGAATAGTTGACAAAAGTGACATGTTTGTCAACGTACAAAGAAACTGTAATCCGTATTTAGCATATTGAAAAACAGTAAAATTCTGCTTCACACAGAAAATGGGGGCCTAGCTTAGCGATTGTCAAAAAATCTATACCACTGTAATCCCACCTTGTTCAGATTTGCACTGCATATTCAAAACTGTGACTTTGGTAAATTCCATTGGGACAGTTCGTTTGTTTGCAAAGAGGCTGTTTCTGTCGCCTTTTTTTGTTGTGGTTAACCATGTCTTTGAGGGTGTGTATCACTCATAGTTTTTTGTTTTGGAAAGCCAATTGGCCATTTTGTGGGACAGCAACTGTCCTTTTGGCTTTCGGCTATTGGTGTTTCCATTAGGGTCTAGTTATTTCATGTTTGTGTTTCTTATCCTTTGGTGTCTCTGATTGGAGCTGTGAGTTTAATGTATTGATTCCTGATCAATGTCTTCACCTCTATTTTTAATGTCCCCTTCAACAATATTGAAGTCGTGTTGCTTCCAATATTTTGGGAATTTTTACCAGACAAAGAGATGAAATTTCATCTCAAGCGCTCTGCCCAATGTAACCAAAAGTGTTTATAATGCATTGACAGCCCCGCATCACTTTGCGTGGGCAGATTTAGACCTTCTAGGCAGTTTACCAGTTCTCATGTGCGTTTGGTTTCAGCTCTGCATGGAAGCACCAACCATGCAGCCCAATGATAGCAATCTATTTCTCCGAGCCTCGATGGGCGGGTGCCTTTCACTGGGACAGACTTGCCATTGCGAGTGGACAAGAGGAGTTTCCAGACCCAGCCATTACTGATACCTATCATGCTATGCAAACAGAGTAGATCTGGATAAGATTGCTCATAATGAGCCATCTCATCTGGTTCAACACTGTCATCCTGTTAATCATTTTTGTACCAAATGCAAACTTCCTCCTTATATATAGCAGGAGTCCATTTTATTTGTGCCCCCGGCCATCGGGGCCTGGAGAAATAGATTGGGGTGCATGGTGCTTCCGGGCAGAGCTGAAACCAACAAAACTAGAGTACTGGTAAACAGCTTAGGTCTAAGCCTGCCCAGGAAAAGTGATGCGATCGGACCGCTTTTTAAACCCTAGCGGTTTCTAGGGGTGGTAGGGCTTGAGATGTCATTTCATCTCAATGTCGGGTAAAAGTCCCACAAATCGGAAGCAACGTTTCCAAAATGACCTTAATAGTGTTGACTGGGACAGGACATAAAACCTCAAACAAACATTTTAACATTTAGGGGCATCAGGTTGTGGGTTCTTCAAAACCTATTTGGAAACTGGCTGAATGTTTTGCAAACAGTGTAGGCCCTGATCAGACGCCACATTCTGCGGCATCTGATCTGAGCCTGCACTGTTTGCCAACTACCCGTTTTGGGGTTTCTGGTACAGAATGGGTAAATCAATTTTCACCTAACCCAAGTACATTATGTTCTTTAAAACGGGTATCCTTTGGAAGCAAGGAGTATACCACAGAACTGAAAAGTATGGAGTGTACAGGTTTCATGGACCAGACCAAAAAGTCTTCCTGAAAAATAGGGGAAAACTGTATTCAAAATTGTCATTTTGGGAGGTCGTCACAATTTCCATTTTAAGGCAATGTGTAAGCGGAGCGGAAATGACAATTTTCAATACAGTCATCCCCATTCAAAGAGTGTGTGTGTGTGTGTGTGTGAATTCGGGTTTAACATCGCTTTCAACAATTTTTCAGTCATATCACGACAGTGTCTGGTTGCGACAGGGAGCTCAATGCTCACTTTTATAGTGTTGACTCACTGAAGTATCATGTCCCAGACACATTACATGATACCACACCCAGTCACATTATCCTGACACTGGGTCGACCAGTCCTAGCTCTACCCTGTTAATCTGAGTGCCAAGCGAGGAGCAGCTAGTACCATTTTTTAACGACTTTGGTATGTCGCGGCCTGGGATCGAACCCATGACCTCCCGTTCCCCAGAGCGGACACTCTACCAACTGAGCTATCATGGCCGGTCCCATTCAAAGTGAGTTCGCTGAGAAAAAAAAAACCTGCCAGAGCTTCTGTATTGTGGCCATGCAGTTTTTTTTTTCAATGGTGTGACAACCAATGTGACAGATAAGTGGTGGTAACTAAACCATAGGTTTCCCCATTTAACAACTATGATGTGGGTATTCATTAGAACTTAGGCTGGCACTATTTATCGGATAACGATAAATTCCACAAAAATGATTATCATTACTGATTTGCTTGCAATCGATTATTTGATAAGTACAATTTACTACCCAAAGTTGCGCATAAAATAGCTGTAGTGCAGGGCTCGAGAAAATGTCAGTTTTCCGGTTCTGAACCGATTTTGGGTTTACTGAACCGATTTTAAAAAATCGGTCCATAATTCAATAAAATTTTTAAAAAATCGGTTCAAAAATTTTCGCTAAATCATCGCTGTAAAAACAAGCTGACCGTTTGCCACTGATAATCCAAGCATGTATACAAAAATCGCCTACAGCACAAGGTGTTAGACTGGTTCATTATCTAACTAGGTGAAAATCGGACAAGTCCACGTCGGGTTCTTTGATCTTATCGCAGCGAAATTTGACCTGTGTGTTAAAATTATTCAACCATGAACAATGGCCTCAGGCGTTATCGGCATGCTAGCAGGGTGAGAAAATTAGGTCAATCAATGCAGGACATACGCTAGTTTGTTTACACAAGCCATTATTTATGGCTTACTATAGAACCGGTATTTAAATATATAATTGTTTTTTTTTTTCACAGGGCGCAATTTTCAATACACACCTGTCATGTCTGTTAAGACTTCAAGAGAAATTGCCTTTTTTTTCACCCTTTCTTAACAATATTTCTATTTAAGAAATACACACGATTGAAACAAATAACATAAACCACGTGTGTATTATGCCCTTGAATGAATTAAAATGAAACCGCATGACGTCATTTTCCGATCACGTGCCATCAATATCGGTCGCCGTTTGTAGACAAAGTGATTTCTTTCAGGCTTGTGTGATCGTGAAATATGTATTTATATTCTTTAGAACTCGGTTCGGCCACGTTAGATTTTCAATGACTCTCGTTCGGCCATGTTTTGGTTTGAGAGTAAAGAAATGTTTTTCGATTTTTTAACCCTTTCAAAACGATTTTTTTTAGAAATCCGCTGTACTAAAATCAGTGACATAAAACTGGTGCGTGTGTGTTACGTCCGTGACTGCATTAATGTGTATTGTGTAAAAGGAACCGGTATGACGTCATTTTCCGACCACGTGGCTGCAATCGGTCGCCACTTGTAAACAAAGCAACTTGGGCAAAATAAAGATGCGTGAAATAAGATAAATATTTTAAAGGTTTTAAAAAAGGGCAAAAAATATAGTGACCATTGAGCTGATCTTTGACTGCACCACCCTAGCGGTCTTCAGGTGCTGAGTGACCCGGATATTGGGAAAATGAAAGTAGATCAAATCTGAACTATGTGAGCAATAATAGCTGTTTATAATCGAGATACTGGTGCTTATATTCGTTGACAAGTGTAAGAGCAATATTGGTATGTCATTTGTTACGCTATTGACACATTTTGAAATTGCAAATCACCAAGGATGTTTACGGAAATTACCGAAACCGATCGGCAATTTCCGTAATTTTTTGGCGAAATCTGGCTGGACCGATTTGTATTCTTCAGTTTCTCGAGCCCTGCTGTAGTGTATGAGTGGCAAACATTGCAGACCAAGATGAGACGCCGCGTTATGCGGCATCTCATCTGGGTCTACACTGTTTGCTCAGGCCTATCTGTTCAAATAAACATATGGTAAAATGCAACATATGGTAAGAGACATGCTCAGACAGAAAGCCAGACAGGTAAAATTATGACAAAAACCATAGCGATTACTGACCGATTATCGATCGCAGTGACATGACCGATAATCGATTATCTTTTCAGCTCTGATTAGCCAGCCCTAGTGACAGATAAGTTGGGTATTTGGTGGTAACTAAACCATAGGTTTCCTCATTTCTCCATTTAACAACTATGTTGTGGGTATTCATTAGAACTAAAGCTGGCATGATACATCGTATAATCGATTATACAATCGATAAATTCCACAAAAATGATTATCATTACAGATTTGCTTGCAATCGATTATTTGATAAGTACAATTTACTACCCAAAGTTGCGCATAAAAAAGCTGTCTGAGTGGCAAACAGTGCAGACCAAGATTGTGCATTACCACAATACAGAAGCTCTGGCTGGTGTTTTTTCTTAGCAAACTCACTTTGAATGGGACCGGCCACGATAGCCGCTGAACGCGGCGTCTCATCTGGGTCTACACTGTTTGCTCAGGCCTGTCTGTTCAAATGCATATGGCAAAGTACAGCATATGGTAGGAGCCATGCTCAGAAAGAAAGACAGGTAATATTATGACTAAATCTTCAGTGATTACTAATTGATTATCGATCGCAATGACAGGAATGATAACCGATTATCTTTTCAGCTTCCATTAGCCAGCCCTAATTAGAACCCCCTGGTTTAGGTGGTTGTAATGGATACCCACAACAAAAAGTTTTTATGACTATCCTTCAATTATCACACCTAACTTAATTTAACCCCTTCTGTACTGTATGAAATCTTCCAACTTATATATATAGCAGGAGTCAATTTCAAAATTTAGGGATGCCAGATTGTGTTTTTTTTTTCAAAATTTATTTGGAAACTCTGAACCCTGAACTCTTTGCAAACAGTGAAGCCCTGATCAGATGCCGCACCCTGCAGCCTTGATCTAGGCCTGCACTGTTTGTCAGGGTACCCATTTTGGGGTTTCCGGTACTAAATGGTTTAACCTACCTTTGCAATAAGCGCAGGAGCAATGATCTCATTGACATTTTTGACAGCTTTAAAGACACCTGCAAAAAACAAGACACCACCAAATTGGCACCAATATACAGAACTTCGATGGCTTGAACACCGATGGCTCGTTTCCCATGGCTGGGTCGAACTCGTACTTGAGCCCCTAGGGAAATCCTCAAGATAAAAAATGGTGGGGAATGATTAAGGAGATTTTAGTCTTTTATCTTGCAAATGTGTGCTGTGTGTACTCATTAGAATCGCCTCGAACTACCGCTGTCTCGAATAAATTTTCATGATCCCAAAGGGGTTCGAGCCATTGAAGTTCGACTGGAACATTTAGTTAACAAATTTGTATCCGTATGATAAACACGTCTGTAAAACCCAGGTGTATATTTATTGAAAATTGGGTTTCTTTTTTCTGCTCCAACACATAATTATGTTCTATGTACTTCTTAGAACCACCTAAATGAGGCATTTCTAAAGAGTACCCATAACCTGTTTTCAGTGTATTTTAGGGGTGAAATGATTCATTGATATTGTATCGTATCGCGATACTTTTGCTGACGATATGCATACCGTAATGTGGGGCTAATCACGATACCTGACGATACGCCAAAAAGAACAATTTTCAAAGAAAATGACAGCTTTAACATATTTCAAGTCCATTTTCATAACACATTAAAAAGGTCTTAACCCTTGTCCTGCTGATCCCGGATATGCCTTATTTTCAAAACAATGAAGATCCAGATCAGATGGCTTCTGAAGAAGCCATCTGATCAGGATCTTCATTGTTTGCCATCCAGTTCATGAATTGGTTGCAATAATTTACATCAAGTAATCTGATTGGTTGATAATCAGTAGTGGGTGTGGCATTTATGAATATTCAGCAGGACAAGGGTTAATTGTTACTGTCAGAGATACATTAATCACTTCTATGACAAATATGGGCATCTAACAGAAGCTTTGTTACACAAGATTGAACTCTGACATGGTTTTGATCCAGTTTGGAAATTTTTGATCTGTGATTTTAACAAAAAAGTAGTATTGTGATATGTATCGTATCGTGAGGCAAGTATCGTGATACTTATCGTATGGGTGACTGTATCGTTACAGCCCTAGTGCATTTTCTGACAAATATACTTGAACTGAAGGTTTGTCCGGCTCAAAAATGACCTGAAATTTAGTTGACTGGGCCGTTAAACTCCAATACAAACAAACAATCACACCCTTGCAACATAATGAATTTTTCACATCTCCAAAATGGGCTAATTTTCTAATGAAAATCTCCGATATGTTTTCTTATTTATACTTCAAACATAGGTTGTGGGTGCTCATTAGAACCACCTCATTGAGGCAGTTCTAATGAGTAACCATAACCTATGGCTTGGAGCAGAAATAAGAAAAATAACATATACCCCTGCAAACCCCTAGTTTTCTATATATAAAGTCGGGTTTAGGGGATGGGGTGTTCATTTCACTGACTTGTTCACATGATGACAAGTTGTATGTTTCAATACTTTAAAATTACCTTTCCCATGATACCCTTTTTCTTTGTCTCTCATCTCCAGGGCCTCATGGACTCCAGTGGATGCTCCACTGGGAACGGCTGCTCTAAACAAACCTGAAATAACAGATAAACTTTTACTGGTTTTCAATGATTAAGCAATTTACTTGATGACTACTAGGGCTGGCTAATCGGAGCAGAAAAGATAATCGATTATCAGTCATGTCATTCTGATCGATAATCGATTAGTAATCGCTAAGGTATTTTTCATAATTTTACCTGTCTGGCTTGCTTCTTAGCATGACTCTTACCATATGTTGCACTTTATCATATGTATATCTGAACAGACAGGCCTGAGCAAACAGTGAAGACCCAGATGAGACGCCGCATTCTGCGGCGTCTCATCAGGGTCTGCACTGTTTGCCACTCATCCAGCTATTTTAGGCATAACTTTGGGTGGTAAATTGTACCTACCGGGTATCAAGTAATTGATTAAAAGCAAATCAGAAATGATAATCATTTTTGTGGAATTAATCGATCGATTAATCGATTATACGATTAATTGTGTCAGCCTTAATGACTACATGTATTTGTTTAATGTAAACTCGGTAACTACACCACAACCTCTTATAGCACTATTAATGGGGTCCAAAGCAAAAACCGAGTTAGTTATACAGCCATGTTACCGTATTCGACCTAATTACCGCACCGTGCGCTTAGTTTTTTCAAAATTGTATGAAAATATTGTTGTGAAAAATCTACTTAATAAGCACACAGTCAATACGAAAAAAATAGGAAAAAATAGCTTCCGATATGATTGTTTTATAGAGTTGAATTTCAGCATAGGGTTTCACCACATATGGATATGATTTTTTTCCAGAAAAAAGCTTGAGTGTGCGCTTATAGGAGCATGTGCGGTAAATAGGTAGAATACAGTATATTCAAACAAAAATGTATAGATTACAGTCGACCCTCGTTATCTCGAACCTCACTGGACTGGATAAAAAAGTTCGAGTTATCCGTAGTACGAGATAACCAAAGTGTGAGGTCAAATGCATGTCTGAGCCCATTATTTGCCGTGATATGCTTGGTATTCTTGGTTATTCTAGAGTAACAGCACCCACTTTAATACAGTAATACTGGGGTGCACCAAGGTTGGGCGGTCAAAACCAGGGGTGGTTTTAACCGATGGTTTTAACTGGTTAAAACCATCCCGGTCAATACTCCCAAAGTGGTCAATACTGGTCACTACTGGTCGATTGAAATATTGAGTGGTCAATTGAATAATTTTAGTGTTAAAAAGCAAAGCTACTGAAACTATTTTGAAGTTTTGCTCTCTTTGCTGGAGGCTGATCATTTGATAGAGTTTCGGGTTCAGATGATATTTCTTCAAGTGACCTCTTAGCAATACTTTCTGGCTTTTTTAGTCCTAGGCATTTTTGTGTTATCACTCATCAGTCTTAAGACAACTTGCAAGGTGTTGAAGTTAGTGCTATCAGTCTTAAGGCCTTAGCACTAACTTCAGCACCTTGCACTGGTTTTTTTTGTTGTTGTTGTTATCTTCTAAAATAGTGAAGAAGTTCCAAATTGGGTCTTTGGTTTCATTCATTTTTGACACCTTCAGTAATGGCTTGATGATAAGATACTGTCCATATTGCATATATATCAAAATTTCACACAT
The DNA here is from genome assembly GCA_963580285.1 of Lucinisca nassula. Lineage (NCBI taxonomy): Eukaryota > Metazoa > Mollusca > Bivalvia > Lucinida > Lucinidae > Lucinisca > Lucinisca nassula. The sequence continues at coordinate 3,771,488 of OY757023.1, read as the reverse complement.
TATGAATAAAGCATGCTGTCAGTTTATAATACCCCTATTAGGGACATGTAATTGTTCAATTTAGCAATCAGATCTTTGCCACATCCACTGCAGTGGCATTGGTTAGTTTGTTTTGACAGCAATTTACAGGTGTTGCAGATACTTTTAAATATTCAAAGACATCAGTGAATCTTCAAATGTTGTTTGGTTAATAAATAAAGGACCTTTCATAAATCCTTCAAAATCCATGATACATTCAGCTTAGTATTCATATTCCTGTAAATCAAAATATGAACAACCAATCTAACTTATAGATAAAAAAGAATAATTATAAAGATTGTTTGATTGAAAAGAACAGGCCTGTGTACAGTTCATTGAGTCATTCAACCAGTAATAATGACTTTTGATGAAATAAAAGATACCTCAAATAATTACTATTATATTAATAAAAACTATTTTGTCTTGTTCAGTGATGAAAATATAGTCTAACATCATGTACATGATGTAGGGGGAAAGCTTTTAAGACCAATTTAGCAAAAGGACAGAGGTATATACTCCAGTGATTTAATCGACCACCAATCGACCAGTATTGACCAGTTAAAACTGGTTTTAACCACCGGCCCAGTCAATACTCATATTGACCGGCTTTTTGTCAACCTTCGGGTGCACAGGTTTTTTTTTTTCTTATTTCTGCTCTGAAATATAGATTGTTGGGACTTAATAGAACGTTCTAGCATGTTCCTACATATATATATTGAGCTCAATTAAGAAAAATACCACAATCTTTCAGCTAAAATTTTCATTTTTCGGCAGTAAAATTTGCTATCTAGTATTTGTTAAGGGGTATTTTCCTTACAAAACAGAATGAAAGAACTACCTCCTCGTCATTCTTCATAAAAAAAAAAAATTACCACATTGTTGGGCTGGCTAATCGGAGCTGAAAATATAATGAGAATACCAGGTGAGTGTCTTTTGAAATCAAGTTTATCAGGCAAGGCTTCGAGAACGCTTGTAGAATCGCAAGGCTTGCCGAGCGATTCTACGTGCGTTCTCGAAGCCGAGCCTAATAAACTTGATATCAAATGACACAAATCTGGTGTTCTATTTATCAGTTTATCCTCTTGTACACTCATAAATTAGCAATTGACGATCAGTTATTGATGGTCCTCAGTGCGCCCCAGCATTCTGGTGGTAGATATATTATGTATCAGCTGACCATAGTTTCCATCATTTTATTTTCAAGAAATTTTTCCATTTTGTCCAGTAATAATAACATTTTTGCCATTTTTCTAGTAGCCCGGACAATTAAAAAAAGTGCAATGTCATGTTGACCTGATAAAGCTCACTTGTCCTGAGATAGCATATCTTTATCAGCTCAATGTGCTGCAATGCAATTAATCAAGAGGGTAACTGATAAAATCAATTATCAGTCTTGACATTGTGATCGATAATCGATTAGTAATCAATGAGGATTTGATAATTTTACCTGTTTGGCTTTGTCTGAGCCTGACTCTCAGCATATGTTGTACATTTGTACTTTATCATAAGTATATTTGAACAGGCAGGCCTGAGTAAACAGTGTTGACCCAGATGAGATGCCGCATTCATCAGTGTCTGCACTGTTTGCCACTGATCCAGCTATTTTAGGCACATTATCAAATAATTGATTACATGTACAAGCAAATCCGTACTGATAATCATTCTTGTGGAATTTATCGATCGATTTATTGATTATCAGATTTATCGTGCCAGTCTGAGTTCTGTCTTACCTTTCTCAGTGGTGACATCAACTTCAACTGTGGGGTTACCACGACTGTCAAAGATCTGTCGAGCATGCACTTTAGTCACTGCCATGATGTCTGAAATTGAGCAATGAAAAGAAAATAATAGAGATTTTTCTGCCCAAAAAGGAACCATTCCCAATGCCAAAAAGTAGGTACCGGTATTTTTTCTCAATTTTACTTAAAATATTCCAAATCTGAGAAAGAAATTTTCCCCCCAAAAAATGTGATTTTAACATGTTTAATAAATATTGTTTAACATGTTTAATGGCAAACGCACATGTATAATTTATAATATAATAGGAGTTCTAAAGCATAAACTACTTCTCAATATGTTCATTAAGTTAATCATAACTTGATAAGTATATTTTCGATCACAACGTCATGTTAATGAACATATTGAGAAGTAGTTTAAGCTTGTTCTAAAGCATAAAGTACTTCTCAATATGTAAGCACAAACTACTTCTCAATTAGTTCATTAAGTTAATGAACATACTGAGAAGTAGTTTAAGCTTTAGAACTTATATTATATAATTTAAGTAGCAATCAACTGTTGTAACAGTCAGTATAGGTTAAAAGTGATATGCACCGTACCCATTCCCAAATGGTCATATTGCGAAAACATGCCTATTCACCATATTTGCATTATTTGCTGGCTCCCAGCTTGCACATAGTCAATGTTGGAAAAACGGGTAACCAGACCCCCCTGACCTTTAAAGGTCAGGGGGGTCTGGTTACCCATTTTTCCAACACTGATAACCTTCAGACTAGGAACCAGGAGATAATGCAAATAAGGTGAATAATACAAATACAGTGCAAATTTTACAACCGAAAAAATGAAAATTTCATGATGAAAAATTGTGTTACCTTTCTTATTTCTGCTCTAAATATAGATTGTGGGTACACATTAGAACCACCTCATCAAGGTGGTACTAATGAGTACCCACAATCTATATTTTCGAGCGTAGATATTAGATAAGAAAATAAGCTCTACCCCTATAAACCCCAGCTTTACTATAGTGTATAAAAGTGGGGTTCAAGGAGTCAATTATATGGGCGTGCTTTTGTGATGGAAAAATCCCAGAATAAAAACATGCATACATGTGACTGTACAGTACAATCCTATAATCAGGCCACCTTTGGGACTGTTCAAAAATGGTCTTTATAACTGAAGTAATGGCCAGATATGACTGACTCAGTATATGAAGATAGATAGTCTCAAAGGTGGTCTCTAAATGGAAAACACATTTAGAAAATGTACACAAAACCTTCCAACTTGACTAAGCATGCTTTTCGTTTAAGAAATAGATCAGCTCTAAATGGGATTTTTTGAGTAATACATCACAGTTTGGAGGTCAGTTGTAAAGTACGGGTTAAGTACCTAATCTATTTCTCCAAGTTTCCGCCCTGTCCATCGGGGCTTGGAGAAATAGATTGGGCTGCACGATGCTTCCACGCAGAGCTGATACCAACCTCATTTGAGTGCTGGTAATCCGCTTAGAACGTCTAAGCCTGACCAGAGAAATTGCTGCGAGTCGCTTAAAAACCCTATTGGTTTCATTGGACAGCAGGGATTGAGATGTCATTTCATCTCAGTGCCGGGTAAAAGTCCCACAAAATTGGAAGCAATGTCTCCAAAATGAACTATATAGTGTTGTTTGTTTTATTTGAGGTTTAACATCTCCATCAACACTGTATAGGTAATTTTGGAGAAGTTGGATCCAATTTACCTATATACAGTGTTGATGGGGACGTTAAACCTCAAATCAAACAAACAACACTATTTACATGTAGGTCATTTTGGAGACATTGCTTCCAATTTTGTGGGACTTTTACCCGACACTGAGATGAAATGACATCTCAAGCCCCGTCGCCCAATTGAACCAATAGGGTTTATAAGCAGGGACGGTCCAATTTGCACCGCTTTGCCTGGGCAGGCTTAGATTCTCTAAGCGCTTTACCATTACCAGTACTCTGCGGTTGGTTTCAAATCTGCCTGGAAGCATCATGCAGCCCATCTATTTCTCCAAGCCCTGATTGGCGCGTTCCTAAATAATGTTGACGGGGACGTCTACCTCAAATCAAACAAAATTTCTCCAAGCCCCTATGTGCGGGGGCTGTACCAAGTATCTGTGGAAACAAAAAAACGAACCCCTCTTGTATCGAAGCCGAAATTTAAAATATATTTTATTTCTATGTTTGTTTGAGGTTTAACGTCCTCGTCAACACTGTAATGGTCATTTTGGAGACGTTGCTTCCAATTTTTGTGGGACTTTTACCCGACATTGAGATGGAGTGACATCTCAAGCCCTAACGCTCAATGAAACCAATAGGGTTTATAAGCATAGACGGGCCGAATTGCACCCCTTTGCTTGGGCAGGTTTACCAGTAATTGTGTGCGGGTCGGTTTCAGCCCTGCGAGGAAGCACCATGCAGCCCATATATTTCTTCAAGCCCCAATGGGCTACGGGAATACAATGGAATCACCTTCCCCCTCATGCTGTTGTGTGCTCCGATCTGGATTCTTTCAGATCGACCATATGCACCCTCCATCACCCAATGCCATGAACCGTGAAACATTGTTTTTATCTGCTTTTAATCTCTACTTTACTAACACTGTTTTTACTTTCAATTCTCCTAAAATCTAATACTTTTTCTTCTATCACACTTTTCTTTTTCTGACGCGCGCAGCTGCACATAATCCTCGCGAGAGGGTGCTGCAGGATATATAGATAGATAGATAGGGCGTAAATTAGATTTTAGGAAGCCAAGATAAAAGCAAATTTATTATGACAAAAGAATCTTGTATAGTGAAAAATTAAGTCTTACCACGTTGCCTGATATTTCAACAAATGCACATGCATTCAGTGACCTTACAGATGTTGCAATGTCAAGGTCGTACACTTAGGTGGCAGATTTCAACAATTGTTTTTTGGTAAACTTTTGCAGTAAATAAGTAAAGTTTAAAATGAACTGCGCCTAAAAAGCCTTCTTTTATTCACTGTCATCTCAACTATGTATAGAAATCTTTACTTACACTACTAAATGCTGCGAAAAGAAGCCGGTTTTTCACCTTCCTGAACGGCCTTGCGTTTTCGCTGGTACTGGTTCTATTAACTTTTGTTCAACGAAAATAGTTAGAGCTGAGAACCAGCAACCAAGCACCCGATGAGCTAGATCGAAGACTGGTTCCCGTTTGCTCACTGACGGCGAACACTAATGTCCGGGAATAGTCCGTCAAATGTACGAAATTGTCGGGGAAATGGGGTGGAGGGGGGGGGGGGGGGGGGGGGGGATAGTGGTGCGTTATCCCTAATATCTCCCATTTAAAGGGTCCATTTCTGAAGTTAATTTATCCGGGAAATTCCCGGATTGTGTCCTGGATGTTGAGATAGTGGTGCGTTAACCCTAATATCTCGACTTTGGGTGGTCAGAAATTAACAGAATTTATATCAAATAAATTTTTTAGCTCCATTCTATCTATCTATCTATCTTCTTATACTGAGTCGGTCGTATCTGACCATTACCTCAGTTGATTGGGTGGCTAAATTTAGAATTTAGCTGGAAAAAAAAAAAAAAAAAAAAAAGATTATTTTTCATTTTTAATATTTTAGGGGTCCTTTTTTAAGTTGATTTGTACGGGGAATTCCCTGATTGTGTCCTGGATATTGTAGTGGTGCCTTATCCCTAATATCTCCACTTCGGGTCGTCAGAAATTAATGAAATTAGTATCAAATAATGATACTAAAGTATGTCGTATGCTCATTATAGGCGCCAAACTGAGGCGATTCGAATGAGTGCACACAGCATGACTTTACTTTATATAAGATCACAAAGAGATAACAAGTGATCTTTAATTACGGCTCAAGACCTACTTGGCAAACAGTGTAGAACTTGAACCCATATATGCATAGCGTCCCATTTGTGGGACATTGGCAAACAGTGTAGACCCGAATGATCAGACGCTGCAAAACGTGGCGTCTGATCTGGGCCGCAAAATGCGGCATCTGATATGAGTGTACACTGTTTGCTTAAACAACGACGAAATTTAACCTCATCCATTTCTTGCTGAGTACGGACTTTGAGTGATTGTACGGACCATTATGATCAGACGCTGCAAACCTTGGTGTCTGATCTGGGCCGCAAAATGCGGCATCTGATCTGGGTCTACACTGTTTGCTTAAACAACGACGAAATTTAATCGCATCCATTTCTTGCTGGCGATGAATTAGGTGCACGGACTTTGAGTGTTTTTACGGACCATTATGATCAGACGCTGCAAAACTTGGCAACTGATCTGGGCCGCAAAATGCGGCATCTGATCTGGGCCTACACTGTTTGCTTAAACGACTACGAAGTTTAACCGCATCCATTTCTTGCTGCCGATGAATTAGGTGTACGGACTTTGAGTGTTTTTACGGACCATTATGATCAGATGCTGCAAAACTTGGCATCTGATCTGGGCCGCAAAATGCGGCATCTGATCTGGGCCTACACTGTTTGCTAAAACAACGACGAAATTTAACCGCATCCATTTCTTGCCGGCGATGAATTAGGTGTACGGCCTTTGAGTGTTATTACGGACCATTATGATCAGACGCTGCAAAACTTGGCGTCTAATCTTGGCCGAAAAACGCGGCATTTGATCTGGTTCTACACTGTTTGCTTAAACAACGACGAAATTGAGCCGCATCCATTTCTTGCTGGCAGTGAATTATGTGAACGGACTTTGAGCAATTTTACTGGCCATTAATTTTCTAACGAGATTAACATGTGTTAAGTTAATTGCTTTAACTCATAATAAGTTGACGTGTGATGCACACCTGGATTTAAATTCCACAATGGCTGTGTCCAATTGATATTTTGAATGAATGCTGTTATTTTGTTTGTTTGAATTGAGATTAAAAATCACAGTCAACACTATTTTGGTCATTTTGAAGACTTTGCATTCCAATTTTGTAGGACTTAACGTTACGAGATATAGTGCATTTTTCACATTTCCAAAAAGTTACTTTTCTGATAAAAATTCGTCATATTTTTCTTATTTATACTGCAAACATAGTTAGTGGTTGCTCGTTAGAACATCCTCGTTGGGGCGGTTCTAGCGAGTAACAACAACCTATGTCTTGGGTCATAAATAGGAAAAATAATGTATATCACCCTGAACCCCAGATTTCTTCATATAAAATGTAGTTTATTTTTATTTTCCTTATTTCTGCTAAAAATCGATTGTGGTTACTTTTTAGAATCACTTCGCCGAGGCTGTTCTGACGAGTAACCATACTGTGCGTTTTAAGTATAGATCTTGAAAAATGTAAATTAAGCAACCCTAAAATAAAATTCCGACAAAAGAAAAAATCCCATATTTTTTTCACATGTCTGCTCTAAACAGAGAGTATACGAACTCCATAGAACGGCGGGACGGTTTCAACGAGTATCCACAACCTATGTTTTTGAGCAGAAATAAGGAACAAATGTATACCCCTGTTCAACAACAACCGAATTCTAATGATTGCGGGGTTTTTGCAATAACGAACGTGGTAGAGTTTTGGTTTGCTCCGGACTCATTTAACACTAGAATAATATACTATGTGTAAAAAATGAGACAACATTTAGTTGAAAATGGAAAAATGTCAGCGTTTCCGAAAGAGAAAGATACAGACAAGCGTAGCGTAAAGTTCATTCCTTCGTAAAAAAAATCAGTCTGGTGCTTCTCCAAAATGCCTGAGTGTATTGATAACATAATTTGCTGTGATAATCGTAAGTGCAAAATTTGGTTTCATATAATACATGTATGTTTAGGTCTGAATTCATCATCAAATCAATGGCAGTGTCCGTCTTGTGAGCAGCATCATGTGTGACATCATTGAAAGCCGTGTAATGAAAACCCATGTAACTCCAAATTTATACAGAGAAAAGTAGGATTTACACAGGGTGTGCATTCTTTCTTTCGTTTTCACAAGTCGATATATTAAGGAAAATGAACCAATACCCCCAACATCCTGGACACAATCCGGGTTGAGGGTACTCGTTAGAACTGCCTCAATGAGGTGTATAAAAATATTTTTTTTTAATATTCTTTTAGAATTGAGCTTAAAATTTTAACAGTTACAATTAGTATCAATAAGTGATCTCCACAAACCGAGATATTATGAAAATGCACAACTGTAGTTAGACCCCAACATCCAGAATACAATCCGATAATTTCCAGGACAAACTAACTTCAAAAAATGGACCCCTTACATGTTAAAAATGAAAACTATTTGTTAATGATCTTTTAAAATGGAGCTCAAAATTTTATTTGATACTAATTTTATTAATTTCTGACCACCCGAATGGAGACATTAAGGATAACGCACCACTATCCGCCAACATCCAAGACACAATCCGAGAATTGCCCGGACAAATTAACCTAAAAAATGGACCCCTAAAATGTTAAAAAAGAAAATTATTATTTTTTAATCTTTTTGAATGGAGATTACAATTTAATTTGATACTAATTTTATTAATTTCTGACCACCCGAAGTGGAGATAAGAGGGATAACGCGCCACTACCCCTATTTTCCGGAAATGCCCGGACATTTTCCCATAAATTCCGGACATTATCTATCTATCTATCTATCTTCTTATACTGAGTCGGTCACATCTGGCCATTACCTCAGTTGATTGGGTGGCTAAATTTAGAATTTAGCTGAAAAAAAAAAAAAGAAAAGAGGCACTGGATGCGTCCTTAAAACTATTTACAATCTGCATAACAGAGGTATCCTAAAACGCATACCTCTGAGACCCAATCTTACACTGTGCGGGCTTTGAACTCTTCTGCGGACTTGGCATTCACCGCAGAGGAGGGAAGACTATTCCATTGGGGAATAGTTCTAGGAAAAAACGAGTTCTTCAGGGCATCACTATAGGACTGGTGTCTACGATATTGTGAGTCGTTTAATTTTGATGCCCTTGTTTGGGTCGACAGTGTTACAGGGGTCAAGTACCTATCTTTATCAATAGACACTGAATCAGAGTGTATCTTGTAGAAGAAGGTTAAAGAGGACTTCTCACGACGGGCCTCCAGGGACGGCCACTCTAGCTCATTAAGCATGTCACCGACGCTACTTCTATTTCGCCATCGCCTACAGGTCCATCGAGCAGCTGTCCTCTGCACCTTCTCCACCTGCTGAGTCTGAGTTTTAACATAGGGGTGCCAAATGGGTGATGCATATTCGAGTTGAGGGCGAACCAATGTTTTATATGCAACATCCTTTGTCTGCCTAGGTGCAAAAGCCAAGTTCCTTCTAAGGAATCCCAAAGTCCTAGTTGCTTTAGATGTAATCTCTGAGATATGTTGACCCCAATCAAGATCGTCAGTGATGGTGATACCAAGAAATTTGGCGGATTGAACATGCTCCAAAACTTGCTGGTGGAGAGTATAGTCAAACTTAATTTGCTTGTCCGGAGGGTGTCGTGACACTCTCATTGAGTGACATTTGGCCACATTGAACTTCATTTGCCAATCGGCCTCCCACTGTGCAAGTTGATCCAGGTCATCTATATATATAGATTATGCTCCAACGGCGATATACCTCACTTTCTTCCGCTATATCACCGATTGGAGCATATATATTATACCACAATTTTCCAACGGCGATACAAACTATATCGCCGATTGGAGCATTATACATAGCATAAAACAATGTAAATACAATTTTTGACACAATATACAACAACAATACACCACAATATATACACTATATTTTATACCTCTATAAACAATAATGTTAATTTCCAAACACATCCTCTTTCAAATACATCTATATCTGAGATATGAAATGACATACTGGACTGATTCACGGATAAAGGTCATGACCTATACAGATAGGCTTGCGCAGGCCTTTTTATCAGTTATAGTGTGTGTGTATAGAAAATGAACTTATAACTATAGTCCTCAACAAAGATTACAAGAAAAATGAATCAATGTAAATCATGATTGGCGTGATTACTCAGCAGAACAACAACTAACACACTATAGACACGTCATACCACATATATTCTGCACCGCAGAACTAACACTCTATCCTATTCAATCTTGCAAACGACTTTATAATCACCGAAAGACACATTCATATTTTATCCTGAGTTATATGAGCAGACAGACAGATAAACCGACTATTACATGTCAATTTATCTTTACCTATCGCCACACTGATAGCGTAGTCATTTATTTACGTTCAATTTCTTACTATTCTAGTACAAGCCGTGATAGCCGAGTGGTCTAGATGGTTTGGACTGTAAATGGTGGGGCATGAGTTCGAATCCCGGTAATGACATAAAAATCTTTTTATAATGGAACATTGAATAAAAATGATGACAGCGTAATCGGTTTCAATAAAAAGCGTTTCTAAGCGATAAAAATGGGTTAAAAAAAAGAAAAAAATACAAAAAAATCCTGATAACACTGTAATCGGTTTAATTAAGAAAGGTTACTAAGCAACTCGTAGAGAACAACAAATAATTAAAAGTAATATCCAAAATCTGCTCCGATAAAAGTCGCGGATAGACACTATATAGAAACATATTAAAAAGAATTTTGAAAATTCCACTTTGGGGCAAAAACTTTAACCCCTCCTGAAAGTGCCTTTACATAATCCAATGACCACCAGATTTTGCACATATAACAAGACTTTAAGGCTGTATAACATATTAAAATTCCAAGTTCCTATGACAACTTTTGGAATTTCAGAAAGTCTTTGAGTCTTCCTAAAAGTGGAATCCCATCAACCGATTAGTCTCAAATTTTGCATATGTATTTGGGTTGCATATATACATATTATCACAAAATTTCAAAGTTCTAGCATCATTTTGGAATTTCCTGCAAGTCTTTGAATTGTTGTAAAATAACATTGGTTCAACTAATTACCACCAAACTTTGTACATATGTTTCAACATACAAAATGCACATTCTTATAACATTGTAGGTTGGAAGTGAAGCAAAAAAAAAATATTAACTTTAATATTTTGGTGGTGGGTCATTTACTATTGTAATTTTATTGAATAAAATCAAGCATTTTCTATCTTTTTTTTTCATTTCATTCTTCGCTTGAGCCTTACCTTCCTCAATAAGTTTCTTTCTCTCACTTTCACTCAGTTTTGAATGTTTTGAATGTATGTTCTCTTTCAGTCCTGAATCATCCTCAACACTCTATCATACTCAATCTTGCAATTTCCTGCTTAAAAGGTTTTATAGAGTTAAAATATCTCTGTTTTTCTCTAAAATTCTTTCCACCACACTTATCACAGATTTGATATTTTGCTGTAGTACCTTTACCACATTGCAAACATTTCACTACTTTACTTTTGTTATGTTTTATAATAAAATTATGAGCCTTGCAGTATATAGAATGCTTTACTGATTTGTTTTTACATGGTTTATTTGAACCTAACGGCAACATAGCACATATATTTTGCATCTTTGCTTTTTCTATATCCATTTTTATTATTATATTTAAAAAAAAATTTTTATAGTTTAAAAGAAAACAAAAAATGAGTTCTGTAGAGAGACTAATACAATTGCATAGTGAAGGAATAATTAGTGATGAGGCTTTAGACAAGGGTCTTAAATCCTTAGATATTGAGAAACAGAAGAGTGATGCACCACAACAAACTTCTGCATTAGATAATCTGCGTAAAAGACGTAGAAATAAAAAGAAAAGAAAACGACAGCAACAAAATGCTGTTAAAACAAGTGAAAAAATTAATAATGAAGATATAGATGATGATACTAAAGAAGAGAAAAGTGCTCTGAAATTAGTTGATAAACCATTATGCAATTACTTCAAAGCGTATGAAATAGATGCTCATAAATATAAAGACCCAAATATTTTGTTTAATGATAAAAAATCTGTCATTATAGATAAAATTAATGAAAACATTAAAGAAAACAATGGTATTAAATTTTCAATTGGGTTATCTATAAAGTTTTTTAAAGATGAACTTAATGGTGAAAGAAAAGAAGTTATCGGCGCATCACACGGAGAACAATGTGCAGTTCTTGATGAAAATAATTTAGATGAACACTATAACAAACAAACAGCTTATTTACAAACATGGATTGAAAAATTCACAAATACCGCAACAGGTTTAGAAATTGACCACTGTATCAAACTCTATCTCAACATAGCAAAATATGAACCACTCAAAGGTTCTTCATATATTCCTCTTCCAAGAGTAATAGCAAACAAACAAGCAATAATTAATATGAAAAACAATGATAATAGATGTTTAGAATGGGCATTAAAATCTGCCTTATATCCAGCAAAGAATAACTTGAATAATGTATATAGTTATAAAAAATGTCCTAATCTGAATATGGAAGGAATTGACTTTCCCACACCAATCTCACAAATACCAAAAGTTGAGAAACAAAACAATATAGCAATCAATGTTTATGGATATACAATCACAAAAAAGACAGAGAAACTTACTGTATTTCCATATCATATTTCAAATCAATCAAATGATAAAGAAAGAATTAACCTGCTTTTGATAACAGAAGTTGAAGAGGAAATTGATGAAAATTATAATCCAGATGAAAAACCACAAAAGGAAACAAAATATCACTACTGTTGGATTAAAAATCTAAATAGATTACTTCGTAATCAGAATAACAAACACGGAGCTACTTACTTTTGTGAAAGATGTCTTCACGGTTTTTCAAGAGAAGACCTACTAATCAAACACAAAGAAGACTGTGAAGGCATCAACAAATCTCCAATGCGAATAGAAATGCCCTCAAACGGTACTATCAAGTTTAAAAATCATCAAAATCAAATGCCTGTTCCATTTGTTATCTATGCCGACTTTGAAAGCATAATCAAACCTAAAACAGAACAAAAAGGAGACAAATCAGAAATAACAAGCGAACACGAAGCGTGTGGATTTGGTTATCAAGTTGTCAGATATGATGGTGAAGCTGAAAAACCTGTAATCTACAGAGGTAAAGATGTTGTTGAAGTATTTTTGAATCACTTAGAATGTGAAGTTAGCAATATCAATAACATCTTTGCTCACCCTAAACCAATAACAGAGCAAAACACTGAAGACTATGAAAATGCCACCAAATGTTGGATATGCGAACAAGAAATAGGAAATAACAAAAACAACCCAAAAGTAAAAGACCACTGTCATTTCACAGGAGAATATAGAGGACCAGCACACAAATCCTGTAATCTCAAACTTGCAATCAAACCAAATAAAACCAAAATTCCAGTTATCTTCCACAACTTAAAAGGTTATGATAGCCATCTAATAATGCAGAAAATACACAAAGCAAGTGGAAACATTACTTGTATTGCAAATAATTCAGAGAAATTCATCTCATTCAGTATTGGACAACTGAAATTCTTAGACAGTTTTCAATTTATGGCTTCCTCTCTTGAAAAGTTGGTAGATGGAGCAATTGGTGTAAAGACAGAATGTGAAAAATGTAAAGGTACAGAAGAAATAAACATCAATGAAAATTGGTTATTAACAGCGAAATGTAAAAAATGTCACAATACAAGATATAAAAAACTCAACAAATCAGACTTACCATTAACTGTAAAACATACAACTAACTCACATCTTCTTGCTCGTAAAGGTATCTATCCATATGAATACATTGATAGTTTTGATAGATTTGATGAAACACAACTACCACCCATAGACAAATTCTACAGCAGTCTTACAGATGAAAGTATCAAACAAAAAGACTATGAACACGCTCAAAAAGTATGGAAACAATTTAACTGTAAAACACTTGGTGATTATCATGATTTATATCTCAAAACAGATGTTCTCTTACTTGCAGATGTTTTTCAAAAGTTTAGAGAAACCTGTATGAATAACTATAAACTTGACCCTCTACATTACTACACTGCACCTGGTCTATCTTGGGATGCTCTTCTAAAATACACAGAAATAGAATTACAACTTCTATCAGATTTGGATATGCATCTTTTCATTGAAAAAGGAATGAGAGGTGGAATAAGTATGGTTTCTAAAAGACACGCAAAAGCAAACAATAAATATGTAGCAGATTATAATCCAAATGAAGAAGACAATTACATAATGTATTTAGATGAAAATAATTTATATGGTCATTCAATGAGCCAACCACTTCCATTTGGTGGTTTCAAATGGATAACTAATAAAGATTTAATAGATGGAAAACTTCCAAAATTACAAAAAGGTAGAGGAAGAATATATGAAGTAGATTTAGAATACCCCAAACATTTACATAAACTACATAATGACTATCCACTTGCACCTGAAAAATTAGCAATTAAAAAAGAATGGTTATCCGACTATCAAAATGAACTAATTGAAAATAGTATGTTAAAAACAGAAAAACTTGTCCCCAATCTAATGGATAAGAAGAAATATGTAGTACATTACAAAAACTTAAGACTATACAAACAACTTGGTATGAAAATAACAAAAATACACAGAATATTAGAATTTGATGAGAAACCTTGGATGGAACCTTACATACGTCTGAATACAGAATTACGTAAAAAAGCAAAGACTACATTTGAAAAAGATTTCTTTAAACTTATGAACAACTCAGTATTTGGCAAAACAATGGAAAACATACGTAAAAGAGTTGATATTAAATTAGTCAAAACAGATGGCAGTGAAAATGAAAAAATCCGCAAGATAATAGCCAAACCAAACTTCAATCGTAGAATAAAGTTCTCTAATGAGTTATCTGCCATTCAAGTGAATAAAACAAGATTAACTCTCAATAAACCAATATATGTTGGCTTCTGTGTTTTAGATTTATCAAAACATCTTATGTATGATTGGTATTATAATACATTGAAAAAGAAGTATGGTAATAACTGCACCTTGTTATACACCGACACAGACAGTTTATTAGTAGATATCAAAACCAAAGATGCTTACAAAGATATGTCTGAAATGAAAGATGAATACGATTTCTCTGATTATCCAAAAGAACATCCACTATACGATGAAACAAACAAGAAGGTCATAGGTAAGATGAAGGATGAATGTGCTGGTGTTCCAATATCAGAATATATTGGTCTTCGTCCTAAACTATATTCAGTATTAAGAGCAGATGAACAAGTCATCAAAAAAGCGAAAGGAACAAAAAAATATGTAATCAAAAAACAAATCAATTTTGAAAACTACAGAGATGCATTATTCAACAAAAAGAAATACACACACTCAATGAACATGCTACGCTCAATGCATCACAACATATATGGATTAAAAGTAAATAAGACTACACTTTCTCCTTTAGACACAAAAAGATACATAGCACCAGATGGAATCACGACATACGCGTATGGGTATCAGCCGGAACAATAAGTAATTCCTCTTTGACAAACCCTCTCTTAGGTGCAGGAGATTTCAAATAATAAACTCTTATTCCCTGCGTTATAATATGATAGTCAATCTTATGAATATCAACAGACCATACTGGGTCAGTAGCCCTTCTCTTTCCACCACCTTCTAATTCTCCAGGTTGATACAAATATCTAACATTTACATAAGGACAAATTTCAGCATCAACTTTTCTTGTTATAATTGGAGGAGGTTTTTTCGTCTCCTTATTTAATGCTTTAATAACATCAGATAATCTCTTAACCCATTCTCTGTTTCTTTTTTTAGTATCAATCTCTTTAGCATACTGATAACCAAACAATCTTTCTGCTAAGGTTCTATTAAATCTTTCTACTATTCCTTGGTCTCTGTGTATTTCTTTTCTACCTCTTCTTATTTTGGTATTATGCTTTTCCATCAAAGTTGAAACGGAACTCATAAATTCTCTACCAGGATCAACTTGCAATAGTTTAGGATACTTCAAATGTCTTTTATAAATCTTCTCAAAAGCATTTGCAACTTCTTTACTATCTTTCGACGTCAAAGGTTCGGCTTCTTTATATCTTGTTCCAACATCAACCACTGTCAATGCATACTTGTATGTCTTCCTACCAATAGTATCGTGAGGTAAAAACAACAAATCAGCCTGATGAACTTCATTCTCTGCAGACACATCAAATTTTGGTCTTATTATTCTCTTAGGTGCAGGTAAATATATTTGCCATACTGCTTGTTTCTTTAAGAACTCTAATGCTTGTTTCTGACTAACCTTTGCTTCTTTTGCTAACTTACCAACAGCTGAGTGTCCTTTCCAGAAACCTTTTGGACTATAGTATATCTTCTCCATTTATTTTTATTTAAGAAAAAATATTTATATATAAAAAGATGTCAAAGAATGCACAAACGCAAAATATAGCACAATTGCTTGATGATGACTATACACCTACAAAAGAAGAGTTTGAAGAGCTGTTAAAGGAACAAAGTCAATTTGACACAAAGAAATGGACTGATTTAGAAATCAACAACATTTATACAATCACCGACTACAGAGAAATTAACACAGACAATGGTGTGAGTGTAATTTTAACTCTCAAAGACAATGGTGAAGTATGGAGTCCTGCACATCTCACAAAGAAGATAGAAGGTAAAGAACCACCATTTTATGTAAGACCACTTGGTTTGAAACCATGTAAGAATAATAAAAAAAATAAATATCATGCTTATGATTTAGTTCTTCCTTTGGAAGATTATGTCAAAAAATAATTTTTTTTTACCTACATCAACTTCCAAGCAACAAATCCTGTCAATGCCATACCACCAACAACAAATGCAATCTCTCTATTTTTCTGGTCTTCTGATGGAGTGTAAAAATCACTTAATGTAGGTTTTGGTGGTAATGGTGTGGATAAATTATCTGGCAATTGTTTTCCTGTAATATAGTAATACTGTCTCATAGCAGTATCAGCATCACTGAACTCATTCAAAGCATGATGTTCCTTCTTCAGTTGTTCGTTAATAAAATCCAATCTTTCTGTTCTCTTCTCATTCCACGCAGTTGTTGCTGATTCTAATTGTTCCATCGCCTTATCATGTCTTTTTCTCTCTTCATCACTATTACTACCCATATGTGAAAATAAATAATTACTACCTGAAAAGGCTAAGGCGTTTGTAATTGCTCCTCCAACCATTAATGCTACTGCACTTGTCATTTTTATATAATGAAAAAAAAAAATATTAAAATTACTTCATAATATCTGCAGGAATAATACCTTGCTTAACAAGCATATCCTTTGTTGCCATTGCAAGTAATATATCAATGGACAACATACCAATATCTGTCATATTAAAATCTACTTTTGGTGCTGGTCTTTTCAATAGTTTTCTACCTAATTCTGAATATCCAACAGTTAATACAGTTTCCACTCCAGCATGATATAACATGTTTGCAATTTGTTTTCCGTCTATTGAGGTTGTCATTTTTTTTAATGAGAATATTATTTTTTTAAATTAATTAAATTCAAATGGGTCAATTTCTTTTTGTTGTATAATAGGTTGTTGCATCATAGGTTGTTGTGGTACAACTTGTTTAGACTTGTACATATACAATCCTATTCCAACAACTCCAATTGTTATACATAATGGTATATAATTTTTGTATATATTTATATTCTGTGAATTTGGAGAGCCGACATCATCATCTTTTGTTATAGATTTTAATTCCATGTTTTCTTTCTTTATAGTTTCAGTCTCCTTTCTTCTTAATTCTGCATTTCCTTTTCTTGCTTCTGCACCTTTCTTACCAGCAACTACTCGTCTTGGGTCTTTTGTTTTAACTTCAGTATCACTCATTTTTTTCTAAGGAGATATTTTCTTTTTTATTAAAATCAATATGTCTTGCTGTTGTTAGCATTGCAGTTAATGGAGCAAGGTACATTCCATATCTATAATACAATTCACAACACGAACTTGTCAAAGCGTGATTGATAAAAGGGTCTTCCTCTAAGTCTTGTATCAGTTTAGGTGGATTAACAACATTGAAATACTTTGATACACCCATCACGTATAAGCTAATGAAAGAATTACCCAATGTCTTAGTCATACTTGCTCCCAATCTTGCTTCATATCTGCAGTAAAGTTTGTTTATTTGTTCTGCTGTCATTGTATCAATGTCTGATAGTTGTAAGTCTTTACCAAGATACTGCTTACTACCACCACCAGCAACAATGGCTGATAATCGCTCACGTTTTGTTTCTTGTTCATTATTTTCTGTGCTTTCACATTCAATGTCTTGTAATAATTCTTCAGCATTCATTTTTATTTTATGTAATTTATTTTTTATTTTTAAAAAATAAAACATCGCATATCCGACTATTGATAAGATTGCAGTGTTTGTTATGATTATTGATAAGATTGCAGTGATTGATAATATTTCTAACAGCATTGTTTTTTAGTATTGCTATTTTACTTAAAACATTGCATAAGCATTACTTAAGATTTGCTACAGCATTGAATAAGCATTACTTAATCATTGCATAAACATTACTTAATCATTGCTAAAAAAATAATCAATCAACCAACCAATAACCAGTAGGCTGGTCAGTCTTCAAAATTAACTTACGATGCTTCTTTTTTTTCAGTTCTTCTTTTATTCTCTGTCGTTCTTCCAAAGTAGGAATAACATCATTCTCTCTTAAACAATTTTCAAAACTATCTCTATCTTTTGTGTAGAACATGCATAGCCATTTTGTTTGTTCTCTTAAATCTTTTAACACAGAATTATATCTCTGCGAAATAACCCACACTGATTGTTCTGCATGCCTACCAGAAAATGCTAATTCTGATAACATATCTTTTTTCTTTGTTAGTTCTTTCGTTGCACTGCAATCATCAATAATGTAGAGAGTAGAATGACCAGCATATTTATTAAAGAACATTCTTAGTAGTTCTTGTAGTTTTTCTTCTCCATTAACAATAGGATTAACAATTGTTATATTTTTTGTTTTAGGTTTCCTGACATCACCAATCCACTCACGATTTTTATAAGCCTTGTTCCATTGAATGGTTGGGCAAAGTATAACAATATGTTTAAATACTTGACGATATTCCTCTTCCAAAAGGTCAAGGACAAACTCTGTTTTCCCGCATCCAGTTTGACCACATATAATAGCACAATGAGGATATTTTGGTAGTTCCATTTTTATTTGTAAAAAAAAAATATTAATAACTGACTTCTTTAAATCTACCATCTTCAAAGTTGATTTGTGCATCTTGTATAACAAACAAATAAAGATTGATTGGTTCATCTACTCCTGCTTCTTTCGTTATTTGTATTGTGATACCTTCTGATGCATTTTCAATTCTTCTTCCAGAACCATGAAGTGTATTATCATCAGTTGAACGTAAATCCAACCATAAAGCATACCTGTTCGTTAGATATTTTTCTATTGTTGTATCAGTAAAATATAAATCTTTAACGACCATACTTGTTTCTTTGTTTCTTTTTGAATTCAAAGCAAAGAATTTATTTATTTCGTCCCAGTGTTGGTGGGACTTCATTCCTTGACTATACAATTGATTCGGAATCCCTTCTATTGTCATTTCCACTTTTGTAATTTCTGGATTATAATATTCTTCTGTGCTGGCCCTTTCAGGATCTTCGAATAGCATAAGAATTCCTTTCATACTTCTTGCAGGAACATTTAGATTGATATTCCATAGTGTATCAGATTTGTTTTTAGTTATTTTTCTGTGTCTTAGTATTCTGTCATACAAAATAACCATTTTACCATCAACTTGCTGTCTTATTTGTCTTGCTAATTCAGTATCAGAAACAATATCAAATTCCAAACAAATATTTTTGATTGTATAAGTTGAAGTTGCATCGCCTGATTTAATTACTTTATTATAATCATTGAATGTAAGTTCATATTCAAGTCTATCTCCTAATCCTGCTTGATAAAATGGCATATGGGTTTCCAATAATTCAAAATCAAGTGGGATGCAAAACCTGTTTCCATATGCTTTTGCGATGGCTTGATCTTCTTTATCTGCTGTTGCGTTTCCTGCACCCACTCTATGTTTCAACATGTTCTCTTTGCCAACGCCTTGATATACCATATTTACACGTTCTGTAATAGTCTTCCATAAATCAATATAACAATGATAGATGTCACTATCGTCAATGGACATAACTTCATTTCCACTTATTCTAATTGTTGTTTTCTTAATTATTGCTCTTCCTATGTTTTGAAATATAGTTGCATTTGCATCTTTAGAGGTTAGTTCAATTTCAAATGCTAATCTGACTGTTCCGGGAACAATAACATCATTACTACTTAGATTAGGAAATCTCACTAATAATTGTTGATTTTGGTCAATGGTTGAAGGGTTATTTGTTATTACTACACTTTGGCGGATGCCTCTCACACCTCGTGGTTCTCTTAATTTTCTGTAAGGGTTTAGTTTATCTCCGTAAGCTGACATTTTTTTAAAAGATAAAAAAATATTTTTAAATAATAAATAAATAATGGCTGAATATGAAAATCCTGAGTATGACAGGGATGATTATGATGAAGAAGCAGAAACATCTTTTACAGATGAAGAGCAGTTTCAGAGAACATTAAATAGTCAGTTTGCTGATTCGAATGATTTAACCGGTGATGATAGGAAAACTCTGCTTGATAGCGTAGGTCAAAAAATGATAGATAGATTTTACGAAAGGAATGAAGAACCTAAACGTAAAATCAAAGGTTTGTCTCTCAAGAGTGATGGTTTTGGAAGGCCAATGTTATATGTTAAAGATGAAGGTGGAAAGGATATTGCATTAACATATTATCGTTCCAATGCACCAGATGAAATAGCAACATTTTTATCATTTAATACTTTGCAAAGGAAATATGGTGTTGATTTTGTTAGGAATGTATTAGGTGTAGATGATTTTAAACCATCTGCTACAAGAATTAAAGAAGGTAGAGCTGAGCTTACAACTTTAATAGAAAACCAGTTGAGAGAGACACAATCTGATTTATTATCAGAAAAATTCAAGAATCTTGATAATGATGTATCATCACAACAAGAAGCACAAGAACTATTAGAAACTGCAAATAATGCAGAAACATCTGTGAAAACATTAGAGACATCATTCATTGAAAGTGTTAGTAGTGAAGCAGGAACACAAACAGATTGGACAAAAAGAGAGATTGATGGAATAGCAAATGCAATGACAACAGTCAAAGAAGAGATAGCAAATGAATTGGCAAAACTGAATGAAACAAATAAAGACTTAGCAAAAGAAAATACAAAATTAGAACAAGCCAAAGCAGACAATGATGAATTTCAAATAGAAAGGATAAGTAGTCGAATCAAAGAGTTAGAAAGTGAGAGAAGTGCAAGATTGGAAGTTAT
The DNA here is from genome assembly GCA_963580285.1 of Lucinisca nassula. Lineage (NCBI taxonomy): Eukaryota > Metazoa > Mollusca > Bivalvia > Lucinida > Lucinidae > Lucinisca > Lucinisca nassula. Next base: position 3,750,444 of record OY757023.1, on the reverse strand, counting down.
TAATGTTAATAAAGAAAAACTACGTAGTCAGGTAAATAGAATCAAAGAGACTATAAACAAAGTATTAAAAGAAGACACTACATTGGGTGAAAGAATTAGAACATTATTCAGAGAACAAGGCATTACAATTGTTAGTATTTTAACCGCTTTTGGAATGATTATTGGTGTTATTGTAGAAGCTGTTATTCCTACTGGTGGTGGTACTACTTCAACCCCTCCTTCTCCACCAAAAGGTGGTGTTAAAGATTGGGTTAAGAAACAATTATCAAATCTTGGTAAATTACTTTCTACCCTTGCAGGAAAAGTAGCTACTGCATTACCAGGTGTTATTGGTTCTATTGTGTCTTGGTTGTTGTCTTCTGCGGGTAAAGTTGTTGGTTGGTTTGGAGAACATTTATGGGCATTAGTTGTATTGGTTGCTGGATTGTTATATGCATCTGCGAGAGAGTTTATAAGAAAAAAAAGAACTTAATAAATTTCATACATAATTAATAGTCCAATTGCAATACTACCAACTATTAATGCTGTTTTGTTGTCTTCGTGTTGTATTGCTTCTTTTTTTTCAACGGGTTCTGGTAGAGATTTGATTTTTGGTTCTGGTAGAGATTTCTTTGTTTCCTGATGTTTTGGTTCTGGTAGAGATTTCTTTGTTTCCTGATGTTTTGGTTCTGGTAGAGATTTCTTTGTTGGTGTGCCTTGTATAGTTGCAGGTTGTGTAGTAGGTGCAACAGGTTTAACATTTACATCACTATTGAAACCAAGTGTTTGATTTTCTGTTGCAATTACAATTTTATTATTATATCCAGCGATAGTGCCAATTTGTAAAATCATATTACTGGGAGACATATATAATCCAATACCATAAACAAAATCTACTTTACTTCTTGCATATTTGAGTGTGTTTTGATATCTTTGTATTTGACTTGGTAAATCAACTGGACTATTAATAGCGTCTTCAATGTTAGCAAGAAATTGTTTCTGAGCATCAAATCCTGTGCCTATTTTTAGAATTTCTACACGTGTTTGAGATTGTGCTGCTAATAGTGCCCATACAAACATTCTAATACTTTCGTTAATTCGTTCAATACCTGTTTTTGTTAATCCTTCTGATTTGTCTAATATAAACATTGTCCAGGCGTCACTTATATCTACTGTATGTTCTATTTTATCATTTGGATTAAAGAATGGACCTTCACTTCGATGTTCTTGTCTATATTTTCCACTTGGTTTAAAATATTGTGTGTAACTCCCTAGACCACTGCATTTAGAACTACTTTCTAATTTTTGCCTCCAATCTGTATTAGGTGAAACATTGAATTCATTGCATAACTTTTGATAGACAGCTTTGTCGTATGAATTTTTGTAATAACAAAATGATTCATCTGTTGGTAAAGGTGTTTTAAGTTCTTTCAAAATACGAGCAATACAATAATAAACATGAAATGTATATATTTTTTTAGTTAGTCCTGAAGTGTTTTGCAAATGATCTTGATAACTTACACCACATCCTGCAGTGGCACACCAAACAGCAAAATTTAATTGACATTGCCACCAGTCAAATGATGAATGAAGCCATGTATTCCACGGTTCATTGGTGTGTAATGTTGGATTTTGATAGTTTTGAAATAAGTCGGGAAACGTTACTGGAAAATGGTCGTCTTTGTTAACATAAATCGTTTGTTTTATAAGTTCAATATTCTTTTCGGTATATTTAGTATTGGGGTTATATGATGCATTGGGATTGTACTTGAATTCTTTAGGTATCATTTTTATTATTGATTATATATAAAAAATAAAAATGTATCATACAATTTCGAATATTGACAAGACAATAAACTTGCAACAATACATTGATAACAGAGATGGGAATAAACGTATTGGTTTGAAATCTATAACATATGGTGTTGGATGGTATAATGTTGTTGATGAATATTTGCAGAAGACTAAAGAGAGACCTCATAAGATTATAGATGGTTATTATAGTTTCCAACAAATAGCAGATTTATTTCAAAGTAATAATATTACATTATCTGTAAATGAAACAAATGGAATTGCTTCTTTAATTACACCGGATGAATTGAAGATAAGCAAGGGCTTAAAACAAATGTTGGGGTTTGGAAATAAGCGAAAGTTTGCTGTTAATGAAACTCATTATGGTGAGAGAGCTGTAGATTTTGCTGTTTATAAATCATTGTATGTTCATTTGGAACAGATTAATACTTCAAATAATTATTTAGATGGTATGCCGAGTACTGTGTTGGCTGTTGTTCCAGTGGAAAATAAAGAGTTTGGAGAGATAACAACAGTGAGATTTGAGCATCCAGAATATAAGTGTTTGGTGAATGATGCTATAGCAGAATTGAAATTAGAAATCAGGGATGAAAATAACAACAAGGTAATTAATCATCTACCAATTAATTGCGTTTTGGAAATTATATAATTATAATAAAAAATGAGTATATTTGGTGCTAAGAGAAAACACGTAGATGCATTGGGGCTGAAACAAGAAATATTTAATATGAGAAGTCAAGCATTTACACAAATAAATACATTGAATGATAGACATACAGGACTTCAAGATAGATTTCGGGATATGTATGTCAATCATCGATTATTATATAATAAGGTTGATAATATGTCAGACAGAAAATTGATAAGCATTTGTGCGGAGAGTAAAGGTTCCTTACAGAAGAATGAAGTGTTTGGCTTTGGAAATGGTGGTAGAGAAGTAGGTGTTGGATATGTGATGAACTTTCCTGGCCAGATAATAGGTGTTGGACTGTCGAGTAAAAGAACAAAAGGCGATGTGTCTGTGGCGATTGCAATTAATGGAAATCCACAAGCAGGATATGATATATCATTGAATAATATTTTAAGAAAACACGATAACTTTGCTACACCGTTGAAGGTTGAGGCTGGTGATGCAATTGCTTTTGTTTGTCAGACTAATAATGCTACATGTGTTAATACTGTGGCTTCGATGATAATTGAATTATTTATTGAATAAAAAAATATATGTTATCAAGAAAAAAATGAAACAACCTAATGCACCGCTATATCCAGAGTTTCCTATTGAAGATGGGCAAAATTATAGATTACAGAAGATATCTGAGATAGAGAAGACGTTAATTAATGAGAGAGATGTGAGAAAAGCATTATACAAAAAATACAAACGTGGAATAAATATTACTGATGGAGTTGATACTGGTTTGATATCAACAAGTGTTATTTTGGCAGGTGTTGGATTAACTGTTCCAATTATGTTGCCTTTAGAGATTGGTGCTGTTGTGTGTGGGAGTTTGGGTGTGTGTGTTAAACTAATTAGGCGTAAAATGACTTCAAAAGCACAGAAACATTATGAGATTAAAACTATTGCTGATAGTAAGTTGAATAGTATAAAGGATTTGATTTCTAAGGCTTTGACAGACGGACAGATATCTGAGAATGAATTTAAACTTGTGTTGGATGAGTTGGACAAATATAATAAACTCAAAGACAATATACATTCAAAACAAACAGGATTGAGTGAAAGTGAGAGAAAGAAACTTATTGAGGAAGGTAAGGCTCAAGCGAAGAATGAAATGAAAAAAAAGATAGAAAATGCTTGATTTTATTCAATAAAATTACAATAGTAAATGACCCACCACCAAAATATGAAAGTTAATATTTTTTTTTTTTTTGCTTCACTTCCGACCTACAATGTTATAAGAATGTGCATTTTGTATGTTGAAACATATGTACAAAGTTTGGTGGTAATTAGTTGAACCAATGTTATTTTACAACAATTCAAAGACTTGCAGGAAATTCCAAAATGATGCTAGAACTTTGAAATTTTGTGATAATATGTATATATGCAACCCAAATACATATGCAAAATTTGAGACTAATCGGTTGATGGGATTCCACTTTTAGGAAGACTCAAAGACTTTCTGAAATTCCAAAAGTTGTCATAGGAACTTGGAATTTTAATATGTTATACAGCCTTAAAGTCTTGTTATATGTGCAAAATCTGGTGGTCATTGGATTATGTAAAGGCACTTTCAGGAGGGGTTAAAGTTTTTGCCCCAAAGTGGAATTTTCAAAATTCTTTTTAATATGTTTCTATATAGTGTCTATCCGCGACTTTTATCGGAGCAGATTTTGGATATTACTTTTAATTATTTGTTGTTCTCTACGAGTTGCTTAGTAACCTTTCTTAATTAAACCGATTACAGTGTTATCAGGATTTTTTTGTATTTTTTTCTTTTTTTTAACCCATTTTTATCGCTTAGAAACGCTTTTTATTGAAACCGATTACGCTGTCATCATTTTTATTCAATGTTCCATTATAAAAAGATTTTTATGTCATTACCGGGATTCGAACTCATGCCCCACCATTTACAGTCCAAACCATCTAGACCACTCGGCTATCACGGCTTGTACTAGAATAGTAAGAAATTGAACGTAAATAAATGACTACGCTATCAGTGTGGCGATAGGTAAAGATAAATTGACATGTAATAGTCGGTTTATCTGTCTGTCTGCTCATATAACTCAGGATAAAATATGAATGTGTCTTTCGGTGATTATAAAGTCGTTTGCAAGATTGAATAGGATAGAGTGTTAGTTCTGCGGTGCAGAATATATGTGGTATGACGTGTCTATAGTGTGTTAGTTGTTGTTCTGCTGAGTAATCACGCCAATCATGATTTACATTGATTCATTTTTCTTGTAATCTTTGTTGAGGACTATAGTTATAAGTTCATTTTCTATACACACACACTATAACTGATAAAAAGGCCTGCGCAAGCCTATCTGTATAGGTCATGACCTTTATCCGTGAATCAGTCCAGTATGTCATTTCATATCTCAGATATAGATGTATTTGAAAGAGGATGTGTTTGGAAATTAACATTATTGTTTATAGAGGTATAAAATATAGTGTATATATTGTGGTGTATTGTTGTTGTATATTGTGTCAAAAATTGTATTTACATTGTTTTATGCTATGTATAATGCTCCAATCGGCGATATAGTTTGTATCGCCGTTGGAAAATTGTGGTATAATATATATGCTCCAATCGGTGATATAGCGGAAGAAAGTGAGGTATATCGCCGTTGGAGCATAATCTATATATATCATCTTGTAAAATAAGACAGTCAGAAGGAGAATATATGTTCCTATACAGGACACAATCATCAGCAAACAAACGGACCGATGACCTGATATTATCGGGGAGATCATTAATGAAAACCAAGAAAAGGACCGGTCCAAGGACCGAACCTTGGGGGACTCCAGATAAAACAGGGACTGGATCAGACGCTTGGCCATCAAGTACAACTTGTTGTGAGCGCCCAGAGAGCCATGAGCTAATCCACCTATGCGTGGATCCTCTTATCCCATAGTACTCCAGTTTATGTAATAGCCTTCTGTGAGGTACCTTGTCAAAGGCCTTAGCAAAGTCCATGATGATCAAGTCAGTCTGTTTGTGGCCACGATTTATGGCCCCATCCAGATTGCTCACAATGTCATGGTAAAATTGAACAAGCTGCGTTTCGCAAGACCTTTGACTCCGGAAACCATGTTGACAGTCAGCAAGAATGCTCTCAAAGGCTAAGTGCTTGTTGATGTTGCTTACTAATATATGCTCCAAGGTTTTGCAACAGATGCATGTTAGCGACACTGGTCTATATTTGCTGCATCATATTTTTCCCCTTTTTTATAGACCGGGGTTACATTTGCTTGTCGCCAGTCATCTGGTACAGTGCCCTGGGCAAGTGATTGATTGAAGATAAAGGCCAACACAGGAGATATTTCAGCACTACATTCCTTAAGTACCCTGGCATTCAGGTCATTAGTGCCCTGGCATTCAGGTCATTAGTGTGCACCCTAACTCACCGCTGTAACTTTACAACGGTAAAAGTGGAACCAGGAGAACAGCGCCTTAGGAAGAGACTTTTAAGCAGTTTTGCACGATTTTGGAGAGATTTTGCTGAAAAATCAAACATGGAAATGACGATTTTCCACTTCTGCTTTGTCCTCTTGTCCATCATTTGTCTGTTCATAATTTTATGGAGGTTTTTAAGGTAAAAGAGCTGGATAAAATTTTAAATCATTAGTTTTCGTGGTCAGCATGTGGCGAATCAGTGATAAACATAAATGTCTCCTTTTTTCTAAAATATGTGAATAGGCTTAGCCTAAGGGCGATCTTAGCATAGCATAGCGGAGCGTGATAGCTCAGTGGTTAGTGCACTTGCCTCTGATGCTAGAGGTCCCGGGTTCGATCCCCGGCAGCGGCGATAAAATTTCGGTGTCCGAACACGCTCCATTGACATCATTTGCAGGGATGAATGTCATGAAGTGCACCGTCCTTCGGATCGGGACGTTAACTGGAGGCCCCCTGTGCAGGGAGAACCATCCCTGTGCAGGTTAAAGATCCCTACCGTAATTACATGATTACTGTGTAGGCTTTCATCCTGCAAAACCTAGAGTGTATGTAATATACACCTGCGGTAATGGTCAAATGTGACCGACGCAGTATCAGAAGATAGATAGATAGATAGACATACATGAGGAGTGTGATAGCTCTGTGGTTAGTGAATTTGCGGTGAGTCGAAAAACCCAAACCTACCCAAATCCACTGTATTTACCCAAATCCACCCAAATCCACCTGATAATTACCCATATCCACCTATAGCTGGCCCATTTAAAGTCATATAAGTTGTTTTTAATGTTTATATGATAGAATATATCACTTAGGACAAATAAGTAATCAAATTTAGTAACTTGTAACAATTTAACACGCAAGTATAGATAAACGCGTGTAGTGTGACGAAACCTCTTTCAGTTGGTTGCCTAGGGTTACCACTGTAATAATCATAGTTCACACACGTCTATTATGTATAATGTTAGATAATTGTAAACCTCAAAAAATATTTATTTATTTATTCATTTATTTATTTATTTATTTATTTTTATTAAGAAAGGAAGAAAGGAAAATAAATAGACAAGTGAATGTTTGACGGTTGAGTGAAAAAAAACACACAAAAAAACATGCAGAATATACCGCAGAATATACAACCTTATTAAACACAACTTTTTATAAAGTAGATCTAAGGCTTTGGTTTACAGGGGAACATATTATTGTTATTAGTTCTGCTAAAAAAACACAACTTTTTATAACGCAAGGCTTTGGTTTACAAGTGAACATATTATTTTTTATTAGTTCTGCTAAAAAAACATATATCGTAGACATAGACGGTGGGTATTCTTTGGACCCTCACCCCACCCCACAATCGGGGCTGAAAGAAACTGATTGGGCTGCACCTCTGAAATGCTTCCACGCTGAGCTGAAACGGAACCCGCGTTAAACCTCCATTCAAGCAAACAAACACTCTTATTTAGAACCGCCTCATCGAGGCGGTGAGGCGGTTCTAACGAGTTGCAAAAATCCATGCTTTGAGTCGATATGAAAAAAAAAAATAATAATAAAAATAAATTTTAATTGAAAATTTCATTGTGATGAATATATTTCAATAGGTGTGTTTTCGAAAAGAAGACGGAAAGAAAGAAAGAAAGGACCAACCAACTAACCAACCCATTACGAAAACACGCCTATTAAATATACTGGAAATTGTATCCACCAAAATGAAAATTTCCAGAAAAAGTCAAGTCAGAATCACCAGAATAATTCTTGCCTGACTCAGAAAAAAATGGAAAGGAACTTACCTGCTGGGGGCCATAGACAGTAGCAGTTATACGCAGGCTGAGTAAATGCAGTGCACACAAATGCGTTTTATTTGTGAAACTTTTTGGAAATGTGTAAATAACATTTCTGTCTAACCGTATTAAATCTTGGGGGGTCTGCACAACTGCTACTGTCAGTCAGTCATCGACGAAAATGTATATATTAAACTTGACATTACGAAAACACGCAACATGTCTATATAATTTTAACCCCCTTAAACTCACCTTTATACATTAAAACTGGTGTTTACATGGGTAATGATCATTTTTCCTATTTCCGGTAAATACACATTGTGGGTACTCTTTAGAACGGCCACGCCGAGGCGGTTCTAACGAGTTCCAACAATCCATGTTTCGAGCAGAAATATGAAAAATATCATACCTTTTATCAGAGAAGTTTCATTTTTGTTGGTACATTTTACAATTTATTTGAATAGGCGTATTTTCGTAATGCAAGCCTTACTGAAAACAAATTCTCCTTGATGTCCAGCTCCTGTCGCTTGGAGGCCACCCCAGAGAGGAGCCGCACGTGAGTCAGGCTAACGTGTACCCACAATCTATATTTTAGAGCAGAAATAGGAGACCTTTCCCAATTTTTCAGCATATAAGTGTCGTTTTTTTCTTTTTTGTTTTGTATTTTATTATTTTTTTTTTATTATTATTATTATATTTATTTATTTTGCGTTTATATGGGCGTGATTACGTAATGCAGTCGCCATTACGTGAAAAAGTCAGTGGAATGACCCCCAAAAACCCACTTCATATGAAAAAACTGGGGTTTCCGGGGGTACACATTATTTTTCTTATTTCTGCGTCAAGACATAGGTTGCCGGTACTCGTTAGAGGCGGTTCTAACGAGCATCCACAACCCATGTTTTGAGCATGTTTAAGAAAAATATCACTGATTTTCATCAGACAAGTAGCCATTTTGGAGATATGAAAAATGTACTATGTCGCATGGATAAGTTATCATAATGGCGCTTGTCTCGCGACGGCATGACACCTTGTCGAAACGCTCCTTAGTGCAAAGCCCATGAGCGTCAAAAACAGCGTAACGCCTCGACACATCCGTCACTGGTCCAAACACGCCCGAGGAAGTAATTCTGAGCTCAGGATTTCTCTTTTACTGCCTATGCTCGGGTTATATGAAATGCTGCTGCTGCTGAGTGGGTGAGGGACATCTCAGACGCTATCAAAAATTATTAATAAAATATTAAATTGAGAGGGACGGGTAATTCACATTCACTTAAACTGCTAGTCTATTGGCCCCTGCAGTGCCAGCGGGGCGTGACTTGACACATTTGCTTTGGGTATGAAGCGTTCTGATTGGCGAGGATTTTTGTTCGAATAAACACAGCGCTTGACAACTGGGCGTGACTTAAAGCTTTCTAAAGGTTTTTGTCTGAATAAACAGGCTTTTTATAAAAAAGATAATATAGAAAGAATGACATTATTCATTTATATTTTAAACGTGCGTCTTTATAAATAAATAAAAAAACAATCCCGGATCGATCCTGCGATCCCTGGTTTACAAGGCGAGTACGTTCTCACTACACCGCGGAGTCTTCTCTCTACCCTTTATTGGAAGCCTCCGTGGTGTAGTGGTTACGCTACTCGCCTTGTAAACCAGGGATCGCAGGATCGATCCCGGGCTTCTCCAGCCTTTCGGATAAGTCTTTAATCCGAGGTCCCGTCTCCGTATGACCTTAGCTGTTGATGGGACTCAAACACTCACTCACCCACTCTACCCTATATTAGTCGGGTTCAAGGTAAAAAGAAATATAGAGACGAAGTTGCACTATTTGTTCGTTCATTTGTTGTTGTTTTTCTTTCTTTCTTTTCAACTACCATGCATTCTTTTATTTATTAAATTTGGCATTCTTTCTTTCCAACTTTCTTTTCTTTCTAAAAGAGGTAAAATATTGATGACATGGAATGGACGGAGAAGCAGATTTATGTGTTTGGCGTCAAAATTTCATAGCTGTGTTTCCGAGATGTTCTTTCTTTCTTTCTTTCTTTCTTTCTTTCTTTCTTTCTTTCTTTCTTTCTTTCTTTCTACTATCATACATTTATTTATTGATTAATACACACAACATTCGTTTATACTAGAATTGTTTATTTGTTTGATTTGATGTTTAACGACCTCTGAAACACGGTATTGATAATTTAGGAGACCTTGCTTCCAATTTTGTGGGACTTTTACCAGACATCGGGATGAAATGACATCTCAAGCCCTGTCGCTCAAAGAAATTCAATAGGGTCTATAAACATGGGCGGTCTGACTCACACCGCCGTCTCGACCTTAATACAACCAGATACCAACGTTGATCCGACGTCATTTGTTTTTTGGGAAGATTGTGACTTGTAGGCGTAGTTTTGTAGGCCCAAGACTCGATTCTAATGAGTACACACAGCGTTTCTCTACTTTACAGAGGATCCTCGCGGCATCTTAAGTATTGAAATCCTGCCTCCTGGCATGACTCGGTGACTAACTCTTCCCAGCAGGGACATGACGTAATTTTGACGTCATATCAACGTCGGTGCAACGTCATGACGTTTATGCAACGTCACGTCACCGTAGGTGAAACGTCGTGACGTTGCACCGACAACACTGTAAAGGTCATTTTGGAGACGTTGCTTCCAATTCTGTGGGACTTTTACCCGACATTGAGATGACATCTCAAGCCCAGTCGCCCAATGAAACCAATAGGGTTTATAAATCAGCATGGACGGTCCGCCTCGCACCGCGGTTCCTGGACAGGCTTAGATCTTCTAAGCGGTTTACCAGTACTAGCGTGCGGGCCGGATTCAGCTCTGCGTGGAAGCATCATGCAGCCCATATATTTCTGCAAGCCCCATGGGCGGAGGCCGAAACCGGCTCTAAATGACCTAAAATAGTGTTGACATTGCCGTTAAATTCTAATACGTTATGTGCGCCCTGGACTACTTTAACGAAATTAAACCAGCATTATATTTTATGTTCCGAAGTCCAATCTTTCCCTAATAGGATATCCTCAATGTCCATGTTCTATGCAGGTTTGGGTGAGTCTTTGAAATGAGGTCCCGTGTTCATATGACCTTTGATGTTGGCGGGACATAAAACTTTGTGTACCCCCGCAAACCTTAATGTTCTCCTGTAAAACTGAGTTGCTGGAAAAGAAAATTTTAAAAAGGGCGCAAAATGCGTACCATGCATGCTATAACATCACAAAAAACATGTCCGTTCAATGAACATCTCTTCAAACCACGCTTTATATAGATACTACTGTGATTTGCGGCGGTCATCACTTGAACAAGTCCGTAAAATAAACCCCACTTTATATGAAGAAAACTGGGGTTTACTGGGGAATACATTTTTTTGTATTTCTGATGCAAGACATGGGTTCTGGGTACTCGTTAGAACCGCCTCATTGAGGGTGTTCTGACGAGCACCCACAACCTTTGTTTGCTACTGAAATAAGAAAACAATACGTTTAGGATAATTGAAAAAAAAAAAAACATGCACTGTGTATGTTATCGCAATGATAAACATATTTGCATATATACCCCTAGACAAAGGTTGTGGGAACTTACACTCGTCGTTTCATATTAAATTTATGAAACGAGCCTTTGGCGAGTTTCAGAAATTTCATATGAAATGACCACGAGTGTAAGATTCTGTTTATCATATGATCATTTCAAATGTGACAGTGCATGGTTGGCATGGACGTCGTCAAGAGGTCACTTGCTCCCGCCAAAGCGTTATTACACGTGTGGTAATACGATATTTATTACATGACGTTATCCACTGCATATCAACGACGTCATGTGGTAAAGTAATTAAAGATGCAAAGTACTGTGTCCATATAACCCTGATGAAAGGGGAAGACCCTCGAAAGTTTGGAAAGAGTAAAAGGAAAACAAGTGTTTGGTTAGTATTATTCCCTTTCGGAAAAAAATCTACAATTGAGCAATCTTCTTTCTATCAATTTTCATTCATTCATTCAAATGAACTGATGTATTGTCGACGATTATGTAGACCATACAGACGGGGGCGAAGAGGCAGGTATTATTTCTTTTTCTTTCTATCTATCTATCTCTCTTTTTGTTTGTTTATTCTTCCTTTCTTTATACCAACATTTATTCATTAATTTAGATTCATTCTTTCGTTTTTTCTTTCAAATGAAAGGAACTTTTGTTGACGAGAACGTAGAACTTAGAGGCAGAGGTGAAGAGGCAGGTGCTGATCTTTCTTGCTTTCGTATTGCTGCTCAAAACCAGTTTCGACGTAAAACCCAATTTTACTATATAAAAAGATAGGAGTGTTTCCAGAATGCGTTTATTCGATGTCCGTTTGTCTCCCAGTTCTTTCTTTCTTCCTTCCTATTAAACGTATCATGTATGCCCTCATGTATGTATTTATTTCAGCATTCTTTATTATAGCCCCGCTTTGAAAAAGTGGGGGCTATATTGGATTTGGCTTGTCCGGAATTCCGTCTGCCTGTCTGTCTGTCTGTCTGTAATATTTGATTGTCCGGAATTCCGTCTGTCTGTCTGTAATATTTGATAGTGGGTACCTTGTTACCGCAACTCCTCTTACAGTTCTAGGTCAATCCTTTTGAAACTTTACAGGTGTTTTCATATAGGTCTGAAGATGTGCATATTCTTTTTTCATTATCCTTAAATAATTTTTTTCACTTATTTCACCTTTTTTAACTTAGACAATTTTTGAGATCTACTAATGTTAAAATGTATAGGGAGTAGCTACCTTGTTACCGCAACTCCTCTTACAGTTCTAGGTCAATCCTTTTGAAACTTTACAGGTGTTTTCATATAGGTCTGAAGATGTGCATGTGCTTTTTTCATTATCCTTAAATAATTTTTTTCACTTATTTCACCTTTTTTAACTTAGACAATTTTTTAGATCTACTAATGTTAAAATGTATAGGGAGTAGCTACCTTGTTACCGCAACTCCTCTTACAGTTCTAGGTCAATCCTTTTGAAACTTTATAGGTGTTTTCATATAGGTCTGAAGATGTGCATATTCTTTTTTCATTATCCTTAAATACTTTTTTTCACTTATTTCACCTTTTTTAACTTAGACAATTTTTGAGATCTACTAATGTTAAAATGTATAGGGAGTAGCTACCTTGTTACCGCAACTCCTCTTACAGTTTTAGGTCAGTCCTTTTGAAACTTAACAGGTGTTTTCATATAGGTCTGAAGATGTGCATGTGCTTTTTTCATTATCCAAAACTTATTTTTTTAACTTAGACAAGGCGTAGGTACCTTGTTAGGGATTTAACCCTCTCACAAGTCTTTACCATTAATTCATGAGTCTTTCTCCTCTGACAGGGCTATAGCGGGGCTATAGTCAGATCCTCTGACAGTTCTAGTTTCCTTTGAATAGCCGGCGGCCCCGGTAGCTCAGTAGTGGGATGCGCGTCTGACTGGTGATCAGGAGGACGCGGGTTCGATATCTGCCGGGGTCGGCAACATTCTTTCGTGGAGATTGATCATGAAATCTTTTCTACGGTCTACGGCCATTCTCTCCCTTCCGCTGATTCAAGAAGGGCAGCCGCAGTTTCTGGCGAGATGTGCACTGTACTGGTTAACCGCTAACGTATAAGCTTGCCCAGGAAAAGTGTGAATAGGTAAACTGGCCGGCTCAAAAATGACCTAAAATAGTGTTGACTGGCGGCCTTGACTGGGCCGTTAAACTCCAATACAAACAAACAAATTTCTTTTGAATAAGAATCAAACTGTAAACGAGGGCGTTACAACCTTGATGCAAGGAAGCCGGTAACTGCATCTTTCTTTCTTTTGTATAACAGGCTCAAAACATAGATTTAGGATGTAGGCACTCGTTAGGACCGTCTTGGTTAGGCGGTTCTAACGTGTACATCTGTTTTGAGCAGAAGTAAAAAAGAAATAATGTTTATCCCCACAAACCGTGTTGGGGGTAAAAAATTTCAGACTCGTGCTTGCAAAATTTGTTCGTGCATTTGTTGAATAATCTTTTCTTTCTTTCATTCTTTCTATCATTGTTTCTTTCTATTCAAACATCATATATTCGTTTATTTACTAATTTTGGCATTCATTCGTTCTTATTTTATTTTCTTTCAATATAAGTAAAATTTTGTTGACTTGGATGGAAAACCAAAATGCACAGAAGCGAGTAAATACTATTTCTTTTTTCATCCTTTCTATTCTTCCTGTCTTTCTCTCGTATAATGGCTAAAACGTAGATTGTGGGTACTCATTAGAACCGACTCGACGAGGCAGTTCTTTGGTGTATCACAATCAATGTTTTTGATCAGAACTAAAAAAAATAATCTTTGTTCCTGTGAACCCCAATTTTACTTTATCATAGTGGGGCTCTAGTGGACAAAATTTCATAGCCATGTTTCCTTGATGCTTTCGATCATCTTATTTCTTTCTTTCTTTCTTTCTTTCTTTCTTTCTTTCTTTCTTTCTTTCTTTCTTTCTTTCTTTCAGCATACAATATTGTTGACGAGGATGCGGAACTTAAAAGAATGAGGCAGGTTTACTTTCTTTCTTTCTTTCTTTCTTTCTTTCTTTCTTTCTTTCTTTCTTTCTTTCTTTCTTTCTTTCTTTCTTTCTTTCTTTCTTTCTTTCTTTCTTTCTTTCTTTCGTATTTGCTTGGTTATAATCTAAAATAAAGAAATAAGTATATAGGTAATGGTGATCTCTGTGCGTGCTATGATCATAGGACAGCCTAAGGCAATCTGTTTATTCTGACTTGAAGATTTTTTTGTCGCACTACACCTGCCTAGTAAGTGCGTATCTTAAAAAATAGATAACACGGATAAATGACATTTTATTAGTTTAATCCTCAATAGAATATCAAATTAAATTTGTAATGTTTAAGACCTGTTTAATTACACATTGAGTTCAAACCCTTTTCATTTCACCAACAGAAAATTGATTCATATTCATGAGCGAGGGGAGGTATGTGCGGTAAATAGTTATTGTGTAATTATCATCCGCCCAAATATCAAAGGTACTAAATTTGATTATTTATTTGTCCTAAGTGATATATTCTATCATATAAACATTAAAAACAACTTAAATGACTTTAAATAGGCCAGCTATAGGTGGATATGGGTAATTATCAGGTGGATTTGGGTAAATACAGTGGATTTGGGTAAATACAGTGGATTTGGGTAGATTTGGGTTTTTCGACTCACCCGTGAATTTGCCTCTGATGCTTTGGTGCAGTGGTAGCGCATCGGATTAGTGATCAAGTGGTTACGGGTTTGAGCCTCATGCTGACCAAAGTGTTGTATCTATCTCTATATACTGCCTCACACCCTCGCGGGCATTCTAGGCAGGTGTGCGGTGTCGTGCTGAAATAAGAAGGAAAATATAGACAAACGTTAAGAGGGGATAGTGAGAGGATAAAAGATGATAGGGGTTAAAAACAGTTGGTGAGTTAGAGAAGTTAAAACCAAAATTAAAAACATCACTTTTGATGGGTATTGTGCCCTTGAGCAAGGCACTTCATCCACATTGCTTAAAAAAAACAACAAAAAAACAGAAAGTACTGGTTACCACCCAGGAAATCCTGCTCGTAATGCTCACATGTGAGCGAGTAGCAGTAATAGGAGAAAAAATAAAAGAGGAGGGAACGGGGTTGCTGAATCAGAAAGGGCAGGGGAACTAGTTGGTCAATTCAATGATGCGTTTAATAAAACGTTCACGGAGGTTCCATTGACTGGAAGATCGGCCCAATTCATGAATAATATTGTTGTGACAGCTGCAGGCGTGATCAAGTTACTTCAAGTCTTAAACCCCAGTAAGACCTTAGGACCTGATGAGCTTCATGCTAGAGTCCTGAAGGAACTAGCAAATGAGTTGGGTCCAGTTTTTGCACACTTGTTTCAACAGTCTCTTGATACGGGTGAAATCCCCAAAGAATGGCTCTTAGCAAACATATGTCCACTCTTCAAAAAAGGAGATAGGGCTCTTGCCCGTAATTATCGCCATGTGTCTCTGACTTGTGTTCTGTGTAAATTGCTGGAACATATATAGTCTGCTCAAAATTCATGGCCCACTTGGACGAACATAAACTTTTGTCAGACAGACAACATGCATTTAGGAAAAGGCACAGTTGTGAAACTCAGCTAAGCACAGTTATTAATGACTGGGCAAAAATCTTGGACAAAGGGGGACAGGTGGACACATTTATTCTGTACTTGGAGAAGGCTTTTGACACCCCTCCTCATGAACTACTTAAACAGGGCTTCCGTTAGGCGGACGTACGGCGTATATTACGTCCTGAAATCGCTTCCGGACGCCCAAATTCAACATCAAAGGCGTCCCGCGGACTCCCGAAAATTTGTCTGTACGGCCAAGAATCTTTACCGAGACGTATAAACCCGCCCACTTTTAGCGGTTTGTAAAGTATGCTCCGCTGGCTGAAACCGCTTTCTGTGTTTATTGAGTACTAAGAACGTCCCGTTTTCTGTCTGCGCGGTATTATATTGACAGTCAGAATCACGTGTGTCGACACACCTTTGATCGTCATCGGTGTGTGAAAAACGTGTCGAGATGATTGCTCTGCATATAATTAACCAGATTAGTAGTTGAGGATAAACTAATTATCTAATTGACAATAAGTGTTTTTAATCCTGTAAACTTGTTAATGTTTAAATTAAAGCGGGTCGTAATTGTAATTTAGGATTATCATTAGCGATGCAAAGTGTGACAATAGTTTTAAAGATAGATACGCATTTTTTTTCTTGAGTAAATAAGCAGGTGTTCACTAGGTGAAATGACGAAAATAATTAAATGTCGCCGCGATCGCTGTTTGATTTTGGCACCTTGAAAATACGTAAAACCGGCGAATGTGACCAGGCCGGTTTGTCAGGCTGATCTGTCTGTTAGCCAAAAAAGGGGGAAAAATACCGCTGATTCGTCTAAGTCTGCTCTAATTGACCAAAGTTGCACGTGTTTCTGCCTGTTTGTCTGAAGCAGTTCCGAGTGTTTAGAGTACAATGACGACTCGAAGCGTATGTTTTGCAAAAAACTTTTACAAAATAATTTTTCTTTATTTCTTTTTAATCCATATACATGACAATGGGTGTCAGGTTTGTTTTATTTGTGTAAGTTCTACAAACAGGGTAGACAGATCAGACGCTATGTTCTGGGGCGTCTGATCTGGGTCTACTAGGTTTGCTAATGACCCTAAAATGGGCCACTAGGTATATATAGGGATAGGTAATGCGATTGTTTTCTTTACTTTTTATTTATTTATTTGGGGGAGGGGGGGGGGTTGAGGGGAGTTTTACTTGGAAAGTTATAAAATTTATACAGGCCAAGCAAAAATATTTTTCTTTTTTTTTATGCACTCCTCTGCACTGTACTGACTGCATGTATGTCACATAGTTATGAGTAGTTTTGAGTTTAACGGCCCAGTCAACACTATTCAAGTCATTTTTGAGCCGGCCAGTTTACCTATCCACACTTTACTAGCCATCTATAAGATATACAGGTGATTAAAAATGCAAACAAGAGATTCATAGATTAAATAATATATATTTCTTCATCAAAACAATTTTACGATCCGCAAACACCTTGCTTCAAAATTGGGACTTCCTGAATTTTTCAGTGGGACTTCCAGATTTCAAGGTTAGGAAGTCTGGGACTTCCTGAATTTGGGAGTTAATGGAAGCCCTGCTTAAATCTAAGTTATTTGGTTATGGAATTGGGGGAAAGACCCTCAAATGGATAGATTCCTTTCTTTGCTACAGAAAACAGCAGGTTGTTGTTAATGGTGAATCTTCGGAGTGGGCTCCAGTTTTGTCTGGAGTCCCGCAAGGGACCGTTTTTGGTCCACTTTTGTTCTCCCTGTACATCAATGATATTTCCACTGACATTGACTCAGAAATAAGACAGTTCGCAGATGACTGTGTTTGTTACCGGGAAATTAGAGATACAGATGACTCAGTGGACCTTCAGGCTGACATAGATAGATTAGGTTGTTGGGCCCGAAAATGGGGCATGAGATTTCAGCCAGTTAAATGCAATATTATGCAGATAACTAGAAAGAGATCTAATAATGTTGAGGCTTCTTACACCTTAGAGTGAGTGAGTGAGTTTTTGTTTTACGTCCCACCAACAGCTCTTACACCTTAGAGGGAACGGTCCTCGAGAATGTGGACTCCATTAAATACCTTGGAGTGACAATCTCACACAACTTGAGATGGAGCACTCATATTAGCAACATGTGTACTAAGGCAAATAGAACGCTTGGTTTCCTGGGGCAAACTCTTCATCAGTGCCCCCAGGATGTTAAAGAGGCAGCATATAAAGGTCTTGTTCGCCCAATCTTGGAATATGGTAGTTGTATCTGGGACCCCAGTGGAGTGGTCCTTAACGATGAAATTGAGAAAGTTCAGAATAGAGCTGCTAGATTTGTAACAGGCAATTACTGCTTTGAAACTAGGAGCATGACTGGAATACTTGGAAAATTAAAATGGGAGTCTCTCAAGAAAAGGAGAAAAGACAGTAGGCTAATCCTATTATACAAAGGTCTAAAGCAGGCTTGGGGTAATCATAATCTGTAAACGTAATCAGCTGAAATCGATTACAAAAGTTGAAGTAATCTGATGTAATCAGTAATCACACACTTTTCTGATTACAAGTAATTTAATTTAATCAATTACTTCCATATTTTGGCCTGTAATCATGATTATTTTCTGATTACAATTTGATTACATTTCTGTTAATATAGGTGTATAAATTGTGAATTTGTGCAAAAATATTAGGATTCTGGACATCAGACCAATTCTTTTATGTAGTTTTGCTAGCATATACTCGTATACTCTTCATAATATCAGTAATTCCTAATAAACTGCAATTAAACATGTTCAAACTTTTACCTTTCATAAAAGTTAATGGATGTGCTGAATGTTTTTCCAATCAGTTTATAAAGACTGCACATTCAGTGCAAATAAAGTTGATCATATGGTTGTCTCCCTTTAAAGTGTGTAAGGTATGTATAGAACAGAGAATGGGGTAAAGCTGTGCAGTCATTATAGTATTTTTATCAACTACCATAAAGATCCTAAGGTATTGGACTGACAGGCCTGGTCAAACAGTGCATACTTCAGATAAGACTGTCTTGAAGAGCACTCTGATCAGGGTGCACACTATTAGCCTTCTAATTTTTTTTATGCATTTTCTCCTTAGAAATGGTATCTTTTTGAAAATTTCTAGGTGATTATAACAAACTTATCAGATGTTGATTTTTTATATATATTTTAAAGTTTTTTTTTCACAGGTAAATTGTACAATGCTAAACAAAGATTGCACCGTATAATTATTGAGTATTGAGAGTTTCCCTTGGTGGCTGATAAACACAGATTGCACTGTATAATTATTGAGTATTAAGAGTTAACTGTTGGTTTTCTTTTGCTCCAGCATTTCAGTGGTTTCTTGCTGTCGAGTCCTCACCGTTGTCTCACCTCTGTGGTTCTTTGATTTCTGTGTTCACGGAGATGTTGCACTGATGAGTTAGGAGGCCTTCATGCGGACTGAACAAATTGTTTGTCTAAATCGCGGCGGAAGTAAGGGCGAGGATTGTGGCCACGTAAAATCGATTTAACCCCCCCAGTGGAAATCTTCCACTGACCGTTCCAAGGCGGCTCTTCTGTGGCGATTTATTTATGTTGTTGTTTGTTACTTACTGTGTGTATCACTTGTGTCTTTTAATTTTGGATGGCCATATGGCCATTTTGTGGGAAAGTAACTGTCCATATGGCCTTCCTTTGTTTAGGTTTCCATTATGGTCTGGTAGCTTAATGTTTGTATTTCTTTCCCTTTGGTGTCTTTTATGGATGGAGTAAGTTAATTGTATCAATTCCTGATCTTTGTTTTACTTCTACTTTTCCCTTGTTTTTCATCCTCAGTTTCAGACCAAATGTCAATCACAACAATTGTCGTCTGCTTTGCCGTCTGATGGTTACCTTAAAAGTCTTTTTTTTTTGCAGTGTAGACCCAGATCAGACTGCAGGAGCAGTCTAATCTGGGCCCACACTGTTTGCCTTTATTATGCCAAAATATTTTTAAAAAAATCGCAAAAAGATTCAGCAGACTACATAAGCAGACGACATTTTCAGATGTAGTTTTTCTCTGCATCTAAACCCTTGTCCTGCTGAATATCTAAATATGCCACACCCACTACTGAATATCAACCAATCAGATTGATTGATGCAAATTATTGCAACAGATTCATAAAATGGATGACAAACAATGAAGATCCATCTGATCTGGATCTTCATTGTTTGAAAGATAAGTTTGTTTGTTTGATTTGAGGTTTAACGTCCCTGTCAACACTG
This sequence comes from Lucinisca nassula, assembly GCA_963580285.1. Taxonomy (NCBI): domain Eukaryota; kingdom Metazoa; phylum Mollusca; class Bivalvia; order Lucinida; family Lucinidae; genus Lucinisca; species Lucinisca nassula. The sequence goes on along the minus strand of OY757023.1, from coordinate 3,730,373 downwards.
TATAGGTCATTTTGGAGACGTTGCTTCCAATTTTGTGGGATTTTTACCCAACATTGAGATGAAATGACATCTCAAGCCCTGTCGCCCAATGAAACCAATAGGATTTATAAGCATGGGTGGTCCGACTCGCATGGTTTTGCCTGGGCAGGCTTAGATCCTCTAAGTGGTTTACTAGTACTCGTGTGCGGTCAGTTTCAGCTCTGAGTGGAAGCATCATGCAGCCCATCTATTTCTTCAAGCCCGGATGGGTGGGGGCCGTTGAAAGATAAGACATATCTGGGCTCAGCAGGACAAGGGCTAAAGGTTAAGCAGCCAGTATAAGGTTTCCCTTGATGGCTGCTAAACACAGGTTGCACTGAATACAGTGTATAGTTTTTCATTCTCTGTTTTAGACCAAAGTTTTCTGTGCATGTAACTTGCTGGTTCTGTGGGGAGAGGACTGTGGTCCCCTATGGCAACAAGAACTGCTGGGATTGTCCTTCCTGTGACCAGTATAATGGCTTTGATCAGGTAAGTGCTTGCATGCATGTAGGACTTGTGTTATGCTATCACGGAAGGGTAATTATCAAGAGTTAGCTCGGCCCCTGCCCATTGGGGCTTGGAGAAATATATGGGCTGCATGATGCTTCCACGCAGAGCTAAAATCCGACCCGCAGACAAGTACTGGTAAACCGCTTAGAGGATCTAAGCCTGCCCAGGCAAAGCGGTGCGAGTCGGCCCGCCCATGCTTATAAACCCTATTGGTTTCATTGAGCGACAGGGCTTGAGAAGTCATTTCATCTCAATGTCGGGTAAAAGTCCCACAAAATTGGAAGCAACGTCTCCAAAATGACCTTTACAGTGTTGACGGGGATGTTAAACCTCAAATCAAACAAACAAGAGTTAGCTACCATATGTTTGTTTGTATTGGAGTTTAATGACCCAGTCAACACTATTTTAGGTCATTTTTGAGTCTGTCAGTTTACCTATCCACACTTTTCCTGGGCAGGCTTATAAATACATATGCTGTTTACCAGTATAGTGCACATTCTTTCGCCAGAAACTGACAGCTGTCCTTCTTGAATCAGTGGAAGGGAGAGAATGATCGTAGAAAAGATTTCATGATCAATCTACACAAAAGAATGTTGCCGACTTCGGCAGGTATTGAACACACATCCTCCTGATCACCAATCAGACGCTTATGCGACTGAGCTACCGAGGCCGGCTAGAATGGTAATTATCAAGTGTTAGCTACGGTAAAAAAACTAATAATCTGGACACCTGAGGACTTACTTTAATTCTCCTAAACTTTTAACAAATTTGTTTCATGACCCAGCAAGGACTCAAAAAAGTGCAGATGTACTGGGAAACAGTGTAGACCCTGATCAGACTGCTCCTGAAGGAGCAGTCTGATCTGGGTCTGCACTGTTTGCTAAGGCCCATCTGTCCCAATACAGTATACATGTAGCTCCAATATATCGCGTTCCAATATTTCGTGACGTCCAATCTATCGCGGTAGCACTGTGGATCCCCGTTTTTTTCCCTTAAAAATTCATAATAAAAAAATAGAGTTTTAAGTTGTTAAAATTTATTTAAAACCAGGTTAAACCAGGGGCAAACAGCGTTTGACTTTTCCCGCCCAGCGTCTGCTATTTGGCCCCAAAACATAACCATTCACGAGATCGCAGAAAAGTCCGTTTTTATTATGCAAACATCTACCGTTAGATGTAGCTAATTGTCTGAGGAGCGATTAAATCATTTTCACATTGATTGTGGATTAAATTTTATGATCGGAGGATAAAAGCCAATTAGAGACATAGCTTGACCATATTTTCACACCTTATCGACACGCACCGCAGGGTGGCAATTATATGACAGGGATTAACAATAGTGTCGTACTTGAACCGTAATAAATACACAGATGGTTTGTCTCTCAATTGACAGTGCAGCAATTATTGCAATTTACTTACTGGTCAAGTTTTACTCAAAAAGACTGACAGTTGTAGACCCTTTTTTTACACTTGCCCGAAATCAAAACACAATAAAATGATAGTTTTGTTGTTGTATAGTTTTTCGGCCCGTGGTAGACGTTAAATAATTTTTTTCCAACCGCTACTTTTAATGATTCTGAGATCCTGCAAGCCAAGGGAAACAACTAGAATTGCTTTAGCGCTTAGCGCTTATGGTAGTTGCGCCCCTTGGTTGTCACCGTTACAGACAACCAGGGGAACCCGCAAATCCAAAATGGCGTCCTGTTTTGACATTTTAGCAATCACGTTTTCAGACGCAGATTTTCAGCTGTTCTCAAATGTAAGTTAATTGGTAGACATAGTCCTCTTTGTTTGTTCTGTCACTGAGTAAATCTGAACCTACTTTAATGGTGAAATATGGCAGATAGCATTACTGGCAGCCATTAGTGTGGATTGATAATGGTATCTCACCAAACTATCACCATGACTTGTATTGGCATCTCGGCAAACTACCGCGACTTATATCGCGCTCCGACCACATCGCGGTTTTCGGGCTATGGACCCCGACTACCGCGATATATTGGAGCTATACTGTACTTAGAATCATAATGGTATATTCTTGCTTGGAAGGTAGATAGATTGATTGTCGGATCAGTGGATGGATGGATGAAAGGTATATATACATGTACAGTGAAATTTTGCTATTAAGACCATGACATGGGTAAAAGGTGAAAAGTCTTGTTTACTTTCAAGGTACATGGACTATTTGCTGAGGTAATGACATGACTGGGATAAACAGATTTTATGTAACCAAATGATTGACCTCAAAATATATATTTGTCTGTCAGTGTGACCTACATTTCATGTTTCAGTGATTTTTTGCCTTATATCTTGAATGCTGTGACTTGGAGAATTTTAATACCTGGATTATAGGTTCCATGTGACCCGATGATGACCTCAAAATATAACTTCATTGGTCAGTATGACCTACATGTATATTTCATGGCTCAGGGAGTTTTGCCATATTCACCACAACCTCTTTATAACACTATTGATGGGGTCCAAAGCAGAAACCGTGTTAGTTAAACAACCGTGTTATATCCAAACAAAAATGTATAGATTATATAGAAAAATGACCTTTTTTGGTCATTTTTGTCGCGCCTGCTATTAGCATGGCGCGATATAGGCGCCCGGTTTTCCGTTCGTCCGTTCGTTCGTCTGTTCTTACAAAATGGGTTTATGTGGCTTCTTTTAGGTACAGAAGGGTTTTGTGTGGCAAAATGGGTTTGTGTGGCTAGCCTCACAAACCCATTTTTCTGTTAGTACAGAGGGGTTCAGGGGGACTAGAAAAATCAAATAAAAAAAAGACACATAAATTTATGTCCATCACCTTGGACATGGATGTCCAGGATTATGAGGCTAAACTTTGAGATTATGGGGCTGAGCCACATAAATTTAACTGGCTGTCCTGGGGCTGAATGCTGCAGTAGGAAAAAGTCCCTCTATGTGAGGAGCTAGACCCATAAGATGTATCAGTGCACTATAAAGAAAGTTCTGTTCTACCTTTAGAGGGCTAGATATCACAACCTCTGGTAGCCACATAAGTTTAGACAAAGACGGTTTCGTACAGACAGCCTTTATGTGGCTGATGTCCAAAGTTTGTGTGGCTAGCCACATTAGATGTACAGATTTGTGTGTCTTATAGCCACATAAACCGTTAGCCACATAAAAATTTTAGCCCCATAAAATATGGACAGGTGCAGCCACACAAATCCAAAATGTGGGTCCGTCCGTCCGTCTGTCCATTTGTCAAGGCGTCAACATTTGCGACCACCCTAGCGTTCACCCTGAGGTTCAAGTTTATTTCTCAAGAACTGTAAGAGCTTCATTAATGATACTTGGTACAAACTTGTATCTGGGGATGACAACTTTCATGCAAGCATCCATATTTGACCTTGACCTACATTTCATGGTTCACTGACTTTGTAAAATATTGCGACCACCCTAGCGTTCACCCTGAGGTTCAAGTTTATTTCTCAAGAACTATAAGAGCTTCATTAATGATACATGGTACAAACTTGTATCTGGGGATGACAACTTACATGCAAGCATCCATATTTGACCTTGACCTACATTTCATGGTTCACTGACTTTGTAAAATATTGCGACCACCCTAGCATTCACCCTAATGGTCAAGTTTATTTCTCAAGAACTATAGGAGCTACATAAATGATACTTGGTACAAGCTTGCATTTAAGAATGGAAACAAGCATCTATGTTTGACCTTGACCTACATTTCATGGTAGGGTGACTTTGCGCCCCCACAGGCGCGACATAGCCTTCGGCAGAATTCTTGTTCTATATAATCTATGCATTTTTGGGATCCATCTTGAAACCGTGTTATAAAGAGGTTGTGGTGTATCTTGAATACTTTTAGATTTTTTAGGAGAAATATCATACCTGGGTAATAAGTTCCATGCGACCCAATGATTGACATAAAAATACAGTCGAACTTCAATGGCTCGAACACCTTTGGGACCTCGAAAATCTGTTCGAGACAGGGGTAGTTCAAGCCACTGAGAATCACTGTCAGGAGGCATAAGGGGGTTAATTTTGAGACATCTTTTCTGTAATCTACAATAAAAATGTACGCTGTATGTACTCATTAGAATTGACTCACCGAGGCGATTCTAATGAGCACACACAGCATACATTTGCAAGATAAGTCGAAAATTTCCTTAATTATTCCACACTACTTCTTTTGCAGAAGGATTCCCTAGGGACTCAAAAACGGGTTCGACTCAGCCATGGTGAACGAGCCATCGGTGTTCGAGCCAACGAAGTTATTCTGTATATATAGGTCAGTGTGACTGTTTGAGTGTTTGACCTATATTTCAAAGTTCATTGATTTTGCCTTAGGTTATTACTAAAGACATTACTCCACATGGGTTTCTTTTCTTACTAGGCAGGTGACTATAACAAGCCAATCCCAGCCCAGTATGAAGACAGACTGAACCACCCCGTCGGCTGTGATAGAGATGAGTTTATTAGCGGGGATGAACTGCTATGTAGTAGATGCTCACAGAATCAGCTCCTCAAGGTGAAACAACTGGCAAATTTTGTACCATACAGTGAGGTAAGATTGACTTGACAGTTAACCTTTAATTTAAACCTTATCCCACTGCATAAATTAATTTAGCCACACCCATTGACATTTTAGCCAATCAAATTACTTGACGTAATTTATTCCTGCAAATTCACAAACTCATTGTCAAACAGTGCAGATCCTGATCAATGAAAAATAAGATATCAAAATATATCAAAATGTCGTCTGCTGAAAACAGTACCCAGCATGTAGAGCCTTAAGCTACACCTGTGTCAAACAAATTTTTATCATTTTGGACCCCACTCGTCCTGTGGGGCAAGTGATCTCAATTTTTTACTCACCCTTAATCGAGTTCTACTCACCTCAATGTGGATCTGGTACTTAAAAAGTCAAAAGAATTTGGAAATGGCTTGACCAGTACAGTGCAACACATGCTTTCAGGAATGTAGTAGATGGTATAAACAGAAATCTACTGATCTTGATTTTCTGAAGAATAGTAATGCGGTAATTGACAACATCCAGTTGTAATGTTTGGACATTTCAGCTGTCAGAATGCGGCACTGTTTTGGTTTTCATTGATTTTTCCAAAGCATTTTTGGGACATTTTTTAACTCATATTGGTTCAATTTTTTCCGTGTAAAAATTAAATCCTTTTGCCGAAAAACATTACTCGTCCTGTCAGGCGAGCAGTTGAAATTTCTCACTTGCCCATAGCCAACTTCTCGTAAATATGAGCAGAGGAGTGGATTTTTCTCGCACACCAGATAAGGAAATCCATAGTTTTAGCTTGGGATAGAAATTCCGTTCTAATCCTGGTGTTCTAATTCAAAATCGCATATTCTCACGTGTTTGATAAATGCACTGGTTGAATACGACCTCATATGCACCGTCATGAAGGCTGACGTCACGTGACATCACTGAACATTCCTGTAGTATTGTCACAATATGACAGAGGTTGGTAACTGAAGTGACTGCAGCATTAATAATCCGCACTAAGAAATGGAAGGTATGCAAGCCTCGTGATGTCGGACAGTGACCCTCGGGACGGATTTTTCCATCCACCCCTCACACCCATAGAAGATTCTTAATTTCTCACCCGTTCATGATCCTAAATGTGTTGAGTGATTGAAGTTTGACTGTTAATTGGTAAAAAGAAGCATTTTGGATTGGATTGATTTGCTGTTTAACGTCCCCGTCAACACTGTAAAGGTCCTTTTGGAGACATAGCTTCCAATTTTGTGGGACATTGAGATGAAATGACATCTCAAGCCCTGCCGCCCAATGAAACCAATAGGGTTTATAAGCATGGATGGGCTGACTCACACTGCTTTGCCTAGGCCAAGGTTGGGCGGAAAATTCCACCCTGGTATTTACCAGTGGCATTTACCGGTATTTACCGGACTGGAAAATACTCATCAAGTGGCAAATACTGGCAAATTGAATTTTTTTCCCTTAAAACACTACAGAAATCTTAACAAATTGACTTAAAAGTAGTAAAATCAAACTAAATGAGTTGAAAATTTTAAATTTAATATTTATGTAAGGTTATGAACCTACAGAATAAAATATTTATCAATTTAAAATAAGTATGTTGAACTAGTCAAAATGTGAATCTAAGACTAAAAATTTTGAAATTATTTAAGCAAAAAAAAAAGTATCTTTTTAAATCAATAGTAGAAAAATACAGGAATAAATTCCCTGTGCACCTGGTTATTGTCACTTACCATAATGCTTCTAAGTTTTAAATTTGTATTGATCAAGATAAGACTGAGCACTGTTTGCCAATCCATCTACATCTTTTGAACACACTTTGTATGGTAAAACCATGTGTTCAAATTTTAGGATATTTATAGCATTTTACTATTGTCCAACACTTTAGTTTTAGAGTGAATTGCAAGGTTACTAAAACAACAATTCTGGAGGCATTGTTTATTTAAAAGCCAAGATAGCCAGGGGCAAATGTCATTAATAGTGCCATGTTTTATGTGATCAATCAATCTAGGTAAAAGTAAACAGATGAGTACAGTGGCAGATACTAAATGGGCCTTTTTTATTCTAACTTTATACCAAATTAGACAGTAACAAATAAAATAATATCAGAGTTAAACTCTATCAGTATTATTAAATATTAAGTCAACTTAAACCTCTATTATTGAAATTATCTATATATACCCGTTGAGTGTAGGGTTTTGTTTTATTTCCAAGGCATTAAGTTCAATTTTCCAGAATTTGCCGGTATTTTCCAGTATTTGCCGGTATTTACCGGTAAATGCCACCGGCATGGAAAATACTCATATATGCCGGCATTTTGCCAACCTTGGCCTGGGCAGTCTTAATTAAATAATGTGATAAAGTCTTTGAAAGATCAGGAAGAAATCTGTTTTGTTCTATAAAAAATTCGAATGAGGTTTTAAATAAATTGAAATCTAGACATTTTCGTGTTTCTAGTCTGTCTACATACGATTTTTCAGTCTTTACACTACACTTCCTCATAATCTTATAAAAGAAAAGCTTAATGATTTAATTGAATGGGCTTTTCACAGAGAAGTTCTCTCTATCTTGCATGTAATGTCAGAAATGCATTTTTCACTTCTAAAGAGCATAAGAATTATACACTTTGGTCATGTCAGAAAGTGTGTGATGCCCTCACCTTTCTACTTGACAATATTTATATTAGATTCGGTACAAAGTTATTTAGACAAATTGTGGGTATTCCGATGGGTACTAATTGCGCACCTCTTGTGGCTGATTTGTTCTTGTATTGTTATGAAAGAGACTTCATTGTGTTGCTTTCCATTGATAACCAATCTGAAATTATTGAAGCTTTTAGCTCTACTTCTAGATATTTAGATGATTTATTGTCGCACCTGCTTTAGCAGGAAGACATAGGCGTGCAAGTTTCCGTCCGTCTGTCCGGGCAGACTAGAGGTACCTAGTGGGGTTAGGATTCTGCCCAATTCAACTTAATGAGGTTTATTCCGTAAGGCACAGTAACTTTTCAGTTAGTGGGGTTAAAAATTTCGTATGTGGGGTTAAAACTCTGTACAGTGGTGCGTTATGGGGTTAATGTCTCCATAGACTTTACATTAGTAACCCCACAAGGTACCTCTACTAAGAACGTCCGTCCGTCCGTCCGTCCGTCAACATTTTACACTGGATGTCTTGTCATCGCAACTCCTCCTACACTTTTAGACCAATCATTTTTAAACTTTGCATGTGCTTTCGCCATGGTATGAGGATGCGCATGTGGTTTGGACTTAATCTTCGAATCAATTTTTGTCACTTTTTCCATATTGTGAACTTAGTCATTTTTAGGTATGCGATACGTACCTATTGTCATCGCAACTCCTCTTGCAGTTTTATACCGATCATTTTGAAACTTTGCATGTGCTTTCGCCATGGTATGAGGATGTGCATGTGGTTTCGACATAATTTTCAGAATATTTTTTTTCCGCTTTTTGCACATTATGAACTTAGCCATTTTTAAGCTTCATTTGATATACGATAGGTATCTCTTGTCATCGCAACTCCTCCTACAGTTTCATACCGATTATTTTGAAACTTTGTGTGTGATTTTGCCATGCTATGAGGATGCGCATGTGGTTTGGACTTTATCTTTGGACAAATTTTTGTCACTTTTTCCATATTGTGAACTTAGTCATTTTTAACCTTCGATTGATATATGATAGGTACCTCTTGTCATCGCAACTCCTCTTGCAGTTTTATACCGATCATTTTGAAACTTTGCGTGTGCTTTTGCTATGGTATGAGGATGCGCATGTGGTTTGGACTTTATCCTCGGGTCATTTTTTTTCACTTTTTCCACATTGTGAACTTAGTCATTTTTAACCTTCAATTGATATATGATAGGTACCTCTTCTCATCGCAACTCCTCTTGCAGTTCTATACCGATCATTTTGAGACTTTGCGTGTGCTTTCGCCATGGTATGAGGTTGTGCATGTGATTTCGACATAATTCTCAGAATATTTTTTTTTCACTTTTGCACATTGTGAACTTCGCCAATTTTAAGCTTTAGTTTATGTACAATAGGTACCTCTTGTCATCGCAACTTCTCTTACAGTTTTATATTGATCATTTTAAAACTTTGTGTGTGTTTTTACCTATGGTATGAGGATGTGCATGTGGTTTTGACTTTATCTTGGGATCAATTTTTATCACTTTTTCCGCATTGTGAACTTAGTCAGTTTTTTACCTCACATATATAGGCTATAGATTCTTCTCAAAGCCCTATATTCATTTCTTCTGCCTTAAATAAACTTTTATTTTTTTGTGATGGGCAGGTGGGGAGCAGGTGCGACATCAACTTCACCGAAGTTGAATTTCTAGTTAAATATTGATAATACCTATTTTGATGGTTTGATCAGTCAGATTTACTCCCTAGAACTTCAGTTAAATAAAGCAAATTCTTCTGATACCGAGGCCCCGTTTTTGGATTTACATCTATCTATTGTAGATGGATTTGTTTCCTGCAAAATTTATGATAAACGCGATGACTTTGATTTTGAGATTGTAAATTTTCCTTTTTTGGATGGTGATGTTCCTCGTGTGCCATCCTATGGCGTTTATATTTCGCAATTAATTCGATTTGCTAGAGTGTGTAGTCATGTAACTGACTTCAACACTCGTAATAAATTACTAACGGCTAAACTCATTAATCAGGGTTATCGGTACCATAAACTACGCAAAGCCTTTTCAAAATTTTATAGACATTCTGATTTAATTCAAAATTCAATATTGGACAAATCTCTTCTGCAACAAGGTCTATCGGAACCCGAATTTTATGGTGACTTAGTATATAAATTCAGAAAAATATATAACCGCAATGACTTCAGCACCCAATTTCGTAAAATCATTCTTCGATATAAAAAGATTGGGTACAACATGGATATTATACGACAGACTGCATGCATGGTAGTTAACCCAATCACGGTTGGCAACTTTGCTTCCCTCTTTAATTGCACGCCGGTGGGTCAGGCCTCAGATTCTATGACGGCTCCAACGTAAAGGCTTATTGAGAATTAGAGAGATAATGTCAGTTGATGCCTGATGCTCTGTCTCTGGTCGGGCTCATCGGAGTCTAACTGATGGTTTTCTTTTGCTCCAGCATTTCAGTGGTTTCTTGCTGTCGAGTCCTCACCGTTGTCTCACCTCTGTGGTTCTTTGATTTTTGTGTTCACAGAGATGTTGCACTGATGAGTTAGGAGGCCTTCATGCGGACTGAACAAATTATTTGTCTAAATCGCGACGGAAGTAAGGGCGAAGATTGTGGCCACGTAAAATCGATTTAAGCCCCCCAGTGGAAATCTTCCACTGACCGTTCCAAGGCGGCTCTTCTGTGGCGATTTATTAGCTCCACTGGCCGAAGGCCATTGGGGCTATTGTCATGGCCCTGTGTCCGTGGTGCATCCGTGCGTCCGTGCGTTAACTTTAAACATCTTCTCCTCCTAAACTACTGGGCCAATTGTAACCAAACTTCACAGGAATGTTCCTTACATAGTCCTCTTCTAAATTCCTTCAAAGAATTTTGTTACACCCAGAACTCTGGTTACCATGGCAACAAAACCACAAAAAAATAAAAATCTTTAAAAATCTTCTCCTCCAAAACCACCTGTTGGATTTCATTTTTATTTTGCATGAATGTTCCTTGGGTGGACCTCTTTCAGATTCCTTGAAAAAATTTTGATCCGACAAAAAACATGGCCGCCATGGGCGGGGCTTATTTTCCCTATTTAACATATAGTGTAATGCTAAAACATCTTCTCCTCCTAAACTACTGGGCCAATTGTAACCAAACTTCACAGGAATGTTCCTTACTTAGTCCTCTTCCAAATTCCTTCAAAGAATTTTGTTACACCCAGAACTCTGGTTGCCATGGCAACAAAACAACACAAAAAATTAAAAATCTTTAAAAATCTTCTCCTCCAAAACCACCTGTTGGATTTCATTTTTATTTTGCATGAATGTTCCTTGGGTGGACCTCTTTCAGATTCCTTGAAGAAATTTTGATCCGACAAAAAACGTGGCCGCCATGGGCGGGGCTTATTTTCCCTATTTAACATAAAGTGTAATGCTAAAACATCTTCTCCTCCTAAACTACTGGGCCAATTGTAACCAAACTTCACAGGAATGTTCCTTACTTAGTCCTCTTCTAAATTCTTCGTAGTGACGAGGTGAGCTTATGGGATCACTTTTCGTCCGTCGTCCGTCTTTCGTCCGTGCTTCTGTGCGTCTGTGCGTCCGTAAACAATTTCTTTAAACGACATCTCCTCCTGAACCACTGATCGGATTTTGACCAAATTTCACAGGAATGATCCTTAGGTGGTCCCCTTTCAGAGTTGTTCAAATGGTTCCGGTCCATTGCACATCTAGGTCACAGGAGCCAAAAATATTTTTTTTTTTCACCAAAAACTTAAAAAATCTTCTTCTCTGAAACCACAAGGCCCAGGTCTTTGATATTTGGTATGAAGCTTCATCTAGTGGACCCCTACCAAGATTGTTCAAATTATAGTGCTGGGGCCAAAAATACCCCCGCTCCGGGGCCCTTTGGTTTTACATGGGCTTATATAGGGAAAATCTTTAAAAATCTTCTCTGAAACCGTAAGGCCCAGGTCTTTGATATTTGGTATGAAGCTTCATCTAGTGGACCCCTACCAAGATTGTTCAAATAATAGTGCTGGGGCAAAAAATCCCCCCGCTCCGGGGCCCTTTGGTTTTACATGGATTTATATAGGGAAAATCTTTGAAAATCTTCTCTGAAACCATAAGGCCCAGGTCTTTGATATTTGGTATGAAGCTTCATCTAGTGGACCCCTACCAAGATTGTTCAAATTATAGTGCTGGGGCCAAAAATGCCCCCGCTCCGGGGCCCCATGGTTTTATATGGGCTTATATAGGGAAAATCTTTAAAAATCTTCTTCTCTGAAACCGCAAGGCCCAGGTCTTTGATATTTGGTATGAAGCTTCATCTAGTGGACCCCTACCAAGATTGTTCAAATTATAGTGCTGGGGCCAAAAATGTGCCCGCTCTGGGGCCCTTTGGTTTTACATGGGCTTATATAGGGAAAATCTTTAAAAATCTTCTTCTCTGAAACCGTAAAGCCCAGGTCTTTGATATTTGGTATGAAGCTTCATCTAGTGGACCCCTACCAAGATTGTTCAAATTATAGTGCTGGGGCCAAAAAAGCCCCCGCTCTAGGGCCCTTTGGTTTTACATGGGCTTATATAGGGAAAATCTTTAAAAATCTTCTTCTCTGAAACCTTAAGGCCCAGGTCTTTGATATTTGGTATGAAGCTTCATCTAGTGGACCCCTACCAAGATTGTTCAAATTATAGTGCTGGGGCAAAAAATCCCCCAGCTCCGGGGCCCTTTGGTTTTACATGGGCTTATATAGGGAAAATCTTTAAAAATCTTCTCTGAAACCGTAAGGCCCAGGTCTTTGATATTTGGTATGAAGCTTCATCTAGTAGACCCCTACCAAGATTGTTCAAATTATAGTGCTGGGGCCAAAAATGCCCCCGCTCTAGGGCCCTTTGGTTTTACATGGGCTTATATAGGGAAAATCTTTAAAAATCTTCTTCTCTGAAACCTTAAGGCCCAGGTCTTTGATATTTGGTATGAAGCTTCATCTAGTGGACCCCTACCAAGATTGTTCAAATTATAGTGCTGGGGCCAAAATGCCCCCGCTCTGGGGCCCCTTGGTTTTACATGGGCTTATATAGGGAAAATCTTTAAAAATCTTCTTCCCTGAAACCGTAAGGCCGATGTCTTTGATATTTGGTATGAAGCTTCATCTAGTAGACCCCTACCAAGATTGTTCAAATTATAGTGCTGGGGCCAAAAATGCCCTTGCCACGGGGCCCTTTGGTTTTACATGGGCTTATATAGGGAAAATCTCTAAAAATTTTCTTCTCTGAAACCGTAAGGCCCATGTCTTTGATATTTGGTATGAAGCTTCACCCCACAAGGCCCAGGTCCCCCCCCCCCCTCCCCCCGCCCCAGGGCCTTTTGGTTTTACATGGGCTTATATAGGGAAAATCTTTAAAATCTTCTTCTCTAAAACCGCAAGGCACAGGTCTTTGATATTTGGTATGAAGTTTCATCTAGTGGACCCTGACCAAGATTGTTCAAATTTTAGTGCTGGGGCCAAAAATGCCCCTGCTCCGGGGCCCTTTGGTTTTACATGGGCTTATATAGGGAAAATCTTTATAAATCTTCTTCTCTGAAACCGTAAGGCCCAGGTCTTTGATATTTGGTATGAAGCTTCATCTAGTGGATACCTACCAAGATTGTTCAAATTATAGTGCTGGGGCCAAAGATGCTTCTGCCCCGGGGCCCTTTGGTTTTACATGGGCTTATATAGGGAAAATCTTTAAAAATTTTCTTCTCTGAATCCGTAAGGCCCATGTCTTTGATATTTGGTATGAAGCTTCACCCCACAAGGCCCAGGTACCCCCCCCCCCCCCCCGGTGTCTTTTGGTTTTACATGGGCTTATATAGGGATAATCTTTAAAAATCTTCTCTAAAACATAAGGCCCAGGTCTTTGATATTTGGTATGAAGCTTCATCTAGCGGACCCCTTTCAGAGTTGTTCAAATCTAGGTCACAGGAGCCAAAAATATTTTTTTTTTCACCAAAAACTTAAAAAATCTTCTTCTCTGAAACCGTAAGGCCCAGGTCTTTGATATTTGGTATGAAGCTTCATCTAGTGGACCCCTACCAAGATTGTTCAAATTATAGTGCTGGGGCCAAAAATGCCCCCGCCCCGGGGCCCTTTGGTTTTACATGGGCTTATATAGGGAAAATCTTTAAAAATCTTCTTCTCTGAAACCTTAAGGCCCAGGTCTTTGATATTTGGTATGAAGCTTCATCTAGTGGACCCCTACCAAGATTGTTCAAATTATAGTGCTGGGGCCAAAAATGCCCCCGCTCCGGGGCCCCTTGGTTTTACATGGGCTTATATAGGGAAAATCTTTAAAAATCTTCTTCCCTGAAACCGTAAGGCCGATGTCTTTGATATTTGGTATGAAGCTTCATCTAGTAGACCCCTACCAAGATTGTTCAAATTATAGTGCTGGGGCCAAAAAATGCCCTTGCCACGGGGCCCTTTGGTTTTACATGGGCTTATATAGGGAAAATCTTTAAAAATTTTCTTCTCTGAAACCGTAAGGCCCATGTCTTTGATATTTGGTATGAAGCTTCACCCCACAAGGCCCAGGTCCCCCCCCCTCCCCCCGCCCCAGGGCCTTTTGGTTTTACATGGGCTTATATAGGGAAAATCTTTAAAATCTTCTTCTCTAAAACCGCAAGGCACAGGTCTTTGATATTTGGTATGAAGTTTCATCTAGTGGACCCTGACCAAGATTGTTCAAATTTTAGTGCTGGGGCCAAAAATGCCCCTGCTCCGGGGCCCTTTGGTTTTACATGGGCTTATATAGGGAAAATCTTTATAAATCTTCTTCTCTGAAACCGTAAGGCCGATGTCTTTGATATTTGGTATGAAGCTTCATCTAGTGGATACCTACCAAGATTGTTCAAATTATAGTGCTGGGGCCAAAGATGCTTCCGCCCCGTGGCCCTTTGGTTTTACATGGGCTTATATAGGGAAAATCTTTAAAAATTTTCTTCTCTGAATCCGTAAGGCCCATGTCTTTGATATTTGGTATGAAGCTTCACCCCACAAGGCCCAGGTACCCCCCCCCCCCCCCCCAGTGTCTTTTGGTTTTACATGGGCTTATATAGGGATAATCTTTAAAAATCTTCTCTAAAACATAAGGCCCAGGTCTTTGATATTTGGTATGAAGCTTCATCTAGTGGACCCCTTTCAGAGTTGTTCAAATCTAGGTCACAGGAGCCAAAAATATTTTTTTTTTCACCAAAAACTTAAAAAATCTTCTTCTCTGAAACCGTAAGGCCCAGGTCTTTGATATTTGGTATGAAGCTTCATCTAGTGGACCCCTACCAAGATTGTTCAAATTATAGTGCTGGGGCCAAAAATGCCCCCGCCCCGGGGCCCTTTGGTTTTACATGGGCTTATATAGGGAAAATCTTTAAAAATTTTCTTCTCTGAAACCGTAAGGCCCATGTCTTTGATATTTGGACCTCTACCAAGATTGTTCAAATTATAGCCCCCGCCCCGGGGCCTTTTGGTTTTACAAAGACTTATATATAGAGATAATCTTTGAAAATCTTCTTCTCTGAAACAGCAAGGCCCAGGTCTTTGATATTTGGTGTGAAGCTTCATCTAGTGCACCTCTATCAAGATTGTTTAAATTATGGCCCTGAGGCCAAAAATGCACCCGCCCCAGGGACATTTGGTTTTACATAGGCTTATAGAGGGAATATCTTTAAAAAATCATCTTCTCTGAAACCCCTAGGCCCAGGTCTTTGATATTTGGTGTGTAGCTTCATCTAGTGGACCTTTGCCAAGATTGTTCAAATTATAGCTTTTGTTGATATTTGGTATGAAGCTTCACCTATTTAGACCTCCCTCAACATTATGCACATTGTAGCCCTGTTGTCAATAATGGCCCTCGCCGATGCCCACTTGTTACTCTATCATTTGGATCAGGTGAGCGATCCAGGGCCATCATGGCCCTCTTGTGTTTTATATTAGGATCACTTTTTGTCTGTCATCTGTGTGTAAACAATTTCTTCAAACTACATCTCCTCCTAAACCACTGATCGGATTTTGACCAAACTTCACAGGAATGATCCTTAGGTGGACCCCTTTTAGAGTTGTTCAAATGGTTCTGGTTTGCTGCACATCAAGGTCACAGGGGCCAAAAATAGATTTTTTTAATGAAAACTTAAAAAATCTTCTTCTCTGAAACCATAAGGCCCAGGTCTTTGATATTTGGTACGAAGTTTCATCTAGTGGATCCCTACCAAGATTGTTCAAATTATAGTGCTGGGGCCAAAAATGCCCCCGCCCTGGGGCCCTTTGGTTTTACATAGGCTTATATAGGGAAACTCTTTAAAAATCTTCTTCTCTGAAACCACAAGGCCCAGGACTTTGATATTTGGTATGAAGCTTCATCAAGTGGACCCCTACCAAGATTGTTCAAATTATAGTGCTGGGGCAAAAAATGCGACCGTCCCGGGGCCCTTTGGTTTTACATAGGCTTATATAGGGAAAATCTTTATAAGTCTTCTTCTCTGAAACACAAGGCCCAGGACTTTGATATTTGGTATGAAGCTTCATCTAATAGACCTCTACTAAGATTGTTCAAATTAAAGCCCTTGGGCCAAAAATGTCCCCGCTCTGGGGCCCTTTGGTTTTACATAGACTTATATAGGGAAAATCTTTAAAATTCTTCTTCTCTGAAACCACAAGGCCTAGGTGTTTTATATTTGGTATGAAGCTTCTTCTAAAGGACCCCTACCAAGATTATTCAAATTATAGTGCTGGAGCCAAAAATGCCCCCGCCCCGGGGCCCTTTGGTTTTACATAGGCTTATATAGGGATAATCTTTAAAAACCTTCTTTTCTGAAACCGCAAGGCCCAGGACTTTGATATTCGGTATGAAGCTTCATCTAATGTACCTCTACCAAGATTGTTCAAATTATAGCCCTGGGGCCAAAAATGCCCCCGCCCCGGAGCCCTATGGTTTTACATAGACTAATATAGGGAAAATCTTTAAAAGTCTTCTTCTCTGAAACCACAAGGCCTGGGTCTTTGATAGTTGATATGAAGCTGCATCTAGTGGACCTCTATCAATATTATTCAAATTATAGCACTGAGACCAAAAATGTCCCCGCTCTGCGGCTCTTTGGTTTTACATAGACTTATGTAGGGAAATCTTTAAAAATCTTCTTCTCTGAAACTGCAAGGCCCAGGCCTTTAATATTTGGTATGGAGCTTTATCTAGTGGACCTCTACCAAGATTGTTCAAGGTATAGCCCTGAGGCCACAAATGCCCCCACCCTGGAGCCCTTTGGTTTTACATAGATTTATATAGCCCCGGGGCCCTTTGGTTTTGCATAGGCTTATGTAGGGAATATCTTTAAAAAAAAATCTTCTTCTCTGAAACCGCAAGACCCAGGTCTTTGATATTTGATGTGTAGCTTCATCTAGTGGACCTTTGCCAAGATTGTTCAAATTATAGCCTTTGTTGATGTTTGGTATGAAACTTCACCTTTAAGACCTCCCTCAACATTACGCACATTAAAGCCCTGGGGCCAATAATGGCCCTCTCTGGGGCCCACTTGTTACACTATGGATCAGGTGAGCAATCCAGGGCCATCATGGCCCTCTTGTTTTTTTACCCATTGCATGCGGGAAAACCCTAAATGGGTACCTTGGCAAACAGTACTGGCCCAGATCAGACCCCACAGAACACTGTGTCTGATCAGGGCCTGCACTATTTGCTAACAGAATTTTCCATCAAAAATAGAAAAAATAGGCCTGACACCCCTTATATGACAAATGGACTGGTCCAACATATAGCAATAGAAGAGTTCACTAGTATACAATTGGTTAATGTAATAAATATGACAATTGTCTGAAGTTGGCCGGTGGAGCGACAGGCCCTCTTGGGCCTCTTGTTTATGTTGTTGTTTGTTACTTACTGTGTGTATCACTTGTGTCTTTTAATTTTGGATGGCCATATGGCCATTTTGTGGGAAAGTAACTGTCCTTATGGCCTTCCTTTGTTTAGGTTTCCATTATGGTCTGGTCGCTTAATGTTTGTATTTCTTTCCCTTTGGTGTCTTTTATGGGTGAAGTAAGTTAATTGTATCAATTCCTGATCTTTGTTTTACTTCTACTTTAGATCCTCTGAGCAGTTTACCAGTACTCGTATACAGATCGGTTCCAACTCTGCGTGGAAGCATCATATATTTCTTCAAGCCCCGATGGGCTGTAAAAAGAAGTAAAAAGGTGCAAAAGCGGACTTATAATACTGAATGTCTAAGATGGATAATGGTAGATTCTAGTCATCAGCTTTATTAGCTCACCTGTCACTTAGTGACGAGGTGAGCTTTTGTGATCACTTTTTGTCCGTCGTCCGTCGTGCGTGTGTGTGTGTGTGCGTGCGTAAACTTTTTCTTCAAACAACATCTCCTCCTAAACCACTGATCGGTCTTTGACCAAACTTCACAGGAATGATCCTTATGTGGTCCCCTTTCAAAGTTGTTCAAATGGTTCCGGTCTGTTGCACATCTAGGTCACAGGAGCTAAAAATAGATTTTTTAAATGAAAACTTTGAAAATCTTCTTCTCTGAAACCGCAAGGCCCAGGTCTTCGATATTTGGTATGAAGCTTCATCTAGTAGACCTCTACCAAGATTGTTCAAATTATAGTCCTGGGTCGAAAATCGTCCCCGCCCCGGGGTCCTTTGGTTTTACATAGGCTTATATAGGGAAAATCTTTAAAAATCTTCTTCTCTGAAACTGCAAGGCCCAGGTCTTTGATATTTGGTGTGAAGCTTCACCTAGTGGACCTCTACCAAGATTGTTCAAATTATAGCCCTGGGGCCAGAAGTGCCCACGCCCCGGGGGCCTTTGGTTTTACATATGCTTATATAGGGAAAATCTTTAAAAATCTTCTTCTCTGGAACTGCAAGACCCAGATCTTGGATATTTGGTGTGAAGCTTCATCTAGTGGACCCCTTTCAAGATTGTTCAAATTATAGCCCTGGGGCCAAAAACGCCTCCGCCCCGGGGGCCTTTGGTTTTACATAGGCTTACATAGGGAAAATCTTTAAAAATCTTCTTCTCTGGAACTGCAAGGCCCAGATCTTGGATATTTGGTATGAAGCTTCATCTAATGGACTTCTTTCAAGATTGTTCAAATTATAGCCCTGGGTCCAAAAACGCCCCCGCCCCGGGGGCCTATGGTTTTTCATAGGCTTATATAGGGAAAATCTTTAAAAATCTTCTTCTCTGAAACCGCAAGGCCCAGGTCTTTGATATTTTGTGTGAAGCTTCACCTAGTGGATCTTTACCAAGATTGTTCAAATTATAGCCCTGGGGCCAAAAATGCCACCGCCCCGGGGCCCTTTGGTTTTACTTGGGCTTATATAGGGAAAATCTGTAAAAATCTCCTTCTCTGAAACCGCAAGGCCGAGGTCTTTGATATTTGATATGAAGCTTCATCTAGTGGACCCCTACCAAGATTGTTATACCCCCGACATACGAAGTATGTCAGGGGGTATATAGTTTTCGTCTTTCCGTCCGTTCGTTAGTTCGTTCGTTAGTTAGTTCGTTCGTTCGTTTGTACTCTCGTCCGTCCGTCCGTCCCACCGTTCGTCAACCTTTACGTCAAAGTTTTGCGTTAAACCTTTTTGATAGCTCATATCTATGTAACCACATGTTAAATTCTCTTCATATTTGGTAAAGGATATCTCTATAGCATTACCTTTCATATGGAATAACTAAGCCCCTGGGTCAAGCCCCTGGGTGGGCTGTCCGTCTGTCTGTTCATCTACTTTTACGTCAAAGTTTTGTGTTAAACCTTTTTGATTGCGCATATCTCTGTAACCACATGTTAGATTCTCTTCATATTTGGTAAAGGATATCTCTATAGCATTTCCTTTCATATGGAGTATCCAAGCCCCTGGGTCAAGCCCCTGGGTGGGCTGTCTGTCCGTTTGTCAACTTTTACGTCAAAGTTTTGTGTTAAACCTTTTTGATTGCTAATATCTCTGTCACCACATGTTGGATTCTCCTCATATTTGGAACAGGATATCTCTATAGTATTACCTTTCATATGGAGTATCTAAGCCTCTGGGTGGGCTGTCCATCCGTTTGTCAACTTTTACGTCAAAGTTTTGTGTTAAACCTTTTTGATTGCTCATATCTCTGTCACCACATGTTTGATTCTCTTCATATTTGGTACAGGATAACTCTATAGCATTACCTTTCATTTGGAATATCTTAGCTCGCGGGTCAAGCCCCTGGGTGGGCTGTCCACCCGTCAGTCCGTTCATCAATATTTACGTCAATGTTTTGTGTTAAACCTTTTTGATTGCTCATATCTCTGTAACTACATGTTAGATTCTTTTCATATTTGGTAAAGGATATCTCTATAGCATAACCTTTCATATGGAATATCTAAGCCCCTGGGTCAAGCCCCTGGGTGGGCTGTCTGTCAGTTTGTCAACTTTTAAGTCGAAGTTTTGTGTTAAACCTTTTTGATTGCTTATATCTCTGTAACTTCATGTTAGATTCTCTTCATATTTGGTACAGAATATAGCTATAGTATTAACTTTCATATGGAATATCTAAGCTCCTGTGTCAAGCCCCCGGGTGGGGCTATGGGTCAATAATAAGGACTTACACATTTTGATCACATCCAAGTTTTGTGTTAACTGTTTTGGTTTAAACAATATTTATTAGAATAAATTCACATGTATACATCGCATAATAGTATATGGTACAGGATTTGATAACTGTTTTCATTATACTCCTTGCATACAAAGTATATCAAAGGTTATAGTTTTTGTCTTTCCATCTGTTCATTATTAGTTAGTTTGTTGTTTCTTTATGCTGTGACCCTTGTCAGATTTGTCAGTTTATACATGTATATTGGTCCTTGTGATCTTAGAAACAACAGCGACTAGAACTGTTAAATTTTGCATAATATTTTCTCTTGAAATGCAGACAATAATAAATGCAAGTAATAATAAAAAATGCATTGCTTTATTATGTCATTATACAGCTACTTTAAATCTATGACAGCCTATTCTATGTTTGTTGTTTCGAGTTGAAATTGTTCCAAATTGCAACAAACTTTGAATTTTTATTATTCAGCAAAGACAAGCAGTTTCATCTTTGGATATGATAAATTATACTATATTTGATGAAATGCAATAGTTATTCTCAATGGACTAAATGGAAAGTTTATATGGAAAGGTTCAATGCTACAAACAAATTTTCATTTCCACTAAAAGGGGATGGCACTGGTCGGGGGTATACGTGCCCCACTGGGCACTTTCTCTAGTTCAAATTATTTTGCTTGGGTCAAAAATGCCCCCGCCCCGGGGCCCTTTGGTTTTACATGGGCTTATATAGGGAAAGTCTTTAAAAATCTTCTTCTCTGAAACTGCAAGGCCCAGGTCATTGCTATTTGGTATGAAGCTTCATCTAGTGGACCCCTACCAAGATTGTTCAAATTATAGTGCTGGGGCCAAAAATGCCCCCGCCCCGGGGCCCTTTGGTTTTACATAGGCTTATGTAGGGAAAATCTTTAAACATCTTTTTCTCTGAAACTGCAAGGCCAAGGTCTTTAATATTTGGTATGAAGCTTCATCTGGTGGACCTCTACCAAGATTGTTCAAATTATAGCCCTGGGACCAAAATGCCCCCCCCCCCATCCCCCATCCCCCTCCGGGGCCCTTTGGTATTACATAGACTTATAAAGGGAAAATCTTGAAAAATCTTCTTCTCTGAAACCACAAGGCCTAGGTCTTTGATATTTGGTATGGAGCTTCAGCTAGTGGACCTTTACCAAGATTGTTCAAATTATAGCCCTGAGGCCAAAAATGCCCTCCCCCCCCCTCGGGGCCCTTTGGTTTAACATAGACTTATATAGGGAAAATCTTTAAAAAAAATTTTCTGTGAAACCACAAGGCCTAGGTCTTCGATATTTGGTGTGAAATTTCATCTAGTGGACCTCTATCAAGATTGTTCAAATTATAGCCCTTGGGCCCAAAATGCCCCCGCCCCAAGGCCCTTTGGTTTTACATAGACTTATATAGGAAAGTCTTAAAAAATCTTCTTCCCTGAAACTGCAAGACCCATGTCTTTGATATTTGGTATGGAGCTTCATCTAGTGGACAATCAAGCCTTTATTGATATTTGGTATGAAGCTTCACCTTTTAAGACCTCCCTCAACATTATACACATTATAACCTTGGGATCAATAATGGCCCTCCCCAGGGCCCACTTGTTACTCTATGGATCAGGTGAGCGATCCAGGGCCATCATGGCACTCTTGTTCAACATGTTTAAGCCTGGCATCCACAAAAAGGGACATTGGCAGGGTGGTGTGGCTGATTAGGGTCTGCATTGTTTGCATAATATACAAGAATTTTTGCAACACTTGAAATAAATTAAATTAACCATATACCCCTTAAAGGGGGTCTTTCATTTGTGCCCATGCATGTTTTTTCTTTAAACTTTGTATATTAATAACTCAGCATATACAACCTATAAAAATGTATTTAATAAATTATATAAATCAAAATAGGACTCAGGAGGCCACTCTAACTGACTCCCTCCATTAGCTGGTGTCTGTCTCTAAATAAGTGCTTCTTAAATCTTATGTTTTATTTAGTTTCAAGATCTGTGTACTGGATTGAATGCAGAACTCCATAGGCATTCTTTTGATACTAAAAAACCTTTTGAATTATTTAACGTTTTCATTTTCTGATAAAATTATTATCAAAAATCTCATTTTTTAATTACAATTTTAAAAAAATATCAAAATTCAATCCCTAAGATAAATATGTTCTAGTCTTTGTCAAGATTTCATTTTGCTAGGAAAACTTGCCATATGTATCTTCTTTAGCTATGCCAAATTTCATGAAAATCCGAAACCGGTAACACTGTAGTTTTACACCTTTAATGGATGTAAGTCGTTTCTGCAAAATTTACTATTTTATTGAAATCATCCAAGAACCTAACAAAAGGGCAATTCGTAACACTTACGTAATAAAAATGAGATTATACAAATTAAAATGAATACATATTGAGCTGATCTAGCTTAGAAACTATTAGAATATCATGAATTTCTGATATTTTCATTTCATTTATACACTATGATCTATCCAAAATAGTAGATAGTAAAACACTAAATCAAAAGGTATTCTAATCAACAAATTAGGCTTAACAATATGTATTGTTTTTTATTAGCATCAAAATTATTGTGAACATGTGCAACTTTATTTAATGACTTTGCATAAGTCATGCTACTCAAATAGGTGTAAGGCAAGGAGATCCATTATTTTCATTTCCATACCAAGCTGGTATGCAAGGACGCGATGGTCAGTGGTTTGTTGTTACTAGTAAAGATAGTTCTGTTGGTAAATCCATGGCCAGATTAAGCCTTAGATATACTCTGTCTTAATGAAAGCTGGATTATTATCCTAACAAAAAAGTTACAGTAATTATTGGTTAGTATTTCCAAAAATCGAAATGTCACAGATATTGAGTTTCTGTTGCAAAAGATATCACTGATGGATGAGGCACAGACTATTTGGTGTAAACAAAGCTGTTCCATGACCTAGAGAATTTTTGCTATTAGACAGGGAGAGAAACAGTTTCCTTCCTTATAGTACACATGCATAAATATGTCTCTTTTCTGCATTGGTATTGTAATTGTTGACGTTTCTTTAGTGTCTTATTTTTTTTCCTATTTACTTTGTCAATATAGTGGTTAATTTATCGGAAGCGAGCTTTTAGTATTTTTTTCTGGTTGTAAAACTATCAACCACTTCTTGAATGTTTCTGCTGAATGCAAGTTCACTGTTTTTTTTTGTTTTTTTTAAGCACTGTTCTTGCTTGCTTTTGGTTCATTAATAATTACCAGTACATTTCTGTGTAATGTATCTCTCAGCTTAGAAAGAGCATTGCAGTGTTTGGACAGAAAAAAGCATCACAATGTATTTACTGAAAAATAATTTAAAATCCTATGAGTAATGCGATAACTACTCACAGATTGAATAATTATTATCAGCAGTTTAAGTGCTTCTTGATATCTTACATATTGTGATTTGTAATTACTGCAACAACTGCTGACTAAATGAAGTGAAAGACCTATACAAATATATATACAACACAATCATGATCACATAAGTTTTGGAACACTGACAAATGTACGACCATGTGAATTCTAAAAGCAAATTCAAATGGCTTTGGAATACAGCTTCAGGAAGCCGTTTGATTTCGTTCATAGGGGCTATGCAAAAAAGATAGATTGGGTAGTGCCTATGCAGATACAAATTCTGAAAACCTAATGTCCAGGAAAAGTAATCTCAAGTGTTATTGATTTTCCCTAGAGTAAACCTTTCTTTTTAAATGGACAGTTAGGGTTAAATAAACAAACAACAGTTTGACTTGCGAGTCATTTATCTCGAGTCGGATAACAAATCTCGCAAAATCTGAAGCAACATCTAAAGTGACTGGTATGTTGTTGATTTGAATGTTAAATCTAAACATCACCTTAGCACCATTACCAAATTGGACAAGAAAGACAGAAAGAAAACTGTACACATGATTACATGGGTGCATTTGATGACGTTTGTCATCAAAACCTTTGCGGTATAGTTCTGTAGACAAAATAGTTTGTTCCATAGGGGGCAACTTTTCCGAAATGAATGTTTTGAAATAGTACTTATAATTATGCTATGAACTACTTACACAAACCATACTATACTATAGCCATCCAAATTGAAAGCAATAGTAAAGTATTATTAAACAGCATGACCAAAACATGATAATCATATAATTTCACATTTTGCTGAATCAGGACTATCAGTATTCAGTCTGATAAAACACAATGTTACCGGTCCTCAATTTCCATCAAAATTCATCAACATGTTTCTAAGATATGTGGGTAGTTTTTATGCTAAAATGGTGTCTTGACAAAAATTGGAACATGGTAAAAATGCATATAAAATTTTAATGAATACAAAAATAGGAGCTGAAATATGGGGACACCATCAAAGAAAACTGAATGCCCAGCCACTATTACTAGACATATGAGGTAATTCATAGTATCAACTAACTCACCAATTATGACTTTGATTCATAAAACATAGCAGCATTAGATATATGAAACTCTGAATACTGTAGACAAGTTTATATGAGAGTACTCTCTGTTGTGATAGTGACTTCATAAAATATGTAATTAATTTACTACGGACATAAAATTTAAAAGTGAATGCATCGTAATTATAATGGTTATACCCAAGGCAATTATTGTGCATAATTTCATCAAAATCCAAGCGTGGGCAGAAACCAATGCAAATTTCCTATACCTTGAAAGACCCCCTTTGTAATGAATTTGTCCCAAACTGTTATATTGATGATTCTGTATGTCATATATAGGCTTAACTCGTATGGCGCCCTAATGACATAATGAGACTGCCTAGCAGAGCACCCTAGTTGCATTTTTGTGACCTACAGTCAATTTTTAATCTCTTTCTGTCGCGTTTTTTCGGCAATAACTTCTTTATTTTTTATTTTGGATCAATGCATCCAGCCAGAAAGTTGCGGAGGAGAAGCTTGTACAAGAAATACGTGGTTTTAGCTGGCAAACCACTAGCAAAGACAAAACACATCATACGCATATATCATTATTTTTTTTAAAAATACTACTCTAGTCATTTCACTGTCAAATGTGCACATTGTTTAAATGAATGATGTTGGAATGACCCACATAATTATTCGTCAGTCAAGCACTGAACAGACGAGAAATCGTCAAACCACGCCGTCAAGGCGGGACCAGTGGAAACAGAAAATTTCACACAAGCTTGAAATTTCAGAAATCTCCATCTGATTACTGCTTTGCTCATATAAATTAAGGTCATGGGACCTTTATGAGAAGTTGGCGGAGCTTCTCCTCTACAATTTTCCCACTGGATGCGTTGATAAAGAAGTTATCACCAAAAAACGCGGGAAAAAAAAAAGATAAAAAGTCGACTTTAGCGGTACCGTTGTGATTTTGGCATTTAGATCAACCATTTAAGGGAAATAAGTACAGGACACAGTACATGTATGTTGCAAATGATAACGGTAGGTGAGACCTGTTTTGGCAAAAACCAGCTTTTGTTTTGAAGAAATGTTTTTGATCAGTTCTTTTCATGGTCAAGTGGCAGAAAATGACATGGACTGAAAATTAATTCGGAGCCGGGAGTTATGTTTTGAAATCAATTTGGTGCCAGAGTTAATTTTGTGTTCACGAAGATGTTGCACTGATGAGTTAGGAGGTCTTCATGCGTACTGAACAAATTATTTGTCTAAATCGCGACAGAAGAAAGGGTGAGGATTGTGGCTATGTAAAATCGATTTAAGCCCTCCAGTGGAATTCGTTCTGCTGACCGTTCCAAGGCGGTTCTTTGGTCGCGGTTTATTTTTGTTATGGTTTGTCTTTGGGTGTTTGTGTCGCTTATGTTATTTTATTTTGGATAGCCTATTGGCCATCTTGTGGGAAAGTAACTGTCCTTTTGGCTTTCCGCTATTGCTGTTTCCATTAGGGCCTGTTGTTTCATGTTTGTGTGTCTTTCCCTTTGGTGTCTCTGATGGGAGCTGTGGGTTGATTGTATTGATTCCTGATCATTGCCTCCACTTCTATTTTAAATCATAAATTTAGGTTTTGTTTGTAAAGGAGTTTAATTGCCCAGTAAACACTATTTTAGGTTATTTTTGAGCCGGTCAGTTTACCTATCAACACTTTTCCTGGGCAGGCTTATACGTAAGCAGTTAATCAGTACAGTGCACATTCTTTTGCTAGAAACTGCCAACCGCCCTTCTTAAATCAGCAGAAGGGAGAGAATGACCGTAGAAAAGATTTCATGATCAATCTCCACGAAAGAATGTTGCCGACCCGGCAGGTATTGAACCCGTGTCCTCCTACTCACCTGTCAGATGCGCATCCGACTGAGCTACCGAGGCCGGCCCATAAATTTAGGTTACGAGGAGTAATAAGTTTAATGAAGAGATAATTTTCTTTCTTTCTTGTTTGAAACATGTTGTGGGTACTTGATATCATTTTCCATTGAGGCGATTCTAACAAGTACCCACAATATAATATGTTATATGTATGGGTTATCCTTTGGAAGCAAGGAATGCACCACAGAAGTGAAAAATATGGAGTGTACATGTTTTCTGGGCCAGACTAGCTAGTTTTGGCCAATTAGGCCTCATCAGTGACCCTCAGATATTTTCAAAATTCCACAATGGAATCAATGATCCCAAAGGATAAGAAAATATAATCTACACTATGATGTACGGCAGGGAGACGTTTTACCGCCGCCACACATTCCCAAACACCAGCTGTAGTGAAGTTAAATATACTACTCAAAGTTTGACAGGGATCACTTTTTATGGCCGGCCTCAGTGGCTCAGTCGGATGCGCGTCTGACTGGTGATCAGGAGGACGCGGGTTTGACTCCTGCCGGGGTCGGCAACATTCTTTCGTGGAGATTGATCATGAAAGCTTTTCTACGGTCATTCTCTCCCTTCCGCTGATTCAAGAAGGGCAGTTGTCAGTTTCTGGCGAAAGAATGTGCACTGTACTGGTTAACCGCTTACGTATAAGCCTGCCCAGGAAAGTGTTGATAGGTAAACTGACTGGCTCAAAAATGACCTAAATAGTGTTGACTGGGCCGTAAAACTCCAAAACAAACAAACAAAACAAAGGATCACTTCTTATATACCAAATTGTGTACTGAAAATTTAAAATTTCTTGACAGAATTTGTACTCGATATATTGATAAATATCTTAAGCAGAAACTCATGTGTAGTTCAGTACTCATAAAAGTCCACACTTCTCACACTTTGCAAATGAATTCATGCACCCCCAAAATCTTGCGTAGCACTGCTTTCCAACAGACCAATCAAACTTGTCAGTGTTCCTTTACCAAGCGTAAAAAGGACTTCATTTGATTTGTGAAACACTAAAATGCCTAGAGGACAATTAAGAAACTGTCTGACCTCGAAGAAATGAATTGTGGCGTCGGAATATTGAAATCTGGCGTCTCTCAATGTCGTGTTGCTGGGATTCTGAATGTGTCTCAGAGCGTGGTTTCCCGAATGTGGACTCGGCATCTTACCCACGGAAATCATTCACACAGACAGGGCGGGGTCTAGAAAGGGCTACAACTCAACATCAGGGCCGTTTCTTGTTGATTCAGTCTCGACGTCAACGGTTCCTGAACGCTACGCGTTTGCATAACGAGCTTAGGAACGGAACTGGAGTACGAATTTCTACACAAATTGTCAGAAACAGGCTCCACGAATTCGGTCTGAATGCCATGAGGCCTGTTGTACGTGCTCCGTCGACGGGACAGCACGTGCTAGACCGGTTGGACTTTGCCAGAACTCACGTCAGGTGGACAGTTCGTGACTTGACGGCAGTACTGTTTACTGAGGAGTCCAGATTCTGGCTAGACATCACTTATAAACGTCAATTAGTGTGGCGAATGTCTAAAGAGCGATTCGATGACTTGAATGTGGCAGAGCATGATTGCTATGGAAATGGGTCAGTCATGGTTTGGGCTGGGATAAGTGTGAACTGTAAAACTGACTTGTACATCGTTGAAAACGGAACGTTAATGGCAATGAGGTACTGTAATAATATTCTTGATGAGTTTGTGAGACCATATGCAGATGCTATCGGCCCGGACTTTATTCTGATGGACGATAATGCCCGTCCAAACCGTGCCAACGTCACTGATTCCTATCTGGAACGTGAGACAATCGTTTGTTTGGACAGGCCTGCTCGGTCACCGAACTTAAATCCGATTGAGCATGCGTGGGACATGCTACAGTGTGCTGTTTCAGCCCGACCTGTGCATCCGAGGACTTTACAGGAGCTCAAAGTTGCATTGGTTGCTGAATGGAAGCTGATTCCACAAAACCGGATACAGACTCGGATTACGAGCATGCGCAGGCAATGTCGTACTGTAATTGATGCCCGTGGACGCCATACACGTTATTAGGCACGTTTGTCTAAACAAATTTGGAAATTTGTGAAAAATCAGTTGTTCAAATCCCTTCATGTTACGGCAAATTTTGGGGGTGCAAAGACTGTTGCTGTTGTCACGCTTGAATGAGTACCAGTTGACAAAATTAATCACTAGGTTTTGTGAAGGATGCGTTTTCTATCAATATGTATAAAATTTGGATTCAGCCGAATAATTTTTTCAAAAATTATTTTGTATTAAAAAAGTGATCCCTATCAAACGTTGAGTAGTATATGTTCTATGTAAGGGTTATCCTTTGGAAGCAAGGAATGCACCACAGAAGTGAAAAATATGGCGTGTACATGTTTTCTTTGCCAGACTAGCTAGTTTCGGCCAATTAGGCCAATTTCGGCCAATTAGAATTATTGGAGAAACAAAAAAGTTTATCCCCAAATTATCTTTGTTTCTCTTTCTTATAAATTGTGCATTTACAGTATTCCTTAATAAGACCACCTTTGGGACTGTTCAAAAGTGGTCTTAATTTAGACCACCTTTGGGACTGTTCAAAATTGGTCTTTAAGACCACTTTTGAACAGCCCCAATGGTGGTCTCTTATGGGGAGACACTTGGTGCAGAAAACACAAAGAAAGAATAACTGAAACCGTCTCAATAAGCTTTTAAAAGCAGATTTAGTCTTATATTTAGGTGGTCTTAACCCTCGTCCTGCTGAACCCCGGATATGTCTTATCTTTCAAACAATGAAGATCCAGATCAGATGGCTTCTGAAGAAGCCATCTGATCTGGATCTTCATTGTTTGTCATTCAGTTTATGAATTTTTCGCAATAATTTGCATTAAGTAATCTGTTTGGTTGATAATGGGTAGTGGGTGTGGCATATTTAAATATTCAGCAGGTCAAGGGTTAATAGCAGAATTTTACTGTATTTTGCAGAAGAACTACAACTCGGAAATTGAAGCATTTGAGCGCCACCTGGAGAAGGTGTACCGTCTATGCCTGTCATGTCAGACCAGGGTACAGCAAGAACTACAGGTTCAGAATGAGGCTATAGCCAAGCGTCTACATAAGCTGAATGTCTCAGCTGACATCTTCTCAAATACTCAGATGAACAATTCATATCAAATGGTATGTATATTTAAGGGGAATGGATATGTCGTAGTCCAAATAGGAATTTAGCCAGATCCGGAATCTGGCTAGACCAAATAGGAATTCTTACTTGGCCCAGGCAGATTCCAGATCTGGCTAAAATAATATTTAGTTTAGCCAGATTCCGGATCTGGCTAAACTATGTTTAGGCCAAATAAGAATTCCTATTTGGCTAGGCAGATTCCGGATCTGGCTAAGCTGGTCAGACCAAATAGGAATCTTGTTATTCCATCAATAATATATGGCTGAAAACCTTCATTTCTGTCCATATTGGTGTTAGGGACAGAATTTGGGTTATGGTACATCCTTTAAAATATTGTTTGAGGAAATAAAAGGAGAAAAAAGATATAAAATTCCATTCTGAGAAAAAAAATCATTTTCACAACCAGCCATGAAATTGAGGGACAAGAGGGCGAAGTAGGGCTTGAGAAAAACGACTAAATTACGGAAATTGTCGTGTCGAATTTTCGGTAATTTCCGTAAATATCGTTGTTTATTTGCAATTTAGAAATACAGTGTGCGGGTATGATATCGTTGCAAAATTACATACCTGTTGCACTTGCTGAATGATTATGCACATCGGTATCTCGATTATAGCAGCAATAATCAGACATCAGATCTTAATCTACTTTCATTTTCTCAATGTCCCACTCACTTAGTCACTGAAGGGCGCTAAAGAGAAACAACCGATTTAATCTCACCTCGAGATTATGAGTCATGTTGTGCAGTCGGGTGGAAGTTTCGATCTGTGCGACCGTGATATGCCGGCAAGTTGCTGCAGGTGCAATTGGGCAGCTTTTTTTATATGTTCTTTTCATCTATCATTTCCTATATTCCCTTTTTTCTAGTTCCCATCTTAGCGCCTGATCGGGACTTGACATCACGGTTTTTATTTGTTCAGGTAATCCTGTTAACCCATTTAGTACCAGAAACCCCAAAACAGGTACCCTGGCAAACAGTGCAGGCCCAGATCAGACTCCGCAGAACGGGTGTCTGATCAGGGCCGCCACTGTTTACTAAAAGTTCAGTTGTTATTAACTTATTTTCCAAATAAATTTTCATGAAAACATAACCTGACACCCATAAATTTTGAATTGAACTCCTGCTATATATAAGGAGGAAGATTCCATTGGGTAAAAAAGGGTTAAATTCGCACCTCTATGTATTTATCTTATATTGATATGTAAAATGAGACGCACGTTTTTCATGCGTCAGTCATATTGCCAAGATCAAAAAGACCGATCGTCTCATGCTGCGCGGACAAGTCTGATTACTCAAAATCTAAGTGGCCATGAAATAAGATCAAGGATGCCGATCTGGACTAACCCGATTCACCTATTTACATAATTAACTGATCTGACAACTTGTGCTCAACGCTACAGGTGGTCAGTTTCTGACTCGAGCAATTAACACATGGAGTTGGATTATTAATTATCGGATTATCAATAGGTGTTTTTGTTATCAACTTTGTGCCTTTATCGATGAATATTACTTCGCATTTGAAAAGCCGATCCTGAAGATAAAGAAAAAAAAAAGTCGGAAAAAACAGGGCGGAGTCAACTTCTCTTTTCCAGGCTGGTTAGGCGAAGTTCTTGAACTTCGGGCGAAGAATTTGCCCGAATCGCCCCCTCGGCTGATCCCTGCTTAGATACTTAATATTGAAGAAGAAACATAGGATCTGTAATTTGCAAGTTTGTTTTTAAAACCATTTGTAGTGGTTAAACTTTAGGACATAAACAAAGAGATTTTCTTTCATCTTTTGTTAGTATAGAAATTGTTTGTGATTGCTTTTCACACATTTGAAACAGACAGATTATCAATGAAGCATGTAAGACAAAATAATTCAGAAGATGAAAAGTTTGTATATATTGTAGTATTAAGCCAGGGTGGTCTAAACAACACATTATTCAAGATAAACAAATGAGTGTCATAAATTTTATACTTTTAATATTATGTTCTATAAAACTGTTACCAATTAATAAATGTTCAATGATGGTCTGTTACCATTAAACCAAGATTCCTATTTGGTCTGACCAGCTTAGCCAGATCCAGAATCAGCCTAGCCAAATAGGAATTCTTTTTTGGACTAAACAGAGTTTAGCCAGATCCGGAATCTGCCTAGGCCAAATAAGAATTCCTATTTGGCCTAGCCAGATTCCGGATCTGGCTAAATTCCTATTTGGACTACGACAGATATACCTGGCAGATTTTCCCACCATTTTTCAAAGGGAGACTACTTTCAGAACATCCTGTTTGCTTTTATATAAGCTCTGTCCAAAGTAGGGGGTGGTTGGGAGAGGCAAAGGTGAGTTGTATCTTGCGTCACTGGGACGTTTGACTGATATCAGCTTACAGTTGGGCAAGGCCTGCTGTCCTTGCAGCAGGTATGGTAGAGGGGGAGTTTTGTTTTTTCTTCTGTCTCTACACTTCTGTTGTTTTTCTTCTTTCTCCTCTTTTCCTCATTTTCATCTCTACTGTCTCTTATACATGTATCTCTTCTCTCCCTTTCTGTGGGAGATGGCTCAGAATGACCCACAAGGGTTGATGTATTGTTAAACCCAAAACAATCAATCAATCAATGCTCAAAACTAACAATGTTGTTGTAAGCATATTTATCATATGACGTCACGCCTGAGAGTGTAATAACGTCATGTAATAAATTTGATAATCCACAAGTGGATTAAATATGCAAATTAGCTAGATACGTCCCATAACGTTACATGTACGACGTCCTTAACGACGTCGCGTTTACTAATGGCGGCTATTGACATGTTTGTAAACTATCGTGAATAAAATGCGTTTTAAATGTCATATGATAAATAGAATCTTGCATACGTGCTCATGTATTATTGAATTTATTAAACTCGTTGAGGAAAAGGGATAAAATGCTCGGCACAGCCTTGCATTTTATCCCTTTTCCTCAACTCGTTTAATAAATTCAATAATACATGAACACTCATGTAAGATCCGCTATGATATAGTCAAAATTTTATTTAATATGGCAAATGCCTTAATATGTCTGTCATTGTGACCTACATTTCATGCCTCAGTGATTTTGTATTATGTCTTGAATTCTTTTTAATGGAGCAATGCCATGCATGGAATATATTTGTATTTGGAATAGAATCCAATGTTAAACAGGTAGACAATGCGAAAACGGGTCGACAATGCAGGAAACAGGGGAGTTATGTGGTCCTGCGATAGCTCTTGTTTTATGACTGGCATGAACTGTCTTCAGGGAAGCCCAGTTCGTTGGGGCTTGGAAAAATAGATTGGGCTCCATGCTTATGGGCAGAACTGAAACAGCCTAAATTTTGGAGAACGTGTAAACTGCTTGGAATGTCTAAGCCTGCCCAGGAAAGGTTGTGTGAGTCAGACTGTCCCTTAAACCCTAGTTGTATCTTCGGACGGTAGGGCTTGGGATGTCATTTCATCTCAATATGGGGTATAAATCCACAAGATAGGAAGCAACGTCTCCAAACTGACCTTTGTCACCTTAATAGTGTTGACAGGGAAGTAAATGAATATGGTAATTCAAGGACTTGCTGTAATTATCCGAAAATTGTTACAAATTTGTTTCATAGTGCAGCAAGGAGTCCAAAAGGTGCAGGCGGAATGGAAAACAGTGTAGACCCTGATCAGACTACTCCTTCAGGAGCAGTCTGATCTGGGTCAACACTGTTTGCACAGGCCTATCTGTCCCAGTGCTTAAGATCGTTACGGAATTGCTCTCATTTTATAATACAGAATTTCAACAGTTTCACAGAAAGTAACCAGAGACTAAGAGGAAGCTTGTTGCTGCATGGTATCTCTCTAGTCTGCGCTGCTCTACTCACTACGAGTAGACTACAACTGGACAGTCAGTACAGTCTGGTTACCTCCCTTGTGTTTCTCCATCCTGTCCTTGTGTGGTTAGACAAGCATATGATGATGCTAGCGATGGTCGGTCTGTCCACTGGGCTAGTGGCAAAACTAATGTTAGGAAAATATAGGTAAATATGAACATGTTGTCAATGCATAGGAGCAAGCAAAGACTGCATTTTTGTGAAAAATCAACAGCGTTTTTGTAAGTTATAGGAAAAAAAATATACTGTATTTACCAGACCCCGCTCGTTGGGGCTTGAAGAAATAGATGGGCTGCATGATGCTTCCACGCAGAGCTTAAATAAGACCGTACACGAGTACTAATAAACCGCTTTGAGGATCTAAGCCTGTCCAGGCAAAGCGGTGCGAGTCCGACTGTCCATGCTTATAAACCCTATTGGTTTCATTGGGTGGCAGGGCTTGAGATGTCATTTCATCTCCATGTCGGGTAAAAGTCCCACAAAATTGGAAGCAACGTCTCCAACAGGACCTATGCAGTGTTGACGGGGACGTTAAACCTCAAATCAAACAAAACTATATTTAGCCAAAGTTTTTGGGCAACATGTAAAGCACTTACATACACAATGTATTTGGTATTAATTTCAATTGACACTATTCCCAAACGAGAAATAACATTCAATGTGTATAATTTTATAAGTGTATGCATTGAGATGTATTGCAGGCTATGAAAAGGTCAAATTAAATTGTGCTTTAGTTGAAACGTTTAGTACCATACCTTTTGTTTGTTTGTACTGGAGTTTAATGGCCCAGTCAACACTGTTTTAGGTCATTTTTGAGCCGCTCAGTTTACCTATCCCCACTTTTCCTGGGCAGGCTTAGGCCAAAAAAAAAAATAGGTGTGTTTACTATTGTATGAAAATTTGAAACGGGGTAGGTAGGTCGATTTTTTTTTTTTTTTTTTAATTTTTAGCTCGTCTGTTTTTTCTGTTTTTTGAAAAAAAAATTTCGAGCTATTGTCATCACTCCGGCGTCTGCGTTGTCGTTGTCGTCGTCTTGCGTCGTCGTTCCAAAAAAACTTAACCTTGGCTAACTTAAAAAGTATTAGACCTAGCCTCATGAAACTTCATACACACACTCATCATCACAAGAGCTACATTTTGACCAAGGACCATAACAACATTGTTGATTTTGGCTGAATTATCTCCCCTTTTCCAATTTTTTTCTGAAACACATTTTTTGCTCTCATTTTAATACTATTCACAACAGAGCCTTCAAACTTCACATGAATGTTCCTTGGGACAAGACCTTTTCAGTGATACCACACCTTTTGATCTGTGACCTTGACCTTTGAACTTTGACCTATTTTTCGAAAATTTAACTGAAAACCTTAACCTTGACCATATTTCCAAAAGTATTTGGCCTACCTTCATGAAACTTCATACACATACTCACCATCACAAGAGCTACATTCCCTACAAGTTTTATAACTCCATCTTGCAATTTGATTGAATTGTCTCCCCTTTTCTCTCCGTTTTTTTATGCCCCCGCCATTCGAAGAATGGTGGAAAGGGCATATAGCGTTGCCCCTGTCCGTCCGTTCGTCCGTGCGTCCGTCCGTGCGTCCGAAACTTAAACGCAGTCAATAACTTCCTTATTTCTTGAGGGATTTTAAAATTACTCAGCAGAAATGTTAACCATCATGAGAAGACGTGTCACGTGCAAAACCCAGGTCCGTACCACCAAGGTCAAGGTCATACTTAGAGGTCAAAGGTCAAAAAAAGGGTCCGAAACTTAAACGCAGTCAATAACTTTCTTATTTCTGGATGGATTTTGAAATTACTTTGTAGAAATGTTAACCATCATCAGTCGATGTGTCACATGCAAAATCCAGGTCCGTACCTCCAAGGTCAAGGTCATACTTGGAGGTCAAATGTCAAAAAATGGGTCCGAAACTTAAACGCAGCCAATAACTTACTTATTTTTGGATGGATTTTGAAATAATTTTGAAGAAATGTTAACCATCATGAGACAATGTGTCACGTGCAAACCCAGATCCGTACCTCCAAGGTCATACTTGGAGGTCAAATGGCATAAAAGGGTCCAAAACTTAAACACTGTCAATAACTTTCTATGGATGAATACGAACATAGACATATTTTCGGGCGGGGGCATCCGTGTCCTATGGACGCATTTCTAGTTTAAATTGTTTTTGTCTCTTATTTCAATACTATTCACAACAGAGCCTTCCAACTTCACATGAATGTTCCTTGGGACAAGACCTTTTCAGTCATACCACGCTTTTTGACCTGTGACCTTGACCTTTGAACTTTGACCTATTTTTCGAAAAATGAACCAAAAAACTTAACCTTGACCATATTTCCAAAAGTATCTGGCCTACCTTCATGAAACTTCATACACATACTCACCATCACAAGAGCTACATTCCCTACAAGTTTTATAACTCCATCTTGCAATTTGATTTGACTTAGGACTTTTGTTTTCTAAAAGAAACTGCAGACGAGCGTTGGCACCCGCTTGCGGTGCTCTTGTTTTTTTTTTAAGAATAAGGGATTCAAAAGTATATTTTTAGCATTTTATTACTGACCAGACCAAACAAATATGTGTCGTTGTCATTTGAAAGGAACCACTGACCTGAGAAAGAAACCTTCTGTGCTGACAATATGGAAAAAATGGCCTGGTTGTATTGAGATTTCATGTGACCGTTAACACAGTTTTAGTCATACTGGAGATGGTCAGTCCCCCCCCCCCCCCCCACACACACACACACCAACACAATTTTCTTGGTATATTGTTTGGGGTTGGACATCGACCATTGTGACCGCCCCCGATAGCTCAGTTGGTAGAGTGTCTGCTACGGGGAACGGGAGGTCTCGGGTTCGATCCCGGGCCGCGACATACCAAAGTCGTTAAAAATGGTACTAGCTGCTCCTCGCTTGGCACTAAGATTTACGGGGTAGAGCTAGGACTGGTCGATCCAGTGTCAGGATAATGTGACTGGGTGTGCTATCATGTAATGTGTCTGGGACATGATACTTCAGTGAGGCAGCACTATAAACGTGAGCATTGAGCTCCCTGTCGCAACCAGACACCGTCGTGATATGACTGAAAAATTGTTGAAAGCGACGTTGAAACCGAATTCGCACACACACACACACATCGACCATTGTCCTTAAAAATTTATGATTGGACAAACAAATACAGAATAAAATGTCATAAAATAATTTTGGGCTATTTTTAATGAGTGTTGGAGTTTTAAGTCCCACCAACAGCGGAGACGGGACCTCGGTTTAACGACTCATCCGAAAGTCTGGAGAAGCCCGGGATCGATCCTGGGATCCCTGGTTTACAAGGCGAGTAGCGTAACCACTACACCACGGAGGCTTCTGGCTATTTTTAATATACATCTGACACATTTATCTTGGAGTCAATTAATTGTAAATTAATCCTTTTCAGTACTGGTAACCCCTATTAAAACCGGTACATATTAAATTGGCAAACAGTGCAGGCCCAGATCAGCCATCACAAAATGTTGCATCTGATCAGGGCCTACCTGCCTGATCAGAATCAGAATTGTTACTGACATTCATACACCAGGCTGATGAATATGAAAAGATGTGCCAGACCAAAGGATCAAACACTTGATCTCCAATCTTGTTGAATCCGATTGCATTATGACTTAAGTCCAAACCTAAAAAAAAATTGGCATAGGTTCCCTTGGATTTTGTTGTTTTCCGTCTCCCATAACCCTAAATACATAGGCCTAGGTAAAGAAGGGGGTAAGGAAGAAGCAAAGGGAAAAGGTGGGTGGAGTACATTGGCTCATATACGACAAAGTGTCAGCGTCCAAAGTACAGCCTTTTCCCAATACCTTAGACAGATAACTAAAGTAACATACCTGGAAATATTGTTAATAAATCATCCACGAGAAAACCGTTTCAAAACATACCTCGAACTCTCCTTGGAGACTCGTTTTTCGCCACCGCCTGAAAGTTATCTGGTATAAACTGGTAGGATGATTTTCGTTAAAGATTTCTAAAATAGTAGGCGATGTTTCGTCGCTTCCATGAAGCTCTTCTGCTCCTGGTGATCACATTGTTTAAATTTTAATGCGACTACGGAAGTAACCGTGGACGCCGCCATTTTGGGTTGACGGTCAAACGACACGCCGAAATTACGTACAAGACAACACACTAAAATCCGGTACCGCTCGACCCCGTACAAGACAACACACTAAAATCCGGTACCTCTCGACCAGGACCGGAAATCAACACCGATTTTTGGACGGGTTTTTAAAAAAAATCCATTCTTTAAAATAGCGATGTCCGGGCGGGCGGGCGGGCGGGCGTCCTGCGGGCGGGCGGGCGTCGTCCCAGGTTTACCTTTTGGTTAACCTTTTTTTCAAAGTGATATTTTTCATCTATGCTGTAGCAGATTGTTTTAATATCAGGACTGATGCATAAGTGGAGGTACCGCTTTCATGTATTATCCATAAATGGCGCAAAAGACTAAAATTTTGGCGGAAATTGTCATTTTTCAAACTTGTGTTTTTCAGGTTTACCTTTTGGTTAACCTTTTTTCAAATGCCAGTGTAGTGGATAGAGTGCTGGACTACGAATCCTATTGTTGACTATGAATCTGAGGGGCGTGAGTTCAAACCCAGGTGGAGAGTTTTTTTTTTTTTTTCTTTCTTTTTTCATTCTTTTTTTTTCTTTATTTTTCTTTTCTTCTCCATAAACACATATGAACAATTATTATCTTCCTCCCCTGATAGTTGCTAGTAATAATACATACATGCATGCACAGGCATGGAATTTTTTTTTTTTTTTTTTTTCGTTCTTTTTTTAGCTCACCTGAGCACGAAGTCATTTTTCAAACTTGTGTTTTTCAGGTTTACCTTTTGGTTAACCTTTTTTCAAATGCCAGTGTAGTGGATAGAGTGCTGGACTACGAATCCTATGAATCTGAGGGGCGTGAGTTCAAACCCAGGTGGAGAGATTTTTTTTTTTTTTTTTTCTTTCTTTTTTCATTCTTTTTTTTTTTCTTTATTTTTCTTTTCTTCTCCATAAACACATATGAACAATTATTATCTTCCTCCCCTGATAGTTGCTAGTAATAATTTTTTTTTTTTTTTTTTTTTTTTTTTGGTTTGGGTTTTACGGCCCTTTCAAGATTATTTCACTCATATCGAGCCGATTGTTAATCATAGGTGGGCGAAAACCGGAGTACCCGGAGAAAAAACCACCTGACCTTCCGTTGCAGAACTTGGCGTCTCACACGTGACCCGAGCGAGGCTCGAACCCATGGCGGTGAGAGACCTAATGGCTAAGAGTCAGCGCTCTTATCCATTAGGCCACGGAGGCCCGTGCTAGTAATAATACATACATGCATGCACAGGCATGGAATTTTTTTTTTTTTTTTCGTTCTTTTTTTAGCTCACCTGAGCACGAAGTGCTCAAGGTGAGTTGATGTCCGTCGTCCGTCAACAATTTCTTTAAACGACATCTCCTCCTGTGATAATGGCCTGATTTCAAAATTATTGCACAGAAATGTTCATTAGGTGACCCTTTTTCAAAATTGCTAAAATCAGTGGCCACTAGAGCTAGAGCTAAAAATAGAAAAAAACTTTATTTTTTTTTTCTTCTTAAAACACATAAGCAGATCATACCCCCCCCCCTCCACAAAAAGTTGTTACTGGGGTAAGGATATTGCATTTGTTCTGTACATACATGCATACTTAGTTTTACATACATACATACCCTACCCACCCCACCCTACCCTAGCATACCCTACCTCACAACCCCACCCCACCCCCATCCCAAAACAACCCCAATCCACCCCCAACCCCACACCATCCCACCACTCCCCACCTTACCCGACCTCACCCCATCCCACCCACCCAAGCCCACCCCACCCGACAACCCCATCCCACCCCACACCCCACCCCACCACAAATTCCACCCCGTCCCACCAGACTCCTAGCCCATTCCACCCCACCCTACCCCACACCAGCACACCCCACCCTACCCCACCCATGCCACCACCATCCTAACCGTACTGAAAAAAAACCCCGTCCATAATGCCATTAGGCATTTTTCTTGTTTTTATTTCAATGAAAAAAAAAAACGGCAGGGTCGCAGGCGAAAAACAGGGTTGGTCGGACGACCGTAAACACACCTATTTTTTTTTTGGCCTTATACGTAAGCGGTTAACCAGAACAGTGCACATTCTTTCACCAGAAACTGACAACTGCCCTTCTTGAATCAGTGGAAGAGAGAGAATGACCGTAGAAAAGATTTCATGATCCAATCTCCACGAAAGAATTTTACCGACCCCAGCAGGTATCGAACCCGCGTCCTGATCACCAGGCAGACGCACATCGGACTGAGCTAACGAGACCGGCTAGAAAGGGCTGTAAATAAAATATATAAAAAAGGGCTGTAAAATAAAATAAAAAAAAGAAACACAAACCAACAGCATAATTCCAAATGTTCTGTTCAAGTCGATTTCTCAAGATTTACAATCACAGCAGTAACATCACCTTTGGTGGAATTTGTTTTGACAGTTATCTCTTATCCTGCTGGATAAATTAATTTAGCCACACCCATTTCTTATTTTCAACCAATCAAAGTACTCAATGACAGGTAATTTATTTATGCAAGTTTGCGATCTCAATGACAAACAGATCAGATACTGATCAGAAGCCATCTGATCTGGATCTACACTGTTTCCAAAGGTGGGGGTTGTCATGTTCAGTGGGATAAGTGTTAAAGAAAACTGACCTTATTATACCCCCGGCATACGAAGTATGCAATGTTCGTATGCAATGGGGGTATATAGTTTTTGTCTTTTCCGTCTGACTGTCTGTCTGTCTGTCCGTAAACAATTATTTTGTGTCAAAGATATCTCAGGAACTGCTTCACATAGAAACTTGAAATTTGCACACATGATCAGTATGACTACTTGTATTGTGGGAAAGAAAATAAGGGCCAAGAGGTCAGGCCTTTTAGAGTTATTTCCCTTTGTAGTTCTTGCTGTTTAATAGTGTATATTTTTATTTTGTGTCAAAGATTTCTC
Organism: Lucinisca nassula; assembly: GCA_963580285.1. Lineage (NCBI taxonomy): Eukaryota > Metazoa > Mollusca > Bivalvia > Lucinida > Lucinidae > Lucinisca > Lucinisca nassula. Next base: position 3,689,584 of record OY757023.1, on the reverse strand, counting down.
AATAACTACTGTACATAGAAACTTGAAATTTTGCAAACATGATCAGTATGACTAGTTGTATTGTGGGAAAGAAAATAAGGGCCAAGGGGTCAGGCCTTTTAGAGTTATTTCCCTTTTTAGTTCTTGCTAATTAATACTTTATATTTTTATTATTTTGTGTCAAAGATTTCTCAATAACTACTGTACATAGAGACTTAAAATTTGGTAGCAACAACCAGTATGACTACTTGTATCGAATGTGGCCTGTATATGCAAAGAACCTTTTGCTATTGCCATTTTCAACTCAGGCGATGGCACTGGCCGGGGGTATACGTGCCCCACTGGGCACTTTGTCTAGTTATTGCAGGTTACACATTATTGATGCTATAAGGTGTCTTGTACGGCTACTAGTTCTACTACTACAGACTGGTTATATTGCAGGTTACACATTATGGATGCTATAAGTTGCCCTGTATGGCTACTGGTTCTACTTCTACAGACTGGTTATATTGCAGGTTACACATCATTGATGCTAGTCCTGGAAGGCTACTAGTTCTACTAATACAGACTGGTTATATTGCAGGTTACACATCAATGATGCTATAAGTTGTCCTGTATGGCTACTAGTTCTACTAATACAGACTGGTTATATTGCAGGTTACACATCATTGATGCTATAAGTTGTCCTGTGTAGCACTAGTTCTACAACTACAGACTGATTATATTGCAGATTACACATCATTGATGCTATAAATTTTCCTGTGTAGCTACTAGTTCCACTACTACAGACTGGTTCTATTGCAGGTTACACATCATTGATACTATAAGTTGTCCTGTGTAGCTACTAGTTCTCAGACTGGTTATATTACAGGTTACACATCATTGATGCTATAAGTTGTCCTGTATGGCTACTAGTTCTACTGCTACAGACTGGTTATATTCAGATCCAGCAGTCCTGGTATGATGTCATATCCTCCACAGCTAATACTCTCACTTGTATAGTGTGCCTGGTTATAAACAGGGATAGGAGAAATGTTTCAAATATGAGTTTGACCAGGTTAGTATAGGGAGCTTTTACAGTCTTGAAATTAGCTCTGGATAGAGGGTTATATTGAAAATCCACCTTACCGTAATGATCCTAAGTGTTGACACAGATAGGCCTAAGCAAAAATCTTAATTGTGGTGATAACCTCAACAGTTCTTGATATGGCATCATGAAACTTCATACACACACATAGAATATAAGAATCTTATATTGGTCTGAGGGGTGGATGGAAAAATCCGTTCCAAGGGACACTGTCCGGCATCACGAGGCTTGCCAAGTGATGCTCGACAGTGATCCCAAGGGACAGATTTTTCTATCCACCCCTCACACCCATATTGGATCCTTTATCTTGCATACCTTCCATTTCTATGGCGAATTTTTAATGCTGCTGTCACTTCGGTTACCGACGTCCGCCATGTTGTGATCACACAAGAGGAATGTTTAGTGACGTCACGCATGACGCCGCCACGCATGAGGTTGTAATCAACCAGTGCATTTATCAAACACGCGATTATATTTGATTTGGGGTCGGAACACCAGGGTCGAACATAAATTTCTATCCCAGGGTAAAGTCACGGATTTCCTTGTCTGGTGTGCAAGAACATTGTTTGATGGGACGACCATAGTTCTCTGGGCCTTAGAAGCCTTCATGATGTTAAGGTCCTGCTACTCGCCTCAGAAACCAGGGTTTGTGGGTTTGATCCTGGGCTTCTCCAGACTTTCAGATGAGTCTTTAAACCGAGATCCTGTCTCATTATGACTTTAGCTGGTGGTGGGACGTCAAACTCATACACAACACACAGTCTCTGGGCCTTAATATAATGCAGCATAACTTACAGTAGAAGTTCGATGGCTCGAACAACGATGGCTCGTTTACCATGGCTGAGTCGAACCCGTTCTTGAGCCCCTAGGGAAATCCTCTACATAAGAAATAGTGGGGATAATTAAGGAGAATTTATGCTTTTATCTTGCAACTGTACACTGTGTATACTCATTAGAATCGCCTCGATGAGGCGATTCTAATGAGTACACACAACATACATTTTCATAAAAGAACACCGAAAAGATGTCCAAAACTATCTCGTTATACCTCCTGGAAGTAATCTCAGTGGCTCGAACAACCCCTGTCTCGAACAAATTTTCACGGTCCCAAAGGGGTTCGAGCCATTGAAGTTCTACTGTATTTAATAACTATATGTATAGACTTGTACCCTCCCTCTTTGACAGCTTTGTGTGGGGCATATTCTGATGTGGTCAGTGATCTAGTTGGTAGTTTTAAAGTATGTGTTGTTTTGCTCAAAGCGGCAAGCGCTGTGCTGGGTAAAACCAAACCAGCCAATGGAAAGCAATGTTACATGATGATGTCAGGTTTCCGACAGTTTATCACAAGATATACCGTTGCAAATTTTTAACATTATCAAATCCGACGTTGTGTTAAATACGTTACGTTAACCCATTTTGTAGCAGAAACCCCAAAACGGGTACTTTGCAAACAGTGCAGGCCCAGATCAGATGCCGCAGAATGCGGCATCTGATCAGGGTCTACACAGTTTGCAAATACATCAGCCATTTTCCAAATAAATGTTTAAGAAAACATAACCTGACACCCCTTAACTTTGAAATGGACTCCTGCTATATTTAAGCTGGAAGATAGCATTTGGTACAAAAAGGGTTAACCCTTATCCTGCTGTTCATGACAAACCCTACTTTTGCAAACAGTGTAGATCCAGATGAAGTTTGCGAATTGAGCAGATTTAGTTGAACTTTGATGGCTCGAACCCCATTGGGACAATGAAAAATTGTTCGAGACTGCGGTAGTTCGAGCCACGGAGGGTTACTATTAGTGTCATACCAGGAGGCATAATGGAGATAATTGTGGGGTGTCTTCCCATGTTCTTTATTATAAATGTATGTTGTATGTACTCATTAGAATCGCCTCATCGAGGCGATTCTAATGAGCACACACAGCATACATTTGCAAGGTACCCTGCATTATTCCTCGTATTTGAAGGAATTCCCTGCGGACTCAAGAACCGGTTCGAGTCATCCATGGTAAGCGAGCCATCGGTGTTCGAGCCATCGAAGTTCTACTGTATATAATATCAGGTAGTCTGATTGATTGATACTTAGCAATGGGAGTGGCTTAATCAACTTTTATACCGCAATCAGACATTCTTGTTACCTAATAAAGGGGGTCGAATAACTGCACGCTATAATCGGTAGTGACCTATAATACCTTCTATTGACCTATAATACGTCTAGTGACCGTTTATAGACCGGACCTACTTTTTGGTCACTATTTTACGACTGTAAACAATAACACGCAACCATTTATGCATGGGAAAACAACGAAACTGCAAGTTAAAATCTTTGCAATATTTTTTTGAACAGATTTTCAGAAATTTCAGCTAAATTCTTACCTTCTCGGCCTTTCTTGGTTTGAATGGCCCGTTGGAATAACTGCGCCCTGCTACTGCAGTTGCGTCCCAACCTCGAAAATAATTTCTAAAGCTAAAATAAACTATTTATTTGCAGATTTTCATACAGAATATAAAACTTTTATTCGAGCGTTCATGTTGTTTCCTACGCCTTTGTGGCGTAGTGACGTCATAAACTTTGCACTCGTTGACGTCACGTTATACTACGTGTGCGCGCCATGGCACTGAATGTCGTTTAACATGCCACACTGTCTGCTGTCTTTTTTGCTTAAATTTGCTCAATTATTGCAAAACCCCTTGATTGTTTTGAATTGCGGTATAAACTAAATACATGATTAGTGTCTTTAATAATTAAATATAATTGGTTGAGACAATTTTATAGGGGCTCGCTAAAGCTCGCCCCTATAAAATTGTCTTAGGCTCACCGATTATATTTAATTATTAAAGACACTAACCATGTATTTACTATATGCAACAGGATAAGAGTTAAACATGCAAGAGTATTAGAATTATTTTCATGTTTTTGTTTCTTTTTGTACAGATTATCTTTGGATCCAGTTGATTCTCACCAGGGCACCACAGTCTCTCAGTTTTCCTCTGTCAGTCAACCTACAAAATATAGCAGTTCATCCAGACACACTCAGCGGCCAGTAGGAATGTCACATGACAAGTCATATGATCAGTCACATGATGGTCTTGATGATACATTAACAGAGTTAGACAGTTTCACACTGGGTTCACCTTCATCACTGAAAAAGACAGATTCAGGTAATACACTCCAAACTCTTTATGACAATATTTTGGGGTCCAATGCAGAAGCAGTGTTTGTTAAACAACCATTTACACAACAACCTCTTAATAACACTACTAATGGGTTTGTTACATGTGGGTTTACGGCGTCCCGCCAACCCCCATGCTGACAAGATAACCGAGCGTGATCTCTGACAGGTGTACGGGCAGCTGTGGGGTAAGGCACAAGAAAGATATTAGATGAATGACATGAATTATTTACAGTATCTATATACAACACTTACTAACACAAAACATCACAATTTGTTGCTTCTGTAGCCAACTCACGACGTCCGCTCAAAAGGCAACACAATGTTCTGTGCTCGGAACGGGTGACCTGAATACCTACAGAAGCAAACAACAAAACAACAACAAAAACAAAAAAAGAAACAACTCAAGATGCGACTGGCCAGTTTATAACTTAGGGTGAATCCCCCTCTCGCGTGAATTTTCCTCTCGCGAAACTAGTTTAACCTAGTCTATCGACATTGTTGCCGATCACAGGTTTAGCGATCGCACAATCTGATTGGTCCGAATCACCTGCAGGTTATTTAGCTGACCTCTTCCATTTGGATGGTCTCACATCTGTTCACAGTGGACAATGGTATGCGCTGATTACGGTGGTCTGTCCGCCCTTGCTGGACCCTAACCCCTAGCGTCGTACCAGTACCTGCTGCTATATCGCAGGGAGCAGCAGGTCACCACACATTGTTGTGCCTGCAAATTACGATAACTGGACTAAGACACAAGTCACAAAACATACATGCTATATCATGATCCCCCTCCCGGAGAAGTAAGAATATATTCATGCATATACCGTTATTGCGCATGCGCCGACCAGACGCACAGGCTGATTAGTGCATGCGACAAATAACCGTACAGCAGAACTCAACTTGACTGTGCATCAAATTATCAGCACCCAGCTCTTGACACAATAATACTCAAAGTTCATGTTTCCTTACTGAGCACTACAGAAATCAATTAATGCTCATTACTACTGAGCATAATACTCATCAAATTTGTGCTCACTACATTATCACAAGTAAGAGGCAATTGAACAGACCACGCCTTTGCACTACCTGGTCAGCAACAATTACCGGAAACATAACAAACTCTATTTCATATCCTTCTCCGCGACACGGCTCACAAATATAGCTATTCACACATTCATTACATTAATAACAGATAGAAACTACAAACAGAAGATTCTCATCTATAATCCACAACATTTGTTAGTGTCTCATAAGGGCCAACACTGTTTGCCGTAAACTCTCTCTGTATTTGGTAGGCACCCCGTCACAACTGTCCTCGCGACGCCGATGACGCAGCTGACGTCATCCCCGCCACTCAGGCCGTTATGACGTATGGCGACCAAATACTCCCACTTATCATCATCATGTTCTTTATATGTACATACATGCACAAACTGAGTTATCAGACAAAAACGGCATCATTACAAAATGAACTCGTAATTCTTCTTGAACAAAATTATTTCTAATCAACGTGAACACGCTTGTAAAATGAAATTCATTACGGTTCATCATCACGGATAACCCGACTGGCTCTTGTAAGAGTTTGCCTTGATGATGAAGATATGGTTAAACCCGTCTTAAGTTTACGTCCCCTCTACACCTAATATCATATTGGGACGGAACCACGGTTTTCTAACCACAGCTAGTCAAAAGTCATGGGTCAAACAAGTGACCCGGCGTTTATTAATTACATTCTACAAAAGGGGTCTAAAAGCCTAAATGAATCTAGAATGAGCGGATGTCCAAACTTTACGTCTCACCAACATCTAGGGTCAGCATGAGACAGGACCTCACTTAGAAAGACTCATTCTACTACTGGAGAAGCCTGGGATCGATCCTGCGATGTCTAGCTGGCAAAGCAAGTAGCCTAATCACTACAGGCCTCAACGGTGAATTCAGAATAGGCTTCAGAAAGTTGGGGTATACTAGAAGTAAACCCCTCCAAAACCTACAAGCATGTTCATACAAAAATAATACTAAACATAGATTTAACATACCTTTCAATATACTTTCTATTCCCCGACACAATGTTGTAGGTACACGTTACAACTTGACCTGCTGCTAAAGTGTTCGTTTTTCTCAGGGTTTTTATATCTATGAATACTACCGGAAAATCATGCCTACTCATATTACCTTGCTTAAATCGTGGCGAGGTGGAGATACCGTCCACAATTGAAGCTAGATAGCAAAAATCGAGTAGATAATGGATTTGCGTTCAAATAGTATATTTCCCATAGGAAAAATTGATGAAACGACCCTATAAATCAATGCCATGACTCCTGTCAAAACGAACACCCACACAACACGTGACAGGAATGAAAATCATATATGGCACAATTTGGCGGTTGGCGATTTTTAGGCAAATTTTATAGAACTCAGCCTTATAGCGGCCCCCTGTATTGTAAAAACAGATCTCCACAAACCACTCATGCATACATCGTATGATATGTGCATGACTTGTTCATGGAGCAGCACATTTTGCCTACCATATTTCACCTAAAATATTTCACTCGCACCGCCCTACCATATATCTACTAAAATAATTCAGATGTGCATAAGCACCAGAGAGGTTTCCTATTCCATCTCGTAACAGGGTTCCAAAGCAGAAACCACGTTACTTTAACAACAGTGTTATATCCCCAAAAATGTATAGATTATATAGAAAAATGACCATAAAATGGTCATTTTTCTATATAATCTATACATTTTTGGGATCCATCTTAAACCGTGTTATATCCAAAACTGTGTTATAATGAACCGAGTTATAATGAGGTTTTGGTGTAATTTTCAAAACAAGTGCACAGTTTGTAAAAAGCTGACATTACATATACTTTTATCTTAAAATTGCAAGAAACCAAACTTGATTTTTGTCTGGAATTTTTCCAGCAATGTATGCCTCTCAATTTTGAACTGCAAAAGTCATGATTTGCCTGTAGTCTTTATTTATCACAGGCTCATAAATATTTTCTAAATATGGAAAACTGGAATTTCCCTTAGAAAACACATTAAATTTTTAAAATAGAAGATACCCAGAATCCCCGTTTATGACGGGTCAGTGGTCAGTGTTTGCTGATGACTGTTGCCCCCACCCCCATCTGGGCTTGGAGAAATAGATTGGGCTGCATGGTGCTTAGGCGCAGACCGAACGCAAAGCCCGGAAAATGTCAAAGCCTGCCCAGGCAAAGTGGTGCAAGTGGGACCATCCATGCATATAAAACCTATTGGTTTCATTGGTCGGCAGGGATTGTGATGTCATTTCAGCTTAATGTCAGGTAAAAGTCCTACAAAATTGGAAGCAGCCTCTCGAAAATATTCTTATAGTGTAGAAGGGGATCAATCAAACAAAACCCGATGTCTGCAGTGGTTTGAGTGAGTGTTTGAGTTTTACGTCCCACCAACAGCTAAGGTCATACGGAGACGGGACCTCCGTTTAAAGACTCATCCGAAAGTCTGGAGAAGCCCGGGATCGATCCTGCGATCCCTGGTTTACAAGGCGAGTAGCGTAACCAGTATACCACGGAGGCTTCTGCAGTGGTTTGAAATCCCACAAGCTGTCTATGTGTCGGTCATATTTTCAACTGTGAGCCAGTCTGCTGCTAATTTCTCTAATCTTCACAACCAGTCTATTTCTCAGTTGTCATCACGAAAACACGCCTATACAAAAATGACCCCCTCAAACCCCACTTTTATATATGGTAGTAAAAATGGGGTTTAAGGGGTATACATTATTTTTCTTATTTCTGCTCAAAAACATAGATTGTGGGTACTCGATAGAACCGCCTCGTTGAGGCGGTTCTATCGAGTCCCTGCAATCTATGTTTTAAACAGAAATAAGAAAAATATCACAATTTCTCATCTTAAAATTTCTAATTTTTGGCCAAAAAATTGGCAATGTATTTGTATAGGTGTGTTTTCGTAATGGTTAGAAACCACCACAAGCTGACTGTGTTTCACGGTACTTATTTCAGGTATATTTCCAACAGTGGGCCAGTCACATTCAAATTTCTCTAATCTTCAGAACCAGTCTGTTTCTCAGTTGTGTTAGAAACCCCACAAGCTGACTGTGTGTCACTGTACTTATTTCAGGTATATTTTCAACAGTGGGCCAGTCACATTCAAATTTCTCTAATCTACAGAACCAGTCTGTTTCTCAGTTGTGTTAGAAACCCCACAAGCTGACTGTGTGTCACTGTACTTATTTCAGGTATATTTTCAACAGTGGGCCAGTCACATTCAAATTTCTCTAATCTACAGAACCAGTCTGTTTCTCAGTTGTGTTAGAAACCCCACAAGCTGACTGTGTGTCACTGTACTTATTTCAGGTATATTTTCAACAGTGGGCCAGTCACATTCAAATATCTCTAATCTACAGAACCAGTCTGTTTCTCAGTTGTGTTAGAAACCCCCACAAGCCGACTTTGTTTCACTGTTCTTATTTCAGGTATATTTTCAACAGTGGGCCAGTCACATTCAAATATCTCTAACCTACAGAACCAGTCTGTTTCTCAGTTGTGTTTGAAACCCCACAAGCTGACTGTGTTTCACTGTAGTTATTTCAGGCATATTTTCAACAGTGGGCCAGTCCAGTACAAATTTTTCTAATCTACAGAACCAGTCTGTTTCTCAGTTGTGTTTGAAACCCCACAAGCTGACTGTGTGTCACTGTAATTATTTCAGGTATATTTTCAACAGTGAGCCAGTCACATTCAAATTTCTCTAACCTACAGAACCAGTCTGTTTCTCAGTCATTAAGGAAGAGCAGACCATTGATTAGTCCAGCTACATTTTCTCCGGATACATCTACACCGACTAGAAATGGTAAGAAATTACAGTAATACTTCAATAGCTTGAACACTGATGTCTCCTTTAACCCTTTTTGTACCAAATGGAATCTACCACCTTATATATAGCAGGAACCATTCTAAAATTAAGGGGTCTCAGGTTGTGTTTTATTCAAAATTTATTTGAAAACATGGCTTAACTTTTCGCAAACAGTGTAGGCCCTGATCAGACGCTGCATTCTGCGGCATCTGATCTGGGTCCGCACTGTTTGCCAGGGTACCCGTTTACGGGTTTCTGGTACAAAATGGGTTAATATAGTGATTGATTCGAACTAGTTCGTGAGTTCATAGAGAATTCTTCTGATAGTTACAAACCTATGAAAGTTTTTAGGATTATTCCTGATTTCAGGATTTTGAGACATTCTGTCCCTATATATAGTATAGGCAAAATTGCCTTTTCAGGAGTTGGAAACCTTTATTTCAGGATTTTTGAAAATTTTAACTTTCACCCATGAGAATGTTCAAGAATAACTGTTTACCTTATGTAATCCAATAGACAGGCCTGAGCAAACTGTGTAGACCCAGATGAGACAACACAGCCCTAGAATGCAGTATCTCAACAGGGCCTATACTGTTTGCCACTCATTGAGCTATTTTTAGACACAACATCTGGGGCCAGTTGTTCAAAACTAATGACGTCGTTAGTTAACGAATCGTTAAAACTTTGATCGTTAAATATGGCAAATTGCTAAAATTTTTGCTGAAAAAATATGAGCAGCTTTTGCATATGCAAAAGCTGCTCACATTTTATCAGCAAAAATAACAAAATTTTAGATATTAAACTTGCTAGAACAGTTAACAATATGACCACTAACGAGCTCGTTAAGCTAATGAGGCTTTGAACAACTGGGCCCAGATGGTGAATTATACTTGTTCAAATTTTAGAACAAGTATGATATTAAAGGAGATTATGTGTTCAGATATAGGATTTATATAGTAACTGTTGTTTCTTCAGGAAATTTAACATTTGGACTATTCAGCACCCCACAAGAACAGCGGCAGAAATCTTTTACTGACTTACCTCTTTCTGGTGTGACCTTGACCTCTAGATCATTCTCAGTTCCCAAGACAACGACCTTTGGCTCCACACCATACAGTGTTAGCCCAGAAAAAATTCATCTGTCAAGCAGATCCCTTTTCAACACAAAATCTATACCTAGTCAGTCTTCAAGTTTGTTTGGGAGACATACTCCATCAGAAGGAAGTTTTTCATCCTATCGAGACAGAAGTTCTCGGAAAAGGACCTCAGTCAGAAAGGATTTATTTACAGAGAAGGAGGATAGTGAAGATGATAGGGTTTCAAGTTATTCAGGGTCTACACAGTGTCCTGTTGATAGCACAACTAATAGCGCTTATTTGAAACAAAATGGTAGGTAGCTCTGTAGATGAATTTGTTAATACTTCTTTCTTAATGGATTCAGCCCAGGCTGTAAATTTGACATTTATTAAAACAGTTTAGTAGTGCTTGCTTTAAGCATGACAAAATATAGGGATCTGTCTGTCTGTTTGTCTGTCTGTCCACAAAAACGTTAACATTGGGCATAACTTTTGAATGATAACTGATAGGGCTTTCATATTTCACATGTGCATTCTTTGTCACAAGACCTTTCCAGTGGTACAATAATTTTTGACCTCCTGACCTACTTTTTAAAAACTTTAACATTGGCAATGTCCTGTGCATCAGTGTTTCACAAACACATCTTTTTGTTTTATAAAATCACTCTTGACATTTTGTGAGAATCAGCTTCTAGGCAGATTTTTGGGGATTTGTATTGAGGTTTTACATCCCCATCAACACTATTTGGGGCATTTTGGAGACTTTGCTTCCGAATGTATGGAACTTTTACCCGAAATTTAGATGAAATAACATCTCACAACAGCTCAAAATAAGGCGCTTTTTTCGTCCAAAAAGTTTTAATATTTTTTAGTTCGCCTGTACGAAGTACATGGAGAGCTATTGTTGTCACCTAAATTGGGCGCGTTTGCGTGTGCGTGTGGGTTCCCATCACACTGTGTTAAAGTTTTTCAAATGCTTATATCTCAACAGTCACTCATCACAGAGCACGCATATTTGGAACTTAAGCACCTGGGAGGGTCTTCTGATGTTCAAAGACAACAGACCCCTGGGTTCTTGCCCCGGGGTGAGGCTAGGGGTCAAAATCTAGAACACCTCTGTAAAACTGTGTTACAGTTTTTGAATTGCTTATATCTCAACAGATGGGAACGGGAGGTCATGGGTTCGATCCCGGACGGGGACCTCGCTTGGCACTCAGATTTACAGGGTAGAGCTAGGACTGGTCGACCCAGTGTCAGGATAATGTGACTGGGTGTGGTATCATGTAATGTGTCTGGGACATGATACTTCAGTGAGGCAGCACTTTAAAAGAGCATTGAGCTCCCTGTCGCAACCAGACACCATCGTGATATGACTGAAAAATTGTTGAAAGCGATGTTAAACCCAAATTCACACACACATATCTCAACAGACACTCATCACAAGGGATTCATATTTTACAAGTTGGATACCTTGGCATGTCTTCTGAGATTGCAAGACAACACACCCTTGGGTTCATGCCTGGGAGGACAGATGGGGTGGGGCTAGGGGTCAAAATCTAGGACACATTTGTAATTTGTTATATATGTTTCCAATATGCTAACGAGTTCTAAACAAAATTGGTTATATATCAGCCAACCATGTGACATTGGTTCAAGTGTAAAAGGGTGAAGGTCATGGTGACCTACATTTCACGGTCCAGTGATTTTGCCTTATATCTTGAAGACTATTTGTTGGAGAAATGTCATACCTGGGATATTAGTACCATGTGACCCCATGATTGACCTCAAAGTATATCTAGGTCACTGACCTTTATTTCATGGTTCAGTGATTTTGCCTTAAATCTTGAAAACTATGGGCTGGATAAATGTCATACCTTGGATTTAGTGCCATGTGACCCCATGATTGACCTCAAAGTATATCTAGGTCACTGTGACCTATATTTCATGGTTCAGTGACTTTGCCTATTATCTTGAATACTATTCGAAGGAGAAATGTCATACCTGGACTATTACATCCATGTAACCCGATAATTGACCACCAAATATATCTAAGGCACCTATATTTCATGGTTCAGTGATTTTGCCTATTATCTTGAATACTATTTGATGGAGAAATGTAATACCTGAATTATTAGTTCCATGTGACCCCATGATTAACCTCAAAATATATATACGTCAGTGTGACCTATATTTCATGGTTCACTGATTTTGCTTATTATCTTGAGTAGAAGTAAAACAAAGATCAGGAATCGATACAATTAACTTACTCCACCCATCAAAGACACCAAAGGGAAAGAAAAAACAAACATTAAGCGACCAGACCATAATGGAAACCTAAACAAAGGAAGGCCATAGTTACTTTCCCACAAAATGGCCATATGGCCATCCAAAATAAAAAGACACAAGTGATACACACAGTAAGTAACAAACAACAACAACATAAATAAATTGCCACAGAAGAACCGCCTTGAAACAGTCAGTGGAAAGATTTCCACTGGGGGCTTAAATCAATTTTACGTTGCCACAATCCTCGCCCTTACTTCTGTCGCAATTTAGACAAATAATTTGTTCAGTCCGCATGAAGGCCTCCTTACTCGTCAGTGCAACATCTCCGGGAACACAAATAATCAAAGAACCACAGAGGTGTGACAACGGTGAGGACTCGACAGCAAGAAACCACTGAAATGCTGGAGCAAAAGAAAACCAACAGTTGGACTCTGATGGGCCCCGACCAGAGACAGAGCATCAGGCACCAACCAACATTACCTTGAATTAGATCTCTCTAATTCTCAATTAGCCTTTACGTTGAATACTATTTGATAAAGAAATGTCATACCTTGATTATTAGTTCCATGTGACCTGCTGATTGACCTCAAAATATATCTAGGTCATTGTGACCTATATTTCATGGCTCAGTGATTCTGCCTATTATCTTGATTAATATTTTGATAACAAAATGTTATACCTGGGGTATTACTTCAATGCAACCAGATGATTGACCTCAAAATATATCTAGGTCACAGGGCCCAAGCTAGCCCCAAAAATTTGGGAGAAGTGACTTCTCCCTCCTGGGAAAATAGGGAGAAGTTTGCTGGGTCTAGGGAGAAGTGGGTGCGGCTTAACGCCGAACAACAACAATGCAATGAGTTCTCCTGTAAACCCCTATTTGGAGAAAAGTGTGTTTTATAGGGGTATCAATCAATTCTGCTATTGAGACCACCTGAAATGAAGACTAATTCTGCTTTAAAAAGCTTATTTGGTTGGCTGCAGTTATTCTTTCTTTCTGTTTTCTACATACAGTGACCCCTGATCAGAGACCACTTTTGGGACTGTTCAAAAGTGGTCTTAAAGACCACTTCTGAACTGTCCCAAAGGTGGTCTTAATATAGTAATTTTACTGTATTTGGGCAAGCTGTAACTTTTGTTGTATCCAACCATGTTATAATGAATGGTGAGGTTTCTGTGTAATAGTTAGATCATTTCTCACTAAGTTCCTGTCACAATTGTAATTTAAAACAGACTATAGAAACAAGGGGGAACAACTTGGCTAGATGAAAATCAGATAATTTTTTTTTTAAGAATTTGGATAATTACTGAATATTTACCGGCAAGTAATAATTATTTTCACTTACAAAATAAAAAATTGCTACCTACTTTTTTTTGTCCATAAAAAAAATGAAAACGATTGATGGATGCAAAAGTAATGTACAAACAAATCAATGGCGAAACTGATAAACCATCTTTATTTAAAACTTATTATTAAAATCCTAATGCAGTGTCAATGGTCGGAATAATCTTATTAATGTATACAACAGTACTTAACAAAGTACGTCCGCACCCGGGCTTTGGCACGAGCTAACGGTACAAATATACCTGTTTAAGTTACATAATCTTGTGTAATCTTAATTGGCTCTTGTTGCAATAAAAACTTTGTGCAATCAACCGAGATAGATTTATGGCAGTACAAGACAACTAAGCCTGTTGCAAGTGGCTCGAGCGGCATGAGCTAACAGTTAGAATTAAATTAAATAACAGTACCAAACTGCAACTGGCACAAAGGGCAGAATAAACAGTTACCTTTGTTCATTGTAATTACTGAGATTTCTGACACTAGTGGATCGAAGTATTATCGTCACCTTTTCAGTTTACCGTTACTGTTCACAAGGAAGACACAAAAAAAAACGGGAGAAATTTCAAGGCGAAGTTTTTCGCCTGAGTCGCTCTCTAGCTTGAGCCCTGGGTCAGTGTGACCTATATTACATGGTTCAATGACTTTGTCTTATATCTTGAATACTATTTGATGGAGAAACTTCACATCTGAATATTCAATTCCATGTGACCAGATGATTGACATAGAAATATATCTAGGTCAGTGTGACCTATTTTCAAGGTTCAATGATTAGCCTTATAATTATGTCTCCCCCGAAATTTATTTTTTTCGGAGAGACATATTGTTTTTCCCCCCGGCGTCTGTATGTCTGTCTGTCTGTCTGTCTGTCCGTCTGTCCATCTATTACACATTCGTGTCGCTCTATAACTTGAAAACCGTTAGAGCTATCTTCACGAAACTTCGTATAAATAATAATCAGCATTAGACTACGTGCAGTGCGCAAGAACTATAACTCTCGCATTTATACTTTTTGAATTATCTCCCTTGGAAGTTTGTCAGAATGTATATATGTATGGGCATATTGTGTCTGGTCAATAACTTCCTTATTTTCAGATGGATTTTAAAATTACTTGGCAGAAATATTAACAACCAAAAGATAATGTGTGGTGCGCATCAGGCAGGTCGGTACTCAAAGGTCAAGGTCATACTTCGAGGTCAAAGGTCAAAAAAGGGGCCTTTGTTTCGTGTTTGGTCAATAACTTTGTTATTTTGAGATGGATTTTAAAATTACTTGGCAGAAATATTAACAACCATTAGCCGATGTGTGGTGCGCATGAGGCAGGTCGTAACCTCAAAGGTAAAGGTCATACATAGAGGTCAAAAGTCAAAAAGGGGCCTTTTTTTCGCGTTTGGTCAATAACTTTCTTATTATGAGATGGATTTTGAAATCACTTGGCAGAAATGTTAACCAATATAAGACGATGTGTTGCATGCATGACCCAGGTTGGTACCTTAATAGTCAAGGTCATACCTAGAGGTCAACAGTAAAAAATGGGCCTTTTTTTCGGGTTTTGTCAATAACTTGCTTATTTTTAGATAGAATTTGAAGTGACTTCGCAAAAATGTTAACTATCATGAGAAGATATGTTGCATGCATGATTCGGTTTGGTACCTAAAATGTCAAGGCCATACATAGAGGTCAAAAGTCAAAAAAGGGTTTTTTTTTAGTGTTTAGTCAATAACTTCCTTATTTATAGATGGATTTTGAAATTGCTTAGCAGAAATGTTAACCACCATGAGATGATGTGTTGCACGCATGACCCAGTTTGGTACCTGAAAGGTCAAGGTCATACATAGAGGTTAAAGGTAAAAAAGGGGCCTTTTTTCGTGTTTGGTCAATAATTTTCTTATTTTTAGATGGATTTTGAAATTACTTGGCAGAAATGTTAACCACCATGAGATGATGTGTTGCGTGCATGACCCAAGTTGGTACCTCAAATGTCAAGGTCGTACTAAGAGGTCAAAGGACAAAAAGGGGCCTTTTTAGTGTTCAATCAATAACTTTCTTATTCCTGGAAAGATTGTGAAATTACTTGGCAGAAATGTTAACCATCATGAGACGATGTGGTGCACGCTAGACCCAGGTCGGTACCTCCAAGATCAAGGTCATACTAAGAGGTCAGAGGTAAAAAAAAAAGGTTTTTTTTTTTTTGTGTCCAGTCAATAACTTTTTTATTTCTGGATGGACTTTATAAAGTAACCATGCAGAAATGTGCACTGTCATTAGACTATGAGTCATGGGCAAGACCGAGGTCCATACCTCCAATGTCAAGGTCATACCTAGAGGTCAAAGGTAAAAAAAGGGAGGTCAATAACTTCCTTATTCTTTGATGGATTATGAAATTACTTGGCAGAAATGTTTACCTTCATGAGACGATGTGTTGTACCTCAAAGGTCAAGGCCATACTTAGAAGTCAAAGGTAAAAAATGGCTTTTTTTGTGTACGTCCAATAACTTTTTTTTTTTTCTATGAACATTTTTAAAGTTACTTTGCCGAAATGTTCATCTTCATTAGATGATGTGTTGCACACAAGACCCAGCTCAATACCTCCAATGTCAAGGTCATACTTAGAGGTCAAAAACGGGGGAGACATCTGTATTTTTGTTGAAAAACAAATTCTAGTTCAGACACAATTTGATTCTGAAATGTAATATCTGGAATATATGTTCCATGTGACCTGATGATTGACCTTAAACTATATGTAGGTGAGTGTGATCTATATTCCATGGTTCAATAATTTTACCTTATATCTTGAAGGTGCGAAACAGGCAAGGCTTCTAATGATAACTTACAATGAAAATTTTTAATGCAGAAATAAGAAAAGTAATATTTGGATACCTCCTCTTTTCTGGGGATATGTCTCAAGCCCTACCGCCCAAAGAAAGTGCTAGGGTTTAAGGAAAGGGCTGACTGGCATCACTTTTCCTAGACGGGCTTAGACCTTCCAAGTGGTCTACCAGTACTCAAGTTCAGTCAGTTTCAGCTCTGCATGGAAGCACCATGCAGCCCAATCTATTTCTCCAAGCCCCAGTGGGGCAGGAGTGTGCTGCTAGGCAGTTGATTTAAATGAGAGAGAAACAAAACTTAGAAAAAAAATTATATGCTGTCTGCTACTCAGTTATGCATGGTGCTTTAGTGGCACCCGCCCATAGGGGCTTGAAGAAATAAATGGGCTGCATGATGCTTCCACGCAGAGCTGAAACCTATCGCACACGAGTACTGGTAAACCCCTTAGAGGATCTAAGCCTTCCCAACCCTATTGGTTTCATTGGGCGACAGGGCTTGAGATGTCATTTCATCTCAGTGTCGGGTAAGAGTCCCACAAAATTGGAAGCAACGTCTCCAAAATGACCTATACTGTGTTGACGGGGATGTTAAACCTCAAAACAAACATGGTGCTTTAGAAGAAAACAAAAATCGTCCCTCTTAAACCTTTACCCTACTGAACATGATAACCCCTACATTTACAAACAGTGTAGATCCTGATCAGATGGCTTCTGAAGAAGCCATCTGATCAGGATCTACACTGTTTGACATCCAGGATCTATGCTGTTTGTCAATCAGTTTACGAATTTGAATGAATATATTATATCAATTAATTTGATCGCTTAATATCAAGCAGTGGATGTGACAAAATTAATTTATTCAGCAGAGCAAGGATTAACATTGTGTAAGAGTGATGGGTAATAAAGTGTCTGCCATCTTCATGAGCCGTGTTTGTAGGAAACCGGGCCCCAAAGTTATTGATCTTTTAAGCTTGTCTGTACAAAAGTACAGAAGAGCTATAGCAGTCATACGGGCGTCAGCGTAGGAGTTGGGGTATACATATCTGTGTTTGTTTGTTTGATTTGATGTTTAACATCCCTGTCAACACTATAATGGTCATTTTTAGAGATGTTGCTTTCAATTTTGTGGGACTTTTACCCGACATTGAGATGAAATGACATCTCAAGCCCTGTCGCCAAATGAAACCAATAGGGTTTATATGCATAGATGGTCCAACTCGCACCGCATTGCCTGGGCAGGCTTAGATCCTCTAAGTGGGTTACCAGTACTTGTTTGCGGTTGGATTCAGCTCTGTGTGGAAGCATCATGCAGCCCATTTATTTCTTCAAGCCCCAATGGGCGGGGGGCTGTAACATATCCATGTACGTAACTCAGTTAAAGTTTTTGGTTAAAGTTTTCTCTTGCCCTATATCTCTAAAACCATCAGATGGATTTAGTTACTTTTTGGACTGATGTTACATATTGGTCTGAAGTTTCACACAGTACCACCCCCACCCCCTCAGTGACCTTGAGGTCAAGGTCATGGACTTTGAAATTTTATGTAGAAGTTTTTGATTAAAGTTTTCTGATGCCCTATATCTCTATAACCACTCGATGGATTCAGTTACTTCTTGGACTGATGTTACATATTGGTCTGAAGTTTCACACAGTACCACCCCAACCCCCCTCAGTGACCTTGAGTGCAAGGTCATGGACTTAGAAATTTTATGTTGAATTTTCTGTTGTTCTAAATCTCTAAAACCACTTGATGGATTTAGTTATTTTTTGGACTGATGTTACATATTGGTCTGAAGTTTCACACAGTATCACCCTGAACCCCCTCAGTGACCTTGAGGTCAAGGTCATGGACTTAGAAATTTTATTTTCAAGTTTTTGGTTGCCCTATATCTCTAAAACCATCAGATGGATTTAGTTACTTCTTGGACTGATGTTACATATTAGTCTAAAGTTTCACACAGTACCACCCCCACCCACTCAGTGACGTTGAGGTCAAGGTAACGGACTTAGAAATTTTATTTTGAAGCTTTTGGTTAAAGTTTTCTGTTGCCCTATATCTCTTAAACCACTTGATGGATTTAGTTTCTTCTTGGACTGATGTAACATATTGGTTTAAAGTTTCACACAGTACCACCCCCACCACCCTCATTGACCTTGAAGTCATGGTCAGGGACTAAGAAATTTTATGTGGAAGTTTTTGGTGAAAAGTTTTCTGTTGCCTTATACAGTAGAACTTCAATGGCTCGAACACCTTTGGGACCATAAAAATCAGTTCGAGACAAGGGTTGTTCGAGCCAATGAGGGCTACTGCCAGAAGGCATAAAAGCCTTATTTTTAGGGCATCTTGTCGGTGTGCTATAACAAGAATGTATGCTGTGTGTACTCATTAGAATCGCCTCATAGAGGCGATTCTAATGAGAACACACAGCATACATTTACACGAGAATAGGAAAAAAAATCCTTAATTACCTTCCCGTTTTCTTATGTAGAGAAATTCCCTCGGGACTCAAGAACGGGTTCGACTCAGCCATGGTAAACGAGCCATCGGTATTCGAGCAATCAAAGTTTTACTGTATCTCTAAAACCACTTGATGGATATAGTTACTTCTTGGACTGATGTTACATATCGGTCTAAAGTTTCGCAGAGTACCGCCCCCACCCCCCTCAGTGGCCTTGAGGTCAAGGTCACTGACCTAGACATTTTATGTTGAAGGTTTTGGTTAAAGTTTTCTAAAATCTCTTGATGGATTTAGCAACTTCTTGGACTGATGTTACATATTGGTCTAAAGTTTCGCACACTACCACCCCCACCCCGCTCAGTGACCTTGAGGTCAAGATCATGTACTTATAAATTTTATGTAGAAGTTTTTGGTTAATGTTTTCTGTTGCCCTATATCTCTAAAACCACTTGATGGATTTAGTTACTTCTTGGACTGATGCTACATATTGGTCTTGAGTTTCGCACACTACCACCCCCATCCCCCTCAGTGACCTTGAGGTCAAGGTCATGGACTTAGAAATTTTATGTTCAAGTTTTTGGTTACGAGGCCTGTCCAAATATGAATGCAACTAAGCACATAAAAATGATTCCGTGATAGATTTCGATGAGAAATTTATTTTGTCCCCTCAAAGTATTCCCCTTTAACAGATATACAATCTTTCAGTCTTCTGATCCAATCATTGAATGCATTTTGGTAGTCTTTTCGAGGTATACTATGAAGGCACTGGAATATTGCAGAACCGAGGTGTTTGCGCTGTACAAATTTTCGACCAGTTCGAAAGGTATTTTTTCAGCCGTGGGAACAAAAAAAAGTCACACGGGGCAAGGTCAGGGGAATACGGGGGGTGAGGGAGTTCAACAACCTTTTCTTGCTTCAGATAGTCTTGCACAATGAACGCCTTGTGCGATGACGCATTGTCATGAAGCAATCTGACATTGGCCAAAACAGTTGCGGGTCTTCGTTCTTTGAAATATTTCTTCAATTTTCGAAGAACTTTATTCTTGTAAAACTTCACATTTACAGATTTGCCTTTAGGCACTGCAACCTGAATAGCAGCGCCCTGATTTTAAAAGAATATGGCAAACATTACCTTCTTGACACTCATGGTAGGCTTTGCAATGCATGGTCTTTTGCAATACTTTGTTGCCCATATTTTGTTCTGAATCTTTCGTTTTGGCTCAAAAAAGTGAATCCATGTCTCGTCACCTGTGACGACATTAGCGAAAGACCGTGCATTGTAATTTGGAAACTTTTTAAGCAACTTCTTGGCGCACTCAACGCCTGTCTTTATCTGCTCGTCTGTCAACAGATGGGGAATCCATCTAGCACAGATCTTTCTCATTTTCAAATCCCGTTACAGAATTGTATGAGCTGCGCCTAATGAGATGCCAACCATACTAGCTATTTGCCTAGTGGTGTATCGTGCATCGGTAGCAACTTTTTTTTTCACTCTAGCAACCATCTTGGCAGATGTTGCTCTTTTCGGCTGACGATCATGTGGTGCATATTCTGTTGAGCCTAGCCCACAGCTGAATTTCTTACACCAACGAAAAACTGTCGGAAAAGACATTTCATTATGCTCATAAACCGAACATATTTCATCAAAAATGTCTTTGATTTTTATTTGCCTTCACTGAAGCTGGTGTTGTGCCGTGTGGCGCCGTAAAACGTCTCCCCGTACATCAACCATAGTGCAGTTTATAGTTTACGTTTGGTCCTTTGAGATCAGCGTGAATATTCTGAGAAATCAGAAAAAAAAAAAAAATATTGGTTTAGACTCATATTCTAGACAGGTTTTTATTTTTTTGGACCCCATTTTGATTTATATCAGTCCTTGAATCGACTGCCTATTCGAAATTCGCAAAATTGCAGTATGTTTCCTCTGGCTTTCTTTGCCGAATCATTACAGGGTCACTGATGAGGCTTTATTAGCCGAAACTACGTTGTATGACCCATCTTCTTTCTTATGAATGTTTTCATTGCTCTTAAAGGAACTCATTTTTGATTTTTATTTGCCTTCACTGCAGCTGGTGTTGTGTCGTGTGGCAGCCGTAAAACGTCTCCCCATACATCAACCATAGTGCAGTTTATATTTTACTTTTGGTCCTTTGAGATCAGCGTGAATATTCTGAGAATTTATAAATTATGTTTGTCATTTCACCTAGTGAACACCTGCAACCGCTATTTACTCAAGAAAAAAAAACCTGTCTATCTTTGAAACTATTGTAATGCTAATGATAATCTCACTAGCAAACACCTAAATTACGACCCGCTTTAATTTAAACAGTAACAAGTTTACAGGATTAAAAAAAACACTTATCGTCAATGAGATAATTAGTTTATCCTCAACTACTAATCCGTTTAATTATATGCAAACACCGAGCAATCACCTCGACATGTTTGTCACACACCGATGACGATCAAAGGTGTGCCGACGTACGTGGCTCTGACTGTCAATATTATACTGCGCAGATAGAAAATGGGACGTCCTTAGTACTCAATAAACACAGAAAGCAGTTTCAGCCTAGAAGGGGGAGCAAACTTTTTACAAACCGCTAAATGTGGGCGGGTTTATACGTCTCGGTAAATATTTTTGGCCGTACAGAGAAATTTTCGGGAGTCCGCGGGACGCCTTTGATGTTTAATTTGGGCGTCCGGAAGCGATTTCAGGGCGTTATATACGCCGTACATCCGCCTAACTGAAGCCCTGCTGCAGTCTGTTGGGCTTTTTTACAGAAGAAAAAATTTGATACATTGCCCTCATCCATCTTAAGCCCCCAAAGGCAAGCTATGTTGTCTTCTGACAACTCTTGTTGATAGCTTGCCCTCTTCCAACTTAGGCCCCCAAGGGCAAGCTATGCTGTCTGTTGACAACTCTTGTTTTATGCTCTTCTCACTTGAGCATGAAATTTATCCTGCTCATAAATTTTAAAATGCCAACAAATAATATTGGCATTTTTAAACTTATGAGCAGGATAAATGGCATTCTGTGCTGATCTGAGCAGGGGAATTGCCTAATTTGTGAGTATTTTATAGAGGTTGATCACTGCATTATCAATGAATATGTTTTATTTTTCAGAGCCATTTTGGAGACATCCAGGTTTGATTGGCTTTGTCCTTGGAGGAAGTGTTGTGGCAAACGTTCTCATGTTGGTGAACTATATATGGAGAAACAATGTATCCTAGCTCAGGTGTCAAAAGTCATGTCACTTGTCCCTTTAGGAATTTAAGAAATCAGAAACATGCCCACAACCTGGTCAGGGCCTTGAGCTATACTACACAGGGTGGGGAACCCACGTGACCATTTGATATAGTAAACGGAATTTTATGAGGAAAATCGCTCGCTTCAGGTACGGTTTTTCCCCGATATTTTGGTTAATACAGCACGCATTTTTACGAATCATATACCAAAGTACTCTGCTCAAATTCCGATTTTTATGACGTTTGCTTTGAAGGCAGAAACTGCCTGGTTTTCGAGAAATGCTCGCCCAAATTTTTTCCCCGAGCCCAACAGATCGTGATAAAAGTAGAAGTAAAACAAAGATCAGGAATTGATACAATTAACTTACTCCACCCATAAAAGACACCAAAGGGAAAGAAATACAAACATTAAGCGACCAGACCATAATGGAAACCTAAACAAAGGAAGGCCATAAGGACAGTTACTTTCCCACAAAATGGCCATATGGCCATCCAAAACTAAAAGACACAAGTGATACACACAGTAAGTAACAAACAACAACATAAATAAATCGCCACAGAAGAGCCGCCTTGGAACGGTCAGTGGAAGATTTCCACTGGGGGGCTTAAATCGATTTTACGTGGCCACAATCCTCGCCCTTACTTCCGTCGCGATTTAGACAAATAATTTGTTCAGTCCGCATGAAGGCCTCCTAACTCATCAGTGCATTATCTCCGTAAACACAAAAATCAAAGAACCACAGAGGTGAGACAACGGCAAACAGCTGAAATCTTAAATTTTTTTGCAAATAGAGTGTTTTAGATGCTCCTCCCGCATCCGAAATTGCAAATATTACCTCTAGCATGTTTTCATGTAACAGTTAACATCGATACACCGTTTGTTTGCCTGTTATGCAAAGTGTTATAGAATGATCCAGTTCACGGTACAAAATCGGGAAGGTAATTTCCACAATTGTGATAACGTAAACGCCAAATTGATAATGCTTTTCAACATATCGCAGCAACAAGATGGCAATTTACGTGATGTTGGTGATGGGAAATACATTTTCGTTGATACATAATGTATTCCTTTTTTCCAAATGACTTCCGCATGCCAGACATGTAGTAAAGACTTCAGTGGTTTCTTGCTGTCGAGTCCTCACCGTTGTCTCACCTCTGTGGTTCTTTGATTTCTGTGTTCACGGAGATGTTGCACTGATGAGTTAGGAGGCCTTCATGCGGACTGAACAAATTATTTGTCTAAATCGCGGCGGAAGTAAGGGCGAGGATTGTGGCCACGTAAAATCGATTTAAGCCCCCCAGTGGAAATCTTCCACTGACCGTTCCAAGGCGGCTCTTCTGTGGCGATTTATTTGTGTTGTTGTTTGTTACTTACTGTGTGTATCACTTGTGTCTTTTGGTTTTGGATGGCCATATGGCCATTTTGTGGGAAAGTAACTGTCCTTATGGCCTTCCTTTGTTTAGGTTTCCATTATGGTCTGGTCGCTTAATGTTTGTATTTCTTTCCCTTTGGTGTCTTTTATGGGTGGAGTAAGTTAATTGTATCAATTCCTGATCTTTGTTTTACTTCTACTTTTCAGATTGAAAACATCTAAACTAACATACGCGAAAACACATGGGCACGACCGCCTACGTTTGTTGTGGAAACAGCTTTTTCCCTCAGACTTATTGGAAGATACATCAATGCAGTACACATGTAACGGCAAAGGAGTTTTTGTGTTCAAAAGGTCAGTAAGCGTTTCCCATTAAAGCGAACTCAGGCCCTGAGGGTGAAATTTGGGATCCCGTAAAATATACTAAAGCCTGCCAGTAATTGTTACTGGCCGTTTCGAGTCGGTGCTTTTGCTGTGGTGTTGGTGAGTCTGATAATTTCCCCAGTAATGTATATTAATTATTTTTTAGTTATGTAAATCAGTTTCTTTACCTCATACTGTGTTTTACTCCTTTACTTATGTCATAAATGCTTGTTTGTACCACACTAGAAGTGAAGGTGAGGGTTGATATCCTGTAAAGTATACTTAAATGTTTGCTGAGAAGTAAAGCAATGATCAAGAATCGATACAATTAATTTACACCTTCCACCAGAGACACCAAAGAGAAAGAAGCACAAACAAGAAGTAAATAGACCGTGATGGAATCAACAGCAGAGGAAAGCCAATAGGACACTTGCTTTCCAACAAAATGGCCAACTGGCTATCCAGAATGAAAAAGACACAAGCGAGACAAAAAATAGTAACAAACAAGTAAACAAATAAAACGCCACAGGAGAACCGTCTTCGTACGGTCAATGAAAAGTATTCCACTTTTTTTTCTGGGGGTTGTGGGAGGGGGGCTTGAATCGATTTTACGCAGCTGCAATCCTCGCCCTTACTTCTTCTGTCGTGGTTTAGACTATTAATTTGTTCAGTCCGCATGAAGGCTTCCTAACTCATCAGTGTGAGGACATACAAATCAAACAGCCACAGAGATGAAACAACGTTGAGGACTCGACAGCGCGAAACAAATGAAACGCTGGAGCAAAAGAAAACCACCAGTTAAACTCCGAGGTGCCAGCCCAAAGACGAAAAATCAGGTAACAACCAGCATTACATAAAATGAAATTTATGCACGCATTTACACTGGAACCGTCATTGAATATGAGGCCCGACCCACCGGCGTGCAATCAAAAAGGGTAGAAAAGTTACAAACCGTGATTAGGTTAACTTCGAAGCATGCAGTCTGTCATATAACATTTATGTTGTACCCAATTTTTTTTGTATCGTAAAACGAGTTTACGAAATTGGGTACTGTAGTCATCGCAAGTATATATTTTTTCTAACTTTATATACAAGCCACCATAAAATTCAGGTTCCGATAGGCCTTGTTGCAGAAGAGTTTTAAGTTCAACATTGAATTTTGAAATCAAATCAGAACGGCGACTATTAAATTTTGAAAAGGCTTTACGTGGTTTATGATACTGATACCCCTGATTTAGAACTTAAACAGTTAACAATTTATTACGATTGTTGACGTGACTCAACACTCTTGCTAATTGACTTGAGAAATATAAACACTGTAGGATGTCGCATGAGGAACATCACCATCCAAATAAGGAAAATATACAATCATAAATTCTAAATCATCGCAGGAAACAAATCCATCTACAAAAGATAAATGTAAATCCAAAACCGGGGCCTCGGTATCAGAGGAATTTGCTTTATTTAACTGGGGGTTAAATATGACTGATCAAACCACCAAAGTAGGAAACGTCAATATTTAATAAATCTTACAACTATCTAGAAGTAGAGCTAAAAGTTTCTATTATTTCAGATTGGTTATCAGCAGAAAGTGACATCATGAGGTCTCTTTCATAACACTACAAGAACATATCAACTACAAGATGTGCGCAATTCGTACACATCGGAATACCCGTAATTTGTCTAAATAACTTAGTACCAAATCTAATGAAAACATTGTCAAGTAGAAAGGTTAGAGCTTCACACACTTTCTGACATGACCATAGTGTATAATTCTTATGCTCTTTAGAAGTGAAAATCGCATTTCTAACATTACAACATTACATGCAAGGTAGAGAGAATCTTCTTTGTAAAATGTCCATTCAATTAATTCATTAAGTTTTTGTTTTATAAGATTATGTTTGTTTGTTTGATTGATGTTTAACGTCCCCTTCAACACTGTAAAGGTCATTTTATAAGATTATGAGGATGTGTACTAGTATAAAGAGTAGAAAAAATCGTAAGTAGACAGACTATGCTCAACTTACTCCCGTTTACAACATCGATCACCGAATTCGTTTAAGGCAGCAGCGATTTTATCCCTACATTATTTTAAATAAATTTTAGAAGGAAACCAATATTACAGTCCTTCATTAATTATATTTCTTAACCTAAAATCAGGAATTATTTTTAATTGGCAAATAATTATATGACCAGCAGCAGGATAGCAATACACTGAGTTTTTACAATCTCGGGTATCGGGAGTCTTCGTATCAATATCAAGATCTGAAACACGTTTATTGAAATTAAAAATGAAAGGTCTAACAGGACCAGAAAACATGTACATTTCATATTTTCCAGTTCTGTGGTGTGTTTTTTTGCTTTCAACGGATAACCCTTTTATAGAACATATTTAACGTCACTACAGCTGGAGTGCTTTTTGCAGTTTGGTTCACAATACTCGGATGAACATTACGAATCTTCGGCTGTTATACACTTTAATTTTCCTTGCGTTAATACAACATACAAATTACCATTCTCCCCCGCTCCCACTCAGAGCTGAATCCGACCGCACACGAGTACTGGTAAACCGCGTAGAGGAGCTAAGCCTGCCCAGGCAAAGCGTGCGTGTCGGACCGTCCATGCTTATAAACCCTATTGGCTTCAATGTGCAACAGATTTTGAGATGTCATTTCATCTCAATGTCGGGTAAAAGTCCCACAAAATTGGAAGCAACGTCTCCAAAATGGCCTAAACAGTATTGACGGGGGCGTTAAACCTCAGATCAGTTCCTTAATGCTGAGGTGGATACTGCGATGTTGACGTCAGTACTCAAGTACTGATTTAAATAACTATTTTATACCTTTAATTTTGCAGTATAAATTTCTAATTTTTCTACAACTAAGACTGACTTGTCAGGTCGGACATGTATCTTAGAGGATTTGGTTCCCACTTCTTGTAATATTTTGTAATATTTTAAATTTTGCAAGCTTCGCTAATCTGGACATCTCCTTCCTGATGCCCAGGACTTCCGTGGAGCGTGGGCCATGTTTGCTGATGTTGGCTCGGTGGGGGACGCCTATAAGTCCGCGGGTAGGCGTCTCTTGCCAGATGCCTCCAGTTGACCTGTCTCATGAGGTACGTCGGTCGGTAATTTTGCAGTATAAATTTCTAATTTTTCTACAACTAAGACTGACTTGTCAGGTCGGACATGTATCTTAGAGGATTTGGTTCCCACTTCTTGTAATATTTTGTAATATTTTAAATTTTGCAAGCTTCGCTAATCTGGACATCTCCTTCCTGATGCCCAGGACTTCCGTGGAGCGTGGGCCATGTTTGCTGATGTTGGCTCGGTGGGGGACGCCTATAAGTCCGCGGGTAGGCGTCTCTTGCCAGATGCCTCCAGTTGACCTGTCTCATGAGGTACGTCGGTCGGTGTGTGCTCGGAGGGGGATGTGCTGTGTTTGCCGGGTCTTGTCCGTCATCCGTTTGGGTTTCAAAATTTTGGGGTTGGGACACACTGATGAAGATAAAATATCAGAAAGGCCTCTGTGTCACTAAATTTGGTATAGTTACGCCTTAAATTGCTAGTTTTATGACAACACTAATAAATAAGGTGCTAAGTGCAGACTCAACAACCTATCTTATCGTCGTGCACTACAATCAATGAAAGCGCTTTTTGTGCAATGTTTAAGTTTTGGGGCGTGTAACTAATTATTTGTCACAGCTGTGCTAACATATTGTTGGACAGTGACAACTGTTTGAAGTATATTTTGCTGGCATGCTCCCATACTGTTGAAATTTCTTGCGTCACGTACTTAGCATATAAGCGTTATGATTTTGTACCCTTTCAGCCCTTTATAGCTAAGTACAGATACCTTTGCAAACATTGTAGGTCCTGGTGAAGTGGCTCACAATGAGACATCTCATTCTGTTCTACATGGTTTGCACTTCTGTTGACTATTACTGACTAATCTGCAGGCAGCTGGTTCATATGAAATGCTGGATCCTATCTCTGAAAAATAAGATAAAATTTTAAAGTCGTCTTCCTTAAGTTTTTGGATGGCACTTTTAAGGGACTAACAAAAGGCATATGCCGTCTGATCATTCCTGGAATTTTTCAACTTAAGACAGTGCATGTATACAAATGTATATGCGAGAAAATTTCAAAACAATCACCGGTATGAATGAATCTGAGCATAAAACTGATAAAAGCCGGACTACATTTTGTGCTGACTAATATTTCTATGCGGGTGGAGGGGGCTTTAAAACTTGCAACACAGCGAACAATCACAGAATGAATCTGTCATTAAAAATTAATTATTATATATTACTGAGGAAATTATCAGACTCAACAACACCACAGCAATAGCACCGACTCGAAACGGCCAGTAACAATTACTGATGGCCTTTGATGAGTTAGGAGACCTTTTTATAGCAATATAGATGAGGCTCTTGAAACAAACAAATCGCGGTATATTTGTGTAAGTCTGTTCTGCAGGGTATTCAATTTTAACATTCAGCTAGAACATCAAGTAAACAATTCTTTAAAGGTATGGTCTTTGTTGCCTGAACAAATTATTTGACTAATTCGCGATGGAAGTAAGGGCGAGGATTGTGGCAACGTAAAATCGATTTAAGCCCCCCCCCCCCCCCCACACACACACACTTATATTATCTTATTTTGGATAGCCTATTGACTATTTTGTGGGAAGGTAACTGTCCTTTTGGCTTTCCGCTGTTGATGTTTCCATTAGGGTCCATTGTTTCATGTTTGTGTTTCTTTCCCTTTGGTTTCTCTGATGGGAGCTGTGTGTTGATTGTATCGATTCCTGATCATTGCCTCCACTTCTATTTTAAGTATACTTTGTAGGATCCAAACCTTCATCCTCAGGGTCTGAGTTCGCTTTTATGGGAAATGCTTTCTGACCTTTTAAACACAAAAACTCCTTTGCCGTTCCATGTGTACTGCATTGATGTATCTTCCAATAAGTCTTAGAGAAAAAGCTGTTTCCACAACAAACGTAGGCGGTCATGCCCATGTGTTTTCGCGTATGTTTGTTAAGATGTTTTCAATCTTAAGTCTTTACTACATGTCTGGCATGTGGAAGTCATTTGGAAAAAAGGAATACATTATGTATCAACGAAAATGTATTTCCCATGACCAAGATCACGTGAATTGCCATCTTGTTGCTGCGATATGTTGAAAAGCATTATCAGTTGGCGGTTACGTTATCACAATTGTGGAAATTACCGTGAACTTTACCTTCCCGATTTTGTACCGTGAACTACATCATTTTATAACACTTTGCATAAAAGCCAAACAAACGGTGTATCGGTGTTAACTGTTACATGGAAACATGCTAGAGGTAATAGTTGCAATTTCGGATGCGGTAGGATCATCTAAAACACTCTATTTGCAATAAATTTAAGATTTCTGCTGTTTGCCGTGGTCTTTATCACGATCTGTCGGGCTCGGGAAAAAAATTTGGGCGAGCATTTCTCCAAAACCAGGCAGTTTCTGCCTTCAAAGCAAACATTATAAAAAATCGGAAGTTGAGCAGAGTACTTTGGTATATGACTCGTAAAAATGCGTGCTGTAATAACCAAAATATCGGAGGAAAACCGTCCTGAAGCGAGCGATTTTCCTCATAAAATTCCGTTTACTACAGTCGAACTTCGATGGGTCGAACTAGGTAGGCTCGAACTCCACGTTTGGGTCGAACTGACTTTTCAGTCCCGGTGTCATATAATATTTTGACCCGCCTAAAAAGTGACCCGCGGGTCATAATATTATGACCCGCGGGTCAATATATTATTATAATATTTTGACCCCCCCTATAATATTTTGACCCCCCCTCCCTAACTTCACAAAAGTTACATTTAAATGACCAAATATGGTGAGGTAACTGTAAAGCAGTAAAACTATGACAATTGTGGTGGTTTTTCCTGCTGATTTTTACACTTGGGCAGTGTCTGAGGGGTGGGGTGGGATAGTTCTAGATCTGAAAATCTACAGCAAGAATAATGACTATAATATATAAGAAAGGGCAATCATGTTTAAAGGGAAATGGCTAAAAAGCAGCAAAAAGATAAAAAATAACAGAAAAAAAACACATGACTAAAATGGTATTGAGAGAACCAGCCTATGCATGTGGGTGGGGGGGGGGTCAAATTATTATAGCTATAATAAAATGACCCACCCTTTTTATCTGTTATTGATATACTGGTATTTGAGTTCATTCAATTAATTAAACTTTTCATTGAATAAGATGGCTTGTAATACACTAGATTCAGTAAGGTTCAGTATGTGGGAGGGGTTGTAACTTAATGACTTGAAATAAGGGGGGGGGGGTCAAATTATTATAGCTATGATAAAATGACCCACCCTTACTATTTTAATTAGTGTACTGGTATTTGAGTTCACACAGTTAAATTAAAACTTAAATTGCTTTATATGGCTAGAAATAGACTATATTCAGTAAGGTTCAGTATGTGGGAGGGGTTGTTACTTAATGACTTGAAATTGGCAGGGGGGGGGGTCAAATTATTATAGCTATAATAAAATGACCCACCCTTACTATTTGTAATTAGTGTACTGGTATTTGAGTTCACACAGTTAAATTAAAACTTATATTGCTTTATATGGCTAGAAATAGACTATATTCAGTAAGGTTCAGTATGTGGGAGGGGTTGTTACTTAATGACTTGAAATTGGGGGGTGGGGGGTCAAATTATTATAGCTATATAGCCTTATTATCTGTTATTGATATACTGGTATTTGAGTTCACTCAATAGATTAAACTTTTAATTGAATTAGATGGCTTGTAATACACTAGATTCAGTAAGGTTCATTTTCTTGGTTGAAAAAAATACTAGGTGGGGGTCATTTTATCATTGGTATATTTTGACCCCCCCCCCCCCCCCCCCCCACATTTCATCAACAGTTCAACGTTCAAAAGTCATGATTATCCTGTTGTTTTAATTAAGTTAATTAGAAATAATCTACTGCTATATCCCCTTTTCTTTACATTATTTTGAGTCCAATTCCTTGGTTGAAAAGGATACGTGGTGTGGGGGGTCATTTTATTATGGGTATAATATTTTGACCCCCCCTCCCCCCTACATTTCATCAACAGTTCAACGTTCAATTGTCATGATTATCCTGTTGTTTTAACCAAGTTAATTAGAAATAATCTACTGCTATATCCCCTTTTCTTTACATTATTGTGAGTCCATTTCCTTGGTTGAAAAAGACACTTGCTGTGGGAGTCATTTTATTATGGGTATAATATTTTGACCCCCCCCCCCCCCCCTACATTTAATCAACAGTTCAACATTCAATAGTCACGATTATTCTGTTGTTTTAATCCAGTTAATTACAAATAATCTACTGCTATATCCCCTTTTCTTTACATTATTTTGACTCCATTTCCTTTGTTGAAAAAGATACTTGGGGGGGGGGGGGGGGGGGCATTTTATTATGGGTATAATATTTTGACCCCCCCTTCTAAGCAGCAACACCCATTTCAAATGAGAATATTATTCTTCATTATCTTGTTAAATGTGATATAATGATGATAATGATATTATTGTCCTGTACTTTGTAAATTGTACGGGGGTGGAGGGGGGGGGGTCATTTTATTATAGCTATAATATTTTGACCCCCCCCCCCTTTCTTGGCAGCAACACCCATTTCAAAAGAGAATATTATTCTGCATTAATTTTGTCAAATGTGAAATAATCTATTGATATTATTGTCCAGTACTATTATTTTGAGTCCATTTCCTTAGTTGAAAAAAGATATGTATAGGGGGGGGGGGGTCATTTTATTATAGCTATAATATTTTGACCCCCCTACCCATGTTGTCAGATCTGCAATAGACTCCTTGCAATACCCATTTCTTATCTTGTCAATACCTATTTATCGATAAAAGTCCACTTCTGATTTATTTTGCTGAAGTTTTAGGGGCGAGTCAAAATATTATAGGGGGGGTCAAAATATTACTGTAATATATTGACCCGCGGGTCAAAATATTACACGGGTCAAAATATTATCTGACACCGGCAAAATCCCTATTCATTTTAACTAAACATGCCACCCTTGGCACGAACCACGATGCCTCGAACCCTCGTACTCTAAGCCTGGTCTCTAGAGTGTATTTTCTATGTAAAATCCCACCGATGGCTCGCACTAATTACCTTTTTAAAAATTCCAATTTTATTGATCAAGTCACACAGGCGCGTGATCAGTATCATAAGACGCTTTGATATTGACAAAGCATCTTGCTGATACAGGTGTTTACATAACACAGGTGTACTTGATTGGCGCAATCCCTTTGATCAACAGGTCAAGAGATTAATGTTGAGAAGGTGTCAAATTCAGTTTATTGTAAACACCTATAATAACCCAGGGCTAATGAGGCTGCATAAGGAAATTAAAGCTGGAAAATATTTTTCACAATTTAATATCAAATATAACTACCCATCACTACAATTATAGCCTTTTCACCAGACGCAGGTCTGGGACAGTCTGACACAAAAAAAATCTAGCCAGAAATGCCACTGGCATGTCCCTTTTCCCGTGACCTCCCCAGCGTCGAGTCCTGATTGGTCGCTGATGTCACATGACCTATCAGACCAATAGGCAGACGATACAGGTCACGATTTTCGCGCCGAGAAGGTCATTATTTTTTCAGACTTGCTTGGGATAGGTCGTCAAACTACATTCCATGGAAGAATGAATAAACGGATAAGTGTTTTATTCTTTTTTGATTTTGCACTTACCTTGAGTTTCCACAACGTACTTAGGTTTTTTAAGCTTACTGTTTATTCCGAAATTCTTAGAGACTTTATTTCGCGTGTTTCTGCCGACATTACATGTGTAGTGGTTGTCCGCCATTTTGAAT
The DNA here is from genome assembly GCA_963580285.1 of Lucinisca nassula. Classification (NCBI taxonomy): domain Eukaryota; kingdom Metazoa; phylum Mollusca; class Bivalvia; order Lucinida; family Lucinidae; genus Lucinisca; species Lucinisca nassula. The sequence continues at coordinate 3,656,623 of OY757023.1, read as the reverse complement.
TTTCACTTGGAAGTTTTGTTTATCATGTGATCAACCGTTTTTGGTTTTTGATAAGCACCACACTTCTTTTCATGTTATGTGCCAGGGTATACGCTCGTATTATTCCTGGTAATGTTTTAATAGAGGTCGGCGTTGTGGAAACTTAAATTGCCAGAAAAGAGGACGGTTTTTGTGCGTGTTCCTTCCACTTCCGGTATCGGAAGACGTTGTATCGCTGAATAAAAATTCTCAGCATTAATTTAGTTTTGAACATGTGCAAGACCCGTCTTCGTTTAGCACTTATAAATCCCACGATGCAGATGGATAATATTCAGGTCCCTTTGTGGCCTTTCTATAGTATCTTCTAAACAGAATCCATCCAATTCGTGTGGGTCACCTTTGCCGAATCAAGATGAGCCAGTCTATGTCCCCTCCTCCCATTTGGGCCTGGGTTGACTAGGATAGGTTCGTCGACCGCCCCGTAGAGACCCTGCTCATAATTGCGGGGACTCCGGGGTGCGGGGAACCTATGCCCAAAATTTTTTTCCGAATCCATGTTACATACGAATTTTGGTACGGTTCCGATCCCGGTTTTTATCGGGTAACCTTTCCGGACCTTCGGTACTTAGTTTACCTTGGTCATATGCTTCTTTCCTCTTATTATGATAAATTTTTGTTATCATAATCATTAAATTGGATTGTTTTCCCTTGTAAAACATACAGACTTGGGCATCGGTTATTGGAATACCGTGACTATTGCAAGTGAGTCCGGGACGTTTCGGTACGGAGTCGTTTCGGCCTGGGTCGTTTTCGACCCGAATTTGCACCTGGATCGATTCGGCCTATTTCGGTGGGTCGTTTCGGCCTTGTGGCGATTCGGCCTTGGGTCGATTCGGCCTTGATCGTTTTAAGCACGGCTCCTTGAATGCTCAATTTTGATTCGGCAATTTCGCATGTTCAGTGCACGATACACAATAAAGGGCCTAACACTGGGGAAGTTTAATTGAGCCTCGAGTGTTTTGCCCCTAGAGCTGAATCTGGGCCTAGTGAATTATCCTCTGGGGATATATCAATACTCAGAGGTTGGTCTTTTTTCGTCTTTACTAATTAGCGATTATGAGAAGGACATATTTAGAGCCTCATCACCTATTGATTCTAAAACTATAAGCGGACCATGTCTTCCCAACGTTTTCAGAATCAAGCTTCAAGACCGGGGGCTCTCGTGCGAAAAGAACTTGGAACATTGGTTCTAACAACAAAAAACATCAATTTTTTGTTCTTATGAAATTCCAAAATTCTACCCAGATTCAGACTCTGTATATATGACGTCAGGGAAATTGGCATTACTTCCTGTTTCGACGCTCTAACATTGGAGCTTCTTACCAGGACTATTATTAAGTGGGTTCTCATTATGACTGGTATTCTAATTCTACCCACTTTGCCTTCAAACAAGAGCATTCCGACCATATAGCTGCTATTCTAATGCTTTTGTTTATTTCCCGGTCATTTTTTCACATGCCATGGCTGTCTACCACCATGTTGCATGTTTGGCGCAACTCTGCTCTTGATAACTGGTTCAGTTTTTACTGAGCATAGTAAATGAAAACTTAGAGCCTCAGCGCCTCTTGATTCTAAAACTATAAGCGGACCATGTCTTCCCAACGTTTTCAGAATCAAGCTTCAAGACCGTGGGCACTCGTCTTTTTTTTAAGTCTTCGGAGAGCGTATCAAATACAGGTACCGCAACCAAGAGACGCTCTTCGACTACTTCCGATGACTTTTAAGTGCTTATCACCCTCGACTAGAAGATCTCAATCAGTCCTCGTCTACTAATAGATCATTCTCAGATCAGGGTACACGGTCCTTTCGTTCCAGAGGTCGGACTGGAACGAAATCTCCCAATAGAGGAAGACACAAGTCTAACAAATGACTTTCTTCCTTCCCCTCCTCTTCATCTTCTCCTAGTAGGAGCCGAGCTATTTCAGTTCTATCAAGCCTTGGCTTCTTTTATTAAATATTTTTTTAGTTTTATGAGTTGTGAGAAAGGGTTACTGGATTGCGTTCGTTAGGAATCCTTTCTCTTTCTCACATGCAAATACTATTTCTGGTAAATAGTACAAGAAAAGAAATCTTTTTATTGGAAGAGGAAGGGTTCTTCTCCAAAAGAAAGCCGTGTAAGTAGAAAAATTTCTCCTTTCCCCAGGCTTCTACAGGCGGATCTTTCTGTTCGAGAAGAAAATGGGAAAATCGACTCATCATCGAGTTCTCACACTTAACTCAGATGATGCAAGTCGATCATTTCAAAATGGAAACTTCGTCCTCGATTAGTCAGGTCAATTCTCCCAAATTCGGGGACGATTTCCGTAGTTTTAAAGGACGCTTACCTTCACATCTCCATCCATAGGTCATTACGCAAATTCCTTCGTTTCACCTTGGATGGAATTTTTGTGTATCAGTCCGTTGCCTTTCCTTGGTTGGATTTGTCAGCGGATCAATGAAAAGAAAAGAAGAAAATGGGAAAATCGACTCATCATCGACTTCTCACACTTAACAAGATGATGCGAGTCGATCGTCTCAAAATGGAAACTTCGTCCTCGATTAGTCAGGTCAAATTTCCCAAATTCGGGGACGATTTCCGTATTTTTAAAGGTGGCTAGCCTTCACATCTCCATCCATAGGTCATTACGCAAATACCTTTGTTTCACCTTGGATGGAATTTTTGTGTATCAGTCCGTTGCCTTTCCTTTGTTGGATTTGTCAACGGATCAATGTTTTCCCTGTTCACCAACTTAATGGAAATTAATTAAGCAGCTCTCATCATAGAATTAGGCCCCAATCTCGTGTAGTGTTCCGATGATGGGTTTTGTCATCATTTTTACAGATACTGTTTATCATACCTTGTCCTAACGTGTACAGGTTATTGTGAATTTAGATTTCATACACTTTATCGAGAAGTTGAAATTGATTCTACCTCAAAGATACTTCTCCAAAATTTTTTTTCACGCCCCGAAAAACTTTCGATTTATGTCAGGGGTTTGTTTCCCCTTTTTAGAACTTAGTAATTGGATCCAGTTTCCCTGGACAATCTCATCTTAGACCTTTCCAGTTTATTTTTGCTAATATTATCTCTGGAAATACCATACGGTCTAAAGGAGCAATAAATTCCATTATCAAGATTGCTCTCTACGATTTATGAATCCCTCAGTATCAAATGGGGTCTCCTCTTTTGGAGACTATTCCCTATTTGTTTTTTTTTTTTAGCATGACAGCCTTTCAGGTTGGTTTCCCACTTCGAACCTCAGGGATTAGTTGTTCAGGGAACGTGGGGCCTATATTAGGCGGGGCTATATATATATATATATGTGTGTGTATGCGTATATGTATGTATATATGTATATGTGTATAAACATTCTGAAACTTCAGAAAAATTTCCTTGGTTTATCAGTTCTTCATAGCTCCAAACTGAGGAACAGCTTCATTATTGTTACTCCAGACAAATGAATAGTGTAGTTTTTTCTACTTATCAGGGAGTGACTCATTACTCTTCCCTGTTGGCTTTTACATGGAAGATTATAACTTGGTGTCTTCAGGAAGGTATGTCTATCCTTGTCGGACGCCTCCAGGGCAGATTATGTCATTGGGATCGCCCCTATAGACCAGTTCACCATCCGTTCTCTACAGGGCGTTTTCTCAAATGGAGAGAACCTTTATTGGGCCTTTTTTAATCAAATGTCCAAACAACTCGGTTCTCCAATCAACTTCCTTTGTGTTTCAAGTTTCAGATCACCTGGAACGTGCAGTTGATTTAAAATCTCTAGATTGGGGGAATCTTTTACATATGCGTTTACACCATTCAACTGAATTCCTCTAGTTCTAGGTAAAAATTCAAGCGTCCAAAAGCCGAGCCATTCTGATTACGCCTCCTATGGCCTCAGAGATCTTGGTTTTTTAGTCATTCTGAGCCTAATCTCAAGACTTGCAACCAGTCTTCCAGTAGTTCCAGATCAAATATCTAAAAGGTGTGGGTCAAGCATTCCATTTCAATCCAGAAATGCTTTACTTACACATCCAGATGTTGTCAGGAATCAAACCAGAGGTAGACACTTTTCTGGTTTCTCTGCCGAGTGTATCTTCAAATATAGAAAGATCTCCACTCTCAAGTTTTACTCTGGAAGATGGAAGATATTTTCTAGTTGGTGTAGAAAAAGGGAAATAAATCCAGACAATTCCTCTAGGGAGGTTTTTTACTGGATTTCTTTTTCTGTCTGTTCTCTACCCTTCAATTTCTATTTCATCTAAGAGAAGGGTACAGATCAGTAATCTCGAACATGTTAAAATTTTAGTCGGCTTCACACTTTTTCATTAAACCCTACCATCACCAGCTTATTAAAGGGGTTTTTCACTATGCCGACAGGTTTTCAGGACTTTGAATCCAAATGGAATCTTGCATGGGCGTTGTGGTCTTTTCTAAACCACCTTACGATCCGGTGAATTCAGCTTCTTTTATTCATTTGATAGTCAAGCTGTATTTCATTTGACATTTGCTTCAGTTCGTAGAAGTTATAGTCATGCTTTGCCAATTACAGAGGGTTGTTTTCAGGTATGAGAAGAACAATGACTTCTTTTTCTCTTCTCATTCAACCTATTTTTGTTTCAGGCTATAAATAACCTTGTCTGAAACTACTATTTGTCCTGTCATTTCCAGGATTCGTGGATTGTAGGCTAATGTGAATTTTTTGTATACATTAGAATGTTTAAAACGTTTCGAGATTATCATGAGAATTTTTTCTTTTCAATCAAGGGGTTTTTGGATATATTTCTAACCATCCTTGATTGCAAAGTGGATTTGTAAAGTGATAAAGCTTCTACCAGTATATGCTAATTTCACTTCTGCCCTATTATCATTCAGAATACAGTATGAGGTTAGAACCTTCTACATTTTGGGCATATTGGAACTCCGTTTTTTCTTCAGAATGTTTTTTTTTTTTTCTTACTGCGTAATGGATGTTCCAACGCTACTTTTCATCCCTTCACCTAAGGTGCTTGGTTCCCATTCGTAGTGGTACTCATTCCTTGGGTAGTTTAGTAGCTTCTCAATCTATTATGAGCAGCACTTATTTTGGGATTTTATTTTCCTTGGTTGTTTGTTAGCCTGTTTGAATAGGTATGAACCTTCGATTTTGACTCCGGTTCCTGTCCATTTATCTTCTCCACTTGTGAATTTTGGATTTGGATCCCTTGCAGTCATGGTGGATACTCTCTTACATTACCATCATTGGATGGTTTTAAAAGGGGTATAAACAACCAAGGTTGGAGGAGTTAGGTATGTGTAACTTTATTTTTCATCCAACCCTCCACTTGCTTTGAATTCAGGCTATAATTGTAGTGATGGGTAGTTATATTTGATATTAAAATGATATTTTTAATGTAAAATTAATTTTAATTAATAATATACCTACCCATCACTACAATGGTATGTCCCGCCTCCCAGCCCCGCCTGAAATATTTTTCCTGAAAGAAATAATGACCTTCTCGGCGCGAAAATCGCGGTCACGTGACCTGTATCGTCTGCCTATTGGTCTGATAGGTCATGTGACATCAGCGACCAATCAGGACTCGACGCTGGGGAGGTCACGGGAAAAGGGACATGCCAGTGGCATTTCTGGCTAGATTTTTTTTGTGTCAGACTGTCCCAGACCTGCGTCTGGTGAAAAGGCTATAATTGTAGTGATGGGTAGGTATATTATTAATTAAAATTAATTTTACATTAAAAATATCATATTAAAATTTCACACCGACATTGAGTAATGCTTGCCCAAATCACAGTTTTGCCTTACAATACGGACCAAAATATGAAAGGTTTACTACGTGGCTTAAATTATGACCGATAAATGTACAGGAAGTCACCAAAATCGCCGCAGCTATGATAAATAATCATAGTACACAAAGATGGATCTTGTCGAGTTGGACTCCAATGGCTCGAACTACCGATGGCTCGAACTTTTTTCGGCGGTCCCGGCGAGTTCGAGCCATCGAAGTTCGACTGTATATCAAATGGTCACGTGGGTTACCCACCCTGCTACAGCTGATTAGTTCTTCTAAAGCTGAGCTTCCAGCAGATGTCATCTGAAGCATTTCTGCTTCTGAAATACATTTTTTCAGACTGCTTTGAGGTGGAGGAAAGCCAGATTAGTCTTATAGCTGGGTAATGACTGGCTGGTTACAGTCTAACCATCACAGATGCTGTAGGATTTAGTCTCTTGCTATTTTTGTTTTACTGCTTCGTATTTTCTTCTGACATGCTGCAGTTGTATGTAGCTTAACCCTCGACCTGCTGAATATTTAAATATGCCACACCCACTACTGATTATCAACCAATCGGATTACTTGATGCAAATTATCGCAACAAAGTATTAAACTGAATGGCAAACAATGAAGGTCCTGATCAGATGGCTTCTTCAGAAGCCATCTGATCTGGATCTACATTGTTTGAAAGTTAAGGCATATCCGGGCTCAGCAGGACAAGGGTTAACAATTGGAATGTGAGTCTTGAACACTATGTACTGAGTTTTCTTTATTAAACAGAGTTGACAGAAGAGGTATCATTGCTGAATATTCAGTTTAGCCACACCCATTTCTGACTTTGAACCAATCAGATTACTTGACATAGAGGTGGCAGGAGAAGTGTCATTGCTGAATATTCAGTTTAGCCACACCCATTTCTGAGTTTAAAACAATCAGATTACTTGATGTAATTTATTCCTACAAAGTCAGAAATTGAATGTCAAATAGTGTAGATCTTGATCCGATGCAAGGTTGGCAAAAAGCCGGTCAGTATGAGTATTGACCGGGCCAGTGGTTAAAACCGGGTTTAACCGGTCATTACTGGTCAATACTGATCGATTGGTTGTCAATTAAATCACTGGAGTATATGCCTCTGTCCTGTTGCTAAACTGGTCTTAAAAGCTTTCCCCCTACATCATGTACATGATGTTAGACTATATTTTAATCACTGAACAAGACAAAATAGTTTTTATTAATAACAGTAATTATTTGAGGTATTTTGTATTTGATCTAAAGTCAAAAGACATTATTTCTGGTAAAATGAAGGGCTTGGATTGACTCACAGAACTGTAGACAGGCCTGATCTTTTCAATCAAACAATCTTTATAATCTTTTTTTTTTCTTTATAGGTTAGATTGATTGTTCATATTTTGATTTACAGGAATAATAAGCTGAATGTATCCTAGATTTTTTAGGATTTATGAAAGGTCCTATTTTGTTTGACACAGAAAACAAAAATTGTTGTACCAGATTGACCCAATCACCTCTCTCCCCCCTCCCCCCACCCCCTCCCTCTTCAACTTTGAAAATATAAATTATTTAACATAAAGCAGTTCACATATAATTTTGATGGTATTTCAGAAAATATTGACAAACGTGTGAAATACACCCGTCATTAATGTTAGGCCTGTGAAGTAGTTCATCTGTAAAAGGCTGTAACAACATTGATGTCTTTGCATATTTAAAAGTATCTGCAACACCAGTAAATTGCTGTCAAAATAGACTAACCCATGCCACTGCAGTGGGTGTGGCAAAGCTCTAATTGCTAAATTGACCAATTAAATGTCCCTAATAGGGGTATTATAAACTGACACCAGGCTTTATTCCTAATGCGTGAAATTTTGATTTATATGCAATATAGACAGTATCTTATCATCAAGCTATTACTGAAGGTGTCAAAAATGAATGAAACCTTAAGACCCAATTTGGGACTTCTTCCCTATTTCGCAAGGTGCAATGAACTGCACTACTGAAGTTAGTGCTAAGGTCTTAAGACTGATGAGTTATAGACAAAAATGCCTAGGGCTGAAAAGTCAGAAAGTATTGCTAAGAGGCCACATGAAGAAATAACATCTGAACCTGAAACTCTTATCAAATGATCAGCCTCCAGCAAAGAGACCAAAACTTCAAAATAGTTTCGGTAGCTTTGTCTTTTTAACACTAAAATTATTCAATTGACCACTCAATATCTCAATTGACCAGTATTGACCACTCTGGGAGTATTGACCGGGGCAGTTTTAACCGGTTAAAACCGCCGGTTAAAACCGCCCCTGGTTTTGACCGCCCAGCCTTGATCCGATGGCTTCTTCAGAAGCCATCTGATCTGGATCTGCACTGTTTTCAAAGAAAAGGGTTGTCGTGAACAGCAGGATAAGAGTTAAGCTTTCATTGACTTGAAGTACTCAAAATTTCATCAAGTAATCTAATTGGTTCAAAGTCAGAAATGGGTGTGGCTAAATTAATTATTCAGCTGAATAAGGGTTAATGTGGAACAATATGAGCCCCTCATGAGAACATGTGTCTTTAGGGTTTCTGACCAGGCCCCTAGTTCATGTTCAACTCACTTGAGCATGAAATTTGAAATTCTCCTTATTATTAAGATACAAACAAATATTAGGCAATTTGTCTGCTCAGATCAGCAAAAAAAAGTTATTTGTCCTACCGGTACTTATAAATTTTAAAATGCCAACAATTGTTGGCATTCTAAAAATTATGAGCAGGAAAAATTTCATGCTCAGCAGTATACATGAACACTCGTGTAAGATCCTCTTATCCCACTGGGCAAATTTGACACCCATGTCAGATAAAGCTCATTACGATATCACGCCCATGCGAGATAGTGCATATATCATATCTCAACAAATGGTGGCTTTTTTTAGCTCACCTGTCACGTAGTGACAAGGTGAGCTTTTGGGATCACTTTTTGTCCGTTGTGCGTCCGTTGTGCGTCCGTTGTGCGTCCGTGCGTGCGTGAGTGCGTCCGTAAACTTTTCTTCAAACGACATCTCCTCCTAAACCACTGATCGTATTTTGACCAAACTTCACAGGAATGATCCTTAGGTGGTCCCTTTTCAAAGTTGTTCAAATGGTTCCGGTCCGTTGCACATATAGGTCACAGTAGCCAAAAATAGATTTTTTTCACCGCTAACTTAAAAAATCTTCTTCTCTGAAACCGCAAGGCTCAGGTCTTTGATATTTGGTATGAAGCTTCATCTAGTGGACCCCTACCAAGATTGTTCAAATTATAGTGCTGGGGCCAAAAATACCTCTGCCCCGGGGCCCTTTGGTTTTACATGGGCTTATATAGGGAAAATCTTTAAAAATCTTCTTCTCTGAATCCGCAAGGCCCAGGTCTTTGATATTTGGTATGAAGCTTCATCTAGTGGACCCCTACCAAGATTGTTCAAATTATAGTGCTGGGGCCAAAAATGCCCCCGCCTGGTGGCCCTGTGGTTTTTCATAGACTTATATAGGGAAAACCTTTAAAAATCTTCTATGAAACCACAAGGCCTAGGTCTTTGATATTTGGTGTGAAATTTCATCTAGTGGACCTCTATCAAGATTGTTCAAATTATCGCCCTGGGGCCAAAAATGCCCCAGCCACGAGACCCTTTGGTTTTACATAGACTTATAAAGGAAATCTTTAAAAACCTTCTTCTCTGAAACTGCAAGGCCTAGGTCTTTGATTTTTGGTATGGAGCTTCATCTAGTGGACCTCTACCAAGATTGAACAAATTATAGCCCTCGGGCCACAAATGCCCCCGCCCGGGGTTGGTTTTAATAGACTAATAGAGATAGTCTTTGAAAATCTTCTTCTCTGAAACAGCAAGGCCCAGGTCTTTGATATTTGGTGTGAAGCTTCATCTAGTTGACCTTTATCAAGATTGTTTAAATTATAGCCCTGAGGCCAAAAATGCCCCCGCCCCTGGGCCATTTGGTTTTACATAGGCTTATGTAGGGAATATCATTAAAAAAAAACATTTTCTCTGAAACCTCATTGCTCTGGTCTTTGATATTTGGTGTGTAGCTTCATCTAGTGGACCTTTGCCAAGATTGTTCAAATTATTGCCTTTGTTGATATTTGGTATGAAGCTTCACCTTTTTAGACCTCCCTCAACATTATGCACATTATAACCCTAGGGTCAGTAATGGCCCTCCCCAGGGCCCGCTTGTTACTCTATGGATCAGGTGAGCGAACCAGGTCCATCATGGCCCTCTTGCTTGATTTGAGGTTTATCATCCCTGTCAACACTGTAAAGGTCATTTTGGAGACATTGCTTCCAATTTTGTGGGACTTTTACCCGACATTGAGATGAAATGACATCTCAAGCCCTGCCACCCAATGAAATCGATAGGGTTTATAAGCTTGTGCAGGCCGACTCGCACCGCTTTGCCTGGGCAGGCTTAGATTCTCTAAGCGGTTTACCAGTACTAGTGTGTGGGTCGGTTTCAGCTCTGCGTGGAAGCATCATGCAGCCCATCTATTTCTTCAAGCCCCGATGGGTGGGATAAATTGTCTGTAGAAGAATGAGAATAGTAAAATTCCTATATTAAGACCACCTTTGGGACTGTTCAAAAGTGGTCTTTAAGACCACTTTTAAACAGTCCCAAAGCTGGTCCCTGACTGTTTTCTACAAGTTTGCTATAAATGACCCGCAGCTAGCCTATATACTGCCATTTATTTTAATCTCTGCAGTGAAAAAATGTATATCTGTAACAAATAAAAATGATATTGTCACACTGAAAATGTGGAAAATAAATGACCTTGTTATTTTCACAGTAGCAGGACTACATTTTCTCGCCAAAATTCATGTTATCGATAAAATAATTCTGTGAAATTCCATGAAAAGCACTCTATGAACTGGAAAAATACTGTATTCAAAATGGCGATCTGTTTATGTTTTGAAACTGACAGTTGTGACGTCATAGCAAGGTCAAAATTGTGACATATGATGCGATTGATCAATTACCATAAATATCCGTATAAACATATAAAACAAAAAGAAAATTTACTTTTTTCAGTGGATACCAAAAGTATATCATCTTGTGAGTTGAAAACATCTGAATTTTCACTCGTGTTTTCAACACACTTGATGAAATATTTTGGCACCACCTCAAAAAAGTAAATATCCTCTCTGTATTCTAATGGTTTCCTTACGAAAACACGTCTATTCAATATTATTGAAAATTTTACCACCAAAAAATGAAAAGTTTCAGATAAAAAAAATCTGATTTTTTTTTTTTTTTTTTTTTTTTTTCATATTTTTGCTCAAAACAGATTTTGGGTATTCGATGAGGCGGTTCTAACAAGTAACCACAATCTATGTTTTTGAGCAGAAAGAAGAAAAATAATATACTACCCTGTAAACCCCAGTTTTACAATGTAAAAGTGGGGTTTAAAGGAATCAAAGTTATATAGGCATGTTTTCGTGATGTGTAGAAGAATGAGCATATTTTACAATTTTGGTATAAATGACCAGCATCTAGCCTATACACAGTGATGTTTATTTATTTCTTTGCTTTTCTTTGCAATGATCATATTTTTTATGGGTCATATTTTTATGTGTTTATAGCTATAAAACTGGAATGTTTAACTTGAAATAAACCATCATATAAATGTATGTGAATTTATTTGATTTCATTATACTCCTGTATCATATTTCAAAGTACACCCCTCCCACAAAAGGCATTATTATACCTCATTAATATTCATGAGCTATCATTACAAGAACATGCCTATACAAATACATTGTAAACTTTTAACGAAACTTTTAAGGTGAAAAATTGTGATATAGATTGTTGGTACACGTTAGAACGCCTCATTGAGGCAGTTCTAACGAGTACCAACAATCTATATTTTAGATCAGAAATAAGAAAATAAGGTTTACCCCTGTAAACACCAGTTATTCTATATAAAAGTGGGGTTCTAGTGGATCAAAATTATATAGGCGTGTTTTCGTGATGTCTAAAATTCTGATTGGTCGAGAGCATGCCACGCAAAGGGCAATAAATCATCATTTTCCCTGCAATATTCCCCTCTGACATCACTGCTCAAAAGTACAAGTACTCTTGTGGTCATGTGACTTTGTGGTTCACTGAAAGAATCTCTAGAAGTCAGAATTCGGTATGATAAATCATTTCTTGCCCTTGTATGAGGGAATATGACTTTGCCCTTGTATGAGGGAATATGACTTTTTGTTCACCGTCAACAGGTATAATAAATCATTTTTTGCCCTTGAATGAGGGAATATGACTATTTGTTCACCGTCAACAGGTATAATCATTTGTTGCCCTTGTATGAGGGAATATGACTATTTGTTCACCGTCAACAGGTATAATAAATCATTTGTTGCCCTTGTATGAGGGAATATGACTATTTGTTCACCGTCAACAGGTACACCACAACCTCATCATAACACGGTTTGTTATAACACGGGCAATGGATAGAACAATTGAACAAGGTTTCAAGATGGATCCCAAAAATGTATAGATTATATAGAAAAATGACCATTAATGGTCATTTTTCTATATAATCTATACATTTTTGTTAGGATATAACACGGTTGTTTAACTAACACGGTTTCTGCTTTGGACCCCATTAATAGTGTAATAAAGACGTTGTGGTGTATTATTGCCATTGGACAATATCTGCCCGGGTGAACAAATTTAGTTTATTACTCAGTCCATTTTAAATATGGGATTTATAAACCGAGGGAGGTTGAAGATCCGATATAGAAATGAGTGAAATGTTTTAGTATACCTCTGTTATTCAGATTGTAAATAGTTTTAAGGCCTCATTCAGTGACTTCTCTCTTTTTTTTTTTTAAGCTAAATTCTAAATTTAGCTACGCACCAAATTGAGGTAATGGCCAGATATGACCGACTCAGTATAAGAAGAAAGATAGATAAGAGTGTGCTTGCGCATGAGTTTCTTTATCGGATGTTCAACCTCCCAAGGTTTATAAATCCCATATTTAAAATGGACTGAGTCATTAGACATTAAACTGTATATTGCATGCATTTTGATAAAGCTAATGGATAATTGTTCATCTAATTCTTTGTACAGTTCACTGTAGTCATATCTTATCCATGTAAACAGTAGTGGGCGCAGTGACACATTAGCTGACTGAAACAAAAACTGTATAGACGTCATCTTGAAAGCGCTTTCTATTGTACTGAATGAAAATAGAAGAACTAAAATTATTATGGTGATAAAGCTAGAGTACAATAACCAAACTTACGCCTAATTCAGTGGTTATGTTTATGTAATCTTTAATTCAACACTGCCTTCTAGTCTAACGCCATACATTCTGAACGTTATTTACATCTTTGGAGACGCCTTTGACGTCACGTTGAGAACAACGCGTCAACATGAATTAATCGTTCCCGTGTCTAAATATAACAATTACATTGGAAAAGTAGGACCGGCTAGAGGGAAATATTTACCTAGAGGAAATAAATCTTCCTAGGCCAGAGGTGATTATCATTTTTAATTCATTGAGAAATCGTGGTATTTCTTCGTTATGCATGTAATATGTTGTCATATTCCCCTCACATGAGGGCAATAAATGAATAGTATGATATAATGTGCATAATGGTGTAATATACATCAACTAGAATTTACCCCCGACCCTTTTTAAGCGGGTAAACGCCAAAATAGGTCATTGGCAAACAGTGCTGGCCCATATCAGACACAGCAAAACATGACATCTGATCAGGGCCTTCACATTACGGTAACACATCCGTGCGATAAAGTGCTTTTTTTTCACATCTCCAAAATGGCTACTTTTCTGGTGAAAATCAGTGATATTTTTCTTATAAATACTGCAGAAATATGTTGTGGTTGCTCGTTGGAACCGCCTCATTGAGGTCAGAGTTGCATGATATATGGACCTCCGCCTGTGTGAACAATGGGGGCACAAAACAATGTTTAATGATTGCAGGTCTTTTGAAAAGTTTTGTCTCTTATTGGAGTAACTAGTCAGTAACAGAGACACATGGTCATTTTCAGGCATAAATTACGCATCATTATGCTACATTACGCATTATTACGCTACATTACGCATTATTACTGTTTTAAGACAGACCCGTATTGATATAGCTGACTGCATCAATAATTTCCCTGGAAGATTGTGAATGCACAAACAGGCATACTTACCTGTGTTTGCTCTCTCTCCTTATTTTCGATTTCCACATGGACATGATAGCAATGGAATGGCTTAAAACCATACTCTTGTATTTGACCTGAACATACAAGGGCAAAATAAGTATGGCGTGGCATTATCTGATTTTCAAATAAACTCTCTTCAAACGTCGAATTTTGACAAAAGGAAACCTTCAAATTGGTCTCCAGCTAGACATCAAATTGGTTTTAACGGACAGTTTTCATAGGTTCTCCTTGTATGAGCTGTTTTAAAACTTTCTGAATGCTAAAACAGAAATACAGATAGAAAAGGCATGAAACACCCAAGCTATATGCTATTCTGTGACTTTCTGTCCACCCTCATTTAAGAAGGAGTCTCCTCTAAATGACAAGAATTTGCTACTCAGGGCAGCTTAATTTGTGACAGCTATCATGCATATTTCTGTCTTTGCCTACATTAACCCATTCTTCAAAATCCCTAAAAGGGACACAGGCAAACAGTTCTAACCCAGACCAGATGCCACATCATGTCATATCGTATCAGGGTCTAGATTGTTTGCTGACAGGACTTTCCATGAACAAGAGGTCCGCAAGCGGGGCATTATACGCCCGTGGCAATTAGTACGATGGAGCATGTAGTTTGTGGAATGTAACCAAGGAACAATATGTGTTCCATATATGATTACCTGGCACTATTAATAACCCTCAATGGCTCAAACTACCTGTCTCCAACAAATTGTCATGGTCCGTAATATTTGGGGACCATAACCTCAAAATAATGTAGGCATAACTCTGGCAATAAGTGGCGAACTTTAACCTTGAAATAATATGCGCTACTCTACGTCATAGTCTAACTATACCTAAAGTTTCAGCTTCATCAGATGTAAAATGTGAGAGGCATTGTCCGGAAACAGAAAGTTTATAAAAAATATTTGAAAGGGGAATAACTCTGGTAATATTTGGTGGACTGTAACCTCAAAATTAAATAATATGCACTGTTCCACATCGTGGTCTTACTATATGTAAAGTTTCAGCTTCATCAGATGTAAAATGTAAGAGGAGTTATCCGGAAAGGGAATGTTTAGAAAATCGTGAAAGGGGTATAATTCTGGTAATATTTGGCAGACCATAACCGCAAAATAATATGCACTGTTCCATATCATGGTCTTACTGTATGTAAAGTTATAACATCATCGGAGTTGTCCAGATACAAACTGTTCACAGGATTTTTCAAAGGGGCATAACGCTATTATTATTTGGTGGACCACAAGCTCGATAAAATATGCGCTGCCCCACATCATGGTCTAATTATATATGAAGTTTCAGCTAAATATGATGTAAAATGTATGATTAGTCATTCGGAAACGAAAAGTTTACCAAAAAACAAAATAAATAGGCGCGCGGTTGTGCTGTTCCTGTTTTTCCGGGAAACTTTTTGGATTATTTTGGAGTTTTAAGGAATACCCTGGATGAGTTCTTTAACTTTTTACTCATAACTTTGTTAACTTCTCCAGTAACTTGTTTTATTTCAGTTTTTGTTTTGTTTTTGTTGATTTGCACTTCAAACGAATCCCGGATAATTTGGCATAGGTATTTTTTAGTTTTGCACCGAAACGTAACTGGTTCCGGTTTTGCGGCGGATTGAACCACAAAGGTAAACATTAAATTTCATTAAGTTTTTGTGTGATTTTTGCAGATATTGCCCAGCAGAGAAAATTTTTCTAGACACCACTTTGTATAAATTGCCCTTCAACTACCATAAAGTCACCATACAACCTATGAAATATGAGTCATTTTGTGTTTGACCTCCTATTTGGAGTTTGTTACACGTCTAGCATCCTTTTCCATCTATTTCCATTGGGATATGGTGGTGCGCATGCGCGCGAATTGTGCGCTTCCCTATTTTCAGGGACAAATTTTGGATTTTTTTGGAATAATTAGGAATACCCTGGATGAGTTGTTTAGCTATTTATCTTAACTTATTTATTGTCCTGAGTCTTCTTTTTCAGCTCTAGCTTTTTTGTTTGGTGAATTGTAAAGTGTGTAGCCCGGTCATTTTTGTAGTGGTAATTTTCTACCCTGCACCGGTCACCGGAACTTAATTTAGTTCCGGTTCGCGGATTGGACACAAATAGGTAAACAATATAATGAAAATATAGAATAAAAGTTATTCATTATTCATTCTGATATTGCCCACCAGAGGAGATTTTCCAAGACACACACAGTAACTCTTGCCCTTCATACCCCAGGAAGTCAGTACTCAAACCATCCATGATGTGTCATTTTGTATTTGACATCCTATTTGGAGTGTGTTGCTTGCTGTTGGCAACACGTTTTGTTTCACTTTTTAACTGCAGTGGACAAGACCTACAGGAAATTCCAATTGACTTCTACCCTGTTTACACTGACTCTAGAGGTACAACAGCTAACCAGCATAACCTTTTGTTTCATGTACCCCAGTTGTGCACGGTATCAATTCTGAAGAAATCTTTTAGGTTTAAGGAATTTCCTGGCTCAAATAAACTTCGTTATTTATACATATTTACAGTGATGATAGGAAATGCTTGGGATGTTGAAACTAATCCTGGTCCAGATTCCCGAAGTAACAGTACACATTTCCCATGTGGGGTCTGTACTGAAAGTGTTGGTTGGGATGACCGAGGAATTTGTTGTGATACTTGTAATGTCTGGTATCATATAGGCTGTCAAGGCATGTCTTCAACTATGTATAGCATTTATACTAGTCCATTGAGTACAAGCATGGCATGGGATTGCTTGAAATGTGGAATGCCTAACTTTTCCACATCGCTATTTGGTGATTCAGCAACTTTAGATACTCATAATAGATTTGATCCATTATCATCCCTGTCCGAGCCTGATAGTCCGATACCAGACAATATTGGCCCACCTACTGCAGCTTCTTCGCCCATTGTGCAGCAACTAAGAGGAGCTAAACCGAGGACCAAAAAAGCGGTCCTCAACCACCCCCTCAGAATCTTGATTATGAATTGTCAGTCAATTAAGAATAAAAGGGCTGAAATTCACACAATTATCGACTCGGCTAAACCAGACATCATTTTGGGGAATGAGTCTTGGTTAACCCCAGATATCAAAAACTCGGAAATTTTCCCAGATTCATTTGAGGCCATCCGGAAAGACAGAGTTGGAGATGCCCATGGTGGTGTCTTCGTGGCATTTAAAAGAGACCTGCTCTGCACAGAAACTCCGGAGTTGGACACCGACTGTGAAATAATTTGGTGTAAGTTGAACATTATTGGGTGTAGGACTCTGTACCTTGGATCTTTTTATCGTCCACCAGATCAGATTGACCCAGATTATCTTGAGGCTTTCAATTCATCCTTGGCTAGGATAATGTCAAATGGAAATGCCCACATATTGGTAGGAGGGGACTTCAATTGTGGTGATATTGAATGGAGCAACCAGCAGGTACCCCATGGGGTGTCAAAAAGGCAAACACAACAACAGCTTTTGGATATAGTAAAAGAACATTGCCTCTCTCAAGTCGTAAATATACCCACCCGGCAAGAAAAAACCCTAGATTTGCTATTTACAAATTCTCCATCCCCAGTTAGTCGTGTCAAAGGGATGCCCCCGATCGGCAAGGCCGATCATGATATAGTTTACATTGAGTATGACATAAAAGCAAAGCGAATCCGACAGGTCCCGCGTAAAATATAATTATATAAGCGTGCGGATATGGATGGTCTGCGAGACCATATGGCGCGATTTAAGGATTCCTTCCTTTCCTCTGACCTCTCTCGCATGTCAGTAAATGACTTGTGGGTCAGTTTTAAGACCGAACTTACGACGGCCATGGAAAGGTACATACCAATAAAAATGACCAAATCAAAGCATAGTGTACCATGGATCGATAACACGATCAAACACCTAATCAGAAGACGTGACAGAATGTACTTTCGTGCTCGTAAGTCTAGCAATCCCGACGTGAAGAACCATTACAAAAGGTTCAGAGCACATGTACAAAAGGTAATTAGAGATGCATATTGGAAGCATGTTTCCAGCATCTTTACCTTTGATGATGAAAATATTGATCCCGAGGGCCCCCAGAAGAATGGAAAAGTTAAGAAATTTTGGTCATTTGTAAAGTCCCTGAAAAAAGAATCATTTGGGATCACTTCACTTAGGGAAAATGGAATTTTGAAAACTGAATCGCGCGAAAAGGCAAATATATGTAATAAGCAGTTTCAATCGGCGTTTGCACGTGAAGCTGACGGTGAGCTACCATCAAAAGGTACAAGTCCGTTCCCCTCTATGGGGGACATAACAGTTGACCCCAAAGGGGTCGCAAAACTTTTGGACAAGCTCAACACACATAAGGCATCTGGGCCTGACGGTCTGCATGCCAGGGTGCTTAAGGAATGTAGTGCTGAAATATCTCCCCTGCTGGCCTTTATTTTCAATGAATCACTTGCTCGGGGCACTGTACCAGATGACTGGCGACAAGCAAACGTAACCCCGGTCTTTAAGAAAGGAGAAAAATATGATGCTGCGAATTACAGACCGGTGTCGCTCACATGCATCTGTTGCAAAACCCTGGAGCATATATTAGTTAGCAACATTAACAAGCACCTAGCCTCTGAAAGCATTCTTGCTGACTGCAAGCACGGTTTCCGAAGTCGAAGGTCTTGTGAAACTCAATTAGTTCAGTTCTACCATGACATAGTGAGCAATCTGGATGGGGCCATTAATCGTGGCCACAAACAGACTGACCTGATTATCATGGATTTTGCCAAGGCCTTCGACAAGATACCTCACAGGAGGCTATTGTACAAACTAGATCATTATGGGATTAGAGGATCCACACTTAAGTGGGTTAGCTCATGGCTCTCTGGACGCACTCAACAAGTTGTACTTGACGGCCAAGCGTCGGATCCAGTCCCTGTTTTGTCCGGTGTCCCACAAGGTTCGGTACTTTGACCGGTCCTTTTCTTGATATTTATTAACGATCTTCCTGATAATATCAGGTCATCTGTTCGCTTGTTTGCTGATGATTGTGTTTTGTATAGGAACATATGTACTACTTCTGACTGTCTTATCTTACAAGATGACCTGGATAGCCTAGCACGTTGGGAGGCCGATTGGCAAATGAAGTTCAATGTGGCCAAATGTCATTCAATGAGGGTGTCACGGCACCCTCCAGACAAGCAGATTAAATTCAACTACTCATTACATCAGCATACTTTGGAACATGTCCAATCCGCAAAATATCTTGGTATCACCATTACTGATAATCTTGATTGGGGTCAACATATTTCTGAGATTACCTCTAAAGCAACTAGGACATTAGGGTTTCTTAGACGTAATTTGGCTTTTGCACCTAGGCAGACAAAGGATGTTGCATACAAAACCTTGGTTAGACCTCAATTAGAGTATGCATCACCTGTTTGGCATCCCCATGTTAAAACTCAAGTTCAACAGGTTGAGAAGGTTCAGAGGACGGCTGCCCGATGGACATGCAGGCGATGGCGGAACAGAAGCAGTGTTGGTGAAATGCTCGATGAGCTGGAGTGGCCATCCTTGGAGGCCCGTCGCGAGCAGTCCTCTTTAACCTTCTTTATAAGATACACTCTGACACAGTGTCTCTTAATAAAGATAAATACTTGACCCCTGTGACTACTTCAACTCAAACAAGGGCATCAAAACTAAACAACAGTCAATATCGTAGGTACCAGGCCTATAGTGATGCCCTGAAGAATTCTTTCTTCCCTAGAACTATTCCTCAGTGGAATAGTCTTCCCTCCTCTGTGGTAAATGCCAAACTGCAGAGGAGTTCAAAGCCCGCATGGTGTAGATTGGGATCCAGAGGTGTGCGTTTTAGTACACCTCTGAAAGCAGATTATAAATAGTTTTAAGAACTCATCCAGTGGATGTGTTTTTTTTTTTTTTTTTGTTTTTTTTTGACTAAATTCTAAATTTAGCGCACCACCCAACTGAGGTAATTGCCAAGTTTGACCGACTCAGTATATGAAGATAGATAGATCTATAGCGGACAGGATCAACAGGAAATCCACGTTGACATTTCCCAGTGTATATGGATACATGTGGTACAACAGCAAACGAGTATAACTTTGCACATCATTTGCCCCACATTTGCACGGTATCTATCTTAAAAAAAATCGGTAAGGATGAAGGAATTTCCTGGTTCAAACAAACTTTTTTACCTGTATATATTTACAGTTATAATAGGTAATGCTTGGGACGTGAAATCAAATCCTGGTCCAATTTTCCTAAATGACAGCTCACATTTTCCCTGTGGACTTTGTCAAAGAAGTGTTGGTTGGGAAGACCGAGGAATTTGTTGTGACACTTGCAATATCTGGTATCACATAGACTGTCAAGGCATGTCATCAACTATGTATAGTCTATATAACAGATCATCGAATATGAACGTAGCATGGGAATGCATGAAATGTGGAATGCCAAACTTTTCCACATTTCTGTTTTACAATTTATCTTCTATTGACACCCATAACCAATTTGAACTGTTATCAACCCTGTCCGAGCCTGACAGTCCGATACCAGACAATATTGGCCCGCCCACGACAGCTTCTTCGCCCATTGTGCAGCAGTCAAAAGAAGCTAAACCAAAGACCAAAAAGGCGGTCCTTAACCACCCCCTCAGAATATTGATTATGAATTGTCAGTCAATAAAGAACAAAAGGGCTGAACTTCATACTATTATCGACTCAGCTAAGCCGGACATCATTTTTGGCAATGAGTCCTGGCTAACCCCAGAAATTAAAAACTCAGAAATTTTTCCAGAATCTTTTGAGGCTATCCGGAAAGACAGAGTTGGGTATGCACATGGAGGTGTCTTTGTGGCTTTCAAGCGAGACCTACTCTGTACAGAAACTCTGGAGTTGGACACCAAATGTGAATTAGTTTGGTGTAAATTGAACATTATTGGATGTAGGACTCTGTACCTTGGTTCTTTTTATCGCCCACCAGATCAGATTGACCCAGAATATCTTGAGGCTTTTAATTCATCTTTGTCTAGGATAATGTCAAATGCAAATGCCCATATTTTGGTTGGCGGAGACTTCAATTGTGGTGACATTGAATGGAGCAACATGCAGGTGCCCCATGGGGTATCTAAAAGGCAGACACAGCAACAGCTTTTAGATATAATCAAAGAACACTGCCTGGCCCAAGTAATTAATATACCCACCCGACAAGAAAAGACCCTCGATCTATTATTTACAAATTCCCCATCCCCAGTTAATCGAGTTAAGGGGATGCCCCCGATCGGCAAAGCCAGTTTTACCAAGTTCAGTTTTACCATGACATTGTGAGCAATCTGGATGGGGCCACAAACCGTGGCCACAAACAGACTGACTTGATTATCATGGACTTCGCTAAGGCCTTTGACAAGGTACCTCACAGGAGGCTATTGTATAAATTGGATTACTATGGGATAAGAGGATCCACACACAGGTGGATTAGCTCATGGCTCTCAGGGCGCTCACAACAAGTTGTACTTGATAGCCAAGCGTCTGATCCAGTCCCTGTTTTATCTGGTGTCCCCCAAGGTTCGGTCCTTGGACCGGTCCTTTTCTTGGTATTCATTAATGATCTCCCTGATAACATCAGGTCATCTGTCAGTTTGTTTGCTGATGATTGTGTCCTTTATAGGAATATATATTCTTCTTCTGGCTGTCTTATTCTACAAGATGACCTGAATAAACTAGCACAGTGGGAGGCCGATTGGCAGATGAAGTTCAATGTGGCCAAATGTCATTCAATGAGGGTGTCGCGACACCCTCCTGACAAACAAATTAAGTTTGACTATAAACTACACCAGCAAATCTTGGAGCAGGTTCAATCCGCCAAATATCTTGGTATCACCATCACTGATGATCTTGATTGGGGTCAACACGTTTCAGAAATAACATCAAAAGCAACTAGGACTTTGGGATTTCTTAGACGAAACTTGGCTTTTGCACCTAGGCAGTCAAAGGATGTTGCATATAAAACATTGGTTCGCCCTCAGCTAGAATATGCATCACCCATTTGGCATCCCTATGTTTAAACTCAGATTCAGCAGGTGGAGAAGGTGCAGAGGACAGCTGCTCGATGGACCTGCCGACGATGGCGCAATAGAAGCAGCGTCGGTGACATGCTTAACGAGCTAGAATGGCCGTCCCTAGAGGCCCGTCGTGAGCAGTCCTCTTTAACCTTCTTCTATAAGATACATTCAGGTACAGTGGCCGTTAATAAAGATAAATACTTGACCCCTGTGACAGTTTCAACTCGAACAAGGGCATCAAAAGTAAACAACTCACAGTATCACAGGTACCAGTCCTACAGTGATGCCCTGAAAAATTCCTTCTTCCCTAGGACTATTCCCCAGTGGAATAGTCTTCCCTCTTCTGTGGTGAATGTTAAGACTGCAGAGGAGTTCAAAGCCCATACAGTGTAAGATTGAGACTCAGAGGTATGCGTTTTAGTATACCTCTGTTATTCAGATTGTAAATAGTTTTAAGGACTCATCCAGTGACTTCTCTTTTTTTCTTTTTTTTTTTTAAGCTGAATTCTAAATTTAGCTACGCACCCAACTGAGGTAATGGCCAAATATGACCGACTCAGTATAAGAAGATAGATAGAAATAAAAAAATCAAAGGGACATAACTCTATTACTTTTTGGTGAATCACAACCTCGAAACACTATGTGCTGCCCCACATCATGGTCTAACTATAGATGAAGTTCCAGCTTGATAGGATATAAACTGTAGTAGGATTTATCCGTAAAAGAAAAGTTTACAAAAATTTCAAAGGGGCATAACTCTATAGTTATTTGGTGGACCGTAACCTCGAAACTATATACGCGGCCCAACATCATGGTCTAACTATGTATGAAGTTTCAGCTTGATCGAATGTTAACTGTAGGAGGAGTTAACCGGAAACGAAAAGTTTACAGACGAACGGACGGACGCCGGGGTGGGGTCGTAACATAATATAACCGTTTTTCAAACAGTATACAAGGGGTGATATTTTATTGCCCAAATCATTGAGGTAACCCCTCAGTATATGAAGATAGATATAGATTGAGATTGGGCGGCGTGGTGCTTCCGTGCATAGTTAAACCGACCAAAAGAACTTTTCAAAGAACTTCACGACAAAAAGGCTTGTCATCATAGACAGCGTCATGGCATTCGCCAGTAACAATTGGCTACGAGAATTGCAAGTGTGGTCATCGTTTTTATCCCGCTTGTAGGAAGTACAGAGACTCCGTCGTACGCGTGCACGTTTGCGTTCCCGTCACACTGCGTTAAAGTTTTTCAAATGCTTATATCTCGACAGTCACTCATACATATTTGGAACTTGTGTACCTGGAATGGTCTTCTGAGATTCCGAGAGGACATACCCCTATGTTCATGCCCTGATGGGACCAAGGGGTCGAAATCTTGGACACCTTTGTAATACTGTGTTAAAGTTTTTCAAATGCTAATATTTTGATATTCACTCATGACAAGGTATTCGTATTTAAACCTTTGGTACCTGGGAGTGTCTTCAGAGATCCTAAAAGAACACACCCGTGGGTTTTTGCCTCAGGGTAACGCTTGGGATCAACAATGTTTAAAAGAACGGGCGTGTCCTTATTCAAACGTGGAAGAACCTATATCAGATACTCTGGGGCGAAATGCATAACGAAAGCACGCTTATTCAAATATATTGAAAATTTTATCAGCAAAATAATAATAATAATAATAATAATTTTTAGATTAAAAAATCTGATATTTTCTTATCTCTGCACAAAACATAGATTGTGGGAACTCGTTCGAACCGGTGCTAACGTGTTCCCACAATCTATGTTCTTGAGCAGAAATAATAAAAAACTAGAGCTGTCAGTGAAACTGACTAGGGCCCCGGCAGCGCTATCAGAGGAGTAGGAAAATGTTGAAAATTTGTGGACGGACAGACGGACAGACAGACAGACAGACGGACGGACAGAGTGATTACTATAGGGCACCCGCACTTTCAGTGCGGGGCCCTAAAATTAAGGTATAACCCCTGTAAACCTTCATTTTACTATATAAAAGTGGGGTTTCATGGGTCAAAATTAAAAATGCGTGTTTCCGTGATGACTGAACGCCAAGCAAACAAAAGCAACACATTTTTTATCATCATCACGAAAACACGCCTATATAATATTGACTCCCTTGAACCACACTTTTATATAGTAAAACTGGGGTTTCCGGGGGTATACCTTATTTTTTCTTATTTCTGCTCTACAATATAGATTATGGGTACTCGTTAGAACCGCCTCGTCTAACGAGTACCCACAATCTATATTTGGTGCAGAAATAAGAAAAATATCAAAATTTTCATCATAAAATTTTCATTTTTTTCGGCGATAAAGGTAGCAATATATTTGTATAGGCGTGTTTGCGTAATGTTTGTGCTTGGCCTAAAATTTGCTTTCTTCCTCCGTGTCATCCTGTTTTCTCATATGTTTATGAAAGTATGGTGTCTCAATGTCGTCGACCTCTAGGTACCATTTCTCTAATACTTCAAACGTTACAACCCCCATCACAACTATATTTTTAAGAGTAAATATAGAAATTCCCTGACTATGTCCATGCCACGTGATCATGCGAGTTGTAAACAAAGGAAGGTTGACGAGGTATGCTAATAATACCTTGTGAAGAACTAGAAACTTCTCTGGCAATGGCTTTAAGCCAAATCTCGTGTGAGAAAGCGTGACAAGTGGAATTGTGGGTAACAGGAAGTTGATGCAACAGACAGCAATCATGGCGTCATCCAGATATGGCGGGAAATTATCTCTGACTTCCTTGTCAAACAGATTGTCGAGATACTCCACACCGTCTAGAACATCGACCAAGACGGTGCACGTTAAGGTTAAAATCAAAGCTTTCCGATTGCCGTCTCTAACGTCATGCTGAGTGTGAATAAATGTAAGGAACACAAGTCCTGCCATTGCTAAACTTGTTTTACACGTGTTTGGTCCAAAGAAGAAATCTTCATCCAGGTGAGTGGAAATTGTCGGAAAAATAACACAAACTTTAATGTCTAGTACTACTGCATAGACAACCCAGGCTATGCAAGTCAGCGGCTGATGTTTGGAGTCAGAAAATGTCGGCTGTTTTAGTTGATTTTCGTTTCGTATAGTGTTCGCTGCCATTAGAAACGAATATATGAACAAGGCGATGACGACACAATCGGCAACAAACATTACCGCCCAGGAGTAACTGAGGTGGTACATGAGGTACCAGTTTAGAGAGGACGCTTGAACAAGGGTTAGGATTATACATAAAATCCTTGTTGGCCAGTGGTGAAGACAACGTAACACTCGATTCCTGTTTGAAGTAGTCATTACTCGCACCGCTGCCTACACTTAATCCACAGCTTCCAGTACTTTCCTTTGGTGTTGGCAGTACTAATTAATTTTGATAAATGTATTGTTATCATGTACTGATATCATGTACTGTGGATTAAAACAGATATATCCATTTGTTTTTGAGAAATATTGGTAAATATTTGTACTGATTGACATCTGTACAGGATAATTAGACTCGCCCTGACGGGCTCGTCAAATTATCCTGTACAGATATCAATCAGATTGACGGGCTCGTCAAATTATCCTGTACAGATATCAATCAGTACAAATATTTACCAATATTTCACAAAAACAATGGATATATCTATTACAAAACATACGTCCATCCAATGTCGTATCCAAGCCAGCTTTATTATTTATTGTAAACGTCCTGGAGTCCCCAGTTAGTTTTCTCTCTGACCTCCAGTACATATATCCGTGAATTACCACTATAAAACACATTAATAATTAAACAACATAGGGAAATTTCTAGATGCAATATAAGAAGTATGCTGGTATCATTTTTCACAATAAAGTAATTTGAAGCACTCAGATTTCAACGTTTGGCCAAATTTCTGATGCAAAGTCATCCAAATAAAACTGTCGTTTCCTGTTGGCACATAACTTTGACTGAACATTGACCTGATCTTTCAGTCAACGTTGAGTTTCTGCAGGACTGGTAAAATATTATCATAAAGGGAGAAGGCGTCCCATAGCCTTAAGATAGTTTGGACAATGGTTGAAAGTCAGGACTAAATCCTCTTCTGTCTGATATCTGGCCAGAAATTAATCAGATAGTCATTCACTGCTGGGTGAACAGCGGGAATTTTCGAGTTACCGACCCGAGCGAGACTCGAATCCTCAACCCTCTGCATCACAGTTCCGTGTTCTTACCACTAGGTCATTGCACATCTGTCATAGTTTATGTTGAAAGAGCCGGAAAGAATTAAAACACCCAAAGCCAGACAGCTGTTAGAACGGTTCCGCATCCCGGTGTGCAAGAAATCTTGGCCTGTTCAATTGTGAATTTACATGAATTCATAGCCTGTCCGACAATGAATGCGCTATCAGTATCGAGCTAGCAGTGGACGTGCACGAAATATGAGCTAGGCCCATAGGGATGTGTACGAAATCTTAACCTGGCCAACAGTCGACCTTTGTGTGTTTGCTTGTTTGTTTGATTTGAGGTTTAACGTCCCCGCCAGCACTATTTGTGTCATTTTGGAGACGTCGTGTCCAATTTTGTCGGACTTTTACCCGACACTGAGTTGAAACGACATCTCAAGCCCTGCCGCTGAATGAAACAAATAGGGTTATATGCATGGGCGGTCCGACTCGTATCACTTTGCCTGGGTAGGCAGAATTTCTCAGCGGTTTGCCAGTACGCATGTGCGGTCGGTTTCAGATCTGCATGGAAGCATCATACATCCCACTCTATTTCTCCAAGCCCCGATAGGCGGGGACCCAACAGTGGACCTGCACAAAATCTAAGCATAGTGAGGCCAACAGTAGATATGTTCAAAAGGTTAGCCCTGACAACAGTGAATGTCCTGGCCTACAGTGCTTATTCACGAAATGTAAGTCTGACCAACAATGGACATGCACAAAATTAAAACCAAAATATGGTTGAGCACGAAATCTTAACCTGGCCCAAAGGGGATGCGTACTAAGTCAAAGCATTGCATACAGAGTATGTGCAAGAAATCTAAGCTTGACCAACAGTGGATATACACGAAATCATAGCCTGACCAACAATGAACGTGCATGGAATCTAAGCATGACTAACAGCGGATGTGCACGAAATCTAAATATGTTCTATAAACGGGTTATCCCTTGGAAGCAAGGAACACACAACAGAGCTGAAAAATATGAATTGTAAATGTTTCTTGGGACAAACTTGCTAGTTTCGGCCAATTAGGCCTCATCAGTGACCCTCAAATATTTTCAAAATTCCACAATGGCCTGGTTAAGAACGACATGCTAGAAATCATAGCCTAGCACACAGTGAGCGTGCACGAAATCATAGCCTGGCCAACAGTGCATGTGCACGAAATCATAGCTTGGCCAACAGTGCATGTGCACGAAATCATAGCCTGGCCAACAGTGCATGTGCACGAAATCATAGCCTGGCCAACATCTTAGCCTTGCATACAATGGATGTGTACGAAATCTAAGCCTGGCCAACAGGTACTTGCACAAAATCTAAGCCTGACCAAGTGGACGTACACGAAATCTTTCCCAAGTCAAAAGTGGATGTGCACGAAATCATAGCCTGGCCAACAGCGGACGTCTACGAAATCTCAGTCTGGCTAAAACCGGATGTGCATGAAACCAAAACCTGACCAAAAGGGACGTGCACGAAATCTTAGCCGGACCAGTTTTGAAAGGCGCACGAAATCTTTTCCTGGTATACAGTAGACGTGCACGAAACCTTCGCCTTACGAACGCAGACGTGCACGAAATTTTAGCCTGTCCAACAGCTGATGCGCACAAAATCATAGCCTGACCAAGGACGTGCTCAAAATCTTAGTCTGACAAACAGTGGATTTTAGCCTGCCCAACGCGGCTGTGGACGAAATTTGAGCCTGGCTAAAGGACGTTTCCGAAATCTAAACCTGACCAACAGAGAATGGATGTGCACGAAATCTAACCCGGACCAACAAGAACGTGCATGAAATTTTAGCCTTACTACAACTGACGTGCACGATATCTTAAACTGGCCAACGGTATGCACGAAATCTTAGTTTAACAAAACAGACAAACGCACGAAATCTAAGTCCGGCCTGAAGGGATGTGCACGAAATCTTAGCCCGACCGCCAGTGTCCAATCTTAGCTTGACCAATTTTGGACGTGCACGAAATTTCCCTGGCCAACAGTGGACGTGCACGAAACTTAGCCTTAGCAACAGTTACGTGCACGATATTTTAGCATGTCAAACAGCTGATGTACAAAAACACATAGCCTGGCCAAGGGCCAATGCGCACTAAATCTAAACCTGACCATCAAGGACGTACACAATATCTTAGTCTGACTTACAATGGATGGGCACGTAATCTAAGCCTACCCAACACGGATGTGCACCAAATTTGAGCTTGGTCAAAGGGCGTTCACGAATCCTAAGCATGTGTACCTAATCTTAGCCAGGCCAACAATGGACGGACACAAAATCTAACCCTGAACAACAATGAAATCTTAGCCTGGCCTACAGTATACTTGCACGATATCTTAGCCTGGTCAAAAGCAATATACTCGACAACATCGAATGCGCACGAATCTAAGCTAGTTTAACAGTGGACGTACACGAAATCTATGCTTGACCAACAGACTTTCGCAAGAAATCTGTCTGGCCAAAAGGGATGTGCACGAAATCTTAGCCCGGCCGCTGGTGAATGTGCAAGAAATCTTAGTCTGGCCGACAACTGGTTTGCCAGAAAAAAAAACAACATTGTCGACAATTAATGTGCTCGAATTATCAGCCTTGCTAAAAGTGGTCATGCATGAAATATTTGCCTGGGCAACAGGGATGTGCATGCTATCTAAGCCTTGTCAACAGTGAGCGTGCACGAAATCTATGCCTGGCCAACAGTGGACGTGCTGGACATCTAAACTTTTGCCAACAGGGATGTGTATGTAATCTAAGCCTGGCCAACTGGGACGTGCACGAAATTCAAGCCCGATTAACAGAGGACGTGCACTAAAAAGTAACCTGGCCAACAGTGATGTTTTAGAAATACTAGCCTAGACATCAGGAATATGCACGAAATCTAAGCCTGGCCAACAGTGGACATGCACGAAATCTTAGCCCAGTCAACAGGATTGTGCACGAAATCTTAGCTTGGCCAACAGTGGGCATGCTCGAGGTCTTATCTTTGCCAGCAGCGATGTGCACGAAATCTAAGCTTGGACAACAGTTGATTAGCGTGAACTCTTAGTCTGGCATACAGTGGACGTACACGAAATCTAAGCTTTACGGACAAGTGACGTGCACGAAATCTTGGCCTGGCCAACTGTGGAACGCACGAAATCTTAGCCTGACCAACAGTGGACGTGAACGAAATCTTAGCCTGGAGACAGCGGGCGTGCACGATATCTTAGCTTGGCCAACAGTGGACGTGTACGAAATCTAACTCTGGAGACAGCGGCCGTGCACGAAATCTTAGACTGGTCAACAGTGGACGTGCAAGGTGCCTTAGCCTGGCCAACAGTGGACGTCCAAGAAGTCTTAGCCTGGTCAACAGTGGACGTGCAAGAAAGCTTAGCCTGGCCAACAGTGGACGTGCAAGATGTCTAAGCCTGGCCAACAGTGGACGTCCAAGATGTCTTAGCCTGCCCAACAGTGGACGTGCAAGAAATCTTAGCCTGGCCAACAGTGGACGTGCACGATGTCTTAGCCTGGCCAACAGTGGACGTGCAAGAAATCTTAGCCTGGCCAACAGTGGACGTGCAAGATGTCTTAGCCTGGCCAGCAGTGGACATGCATAAAATCAGCCTGGACAACAGTGACCGTGGAAGAAATCTTAGTCTTGGCAACAGTGGACGTGCACGAAATCTTAGTCTAACCAATCTTTGGGTTATACTTTTATAGTGGGTACATAGGTTTTCTTATTTCATTCAGCATTCAGAATATCCCAGTATTTATTAAAACTAGAAGACGGCATTTACAAGCATTCTTTCTTATTTGCAAAAAAAAAAAACAGCATTGACATTTGAAATATCTACTGAGCAGAGAAGTTTCATGAAGTGTCATGAAAAAGTTCCCTCTGAAAAAGAAAATATGGAAAAAAAAATCAGTTCTCCGGCCATTGAATTTTTCTGTGGCGATTTTAGTTTAAAACTTCAGTAGTATCCGAACAACTACAAAACGGTAAGTTTTGGAAGTTTTAATACATGTTGGCTGAGGTAAATGTGTTTGCTTTTCTTGCATTCTGGTCATCCTTGGTCAAAGATGGTACAGGGCGAACATGTTTGTGAACTCTGTTTGTGTGATTTGAGGTTTAACGTCCCCGTCAACACTGTAAAGGTCATTTTGGAGACGTTGCTTCCAATTTTGTGGGACTTTTACCCGACATTGAGATGAAATGACATCTCAAGCCCTGTCGCCCAATGAAACCAATAAGGTTTATAAGCATGGACGGTCCGCCTCGCACCGCGGTTCCTGGACAGGCTTAGATCCTCTAAGCGGTTTACCAGTACTAGTGTGCGGGCCAGATTCAGCTCTGCGTGGAAGCATCATGCAGCCCATATATTTCTTCAAGCCCCTATGGGCGGGGGCAATGTGAACTCTGTTTGCTGACAAATTGCGGGCTCTTTTACTTTATCAAAAAAACTTTATACAGTCGAACATCAATGGCTCGAACACCTTTGGGACCTCGAAAATCTGTTCGAGACAGGGGTAGTTCGAGCCACTGAGGTTACAGTCAGCAGGCATAACGAGATACTTTTAGACATCTTTTCGGTGTTCTATAAGGAAAATGTTTGCTGTGTGTACCCATTAGTACACACAGTATACATTTGCTAGATCAAAGACTTAAACCTTCTTAATTACCCCCCCCCCCCCACCCACTATTTCTTAAGTAGAGAATTTCGGTAGGGGCTCAAAAACGGGTTCGACTAATCCATGGTAAACGAACCATCGGGGTGTTCGAGCCATCGAAGTTCTACTGTATAAAGAACCGTTACCTGGACTTCATACAAACCAGTGATAGTCAATGGACGGGTCTACACTGTTTGCCAAACCCGTCCAGATTCTATAGATAACCCTCTTACGCAGCACTCTGATCTCACTGATAATAATAGCGCTGGAAGAACCAATTAAGTTGGATTTCATTCAGTGACAGTCACGTGGACATCAACGACGTAAAGCTATGCTTAGTAACGTTTGGTCGATTAACAATTGACCCCAAAACAAAACACCAAGTCATCAAGACCATCCACCATGGCTTTGTTAAGAGAAAATAGATACGCATTGTGCGTTTTCCGACAGGTCTTAAGGGAAATGGGAACAACAAGCACATTTTCCCGCCATTTTGGACTAAACAATATTTATTCGAATAAATTCACGTGTATATTTGATAAAAAGCTAGAAGCTTACATACTGCATCTCCTGAAATAAAAATAAAGGCAAAATTTACATATGTGTGTGGTAGATAAGTGAGTGAGTTTTAGTGTTACGTCCCACCGACAGTTAAGGTCATACGGAGACGGGACCTCGATTTAAAGACTCATCCGAAAGTCTGGAGAAGCCCGGGATCGATCCTGCGATCCCTGGTTTACAAGGCGAGTAGCGTAACCACTGCACCATGGAGGCTTCTATGTGGAAGATAAATGATAAGACATGTCTGTGAGGTTATGATAATCATTATAATAATAAAAAACAATTGCCCGAAGTAGATTGTATAGATATGGTGATGATGATGATGTAGATGATGATGATGAGGATGATAATGATGCTGACGATGATTGTTAAGCAAGAGCATGTCGCAGTTGTAGTCAAATATGTTCTGGTTGTTGACATGCTTACACTATACAAGTTATATGTACAGTCGAACTTCAATGGCTCGAACACCTTTAGGACCTCGAAAATCTGTTCGAGACAGGGGTAGTTCGAGCCACTGAGGGCTACTGCCAGGAGGCATAACGATATACTTTTAGACATCTTTTCGGTGTTCTATAATGAAAATGTATGTTGTGTGTACTCATTAGAATCGCCTCATCGAGGCGATTCTAATGAGTACACACAGCATACATTTGCAAGATAAAGGACTAAAATCTCCTTAATTATCCCCCACTATTTCTTATGTAGAGGATTTCGCTAGGGACTCAAGAATGGGTTCGACGCATCCATGGTAAACGAGCCATCGGTGTTCGAGCCATCGAAGTTCTACTGTAGCATAGTCATGAGACAGTGTGTGTGAGTGTGAATACGGGTTTAACGTCGCTTTCAACAATTTTTCAGTCATATCATGACTGTGTCTGGTTGCGACAGGGAGCTCAATGCTCACGTTTATAGTGCTGCCTCACTGAAGTATCATGTCCCAGACACATTACATGATACCACACCCAGTCACATTATCCTGACTCTGGGTCGACCAGTTCTAGCTCTACCCCGTAAATCTGAGTGCCAAGCGAGGAGCAGCTAGTACCATTTTTAACGACTTTGGTATGTCGCGGCCCGGGATCGAACCCGTGACCTCCCGTTCCCCGGAGCGGACCCTCTACCAATTGAGCTATCGGGGCCGGTTGTCAGTCATGAGACAGTGTGCACAGTTACGTTTGGGTATAAATTTACTGCACGTTGTCGATTACTTAACACATATAGTGTAACATTCTGCACTGTCGATCAACCGCACAAATAAGCCCTGCTCCACTGAAAAAGGTGTCTACTCTTAAAGGAAAGAATTTGCTCCTCAGGAGCAAATTCTTTCCTTTAAGAGTTTACCCCTATTGACATTGGAGACAAAAATACTTTTGAAGGAGTTGCCTCCCCTGAAGGTGTACCCATTTCCCTTAAAAGAAATAGATTTCCGATATGTTTTAAAAGAGAGTCAATTTTTGTGACGTTTTCTTGTAAAATGAAACCCTATGAAAATAGGGATCTTCTCGTAAAGAAAAGAATTTGCTCCCGTTTTTATTCAGGCTCTTCTGCGTTTTATGACGTCATGTCTGTTCTTAAAAAATAAACATAATAACCCAGCAGGGACAAGTCGCTAGTACAACGTCAAATCAACGTCGGTGCAACGTCATGACGTTGCACCGACGTAGATATGATGTTGAATAAAAGTCTTGACGTTGTACAGACGTTCATGTGACGTGACAATTACGTCATGTTCCTGCTGAGAATAATAATATCAATAACTAGATCTGCAGTCGATGGTATACCATCGCAAATACCCGCTTTTTCTATTAATTACACTAATGACTATGTATTAGCTAGCCAAAACTACATGTAAGTAAAAAAAAAGTTGCAAAGAGCATTCTAACTAATAAGCAAAGTTTCAGAAGTGTAACTCTTATAGTTTAGAAGATATGGCAATGTCATACTTTTTGACCTTTGACCTTGGGGTTATGTTGAGGTCCACCTAAAGTATCCCAATTTATTCTATATTCCAACAGCCATCCAATAACCAAGTTTCAGAAGTGTAACTCCAATAGTTTAGAAGATATGGCAAAGTCATACTTTTTGACCTTTGACCTTGGGGTCGAGGTCACACCAAAAGTAGCCCAACATATTCTATATTCCAAGGACCATCCAATAAGCAAAGTTTCAGAAGTGTAACTCCAATAGTTTAGGAGATATGGCAAATCATAATTTTTGACCTTTGACCTTGGCGTCATGTTGAGGTCAAGGTCACACCAAAAGTAACCAAATTTATTCTATATTCCAAGGGCCATCCAATAACCAAAGTTTCAGAAGTGTAACTCTAATAGTTTAGAAGATATGGCAAAATCATACTTTTTGACCTTTGACCTTGGGGTCAAGGTCACACCAAAAGTAGCCTGACATATTCTATATTCCAAGGACCATCCAATAAGCAAAGTTTCAGAAGTGTAACTCCAATAGTTTAGGAGATATGGCAAATCATAATTTTTGACCTTTGACCTTGGGGTCATGTTGAGGTCAAGGTCACAAAAAGTTGCCCACTGCCATCTACATTCCATGTACTATCCACATGCAAAGTTTCAAAAGTGTAACTTCAGTGGTTGCAGAGGAGATCCATTTACAAGAAACGTGACGGACGGACAGAAAGACAGACAGACGGACGGACGGACGGACAGACGGACTGACGCCGGATCGAACTGTGGTACGAAAACAATATACCCGATTTTTCTTCGAAAAAGCGGGTATAATAATCGACTTTATTTATAGAGGGTAACACATATAGTAAACTAGTACTAATCTTCGATATGGCCCTCTTTTCTTCCTCTTACTGGGTATAAACAAGTACTAAGCAATGTGGATAAAGTCTCTTGCTCAAGGAAACAACACTTGGCACACGCGGAGAACGAACCGGCTACCTCTCTATCTCAAACCCGATGCTTTTCCACTGAACCACAGCGCTCCACTGGGGTGGATATACTATCAGTGATGGCAACCCGTTCGAATCTTTTTCGTTTCTCTGTCATATTTTTGGCCTTCTCTTGAAGAAATAAAGCTGCTCCCGAAGAGCCCCTTTTTGGAGGACCCTGGCTCAGTTTCTAGAAAAACAAACTCAAGTTTCAAGAAAAATAAACAGGAAATCAGCAAAAAATGGCAATAAAAATGTTAAGTGTTTCAAATTCACTTCATTTTAAATTTTCTTTATTTTAACTTAACGTGAGCCGGCCTCGGTGGCTCAGTCGGATGCGTGTCTGACTGGTAATCAGGAGGACGCGGGTTCGATTCCCGCCGGGGTCGGCAACATTCTTTCGTGGAGATTGATCATGAAATCTTTTCTACGGTCATTCTCCCCCTTCCGTTTATTCAAGAAGGGCAGATGTCAGTTTCTGGCGAAAGAATGTACACTGTACTGGTTAACCGCTTGCGTATAAGCCTGCCCAGGAAAAGTGAGGATAGGAAAACTGACCGGCTCAAAAATGACCTTAAATAGTGTTGTCTGGGCCGCTAACCTCCAAAACAAACAAGCAAACAAAACTTAACGTGAACATTAAAATGCTACGAAAAACTGCATCTGAAAATGTCTGTTTATGTCGTCTGCTGAAAACTCGTGTCAGCTTTTCAAAACATTCTTTTTTCTTTTTTTTTTTTTTTGCAAAACAGGCAAACAATGTGGACCCTGATCAGACTGCTGAGTCCAAAGTGTTTGCAACAGTAACCAAACAGACAGCAAAGCATTGTCTTAGAACACTTGTTGGAGGGACAGTTAAACCCCTAAGATGTCAGTAACAACAATTGTTGTCTGCATCGTTGTCTGCTGGTTGAATTTAAAGTCATTGTTGCAAACTGTGCCGGTCCGGAGCAGTCCGATCAGGACCCACACTGTTTTGTATGCAAAAATATTTGTTTTGTTTGTTTGTTTGATTTGAGGTTTAACGTCCCCGTCAACACTGTACAGGTCATTTTGGAGACGTTGCTTCCAATTTTGTGGGACTTTTACCCAACATTGAGATGAAATGACATCTCAAGCCCTGTCGCCCAATGAAACCAATAGGGTTTATTAGCATGGACGGTCCGCCTCGCACCGCGGTTCCTGGACAGGCTTAGATCCTCTAAGCGGTTTACCAGTACTAGTGTGCGGGCCGGATTCAGCTCTGCGTGGAAGCATCATGCAGCCTATATATTTCTTCAAGCCCCTATGGGCGGGGGCTTGCAAAAATATTTGTAAAAACGTTTTTCAACAAAATGTCGCAGACGACATAAACAAACATTTTCAGATGCAGTTTTTCGTGGCATCTTAAGGGTTAACAGACGACAAACTGGTTGAAATGAACATTATAGTATCGGTAGAACTCGGCCGATCATCGGCTGACGTCAATGACCAATGATCGTTTAAAGATCGATCAATGAATCTGATACTATAGATATACTGTTGTTTTATTACGTTGTTTTGAAATAGAACTGAAAGCACGTTGTCAAAATGTGTACTAACCCTTGTCCTGCTGAGACCGGTTATGACTTACATTTCAAACAATGTAGATCCAGATCAGATGGCTTCTGACGAAGCCATCTGATCAGGATCTACATTGTTTGTCATTCAGATTATGAATTTGTTGCAGTAATTTGCATCAAGTAATCTGATTGGTTGATAATCAGTGGCATATTTAAGTATTCAGCAGGAAAAGGGCTAAGATTACATGGACAAATGACCATCATGCATGGTTAATTTTATATTTACCATATGACGTCGCGTCTGAGAGTGTAATAACGCCATGTAATATTTCCGATAATCCACTAGTGGATTAAATATGCAAATTAGGTAGATACGTCCCGTAACGTCACATGTACGACGTCCTTAACGACGCCGTGTTTACTAATGGCGGAATATTGATATTTTTGAAAACAATCGTGAACAAAATGCGTTTTAAATGTCATATGATAAATAGAATCTTGCATTTGTGCTCATGTATTATTGAAATTATCAAATTCGTTGAGGAAAAGGGATAAAATGCTCGGCAAAGCCTTGCATTTTATCCCTTTTCCCCAACTCGTTTATTAAATTCAATAATACATGAACACTCATGTAAGATCCTCTATATAATCTATACATTTTGCCTTCATCAGTTGGTTATAATTACTGGCCGTCTTTTTCTCTGGATACTGCCATAAACTAAAAAGCGTTTCTTATTTCTCTAGAAACAGAAGTGAGATCGATCATGGAAAATCATGATCGATTATAATTCCAATTTGCCATAATCGATTAATCATAGAGAAACTCGATTTATCGAGATACCACTAACATATACTGGCAGCACAAATGGAACTATTTTGTTAATAAAAGAAGTATTGGCAGCGAAAGCGTTAATATGTACAGGAACTATAGTGACACATCGACAACTAAAACATCGATCACTCAATTACCACGGTTAGTTTGAACTCACTTCTAAGTCCCTTGAATTAGGCGATTCTAATGAGTTCGCACATCATTCACATTTTGCACAGAAAATGCACACTATATACTGAATCCTCATTGTGCCTAATGGCCAGGTGCCTTAGTAGTTTGAACCAGTTTTCATGGTCCAAAAGGTAGTCGTGGTATTGAAGTTTATCATTGTTTTATTTTTTTTTCCATAAATCAGACGCTAGAGTCTTTATGGCGACCTGTTGTAATACCTGGCCTGTCAATTCGGCTTAATTCTCTTTCTTCTTCTTCTTCTTTCTTTTCTTGAACATACCATTTCTCTAGCACTTCAAATGTTACAACCCCCATAACTATGAGATTCTTAAGTGTGAATATTGATATTCCCTGAGACAGACCATGCCACGTGATCATACGTGTAATAAACAAAGGAAGATTAACGAGATATGCCAAAGCGAGTTTGTGCAAGGTCTCGAGCTTTTCTGGAAGCGGATTTAGTCCAAATTTCGTGATGGATAATGTTAAAAGAGGAATTGTGGGTAACAGGAAGTTGATGCAGCAGACAGCAATCATGGCGTCGTCAAGACCTGGCGGGAAGGTGTCACGTACGTCTTTGTCAAACAGGCTGTCTATATTGTCCACGCCATCTAAAATGTCAACAAGAACTGTTGCAGTAAGCGTTAGTATTAATGCTTTCCTTTGGTCATTTCTAGCATTATGCTGGGTATTTAGAAAAGTTATGAAAATCAGCCCTGCCAGAGCTAGAGAAGTCTTACACGTGTTTGGTCCAAAGAAAAAGTCTTCGTCCAGATCTGTGGAAAATTCTGTAAAGATTACTCCAACTTTAACATCCAGAACTATAGCGTACACAAGCCATGCCACATATGCCATTGGTTGATGTCTCGAATCTTCGAATGTTACATTTTCTATCTTTTTTTCATGGTGAATAACAGTTGTTGACATCACAAATGAGACTATGAACATGGCTACCACGACGGCGTCGGCGGCGTATACTGCGGCCCAGTTAAAGCTGATGTGTTCCATGAGGTACCAGTTGAGAGAGGCAGCTTGCAGCAGAGTGAGGAAAATACACAGCGCCCTTGTGGGCCAGTGATGTAGACACCGGAGTACGCGGTTTCTAGACTCCATTGTCACTCTTGTCTCCTGAAACATACATGTATAACTAAATGTAACGGTTTGTTTGTTTGTTTGTTTTGGAGTTTTACCGCCAAGTCAACGCTAAGTCAGATCGATCCGGTCAGTTTACCTAACCACACTTTTCCTGGGCAGGCTTTTATATAAGCGGTAAACCGCACACCGGACAACCGGTTGCGGCGAAGACAGATTACTGCCTCGAAGACAGATCACATAAAGGCTTCGAAGAAAGGGTAGGTGAAGTTTTTTCATTTGTTTGAATCGAGAAGGGAATCTGTTGACTTTTTCTACTATTGGAGAAGAAACTAAATGCATGGAGAAACCGCAGCGTCATTCTGACTGTATTTCAAAACCAGATAAGGCTTTTCCATTTCGTTGAAAAATAGTTTCAAAGAAATCGTATGAAATTCTGTTTTCGGTGTCAAGAGTACGTCTACGGAACAAAATATGTCACATTCACTTGCTCATGCTAAAACTACGATTATTCATCAGCATTTCTGCCAAATCGGACCGTATAACTCGGTTAAATAAACAAACTACGCTCCCCTAAAGCGACCAGGTGTCAAGAAAAATGCTGTCTCTAACTACAGATTGTTTTTTTTTATACGACTGTCCACCAACACAGATCAGATATTTCGAAGGTTAACATTGATGACAGATCAGAATTTCGGTTACATCTTCAAGAAAGACGTATTCCGATTGTTTTTCTAAAGGCTATTATCGCGCCAAACTTATCTGGCGTTTTCTGAGGATTTGGCCTACGGTTTGTACATGTCCGTCTTCATTACAAAACAAACAAAAAAAAACATGAAATATCTTTTAGCTGGTACATAAGAGTGCAATCAGTCCGGGTAAATACGGACAGAGGTATAAATAAGGACAGTTGGATACGAATACCCATATATCGGTCCCCAGTAATGTGACGGCGTTATCATTCAATTCTCTATTAAACTACATTTTGTTCTTCTACTGCGAGCTTTCACACGGTTGTATCCCTTTGGAATAACGTAATCTACCCGCCTTACCTTCTTTTCGTTTTTTGTTAAAAGTTCCAAAAGCAACCGTGTTTGGAAGAAAACTTTCTCAGTCCGATTTATTTTTTTGTTGCTCAAAATTTATTAATAAAATGGATGTACTATTTATTTTTAGGTGTTTGATACTTCTTCATGTAAATAAGAGTTATTTCAGTTTTATCAGCTAAAACGTAAACTGTCCGTATTTTACCAGCTGTTTACACATATGTTCCTGACAATGCTAGCATTCTTCCCTCTGACTTCCCCTGTTTTAACACCCTCTACCATTTCCCCATTGTTCTATTCAACTGAGCATCTATTTCCACCTCCTTACCCCTGTTTGTATCCTTTCCTCTATTTTCATCCCTTCACCCCTTTCCCCTCTTTCTTCCCTCTGGTATCTCTCTTTCCCTCTATGCCTCCTTCCCCTCTAGGCCTGCTTCCCCTTCCCTTTATCCCACCCGTCTTCTACCACATTCCATCTTCCCTACCCTTTTTCGCCTCTCCATTCCCCGTTCATCCTCCATTTCCCCATCTCCACTCTCCATTGGCCTATTTTCTTTTTTCACTGAACCCCACTTTTATATAGTGAGGGTCACTGATGAGGCCTAATTGGCCAGAACTAGCTAGTCTGGCCCAGAAAACATGTACACCCCATATTTTTCAGTTCTGTGGTGTATCTTTTGCTTCCAGGAGTAAACATTGTATTTCTTATTTCTTCTCTAAAATATAGATTGTGGGTACTCGTTAGAACCGTCCCCTTTCTAGAGCATATTCAACGTCACTACAGCTGGTGTCTGCTAAAGTGTGGCGGCCGCAAAATGTCTCCCTGCCCTGCATGATAGTGTAGTTTATACTTTCTTGTCCTTTGGGATCAATGATTCCATTTTTTGAATTTTGAAAATATTTGAGGGTC
Organism: Lucinisca nassula; assembly: GCA_963580285.1. Lineage (NCBI taxonomy): Eukaryota > Metazoa > Mollusca > Bivalvia > Lucinida > Lucinidae > Lucinisca > Lucinisca nassula. The sequence goes on along the minus strand of OY757023.1, from coordinate 3,616,679 downwards.
ACTGATGATGCCCAATTGGCCGAAACTAGCTAGTCTGGCCCAAAAAACATGCACACTCCATATTTTTCCAGTTATGTGGTGTATTCCTTGCTTCAAAAGGATTACCCTTTCTAGAACATATTTAACGTCAATACAGCTGGTGTCTTGTCCTTTGGACCATTGGTTCCATTGTTGTGTTTTGAAAATATTTGAGGGTCATTGATGAGCCCTAATTGGACGAAACTAGCTAGTCTGGCCCAGAAAACATGTACACCCCATATTTTTCAGGTCTGTGGTGCATCCTTTGCTTCCAAAAAATAACCATTTCTAGAACATATTTACAGGGGTAATATTATTTTTCTTGTTTCTTCTCTAAAATATAGATTTTGGGTACTCGTTAGAACCGCCCCTTTCTAGAACATATTTAACGCCACTAAAGCTGGTGTCTGGGAAAGTGTGTGATCCAATGTTGAATTTTGAAAATATTTGAGGGTCACTGATGAGGCCTTATTGGTCGAAACTAGCTAGTCTGGCCCATGAAACATGTACACACCATAATTTTGCAGTTCTGTGGGTATTCTTTGCTTCCAAAGGATAACGCTTTCTAGAACATATTTAGAGGGGTAAACCTTATTTTTTCGGCGGCAGGGATTGAATGTCATTTCATCTCAGTGTCGGGTAAAAGTCACACAAAATTGAAGCAACGTCTCCAAAATGACCTAAATAGTGTTGACGGGGACGTTAAACCTCAAATCAAACAAACAAAACAAAACCTTATTTTTCTTATTTCTTCTCTAAAATATAGATTGTGGGTGCTCATTAGAACCGCCTCGGTGAGGAGGTTCTACTATGTAAACTTTGGGATCATTGATTCCATTGTTGAATTTTGAAAATATCTGAGGGTCACTGATGAGGCCTAATTGGCCGATACTAGTCTGGCCCAGAAAACATGTACACTCCATATTTTCCAGTTCTGTGGTGTATTCATTGCTTCGAAAGGATAACCCTTTCTAGAACATATTTAACGTCACTACAGCTGGTGTCTGGGAAAATGTGGCGGCCGTAAAATGTCTCCCTGCCCTACTTCATAGTGTAGTTTATATTTTCTTGTCCTTTGGAATCAATGATCCCATTGTTGATTTTTGCAAATATTTGAGTGTCACTGATGAGGCCTAATTGGCCAAAACGATCTTGTCTGGCCAAGAAAACATGTACATCCCGTATTTTCCACTTCTGTGGTATATTCCTTGCTTCCAAAGGATTACCCTTTCTAGAACATTGTTAACGTGATGAGAACCACAACCTCAGTGTTACTCCGATTATGGCTTGTGCGTCTGTACGGGAAGATAACCCAGGAGCGGCACCGAGTGAATTAACTTACGGATCATACTCTGAGTAGCTTGTTGTGCATGGTCGCCTCTGCACCGTTTGCATCACGGGCTATTCAATGTTCACAATTGCATTGTGCAACCTGGGTTGTACAATAAGAACTGATAGAAAAAAAAAAAAACAATCGTTTGATGTTAAAAAATAATGGTACAACCAGATATTCGTACAAACTTCAGATGTTAACTCCTAACCAATTACAACACAGAAATCGCTGTTCGAGTAATGCATAGCCCCTCCACCTACGTCGTGGAACATCGAGGAAAGACAAAGTACAAGCAGAAGAAAATTAAACAAATAACGCCTCAGATGTTTACTGATTGCACAATTTCTGTGTTGACAGGAAATATAAATGATTATAGAGTACTCTACTGCAGCAATATTACAAGTAATGAATGCCCTGGATCTAGCCATGGAAGTTGCTGGTGTATAGTCACCCAGAATGCGTCTTTCATGAAGATGCAACCGAAATTCTGATCTGTCATCAATGTTAGCCTTCGAAATCGCTGATCTATGTTTGTGGACAGTCGTATAAAGAACAATCTATAGTTAGAGACAGCATTTTTCTTGACACCTGGTCTCTTTAGTGGAGCGTAGTTTATTTATTTAACCTAGTTATACGGTCCAATTTGGCAGAAATGCTGATGAATAATCGTTGTTTTAGCATGAGCAAGTGAATGTAACATATTTTGTTCCGTAGACGTACACTTGACGCCGAAAACAGAATTTCATACGCTTTCTTTGAAACTATTTTTCAACGAACTGGAAAAGCCTTATCTGGTTTTGAAATACAGTCAGAATGTTGCTGCGGTATATCCATGCATTTAGTTTCTTCTCCAATAGTAGAAAAACTCCACAGATTGCCTTCTCGATTCAAACAAATGAAAAAACGTCATCTACCCTTTCTTCGAAGCCTTTATGTGATCTGTCTTCGAGGCAGTAATCTGTCTTCGCCGCAGCCGGTTGTACGGTGTGCGGTTTACCGCTTAAGCCTGCACAGGACAAGTGTGGTTAGGTAAACTGACCGGATCGATCTGACCTATAGTTTATCAACGACCTTTGAGAGTTCAACGTTCAAGCGTGGCAAGACTATTCCATGTTTCAGGGGAAGCAGGTTTCGGATTTCTTTTTTCACATGATTTTAAAAATATAAATAAGTTTTTTTATAATGCTATAATGTAGAAGTCGTGGCCAAGTGGTTAATATGATGCACAGAATTTCATACGATTTTCTTTGAAAATATTTTTCAACGAACTGGAAAAACCTTATCTGGTTTTGAAATACATGAATAGTCAGAATGTTGCTGCGGTATCTCCAGTCATTTAGTTTCTTCTCCAAAAGCAGCAAAAGTCAACAGATTGACTTCCCGATTCAACCAATCGAAAAAACTTCACCTACCCTTTCCTCGAAGCCTTTTATGTGATCTGTCTTCGAGGCAGTAATCTGTCTTTGCCGCAGCCGGTTGTACGGTGTGAAACGGTGCAGTGCACATTCTTTGGCCAGAAACTGGCAGCTGCCCATCATGAAATAGTGGAAGACAATGACAGAAAAAAATAGTTCCGATAATATGATGCCAATCCCAATACATGTATCGGTAATTTGGGGTTGAAAGGTGAGGTATTATGAAAATTATGGTGCAACCTGAACATTGTAACGTTATTGATAGGGCCGGCTAATCGGAGCTGAAAAGATAATCGACTATCAGTTCTGTTATTGTGATCAATAATCGATTACTTATCACTGAAGATTTGGCCATCATTCTACCTGTCTGGCTTTCTGTCTGAGCATGACTGCTTGCATATGTTGTACTTTATCATATTTATTGGAACAGACAGGCCTGAGCAAGAAGTGTAGACCTAGAGGCAAAATGCGGCGCCTCATCAGGAGTTGCACTGTTTGCCAATCACCCAGCTATTTTAGGTACAACTTTGGGTAGTAAACTGTACGTATCAAATAATCGAATATAAGCAAAACAATAATCATTTTTCATTTTTGTGGAATTTGTATATGATAAATCGATCCTACGATTAATCGTGCAACCTGAACAGTGATTGTTATTGATGTAATTCAACACCCGCGAGTAATGCAGAGCCCTAGAAACCACACTGTTACAGCAGCGAACCATATATTTTTGATCGAGTATTTAGCAATCGAAGTTATTTGGTGACCTAGAAGCTCCCACGTGGCTGTCCACGTGACCAATGACGTTTGTAAGAAAGTTAGGTGACGGTTTATTTACGGCAGCGTTAGGTTTTGACGCTGTGGCGTCATGTGCTGTGTGAAGGGATTTATCTGTAAATCTTGTTCGGGGCTCACATGTTTTGGCGTTCAAGCAAACACTGTGGTCCCAGGTCAGGCAAGCTGCGGTGCGTCGAATCAGAGTCTACACTGTTTGCTTAAAATACAAGATTGAAGGTTTAAGGGGAATGGGAAAACCTGGCAGATATTCCGCCATGTTTCAAAGGGAGGCAACTTTCGGAACTTCCTTTTCTCTTGTCTATAAGTTCTGTCCCACGGAAAAAAAGGGTCAACTCTAAAAGAGATAATTTGCCCAATTCTCGCGTTTAAGAGTTGATCCCTATTGACATGGGAGACAAAAATACGTTTGAAGGAGTTGCCTCCCCTGAACGTGCTCACATTCCCTTTGAACGGAAAGGTCTAAGTCTCCGTTCAGGACAATATTCCCAGCCTACATTTACAAAACATTTCTTCAGTGTTGTGAGTACTTTGATTTGCTATTCGTTTAATGTTTTTTTTTTTGTTGTTGTTTGTTTTTGTTTTTGTTTTCGATTGGTTGAATTGAGGTTTAACGGCCACAACAACACTGTATATGTCATTTTGGAGACGCTGCTTCCAATTCTGTGCGACTTTTACCCGACATGGAGATAAAATGACATCTCAAACACTGCTGTCTAATACCAGAGATTCAACTTCGATGAAGTTGATGTCGCACCTGCTCCCCACCTGCCCCACATAAAAATAAAAGTTTATTTAAGGCAGAAGAAATGAATATAGGGCTTTGAGAAGAATCCATCGCCTATATATGTGAGATAAAAAATGATTAAGTTCACACTGTGGAAAAGGTGATAAAAATTAACCCCAAGATAAAGTCCAAACCACATGCACATCCTCATACCATAGCAAAACACACACATAAAGTTTCAAAATGATCAATATAAAACTATAAGAGGAGTTGCGATGACAAGAGGTACCTATTGTATATCAACTGAAGCTTAAAATTGGCTAAGTTCACAATGTGCAAAAAGTGAAAAAAAAAAAATATTCTGAGAATTATGTCGAAACCACATGCACAACCTCATACCATGGCGAAAGCACACGCAAAGTTTCAAAATGATCGGTATTAAACTGCAAGAAGAGTTGCGATGACAAGAGGTACCTATCATATATCAATTGAAGGTTAAAAATGACTAAGTTCACAATGTAGAAAAAGTGACAAAAAATGATCCGACGATAAAGTCCAAACCACATGCGCATCCCCATACCATAGCAAACACACACACAAAGTTTCAAATTAATTGGTGTGAAACTGTAGGAGTTGCCTGTCAAGAGGTACTTATCGTATATCAAATGAAGCTTAGAAATGGCTAAGTTCATAATGTGCAAAAGTGAAAATAACTATTCTGAGAATTTTGCCGAAACCACATGCACATCCTCATACCATGGCGAAAGCACATGCAAAGTTTCAAAATGATCGGTATAAAACTGCAAGAGGAGTTGCGATGACAAGAGGTACCTATCATATATCAATTGAAGGTTAAAAATGACTAAGTTCACAATGTGGAAAAAGTGACAAAAAATGATCCGACGATCAAGCTCAAATCACATGCGCATCCTCATACCATAGCAAAAACACACGCAAAGTTTCAAAATAATCGGTGTGAAACTGTAGGAGGAGTTGCGATGACAAGACACCCAGTGTAAAATGTTGACGGAAAGACGGACGGACAACCGGACGGACGGAAACTTGCACGCCTATGTCTTCCTGCTAAAGCAGGTGCGACAAAAAACCAATAGGGCTTATAAGCATTGGACAGTCTGACTCGCACCATTAGTTGAATGTACATATAGCCATAACAGTTCCAACATGGGCCTCCGTGGCCTAGTATAGACCGGTTTGATGTGTAACGACCCGTTCAACAATGTATAGTTCATTTTGGAGACGTTGCTATACTTTACCCGACACTGAGATGAAATCTCAATCCCTGCCACCAAATGACATTAACAGTGTTTATATGCATGGACGGTTCGACTCGCACCACTTTGCCTGGACAGGCTTAGAACTTCTAAGCGGTTTACCAGTACTCATGTGCGGTCGGTTTCAGCTCTGCGTTCGGAAGCATCATGCAGCCCAATCTAGTTCTCCAAGCCCCGATGGGCGGGTTTAGCTACCTATATAACTAGTGTAGATACAGATGCGACGGTTATCAACAGGGTCAACACACTTTGTCATCATGTTGTCTTTGTTTGGTTTGAGGTTTATCGCCCCCGTCAACACTGTAAAGGTCATTTTGGAGACGTTGCTTCCAATTTTGTGGGACTTTTACCCAACACTGAGATGAAATGACACCTCAATCCCTTCCACCAAAAGACACCAACAGTGTTTATATGCATGGACGGTTCGACTCGCACCACTTTGCCTGGACAGGCTTAGAACTTCTAAGCGGTTTACCAGTACTCATGTGCGGTCGGTTTCAGCTCTGCGTTCGGAAGTATCATGCAGCCCAATCTATTTCTACAAGCCCCGATGGGCGGGTTTAGCTACCTATATAACTAGTGTAGGTACAGATGCGACGGTTATCAACAGGGTCAACACACTTTGTCATCATGTTGTCATGTTTTTACAAAAATAAAAGTCAACTTCAGAAACTCATAGGTGAAAAGGATAATTGGGTCGATTGTTCGTCATTCAATTGGGTCGATTGTTTATCAGTCGACCACCAGGTATAAAGCGTAGTAGCTTTTCAATGTTGTAGTCCACGTGACTCACACTGACAGACAATGGTTATTTATAGAACATAGTCGCGCCATTCTTTTCGCTATACAGTCGAACTTCAATGGCTCGAACACCTTAGGGACCTCGAAAATCTGTTCGAGACAGGGGTAGTTCGAGCCACTTAGGTTACTGTCAGAAGGCATAACTAGACACTTTTAGGCATCTTTTCGGTGTTCTATAATAAAAGTGCATGCTGTGTGTACTCATTAGAATCGCCTCATCGAGGAGATTCTAATGAGTACACACAGCATACATTTGCAAGAAAAAAGACTAAAATCTCCTTAATTATCCCCAACTATTTCTTCTGTATAGGATTTCGCTAGGGGCTCAAGAATGGGTTCGACTCAGCCATGGTGAACGAGCCATCGGTGTTCGAGCCATCGACGTTCTACTGTACGTGGTTTTAAAGAGTGTTGCGTGAGAGGATTATCAATAAGATATGCATTTGATTTAGCAAACAGTGAAGACCAAGATCAGACGCCGCAGAACGCGGCGTCTGATCAGCGTCTACCCTGTTTGCTTACAGTACAGGAATTTAAGGGTTATACGAAATAGTCTACACTCAGCGAAAATCGACCTACCAGTACCGCCAATGATTTGATTTTACAGTAGAACTTCGATGGCTCGAACACCGATGCCTCGTTTACCATGGTTGAGTCGAACCCATTCTTGAGCCCCTAGCGAAATCCTCTACATAAGAAATAGCGAAGGAAAATTAAGGAGATTTTAGTCTTTTATCTTGCCAATGTATGCTGTGTGTACTCATTAGAATCGCCTCGATAAGGCGATTCTAATGAGTACACACAGCATGCATTTTCATTATAGAACACCGAAAAGATGTCTAAAAGTATCTCGCTATGCCTCCTGACAGTAACCTCAGTGGCTCGAACTACCCCTGTCTCGAACAGATTTTCGAGGTCCCTAAGGTGTTCGAGCCATTGAAGTTCGACTGTATTATACAAGTTAATACCCTTCTATATCTCTAAAACAACATCTTTTTGATGAAATTTTGGAATATACTATTCCATTTTGGCTAATGCAGGGTTAAAATTATAGTAAGACTTACCTATTAATTACCAGTCGACAAAACTGCCGAGACACGCTAGATAGACACGAGAGAGAGAGAGAGAGAGAGAGAGAGAGAGAGAGAGAAGAGAGAGAGACAGACAGACAGACAGACAGATAGAGAGAGAGAGAGAATGAGAGAGAGGAAAAATGAGACGAGAGAGAGAGAGAGAGAGACAGACAGACAGACAGACAGACAGACAGACAGACAGACAGACAGACAGACAGACAGACAGACAGACAGAGAGAGAGAGAGACAGACAGAGACAGACAGACAGACAGACAGACAGACAGACAGACAGACAGACAGAGAGAGAGAGAGAGAGAGAGAGAGAGAGAGAGAGAGAGGAAAAATGATAGTGAGTGTAGAAACAGAGGAAATAAAAACATTTCCTACAGTAATGATAGCCGACCTTGTACAACAGTAAGCACCCAGCAGGCACATGGTGTAATTTTGGACGTCACATCAACGTCGGTGCGACATCGAGACGTTTATGTAACGGCAAATCTACGTCGGGGTGCACGTCATGACGTTGCATGGACGTTGATTTGGCGTTGCCCTAGCGACGTGTACCTGCTGGGCATATATCTTAAATCAACGTCGCATCAACGTCGGTGCAACGTCTATACGTTGCATTGACGTTGATACGACGTTGCTTACGTCATATGACCGTAAAGATAAAATAAGCGTCATTTGACGTCGCATATCAGAAACTCTGTATATAGCATCTTTAACAAATGTCCCCACCCCTGGAAAAACAACGTCTCCAAAATGACCTTTACAGTGTTGACGGGGACGTAAAACCTCAAATCAAACAAATCAAAACCTGGTGAAATTGCGCGGAGCTGAAGACGACCGCTTAGATGGTTTAAACCTGCCAAGGGAAAGTGGTGTGCGTCGAGCCGTTTCTTAAACACCGGTGGTTTCTTTAGGTGGTAGGGCAAAAAGTCGGGTAAATGTCCCAGAGCATCGGAAGCAAAGTCCGTCCCAAATAGCCTCAACAGTGCTGGCTGGGGCGTAAAACCTCGATACCTTCTTAGGGCTACCCTTGATAATTGAGGCAGTCCCAACTACCATTTTTCCGCCTCTGCAACGGCGCGGTCGGAGATCGAAGCGAGCGGGCCGACCCCGTCGTTCTACCACTGAGCCAACGGGGCCGGTAAATGCAAGTAGCATGCAGTGCAGCAGGTATCTAATCAAAGTAATGTATTTAGTTAGCGCCCAAATTTATCTGTATTAATAAAAAGTTTTTTAGAAAAGACAAAGACCACGAGCGCAGGTGTGTAAAGATATCGCGCTGGGGAGTAGTTGCGTGGGTGTGGGTGAATGAGTATACTGCAGCACCCCAGTCTCCACCACAAAGAGTATAGTAAAATCTGACGCTATATTCCCAAGAGACAAATCTAAAACATGGCTTACCTTTACAAGGTGAAATCGTCCATTAACAAGAAAGAATGAAGATTATCCAATATTGCTTTTAATTAAAGATCACACTGAGTACATGGTAGTAAAAAAAAGTCGATATACTAATATGTGTTCGTTACGCTCTGAAAAACACCCCCAATAATGAGAAATCCCCAAAATTAAAATCATCCACTAAGCCAGAGGCGTGTCAACCCCGTTACTATTTTTTGCAGCAAAACCAAAACTTAAGAAAAGTGGCCTAGCTGGCAATATCCTGATTCTCTCCCCTAAATTCGAAAATGGGGAAAATTTCTCAAAGACACTTTTTACACTAATGAATGCGTATGAATACAAAATCTGAGTCATTGAGGCGCTTGATTTTACAAATACCGTCCAGTACGATGCGCGAACGTCGTAACGCTGTCTGAAAAGGAGATAAGACGGATCTTACATTTCAGACATTTCCAGTAACAATAATAATTTTAATTACGGAATAAGCGGCATTTCGAGCATTCCGCTTATTCCGTAATGATAAAACCTGAAAGGTTAACCTAAAAATCTATCAAATCTTTCCAACGATAATAAACTGCAAATGCCTTAATTACGGAATAAGCTGTATTAATGAGAACTGCGCTTATTCCGTAATTATTAAATAATATCTTGGTTATGCAATCAATTTACTCGAAAAAAATAATAACTTTATCTGCATATCATACCTGGAAAAGCATCTATCTGTTGGTCCTATTAGTACATAGACGAACACTACCATCAAGGTATTGGTAACAAGACTGTGAAACGTTATAACCGTAAAGATGAAAACCCTTTCAAGACACTGGGAGATTCCTACCCTGCCATGCATTGAAAGAATGTTTTTTCTATTTGGACTGGGTATATATTGTTCCTGATTCTCTCCCCTATACGTTTTCTCCCCTATACGTTTTCTCCCCTGCAAGAAATCTTGCATTTTTTTCAATATCTTTCACTACCCCAAAAGCATACCATGCCCCTTTTCTCTCTGGAATGGATCCCCAAAGAAAACCCTTTCAAGACACTGGGAGATTCCTACCCTGCCATGCATTGAAAGAAAGTTTTTTTCTCTTTGGTCTGGGTATATATTGTTCCTGATTCTCTCCCCTATACGTTTTCTCCCCTATACGTTTTCTCCCCTGTAAGAAATCTTCCATTTTTCAATATCTTTCACTACCCCAAAAGCATACCATGCCCCTTTTCTCTCTAGAATGGATCCCCAAAGAAAACCCTTTCAAGACACTGGGAGATTCCTACCCTGCCATGCATTGAAAGAATGTTTTTTCTATTTGGACTGGGTATATATTGTTCCTGATTCTCTCCCCTATACGTTTTCTCCCCTATACGTTTTCTCCCCTGCAAGAAATCTTGCATTTTTTCAATATCTTTCACTACCCCAAAAGCATACCATGCCCCTTTTCTCTCTGGAATGGATCCCCAAAGAAAACCCTTTCAAGACACTGGGAGATTCCTACCCTGCCATGCATTGAAAGAAAGTTTTTTCTCTTTGGTCTGGGTATATATTGTTCCTGATTCTCTCCCCTATACGTTTTCTCCCCTATACGTTTTCTCCCCTGTAAGAAATCTTCCATTTTTCAATATCTTTCACTACCCCAAAAGCATACCATGCCCCTTTTCTCTCTAGAATGGATCCCCAAAGAAAACCCTTTCAAGACACTGGGAGATTCCTACCCTGCCATGCATTGAAAGAATGTTTTTTCTATTTGGACTGGGTATATATTGTTCCTGATTCTCTCCCCTATACGTTTTCTCCCCTATACGTTTTCTCCCCTGCAAGAAATCTTGCATTTTTTCAATATCTTTCACTACCCCAAAAGCATACCATGCCCCTTTTCTCTCTGGAATGGATCCCCAAAGAAAACCCTTTCAAGACACTGGGAGATTCTACCCTGCCATGCATTGAAAGAATGATTATTTCTCTTCTGAGTGGGTATATATTGTTCCTGATTTTCTCCCCTATACATTTTCTCCCCTATACGTTTTCTCCCCTGCAAGAAATCTTGCATTTTTCAATATCTTTCACTACCCCAAAAGCATACCATGCCCCTTTTCTCTCTGGAATGGATCCCAAAAGAAAACCCTTTCAAGACACTGGGAGATTCCTACCCTGCCATGCATTGAAAGAAAGTTTTTTCTCTTTGGTCTGGGTATATATTGTTCCTGATTCTCTCCCCTATACGTTTTCTCCCCTATACGTTTTCTCCCCTGTAAGAAATCTTCCATTTTTCAATATCTTTCACTACCCCAAAAGCATACCATGCCCCTTTTCTCTCTAGAATGGATCCCCAAAGAAAACCCTTTCAAGACACTGGGAGATTCCTACCCTGCCATGCATTGAAAGAATGTTTTTTCTATTTGGACTGGGTATATATTGTTCCTGATTCTCTCCCCTATACGTTTTCTCCCCTATACGTTTTCTCCCCTGCAAGAAATCTTGCATTTTTTCAATATCTTTCACTACCCCAAAAGCATACCATGCCCCTTTTCTCTCTGGAATGGATCCCCAAAGAAAACCCTTTCAAGACACTGGGAGATTCCTACCCTGCCATGCATTGAAAGAATGATTATTTCTCTTCTGAGTGGGTATATATTGTTCCTGATTTTCTCCCCTATACATTTTCTCCCCTATACGTTTTCTCCCCTGCAAGAAATCTTGCATTTTTCAATATCTTTCACTACCCCAAAAGCATACCATGCCCCTTTTCTCTCTGGAATGGATCCCAAAAGAAAACCCTTTCAAGACACTGGGAGATTCCTACCCTGCCATGCATTGAAAGAAAGTTTTTTCTCTTTGGTCTGGGTATATATTGTTCCTGATTCTCTCCCCTATACGTTTTCTCCCCTATACGTTTTCTCCCCTGTAAGAAATCTTCCATTTTTCAATATCTTTCACTACCCCAAAAGCATACCATGCCCCTTTTCTCTCTGGAATGGATCCCCAAAGAAAACCCTTTCAAGACACTGGGAGATTCCTACCCTGCCATGCATTGAAAGAAAGTTTTTTCTCTTTGGTCTGGGTATATATTGTTCCTGATTCTCTCCCCTATACGTTTTCTCCCCTATACGTTTTCTCCCCTGTAAGAAATCTTCCATTTTCAATATCTTTCACTACCCCAAAAGCATACCATGCCCCTTTTCTCTCTAGAATGGATCCCCAAAGAAAACCCTTTCAAGACACTGGGAGATTCCTACCCTGCCATGCATTGAAAGAATGTTTTTTCTATTTGGACTGGGTATATATTGTTCCTGATTCTCTCCCCTATACGTTTTCTCCCCTATACGTTTTCTCCCCTGCAAGAAATCTTGCATTTTTTCAATATCTTTCACTACCCCAAAAGCATACCATGCCCCTTTTCTCTCTGGAATGGATCCCCAAAGAAAACCCTTTCAAGACACTGGGAGATTCCTACCCTGCCATGCATTGAAAGAATGATTATTTCTCTTCTGAGTGGGTATATATTGTTCCTGATTCTCTCCCCTATACATTTTCTCCCCTATACGTTTTCTCCCCTAAAAGAAATCTTGCATTTTTCAATATCTTTCACTACCCCAAAAGTATACCATGCCCCTTTTCTCTCTGGAATGGATCCCCAAAGAAAACCCTTTTAAGACACTGGGAATTCCCTTCCCTTGCATGGCAGGTAAGTATGTTTGTTGTGTCGTCGACTGGTATATATTGTTCCTGATTCTTTCCCCTATACGAATTTTCCCCTATAAAATTTTCTTTTAAGTGAATATATATATACTATGCAAGCGTCTGTGTGACACTGATCAAGAAAAGTAGTTCCAATTTCAGTATTTTTTACCAAAAAAAATATTGGATCCCCTAGGGGAAAGAATCAGGATATTGCCGCCTAGCTTAGACATGGGCCCCGTCAAGCGATTTTGGTACTTATCGCCTATGCGAGCAGCGAAGGTTCAGGCGAGCCTGCGCATCCGCGCAGACTCGCCAGAATCTTCGCTGCTCGCTCATACAAGCAGTGAATCAAGAGGAACCTTCAGACAGAAAGCCATATCCCTGGCCCCTCTGAATGGCTGGGCATGCGCAGTTACAATTTGTCATGACGGAATGCTCGAAGGCACGAATTCGCTTGGCGGGGCTCACATGATAATGAGTACTTCTTATCAGCGCTAATGCGGCACCCTTTCACTCCTGCGTTTTTGAAATGTACATTTCAAACTTTGAATTTTGACACGCCCTTTCTTGTTCAGTGAAAAATTTACAACCAATTATTAATAGCAAAAAATCTAGATCCTAATAAGACTGCTCATTCTGAGCCATCTCAGCATGATCTACACTGTTTGAAGGAAGGACGATAGTGTACCTAAGTTTTACCCATATATGACAATGGAATCTTCCGTCTAATGAGTTTGGCGTGGTCCTTTTTCAATTATAGTGGTGCCAGCTTTGTTTTGTTTGAGGTAAGTTGTACACAGATGCGTGTACTTTGATCAAACAGTGCATAACCAAATCAGACGCCGCGATCTGCGGCGTCTGATCTGGGTATACACTGTTTGCCAATGTCCCAAAAAATGGGACGCCAGGCATATATGAGTCAACACCACTTTGGCGATAGAGAGGGACTAATTTCCCATACCGAATGAATGTCATTTGACATGTCTGTCATTTGACATACCACTAGTAACGTTTCTTATCCTGATTATGAAGGGTTAATCCAATGGGATTAGTCTGTGTAAGAAAGCGCCCCCACCCATAGGAGCTTGAAGAAATATATGGGCTGCATGATGCTTCCACGCAGAGCTGAATCCGGCCCGCACACTAGTACTGGTAAACCGCTTAGAGGATCTAAGCCTGTCCAGGAACCGCGGTGCGAGGCGGGACCGTCCATGCTAATAAACCCTATTGGTTTCATTGGGCGAAAGGGCTTGAGATGTCATTTCATCTCAATGTCGGGTAAAAGTCCCACAAAATTGGAAGCAACGTCTCCAGTGTTGACGGGGACGTTAAACCTCAAATCAAACAAACAAACTGTGTAAGAAAAGTAATACTAACTAAACGTTCATTGTTCATGTATTTATCATGAGAGGATTTTTCTCATGAACCAACCAAAAAATAATAATAATAACCCTTTGTGTACCAAATGGAATCGTTCTCATGTTTGATACCAGGAGTCCATTTCAAAATTAAGGGATGTCAGGTTGTGTTTTCTTCAAAACGTATTTTGAAAGTGGCTTAACTTTTCGAAAACAGTGTAGGCCCTGATCAGACGACGCGTTCTGGGCCTGCACTATTTGCTAATTACCGATATTGGGTTTCTGGAACAAAATGGACTAATATAAGTTACTTAATGGATTTTTTAGGATTTACAGATGTTGCGATATTGTACTTGGAATTTTTCATTTAGTGGAGGTTAAAGGTTTGCTGTCAGCAAATGGGCTAGATTTATAGATTCTGGACCGCTTAGAGGATCTAAGCCTGTCCAGGAACCGCGGTGCGAGGCGGACCGCCCATGCTAATAGACCCTATTGGTTTCATTGGGCGACAGGGCTTGAGATGTCATTTCATCTCAATGTCGGGTAAAAGTCTAAAAAATTGGAAGCAACGTCTCCAAAATGACCTACAGTAGTGTTGACGGGGACGTTAAACATCAAATCAAACAAACAAATCTCATCGACTCTTATGAATGAAACGTTGTTTCAACGTTGGTAAAATGCAAGCAACTTCGACCAAATCCTGAACAACTACAGTTCATCAGCACTGGAATGTCGTGGGATGTGTTTCTATATGTTTAGCATTTATTTATTAGAAATTTTATGACATACATATACATACATACATACACAAGTACATAGTACTTATATGTCAGTGGATTGGATATTAGGCTAGGCCTATCTTCATCCTCTCCAAGACGGTCCAGCATAGTTTTGTAAGGGGCGTAAACTCATAAAACACATAGCAGCATATAAGGTAAGTATTTTGTGATGTTTGAAGGTACTTTTCCTTATTTCTCCATATAAGCCTATGTTATGGGTAATCATTAGAACCGCCTCGGTGAGGCGGTTCTAATGAATACCCCACAACACAGTTTTTTTTTGGGTGAATTGACAAAAACTATTCTCCAGTTATCAAAAAATAATTTTCTTATTTGCAGATATGATACAAATCTGTTACTTTTTGTCTCGCCAAGGGATATGTACCCAGCAAAGACTCAGATCAGCCTTATGTATACCGACGCATCAGCGCATTCTTATGAACGATTCCGTTAGGCGTATTGACAGCCCCGTAACTTGAAGAGCCTTCATTGAAGACTGCTTTCTAGGCTGAGTATAGTAAAGCAGTTTGACGTTTGACTTTACTTTGTGAGTGAGTGTTTGCGTTTTACGTCCCACCAACAGCTAAGGTCATAAGGAGACGGGACCTTGGTTTAAAGACTAATCCGAAAGTCTGGAGAAGCCCGGAATCAATCATGCGACCCCTGGTTTACAAGGCGAGTAGCATAACCACTACACCACGGGGGCTTCTGACTTTACTTTGTACACATGGCACGTTTTCATCTGTCGTGGCCTAAATTACGCCTTTACAAATACATTGTAAACTTTACCGCCGAAAAATAACGAACGTTTTAAGATAAAAATTGTGATAGTTGTCTTATTTCTGCTCATTAATATAAATTGTGGGTACTCTTTAGAACCGCCTCGAATATTTTTCTTATTTCTGCTCATAAATATAGATTGTTGGTACTCGTAAGAACCGCCTCGAATATTTTTCTTATTTCTGCTCATAAATATACATTGTTGGTACTTGTTAGAACCGCCTCATCGAGGCGGTTCTAACGAGTACCCACAATCTATATTTCAGAGCAGAAATAAGAAAAATAGGTTTACCCCTGTAAAGCCACATCTAATATACAAAAGTGGGATTCAAGGGGGTCAAATTTATATAGGTGTGTTTTCGTGATGTATGATAAGCACTGGCATGAGCTTGATCGGTACCAGCTCTGAGTCAGTATCACAACAGAACAGAACTTTATTTAACTAACAACTTCTCAGGCCACTCACAGTTGGAGTATTTTGTTTGATTTGAGGTTTAACGTCCCCGTCAACACTGTAACGGTCATTTTGGAGACGTTACTTCCAATTTTATGGGAGTTTCACCCGACATTGAGATGCAATGACATCTCTAGCCCTGCCGCCCAATGAAACCAATAGTTTTTATTAGTATGGACGGTCCGACTCGCACCGCTTTGCCTTGGCAGGCTTAGATCCTCTAAGAGGTTTACCAGTACTCGTGTGCGGGTCGGTTTCAGCTCTGCGTGGAAGCATCATGCAGCCCATATATTTCTTCAAGCCCCGATGGCGGGGGCCGTCACAGTTGGAGAAAGAGAATGAATATACGCATGTACATACAGTCGAACTTCAATGGCTTGAACACCTTTGGGACCTCGAAAATCTGTTCGAGACATGGGTAGTTCGAGCCACTGAGGGTGACGGTCAGGAGGCATAACGTGATACTTTTGAACATCTCTTCGATGTTGTATAATGAAAATGTATGCTGTGTGTTCTTATTAGAATCGCCTCACCGAGGCGATTCTAATGAGTACACACAGCATACATCTGCAAGATAAAAGACTAAAATCTCCTTAATCATCCTCCACCATTTCTTATCTTGAGGACTTCCCTAGGGGCTCATGAACGAGTTCGACCCAACCATGGTAAACGAGCCATCGGTGTTCGAGCCATCGAAGTTCTACTGTACATGTACAAACACCTGTCAAAATATCGAAAACATCACAAACACACTATTATTTAATTTTAACTCGCTAATAAAGCTTTTGTCCACATGGGTTTCCTACCTCAACTCAAAACATAAGCCGCGGGCACCCGTAAACAACCGCCTCATATAGGCTGTTCTAACGAGTTCACGCCGACCCCCGCCCATCGGGGCTTGAAGAACTATATGGGCTGCATGATGCTCCCACGCAGAGCTGAAACCGATCTGCACACGAGTACTGGTAAACCGCTTAGAGGATCTAAGCCTGCCCAGGCAAAGCGGTGCGAGGTCGGCCCGTCCATGCTTATAAACCATATTGGTTTCTTTGGCGGCAGGGCTTGAGATGTCATTTCAACTCAATGTCGGGTAAAAGTCCCACAAAATTGGAAGCAACGTCTACAAAATGTCCGTTACAGTGTTGACCGGGACGTTAAACTTCAAATTAAACAAACAAACTAACGAGCACACACAATCCATGTGCCGACCTGAACCATGCACAATATCAAAATCTTTTAGCTAAAAAAAAAAAAAAAAAAAAAAAAACATCGTTTTTCGTGGTAAGATTTCAATACATTTGAAAAGGCGTGTTTTCGTATTGTAACGGGAATGCCGTCATTTAGGCCTCTGTGTCACTGAATTAGGTATAGTTACATCTTAATTGCAACCACTTGGTCGGTATCTCTGCTGGTGGATGATTCGTTCGTCCCCGAGGATATCATCAGCTCAGTATCAGTTCCTCAGTGCTGAGGTTGATACTACGGTGTTGACGTCAGCACTCAAGTACTGATTTAAATAACTATAATATATCTTTAACTTTTGCAGTATAAAATTCTAACTTTTCTAAAACTAAGACTGACTTGTCAGGTGAGAAATGTATCTTAGCGGATTTGGTTGCCACATTTTGTTACATTTTAAACATTGCAAGTCTCGCTACTTTGGACATCTCCTTCCTGATGCCCGGGACTTCCATGGAGCTTGAGCCATGTTTGCTGATGTTGGCTCGGTGGGTGGGGGGGGGGGGGGGGGGGGGGGGCTCCTATCTGGATCGGGCGTCTCTTGCCTGATGCCTCCAGCTGACATGTATCATGAGCTACGTCGGTCGGTGTGTGCTCGGAGGAGGATGTGCTGTGTTTGCCGGATCTTGTCCGTCATGCGTTTCGATTTCAAAACTTTGGGGTTTAGACACACTGATCAAGATTAAATATCAGAAAGGCCTCTGTGTCACTATATATACCTTAATTTAAAGTGTATTGGGATACTCCAAAATCTAACCGTTAGGATTTAAACTTCTTCATGAGAAGTAGAGGAAAAGCCTATATTAAGACCACCTTTTGGACTGTTCAAAAGTGGTCTTAAAGACCACTTTTGAACAGTCACAAAGGTGGTCCCTGACCAGAGGACATTGTAGGCAGAAAACACAAAGACAAATTAAGACCACTTTTGAACAGTCCCAAAGGTGGTCCCTGACCAGAGGACATTGAAGGCAGAAAACACAAACAAAAATTAAGTGTACCCTTCAAAATAAGCTTTTTTAGCAGAATTAGTCCTAATTTTAGGTGGTCTTAATAGCGGAGTTTCACTGTATCTCACTTGAAGGATAGTATCAAAGCACTGTGAGTACTGGTGGGTCGATTGTCTCTGGGAAAATAGCTCCTTTAATGTAAGCTAATAGTTTAGACCCCGACCAGACGCCGCGAAAACAACAATTTTACTGAATAAGTGTGGTTTAAGGGGTCAGAAGTTTTTTTTTTCTTTTTGTGTGTGTCAGGGGGAGGGGGTGGTGGTTACGGCCTATTAAAGATTATTTCACTCATATCGATGGTTGGTTGGTTGATTTGAGGTTTAACGTCCCCGTCAACACTGTAAAGGTCATATTGGAGACGTTGCTTCCAATTTTGTGGGACTTTTACCCGACATTGAGATGAAATGACCTCTCAAGCCCTGACGCCCAATGAAACCAATAGGGTTTATTAGCATGGACGGTCCGCCTCGCACCGCGGTCCCTGGGCAGGCTTAGATCCTCTAAGCGGTTTACCATTACTAGTGTGCGGGCCGGATTCAGCTCTGCGTGGAAGCATCATGCAGCCCATATATTTCTTCAAGCCCCTATGGGCGGGGGCCGTCACTCATATCGAGCCGATTGTTAATCAGAGGTGGGCGAAAACCGGAATACCTGGAGAAAAAACACCTGACCTTCCGTTGCAGAACTTGGCGTCTCACATGGCATCACAGAGGTGAGAGGCCTATTAAATGATTAAGAGTCAGCGCTCTTATCCACTCGCAGACGGAGGCCCGTCAGTGGGGTTAGAATAATATAGGCGTGTTTTCGTGATGTTGCAGGGTGAAAACTTTAAATCTCTACACTGGCTCTGGTTATGATACGAGTATAAGGATTTGCATATTGAAAATTATTTTATCATATGACGTCGCGTCTGAGCGTGTAATAACGTCATGTATTATTTTCGATAATCCACTAGTGGATTAAATATGCAAATTAGCTAGATACGTCCCGTAACGTTACATGTACGACGTCCTTAATGACGTCGCGTTTACTAAAAGCGGAATGTTGACATTTTTGTATACAATCGTGAATAAAATACGCTTTGAATGTCATATGATAAATAGAATCTTGCATTCGTGCTCATGTATTATTAAATTTATTAAACTCGTTGAGAAAAAGGGATAAAATGCTCGGCAAAGCCTCGCATTTTATCCCTTTTCCTCAACTCGTTTAATAAATTCAATAATACATGAGCACTCATGTAAGATCCTCTATATATGTTACAATGAGAACCATTTGTTAGACTGGCAATTGCTCCAAATATGCTTTCCTCTTATTACTATTGTAGTTGTTATTGTTGTTATTGTTTCTATCAAACCATCTAATTATCATTCTTTAAGAACTTTTCTGCAGCAATCGCCGTCAGCTTCCGTCGTGACGTCTTTCCGGTGTGGGTTTGTGGGAAATCTTTTAAGAACATGTAGAAAGTAGGTACAACTGTGAACATTCTCGTTTTGTCATTGTGAATTTCTTCGCAGAAAGACCGCAGACGGTCTTCCGTTACATCCATTTCGTGTTCTAGAATGACGCATGCGCAAACCACTTGGAATAAGACGTCATGCGGCACAGGTACACAGATGGCGCGATCAACTCCTTGACAGCTTTCTAACACGTGTTCTAGAATGGTTGGCGCGACGTTGAAGCCGCCAGACAAAATCATCTCCGACTTCCGCCCAACACAGAAGAACAAACCATCTGACGTCATATAACCAATATCGTCCGTCCGAAACCAACCGTCATCAGTAACGCATGCTCTCGTCTTCTCGGTGTCGTTATAGTAACCGTTGAAAAGACAGTCTATTTTCACGTACAACTCTCCCTTTTCATGAACAGAAACTATCTCTTCATTTTCATCGACAATTTTCATCTCAACCCCAGGGAACGGGAAACCTATAGAATATTCCTGGAAATCTTCAGCGTTTTGTACGCTAATTTTTGTGCAAGCGAAAAACTCCGACGACCCGTATAGGCAGGTGAAGTGTTTGCACATTTTGCCGAGGCAGTGTGCAAAATGTTGAGTTATTGGTTGACCACCAGTTATAACTGTCTCCAGTGGCCAGTCTGCTGGTATATCTTCCTGAAAGATAAGGAACAGCACCATGTTTATATTTATTGTATACGCCCATGGGCATAAACATTTAACAAGTAGGTTGGCAAACGCGGCCCATAACAAGTATAAGCTTTCACACAAAAAAGAGGCTCACGGGCAGAGCTCTGACACAGAATTGCTATCACATTTGTACAAGCCCATATTTATTGTCATATTTGTGAAGGCGAATACAAAATATACATCTACAAACCCTCGACCACGACGGACCACTGCCTATCCTATAAGCTTTTTCGGCCCTGGTGAGCTCATTACAATAACTCACCCGTGTGACATAGTGCATTTTTCACAGCTCCAAAATGGCTACTTTTCTGAAGAAATTCCGTGATATTTTTTTTATAAATGCTCAAAACATAGGTTGAGGGTGCTCGTTAGAACCGCCTCAATGAGGCGGTTCTAACGAGTACCCACAACCTATGTTTTGGAACAGAAATAAGAAAAATAATGTATATCCCCGTAAACCCCAGTTTTCTCTATATAAAGTGGGGTTTAGGGGGGGGGGGGGTCTTCATTTCACGGACTTGTTCACGTGATGTAAAAAATATTCTCCCGCCTTTAGCAAAATGTTTGGGTCAATCTTCTATATATATAAAGTTTCGGAAAGTTGTCTACTTAACTTCAACAGTTTTGAAGCATTCCATTTGATAAGATGTTAACAGTATATGTGCCGTTTTAAAGATGAAAAAGTACTTTTTGACATCTTTACAGCATTTGCAACTTAGCCATTTCAGACATTAGTCTTCAGTCGGCTGGATCCTGGATGCAGCCATTGCAAAATACAGTTAATTGTATAAAACACATTTCTTTGGATGTAACTCTAGACAGTCACATTTAATATGTGCCAAGCGTAGACCTAGCTTTTTGTAAAAGTTTACAGATATTTTCGAAGGGACATAACTCCATAAACAATTTGGCGTGGATTACGACCTCGGAACGATATGCGCTGCTCCACATCAATAAAGTTTGAGCTTGTTCGAATGTTCCCTGAAGGAGAAGTTAGCCACAAACAGAATATTTGCAGAAAGTTTCAAAGGGGTATAACTCAATTAATATTTGGTGGACCCAAACCTCGAAGCAATATGCACTGCTCCACAAAATGGCCACGTTTCAACTTGATCGGATCTAAATTGTAGGACGAGTTAGGCACGAAAATAATATTTACTGAAATCTGCAAATGGGCATAACTTTATTAATATTTGGTGAACTACGCTCGTATAGCCTCGAAATAATGTGCGCTGCTCCATATTTTGATCAAACTATATTAAGTTTCAACTTGTTCAAATGTTAAATGTAGGAGGAGTTAGCCAGAGTTATCTACCTGTCTGTCCATGAAAGCGTTAAGCAGAGATGGGAGAACCAGGCAGTTGGTACACCTCTCTCTCGAGATCACGTCAATCATAAATCCCACAGTATCCACTGGTGGGTCGCAGTATCCGGACCTAGTCACTCGGGTGTGCCCTGTTACCACAGTCAAGGGGAAACCACCAATCCACGTAAACGGTCTAGAAATGAAAAAAAAAAAAATCCAATCATTTTGTACTCATCATGTGAACAAGTCCGTGAATTGAACCCCCACCCAAACACAGTGGCCATTTTGTGGAGCGCTGTGGTACAGTGGTAAAGCGTCGGATTTGAGATCGAGAGGTAGCCGGTTCGATCCCCGCAAGCGCCAAGTGTTGTTTCCTTGAGCAAGAGACTTTATCCACATTGCGTAGTACTGGTTCATACCCAGGAAAAGAGGGCCACATAGAAGATTAGTACTTGTTCTAAATGTGTTACCCTCTAGAAATAAGGTCGATTTTTATTTATTATTATTATTATTATTATTATTATTATTATTATTATTATTATTATTATTATTATTATCATTATTATTATTATTATTATTAACACACACGAATTAGTCCTACTCTATATAAAGAAAACCGGGATTTACCGGGGTATACATTATTTTGCTTATTTTTGCTTCAACACATAGGTTGTAGGTACTCGTTAGAACCGCCTGAATGAGGCGGTTCTAACGAGTACCCATAACCTATGTTTGCAGTAAAAAATAAGAAAAAAATATCATGGATTTTCACAAGAAAAGTAGATATGTAAAATGTCTTATGTCACACGGGTGTGTTTTTGTTTGATTGTTTGTTTGATTTGAGGTTTAACGTCCCCGTCAATAATGTAAAGGTCATTTCTGAGACGTTGCTTCCAATTTTGTGGGACTTTTACCCGAGATTGAGATGAAATGACTTCTCAAGCCCTGCCGCCCAATGAAATCAATAGGGTTTATATGCACGGACGTGCCGACACGCACCGCTTTGCCTGGGCAGGCTTAGATCCTCTAACCGGTTTCACCTCTGCGTGGACGCATCATGCAGCCCATCTATGTCTTCAAGCCCCGATGGGCGGGGGCGAAACACACGGGTGTGTTATCGTAATAATGAAGGGTCTTGTTGGGTCGATTGTTTGTCAATCGATCCAAAATTACTAAGCGCAGATGCTTTATGGGGTTTTCAGGGGGTGTACATTATTTTTCTTATTTCTGTTCAAAAACTACCCACAAGAACCGCCTCGCTCATATGCAATTATAACTATACTCAGAGGCAATAAAAAGTATACAGTTTTTTATCTAGAATACCGGATCTTGTATTTCTGTCTGCAATAAAATATGCCTATGTCCGCTTTCTCCAAAGGTCTAAGTTTGCAAAACTCCAATTCTTTTCCTGTTGCAGTTATCCATGATGGAGTTATTGCCCTTAATTGAAAATCAATAATTCCAATACAATCTCGTGTTGTACATGACATTAAAAACTATGCATACCGCAAAAGTCATGTACGAAAGTTCATCGATAAGACCACAACATTACTTTGCTATTAAACCCAAACAAACAGCTCCAAACTCAATTGGAATTTCTGCCTGTTCCGGATAATCTCCCTTTCAAGTAAACTCATATTGATTTAAATGAGTTTTTTTTTTTCTCAAATCTTGTAAGATTTGTTTGTTTGATTTGAGGTTTAACGTCCCCGTCAACACTGTAAAGGTCATTTTGGAGACGTTGCTTCCAATTTTGTAGGACTTTTACCCGACATTGAGACCATGAAATGACTTCTCAAGCCCTGCCGTTCAATGAAACCAATAGGGTTTATAAGCATGGAGGGACCGACTCACACCCCTTTGCCTGGGCAGGCTTAGATCCTCTAAGCGGTTTACCAGTACCCGTGTGTGGTCGGTTTCAGCTCTGCATGGAAGAAACATGCAGCCCATCTATTTCTTCAAGCCCCGATGGGCGGGGGCCAGCACTTGACACTTTCGCATAATTATTGTTTTGCTCGGCATCTTTATGCTTACTTCAAAGTTAACCCTCTAAAATTGCTCAATGAAAAGTTAATCACCAATACAAATTCCATAGAAACATAATGCATTTAATCAAAGGAAGAACGTTAAAGGCGGAAATGCCATTTTCTTGGAGAAAAGATGTTGCACTTTACCTTGTGTTTAATTTGTTTGATTTGAGGTTTAACGTCCCCGTGAACACTGTAAAGGTCATTTTGGAGACGCTGCTTCCTATTTTGTGGGACTTTTACCCGACATTGAGATGAAATGACATCTCAAGCCCTGTCGCCCAACGAAACCAGTAGGGTTTATAAGCATGGCCGGGCCGACACGCACCGCTTTGATTGGGCAGGCTTAGATCCTCTAAGCGGTTTACAAGTACCCGTGTGTGGGTCGGTTTCGGCTGTGCGTGGAATCATCATGCATCCCATATATTTCTTCAAGCCCCTATGGGCGGAGGCCGTTGTGTTTAATTTCAATATGCGACATATTCTTGCCTTCTTTGAATTTGTTGCAGTTATAATCATTTATTGAATACGGACCCCACACATCGGGCTTGAAGGTAAGGGTAAGGGCGAGGATTATGGCCATGTAAAATAGATTTAAGCCCCCAAGTGGAATTCTTTCCACTGACCCTTCCAAGGCGGTTCTTCTGTGGCGGTTTATTTATGTTGTTGTTTGTTACTTACTGTGTGTATCAATTGTGTCTTTTTATTTTGGATGGCCATTTGGCCATTTTGTGGGAACGTAACTGTCCTTATGGCATTCCTTTGTTTAGGTTTCCATTATGGTCTGGTCGCTTCATGTTTGCGTTTCTGTCCCTTTGTTGTCTTTGATGGGTGGAGTTAGTTAATTGTATCGATTCTTGATCTTTGTTTTACTTCTACTTTGAAGAAATAAATGGGCTGCATCCCAGCCTGCAAAGCATGTCGGGCCAACGTCGGGCCGACAGCTATCTCTGTTTTGTGCTAGCTTGAATGATGCTTCCACGCAGAGCTGAATCCGACCGCACACGAGTACTGGTTACCCTCTTAGAGGATCTAAGCCTGCCCAGGGAAAGCGGTTCGAGTCGGACCGTCCATGCTTACAAACCCTATCGGTTTCATTGCGCGACAGGGCTTGAGATGTCATTTCATCTCTATGTCGGGTAAAAGTCCCACAAAACTGGTAGCAACGTCTCCAATATGACCTATTTAGTGTTGACGGGGGCGTTAAAGATCAAACCAAACAAACAAACAAACATTTATTGAATAACACTTATTCAAAACACATGTTTAAAAGGAAGCCACTCAAGACAAAATATTGGATCAGACCCCCTGTCCATTTCAAGTGACGCTATTTCATCCTTTAAATGCGGAGTGGTTGTTCTTATTTACGTATGATGCCTCATATGTACTGTGAAACACTTATACTTGGCGGACATTTTATTTTGGCGCTATTGGCGGTCAAGGAAAAAACCGCCAAAATTAAAAACCGCCAATAATGATGAAAAAGAATACTCGTTACAAACTGGCAGAACTTTATTTCCAATACACATCGCAAGTATGGTAATGGACGATACAACATTTTATCAAAAGTGTTTCTCTGCTTAAAGTCATTTAGCATCCTCAACAAAGCTAGATGAAAGCAAATGCGCTAGACCGTAATTATCAAAAATTGAATACTTGATATTTATTGGCAGTCACAGTTTGCCTGTGAATTTACCGAGTAATTAAATAACAATAGAACCGACTGACTGTTGAAAATTACCGTATATGACTTGCAAATCGCCAAGTTAAACGCTCATGCATAAGAGCTACTTCAGAAATCACGGATTTTATTTATATATTTTGAAAATTGAAAATCCGCCAAAATATAAATCCGCCAAAAGGTCCACTTATAGAAACCGCCAAATTTAAGTGTTTTACAGTATGTCAAGATGGAGACACTGGGACGCAAATCGGCATTCTGTAACTTGTATACAGTCAAACTTCAATATCTCGAACAGCTCTGGGACCACGAAAATATCTTCGAGATAGGGGTAGCTCGAATTACTGAGGTTTACTCATCGTGCAAAGCCATAAGCCATAACGGGGGTCACAGTAATTTAAAATATCTTTACAATCTTCTATATAATAAGGGTATGTTGTGTGTAGTCATTAGCATCGCCTCTAAAGGTATGTTGTGTGTATTCATTAGAATCGCCTCATTGAGGCGATTCTAATGAGTAAACACAACATACCTAATTGCTTCATTGAGGTGATTCCAATAAGTACACAAAACATATCTTTTTAAGATAAAATGAGAAAAATCCATGTACAGTCGAACTTCAATGGCTCGAAAACCTTTGGGACCTCGAAAATCTGTTCGAGACAGGGGTAGTTCGAGCCACTGAGGTTACTGTCAGGAGGCATAACGAGATATTTTTAGACATATTTTCGGTGTTCTATAATAAAAATGTATGCTGTGTGTACTCATTAGAATCGCCTCATCGAGGCGATTCTAATGAGTACACACAGCAAACATTTGTAAGATAAAAGATTAAAATTTAATTATCCCCCACTATTTCTTATGTAGAGGACTTCGCTAGGGGCTCAAGAATGGGTTCGACACATCCATGGTAAACGAGCCATCGGTGTTCGAGCCATCGAAGTTCTACTGTATTATCATAAATATATGTGTATCTGAAGCTTTGGGACATTTTCTCAAGGGACTCCAGAACTAGCTCGAATTAGCCAAAGTAAACGAATTATCCATGTTCGAGTTATCAAAGTTTAACTGTACTTACTTTTGCCTCCGCCCCCGCCCATAGGGGCTTGAAGAAATATATGGGCTGCATGATGCTTCCACGCAGAGCTGAATCCGGCCAGCACACTGGTACTGGTAAACCGCTTAGAGGATCTAAGCCTTTCCAGGAACCGCGGTGCGAGGCGGACCGTCCATGCTCATAAACCCTATTAGTTTCATTGGGCGACAGGGCTTGAGATGTCATTTCATCTCAATGTCGGGTAAAAGTCCCACAAAATTGGAAGCAACGTCTCCAAAATGACCTTTACAGTGTTGACGGGGACGTTAAACCTCAAATCAACCAACCAACTTACTTTTGCCCCTAAGCATATTACATATACAGTCCAACCTGTGTTAAGCAAGCACCTCAGGAATAATGAAAATATGCTTACTTACGACAGGTGCTTGCTCAATACAGGTGAATTTTAATGCATTTGCCTTTTTCGGGAACTAAATGCCCGCTTGCTTAAGACAGGTTTCTTGCTTAACAAAGGTGGCCACTAAGACAGGTTTGACTGTACATTTAATCTATATTGATATTGTTCGTATGTTACCACCTGACATGTTTATTTGTACATCATCATCATCATTATCATCATCATCATCAGCAGCAGCAGCAGCAGCAGCAGCAGCTGATGCCCATGTTTTTCTGATACGCCTCTTGTTTGCATTTCTCTTTGTACCTTGTTGAATTGTCCTGCTTATATGCTCTCCTAACTGGAGGAAATAAAGGAATAATGATAATAGTGGCACGTCTCTTAGCTGTTTCAAGATCTTACACATCACACTCGACGCTCCGAGTCTAATGTGATAAGTTGATCTGACTCACTTGAAGATCACGCCCATGTAAAAAATGCCGTCCTACTTCGTGTCAGAAATGACAAATATTATGTAAAAGTAAAAGTAGTACAATCTTCCTTATTTCTGATTTCAACATAGATGTCGGGTGCTCGTTAGAACCGCCTCATTGAGGCGGTTCTAACGAGTACCCACACTATATGTTTTCAGCAAAGATAAGGCAGATACTGTATATCTCCGTAAACTCCACTTATCTCTATATAAAGAGACGTTTAGAGGGGTCTTTGTTTCAGTGATGTTGATACAACCTGACAGATCAAAGTTATTTTTTTATTTACACATTGTTTATATGTAATGTATGTTTTTATCATATGACGTCGCGTCTGAGAGTGTAATAACGCCATGTAATATTTTCGATAATCCACTAGCGGATTGAATATGCAAATTAGCTAGATACGTCCCGTAACGTTACATTTACGACGTCCTTAACGACGTCGCGTTTACTAAAGGCGGAATATTGACATTTTTGTAAACAATCGTGAATAAAATACGTTTTAAATGTCATATGATAAATAGAATCTTGCATTCGTGCTTATGTATTATTGAATTTATTAAACTCGTTGAGAAAAAGAGATAAAATGCTCGGCAAAGCATCGCATTTTATCCCTTTTCCTCAACTCGTTTAATAGATTCAATAATACATGAACACTCATGTAATATCCTCTATACAGTCGGACTTCGATGGCTCGAACACCTTTGGGACCACGAAATTCTGTTCGAGACAGGGGTACTTCGAGCCACTGAGGGTTACTGCCAGGAGGCGTAAAATGGATAGTTTGGGGCCTCTTTTCGGTGTTCTATAACATACATGTATGCTGCGTGTACTCATTAGAATCGCCTCGTTGAGGCGATTCTCATGAGTACACACAGCATACATTTGCAAGATAAGGAACGAAAATAGCCTAACTTTTCCCGTGACTATTTCTTATGTAGCGAAATTCCCTTGGGACTCAAGAAGGGGTTCGATTTAGCCATGGTAAACGTGCCAGCGGTGTTCGAGTCATCGAAGTTCTACTGTATATGTACTGGCGATATTTGAGTGACCTGGAGACAGTTGTTCAAAGCATTGTTAGCTTAACGAGTTCGTTAGTGGTCATAATGTTAACTGTTCTAGCAAAATAGAAGTAAAGGCAATGATCAGGAATCGATACAATTAACCAACAGCTCCCATCAGAGACACCAAAGGGAATGAAACACAAACTTGAAATAACAAACCCTAATGGAAACATCAATAGCGGAAAGCCAAAAGAACAGTTACTTTCCAACAAAATGGCCAATTGGCTATCCAAAATAAAATAATATAAGCGATATAGTCTTAACTATAAGATAACCCTTTTATAGAACATATTTAACTTCACTACAGCTGGTGCGTGGGAGTGTGTGGCGGCGGTAAAACGTCTCCCTGCCCTACATCATAGTGTAGATTATATTTTCTTGTCCTTTGGGATCATTGATTCCATTGTGGAATTTTGAAAATATCTGAGGGTCACTGATGAGGCCTAATTGGCCGAAACTAGCTAGTCTGGCCCAGAAAACATGTACACTCCATATTTTTGGTTCTGTGGTGTATTCCTTGCTTCCAAAGGATAACCCTTTTATAGAACATATTTAACTTCACTACAGCTGGTGTGTGGGAAAGTGTGGCGGCGGTAAAACGTCTCCCTGCCCTACATCATAGTGTAGATTATATTTTCTTGTCCTTTGGGATCATTGATTCCATTGTGGAATTTTGAAAATATATGAGGGTCACTGATGAGGCCTAATTGGCCGAAACTAGCTAGTCTGGCCCAGAAAACATGTACACTCCATATTTTAGGTTCTGTGGTGTATTCCTTGCTTCCAAAGGATAACCCTTTTATAGAACATATTTCAAAACGCAGTGAGACATGACTGCACTTTTAATTTTGGACTAGTCCGTCTTTTAGGTAAGTCGCCTTCAGTTGGGATTTGACACTTTGAGACATAGTTTTACTGAGATTCGTACTGCATCATACAAGCCACTTGGCCAGGATTTCTTCATTATGGCATTATTAAAAATCTTATTTATAATTTTAAAATCCTGTGTAAAAAGAAATCCGAAACCTGCTACCCCTAAAACATGGAATAGTCTTACCACGCTTGAACGTTGAACTCTCAAAGGTCGTTGATAAACTATACAAACACTCAAAGACAGATCATAACAAAAATAAACCGCGACGGAACGGTCAGTGAACGAATTCCACCGGGGTGCTTAAATCGATTTTACGTGGCCACAATCCTCGCCCTTACTTCCGTTGCGATTTAGACAAATTTATTCAGTCCGCATGAAGGCCTCCTAACTCATCAGTGCAACATCTCCGTGAACACAAAAATCAAACGACCGTCATAGAATCTGAGGCCTGACCCAACGGCGTTCAGTAAAAGAGTTGTCAACCGTGATTGGGTTAACTACCATGCATGCAGTCTGTCGTATAACATTTATGTTGAATCCAATCCTCTCATATCGAAGAACGATTTTACGAAATTGGGTAATGAAGTCACTGTGGTTATATATTTTTCTGAATTTATATACTAAGTTACCATAAAATTCGGGTTCCGATAGACCTTGTTGCAGAAAAGATTTAAGTCCAATATTGAATTTTGAAATTAAATCAGAATGGCGTCTGTAAAATTCTGAAAAGGCTTTGCGTAGTTTATGGTACCGATAACCCTGATTAAGAAGTTTAGCCGTTAACCATTTATTACGAGTGTTGAGGTCAGTTACATGACTACACTCTCTGGCAAATCGAATTAATTGCGAAATATAAAATGCCATAGGATGGCGCACGAGGAACATCACCATCCAAAAAAGGAAAATTTACAATCTCAAAATCAAAATCATCGCGTTTATCATAAATTTTGCAAGAAACAAACCCATCTACAATAGACAGTTGTAAATCCAAAAAACGGGGCCTCGGTATCAGAAGAATTTGCTTTATTTAACTGAAGTTCTGGGCGGGGGGGGGGGGGGGGGGTAATTTTGACTAATCAAACCATCGAAATAGGTATTGTCAATATTTAATAAATCATCCAAATATCTAGAAGTGGAGCTAAAAGCTTCAATGATTTCAGACTGGTTTTCAGCAGAAAGGGACATCATGAAGTCTCTCTCATCACAAAACAAAAACAGATCAGCCACAAGGGGTGTGCAATTAGTACCCATCGGAATGGCCACAACTTGTTTAAATAACTTAGTACCAAATCTTATGTAAATTTTGTCAAGTAGAAAGGTGAGAGCTTCACACACATAACGTATAATTTTTATGCTCTTCGGAAGTGAAAAAAGCATTTCTTACATTACATGCAAGATAGAGGGAGTCCTCCCTATGAAATGCCCATTCAATTAAATCATTAACTTAAAGGTTATATCTTATAAGATCAAAGGAAGTGTAGTGTAAAGAGTGGAAATATCATAAGTAGACAGACTTGAAGCACGAAAACGTCTGGATTTCAATTTATTTAAAACTTCATCAGAATTTTTTATAGACCAAAAGAGAATTTTGCCTGATCTTTCGAAGACTCTCTCGAAATATTTAATCACATGTTTTTGATGGTAGTAAAACATGAAGTTAATAATTTAGAGAGTTCAGTGGTGGTATAAGAGCTTGAATTTGCAATAAAACGTGCTTTGTAAGGTATTTTATGAAGTTTAGGTAACCAATATAACTTGGTGGCTGAATCACAAATGTGGTCATCAACTAAAGCCCTCTCTACAGCTAAAGGCTGCAGTTATAATATCTAAAATTTTGTTATTTTTGCTGAAAAAATGTGAGCAGCTTTTGCATTTGCTATATTAAATGATCAAAGTTTTAACGATACGCTAGCTAACGACGTTGTTAGTTTTGAACAACTGTATGGCCTCTGGAAATTACATTTGTAAGTAAGTTGTAATACCCAAATGAGACGTCGGTTGATTGATTGATTGATTGATTGATTGATTGATTGATTTGAGGTTTCACGTCCCCGTCTACAGGTCATTTTAGAGACATTGCTTCCAATTTGTAGGACTTTTATCCGACTTCGAGATGAAATGGCATTTCAAGCCATGTCGCCAAATGAAACCAAAAGGTTTTATAAGCATGGGCGGTCCAACCCGCAGTGCTTTGCCTGGGCAGGCCTAGAACCTCTAAGCGGTTTGCCAGTACATGTACTTGTGTGAGGTCTGTTTCAGTTCTGCGTGATAGCATTATGCAGCCCAATCTCTTTCGTCAAGTCTCGATGGGGGTGGCTTGAATGTGACGTCGAGAAATTATGTTTGAAGCAAAATAAGAAAGGTTATGCATGCATCACGAAAACACGCCTATATAATTCTGACCCACTTGAACCCCACTTTTATATATTAAAACTGGGGTTTACAGGGGTAAACCTATTTTTTGTTCTTATTTCTGCTCTAAAATATAGATTGTGGGTACTCGTTAGAACCGCCTGCGGTTCTAACGAGTACCCACAATCTATATTTTGAGCAGAAATCAGAAAAATATCACAATTTTTCATCTTAATTTATTTTTCGGCGATAAAGGTTACAATGTATTTGTATAGGCGTTTTCCGTAAAGTGACTAAAGGGGGATTGCAAAGTAGTTTATCAGGCGACGTTTCCATCTGCGGAAGTCTATATACTGCATTTTTGCGCAAAATTATTATCCTTGCCAAAACCAGACTTTGTCGACTTTTTTATTATGAGTTGAAAAACAATTTACCTGTCATTGAAATGAATTTCGTCCGCCCGTGGCATCATGTTTTCAGCAAA
This sequence comes from Lucinisca nassula, assembly GCA_963580285.1. Classification (NCBI taxonomy): domain Eukaryota; kingdom Metazoa; phylum Mollusca; class Bivalvia; order Lucinida; family Lucinidae; genus Lucinisca; species Lucinisca nassula. Next base: position 3,584,664 of record OY757023.1, on the reverse strand, counting down.
ATAGATAGCGGCCTTGGTGAATGAGGCATGTGTGTGTGGTACTGCTTTTGGGACTCCCGTGCTTCCTGATGTTTGAAATAGGATAAATATATCATCCGGAAATATATCTGGCAACGTCACTTCCGGTGTTTCCCAGTCTAAGAGCTGCTGAAGGGTCAAAACTCGATCTGTATCTGTGGGTCTGTCATGACAGATTAAATATCTTAAAAAGGGCATTGCTCTGCTTCGAACGTTTCCATGACTGTCAAAACTCTCTACTAGTTTCTTGAATACATTCCAGTTTTCTTCGTTGGCGCCGGGGTCCAGAAATATCAGTGAACAAGTCTGTAGTTTCTGCATCATCGCGATTATGTCACTCCCGTCCGTATATGTAAACGACACGTTGATTGGTCGTGCTCCGGCAAATACCGCACCGAATGTGGCATAGAGCCATTTTGAACTATTCCTCATTGATACAGCAACAAATTCTGATTTCTTCACACCAAGTTGAGCTAAACATTTCGCTACATGCAGCGCGTTAACATACAAGTCCTTATAAGTGACCGCCTCCCGGGAACCATCAGTAAACGTAAACACAACGGCGTCTTTGTCTGGTTGGCATTTGTAGTAATGAAAAAGATAATCCGGGACAGTTTTCAGTCGTGTAAAGACAGTTGTGTCCGTCCGTTCCGATTTATAGTAGCTTAGACTATACTTTTGCTTGGACATTTTGATGGTTGTTATTATGAAGCGCTACTTTGGTGCAGCCAGCTTTATATAGATAAAACAAAGGTGACGATGAAATTGAATTAACACTATTTTATTCGTAAATGTTGATAATTACAATACCAATCAGAAGCCGCATGAGTACCAGTGATTGTCGCACATTCATATTCGGTTAACTTCATGTTTTTCCATTAATGAGACTCAGTGCGATCAATGAACTTTTAGATATCCGTGACCTATGGTTAGGGTTAGCGTTGGGGTTAACCCCAACCCCAACCTTTACCATGTTGCCGGATCGGAAGCGCGTCGGACAGATGATCAGGAGGTCAGGAGTTCGGCACCTGCCTTGACGGCAACATGCTTTTGCCTAGAATGACCATGGAATCTTTCTGCCAGCTATTTTCTCTTCCGCAGACAAAAGAAGGATGGCTAAGAATGAGCAGCGTTCTGGTTAACCGCTTATGTAAAACTTGAGCAGGAAATGTGTGTGTGTGAATTCGGGTTTAACGTCGCTTTCAACAATTTTTCAGTCATATCACGACGGTGTCTGGTTGCGACAGGGAGCTCAATGCTCACTTTTATAGTGCTGCCTCACTGAAGTATCATGCCCCAGACACATTACATGATACCACACCCAGTCACATTATCCTGACACTGGGTCGACCAGTCCTAGCTCTACCCCGTAAATCTGAGTGCCAAGCGAGGAGCAGCTAGTACCATTTTTAACGACTTTGGTATGCCGCGGCCCGGGATCGAACCCGTGACCTCCCGTTCCCCGGAGCGGACACTCTACCAACTGAGCTATCGGGGCCGGTTTGAGCAGGAAATAAACCGGTTCGATGTGTTTTAAATGGTGCTGACATGTCCGTTAACTCCAAAAAATAACAAAATCAACGTAAAGGGTGACCACTTTTGAACAGTACCAAAGGTGGTCTTAATATAGGACTTTTACTGTAATTTGATGGTCAAAAGTCAGGACTGGGTGCGGATTAATTTATTTAGCAAGATAAAGGTTGAGCCCAAAACAGACATCACGTCACATTGTGGTTGCCAAGTTTTGTACGGGGATCTCCAAAAGTGGTTAAGACCCATATCCGGTGCCGTGGAACGCCGCGCCCGGCGTCTGATCAGGTCAATCACTGTTTCATAATACCTAAATGAATGTTTGGAGTTTACTCCACCTGCCACCACTACATTTCGAAATTGACTAGAATTGCATCCCAGACAGCAAAGAATTCCGGGTCAACGTTGAGTCGACAGCGATACGACGTTACCGCGTCGTATCGCTTTCGGTCCGATCGTTGTCCGGATGTTTCCTGCTAGCTGGGACTGTTCCTATCAAATCTGCTATACGATTTTATGACCGGGCCTTCATGGCCTAGTGGGCAAGATCGCCGTCTCTTAATTTATAACGGCGCTTGAAGAAATAGATGGGCTGCATGATGCTTCCATTCAGAGCGCCGCCCCCGCCCATCGGGGCTTGAAGAAATAGTTCGGCTGCATGATGCTTCCACGCAGAGCTGAAACAGACCGCACACGAGTACTGGTAAACCGCTTAGGGGATCTAAGCCTGCCTAGGCAAAGCGGTGCGAGTTGGACCGTTCATGCTTATAAACCCTATGGTTTCATTGGGCGATAGGCTTGAGATGTCATATCATCTCAATGTCAGGTGAAAGTCCCACAAAATTGGAAGCAACGTCTCCAAAATGACCTATATAGTGTTGACGGGGACGTTAAACCGCAAATCAAACACACAAACAAAACTTAATTTATAAGGTCTTTAATCGCTGTTGGTTCGAATCTGTGAGACCACAAAGTCTGCAACTGGAGTTCACGGAAAACTTTTTCTCTGGGTACCCAGTTTTACACCCACTTCCGATTAACGATTAGTTCGAAATATGTGATACAATCTTCAAAGCACCATAAATCCATAATTATATTTTATTATTTCTTCTTCTTCTCTTCTTCTTCTTCTCGCTATTTGAATGGCATTTTCAAGCTTTATACGTATCGCTATAGCCGGCCTCGGTAGCTCAGTCGGATGCGCGTCTGACTGGTGATCAGGAGGACGCGGGTTTGATACCTGCCGGGGTCGGCAACATTCTTTCGTGGAGATTGGTCATAAAATCTTTTCTACGGACATTCTCTCCCTTCCGATGATTCAAGAAGGGCAGTTGTATTGTCAGTTTCTGCCGAAAGAATGTGCGCTGTACTGGTTAACCGCTTACATATAAGCCTGCCCAGGAAAAGTATGGATAGGTAAACTTACCGGCTCAAAATGACCTAAATAGTGTTTACTGGGCCGTTCAACCCCAGTACAAACAAACAAACGTATCGCTATCAATTATGACCCAACACTCTCCCTCCCCTCACCAATGGTCTATATAAAGACTTGGTTTAAACAATATTTATTTGGAAAATTGCATAGACCTCCATGCACAGATGCATGCATATGTAAAACGAGACAGAATCAGACGTAAAGCATAGTTATTTCCTGACCAAGCTGGCCAAATCAGGGAAGTAAGGGCAAGGATTGCGGCCGCGTAAAATCTCTATAAGCACACCCCACCCCACTCCCAGTGGTATTTGTTTCACTGACCGTTCCAATGCAGTTCTTCTGTCGCGGTTTATTTTTGTTATGGTTTGTCTTTGAGTGTGTGTATCGCTTATACACGGGTAGACATCAGGGGAGCTGATAACGTAAATGTGTTCCCACGACACATCCGGGAGCTCTCGCGGTAGTTCTTAAGACCTAGTAATTGTAAACATATATTTTTGTTCTAGATAGCCAATTGGCCATTTTGTGACTGTCCTTTTGGCTTTCTGCTATCGATGTTTCCGTCTGAACTAGCCGCCATGTTGATTTGCCAGTCGCAGCTGAGGAGTTTATAATTTATATGTAGTTTATATGGAGACTTTGGGCGTTTTCTTCACAAGTTGCTGTCGGAATCGTAAGTATTGCAAGAACAACCATCATCCATGGTTATTTCATTGTATTTACTTTTGCCGGATCCAGAGGTAGCTGTTTGAACATGATACCGGATCCCGAGGAAGCTGTTTGAACATGAGGCCGATGGGTCTCATGTTCAGTCAGTTTCCGCGGGATCCGGCAAATGTTAATGCATAGCGGCCTCTTGTTCAAACAGCTTCCTCGGGATCCGGTAAATGTTATGGCATGAAGAACCATGGTCGATCCCTATATTATCCAGTTATAAGTGCTGTTTAATTTCCCGGATCCAGAGGAAGCTGTTTGAACATGATGCCGGATCCCGAGGAAGCTGTTTGAACATGAGGCCGATGGGTCTCATGTTCAGTCAGTTTCCTCGGGATCCGGCAAATGTTAATGCATAGCGGCCTCTTGTTCAAACAGCTTCCTCGGGATCCGGTAAATGTTATGGCATGAAGAACCATGACTGATCCCTATATTATTCAGTTATAAGTGCTGTTTAATTTCGGGATAAATTAATCGATCACAGTGCTTACAGCACTATTTGGTCGATTGTCTGGTGTGAGCTGGTCTTGAACGGGAACTTAAACTGTTTCGTTTAACCCGTAAATTCCTGTCTACTGTAGACGCATTTTGCAAATGACCCAATGCACCAGCTCGGTCCAGATTTACAGATAACGGCGCTACTACGTCACAGGGATAAGAATAACGAGTACCCAAAATCTATATTTAGAGCAGAAATAAGAAAATAAGGTTTGCCCACGTAAACACCAGTTTTACTGTATCAAAGTGTTATTCAGGTTGTTAGAATTATATAGACGTGTTTTCGTTATGTTGCAGGGTGGACAATTCAAATCTCTACCCTGGGTCTGGTTATGAAACGAGTCTAATATTTTTGCACGCTGAATCATGTTTATATACAGAACAGACGTTTCAATTTAGCCATCTTATTATCATTTGCGATCATTCTTCTTTAAGAACTTTTCTGCAGCAATCGCCGTCAGCTTCCGTCGTGACGTCTTTCCGGTTTGGGTTTGTGGGAAATCTTTCAAGAACATATAGAAAGTAGGTAAAACCGTGAACATTCCCGGTTTGTCATTGTGAATTTCTTCGCAGAAAGACCGCAGACGCTCTTCCGTTACATCACTTCCGTGTTCTAGAATGACGCATGCGCAAACCACTTGGAATAAGACGTCATGCGGCACAGGTACACAGACGGCGCGATCAACTCCTTGGCAGCTTTCTAACACGTGTTCTAGAATGGTTGGCGCGACGTTGAAGCCACCAGACAAAATCATCTCAGACTTTCGCCCAACACAGAAGAACATACCATCTTCCGTCATATAACCAATATCGTCCGTCCGATACCAACCGTCATCAGTAACGCACGCTCTCGTCTTCTCGGGGTCGTTATAGTAACCGTTGAAAAGACAGTCTATTTTCACGTACAGCTCTCCTTTTTCATGAACAGAAACTATCTCTTCATTTTCGTCGACAATTTTCATCTCAGCCCCAGGGAACGGGAAACCTATTGAATATTCCTGGAAATCTTGAGCGTTCTGTACGCTAATATTTGTGGAAAGGAGAAACTCCGACGACCCGTATACGCAGATGAAAGTTTTGCAGATTTTGCCGAGGCAGTGTGCAAAATGTTGAGTTATTGGTTGACCACCAGTTAAAACTGTCTCCAGCGGCCAGTTTACTGGTAAATCTTCCTGAAATAAGGAACAACAACATGTTTACATTACGCTCTCGTTCATGGTTATAGGAATTAATTTCATTTTTGGTCTCACAATCGCACCAGAGGGAACACTTAAGCTAAAATCTGATCGCTAATGCAAACGGCCGAAGAACCACCAAAGTTCTCCGTGAGAAAATATTGTTCCATATTCAAAACAGTTTGAAAAGTTCCACAATAGGCTTTCGGTTAAACTAAATATTATCATAAGATTTTGGCCCCAAGAAGTACTTCCGACATAGACGAGCACTACAAGACCAAGGTCACCACAGAGATGTTAGCTGATGACTTGGAATTATCGTCGTCTGAGACTTCCGTCGCTTCCAGTGACACTGATTGCCAGGACGAGAACCAGAACGAAGAAACCACGATGAGAGTACAGGTGTATAACGCCTTCAAGAGACCATAAACAAAGAACATTACTCTATTCTATTCTATGTCATTTTTAAATAAGCTAATTCTTGTAATTTGTGTGTAAACATTCTGTATCTTTGTCTCTACTTCCGCATAACAACTACTGAAATCTATTTTTAACTCGGAAACAATAAGATCACGTGACTCAACACAACCGTTTTTCCATACTTCAGGGACCAAAATCAGACAAAATACCATCTTGAAAAAGGTGCATATAGCACCGAAACGCGTCGATCAAATAAACAAAAAGTCAAAATAAAAAAAAAAAAAGTCAAAATATACCGTTGTTGGTTGTTTGTTCTGTTGTCTAAACCACGTTTTGATTAAATATTATAATGTGTATGTTCTATCAATCAGCAATTTGAACGCTCATATACTACTGTTTATTTTTTCAATAATTTATTTTTTTTCTTGTTCAAAAGAATTCTTATCAAAGAAAAGCATTGATGACGTATCGGCGGAAGAATACAAGGCATGCCAATGGTAAAACCTATGACAACCGCGGTAACGAATCGTTTCGCGACATAGACGTTTCGCCCCAAACCGGTCTCAAACCGGGAACGGAAGATGATTACCCGATCCTGAAAATCCCTTCTTGCACACCAGACAAGGAAATCCGTGATTTTACCCTGGGATAGAAATTTATGTTCTGACCCTGGTGTTCCGACCCAGGCAACTAACATAAATGCGCTTCAATTCTATTCAACTGCCGGAACTACTTCCGCACTACGTTTATGTTGTAAACAATATACATGTGCGAGCTGTCAAAACTAACCGGAGGTGTTGTGCAAGAAAAAGAATCCAATACGGGGTTCTGTTATAGATGGACGTTTCCAACCCTCGGGATGACCGTGCTGAGCGGAACCTCGGCGTAGCCTCGGTTCCGCTCAGCACGGTCATCCCTCGGGTTGGAAACGCTTATCTACAACAGAACCCCATATGAGATTCTTATATTCCATCAACCAAGAATCATTTGGTTTATTTAATAAGAATCCTTCATGGCTCAGTATAATTAACAATTTATCTGCCACTGTACAATTAACCCATTTTGTACCGGAGATTCAAAAACTGGTAAATGGCAAACAGTGCAGACCAAGATCAGATACCACAGAACGCAGCGTCTTATCAGGGCCTACACTGCATGTTTGCGAAAGGTTCAGCCATTTTCCAGATACATTTTGAAGAAGCTGCAACCTGATACCCCTAAGTTTTGAAATGGACTTGTTCTATATTAATATAAGGTTGATGATTCTATTCAGTACAAAATGGGTTGAAAGCACGCTATGCTCATAGGAATTTATGCAAGAATATATTCTTTATAAGTCTGATTTAAACTACCGACCAGACGCAAAATCCAAAGATCACAGACAATCGCACCGTCAGCACTCTCAGTGCTTTGATTGTAGATTTTATCGATGTAGTTTACACATCGATAAAAGTCACAAAAATGACAGTTCATTCGTTATAGTTATATTCCAACTTTGTCTTCGAAATTTAAAAAAAAATGCCACCAAAATGGAATCTTTTTACGAATTCTTTTCAAAACGTAACAATGAACTAACCAACGGCCACTGCGAAATGATTTTTTTTTAATAGAAGCTGCTATCTTTGAAAGAGACCCAAGCGAAAAAGAAGTCAAATCTTTAAATTCCTTTATTTAAGAAATAATCTCCAAGTACCGTGTGTTATCGTGATTAACACACGGTGTTGGAGGGCAGATTGCGAAATATTAATTCACGACGGCGAAGCCGGAGTGAATTAATATTAGTATCTGCCCGACAACACCGTGTGTTAATCACGATAACACACCGGGTGCGTGGAAATTATTTCGATTCTAACATGATGCTAAACTGAAATACAGTAGTAACAAAGCGTTATCTTGGGGACTATTTTGCAGCGGATGTCGACAGAAGGAAATGTTTACATGCAACGTCACGATGACGCCAAATTGCACGCACCACGTTGACGACGTGAATTATCGCATATTTGCAAACGCTGACGTTTCCACTGGGTTCAATGGGAAAAACGTTAACGTCATGTTAGAATTGTCTTTTAACATATACGTTTTCAATAGTTTCAAAGCTTTTAATCACACGCTCTTGACGTCACTTCATGTAAAATGACGTAACGCGCGATCTAAACGTGTTCTTTGACGTTCACTATATTGCTACATGTCGCTGTATGAAATAGTTCTGAGTGAGAGCCTTGCTCATGGAATTTATCGAAGTATAAAACTTTGATTTCCACCAAACAAATCGCTCGAAGTGTAGATAATGATGGAAAATGGAATTATTAAAGAAATAGATCAGCTCTAACTGTGATTTGTTGAGTAATAAATCATATTTTGGAAGTGAGTTGTAAAGTAGATCAAATCACGTGCGCGTAGCGCGCGTGATTTGTTTTCTTACAACTCACCGACAAACTGTGATTTATAACTCAACAAATCACAAACTAGAGCTGATCTATCTCGATTCTAACAGGTTGAAAATCGGCAATAATGCTGTTGTTTCCTTCAAAATCTCACAACTTTTCGCCATTGTTAGAAGAAATACCGCTAAAATTATCGACTGAAACACATGCATTTATATCCATTCTAACGTTTCCGATGCGAGAAAATGACGTTACACCGTCTAACGTCAAGGAAATCGACTAGTGACGTCATTAATTGGCTGTTTTAATGACGTCACTCTTCACGCTCTTCCTTGTCGTGATTTGTTGTAGAATAAAACACAGTTATTTTCCATGGCCTATAATTATAGGCGCGCTGTGTTAGATTTTGGAATAAAATGTCGCTCGGCCGGATGAGTCAAGCTCGTTACGAAAATACACACATGCGCTAAAATGAACTAGCACTTGTCAGATGAGAATTTATGAAATTTATTTAGCTAAAGCATAGATTGTGGGAGCTCGTTAGAACCGCTACCGGGAGGCGGTTCTATCGTGCACTCACAATCTACGTTTCGAGCTGAAATGGAAATGAAAAGGGAATTTCATGTATACCTATGTGAAACCCAGTTTTCTCTTCATTACACGGAATTGTTAATGTGATGTGTCTTCTATTATGTATTTTTTTTATTTAGGTTTTACGTCCCCGTCAACACTATTTAGGTCATTATGGAGACATTGCTTCCAATTGTGTGGGATTTTTACCAGGTTTTCAAGATGAAAAGACATATCAAGCCCTCTTTTTGGTACGCATTTTTATAAAATGTAAACATAAGCCACAATGCCGGATTAGAACTGCCAATGACATACAGCCACCAATGATATTCAATCAACCTTACGCCCAATAACTATTCTAACATGACGTTAACGTTTTTCCCATTGGACCCAGTGGAAACGTCAGCGTTTGCAAATATGCGATAATTCACGTCGTCAACGTGGTGCGTGCAATTTGGCGTCATCGTGACGTTGCATGTAAACATTTCCTTCTGTCGACATCCGCTGCAAAATAGTCCCCAAGATAACGCTTTGTTACTACTGTATTTCAGTTTAGCATCATGTTAGAATCGAAATAATTTCCACTCACCCGGTGTGTTATCGTGATTAACACACGGTGTTGTCGGGCAGATGCGAATATTAATTCACTCCGCCGTCGTGAATTAATATTTCGCAATCTGCCCTCCAACACCGTGTGTTAATCACGATAACACACGGTACGTGGAGATTATTTCTTAAATAACGTTATTTCACCAAATAATCATGTTTGACAATACAGTAAAATTCCGCTAATATTAAGACCAAATCTGCTTTTTAAATCTTTTTGAGAAGGTTTCAGTTATCCTGTTTTTGGTATTTTCTACAGCCAATGACTCCTAAGAGACCACCTTAAAGACCGCTTTTGAACAGTCCCAAAGATGGTCTTAATATTTTTCTGTAGTATGTCGTTTTCAGGTGCGGTAATATGGAACAATGTTGCAGTAAAGTAGAAGTAAAACAAAGATCAGGAATCGATACAATTAACTTACTCCACCCATCAAAGACACCAAAGGGAAAGAAATACAAACATTAAGCGACCAGACCATAATGAAAACCTAAACAAAGGAAGGCCATAAGGACAGTTACTTTCCCATAAAATGGCCATATGGCCATCCAAAATAAAAAAAACTGAAGTGATACACACAGTAAGTAACAAATAACAACATAAATAAATCGCCACAGAAGAACCGCCTTGGAACGGTCAGTGGAAAGATTTCCACTGGGGGGCTTAAATCGATTTTACGTGGCCACAATCCTCGCCCTTACTTCCGCCACGATTTAGACAAATAATTTGTTCAGTCCGCATGAAGGTCTCCTAACTCATCAGTGCAACATCTCCGTAATCACAAAAAAAAAACAAAAAAAAAAACAAAAAAAAAACACAGAGGTGAAACAATGGTGAGGACTCGACAGCAAGAAACCACTGAAATGCTGGAGCAAAAGAAAACCAACAGTTAGACTCCGATGGGCCCGACCAGAGACGGAGCATTAGGCACCAACCAACATTACCAAGAATTAGATCTCTCTAATTCTTAATAAGCCTTTACGTTGGTACCGTCATAGAATCTGAGGCCTGACCCACCGGCGTGCAATTAAAGAGGGAAGCAAAGTTGCCAACCGTGATTGGGTTAACTACCATGCATGCAGTCTGTCGTATAATATCAATGTTGTACCCAATCTTTTTATATCGAAGAATGATTTTACGAAATTGGGTGCTAAACCCGAGTAAAACTGTTTTAACTTGATTGCACTTATTTTACATCCATTTTATCCCTTTTTCTTGCCGCGTTTTTCGGCGATATATGAGCCCCGCCAGGCGAATTTGTGTCTTCGAGCATTCCGTCATGACAAATTGTAACTGCGCATGCCCAGCCATTCAGAGGGGCCAGGGATATGGCTTTCTGTCTGAAGGTTCCTCTTGATTCACTGCTTGTATGAGCGAGCAGCGAAGGTTCTGGCGAGACTGCGCGGATGCGCAGGCTCGCCTGAACCTTCGCTGCTCGCATAGGCGATAATTACCAAAATCGCTTGACGGGGCCCATATATAGGAACAGACTGCCACACTTTTTTCGCACTTGCCAATATGTTTTTGAAAAAGGTTAAAAGAAGACATAGCAGAAGACACAAACATACGATATTTTCAGATGTAGTTTTTCATGGCATCTTAAAGGCATTTATTCTTGATTATTGAGGACTACCATTTCATTACATAATATTATGTAGCCCTCAGTGCTGACTAAAGAGAAGTCCTCTGTCTGCAACAGGTAAGGGGCCTCCTTGGGGAAAATCAATAATTGACTAACTGTTAACTAGAGTGTACCTTATTGATTTTCCCCATTAGTGCCTCAGTCAGGGGATTCTACAGGAGCTACTAATCACCCTATTCAAGGCTGCTTTTGATCTGTGTGTGTGTGTGTGTGTGTGTGTTTGTGTGTGTGTGTGTGTGTGTGTGTGTGTGTGTGTGTGTTTGTGTGTGAATTCGGGTTTAACGTCGCTTTCAACAATTTTTCAGTCATATCACGACGGTGTCTGGTTGCGACAGGGAGCTCAATGCTCACGTTTATAGTGCTGCCTCACTGAAGTATCATGTCCCAGACACATTACATGATACCACACCCAGTCACATTATCCTGACACTGGATCGACCAGTCCTAGCTCTACCCCGTAAATCTGAGTGCCAAGCGAGGAGCAGCTAGTACCATTTTTAACGACTTTGGTATGTTGCGGCCCGGGATCGAACCCGAAACCACCCGCTCCCCGGAGCGGACACTATACCAACTGAGCTATCGGGGCCTGTGCCTTTGATCTGCTATAGAGAGTATATCACAGGGGGCAATAAAACAATTATGAACACACGGTGTGTCCTACTGTCTAAGAATAAATGCCTTTAAGGGTTAAAACGATTATCTACCTGTCTGTCCATGATGTCATTTAACAGCGGCGGAAGAACCAGGCAGTTGGTACACCTCTCTCTCGAGATCACGTCAATCACAAACCCCGCCGTATCCTCTGGTGGTTCGCAGTATCCGGACCTAGTCACTCGGGTGTGCCCTGTTACCACAGTCAAGGGGAAACCACCAATCCACATGAACGGTCTAGAAGTCAAAGTCAAGGTCAAAAGTAAAAAATAATGCTACTAATTGAAGGTCATGTCATAAGAAATGCGCATGTGAAATAGAAAAGCCATGTGGTTAGCCAATCAAAAGGTATGGCCAATGTTTAATATTTTAAAACGTAGGTCAAGGTCACAAGGTCATACATTATGCTATCACTGAAAATATCTTGGAACAAGGAATGCACATGTGAAATATGAAAGCCCAATCGCTCACGCCAATATTAAAGCTTAAAAAGTAGGTCAAATATCAAGGTCAATGTCATAAGGTCAAAATTATGGTAACACTGGAAATGTCATGTGACAAGGGATGCACATATGAAATATGATTGCCCTTTCACTTTAAAATCGAAAGATAGAGAGGGTCTACCATAAGTGTTCATGTATTATTGAATTTATTAAACGAGTTGAGGAAAAGGTATAAAATGCGAGGCTATGCCGAGCATTTTATCCCTTTTTCTCAACGAGTTTAATAAATTCAATAATACATGAGCACGAATGCATGATTCTATTTATCATATGACATTTAAAGCGCATTTTATTCACGATTGTTTACAAAAATGTCAATATTCCGCCGTTAGTAAACTTGACGTCGTTAAGGACGTCGTTCATGTAACGTTACGGGCCGTATCTAGCTAATTTGCCTATTTAATCCACTAGTGGATTATCGAAAATATTACATGGCGTTATTACACTCTCAGACGCGACGTCATATGATAAATATTCATTGTTATTCTGTTTTTGGTTTTTGAAAGTAGGTCAAACTACATGGTGACGGTTATAAGGTCAAATATTATGGTATCACCGAAAAGGTCTATTGACAAGAAATGCACGTGCGAAAGAGGAAAGCCATATCACTTAACAATCGAAACTTATGGCCAATGTTAAAGTTTTTAAAACGCAGGTCAAACGTCAACGTCAAAATCATAAGGCCTAAAATATGTCACTCCTGGAAAGTCTTGTGACAAGAAATGCACATGTGAATAATGAAAGCTATATCACCTACCAATCGAAAGTAATGGCAAATGTTAAGGATTTTTTCTTTAAAAAGAAGGTCAAACGTCAAGGTGAAGGACACAAGGCGAAACATAGTGGTATAACTGAAAAGGTCTTGTGACAAGGAATGCACATATGAAATATGAAAACTAGAAGCGAAGGTGACGATCAGGAATCGATACAATTAACCCACCGCTCCCATCAGGGACGCCAGAGGGAAAAAACACAAACATGAAACTACTAGACCCTAATGGAAACATCAGTAGCGGAAAGCCAAAAGGACAGTACTTTCCCACAAAATGGCCAATTGGCTATCCAAAACAAAATAATGTAAGCGATACACACACTCAAAGACAACCTACAACAAAAGTAAACCGCGACAGAAGAACCACCTTGGAACGGTCAGTGGCGCGAATTCCACCTGGGGGTTTAAATCGATTTTACATGGGCACAATCACTTACTAACCGAAAGTTATGGCCAATATTAAAGTTTTTAAAAAGTAGGTCAAACCTCAAGGTCAAGTTCATAAGATAAAAACTTATGCTACCACTGGTAATTTCTTGTGACAAGCAATGCGCGTGTGAAATATGAAAGTCACATTACTTACCAATTGAAAGTTATGGCCAATGTTAAAGCTCTTTTAAAAAAAGTAGGTCAAATATCAAGGTCATGGCCATGATATCAAAGATTACGGTACCACTGGAAAGGTCTTGTGAAAAGGATTGCACATGGATATATAAAAGCAGTATCACTTGCCAGTCGAAAGTTATGGCCAATATTATTTTTTTTAAAAGTAGGTCAAACGTCAAAGCAATGTCATAAGGTAAGATGTTATGGTAGTGGTATCATATCCAAAGTTATGTCCAATGTTAAAGTTTTGGAGGACAGACAAACAGACAAGCAGACGGACAGACCAAAAGCTATATGCCCCCACCCCCCTGAATCTTTGATTCCGGGTAGTGGGGGGGGGGTCATAAAAACAAACAAGCTCATTCTGTACTGAATGAATCTCTCACACGAGACGGGAGTCTGTTTCGTAATAAACCCTTATCTTGCTGAATATTCGTTTAAGCCACACCCATTTCTGTCTATCAACCAATCAAATTACTTGATGTTATTTATTGCTACAAATTCATAAACTGAATGCCAAACAGTGTAGATAAGGAAAAGTTCATTTTGGACATTGTTGAGTTTGCTTGTTTTGCGGCGTCTGATCTGAGGCTGCACTGTTTGCAAACAATTGGACAGTACATCACCTTAAATATTCCTCATAGATTCATTGTTCTATTGCAATTGCGTATGTAACGCGACGTCTCGTAGGAAGACGCCAAAACTTTGCCACAGTATCATCACGTGAACACGTCCGTGAAATGAACACCCCCTTATACCCCATTTTATATAGAGAAAACTGAGGTTTACGGGGGGTTATCATTAGTTTTCTTATTTTTACACCAAGATATAGGTTGTGGGTACTCGTTAGAACCGCCTCAATGAGGCGGTTCTAACGAGTACCCACAACCTATGTTCGCGGTATGAATAAGACAAATATCATGGATTTTCATTCGAAAATTAGCCTTTTTGGAGATGTGAAAAAATGAACTATGTAACACGGCTGTGTTATCGTAATGATTTGAGAAATACGAGTCGTAGATCAGCTCTAACTGTGATTTGTTGAGTAATAAATCACAGTTTGGAGGTCAGTTGAAAAGTAGACAAATCACGAGCGCGTTGCGCGCGTGGTTTGTCTACTTACAAATGACCGACAAACTGTGGTTTATTACTCAACAAATCACAAACTAGAGCTGATCTCTTTCGATTCTAACAGACTGAAATTTTTGTTCAAAACTGTAGTAAGCGCTTTCAAAATGGCCCCCCATCAGTTTTTCTTCCACTCAGCTTCTGTAACACTACGATGATTGAACCGTTAACATAAGCTGTAAACAGTAAACTGAATGGGTATTCAAATCTAAAATTCACGATCCAAACTGACCTAAAAGTGCATGTAAAATACCGAGGGAGGGGGGGGGGGGGGGGGGGTAAAAACGCCTATAAAGAAACTAATGCGAGTCAAACAATCAGTTAAAGAAATTCGTGCTTCGCACTCCTTTCTTTATCGGATTTTTACCCCCCCCCCCCCCACCACCCCTACCTCGGTTTATAAATCCCATATTTTAAATAGGAGAATGAATAATCTCTATGTATTCTTTTTTTCTACAGTACAATTGTGGTACCAATTAACTCTTATCCTGCTGTACACGGCAACCTTATCTTTGCAAACAGTGTAGATCCAGATCAGATGGCTTCTGAAGAAGTCTTATCATGCTGTTCACGACAAGCCCTATCTTTGCAAACAGTGTAGATCCAGATCAGATGGCTTCTGAAGAAGTCTTATCATGCTGTTCACGACAAGCCCTATCTTTGCAAACAGTGTAGATCCAGATCAGATGGCTTCTGAAGAAGCCATCTGATCAGGATCTACACTGTTTGACATTTAGTTTACGAATTTGTTGGGATAAGTTACATCAATGAATCAGATTGGTTCAAAGTCAAAATGGGTGTGGCTAAACTGAATATTCCATAGGATAAGGACTAAATGAACATCAACATATAACGCTTCTATGTGTTTCACTATTTATTCCATATTTAGAGATATCCATTAAGTTTTATTTATGGATATCAATTTATTGAATTTGTGATTTCCATAATTCGAATTAGTGATACCCAGAATTATTTATGGATATCAATAATTATTTTTGGATATCCATGATTCGAATTAATGATATCCATAAATCGAATTATGGATATTCCTCATTATATCCAATATTCAGCTGATTTATGGATAGCATTAATTCGATTTCCGGCCCCCGCCCATCGGGGCTTGGAGAAATAGATGGGCTGCATGATGCTTCCACGCAGAGCTGAAACCGACCCGCACACGGAATACTGGTAAACCGCTTAGAGGATCTAAGGCTGCCCAGGAAAAGCCGTGCGAGCCGGACCGTCCATGCTTATAAACCCTTCTGGTTTCATTGGGCGACAGGGATTGAGAAGTCATTTCGTCTCAATGTCGGGTAAAAGTCCCACAAAATTGGAAGCAACGTCTCAAAATGACCTTTTACACTGTTGATGGGGACCTTAAACCTCAAATCAAACAAACAAACAAATTCGACTTATGGATATCCATTAATCGAATAATGAATATCCATATTTCGACTTATTAATATCATTAATTCAGATCGAAGTTAGCTGATGAAACAGATTGTCAGAAGTTCAAACGTCTATATTTACATTTCCAGTATAATGTCTAATGTAAACCTATAGAAAACAATGTAGTTCACATTTCCATGAACGCATCGAATCACATGCTTTTCAGTGACGTAATTCTAAACAATGGTTCTTTACGGGCGTTGGTGACGTCAACGCTGTTACGAACTTTGTAGCGTGTAAATGTTTTTCATCTTTATAAGTTTGCCCGATAAGCATTTTTTTTCGCCCAGTGATGAGGGACAAAGAATGTAAATATAAAAAATAAACTTATTTTTTTTCTGCTTTTCACGAAAGAAAGAACGACAGCGGGTCGCTAGCAAAGTTTACATGATCCCCGTCGGGGTTCATTTACTTTGCAAGCGACCCACTGCGTTCGTACGTTCATGAACCGCAGACAAATGAAATTCATTTCTTAAATAACTTCGTTATTTCTGAATAAAACCCTAAAGTGTGGTTATGCGTTTTCTTAATGGAATCAAAAGAAACATTTTTGTATCGACTGTATTACAATTTTTGGTTTAGAGTCTTTTCCTCCAGTTGTTCTGAAGAATCGAACCGTACGCGCACCCAATCCCGCGCATGTGACAGTATATAAATGAAGCAGCGCATGACAAAACCTACATTAAGACATGTGCGCCCAACGAAGACTCAGATCAGCCTGCGCCTCCGCGCAGTCTGATCAGAGTCTTCGTTGTTCGCTCTAAGGATAGCTAAGGGCCCAGTGCTCCTTCATGCAGCAAGAGAAGTCTCTGGTTAGATTTTATGGATGCGCAGGCTGATCTGAGTCTTCAATGGGCGCGTCTTATTGAAGGTTTTGTCGTGCGCTGGCTCAAATATTACATTCCTGAGAGGGTGATAGTGAAAATTCTTGCACACCAGACAAGGAAATCCGTGATTTTACTCTGGGATAGAAATTTATGTTCTGACCCTGGTGTTACGACCCCAAATCGAATATAACCGCGTGTCTGATAAATGCACTGGTTGATTACCTCATGTGCGGCGTCGTCATGCGTGACGTCACTAAACATTCCTGTTGTGTCATCACAAAATGGCGGACGTCGGTAACCGAAGTGACAGCAGCTTTAAAAATTCGCAATAGAAATGGAAGGTATGCAAGAAAAAGAATCCAATATGGGTGTGAGGGGTGGATAGAAAAATCCGTCCCTCGGGATCACTGTCCGGCATCACTCGGCAAGCCTCGTGATGCCGGACAGTGTCCCTCGGGACGGATTTTTCAATCCACCCCTCACACCCATATAAGATTCTTATAATGTCACCCTGTGGAATATGAATATCAACCGAGGCGCAACCGAGGTTGATATTCATTTTTCGACGGGTGACATTTTTTAACTATCACCCTTCCAGGAATGTAATATTAATTTTATTATACCGAACAAAACTAATAATTATGGTAAGGGATTTTTAATGAAAAGATAAAGGACAGCTCACAAGTGACTTTTGACTTAATGACGTTCTAAATTATCGGATAACGTCGGCTTCCTACTTAAGCGACGTTTTGTAGTGAAACAGAAATTCAGAAGTTCAAACGCATATTACTTCGTTTCTGAATAAAACCCTAAAGTGTGGGTATGCGTTTTCTTAATTAAATCAGAAGAAACATTTTGGTACCAACATTTCTAGACTTTGTTACAATTTTCGGTTCAGGGACTTTGTTTCAAGCTTTCCTGAACAACCGAACCGAACGCGTACCCAATTCCGCGCATCAGAATCAGAATCAGAATCAGAATTGTTACTAGTGGCACGTCAAATGACATTCATACACCAGGACTTGTGATATGAGAAGTTAGTCCCTATCGCTAACCAAAATGGTTAACTTAGCTACACAATCCTCAGCACCTTCAGCCGTTGAAATAATCGAATCGCTCTCTAATGGTTCGGTGGAAGAATGATTCTTTATAAATGTCAGTTCTTGCAGTAAGGATCTGAAACGTCACTGTATGGTGCTTTCTCCAGTGCCTTACTGGGGGAACAAGGTCATCTGTTGGAATGCTGGCAGCACCCTTTAGACCTTTGTATAAGACTATGAGCCTACTGTCTCTTCTCCTTTTCTTGAGAGACTCCCATCTTAATTTTCCTAGAATTCCAGTCATGCTCCCAGTTTCAAAGCAGTAATTTCCTGTTACAAATCCAGCAGCTCTATTCTGAACTTTTTCAAATTCTTCATTACGGACCACTCCGCTTGGGTCCCAGATGCAACTACCATATTCCAAGATTGGGCGAACAAGTTCCCTATATGCTGTCTCTTTCACATCCTGAGGACACTGATGAAGATTTCGCCTCAGGAAACCAAGTGTTCTATTCGCCTTTGTACACAGGTTGCTAATGTGTGTATACCATCTCAAATCGTGAGTGATTGTCACACCAAGGTAATTAATGGAATTCACATTTTCGAGGACCGTTCCCTCTAAGGTGTAAGAAGCCTCAATTTTATTTATTCTTTTCCTAGTTATCTGCATAATATTACATTTAACGGGTTGAAATCTCATGCCCCATTTTCCTGCCCAACATCCTAGTCTAGCTATATCCTTCTGAAGTTTCATTGAGTCCTCAGTATTTCTGATTTTCCGATAGCAAACACAGCCGTCTGCGAACAGTCTTATATCAGAGTCAATATCATTGATGCACAGGGAGAATAGTAGCGGACCAAGAGCAGTCCCCTGTGGACACCTGATAAAACTGGCACCCATACTGAAGATTCACCATTAACAACAACACGCTGTTATCTGTAGCAAAGGAAGGAATCTATCCATTTGAGAGTCTTCCCTCCAATTCCATAGCCAAATAATTTGGATTTAAGTAGTTCATGAGGCGGGGTGTCAAAAGCCTTCTCGAAGTCCAGAATAAATGTGTCGACTTGCCACCATTTGTCCAAGATTATTGCCCAATGATTAATAACCGTGCTCAACTGAGTTTCGCAACTATGCCTTTTCCTAAATGCAAGTTGTCTGTCTGAAAAAAAAGTTTATGTTCATCCAAGTGGGCCATGATGTTTGAGCAGACAATGTGTTCAAGCAATTTACATAGAACACAGGTCAGTCACACCGGGCGATAATTACGAACAAGAGCCCTGTCTCCTTTTTTGAAAAGTGGACAGATGTTCGCTAGAATCCATTCTTTGGGAATTTCACCCGTATCGAGAGATTGTTGGAAAAGATGAGCAAAAACTGGACCTAACTGGTTTGCTAATTCTTTCAGGACTCTAGGTTGAAGCTCATCAGGCTCTAAAGCTTTAGACGGGTTCAAACCTTTAAGTAACTTGATCACTCCCGCCGAGGATACAACAATATTTTCCATGAAAGGGGCCGATCTTCAAGTCAATGGAACCTCGTTGAACTCAGTTTTATTAAATGCATCACTGAATTGACCAACCGATTCCTCTGCCCTTTCAGAGTCCGATTCAGCGACCCTGTTCCCTCCTCTTTTATTAAGGGGTGGGATACCTTGCCTATCTTTCTTCTGGTTATTGATATATCTGTAGAAGTCTCTGGGATTTGCCTTTACATCACCTACCATGTTATTTACATACAGATCATGATGATTTTAGATGTCATTTTTATTTTCTCGTCTCAAGTTTTCAAATTTTGCTCTGAGTTTACCACTTCCCAACTTTTTTGCCTTTGCAAGAATCTTATTTCTCCTCCGAACTTTTCTTCTTATTTCTGGTGTGATCCAAGGACTTGAAGATACAGACCTGCGAGTTTTGGAGGGGATATGATTATCGGACGAAGCTTGAATGAAAGACTTTATCAAATCAAAGTTCTCCTGGACAGACCGATCGTCTGAATGACCATTAAAGTATTTATCTCATGCAAATTTTAGGGCATCCTTCTTCATAGTTTCATAGTCACCCTTTTGATATAAGTGCACCTTTCTACGAGGTTTCTTTATAGGTGGTATGAAAATTTTCAAAAATCCAGAGACAATGTCATGATCACTTAGTTTGTCCGGGGATTGAATATCCCCAAACTGTCCTGGCAAAGTTATAAAATAGAAGTAAAACAAAGATCAGGAATCGATACAATTAACTTACTCCACCCACCAAAGACACCAAAGGGAAAGAAATACAAACATTAAGCGACCAGACCATAATGGAAACCTAAACAAAGGAAGGCCATAAGGACAGTTACTTTCCCACAAAATGGCCATATGGTCATCCAAAATTAAAAGACACAAGTGATACACACAGTAAGTAACAAACAACAACATAAATAAATCGCCACAGAAGAACCGCCTTGGAACGGTAAGAATCAAATCCAAAGTGTTCCTATCTCGAGTAGGGAAGTCAACAACCTGTTCCAAGCCATGATCATTCATGATGTCAACCAACACCTGTCCCTCTGACGGACTCAGCATCGTGCCTTGTTTGCTGAGCCTATCTGGCCAAACAATCTCTCTGAAGTTGAAGTCACCTAGGACATGTACTGCGGGAAGTTTTTACCCTTGTTCTGAGACTTAATGCGGCCAAAGTGATCTTTAAATAACTGGAAGTTTTCGACAGTGTCGTTAGGTGGTCGATACCAACTTTCAATACAGTGGGACGTTTTGTTTGCAAAAACCTTAACCCAAATGGATTCTAAAGTAGAAGTAAAACAAAGATCAGGAATTGATACAATTTACTTACTCCACCCATAAAAGACACCAAAGGGAAAGAAACACAAACATTAAGCGACCAGACCACAATGGAAACCCAAACAAAGGAAGGCCATAAGGACAGTCACTTTCCCACAAAATGGCCATATGACCATCCAAAAATAAAAGACACAAGCGATACACACAGTAAGTAACAAACAACAACATAAATAAATCGCCACAGAAGAGCCGCCTTGGAACGGTCAGTGGAAGATTTCCACTGGGGGGCTTAAATCGATTTTACGTGGCCACAATCCTCGCCCTTACTTCCGTCGCGATTTAGACAAATAATTTGTTCAGTCCGCATGAAGGCCTCCTAACTCATCAGTGCAATATCTCCGTGAACAAAAAAATCAAAGAACCACAGAGGTGAGACAACAGTGAGGACTCGACAGCAAGAAACCACTGAAATGCTGGAGCAAAAGAAAACCAACAGTTAGACTCCGATGAGCCCGACCAGAGACAGAGCATCAGGCACCAACCAACATTATCTCTCTAATTCTCAATAAGCTTTTACGTTGGAGCCGTCATAGAATCTGAGACCTGACCCACCGGCGTGCAATTAAAGAGGGAAGCAAAGTTAACTAGTTAACTACCATGCATGCAGTCTGTCGTATAATATCCATGTTGTACCCAATCTTTTTATATCGAAGAATGATTTTACGAAATTGGGTGCTGAAGTCATTGCGGTTATATATTTTTCTGAATTTATATACTGAGTCACCATAAAATTCGGGTTCCGATAGACCTTGTTGCAGAAGAGATTTAAGTCCAACATTGAATTTTGAAATTAAATCAGAAAGTCGTTTTCCTGTTTCATGAATGGCATATGAGAGATGTCTCTGTGAACGAGCAACATCAACCCGCCGCCATGAGTGTTTCTATCTTTTCTGTAGAAACTGTAATCGCAAGTTTCAGGGAAAAGCTCCGAAGTCAGAACTGAACTGTCAATCATTGTTTCCTGAATAGCCACAATATGTGGTTGGTGAGTATCAAGGAAAGCTAAAAGTTCAAATATTTTTCCTCTTAATCCGTTAATGTTAATACTGCAAAGTTTCAAACCTTTTACAAAATTCGGCTTTCTTATGTCAATAGTCGGGGATTTGACTCCTTTTTCCTTCCACAGAGGTTCAAATTTCTTTCTTTCTTCCAGTTCTATAGGTTCGCTGAAGAACGAGTCAGAAAAATTAAAAACCTCGCACTTCGGGCATATCCATAAACAACTCAAGTTTACCAGTTTACCATACTCCGCATCTGAAAGGAAAGCGCAATTCGTGTAAATCCACATTTCACACTGGTCACACTGAACAGCCTTATGGTCATTCAGAACATCGCCGCTGCATAGGCCACAGTCTGCTTTGCCAAGTTCCAATTCCAATTTCAAGCTCTAGCAATTGGTTTTCATCCAGTTCAGAACACGAGGCTTGAAAACGCTTTTCACAGTCCTCACATTCTACCCATTTCTGAGAGTCTTTGTAATATTTTTTGCACAGCCCACAGCGAAACCTTGCACCGCGTTAAGGTTCAATGTGTCTGGCCAAGATCAATAGAATGACCAAATTTGTTCCATCTGAGGACTTGAAGTTGCGTAAGCCCTCCGAACGTCGTTTGTTTCCTTGCATCCTAGTTAAAGCCAAGTACTTGGAAGTTTTATCGCAATGTTGCTCTTTTGCAATCATGCACTCCTGATTTCCATCATCCGGTTGCGTTCTGTTACTTAATTTCCAAAGGGTGAAGCAAAGAATCAAGACCATGGGAAACAGGGAGACCTTCATTTTAGTATACTTGGCAACTTTGAGTCAAACAATAAGACACGATAAAGAGCTCTGCACACTCAACTATCTGACAACACTCGATTACCAGCCATCGGCCAAGTGTACGGACAGCCGACACCCACTGACAAGCTCACAACACAATGCTCTTTCGAATGAAAATAACAATACTGATTCCGAGTTTTTAAAAATCAGTGTACTGACAGCTACAAAGGACTATTCAGCACCCTGGTCAATTTGTATATAGCTCAACACATTCAAATGTCTGACAACTCACCGGCTCTTCAGAAAAATGAATGTGGCAAGCCTCCAAAGAATAATTCAATTTTGCGTTTACCCCACCCACTGGTGTGGTAATGGCGGGAAATTATGTCAACAATGTAAATTAAACTACAAATGAAAGAATTATTTATCTACGATAACCAGCAGCAATATTTTGCTGGTTTGTTTGTCTGATATGAGTTAGACAAGAAACCAGAAACAATAAACAAGAAAACACTTCTCTTTTTCTGCCTCCAAAATATTTGTGATCCGCCCAAATCAGACGGAACACCAGTATAGATAGGTAGATAGATAGAATTCTTACTGGTGACACGTCAAATGACATTCCTGAACCAGGACCTGTGCTAAATCAAAACCTGCCAGCGTGCTCATATATGACCTAAAGGCTAAACTAAAAACGAATATGTATGGGAGCCATTTGATGTCACCAGTAACAATTCGGATTTATTAGAAAAAGTAACAGCCACGAAATTCAATTGCATTGTCGATTTTTACACTGACATGTGATAGTAGAAATTATCGCAGGGTGATAGTAAAAAGTATCACCCTCAAGCCTATGGGAGTTTGTATGGGAAAGTCATGTGAGGTATAATAATACAAATTACCTGTCATTGAAATGAATTTCGTCCGCCCGTGACATCATGTTTTCAGCAAAATAGATAGCGGCCTTTGTGAACGAGGCATGTGTGTGTGTTATTGCTTTTGGGACCCCCGTGCTTCCTGATGTTTGAAACAGGGTAAATATATCATCCTGGAATATATCTGGCAACGTCACATCCGGTGTTTCCCAGTCAAAGAGCTGCTGAAGGGTCAAAACTAGATCTGTTTCTGTGGGTCTGTCATGACAGATTAAATATCGTAAATAGGGCATCGTCCTACTTCGGACGTTTCCATGACTGTCAAAACTCTCTACTAGTTTCTTGAATACATTCCAGTTTTCTTCGTTGGCGCCGGGGTCCAGAAATATCAGTGAACAAGTCTGTAGTTTCTGCATCATCGCGATTATGTCACTTCCGTCCGTATATGTAAACGACAAGTTGATTGGTCGTGCTCCGGCAAATACCGCACCGAATGTGGCGTAGAGCCATTTTGAACTATTCCTCATTGATACAGCAACGAATTCCGATTTCTTCACACCGAGTTGGGCTAAACATTTCGCTACATGGACCGCGTTAACATACAAGTCCTTATAAGTGACCGCCTCCCGGGAACCATCAGTAAACGTAAACACAACGGCGTCCTTGTCTGGCTGGCATTTGTAATAATGATGAAGATAATCCGGGACAGTTTTCAGTCGTGTATCGACCGCTGTTTCCGTCCGTTCCGATTTATAGTAGCTCAGACTATACTTTTGCTTGGACATTTTGATGGTTGTTAGCACGAAGCGATTCCTTCATGCAGCTGGCTTTATACAGATGAAAACGTGACGATGAAACTTAATTTAAAATATTTTGTTACTAACGTTTAACCCATATATTCCTAGAGTCCGTTTTTTTGGAATGTTGGCAACAGTGTAGAGCCAGATCAGATGCCGCAGAATGTGGCATCTGATCTGGATCTACACTGCTTGCTCAAAGAATATAAATTTTGTACAACTTACACAAAACAAAAACAACCTGATACCCCTACAGTTGAAAATAGACCACTGCAAACTCAATAGGTGGAACATATTGGTTAATATATACCATGCCAAGGAAAAGTAGTGAGACGGTTAACTCCATGTTTTTACATTAATGAGACTCATTTCAATCAGTGATCTTTCAGACATCCATGAACGTAGAGAATCGGCCTCGGTAGCTACGTCGACGGCCCCGCCCATCGGGGCTTGAAGAAATAGATTGGGCTGCATGATACTTCCACGCAGAGCTGAAACCGACCGTACATTAGTACTGCTAAACCGCTTAGAAGATCTAAGCCAACCCGGGCAAAGTGGTGTGAGTCGGACCGCCCTTGCCTATATTCCCTATTGGTATCATTAGGTTGCAGGGCTTAACATGTCGTTTCATCTCAATGTCGGGTAAAAGTAAAAGTCCCACAAAATGCAAAATGATCTAAATAAAATTCTAACACTGGTCTCCTATGGTAAAATTTAAGTGATTTAAACCCAGAAAACGTCTCTTTTACATTGTACAGAAGTTACCGGTCAATATTTTCCATATTTCCCGTATTCAAGTTCATTTTTCCCGTAGATAAGCAGTCTCATTCACAAAAGAACTATTTTCAAAGTCCAGTTCGAAAATAAAAATCGGCAGCCATTTTGTCGTGCGTATCGAGTGAAAATGAATATAGACTGTGACAAAGTGCATAGCTAGCAGTCCCTGCAATCTGTTTAGGTTTTCAATATTTGGGAGTATTTTGAAGAAAAAAAAAATAAATAAATTAACGGACACTTCGGAAAAAAATGGCGTCCTGTGTTTCAATGACGTCAAATCCAAAAACGTTAACATCATATACGGACTCGTGATTTGATTTACATAACAACTGACCTCCAAACAGTGATATATAGAGGATATTTACTTTTTTGAGATGAACACCAAAAATATTTCATCAAGTGTGTTGAAAATATCAGAATTTTCACGAGTGCGAAGCACGAGTGAAAATTCTGATGTTTTCAACACACAAGATGAAATATTTTTGATATTTATCGAAAAAAAAAAAAAAAAACAAAAAAAACAGTAAATTTTCCTTTTATTTGATAATGTTTTAGGACACTTACTGTAATTGATCAATCGGATCTTACGTCACAATTTTTGACTTCGCTATGACGTCACAACTGTCAGTTGCAAGCCATTTTTAATACAACATTTTTACAGTTCAAAGGATGCTTTTTCAAGGTATTTTACAAGATTATTTTATAAATAACATGGATTTTGATGAGCAAAGTAGTCCGGGCTGCTACTGTGAAAATAACATGGTCATGTTATTTTTCACACTGTGAATTTTCACAGTGTGAAAATATCACTTTTATTTGTTTCAGATATGCATTGGTTTCACTGCTTTGTATTAAATAAAGCTAAATAAATCACGGCACTAGAGCTGATCTATTTCTGAATTGACGAAGACGTTAAACCACACATCACGTGAAGAAGTCCGTGAAATGAAGAACCCCCAAACTCCACTTTTTGCTCCAAGACATAGGTTGTGGGTACTCGTTAGAACCGCCTCTATGAGGCTGTTTTAACGAGCACCCACAACCTATGTTTGGAGTAAAATGAAGAAAAATACCACAAATTTTTTTCATGAGAAATTTCACCATTTTGGAGATATGAAAGAATGCACTATTTCGCACGGATGTGTTATCGTAAAGAATTCAAACAAACAAAAGCTCAGTCGAATGCACGTCTGATAGGTTATCAGGCGGTTGTGGGTTAGATACCAGCATCACGTGCACGAGTCGGTGAAATGAACAGCCCTCTCAATCTCATTATATATAGGGAGAAACTGGGGTTTACGGTGGTGATCGTTATTATTCTAATTTCTGCTTCAGTACATAGGTTATGGGTACTCGTTAGAACCGCCTTTTAGGTGGTTCTACCAAGCGCACTCAACCTATGTTAGCAGTATCAATAAGAAAAATATCAAAGATTTTCGTCAGGAAAATAGCCATTTTGGAGTTGAAAAAATGCACTATGTCGAACGGGTGTGTTATTTTAATGACCTGCTTTCCCCGAGACTGATCATGAATGACTGAAGAACGACAGTTGTCGGTTTCTGGCGAAAGAAAGTGACAACTGGTACATGAACGGGTTACCCTCTAAATAAGCCTGTGCTGGAAAATGAATCGGCTCGGCATGACTTTAATAGTGTTGACATGGCCATTAGACTAGCAACAAGCACAAAAAGTCAATTTATAGGACGACTAGCTGTATATTCAAACACACGCCACTGACGAAGACCGCCCAGTCAGCGTGTTTACGCGAGTTACTAAGTGTTTTGATGTTCGGCCACCCCGTGACTAACACAGAACAAATTGAAAGACTTTAGAAGAACAAATTTAACTCCTTATCTCGTTGAATACGCCAACCTCTACGTCATATGATCAGGATCTAAATTGTTTGACAATTCTTTCTGTGAATTCGCAGGAATTAATTACATCAAGTAATCTAATTGGTTCAAAGTCAGAAATGGGCGTGGTTAACTTAATTATTCAGCTGGATAAGGCGTAAAAAAATCAAATCGCTGACAGCGCTGATGAGTTGATTGTTTCTGAGTACAGGTTGGGAAAATTCTCCTGGGCTGAGACTTAAACTGATTCGTTTAAGACCTATTCAAGTATTAAGCTGTGTAGACCTAGATCAGACGCCGTGATTTGGGTCTATAATGATTGTCCTAATTTAACCTGGCACGATTAATCGTATAATCGATTAATCGATCGATAAATTCCTCAAAAATAATTATCATTATTGATTTGCTTGTAATCGATTGCTTGATTAGTAAATTTACTACCCAAAGTTGCGCCTAAAATAGCTGTATGAGTAGCAAACAGTGCAGACCAAGATGAGACGCCGCGTTCTGCGGCGTCTCATCTGGGTTTACACTGTTTGCTCAGGCCTGTCTGTTGAAAAACATATGGCAAAGTACAGCATATGGTAGGAGTCATGCTCAGACAGAAAGCCAGACAGGTAAAATTTTGACCAAATCGACAGTGAGTACTGATCGATTATTGATCGCAATGACAGGAATGATAACCGATTATCTTTTCAAATCCGCTTAGCCAGTCCTAGGACTCCTAATTCACTAGACCAGTCCCGGGGACAGATTTTAGTTACACAACACTCTGGCGTCGAGGTGACACGGATCCTGCTGTTATATAAAGAGGATGTTTACTTTTTTGAGGTGGATACCAAAAATATTTCATCGAGTGTGTTGAAAACATCCAAATTTTCACGAGTGCGAAACTTATATAGTTTTATATATTTTTTTACAGTTCAATGAGTACTTTTCAAGGTATTTTACAGAATTATTTTATAGATAACATATGCATTTCGGCGAGAAAAGTAGTCCGGGCTGCAAATGTGAAAATAACATGTGGATATGTTAGTGATAATTCATTACACGTGATCAAATGCTGGAAATATTGAGAAATAATTTAAAGGGTGTCTTTCATTTGTGCCCACGCATGTTTTTTTCATTAAACTGAATATTAATAAGTCAGCATATGCAACCTATAAAAATGTATTTAATAAATTATATAAAATCAAAGTAGGACTCAGAAGGCCACTCTAACTGACTCCCTCCATGAGCTGGTGTCTGTCTCTAAATAAGTGCGTCTTAAATCTTATGTTTTATTTAGTTTCAAGATCTGTGAACTGGATTGAATGCAGAACTCCATAGGCATTCCTTTGATGCTAAAAAACTTTTTGAATTAATTAAAGTTTACATTTTCTGATAAAATAATTATCAAAAATCTCATTTTTTAATTAAAATTTTAAAAAATTATCAAAATTCAATCCCTAAGATAAATATGTTTTAGTCTTTGTCAAGATTTCATTTTGCTAGGAAAACTTGCCATATGTATCCTCTTTAGCAATGCCAAATCTCATGAAAATCCAAAACCGGTAACATTGTAGTTTTACACCTTTAATGGATGTAGGTCGTTTCTGCAAAATTTACTATTTCATTGAAATCATCCAAGAACCTTATAAAAAGGCAATTCGTAACACTTACGGTATAAAAATGATATTATACAAATCAAAATGAATACATATTGAGCTAATCTAGCTTAGAAACTCTTAAAATATCATGAATTTCCGATATTTTCCTTTCATTTATACACTATGATCTATCCAAAATAGTAGATAGTAAAACACTAAATCAAAAAGTATTCTAATCAATAAATTAGACTTAACAATTATATTGCTTTTTTATTAGCAGCAAAATTATTGTGAACATGCGCAACTTGATTTAATGGCTTTGCATAAGTCATGCTACTCAAATAGGTGTAAGGCAAGGTGATCCATTATTTTCATTTCCATACCAAGCTGGTATGCAAGGACGCAATGGTCCTTGGTTTGTTGTTACTAGTAAAAATAGTTCTGTTGATAAATCCATGGCCAGATTAAGCCTTAGATATACTCTGTCTTTATGAACACTGGATTATTATCCTAACAAAAAAGTTACAGTAATTATTTGTTAGTATTTCCAAAAATCGAAATGTTACTGATATTGAGTTTCTGTTGCAAAAGATATCATTGGTGGATGAGGCGCAGAATATTTGGTGTAAACAAAGCCGTCCCATGACGTAGAGAAATTTTGCTATTAGACAGGGAGAGAAACAGTTTCCTTCCTTATAGTACACATGCATACATTTGTCTCTTTTCTGCATTTGAATTGTAATTGTTGACGTTTCTTTAGTGTCTTATTTTTTCTATTTACTTTGTCAATATAGTGGTTAATGTATTGGAAGCGAGCATTTAGTATTTTGTTCTGGTTGTAAAACTTTCAACCACTTCTTAACTGTTTCTGCTGAATTCAAGTTCACTGTTTTTTTGTTTGTTTTTTTTTGTTTTTTTTTTGTTCATTAATAATTACCAGTACATTTCTGTGCAATGTATCTCTCAGCTTAGAAAGAGCATTGCAGTGTTTGGACAGAAAAATGCATCACAATGTATTTACTGAAAATAATTTAAAATCCTATGAGTAATGCAATAACTACTCAAAGATTGAATAATTATTATCAACAGTTTAAATGCTTCTTGATATCTTACATAATGTGCTTTGTAATTACTGCAACAACTGCTGTGATAGGTAAATGAAGTGAAAGACCTATACAAATATATAGACAACACAATCATGATCACATAAGTTTTGGAACACTGACAAATGTACGACCATGTGAATTCTAAAAGTAAATTCAAATTAGGAAGCCGTTTGATTTTGTTAATATGGGCTATACAAAAAAAAAAGATTGGCTAGTGCCTATGCAGATACAAATTCTGAAAACTTAATGTTTAGGAAAAGTAATCTCAAGTGTTATTGATTTTCCCTAGAGTAAACCTTTCTTTTTAAATGGACAGTTAGGGTTAAATAAACAAACAACAGTTTGACTTGAGAGTCATTTATCTCGAGTCGGATAACAAATCTCACAAAATCTGAAGCAACATCTAAAGTGACTGGTATGTTGTTGATTTGAATGTTAAATCTAAACATCACCTTAGCACCATTACCGAATTAGACAAGAAAACTGTGCACATGATTACATGGATGCGTTTGATGGCGTTTGTCATCAAAACCATTGCAGTATAGTTCTGTAGACAAAATAGTTTGTTCCATAGGGGGCAAATTTACTGAAATGGCTGTTTTGAAATAATACTTATAATTATGCTATGAACTACTCACACAAACCATGCTATACTATCCAAATTGAAAGCAATAGTAAAGTATTATTAAACAGCATGACCAAAACATGATAATCATATAATTTCACATTTTGCTGAATCAGGACTATCAGTATTCAGTCTGTTAAAACATAATGTAACCGGTCCTCAATTTCCATCAAACTTCATCAACATGTTCCTTAGATATGTGGGTAGTTTTTATTCTAAAATGGTGTCTTGACAAAAATTGGAACATGGTAAATATGCATATAAAATTTTAATGAATACAAAAAAGAGCTGAAATGTGGGGACACCATCAAAGAAAACTGAATGCCCAGCCACTATTACTAGACATATGAGGTCATTCATAGTATCAACTAACTCACCAATTATGGCTTTAATTCATAAAACATAGCAGCATTAGATATATGAAACTCTGAATACTGTAGACAAGTTTATATCAGAGTACTCTCTGTTGTGGTAGAGACTTCATAAATTATGTAATAAATTTACTACGGAAATGAAATTTAAAAGTGAATTCATCGTAATTATAATTGATATACCCATCGCAATTATTGTGCATAATTTCATCAAAATCCAAGCGTGGGCAGAAACCAATGCAAATTTCCTATACCTTGAAAGACCCCCTTTGAGGTATAGTACTAGTGGTGCGTTTTCATTGAGTATGAGTATATATTGGTGTTCAGAACTATTTTGAATATATTGGAGCATATTTTGAGGTAATATGTGCTACCGGTGAAATCACGTATCAGCCTGTCCCTGTATTATCAGAGCAGAGAAAAATGAACACTCATTCTGTATGGATGTGCAGGCTGATCTAACATTTTACTTGCCGTCCAGGGGCCACTTGTTCAAAACAAACGACCTCGTTAGCTAACGTATCGCTAAAACGTTTGTCATCCAATATGGTAAAAATACTAATGTTTTTGCTGTAAAAAATGTGAGCAGCTTTTGCAAACCAGACACCGTCGTGATATGACTGAAAAATTGTTGAAAGCGACGTTAAACCCGAATTCACACACACACACACACACACACACACACACACACACACACACACACACACACACACACACACACACACACACACACACACACACACACACACACACACACACAGCTCTGCGTGGAAGCATCATGCAGCCCATCTATTTCTTCTAGCCCCGATAGGCGGGGTGTTGACCCCAGGTCATATTGTAGGTTTAGTATGCTGCTTAATTAATTCATCAACATTGTGTTACATTCATTAGCATATTTATATATTAATAAAATAAGAGGTTCTGTTACTTACAGTAATGTATTCATGCACACTTTTCATTGAGTTCAAGGTGTGTTCAAAGACGAAGATGAAACTACATGTACAAGTTGGCTTCTTTAAAAAGAATCCAAAGGAAAGTTCTGTTGCTTTCTAGTCAACAGAATGACCAGAGCCGGTGTTTATGAAACATTTGCCCCATATCTCTTGAACCTAATATTATTTGCCTTAGTTTTTGAGATATCTTGCTTACACGGTTAAAATGCTGAAAATGTCAAAGGGCCATAACTAAAAAAAATTCGAATTTTAATTAGATTTGTCAGGTCATCTATTTAGCACCACCTATCAACCTATCAAGTTTCAAGGCATCAGTATCAATACAGTAGAACTTCGATGGCTCGAACACCGATGGCTCGTTTACCATGGATGTGTCGAACCCATTCTTGAGCCCCAAGGGAAATCCTCTACATAAGAAAAAGTGGGGGATAATTAAGGAGATTTTAGTTTTTTATCTTGCAAATGTATGCTGTGTGTACTCATCAGAATCGCCTCGAAGTGGCGATTCTAATGAGTACACACAACATACATTTTCATTATAGAACACCGAAAAGATGTCTAAAAGTATCTCGTTGTGCCTCCTGACAGTAACCTAAGTGGCTCGAACTACCCCTGTCTCGAACAGATTTTCGAGGTCCCAAAGGTGTTCGAGCCATTGACGTTCGACTGTAGTTGTTGAGCTATCTTGCATACAAGGTTAAATATCCAAATCTACAAAGGGCCATAACTCAAGATTTTTTTCAGAATCCATGCAGAAGTTTTCCAGGTCATCTACCAATCATTACCTATTTATCCGTCATGTTTCAAGTTTCTACCTGTAACACTTTTTGGGATATTTTGCTGACAATGTAAAATTCCCAAATTTACAAAGGGTCATAACTCATAAATCATTTTTCTGAACATCACGTGAACAAGTCCAATGAACACCCTTAGACCCCACTATATCGGTATGCCGGCCATCTCTATCATGTGACCTGAACCATTCGAATAAACTTTCTTTCTGCCATTGTCAGTAAGCTGCATATAAATTTATAAAGTAATGAGGCATTAGGTTCTTCTGTCGAGGTTTGTTTTTGTTATGGTTTGTCTTTGAGTGTGTGAATCGCTTATACTATTTTGTTTTGGATAGCGAATTGGCCATTTTGTGGGAAAGTATCTGTCCTTTTGGCTTTCCGCTGTTGATGTTTCCATTAGGGTCTAGTTGTTTCATATCTGTGCTTCTTTCCCTTTGGTGTCTCCGATGGGAGCTGTGAGTTAATTGTATCGATTCCTGATCATTGCCTTCAATTCTATTAGACAATTTTTAAACTCTTGTCAATATCTAGCTGCATGTCAAAAAATACGATAACATAGCCGTGCGACATAGTGCATTTTGTCACATCTTCAAAATGGCTACTTTTCTGATGAAACTGGATGATTTTTCTCTTATTTATACTGCAAACATAGGTTGCTATTGCTCGTTAGAACCGCCACATTCATGCGGTTCTAACGACTATCCACAACCTATGTCTTGGAACAGAAATAAGAAAAAATGTATACCCCCGTAAATCCCAGTTTTCTCTAGATCAAGTCGGGTTTAGGGGGTTTCGTTTCACGTACTTTGTCACGTGATGAAATTTATCGAACTATTGTCAGCAAAGTAATTTGTTCATAATCTGTTAGTAAAAATTGTTGGCAATTCCTTCTGGATCTGCAACAGAGAAGGGACGAAATGAAAGTTGGGAACTTCAATTATTTTACAACACAAAGGAAAATGGCGCTTTGGTCTGCTTCGTTGTCTAGGGTTAACGAATTGCATATACATTGTAAGCATACAATGAAATAAACAATGCAAATGACAATCTAGGCTTAGCAACCCTTACGGATGAAGAACTTACCAGTACTGGATAGTACACAATCGATGCTGATTTGAATGCACCATAATATTCCCATATAAAAACATACACACGTGCACATACACACACGCGCACACGCACACATTCATACACAAACAAGAACCAAGGCGATGTACCCACATCTTTGACCCTTGCTATTAGATTTTTTTTTTAGGAATGCCAACTTGAACATTTAATTTTATATAATGTTGGTTGGTACCTGATGCTCTGTCTCTGGTTGGGCCCATCGGAGTCTAACTGTTGGTTCTCTTTTGCTCCAGCATTTCAGTGGTTGCTTGCTGTCGAGTCCTCACCGTTGTTTCATCTCTGTGTTGCTCTGATGAGTTGTTAGGTCTTCATGCTGACTGAACAAATGATTTGTCTAAATCGCGACAGATGTAAGGGCGAGGATTGCGGCCGCGTAAAATCGATTAAAGCCGTCCCATCCCCCAGTGAAATTCTTTGCACTGACCGTTCCAAGATGGTTCTTCTGTCGCGGTTTATTTTTGTTATGGTTTGTTTTTGAGTGTGTTTATCGCTTCTTTCCTTTTGTTTTGGCTTTCCGCTATTGGTGTTTCCATTAGGGTCTAGTTATTTCATGTTTGTGTTTCTTTCCCTTTGGTGTCTCTGATGGAAAGTGTGACTAAATTGTATCGATTCCTGATCACTGCCTTCACCTCTATTTTACGAAGAAATCAGGCATTAGACAATCTCATTGGTCAAGTTTCGTCAATATGTATCTGAATGCAAAATATAATCAAAATATTAATTATATGTCTATAATCAGTTTGTGAATATGGCTTTTTGTCATTAAACAATACCATTGATTAGATCTTTTCAATATACATCTGTTTTTAGAAACATACAATATTATTCCTAGCAGTTTGGAAGTTATACGCCAGTGTCAGTTAGTTAAAATGTTGTATCGGCGAGGCTATTTGTAAAGAAATCAAGCATTAGACAATCTTATTGATTAGATTCTGCCAATATCTATCTGCTTGCCAAAATTATCAAAATATCCCCAGCGGTTTAAAAGCTACACTCCATATTCAGTTTCTGAAAATTTTGCCTCGATGAGGCTGTTTATAAAAATCTGGCATTAGGCTATCTCATTAATGGTTACTTAGGCTGATAAACAACTTTATCATATGACGACGCGTCTGAGAGTGTAATAACGCCATATATTACATGCATAACAGAGAAATACCATGATTTCTATCAGACAAAAACATGGTATTTTCCTTTTAGCTAAGGAGAAATATTTCCTCTTAGCTGGGGAAATAAATTTTTCTGGCTGGAACTACTTTTGACACAAGAAACAAGGTACTGCTTTTGCAATGAAATCGCTATATTGAAACGCGGGAAAGTTCAGACACGTCGACGTTAATCATGACGTCATCTCAATGGCGTCTGAGAAGATATCAACAAACGTTCAGAATGCGTGACGTTCGGGTAGGATGCAAGGTTGGAAAACAGATTATCTGGACATAACTATAGAATGAGGGGTACGTTTGGTGACCGTTCTCTCGCATTTTTAATTGTTTTATCATTATAATACTTTATTTCTTCCATCTTCATGCATTACAATAGGAACCGCTTTCAAGATGGCGTCTATACAGTTTTTGTTTCAGTCAGCTTATGTGTCACTGCGCCCACTACCTTTTGCATAGACTGTATGTTAACAGTGAACTGTAAACAGAATTAGATGCAAAATGATCCATCAGCTCTATCAAATGCATGTAATATATAGTTTATTGATTCAGCCCATTCTAAATATGGGATTTAGAAACCTCGGGAGGTTGAACATCCTATAAAGAAACTCGTGCGCAAGCGCACTCGTTTCTTTATCGGATCTTCAACCTCCCTCGGTTTATAAATCCCATATTTAGAATCGGCTGAGTAATAAACTCTATGTAATATTTTCGATAATCCACTAGTGGATTAAATATGCAAATTAGGTAGATACGTCCTGTAACGTTACATGTACGACGTCATTAACGACGTCGCGTTTAATAATGGCGGAATATTGACATTTTTGTAAACAATCGTGAATAAAATGCGTTTTAAATGTCATCTGATAAATAGAATCTTGCATTCGTGCTCATGTATTATCGAATTTATTAAACTCGTTGAGGAAAAGAGATAAAATGCTCGGCAAAGCCTCGCATTTTATCCCTTTTCCTCAACTCGTTTAATAAATTCAATAATACATGAACACTCATGTAAGATCCTCTATAAACTTCATTAGGGAAGAGGCAGCTTATTTCTTCCATTTCCGTTGCGTTTGTAGTGTAAATGTAATATTTGGTTTGCTCTACCTCTTGGTGCCATTGGTAGGCTGTTGTCTGTGATATCGCACTTTGGTGTTGCCGGACGGTTCTATAAGTTGCGGAAGGATACGGTCAGCTACGAATGTTGTGCCACTTGCTAGCGTAGGGCAAGCTGTTTGTTAAACCTCATACTTGTAATCGGCAAATCGACTTACTGCAACAATGTCTCCCTGCGAATTTTCGACGGGTTCACATAATTTCCTCACGTCGACTATGATTGCATTAAGCAAATTGTAGAGAGAAGTCTGCACTGGAGCGAAAACGCTTTAAATTTTACATGAAAACTGTGGAAATGTCCTGAGGGACCTTTCCAATGAAATGGAGATGACGAAATAATAATAATAATAATAATAATAATAATGATAATAATAATTCCGCTTCCTATGAATATTGGCGAATTAAGTCCCACAAAATTGGAAGCAACGTCTCCAAAATGACCTTTACAGTGTTGACGTGGACGTAAAACCTCAAATCAAACAAACAAACAAATACTACTACAACAACAACAACTATTACTACTACTACTACTACTACTACTACTACTACTACTACTACTACTACTGATATAACTACTACTACTACTACTTCTACTACTAAACTACTACTACTACTACTACTATAACTACTACTACTACTACTATAACTACTACTACTACTACTATAACTACTACTACTGATACAACAACAACAACTACTACTACTACTACTACTACTACTACTGCTGCTGCTGCTGCTACCTGTTCAAGCTCATCTTCTAAGGTAGTGTCTGAGGTTTGAATCTGAGTCCCGGCTGCAGAACATTCATCACGAAAACACACCTATATTATTTTGACCTCCTTGAACTCCACTTTTATATAGTAAAACTTTGGTTTGCAGGGGTAATCCTTATTTTTCTTATTTCTGTTCTAAAATATAGATTGTGGCTACTCGTTAGGACCGCCTCGATGAGGCGGTTCTAAGGAGTACCCACAATATATATTTTGAGCAGAAATAAGAAAACTATCACGATTTTTCATCATAAAATTTTCATTTTTTTTCGGCGATAAAGGTTATAATGTATTTGCATAGGCGTGTATTCGTAATGGTTCATTGTCATGTGACCATCATGATCACATGAAGAGACTAGATACAGATTGGTTACACGTTCAGAGGTTTAATGTGAAATAAGTCTTACACCTTATACGTTTGTGTGCGGGCCACGCCTTGTGAAAAGGGGTCGATCAGCAAATGCACCCAGTGGAAATTAAGATCAGCCTGTGCACAAAGTGCATATTGATCTAAATCTCCACTCTGCGCTCTTCAGATGTCCCTTGAACCAAAGTTTCCTGATACAGATAGGGTAATTACCAGTTGTTATGTAGGTTTGGTCCGAGTTTTCGATACCCTTTTCGCTTTTCACCGCAACGTGTTACATATATTAATTTTGTATCATTTTACGGCTTATATACAAATGACTTTTAAGTAACCCATTTTATTGGCCCCGTCAAGCGATTTTGGTACTTATCGCCTATGCGAGCAGCGAAGGTTCAGGCGAGCCTGCGCATCCGCGCAGTCTCGCCAGAACCTTCGCTGCTCGCCTATACATGCAGTAAATCAAGAGGAACCTTCAGACAGAAAGCCATATCCCTGGCCCCTCTGAATTGCTGGGCATGCGCAGTTAAAATTTGTCATGACGGAATGCTTGAAGACACAAATTCGCTTGGCGGGGCTCTTATAGCAGTGCTTGGAGAAACAGATAAAGGTACTAGTGACATAGACGACGCATGCGCGAAGTCTGATCAATATCTTTGTATTCAGTGCTTGGAAAGTACAATATTTCAAGTGTATGAAGTTGGCTTAAAGTGTGGAGTATGGAGTTTGAAATTCGATTTATTCCGTAGTAGTAAAGTATAGTAAAATATTGGTGAGTGTTAGGCAAAATCGATATTCCAAGCCGCGAATCCCAAGCCAAGTCCACACACTCTAATTTTTCCAGTTTCTATGTCTATGTCTTCAAGACTAGGCCAGTTTGTGGCTTAATTATCGCAAACAATACATAAGGATGATAGGCGTATTGAAGCCTGGATTGCTACAGTCTGGTTGTGGTCGGGCTTAACGACACGCCAACCCTTCTGTGCATCACGAGAACACGCCCTCATAATTTTGACCCCCTTGAACCCTACTTTTATATAGTAAAACTGGGGTTTCCGGGGGGGTATACCTTATTTACTTATTTCTGCTCTAAAATATAGATTTTGGGTATTCGTTAGAACCGCCTCGATGAGGCGGTTCTAACGAGTGCCCACAATCTATATTTTGAGCAGAAATAAGAAAAATATCACAATTTTTCATCTTAAAATTTTCATTTTTTCGGCGATAAAGGTGGCAATGTATTTGTATAGGCGTGTTTGCGTAATGGTGACCAGACAGAGAGAAAAGGAATTAAAAAGACAGTAGAGGAGATGAATGTGATGGATATGGTAGAAAGAAAATATAACTGAAGTGTAGAAACAGAAGAAATAACAAGAATACCCCCATACACGTACCTGCTGCAAGGACAGAAGACCTTGTCTAACCGCAAGCCAATATCAGTTGGACGCCACGAATGACGTAAGATACACGACACTTTCGTCACACCCAACCATCGCCAACGACGTGCTACAGAACTAGACCAACTAGACCAAATTGTTCGACGGATCATCAGCTTAACAAGCTCGTCATTGGTCAAATTTCTAACCGTTCTAGCAAGTTCAATATCTATATTGTAGTGTAACATTTGCTGCGAGGTTCCCGCCCATCGGGGCTTGAAGAAATAGATGGGCTGCGTGATGTTTCCACGCATATCTGAATCCGACCGCACACGAGTACTGGTAAGCCGATTAGAGAATCTAAGCCTGCCCAGGCAAAGCGGTGCCAGTCGGTCCGTCCGTGCTTATAAACTCTATTGTTTCATTGGGTGACAGGGCTTGAGATGTAATTTCATCTCAATGTCGGTTGAAAGTCCCACAAAATTGGAAGCAAAGTCTCCAAAATGACATATACAGTGTTGGGGACGTTAAACCTTAAATCAAACAAAACAAAACATTTTGGTGCGAAAGTTTTTGCGTTTTTCAGCATCAGCAACAATATTAGTGCCTACATCACGAAAACACGACTATATAATTCTGACCGCCTTGAACCCCACTTTTATATAGCAAAACTAGGGTTTACATGGGTAAAACTTATATTTCTTATTTCTGCTCTTAAATATAGATTTTGAGTACTCGTTAGAACCGCCTCGATGAGGCGGTCCTAACGAGTACCCACAATCTATATTTTGAACAGAAATAAGAAAAATATAACAATTTTTCATCTTAAAATTTTAGTTTTTTAGGCGGTTAAGTTTACAATGTATTTGTATAGGCGTGTTTTCCTAATGTGCCATATTCAATGATGTAAGTTTTAATGATACGTTAACTAATGGAGCAGTTGTTCAAAATTAACGACGTCGTTAGTTAACATATCGTTAAAATTTTAATCATTTAATATGGCAAATATACTTATATTTTTGCTGAAAAAATGAGAGCAGCTTTTGAAGATGCAAAAGCTGCTCTCATTTTTTCAGCAAACATCACACTATATCAGATATTTGGGTTGCTCGAATAGATAACATTTGACCACTAACGAGCTCGTTAAGCTAACGGTGCTTTGAACAACTGGCCCCTGGTCCCCTGGTCTCCTGGTGCGTATCTAGATAAGAACCGTTTGGAAGCTGTCTCTTATGAACAAGGCATGTACAGTAGAACTTCAATGACCCGAAAACCGATGGCTCGTTTACCAGGGCTGAGGCGAACCCATTCTTGAGTCCCTAGGGAATAGCTTTACATAAGAAATAGTGAGGTATATTTTCGTCTTTTATCTTGCAAATGTATGCTGTGTGTACTCATTAGAATCGCCTCAATGAGGCGATTCTAATGAGTACACACTGCATACAATTATAATGTAGAACGCAGACGTTCAAAAATTACCCCTTCATAGCCCTCATTGCCTCGCGCTACCCCAGTCTCGAGCAGATTTTCGTGGCCCCAAAGGTGTTCGAGCCATTGAAGTTCGACTGTATTTGTTTCAGACTCATCAACATCAAGGACTATCTCTCCAAAGATGGCACCCAGAAATCTAGTATTACGTTGTGTTCATCACTGGCCAACAAGGACATTGTGTATTGTCCTCATACTGCTACAGTCCGCGGCTCTTAATTGGTATCTTATGCATCATCTGAGCTCCAAGTGGGCGGCTATGTACGTTGCAGATCTCGCTGTGATTGGTTTATTTTTAATGTCATTTACCATGGCAACGAAGACTATTGCAAGTGAAAAGAACTCGAAACATTTGACATTTTCTGATTCGCGACAGCAGCCTCTGACGTACGTGTGCTGGTTTGTGTATGGCTGCGTTCTTGACATTAAGGTGATATTCATCTTCTCGAAATTTTCTATTCATTTAGACGAGGACTATTTCTTTGGACCGAATACCTGTAAAACATGCCTGGCGTTAGCAGGACTAATTTTTATAACGTTTTTACACACACAGCATGATGCGAGAGATGGAGAAAGGAAAGCATTCATACTTACGCTGACGGCTAGTGTTTTTGTAGACATCCTTGATGGTGTTAAATACATTGACAACCTGTTCCGGAAAGAAGTTCGTGACGCTTTTCCACACTACCTGGATGACGCCATGATTGTTGTTTGCTGTGTCAACTTCCTGTTACCCACAATTCCTCTGTTAACGCTTTCTCTCACGAGATTTGGACTGGTTCCACTTCCGAGGAGATTAGAACTTATTTACAAGGTCATGTTTGCATATCTGGTAAACTTGCCTCTGTTTGTCACCCGTATGATAACATGGCATAGTTTTAGCCAAGGCATATCCATTTTTACTCTCAAAAATATAACAGTAATGGTGGTTGTGACATTTGAAGTTCTGCATAACTGGTACGTAGATGAGAGTAATTGGGAAGCTCTCTCGGATAAACAACAGAACAGTAAATTAACAAACCACAAGGACCACGCTCTTAGACATCAGCGTAAAGAGTGTGGCGATAGAAACAGACATAACTGATCCAACACACAACAAAACCTACAATAAGCCATGTGCGCCCAGCGAAGACACAGATCAGCCTGCGCATCCATTTAGTCTAACCAGAGACTTTTCTTGCTGCATGAAGGAACATTGGCGGCCCAGCTATCCTTAGAGCGCACAACGAAGACTCTGATCAGACTGCGCGGATGCGCAGGCTGATCTGAGTCTTCGTTGGGTGCACATGTCTTATTGAAGGTATTGTCATGCGCTGGCTCATATTAAATGCTTTGCATGCTGGGTATTTTTGCATGCTGTTTTGTTGTCTTTCACCCCGTTGATTGTTTTTAATTAACTTTGTCAAAAACAAATATTTCTGTTGGCTAATTCCGTCACTGAAAACTTTGAGCTTTTTGTTCAGGCATTCCAGTGAGCCCAAACCTGTTTTTGCAACAGTATGTTTAAAGTTGTCTTAGCTTGTTAAAAGACAACAGAATTCATAAATATATCTCGTGCAATTTTGTTGTAGTCTGTCTTTACATGATAAGAGGCCATCAGTTCTGTCTGCTAATGCCGTGCACCCGAGCAATAGCATCCAGTCAAGATACACTATTTTAGACGATAAAAAGGTTTTTGTTTAGTTTATACTAATTTATTTTAGTTCGATTGCGATGAAAGCTTCAAGCTTATTGAATCGCTCTCGAACACTCATTCCGGGTGTTTTCACGCGCGCGAGAGAGAGAGGCAGTGGCTTTTTACATCACTGCTACCCATTTACACCTGGGTGGAGTGGGGCAGTGTCATTACGTGTCTTGCCCAAGGACACACCTCGATACCGGTGGCGGATTCGAACGCACAACCTTTCGATCGTAAGTCGAACGCGCTAACCACTGCGCTATCGAGGCTGACTCAAAAAAAGGTTTTTGTTGTAGTATACTTGTCTTAAAAACAGTTGGTAGAAATAAATTACTGTTAGTAACATATTTCAAAATAACAAAAAAGCTTGTGGCGCTGAAAAAGAAAAACAAAATAATTTTAAATGGATTTTATTCGCCCAGTTTTCAGTCCACCTCTCATCCAAAATAATATGGACACCTGTCAAAGGCAAACAAAAACATTTAATCTGGTTCATTTAATTTTGAAATAATCCACCTGCGCAGAATTGGCAGATGCGCAGAATTAGACCGAGGTCCCGTCTCCGTATGACCTTAGCTGTTGTTGGGACTACATGTGACTTGGATTTGACGTAGGCATCACGTGAACAAGTCCGTAAAAATGAACACCCCCACAAACCCCACTTTTTTAGGTAAACTCAGGTTTACTTGAGTACATATTATTTTTCTTATTTCTGCTTCAAAACATAGATTGTGGGTACTCGTTAGAACCGCCTCAATTACCGTTGCTGTTTAGGACTCATTCTTGAGTCCTAGGTAAACTAAAGCTTACCATTGTGGGGCGATCCTCAACATGCCATTATTTCAAAGAAAATCGAAAATATATCCCTATTATGCGCCCCTGACCTGGTGTTATAACCCAGCAGGCACACGCCGCTAGGGCAAAGTCAAATCAACGTCGGTGCAACGACGTGGATTTGACGTTGCATAAAAGTTGTGACGTTGTACCGTCTTTGATTTGCCGTCACAATTACGTCATGTGCCTGCTGAGAGTTAATATAGGGATCAACCATGGTTTTTCATGCATTAACTTTTGCCGGGTCCCGAGGAAGCTGTTTGAACATGAGGCCGCCAGGCCGAATGTTCAAACTGTGTAATCTGTGTAACCAAGGCCCTATGGACGCAATGACTCTCGGGTAATATCTCTTCGTAAGTCTACAGTAACTGCTCTCCGGTATATTT
The DNA here is from genome assembly GCA_963580285.1 of Lucinisca nassula. Classification (NCBI taxonomy): domain Eukaryota; kingdom Metazoa; phylum Mollusca; class Bivalvia; order Lucinida; family Lucinidae; genus Lucinisca; species Lucinisca nassula. Next base: position 3,542,055 of record OY757023.1, on the reverse strand, counting down.
TTTGTATCGGTGTTGCGACGCAGATGGGTAATTTTTTTATTATTATTATTATTTTTGTTGTTTATTTATCATTTTTTTTTTAATTTTTTGATTTTGTCAATCTTCGTGTTCGCTCTAAAAACTCGTCAAAGATATCCATGATTATTTGTCTTTGTTCTTTGAAGTCATCTTTTTGGGTTCTTAGTAGAAACAACTCCAACGACCAATCATTCATTCCTGTTTGCTGCATTAGTCAAATATCTTCCGAGGGATCCGACAAATGTTAATGCAATGAAATAACCATGGATGATCGCTGTTCTTGCATAACTTACGAATCCGACTGCAAATTTTAACGTAAATGCCCAAAAGCTCCTTATAAATTCCATATAAACTCTCCAAATACGACAGGCAAACCAAAATGGCGGCCAGTTCAGAATGTTGTTTACAATGACGTTGTCATGCAGTAACCCCCTGACGTCATCAAAGAACCTTTAAACGTTACGTTCAGGGCGATAACGTTACGTCGCTCAACGTAACGTAAACAAAGCGAGACCCGTCTTGTGGTGTCAAAAGCTCAAAACCCATGTTCAAACAGCACGCGAATTTTATGATTTGAACATGGTTTTTGCTGTTTGAGCACGGCTTTCGGTCCATTTGACAATGGCTTCAAACAGCCATTCGCATAGGTATTTATGCAAGAACTATTATTTGCTCGAACTACCCTTGTCTCGAACACATTTTCATGATCCCAAACGTGTTTGAGCCAGTGGGTGTATGTGTTTGAGTTTTACGTCCCACCAACAACTAAGGTCAAATGGAGACGGGACCTTGGTTTAAAGACTCATCCGACAGTCTGCAGAAGCCCGCACTCGAAGACGCAATCGATTCTACTACTCCACGGAAGCTTCTGTTTTCGAACCAGTACTGTAGTACAATTGAACTTCGGTAGCTCGAAGTAACTTTGGAGCATGCAAATTTGTTCGAGGTATAAGCATAGCCCCAGGTCATTGAGGCGGTTCTAACGAGTACCCACAACGCATGTCTTGGAGCAAAAATAAAGAAAATATTGTACGCCCCCGTAAACCCCAGTTTTCTCTATGTACAGAGGGGTTAAGGGGGTATAAATTTCACGAACTTGTTCACATGATGTGGTAGTTTAACTAAACATTTACAATTGAAAACCCTGACTGAATTTCGAATGTGAGCATCTTAAGGGGAATGGATACACCGTCAGGGGAGGCAACCCTGAAAAAGTATTTTTCGCTCCCATGTCAATAGAGGTCAACTCTTAAAGGAAAGAATTTGCTCCTGAGGAGCAAATTCTTTCCCTTAAGAATAGATCCTTTTTTCAGTGGGACTGAGCCTGTAGAAAAGCATACAGGAAGTCCCGAAAGTCTCCTCTCTCCCTTTAAAAATGGCGGGACAATGTACTAGGTGTTCCCATTTCCCTTAATTAAGATGTCGCGGTTTTTGTTTAAAAACAAATAAAGTTTTTTTTTTAAATCTATTCGTTACACGAATAAGACAAATAGCGTCTCTATATCTTAATACCGCGAATAAATTGGACATTGTTTCACAACTAAAAGTATATTTATATTTTGCCTCGGGCTCAGAATATAATTTGCTATGATTGTTAAAGAAACATTTGTATATACTGCGGTTCGTTGTTTGTGGTTTGTGATAATGTCGTTAGAAAGGCAAAAAGATAAGGAAAATATTCTCAAAATCGTGGCCTCAAACACTTAAACGAAGCAAAAAGTAGGAAATAAAGAAGTTTGAAATATCTGTTAAGTGGTAACACGTTTGAAAGTGTTTTCTATCGGATATCTGGATACTGAAACTGGTATGTAGTCACAGTTTTCAAGGGGCCATGTCAGACGGCCACACAAAGAGTGTCTTTACAATAACAAGCCCGTGCTTTATAATGGAGTCTTTCGGATCTTTAGAGGTAGATTTTTTTATGTAAATGGTCGATATTTTTCTTATTTTTAGTCAAAATATAGATTGTAGGTGCTTGTTAGAACCGCCTCATTGAGTGTAGGTGCTTGTTAGAACCGCCTCATTGAGTGTAGGTGCTTGTTAGAACCGCCTCATTGAGTGTAGGTGCTTGTTAGAACCGCCTAATTGAGGCGGTTCTAACGAGCACCTACCATATTTTTTTGTGCAAAATTAAAGAAAGTAATGCATAACAACGTAAACCCTACTTTTATCCCTGTATACAGTGGGGTTAGAGGGATGATTACAAAGACTTGTTAACCTTATGTTACGGATGTTTTATTCAACGGCTCTTGTTTATTCTTGGTTACCGTCTGTTTGTACTCTCTCTCTCTCTCTCTCTCTCTCTCTCTCTCTCTCTCTCTCTCTCTCTCTCTCTCTCTCTCTCTCTCTCTCTCTAATTATTTTTTCTCTCTCTCTCTCACATATCTCCCTCCCTCTCCCTCTCTCTCTGTCTCTCTCTCTCTCCCTCCTTCTCTCTTTCTCTCTCTCTCTCTCTCTCTTTCTCTCTCTCTCTCTCTCTCTCTCTCTCTCTCTCTCTCTCTCTCTCTCTCTCTCTCTCTCTCTCTCACTCTCTCTCTCTAACTAGAATTTGTTTTTCTACAAAAACACAGATGTCTCCCCCGTTTTTGACTGCTAAGTATAACCTTGACATTGGAGGTATTGAGCTGGGTCTTGTGTGCAACACTTCATCTAATGACCAGCCCCGATAGCTCAGTTGGTAGAGTGTCCGCTCCGGGGAACGGGAGGTCTCGGGTTCGATCCCGGGCCGCGACATACCAAAGTCGTTAAAAATGGTACTAGCTGCTCCTTGCTTGGCACTCAGATTTACGGGGTAGAGCTAGGACTGGTCGATCCAGTGTCAGGATAATGTGACTGGGTGTGGTATCATGTAATGTGTCTGGGACATGATACTTCAGTGAGGCAGCACTATAAAAGTGAGCATTGAGCTCCCTGTCGCAACCAGACACCGTCGTGATATGACTGAAAAATTGTTGAAAGCGACGTTAAACCCGAATTCACACACACACATCATCTAATGAAGATGAACATTTCTGCATAGTAACTTTAAAAATGTTCATAGAAAAATAAAAAAGTTACTGGCCGTAAACAAAAAAAGCACTTTTTTACCTTTGACCTCTAAGTATGGCCTTGACCTTTGAGGTACAACACATCGTCTCAGCTAATTTTCCATGAGGAATCCATATATGAAATTTCAAAACCCTAGCATACACGGTTCTAAAGTTATGCTATGCATCACTTTTGCATACATTACAATGGGCACAAATTACCAAAATGACAAAGGGCCATAACTCACAAAGTATTATTCGGAATTTTTGTCAAAAGTTAATCAGTTCATATACTCATCACCACCAATATACTCAACAACTTTCAAGGCTCTAGCTCCAATAGTGTTTGAGATATTTTGCTGACAAGATTTCATTAAAAAAAATTCAAAGGACAATTACTCTTGAAAGGGGCATAATCCGGACGAGAAAAAAATTCGCGTCAGCTAATTTTCAATGAGGAATCCATATATGAAATTTCAAAACCCTAGCATACATGGTTCTAAAGTTATGATATGCATCACTTTTAGCATACATTACAATGGGCACAAATTACCAAAATGACAAAGGGCCATAACTCACAAAGTATTTTTCGGAATTTTGTCATAAGTTAATCAGTTCATCTACTCATCACCACCAATATATTCACCAACTTTCAAGGCTCTAGCTCCAATAGTATTTGAGATATCTTGCTGACAAGATTTTATTAAAAAAAATTCAAAGGGCAATAACTCTTGAAGGGGGCATAATCCGGATGAGAAAAAAAATACACGTCAGCTAATTTTCCATGAGGAATCCATATATGAAATTTCAAAACCCTAGCATACACGGTTCTTTAGTTATGCTATGCATCAAAAGCGTAAAGGACGGGCGATCGAACCAGAACTAATATGCCCCTCCAACTTTTTCAAAGTTGGGGGCATAATAAGAAAGTTATTGACAGAACACAAAAATGCCCTTTTTTACCTTTAACCTCTATGTATGACCTTGACCTTTCAGGTACCAAACTGGGTCATGCCTGCAACACATCATCTTATGGTGGTTAACATTTCTGCCTAGCAATTTCAAAATCCATCTAAAAATAAGAAAGTTATTGACCAAACACGAAAAAAGGCCCCTTTTTTACCTTTGACCTCTATGTATGACCTTGACATTTTAGGTACCAAACTGAATCATGCATGCAACACATCGTCCTATGATAGTTAACATGTTTGCCAAGTAACTTCAAATTCTATTTAAAAATAAGCAAGTTATTGACAAAACCCGAAAAAAGGCCCCTTTTTTACCTTTGACCTCTAAGTGTGACCTTGACCTTTGAGGTACCAACCTGGGTCATGCACGCAACACATCGCCTAATATTGGTTAACATTTCTGCCAAGTGATTTCAAAATCCATCTCAAAATAAGAAAGTTATTGACCAAATACGAAAAAAGGCCCCTTTTTTGACCTTTGACCTCTAAGTATGACCTTGACCTTTGAGGTACTGACCTGCCTCATGTGCACCACACATCGTCTCATGGTTGTTAATAATTATGCCAAGTAATTTTAAAATCCATCTCAAAATTAGAAAGTTATTGACCAAATACGAAAAAAGGCCCCTTTTTTGACCTTTGACCTCTAAGTATGACCTTGACCTTTGAGGTACCGACCTGCCTCATATGCACCACACATCGTCTTATGGTTGTTAATAATTATGACAAGTAATCTTAAAATCCATCTCAAAATAAGAAAGTTATTGACCAAATACGAAAAAAGGCCCCTTTTTTGACCTTTGACCTCTAAGTATGACCTTGACCTTTGAGGTACCGACCTGCCTCATGCGCACCACACATCGTCTTATGGTTGTTAATATTTCTGCCAAGTAACTTTATAATCCATCAAAAAATAAGAAAGTTATTGACCGGACACGATTTACCCATACATACAGTGGCGATTGAGTTTTTGTTGTCCACGGAAACGGATGCAAAACTCTTTTCAACGATTTGAAAACGCAGCGTTTAGACCACGCTTAAACGATCGTTTACATTTTCAGCCAATCAGATCATCGTTTCTGAAACGTTTCAAGCGTTTCGTATATCAACCAATCACATTAGCGTTCGGAAAACGCTGTCATGGAAACCGTTTCTGGTTTCATATGTTTTTTTTCGTTAACCAATAAAAATCCCACAGACTCTCTTTAATGAAAATATTAATAATGATAATTAATAATAATGAATAAAAAAAAAATAATAATGATGATTATTATTATTACTACCATTTGTTATTATTTTGATTATTTTTATTATGAAACAGAAAATAGATAAAAATAATAGCGAAATGATTTTAAGGTGAAGAGGATCTCCTGCAATAAACAGAAAATTGTGCTTGACAGAAAGAAAATGTTTCCGGATTCTGTAGCTCAGTCGGATGCGCGTTTAACTGTTGATCCAGATTCGCGGGTTCAATGCTTGCCGGTGAAAAACAAACTACATAAGAACCTTTCATACATGGACAAAACATTAACCGAGAAGACTCTGTTTTCTACAGTTTTCGAATGCTTTATGTGAGGGAAATTATTGTTCTCACCCATAACGTACGGCCGCTATATTTTAGGAAACAAAAAAAAAAAAAAAACTTCTACTCTACAACAAAATTGTAAATTTTGGGATAAAAGTTCTGATATTTTTGTCCAAATTTCTACTCAAAACATAGAGTGTGGGTACTCGTTAGAACCGCCTTGGCGATGCGGGTTTAACGTTTACCCACAGTCTATATTTGAATAGAAATAATGTAAAATAACTAACCCTGTCAAGCCAAGTTTTTCAATACAAAAGTGGTTTTAAGAGAGTCAAATTTACAAAAGGCGTGTTTTCGTGATGATTGAAGAAGACATCTGTCATCGAATGTTAATTTGATGAAGGATAATTATTGAGATCACATATGCAGAAAAATCATGTTAAAAGTCAAATTCACTGTATAAATTTGTTATTTTTTTTTTATTTTTATTTTTTTTGTTTCCTAAAATATAGCGGCCGTACGTAATGGGTGAGAACAATAATTTCCCTCACAAAAAACACTCGAAAACTGTAGAAAACAGAGTCTTCTCGGTTAATGCTTTGTCCATGTATGAAAGGCGCGAAATCAATTTATATCTGAAACAAATAAAAATCATCGCTTCACCTCATTTCAAAAACACGCATTTTTGTATTTTGAAAGTTTTACTAAAAATCTAAGAAAAGTATTATATTTTTATATTTCTGCTCAGAGCATAGATTGTGAGAACTCGTTAGAGTTCCCTCCGTGAGGCGGTTCTAACGAGTAACCACCATCTATGTTATAAGCAGAATTAAGAAGAAATATCACAATAACACACCCGTGCAACATAGTGGATTTTTTTTAGATCTCCAAAATGGATACTTTTCTAATGAAAATCCGCTATATTTTTCATTAATGCTGCAAATATAGGTTGTGGGTGCTCATTAGAACCGCCTCAATGCGAAGGTTCTAACGAGTACCCACAACCTATGTCTTGGAGCAGAAATAAGAAAAAAATAATGTATACACACGTTCACCCCCATTTTCTCGATATAAAGTGAGGTTGAAGGGGGTGTTCATTTTACGGACTTTTTCACGCGATGTTGTACAGCCATGTAAATTCCAGTAAGAAATTAAAAGATAGATTGTGGGTACTCGTTACCGAACACCAAACACAATGTTTGATAAAATATCAAACAAATATCATTGTTTTTTATCGTCGGAAAACTGTCCGTTTTTTTTTTTTTGTTTCATTCGCTATGTCAACCGGTCTGATACCATTATGTCCACTAACATTTTTAGGATGCACAATTGTCACATTTTCTAGAGATTGCAGGTTCTGGTAAAACTGCATCAGTCAGACGGTTCTAACGAGTGCCCACAATCTATGTTTTTGGAAAAGGAGTAAGAATGTTGCCCGGCTGGCAGAACTTGCGACCCCTTATCACCAGCTAGACGCGCATCAGACTGAGCTACAGATCCTCGAATTAATGTCGCCCGACCGGCAGCTACCGCACCCGCGACACCTGATCAACAGTCTGGTAAAACTGCATAAGTCAGACGGTTCTAACGAGTGCCCACAATCTATGTGTTTGGAAAAGGAGTAAGAATATTGCCCGGCTGGTAGAACTTGCAACCCCTGATAACCAGCTAGACGCGCATCAGACTGAGCTACAGATCCTTGAAGTAATGTCGCCCGGCCGGCAGCTACCGAACCCGCGACACCTGATCAACAGTCAGACGTACATCACACTGTACTACAGGTCCCCGAATTAACGTTGTCCGACCGGCAGGTACCAACCCGCGACTCCTGATCATGATCACCAGCCAGACGCACACCAGACTGTGCGACAGATCCACGAATTAATGTTGCCCGACCAGCGGGTACCGAACCCGCGACATCTGATCACCAGTCAGATGCGCATCAGACTGTGCTACAGTCCCACGAATTAATGTTGCCCGGCCGGCAGGTACCGAACTCGCAACCTGTGATCACCAGTCAGACGCGCATAAGACTGCTACAGACCCACGAATTAATGTTGCCCGACCGGCAGGTACCGAACTCGCAACCCCTGATCACCAGTCAGACGCGCGTCAGACTGCTACAGACCTACGATTTAATGTTGCCCGGCCGGCAGGTACCGAACTCGCAACCCCTGATCACCAGTCAGACGCGCATCAGACTATGCTACCGAGGCCTGTATAAAGCAAGTGTTCCAGTTTGTTTTAGGGAAAACTAATATCAGATTGCGTATTCCTAGGCTTTCGCATGCTTCGCTGTTACCGTCCAGTCAGCTATATTAAGGTCATATCGAGCCGGTCAGTCAGTTTCTAAGCCACTTATTGTTTCCTGAACCAACATCATTTGATCAGCAGATTACACATTATGTCACCAGAAAGTTGCATCTTGTCCTTTAGAATCGGTGAAAGCGAGGGATATTTCTGGATCAATCACCACGAAAGAAGTTTACTGGGCCCATCGGGGATAGAACCCATTGCTCTGTGATCATCAGACCGGGTCACCGAGACAGACCACATGTGCAACCAATGGTTCCCTAGTAGAATGTGTATATATGTGCGTAGTTTAGGCTTTAGTTCTGAGCTACAGATCCTTGAAGTAATGTCGCCGGGCCGGCAGCTACCGAACCCGCGACTTATTAGTCGAAACTACGTAGTATGGCCCATCTTCTTTCTTATGAATGTTTTCATTGCTCTTAAAGGAACTCATTTTTGATTTTTATTTGCCTTCACTGCAGCTGGTGTTGTGCCGTGTGGCGGCCGTAAAACGTCTCCCCGTACATCAACCATAGTGCAGTTTATATTTTACTTTTGGTCCTTTGAGTTCATCGTGAATATTCTGAGAAATCAGAAATAAATTATTGGTTTAGACGTATTCTAGACAGGTTTTTAATTATTTGGACCCCGTTTTGATTTATATCAGTCTTGGAATCGACTGCCTATTCGAAATTCGTAAAATTGCAGTATGTTTCCTCTGGCTTTCTTTGCCGGATCATTACAGGGTCACTGATGAGGCTTTATTAGCCGAAACTACGTAGTATGGCCCATCTTCTTTCTTACGAATGTTTTCATTGCTCTTAAAGGAACTCATTTTTGATTTTTATTTATCCTCGCTGGTCACATATGATGATGATGATGATGATGATGATGATGATGATGATGATGATGATGATGATGATGATTTTGATGATGACGGTAGTCACACATGATGATGATGATGATGATGATGATGATGATGATGATGATGATGATGATGATACGTACATCATATATATTTACCACTGCGAGTTGCATATGCGAATGATTTAACACCCCACACCCCTCACACACACACACACACACACACACACACGTGGGGTGTTGTGTATTATTTAAACATGGTGTATTTTGATTTTATAATACAATATTATTCAACTCAACGTTACTATGCTGGTTAATTCCTGCTTATTTTTCCCACAAACGTATTGATGGGGAACTTGTATATTGAACAAGGCAGCTCTTTGATATCGGATTACACGGGGCGGTAATCAGAAGATGTGCGGTTACCTGCAGGGCATTCGGTTACCAGCGGTATGACAGGTACATACTGAGACGCGTCACGGCAAAAGAAACCTATAGGAAAATGTCGGTATTTGTGTTGTCCGTTTCGATAAAGTGTTTTTTCCGTTGTACTAAATGTTTTATTTATTTATTTATATGTATTTATTTGTCGCGGCAAATTTATTGTCACCCGAGTGCTAACATTTCAACTGTCACATCATCAGAACGTAGTTTTCAGATGAAAAGCAATGTTTTCATTTCAATCAAAATTTAGATTGTAGGTGTTCGTTTCAACCGCCCCAGTAAGACAGATCTAACGAGTGGCCACAAACGACGTTTATGGGCAGAAAAATGAAAAAAAATAATGTATATTTCTGTAAATTCCAATTTACTTTATAAAGTGTGCGAGCGCGTGTGTGTCTTATTCCCTGTTTTTTACATGTTTATTACGTTTTTTTTTTTTTTTTTTTTTTTTTACTATCTACACTTGTCACTATTTCACCCAGTTAGGGTCTACACTATTTTCATATACATGTACATCCACACCAGCGTTTGATGATGATGAGCGTCATTATTATTATTGTTATTATTATTATTATCATTATTATTATTATTACTGAATCCGACAGAAAACAAAATCGGGAATACCATACGTTATATAGCGTATGTCCAGCGTTACATTTTCCAAAAAGTTGATTGAGGGCAAAAAATCGAAAATAGCTTAACAGCTTGGACTAGGATAGTCTTTGAAACCGGATTACGTAAGATGTGCATCGTTTACCCGCAGAGCATAGAGCGAATTGACATGTACACAGAATGAAGAGTCGAACTACGTACCTTGCCGCGTCACAGTATAACGAACCAACGTCGTTACTTTGATTCTTTCTTCTATTTCGAAAAACCGAGCGTTTACTTTTTCTGTGATATTAATTTATTTATTGCTAATTTGGATACACTTACCAAACACACTCGTGGGATGAAATTGCTTCTTTCATATAATCTGGCCCCTAAGTAATAAAAATGTTTCATGCTCAACTATGCTGCACATGAAATCGATAATACTCACAAATATTACAATAATGGGACCAAACATATAATGTCTGTGCTCGTTACAACAATTCAATGGAGGCGGATCTAACGAGTACCCACAATCCACGCTTTTGAGGAGAAATATTATAGCAATGTATATAACTGTTAACCCAGAAAATTGTATATATAAAGAGTTTTGTTATTTCCATAAAACGCACTTGTTACTTTTTCACCCGGCAGTTGCATCAGAAGCAAATAAAATCATTTATCTTCATCTTTCATTACGACCAAACATTTGTGTGACATAGGGCATTTTAGCATAATTACTGATGAACATCTGTGATACTATTCTTATGCATATTCAAAAGATAGGCTGATGGTGCTCGTTCGAACCGGTTAATTGAGGCGGTGCTAATGAGTACCCACGACCGATGTCTTTGAACAGAAATAAGAAAGACAATCAATCGATCAATATTCAAACGATATGCTGATGGTGCTCGTCCGATCTGGTTTATTGAGGCGGTGCCAATGTGCACCCATGACCGACGTCTTTGATTTGTTTGTTTGATTTGAGGTTTAACGTCTCTATCAACAATGTAAGGGTCATTTTGAAGACGTTGCTTCCAATTTTGTTGGACTTTTACCCGACATTGAGATGAAATGACAACTCAAGCCCTGCCGCCCAATGAAACCGATAGGGTTTATAAGCATGGACGGTCCCACACTCACACCGCTTTGCCTGGGCAGGCTAAGATCCTCTAAGCAGTTTACCAGTACTCGTGTGTGGCTCGGATTCAGCACCTCATGGAAGCATCATGCAGCCCATATATTTCTTCAAGCCCCGATGGGCGGGTGCCGTACCGTCGTCTTTGAACAGAAATAAGAAAGATAATCAATCAATCAATCAATCAATCAATCAATCAAATTTCATTCGCTTAAGCTTGTGCAGCTCATCATGATAAAACATATATAGACAGACAAATAGGTGAAGAATAGCATAAAAGTGAATTACTGGATGGGGCATTGTCTTACACAATACAAGATCTCAGGCTACATGTAGGCGACTTACCGGTTAGAAGCTACCAAATTCCAGCAAGTTAACGTTGCATCGACGCCCATGCGACGCCAACTAGACATCGTTTATTTCTTTGTTTGATATGGGTTTTACGTCCCCGTCAACACTGTGTAGGTCATTTTGGAGACGTTGTTTCGATATTGTTGGACTTATACCCGACATTGAGATATGACATCTCAAGCCCTGCCACTTAATAAAACCAATATGGTTAATATGCATGGACGGTCCAACTCGCACCACTTTTCCTGGGCACGCTTAGTACTCACGTGCGGTTGGTTTCAGCTCGGCGTGGAAGCATAATGCAGCCATCTATTTCTTCAAGCCCCAATGGGCGGGGCTGGACTAGACGTCGTATGGACGCTAGGTCACCTACGATACAGGTATGTGACTTCTGTGGTTGCTAAGAGTTTGGAAAAGGTCTACCGGCATGTCAGCAGACAATAATAATAATAATAATAATAATAATAATAATAATAATAATAATAATGCATTCCCCCGTCAACCCAAGTTTTCTCTTGATAAAGTGAGGTCTAGTGGAGATCTTCATTTCACGGACTTGTTAGCCTGATGGTTATGTTTCTTTCTATTTTATCTTCTCACGTACGTCATGTGCATGACCATAAGAGATATTTTAGTCTGTTATATTACTTCATGTAACAAACACTCACGTAAACCTTCCTTAAGAGCAAAATTTGGGTTTACAGTCATGAATATTCGCCATCGTTTTTTTTAACACACACACACACACACACACACGCACGCACGCACGCACACGCACACGCGCGAACACCCAAACGCACAAGGTTAACAGCCGCGATTTGTATAAATCGCCAATGTCAGATTATTTTCTTAAGATCATCATGAAAAGTGCATATATAATGTTGACCCCATTGAACCCCATTTTCATAAAGTCCAACTGGGGTTATGGTTGATGGTTTGATCAGTCAGATTTACCCCCTAGAACTTCAGTTAAATAAAGCAAATTCTTCTGATACCGAGGCCCCGTTTTTGGATTTACATCTATCTATTGTAGATGGATTTGTTTCGTGCAAAATTTATGATAAACGCGATGACTTTGATTTTGAGATTGTAAATTTTCCTTTTTTGGATGGTGATGTTCCTCGTGCGCCATCCTATGGCGTTTATATTTCGCAATTAATTCGATTTGCTAGAGTGTGTAGTCATGTAACTGACTTCAACACTCGTAATAAATTATTAACGGCTAAACTTCTTAATCAGGGTTATCGGTACCATAAACTACGCAAAGCCTTTTCAAAATTTTATAGACGCCATTCTGATTTAATTTCAAAATTCAATATTGGACTTAAATCTCTTCTGCAACAAGGTCTATCGGAACCCGAATTTTATGGTGACTTAGTATATAAATTCAGAAAAATATATAACCGCAATGACTTCAGCACCCAATTTCGTAAAATCATTCTTCGATATAAAAAGATTGGGTACAACATGGATATTATATGACAGACTGCATGCATGGTAGTTAACCCAATCACGGTTGGCAACTTTGCTTCCCTCTTTAATTGCACGCCGGTGGGTCAGGCCTCAGATTCTATGACGGCTCCAACGTAAAGGCTTATTGAAAATTAAAGAGATAATGTTGGTTGGTGCCTGATGCTCTGTCTCTGGTAGGGCTCATCGGAGTCTAACTGTTGGTTTTCTTTTGCTCCAGCATTTCAGTGGTTTCTTGCTGTCGAGTCCTCACCGTTGTCTCACCTCTGTGGTTCTTTGATTTCTGTGTTCACGGAGATGTTGCACTGATGAGTTAGGAGGCCTTCATGCGGACTGAACAAATTATTTGTCTAAATCGCGACGGAAGTAAGGGCGAGGATTGTGGCCACGTAAAATCGATTTAAGCCCCCCAGTGGAAATCTTCCACTGACCGTTCCAAGGCGGCTCTTCTGTGGCGATTTATTTATGTTGTTGTTTGTTACTTACTGTGTGTATCACTTGTGTCTTTTAATTTTGGATGGCCATATGGCCATTTTGTGGGAAAGTAACTGTCCATATGGCCTTCCTTTGTTTAGGTTTCCATTATGGTCTGGTCGCTTAATGTTTGTATTTCTTTCCCTTTGGTGTCTTTTATGGATGGAGTAAGTTAATTGTATCAATTCCTGATCTTTGTTTTACTTCTACTTTCCTATTTCTGCTCGAAGTGGTTCTAACGAGGACCAGCAATCTATGTTTAGGTTCACGTTAGGTGAAGATCAGCAATCAATGTTTAGAGCAGAAAAATGCAAAATATCGGATATTTTGTTGATAAAATTTTCAATATATTTGAATAGGCGTGTTTTCGTAAAGTACCGTTGAAGATGACATCTCCAAAATAGTTTTTCTTAGTTTCGAGTGAAAACTTATCATTTTTATGCTCAGAACATAGATTCAACAAAGCTCGTTATAACCGCCCTGTACTTTGTTTTTCAACAAAAAGTTGGGTTGCAGGGGTATTAATTAACAAATACTGATTAACGCGTCCTTTTTCATAATTCGCTTTAGGAAAATAGAGGCACGAGACAAGCTGCATTCTTCATAATATTCACACGAAAAAAAATTATCATTCGGGCTTATATCTGCATCAAACCATTATGATTACGCTCCCGTGCGCTAAATGTCTCTTAAACTAACGTTTCTCAGATGAAAATGTTTTTTTTTTTTTTATTCTGCTATATTTATAGATTTATATTAGAACCACATTGGTAATACGGTTTTAACAAGTACCCGCAATCTATGTTTTAGAACAAAAATAAAAAAAAAACAACAAAAAAAAAAAACAATGAATTCCCCGTAAATCCCATTTCTAAAAAAAAATGCTCATTAGAACCGCCCTGGAGTACCCGTAATCTATGTTTTGGAGCAAAAATAAGGAAAAAAGGAATACCTTGTAAACCCAATGTGCTCTATATACTGTGGGGATTAGCGGGGCCTTCTATTCAAGGACTTGTTATCTTGATGCATGGGCTGTAGGTGCTTGTTAAAACCGCTTCAGCAAATCGGTTCAAACAAAAACCCACATTCAATGCTCTTGAGATAATGTGGGGTCTAGTTGGACATGTTGGAGTGTTTATTTAACGGACTTTTTGTTGAGGTGATGATGAATAATTTAGAAATTCTGAATTAACATATAACAAATATCGACTAATGTATAACAGTTTCCGGAAAGCACGCGTGTATACACATTACCTGGGGTTGCATGGCAACGTAAGTGTAGTGTGGTCAGTGAAAAATCTCGCAAATGCTATTATATGACCCTAATGTCTTGGGAAATACGGTCATCTGTAATTGCCAGAATATGCAGGGATTCTCATAATTTTGGCCTCAGTGTGGCACAAATATTTCCCTAACATTTAAACAAACAAAGAACATTTCTCAGCTAATGCATTTTCTTCACCCGTATTTGACAAAGATGGAAACTCCCACCTAGTAAGTTTGGATTGGTCCATTTCCAATTATTGGGCTGCCAGGTTTGTTTTATAGCGACACATTTTGCAACAATGTTTGTACTTTCAGCAAACAGTGTAGAACCAGGTCAGACGTCGCGTTTTGTTGGGTCTGATCTGGGTCTGTACTATTTGCAATTATCCCACAAAAGGGCTGCTAGGCATATATGGGTTAAATCTTCGATACACTTATTTGTTTGTTTTCTTTCTTTCTTTTTCTTTTTTTTTTTTGGGGGGGGGGGGGTTCTTTTGTTTTTAGAAAAAAAATCCATACAGATTATTAGGATGAACGTATTGTCTGAAAATTTATCATGCATTAAGCTGAGGTATTATCCATGTCATTCTCGATTGTTCTTTATATATGTATAGTTTAGTTAAGATTGTTCTTTGTACTCCGTATTTAAAGTCAATGATCATGTCATTTCTTAAGCAATGGCATACATGTACTTACAGAATATTCATTTTTTTTTCTCAAATATAACTTTAATTTTAAATGACGCGATTGTAGTGAATATATATGTTAAGCTGTTGAAGATAATCGTAAATAAACATTCACATGTATTTAAGTCAACTAAAACGATTGCACATGCGCGCTAAATGCATGAATTCGATTGGCTCAGTCATAAAACGGTTTCAAACGGTCATACTATTGGCCAAAACGGGAAAGCGTTTTCAATAGCGTTTTTATCTTTTCAGAGCGCATGCGCAAATACACCGTTTGTCTGAAACGATTCGCCATGACTTTTGATTGGTCAAAACGATATGAAACGCTCGAACCGTTGTCGAAACGCAAACGCTTTGCAACGGTTTCAAAACGGACCCTAAACGCAAAAACGGGTAGGTCGAACGTTATCGCCACTGTATATGCATACCAACAAACTTCTAAGGGAGATAATTCAAAAAGTATAAATGCGAGAGTTATAGTTCTTGCGCACTGCACGTCGTCTAATGCTGATACATATTTATACGAAGTTTCGTGAAGATAGCTCTAACGGTTTTCAGGTTACAGAGCGGACATGAATGTGTGACAGACAGACAAACGGTCAGACGGACAAACGGACAGACGGACAGACAGACAGACAGACGGACAGACAGACGCCCGGGGGAAAAACAATATGTCTCTCCGAAAAAATTTTTTTCGGGGGAGACATAATTAATTTCCGTATTTGTCACTACAACCATTCCAAAATTTTACACATCATGTAACATTTTCAAGCAATTTTTAGCCATTTGCGTGCTGAGAAATTAGGCAACTGAAATTTGCGACTGCAAGAGCTGAAACTTTAAACCTGTAAAACAAAATTTTTTATCATATAACGTCGTTGATAAGCAGTGGATAACGTCGTGTAATAAAAATCGTATGACCACACGTGTAATAACACTTTGGCGAGATTAAGTAACGTCATGACGACGTCCATGTCAATCATGCATTTTTGTGGAATACAGTATTTGTCAAATGAAAATGAAATCCAATTTAAAGGGGTCATATAATAAACAGAATCTTACACTCGTGGTCATTTCATATGAAATTAATGAAACTCGCCGAAGGCTCGTTTCATAAATTTCATATGAAATGACCACTCGTGTAAGATATCCTCTTTATATCCTATTTAAAGTATTATTTGTAACTTTTCATGAGATATGTTTAAAAAGTAATAAAGCTCCAAATCTTCTCACATCATGTAACTGAATAATACGGCCCCCGCCCATCTGGGCTTGTAGAAATAGATGGGCTGAATGATGCTTCCACGCAGAGCTGAAACCGACCCACACACAAGTACTGGTAAACCGCTTAGAGGATGTGTGTGCCGGACGGCCATGCTTATAAACCATATTGGTTTCATTGGGTGGCAGGGCTTGAGAGTCATTTCATCTCAATGTCGGGTAAAAGTCCCACAAAATTCAAAAATCACCTTTACAGTGTTGACGGGGACGTTAAACCACAAATAAAACAAAACAAATAAATTCAATGCATTATTTGAAACTTTTCTTATATTTAAATAGTAATAAAGCTCCAAATCCTCTCGCATCATGTATCTGCTGTTTTGTTTTAGGTTGAACGTTCCCGTCAACACTATATAGGTCATTTCGGAGACGTTGCTTCCAATTTTATGGGACTTTTACCCGACACTGATATGACATGACATCTCAAGCCCTGCCACCCACTGAAACCAATAGGGTTTATATGCATGGGTGGTCCGACACGCACCACTTTTCATGGGCAGGCTTAGAAAATTCAAGCAGTCGGTTTCAGTTCTGCGTAGAAGCATCAAGCAGCCCATATATTTCTTCAAGCCCCGATGGGCGGGGCCGTTAATTTCTGTGTCGACTGTTTAATAATAATAATGGACGTGCCTGCGAAAATATCGGATATTAAATCCAGCTAACCGTTGTTTATAACCACGCTAGTCTAGTAGCTGTGACGTCAGAGTGCTGGTACATGGACAAATAGCATTGACAAAGATCAGATGCAACAAAACGCGGCTTCTGATCAGGATTGTCTAAGTCTTCGTTCAGAACCGTTTTCTCAATCTACCATTAACCCTTTTTGTACCAAATGGAATTTTCCTCCTTATATATATAGCAGGAGTCCATTTCATAATTTAGGGGTCGTGTTTTCTTCCAAATCTATTTGGAAACTGGCTGAACATTTTGCAAACAGTGAAGGCCCTGATCAGAAGCCGCAGAACGCGGCGTCTGATCTAGGCCTTCACTGTTTGTCAACTACCCGTTTTGGGGTTTCCGGTTCAAAATGAGTTAAGAAAACACGCCTGTTCAAATGCATTCAAAATTTTACTAAAAAAAAAAAAACAAAAAATGAAAATTTTCAGATAAAAAATCTGATTTTTTTTTGTGTAAAAATTTTTTGCACAAAACATAGACTCGAGGAGACGGTTCTAACGAGTACCCACAATCTATATTTTACAGCAGAAATAAGGAAAAAAAAGTTCACTCCTGTAAAACCCAGTTTTACTATATAAAAGTGGGGTTCAAGGGGGTCAAACTTGTACAGGCGTGTTTTCGTCACTATAGTATGCTCTCAGAGACAATAAACCCACCAGTAAAGATAAAAACATTTATTTTATACATAGCAGTGAAATCAATGCATATCTGAAACAAATAAAAGAGATATTTTCACACTGTGAAAATATCATTTATATTTTCACAGTGTGAAAAATAACATGACCGTGTTATTTTCACAGTAGCAGCCCGGACTACTTTTCTCGCCTAAATTCTTATGTTATCTATAACATAATTCTGTAAAATACCTTGAAAAGCATTCTTTGAACTGTAAAAATGCTGTATTAAAACTGGCGATCTGTTTATGGTTTGCAACTGACAGTTGTGACGTCATAGCCAAGTCAAAAAATGTGACGTAAGATCCAATTGATCAATTACAGTTACTGTCCTAAAATATTATCAAATAAAAAGAAAATTTACTTTTTTTCGATAAATATCAAAAATATTTCATCTCGTGTGTTGAAAACATTAGAATTTTCAACACACGAGATGAAATATTTTTGGTATTCATCTCAAAAAAGTTAATATCCTCTATTTCATTAACGTAGCATATCCGAAACACTTAACATATAAGCTCTGTAGAGCTTTGTCTGCGACAAACAAAGAATCCTTTAACAAATCCTCATCTGCCTTCATTCATCTTCCTAGGACTGACTCTGAGCTCCCGTAGTAACATGTTTACGACTTTGGTATTCACGGCGCCGTCGGGGATCGAACCCGCGACCTCGCGAGCCCGAGCTAACGGGGCCAGTACTGTCAATGCTTTGATTCTCAATATTCACTGTGCACAGTATTAAACAGTGTATCAAGTTATTTGATCGGTGGATAGTCGGGAATGGGTGTGACTAAATCAATTTATGCAGCATGATAAGGGTTAGGCAACTTAACACCCCAAAACTGTCGTGTAAACAGTCACGAAAGATCGTTTTAATTTACACCGGTATGTTTGTCAAAATGTCAACAAACCAACTGACTGAATGTCGGATGCGCGGCTGACTGGTGATCAGAAGTTCGATGGTTCGAGACCTGCTGGGATTGGCAACATTCCGGCCCCCGCCCATCGGGGCTTGTCGAAAAAGATGGGCTGCATGATGCTTCCACGCAGAGCTGAAACTGGCCACACATGAGTACTGGTAAACCGCTAAGTAGAACTAAGCCTGCCCAGGCAAAGCGGTGTGAGTCAGACCGTCCAATGCATATAAGCATTTTGGTTTCATTGGGCGGCAGGGCTTGAGATGTCATTTCATTGCAATGCCGGGTAAAAGTCCCACAGAATCCAAAATGACCTTAATAGTGTTGACGGGGACGTTAAACCTCAATTCAAACAAACAAACAAACAAACACCATTTAACATTAACCCTTTTGCAAACATTGTTTTACACGCAGATAGGGGCTTGAAGAAATATATGGGCTGCATGATGCTTCCACGCAGAGCTGAATCCGGCCCACACACTAGTACTGGTAAACCTGTCCAGGGACCGCAGTAAGAGGCGGACCGTCCATGCTAATAAACCCTATTGGTTTCATTGGGCGACAGGGCTTGAGATGTCATTTCATCTCAATGTCGGGTGAAAGTCCCACAAAATTGGAAGCAATGTCTCCAAAATGACCTTTACAGTGTTGACGGGGACATTAAACCTCAAATCAAACAAACAAACACGCAGTTTTTAAATTGAACGAGTCGTTACACCAAGTAATTTGATTGATGTTTGGCTAAACTAATTTATGCAGCAGGATAAGGCTTGTGAAACTGCCGTATGTATCGTCGCCTTATTTCACAACCAGACACGAAAGACTGGCCACGTGACTGCAATGCATTGTCACTTGACTGACATAGACATTTTGGAGAGACAGTAAACCCATTCAAGACAGGGCACGCCTATAGAAATACATTGTGACCTTTATCGCCGAAAAATGAAAATTTTAAGATGAAAAATTGTGATATTTTTCTTATTTCTACTCAAAATATAGATTGAGAGTACTCGTTAGAACCGCCTCAACGAGGCGGTTCTAACGAGTACCCATAATCTATATTTTAGAGCAGAAATAAGAAAAAATAAGGGTTACCCCTGTAAACCCCAATTTTACTATATAAAAGTGGGGGTCAGGGGGGAGATCAGAATTATATAGGCATGTTTTCGAGATGCCAACCAAGACAGTGGGAAACAGGGCAGGTCTAGATCAGACGTCGCAGAACGAGGTATCGGATCAGAATCTATACTGTTTGCAAAACGGTCAGTCATTTTCGTAATAAGTTTCTAGTATTTTTCACCCTGACGGCCCTTAATTTTGAAAGGCATTCGTGGGGAAGCTTCTATTCTGTTTAAAATGGATGCGTATTGCGAGTGCAATCAAATCAATTCAGACATGCATTAAACATGTGCATAATGAAATGAAAGATGTAAAGTTTGTTTGATTTGGGGTTAAACGCCCCCGTCAATTCTATAAAGGTGATTTTGGGGGCGTCGCGTCTAATTTTGTGGGACTTTTACCCGACATTTGCGATGAAATAACACCTCAAGCCCTGCCGACCAATCAAACAGAAAGGGTTTATATGCATGGACCGTCCGACTCGCACCACTTTTCCTGGGCAGGCTTAGACCTTCTAAGCGGTTTAACGGTACTCATGTGCGCGGTCGGTTTCAGCTCTGCGTTGAAGCACCGTGCAGCCCAATCTATTTCTCCAAGCCCCGATGGGCGGGGCGTAAAATATAAAATAAGCAGAGTCGGGCTGTTTAAAGCATCGTTTGCTTAATGAGTGGTCAATTGCTTTCTTTTTCTAGCAAGTACAATTTCTGATATTGTTGCTGGGAAATGTGAGTAACTTCTGCAGGCGGTTCTAATGCATACCCACAGCATAGGGTTTTATTAACCCTTGTCCTGCTGAATATTCATATATGCCACACCCACTACCGATTATCAACCAATCAGATTACCTGATGCAAATTATTGCAACAAATTCATAAACTGAATGACAAACAATGTAGATCAAGATCAGATGGCTTCTTCAGAAGCCATCTGATCTGGATCTTTATTGTTTGAAAGATAAGACATATCCGGAATCAGCAGGACAAGGGTTAAGAATTAATTGACAAAAACTATACTCCAATTATCAAACAATTCCTTATCTATTGCAAAGTACGTCAGAAATCATGAAGTTAAAAGTCGGAAGTAAAACATTAGATGTAGGAAGTAAAGGGCTAGAAGTCAGAGGTCGTGAAGTAAGAAGAAGGAATTCTAATTTCGTCAGTTCCTTAGCATTCGGTTTCGTCATATACAGAAAAATTCCTATATTAAGACCACCTTTGGGATTATTCAAAAGTGGTCGTTAAGACCACTTTTGAACAGCCACAAAGGTGGTTTCTCATTTCCTTAGCATTCGGTTTCGTCATATACAGAAAAATTCCTATATTAAGACCACCTTTGGGATTATTCAAAAGTGGAAAGTTCCAAAGGTGGTTTCTTACCAAAGGACACTGCATGCAGAAAACACAAAGAAAGAATAACAGCAACCTACTAAATAAGTTTTTAAAAGCGGAATTAGTCTTAATTATAGGTGGTCTTAATATGTAATGGACGAACTCCGCCCATCGGGGCTTGAAGAAATAGATTGGGCTGCACGATGCTTCCACGCAGAGCTGAAACCGAGCGCACATGAGTACCGGTAAACCGCTCAGAGGATCTAAGCGTAGCAATTCGTGTTTTCGTGATGCCAAATCAGGACAGTGGGAAACAGGGCAGGTCCAGATCAGTCGCCGCAGAACAAGGTGTCTGATCAGAATCTGTACTGTTTGCAAAACTGCCAGTCATTTTCGTAATAAATGACTAGTGTTTTTCACCCGGACGGCCCTTAATTTTGAAAGGCATTCGTGGGGAAGCTTCTATTCTGTTTAAAATGAATGCGTATTGCCAGTGCAGTCAAATCAATTCAGACATGCATTAAACATGTGCATAATGAAATGAAAGATGTAAAGTTTGTTTGATTTGGGGTTAAACGCCCCCGTCAATTCTATAAAGGTTATTTTGGGGGCGTCGCGTCTAATTTTGTGGGACTTTCACCCGACATTTGCGATGAAATGACACCTCAAGCCCTGCCGGCCAATCAAACAGAAAGGGTTTATATGCATGGACCGTCCGACTCGCACCACTTTTCCTGGACAGGCTTAGACCTTCTAAACGGTTTACCGGTACTCATGTGCGCGGTAGGTTTCAGCTCTGCGTTGAAGCGCCGTGAAGCCCAATCTATTTCTCCAAGCCCCGACGGGCAAGGCGTAATATATAAAGTAAACAGAGCCCAGCTGTTTAATGAGCGGTCAGTTGCTTTCCTTTTTTAGCAAGTTAAATCTCCTATATTTTTGCTGGGACATGTGAGTAACTTCTGCAGGCGGTTCTAATGCATACCCACAACATAGGGTTTTATTAAGAATTAATTGACAAAAACTATACTCCAATTATCAACAAATTCCTTATCTATTGCTGCATGCGTCAGAAGTCGCGAAGTTAAAAGTCGGAAGTAAAAAGTTAGATGTAGGAAGTAAAGGGCTAGAAGTCAGAGGTCGTGAAGTAAGAAGAAGGAATTCTAATTTCGTCAGTTCCTTAGCATTCGGTTTCGTCATATCCAGTAAAATTCCTATATTAAGACCACCTTTGGGACTTTTCAAAAGTGGTCTTTCTTTAAGACCACTTTTGAACAGCCCCAAAGGTGGTTTCTTACCAGAGGACACTGTCTGCAGAAGGTACAAAGGAAGAATAACTGCAACCTACTAAATAAGTTTTTAAAAGCGGAATTAGTCTTATTATAGGTGGTCTTAATATGGACTGGAATTTAACCCGCCCACAAGTACTGGTAAACCGCGTATAGTATCTAAGCCTACCCAGGCAAAGCAGTGCGAGTCGGCCCGTCCATGCTTATAAGCCCTATTGGTTTCATTGAACGGCAGGGCTTGAGATGTAATTTTAATCTCAATGTCGGGTAAAAGTCCCACACATTTGGAAGCAGCGTCTCCAAAATGACCTTTACCGTGTTGACGGGGAAGTTAAACCTCAAAAAAACAAACAAACAAACAAATTTCACTAGTATATAACGCCATAAAATGATATCAACCTCCGCGAAAGAATGTTGCAAGCCCAGCAAGTATAAAACCTGGGACCTCCTGATCACCAGTCAGACGCGCATTCGACTAAGGCGACCGAGGTCGGTAAAT
This sequence comes from Lucinisca nassula, assembly GCA_963580285.1. NCBI lineage: Eukaryota > Metazoa > Mollusca > Bivalvia > Lucinida > Lucinidae > Lucinisca > Lucinisca nassula. The sequence continues at coordinate 3,519,158 of OY757023.1, read as the reverse complement.
CATTGTATGATAAATGTAATCTTACACTCGTGGCCATTTCATATAAAATTTAGGAAACTAGCCGGAGGCTCGTTACATAGAATTCATATGCTATGACCATTAAGTCCTCTTTTTATTTTTGTTGTTGTGGTTTCACGGCTCGTTCATGATTATTTCACTCATATCGAGCCGATCGTTAATCAGAGGTGGGCGAAAACCGGAGTACCCGGAGAAAAACCACATGACCTCCCCTTGCAGAACTTGGCGTCTCACACCTGACCCGAGCGAGGCTCGAACCTAAGCGCTAATTAAGATTCTTTCAACACGGAACTAAACAATGCACAAGCCTGACAAGGGACCACGGAAATAAACTATATTCGCCATTACCTCATTCATCATGAGTTCATTTTTTTTTCTTGTATTAATCAATTTAATTACTACGTGTTTTTATATACTTCCTGATGCAGATGACTCACGTATTGTCTCATACCTATCACCCTTGACATTTACACTTATAGTCTTTGGATGAGCCTGTTATCTGAAAACATATCCAAGTCAGCAAAAATGTCGGACCAACGTCGGGCCGACAGCGATACGATGTGTCAACGTCGTATAGCTGTCGGCCCGATGTCACAATAACGGGCTGATCGGTTACACAGACTTCCAAGGTATTTAAATATAAAATATAGAAACCAGAGGCATTTTACCATAGAAGTATTTCGCCCTCGCCCATTGGGGCTTGGGGAAATAGATTTGGCTGCATGGTGCTTCCAAGCAGAAGTGAAACTGACCGCGCATGCGTACTGTTAAACCGCTTAGAAGGACTAAGACTGCGCAGGCCAAGCGGTGTGATTCAGATGCGGTCAATGCATACGAGGGTAGGCTGAAAAGTTCTGAGCCTGACCAAGATCCAATGGTTTGTCCATGCTGAAAGTGCCTTATTTTTCAACATAGTCTCCCTTCCTGTCCAAACACTTCCTCCGGCGATGCTGGAGTCCTTGGATCAAGTAATAAAGGTTTGGATTTAATGAATACAAAATTTCATGGTTGTTCGATGCCTGTTTCTTGGTCAGGCTCGGAACTTTTCAGCCCACCCTCGTATAAACTTTTTGGTTTCATTGGACGGCGGGGCTTGAGTTGTCATTTCATCTCAGTGTCTGGTAAAATAGAAGTGAAGACAATGACCAGGAATCGATACAATTAACACACAGCTCCTATCAGAGTCAGCAAGGGGAAAGAAGCACAAACATGAAATAACTAGACCCTAAGGGAAACATCAATAGCTGAAAGCCAAAAGGACAGTCCCTCCCTCCCACCCTCCCTCCCTCCACCCCTCCCTCACTTATTTATTTATTTATTTATTTATTATAATCAGTAGGATGAGCCTGAGCACAGGGGTAGCTACAACTAGGTATATGCAAAAAAAAAAAAATATATCAAATATGTCCAGGCACTCATGCAACCTTATCAGAGTTTTCATATTTAAGTCTGTTGATTCGCCAAAATCGAGAGACGAAACCTTTAGACTCGCGACGACTCATCCGCGCAGTCTGGTCCGAGTCGTTGCAAGGCATACATCACGAAAACGCGCCTATATAATTTTGATCCCCTATAACCCCACTTTTATATAGTAAAAATGGGATTTGCAGGGGTATACATTATTTTCCTTATTCCTGCTCTAAGACATAGGTTGTGAGTACTCGTTAGAACCGCCTCAACGAGGCGGTTCTAACGAATATCCACAACCAATGTTTCGAGCAGAAATAAGAAAAAAAAAAAAAACATTTTTTTATTAGAAAATGTTCATTTTTTGGTGGTAAAATTTTCAATATATTTAGATAGGTGTGTTTTTGTAATTCTTGCCAATTTGCTACGTTTATTGGGCAATTGTCGTTTGATTCCCTCCACCTAGGAAATCATTGCTGTAACATAAGGAAAACATGTCCAACATGGTGTCAGAAATGACAAATATTAGGTAAAATTATGACATATGTCTTATTTCTGCTTCAAACCGCTCAGATTGCGGTTCTCCGGCGCTTCAATCACCTCGGTGCGGCGGTTGTAACGAGTACCCACAATCACTTTGAACAAAATAAGGCAAAAAGGTATATCCCCGAAACCCCCACTTTTCTCTACATAAAGTGATGTTTAGAAGAAACTTCTTTACGCGGACTTTTTTTACCGTGACGAGAAGCGAGATAACAAAACAAGGCTGTAGCCAGACATAGTTTAAGATGGTTTGATTTTGTTTGTTTGATTTGAGGTTTAACGTCCCTGTCAACACTATAAAGGTCATTTTGGAGACGCTGCTTCCAATTTTGTGGGACTTTTACCCGACATTGAGATGAAATGACATATCAAGCCCTGTCGCCCAATGAAACCAATAGGGTTTATTAGCATGGACGGTCCGCCTCACACCGCGGTTTCTGGGCAGGCTTAGAACCTCTAAGCGGTTTACCAGTACTAGTGTGCGGGCCGGATTCAGCTCTGCGTGGAAGCATCGTGCAGCCCATATATTTCTTCAAGCCCCTATGGGCGGGGGGGGGGGGGGGGCGATAAGATGTTTTGAATGTTTGTGGTGAGGTATTATGTCTCTGGTCATTTTTGGAGACGTTGCTTCCTATTTTATGCGACTTATACCCGACATAAAATGACCTAAATAGTCTTGGCGGGAGCGTTAAACCTCAACAGAAACAAACAAACAAATGACATCTCAAGTCCTTCAACCCAAAGAAACCGCTGGGGTATAAGAGACGGTCCGACACACCCCACTTTTCCTGGACAGGCTTAGACCTTCTAAGCGGTTTACCCGTACTCAAAAGTTCGGTCGGTTTCAGCTCTGCGCGGCGCACCATTGAGCTCGATTTCTTTTTCCAAGCCCGACGCGCGGGGCGCTTCTAAAGATTTCACTGAATTGTCTACCATTACTAGCCCAAGGCTATTTCGCGCCTATACAGTCGAACTTCGATGGCTCGAATCACTTTGGGACCATAAAAAATTGTTCGAGACAGCTGTAGTTGGAGCCACAGAGGAATACTATTAATGCCATTTTTTTTTTTTTTCGATTTAAGGTTTAACGTCCCCGTCAACACTGTAAAGGTCATTTTGGAGACGTTGCTTCCAATTTTGTGGGACTTTTACCCGACATTGAGATGAAATGACATCTCAAGCCCTGTCGCCCAAGCCTCGCACAGTGGTTCCTGGACAGGCTTAGATCCTCTAAGCAGTTTACCAGTCTATTAGTGCCATACCAGGAGGCATAATGTTGATAATTGTGGATATATTTTCGGTGTTCTGTATTTTAAATGTGTGTGTGTGTGTGTGTGTGTGTGTGTGTGTGTGTGTGTGTGTGTGTGTGTGTGTGTGTGTGTGTGTGTGTGTGTGTGTGTGTGTGTGTGTGTGTTTGTGTGTGTGTGTGAATTCGGATTTAACGTCGCTTTCAACAATTTTTCAGTCATATCACGACGGTGTCTGGTTGCGACAGGGAGCTCAATGCTCACGTTTATAGTGCTGCCTCACTGTAGTATCATGTCCCAGACACATTACATGATACCACACCCAGTCACATTATCCTGACAATGGATCGACCAGTCCTAGCTCTTCCCCGTAAATCTGAGTGCCAAGCGAGGAGAAGCTAGTGCCATTTTTAACGACTTTGGTATGTCGCGGCCCGGGATCGAACCCCAGACCTCCCGTTCCCCGGAGCGGACACTCTACCAACTAAGCTATCGGGGCCGGTACATATTTTAAATGTACGTTGTGTGTACTCATTAGAATCGCCTCATCGAGGCGATTCTAATGAATTCACACAGCATATCTTTGCAAGATAAATGAAGAAAATCAAATTACCCATATATCGAATTGTGAGGAACTCCCTACGGACTCAAGAACGGGTTCGACTCATCCATGGTAAACGAGCCATCGGAGTTCGAGCCATCGAAGTTTTACTGTAATTGTAGTTCACGAGACTATAACTTGAACATTTTGACACTAGGTTTTGACGCTAGTATTGTCTGATTTACATACGGACGGACGAACGGACAGAAAACCGGACTCCTATATCGCACTGTACACCACGAAAACACGCCTATTCACATCACGTGAACAAGTCCGTGAAATGAAGACCCCCTAAACCCCACTTTATATAGAGAAAACTGGGGTTTACGGGGGTAAACATTATTTTTCTTATTTCTGCTCCAAGACATAGGTTGTGGGTACTCGTTAGAAACGCCTCAATGAGGCGGTTCTAACGAGCACCCACAACCTATGTTTGCAGTATAAATAAGAAAAATATCAAGGATTTTCATCAGAAACGTAGCAGGTTTGGAGATGTGAAAAAATTCACCATGTCGCACGGGTGTGTTATCGTAATGACCTTTTTGCATTATCTGCTGGTTCCTAGTCTGAAGATTATAAGTGTTGCAAAAACAGTTAACCAGACCCCCCTGACCTTTCAAGGTCGGGGGGGGGGGCTGGTTACCTGTTTTTCCAATATTGACAATGTGCAAGATGGGAGCCAGCAAACAATGCAAATATGGTGAATATAATTTTGACCCCCTTAAACCTCGCTCTTATATAGTAAAACTGGGTTTGAAAGGATAAACCTATTTTTTTTTATTTCTGCTCTAAAAGATAGGTTTTGGGTACTCCTTAGAGCTTGTTACCCATTCAACAGCATACTGGTCATATGAAGTTCTTACTACTCATCAACGTTGTTTCAACTATTCATGTAACATGCCCGTGGAATAAAAAGTGCCTCTTTTGCAATCCACCAACACCATTCGGATCATTAAGATCTCACGCCCACGTAACTACGTTGCAGCAGAAATAAGAAAAATAAGGTTTAACCCTATAAAAGTGGGGTTTAAGGGGGTCAGAATTATATAAGCGTAGTTTCGTGCGTAACTTTTAGAGAATATACCGTTTTATGGTTATTTATTTTACCCTTCTACTAAAGGTGAACCACATTTTGACCATTTTCGTATTGTCTCCTATACTCATTAATAGTAAACCCTCCCTGCGGACACTGATAGACCCGGGTCAAGAGAGTGAGTGAGTTTTAGTTTTACGTCCCACCAACAGCTTAGGTCATACGGAGACGGGACCTCGGTTTAAAGACTCATCCGAAAGTCTACCCGGGTCAAGAGAAAAACAACTTTCTGTAGAGTGGAGCTTAACTGTATGCGTATCTCAAAGCTTTCATGACATCCCCCTTAGCACATCAGATTTGCGCGCACCCGCAGTTTGACGCCAATATATGACTTCTGAGAAGACTATGTCTCGACGCGGCCTCCTTTTGGACACTTTCGGATCACGCCGAGCCGCTTCTATCATTTCTCATTGTCTGTGGCCGTCATTTTACTTTTGTGTATTTATTTAAGATTATTTATTTAAGATTAACAAAATACAATATAAGGCTTATCATTACAAAACAAGCTAGAATGTGGAGTAAACTTCAAATACTGTGATATCACAGGTAAAACTTAACGTGAGAATATTCTTTTTGTTTGTTTGTTTGATTTGATGTTTAACGTCCCCGTCAACACTATATGGGTCATTTTTGAGACATTGCTTCCAATTTTGTGGGACCTTTACCCGACATTGAGATGAAATGACATCTCAAGCCTTTTCGCCCATTTAAACCAATAAAGTTTATAAGCATGGGCTCCGACTCGCACTGCTTTGCCTGGGCAGGCTTAGATCCTCTAAGCGGTCCACCAGTACTCGTGTGTGGTCAGATTCTGCTCTGCGTGGAAGCATCATGCAACCCATTTATTTCTTCAAGCCCACATGGGCGGTGGCCAAAAATATTCTGTTTGTAACTGGTGAATTTGGCGGGAGAAAATCGTAAGGACGCCGTGTTTGTGCTTGGAAATATTTTTTTATTAGATAACGTCGCCATTTTTAAGTTAATTAAAGCACTGACAGCACTGGTGAGTCCGTTACTTATGGCAACAAAATGCTATTTAAAATCATTACAATAACATTCCTTTATTAAGACCACATTTGGGACTGTTCAAAAGTGGTCTTAAAGACCACTTTTGAACAGTCCCAAAGGTGGTCCCTGACCAGAGGACATTGTAGGCAGAAAACACAAAGAAAAATTAAGTGTATCCTTCAAAATAAGGTTTTGATAGCAGAATTAGTCCTAATTTTAGGTGGTCTTAATAGCGGAATTTCACTGTATTTGATGAACAGAGTCGTACACCCGTTGTCATTCATATCAAATTTATGAAACTCGCTGAAGGCTCCGCTCATAAATTCCCTATGAAATGGCCCTCTATTGATTTCGAGTGTCATTGATCTTACACGAGTGGTCATACCGTCTCATGCAGCAATTTCTAAGTGTACCCACAAACCTTTTCATCACGGGAACAAGTACGTGAAATGAAGACCCCCCTAAACCCCACATTATATAGAGAAAATTGGGGTTAAACATTATTTTTCTAATTTCTGCTCCAAGACATAGGTTGTGGGTACTCGTTAGAACCGCCTCAATGAGGCGGTTCTAACGAGCACCCACAACCTATGTTTGCAGTATAAATAAGAAAAATATCACGGGTTTTTATCAGAAAATTAGCCATTTTGGAGATGTGAGAAAATGCACTGTCACACGGGTGTGATATCGTAATTTCTGATCAGGATAAGAAACAGAAACAATGTTAACCTTGCAAAGCCCCAAATTTATTTATTTATTTATTTATTTATTTATTTATTTATACTTTTGCCGTTTTAAGTGGGTGAGCTGATACAGTATATGGCAGTATAGATATTCTTTCTTTCTTTCTTTCATTCTTTCTTAAGTGAGGGTTATCTTTCTTCAAATCATCTTTGTCATCATCATCATCATCATCATCATCATCATCATCATCATCATCATCATCATCATCATCATCATACTCTTTACGGGCCTCCGTGGCCTAGTGGTTAAGAGCGCTGACTCTTAACCATTGGGTCTCTCACCGCTGTGGGTTCGAGCCTCGCTCGGGTCACATGTGAGACGCCAAGTTCTGCAACGGAAGATCAGGTGGTTTTTCTCCGGGTACTCCTGTTTTCGCCCACCTTTGATTAACGATCGACTCGATATGAGTGAAATAATCTTGAAAGAGCCGTAAACACCCCCACCCCCCCGAAAAAAAAAATCATCATCATCTCTGTTTTCTCAACATTAAGAAAATGACCTTTTCAACCTCTACGAGTGTTAAACATGGGAAAAGATTTTCATGCATAATTATTTGGCGCCCCCGCCAATCGGGGCTTGGAGAAACTGATTAGTAAACTACTTAGAAAGTCTAAGCATGGCCAAAAAAGTGGCGCAAGTCGGACCGCTACTGGGCGGCATGACTTCAGATGTCATTTGATCGCAGTGTCTGGTAAAAGTCCCACAAAATCAGAAGCAACGTTTCAAAAATGACCTCACTAGTGTTGACGGACACGTAAAACCCCAACACAAATGAATGCATAATTATTTCTTATTTCCTATATTAAAAAGTCGGCATTACTTTTTAATCTGTTCTGTTCCGTCCAATTTTCTTTTTTTGGAGCGTAGCTGTTGCAGCGTAGCTCCAGTGAAATGAGAAGTGATTTCGGCACTACTTTCGGTGTTACTGCGAATGACCCAATCACCAGTGAGAACATAGTACCCGTGTTAACATAGTAGATTATTACGCCATGTGGTATCTTCTTATAGACTGCTTCACAGACCACCTTTTTCAAACGGAATAGATGAATATTTTTAATAGATGAACTTTGTAGCAGTCTAATCTTTTTATAGTTTAGTTCATATAACCCAGTTTACAGCCCATTTGTACCACAAAATCCCAAACCTGGCAACGTGCAAACAGGACAAACCCAGATCAGATACCACAGAACGCGGAGTCTCATTATGACCTTCACTGCATAATTAGAAAACGGTTCTGCCATTTTTGCCAATTATTTCGTGGAAGCCACAGCCTGTCATCCCTGATTTTAAAATGAACTCATTCCATACTGATATAAGGTATTGAGGATTCCATTCGTTTAAAATGGGTTAAAAGTACGCCGTGTGGGTCGATAATGAGAAATAAGACAGTTGGAATGAGTTTGGACAGGTGCATGTCAAGGCTTATATTGTAAGCAGTAAATTTTGCAGTTTAGACACAGATGAGACGCCACTTGTTGTAGCGTCTGATCTGGGTCTGCTATGTTTGTCCCTAAAAAGGCTGCTAGACATATACACAGACTCAGAGTATGGGTTAATGTGTGTGTGGGGTGGGGGGGGACAATGTTACTTTTTACTTTTTTAGGACCTGTCTGCGTCCTAGGCATGTGACCATAAATAAAGCAAATTATCAGCTCAGACGCAAGTTCGATACCTGCCGGGTTCGGCAACATTCTTTCCAGGAGATTGATCGTGAAATCTGTTCCACGGTGATTCTATCCCTTTCGCTGATTCAAGAAGGGCAGTTGTTGGTTTCCGGTAAAAGACTATGCACTGTGCTGTATTGACAATATCTAACCAAAGAAATTGTCTTAATGCCAGATCATTTCTTAAATGGCCTCGTCGAGGCTATTTATTTTTATATAATAATAACGGAGTTTAATGTCTAAACCTCTTCAAATATTCCTATGGATTGATATTGACAATAACTAACCCAAGAAACTGTCGTATGCAAGATCACTTCATAAATGGCCTCACCGATGCAATATATATTTAAAAAAATGTTAACCGAGTATAATGTTCAAACCTCTCTGAATATTCCGATCATTTTTGGCATTCGGATTGATATTGACAATACCTATCCCATGAGGCTGTTTTATGCAAGATTACTTTATGAATGGCCTCACCGAGGCAAAATAATATAAAAAATGAATACGGAGTATAACATCTAAACCCGGCTTTGATCATTTTCAGCATACAGGTTGATATTGACAATACATAACCCGCAAAATTGCCTTATGCCAAGTTACTTTTCAAACGGCCTCGTTTATATTTAAGTTTGAAACATAAATTGAGGGTTATCGAAATAACTGCCTCAACGAAGTGGTTCTAGAGCACCCACGATATATGTTTTTTGAGGTAAAATAAGAAAAAAAACAACAACATATTTTATATTCTTGTAATCCCCTACTTATGGCTATATGGGCCTTAAGTCGGGTTTCAAACGATGTCCATTCCAAGAAGTTGTACACTTCATGAATGCTGACTTTTGGCATGTAGAGTGAACTATAATATATCAGTCCAGCCGCCCAGTTAGCACCAAACAAGGGGCCAACTTCGGACCGACAGCGATACGACGTTGCAGGTGCACGTCGTATCGCTCTCGGCCCGACGTTGGCCCGGCCTTTTTACCGGCTTGGATGCGCGCAGTTTGATCAGCTGCAAATCGGGCTGTGTACTGTAGCAGTGGTTGCATGATCTAAAACTGCGACAAAATCTTCTATCTAGGCATTTAGAAACATGTCACAGTTTCTGTTGTTTTTTTTTTTTTTTTTTTTTTGTTTGTTTGTTTTAATTGGAACCGAGCGTTGAACTCATTGCGTTAACACGTCCGTGAAATGCCCGAACCCCACTGTATATAGAGAAAACTAGGGTTTACATGGAGTATACATAAGTTGTTGGTTCCCGTTAGAACAGCCCTCGTTGGAACCGCCTCTTTGGGTAACCTATTCTAACCTATATATGAATACGAATAATACAGCAAATTTTCACCAGAAATTAATTATTTCGGTGATAATGAAAGAGTTGTATAGACATTCTTTTATTTAAAATGTATGTATAATTTATTTTCCAGAATGACTAATAGGACACACTAACATTCAGACAGTGCTTTTTATACCAGGAAATAGGTGGGAGGGAGAAATTCAGTGTTAATAGGAACTTCGTGTTTGATCTAAAAATAATACATGCAATAAAAGATAAGAAATAATTCCCAGTTGTCAAACAACAAACGTTTGGTCTTAGACTAAATGTGATTAAAATGAACCGGATATACATATTTTGGGAATATTTTACATTTCTTGCCCTCATGATTGTGGCGTTTGTTTATTGTGAAATCTCGGGAGACTTTCGATCAGAAATTGACACGAGTTCAGGACTAAGCTGTTCTTATGACCAATGCAGCATCAATGATCACCAGTTTTGTTTGAATGGCGGTAGCTGTATATTTGACCAAAGCACGTGTACGAGCTCGTGCAGATGTGCGGAGGGATACACTGGGCCTATGTGTCAGACGCCGGATGCCGCGAAAGTAGTCCCTTCCGACCAGATCAACAGTCCGCCACCAGAGAGAAAAGTTAAAACTGGAAATGATGCTAATACAAAAAACAATTTAAGAGATAAAAGGGCGTCTTCGAGTTTAAGCACTGTTTTGACCACACACGACCCGCGGTATAATATTTGTAAAGATTCTACTTTGGAGAGAACGGACAGAGAACGGGCTTGCAGCAGAACATTTCAATGTAAATATGGCGTTTGTGAAAAGTCTTTGGAGGAGAATGATGGCTGGACGGGGTATAAATACGACTGTAGATGTGACGTCGGCGCTGTCGGTCTGATGTGCGAACACCGGTGCTGTCTGAATTGTGATCATGGAACCTGTGCGGTTCATAATGGAACGGAGTATTGTTCGTGTGAGCATCAGTATAAAGGTGTTAGATGTGACGTTTACGTTCCGGTTCCCGTCAGTAAGTTGTATTATTTATTTACATGCATTTATTCAATTTTATTTATTTATACAATATTTCATGAGGGTTACACATTTAGCAAAATTGCCAGTCTGCCATGTGGCCCACAACAACATGTAATACCACTTTCATCATATGAATAATAAAATATATATATATAGTAAAACCTGTCTTAGTGGTCACCTCTATTAAGCAAGCAACCTGTCTTAAGCAAGCAGACTTTCAGTTCCCAAAAAGGGAAACATATTAAAAGTCACCTGTGTTAAGCAAGCACCTGTCTTAAGCAAGCACTTTTGGATTATCCCAAAGTTGCTTGCTTAATACAGGTTGGACTGTATATATATAATATTTTATTTATTTATGCTCAAAAAATAGATTGACGGTACGCGTTAGAACCGCCTCATCGATATTTTAAAGCAGAAATAAAAACAATAAGGTATAACCCTGTAAACCCCAGTTTTACTATATAAAAGTGTGGTTCAAGGGGGTCAAAATAATATAGGCATGTTTTCGTGATAAATTCTTCATATTTTTCACATATCTGCTACAAACATAGGTGGCGGGCACACGTTAGAACCGCCTCAGTTACGCGGTTCTAACGAGAACCAACAGCTTGCTTTGTTCAGGATATATACGATAAATAATGTTTTGCCGTTCTCATCATGGAAATACCCTATATAATTTTGACGCCCTTAAATAGAAGTGAAGGCAATGATCAGGAATCGGTACAAATAACCCACAGCTCCCATCAGAGACACCAAAGGGACAGAAACACAAACATGAAACAACAGACCATAATGGAAACCTCAACAGCGGAAAGCCAAAAGGACAGTTACTTTCTCACAAAATAATATAAGCGATAAAAACAATCTAAGACAAACCATAACAAAAATAAACCGCGACAGAAGAACCGCCTTGGAACGGTCAGTGAAACGAATTCCACTTCCTAATTTTATATAGTAAAACTGGGGTTTATAGGGGAATATGTTATATTTCTCATTTCTGCTAAAAACATAGATTGTGGGTACTTGTTAGAACCGCCTCATCGAGGCGGTTCTAACGAGTACACACAATCTATGTCTCGTGGGAAAATATAAAGCCTATCAGAGTTTTTTATCTGCAATTTTTTATTTTTTGGTGGTAAAATTTTCAATATATTTGAATAGGCGTGTTTTAGTAATATGTTAACTACTGATATTGTGTACCAATCAAAGCACTTAGAGTGTTGATTGGGCGATTGACTGAGAACTTTTGACAGCTTGAGGCAAATTTTCATTTAGTTGGTAGTTTAAATCTGGCTAAAAGAATATCGTAGTTTAACTCGGACGTGAATATATTGGCGGGTCACTGATGAAGTCTATTTTGGCGAAACTAGCTAATCTGCCATTGCGGCACTGAAAAATTGTACACTCAAAAGTTGTAACTTGTTTGGTGCATTTCATGCTTCCAAAGAAAAAATCGCTGTCACTTGATTATTCGTTTCATACCCCACACTTAGAACACACATTTATCATACGACGTTGCATCTTAGAGTATAATAACGCCTTGTAATAAATTCGATAATCCACTAGTGGATTAAATATGCAAATTAGTTAGATACGCCCTGTAACGTTTCATGTACGACGTCCTTAACGACGTCGCGTTTAATAATGGCGGAATATTGACATTTTTGTACAAAAATCGGGAATTAAATGCCATATGATAAATAGAATCTTGCATTCGTGCTCATGTGTTATTGAATTTATTAAACTTGTTGAGCAAAAGGGATAAAATTCTCGAAAAGCCTCGCATTTTATCCTTTTTCCTCAACTCGTTTAATAAATTCAATGATACATGAACACTCAGGTATTAAAGATCTTCTATATATATATTACAATTGCGGGATGGGAACAATTGCATCCTGGGGAATTTGGTTGTTCTACATCTAATGCGAACAGCGAGGGCTCTGTTCAGACTGGATGCACAGGCTGATCTGGCCATGTTTAAGAGTTTTCTAACAGTGCAGATAGCCATTCAATTAGCCAGTGACTCAGTCTAAAATGTCAGTGTCTGACACAACGTAATAAAACAGCATGACAGCTCAGCACGAGCATAAAATGATTTGTAATAAAATAAGTTTTCATTTCGCCATTATGCATTGCATTGAGGCTTTCGCCCACCTCTGATTAACGATCAAACCAACCCTCCCACGACCCCCCCCCCCCACGCCCATAAAAAATAATAATAAAAAAAAATAAATAAATAAATAAAACAGAATTTAAAAAATGCATTGAGAAAGCCATATACAGTAAATTTCCTTTATTAAGACCACCCTTGGAGGACTGTTCAAAAGTAGTCTTATTAAGACCATCATTGGAGGGCTAAAAGTGGTCTTATTAAGACCACCATTGGAGGACTGTTCAAAAGTGGTCTTATTAAGACCATCATTGGAGGGCTAAAAGTGGTCTTATTAAGACCACCATTGAAGGACTGTTCAAAACCATCGGAAGACTGTTCAAAACTGGTCTTATTAAGACCACCATCGGAAGACTGTACAAAAGTGGTCTTATTAAGACCACCTTTGGAGGACTGTTCAAAAGTGGTCATATTAAGACCACCATTGGAGGACTGTTCAAAAGTGGTCATATTAAGACCACCATTGGAGGACTGTTCAAAAGTGGTCTTAAAGACCACTTTTGGACAGTCCCCCAATGGTGATCTCTTCTGAAAAGACACTGGGTGAAGTAAACACAAAGAAAGAAGATTTGTTTGATTTGAGGTTTAACGTCCCCGTCAACACTGTAAAGGTCATTTTGGAGACGTTGCTTCCAATTTTGTGGGACTTTTACCCGACATTGAGATGAAATGACATATCAAGCCCTGTCGCCCAATGAAACCAATAGGGTTTATTAGCATGGACGGGCCGACTCGCAGCAGTTTTCCTGGGCAAGCTTAGACCTTCCAAGCAGATTACCAGTACTAATGTGTGGTCAGTATCAACTCTGCGTGGAAGCATCGTGCAGCCCATATATTTCTTCAAGCCCCTATGGGCGGGGGCTACCATTTCGCCATAAAGAATGGAAAGTGTTTAAGAATGAATTGAGGTTTGCGCTCACCTCTGATTAACGATCGGCCCGATGTGAGTGAAATGATTCTAAAAAGGCCGTTTAAACAACCCCCACCGCCCATAAAAAAATTACCCCCCCAACCCCTACTCCATAAAAATGAATAAATAAATAAATAATAAAATAAAATTAAAAATATGCATTGAGAAAGCCATATACGGTAAAATTCCTATATTAAGAACACCATTGGAGGACTGTTCAAAAGTGGTCTTATTAAGACCACCATCGGAAGACTGTTCAAAAGTGGTCTTATTAAGACCACCATTGGAAGACTAATCAAAAGTGGTCTTAAAGACCACTTTTGAACAGTCCCCCAATGGTTTGTTTTTTTGTGGTACTTTTACCCAACACTGAGATGAAATGACTTCTCAAGCCCTGTCGCCCAGAGAAACCAATAGGGTTTATTAGCATGGACGGTCCGCCTCGCACGGTTTCTGGAGAAGCTTAGATCCTCTAAGCGGTTTACCAGTACAAGTGTGCGGGCCGGATTCAGCTCTGCGTGGAAGCATCATGCAGCCCATATATTACTTCAAGCCCCTATGGGCGGGGGCGGACAAAGAAAGAAGAAAGAATAACTGAAACCATCTGAATTAGCTTTTAAAACCAGATTTAGTCTTAATTTTAGGAATTTTATGTATATCATTGTGTTAAAAAAAGGACATGGAAAAACCGTTTAAACCCAGATCAGACGCAGCAGAAAGCGACCTATCTGACGCCGCATAACGCGGCCTCTAATCAGGTCCCGTTTGTTCAAAGCGTGAAATAAAATACACTAAAATTCCTATATTCAGACCACCTTCGGTACTGTTCAAAAGTGGTCTTTATGACCACTTTTGAACAGTCCCAAAGGTGGTCTCTGACTGGAGGACACTGTAAGAAAAATACCTGCAACCTACTAAATAAGCTGTTCAAAGCAGAAGTGGTCTTAACAGCGTTTTCCGGATAGCTCAATAATGCACCTTTAAAGACTCATCCGAAAGTCTGGAGAAGCCCGGGATCGATCCTGCGACCCCTGGTTTACAAGGCGAGTAGCGTAACCACTACACCACGGAGGCTTCTCTCTATATTTGAGAGCAGAAATAAGAAAAATAAGATTTATCCTATAAACCCCAACCTGGGGTTCAAGGGGGTCAAAATTATTCAACGTTAAGAGATTACGTTAGGTCACGTCACTTCCTATGCAAACTAACAAGGCGGATTTACGTTTATGATAAATGGCTATTATGTAATATATATTTTTTTCGTTCTAAATATGTTGTGGACATTTGTAAGAATCGCCTCATCGAGGCGATTCTTACAAATTTCCACGACATGTGTTGTTATGGAGAAAAAAGAAAAACAATATTCTCAAATAAACCTCAGTGTCTTTCCTAAAAGTATCCTTCATTGTCTCAAAGATTTCATCAAAACAGAACACACAAAAAAAATAAATAAATAAATAAATAAATAAATAAATAAATAAATAAATAAACATACATGAATAGCTGGCGTGTGTTCAGAGCAAAGATAGTTTGGGGCATTTTTTATCACAAACCGGTCAGTAGGTCATCATTGAAAATCAATTATCCAGCTAACATGGTTAAATAATTTCACCGTCAGTGAGATGAATACCAACACATCATTTTAACAACTGCCAGTCAATAGTACAGCCTTCTTCTTCTTCTTCTTCTTCTTCTTCTTCTTCTTCTTCTTCTTCTCCTTCTTCTTCTTCTTCTTCTTTTCTTCTTCTTCTTCTTCTTCTTCTTCTTCTTCTTCTTCTTCTTCTTCTTCTTCCTCCACTTCTTCTTCTTCTTCTTCTACTTCTTCTTCTCCTCCTTCTTCTTCTTCTTCTTCTTCTTCTTCTTCTTCTTCCTCTTCTTCTTCTTCTTCTTCTTAGCCCCCGCCCTTCGGGGTAGTCTGATGGTCTGCATGATGCTTCCACGTACAGCTGAAACCGGCCGCACACGAGTACTGGTAAACCACTTAGAGGATCTAAGTTTAAGCAAAGCGGAGCAAGTTGGGCCGCCCATGCTTATAAACCCTATTGGTTTCATTGGGCGACAGGGCTTGAGATGTCATTTCATCTTAATGTCGGGTAAAAGTCCCACAAAATTGGAAGCAACGTCTCCAAAATGACCTATAAAGTGTTGACGGGGACGTTAAACCTCAAATCAAACAGATCGTTCAGAAAGAAATCTGACTAATAAAATAATTAAGAGTTTACTGGATTCCTCTTTGAAATTTACAGAAGTTTGAAACATGTACAGTGGAATTTCGCTATTAAGACCGCCTAAAATTAAGACTAAATCTCATTACGATAACACATCCGTGAGAATTGGTGCATTTTTACACATCTCCAAAATGGCCATTTTTCTTATTAAAATCCGTGATATTTTTCTTATAAATACTGCAAACACAGGTTGTGGGTGCTCGTTAGAGCCGCCTCATTGAGGCGGTTCTAACGAGTACCCACAACCTATGTCTTGGAGCAAGAATAACAAAAATATGTATACCCCCGTATACCCCAGTTTTCTCCATATAAAGTGGGGTTTAGGGGGGGGGTCTTCATTTCACGGACTTGTTCACGTGATGTGCTTTAAAAAAGCTTATTTAGTAGGTTGTAGTTATTCTTTCTTTGTATTTTTTTCTGCATTCAGTGTCATCTGGTCAGAGACCACCTTTGGGACTGTTCAAAAGTGGTCATTAAGACCACTTTTGAACATTCCCAAAGGTGGTCTTAATGTCCCTAAGGTAGGCTTTATATAGGAATTTTACTGTAATTGCCATCTATCACCAGAATGCATCAATTTAATAACATATATGAATAAATATACATACATCAAAACAAAACAAATAAATCAAAATGTCAAAACAAAACAAATATAACTCACTGTCATTATTTTCAAGTTTCTGATGACCTTTTAGGCTATAAAGAAATTTCGAGAAGCGGGTGTTGGTATGTTTATGCAATTTTGTGGTGAAATCCTGGTTTGAATCAGAATTTTTTTAGATATCGATCTTGGCACTACAGGGAGTTTACACTAAATATTTTCCATAGGCGACAATAGTAACATTTTACCTGCTCCCACAAAAACTACACATACAAAGTTTTCCAAACCTTACTTGTTTATAGAGCCATCCTAGCCCAACAAGTTAATGAGAAAAAATCCACATGTTGATCTGATTCTTTTCAAGTTACAGTCAACCATGTTTGTTTACCTACTAGAACGGAGTAAATACAAACCAACATTTTTAAAGGAAGGGTGACCATATAATATCAGCAACAATTTCTTTGAGCTTGCAGATATATTTATAAAACGTGCATCATTTTAGTCCCTTATACCTATCATTTTCTCACATTGAAATGTATCCAATGGAAGCAAGTCTGGTATTTAGGACGCAACTAAAAGCTCGGTTCAAAGTGATAAAAACCGGCACCTTCCAGTATTTAGTGCACTGTTACCATTAGCACCTGGCAGATTTTTCCACCAGTTTTCAAAGGGGGACGACTTTTCGGAACTTCCTGTTCGCTTTTCCTTTAGCCCTTTCCCACTGAAAAAGGAGTCTACTCTTACAGGAAAGAATTTGCTCCTTAGGAGCAAATTCTTTCCTTCAAGAGTTGACTCCTTAGGAGCAAATTCTTTCCTTCAAGAGTTGACCCCAGTTGACATGGGAGACAAACATAATTAAGCAGGAGCTGTCTCCCCTGCGATGTAAACTATAAGTCAATTACATGTAATAGATGTTATCTAGAAAATTCACCAGGTTTCAGGGCTAAAGTAAAAATACCGTAGCCGGCCTCGGTAGCTCTGTCAGATGCGCGTCTGACTGGTGATCAGGAGGACGCGGGTTCGATACCTGCCGGGGTCGGCATAACTCTTTCGCGGATATTGATCATGAGTCTTTTCTACGGTCATTCTCTCCCTTCCGCTGATTCAAGAAGGGCAGTTGTCAGTTTCTTTTCTGGCGAAAGAATGTGCACTGACAAGGAAAAGTGTGGATAGGTAAACTGAGCGGCTCAAAAATGACCTAAATAGTGTTTATTGGACCATTAAACTCAAACACAAACAAACAAACAAACGATAGTGGGAATACATTGTTGTGTCGTGTTTGTTTGTTTGTTTGTTTGTTTGTTTGTTCGCTCGTTGTTTGGTGTGTTGGTTGCACAACTTTAACATTGGTCATAACATGGACACGTTCATGTTTCACAAGCACATCTTTTTTTTAACCCTTGTCCTTCTGAGCCCGGATATGTCTTATCTTTCAAACAATGTAGATCCAGATCAGATGGCTTCTGAAGAAACCATCTGATAAGGATCTTCATTGTTTGTCATTCAGTTTATGAATTGGTTGCAATTACATGTATTTGCATCAAGAAATCTGATTGGTGGGTATGGCATATATAAATATTCAGCAGGTCAAGGGTTAATATATTTATTTCATATTCAGCAGGACAGTGGTAAGCCATTTTCAAAGTGGATTTATGAAACAACTGGTTGACGGACCTCCGTGGCCCAGTGGGTAAGAGCGCAAACGTCTTAATCACTAGGACTCGCACTGCTGTGGTTCGAGCCTCGCTCGGGCCACATGTGAGACCACAAGATCTGGAAATGAAGGCTAGTTGGTATTTCTCTGGGTACATAAGATTTTCGTTCACCTCTGATTAACGATCGGCTCGAAATAAATAAGTAAAAATAAACTTGAATCGGCCGTAATGCAAAAATACAAAAAAAAAAGAAAAAAAAAAAGAAACAAATGGTTGACACCCTTTATTTCTAAATGGACGAAGTGTATAAAACTAAAGGAGCAAAATATGTTTTCCCTTTTTTCAGAGGTTCACGTTCGAGAGGTCACGTGGTATTTTTGGGTGGTTGGCGTGTGTGCAGCCGCATTCTTGATTCTGATAATATTGTCTGTTGTTGTGCCATACTATATGTGGAAACACCGGGTTATCCTCATTATGAAGATTGTGCACTACTTTCAGGCGTATGAAGACGACGGTATGTATATACGAAGAATACCAGGTTCGTATCATTTGATGGCAAAGCTTCGAGAACGTTTGTAGAATCGCGAGGCTTGCCGAGCGATTCTACTTGCGTTCTCGAAGCCGAGCCTGATAAACTTGATATCAGATGACAAGAATCTGGTATCATCTTACAGCTATTTTCCCAAGTAGTCCAGTTTATAGAAATACAACGACACATTGACGTGATAAAGCTCACTTGTCCTGAGACAGCATATCTTTATCAGCCCGAGGTCAATATTTTACAATACAGTTAACATATGGGGAACTGTTAAATGCCATTACGATTTTATACTGACCTATGATTGCTACTGAGACAGGCTGCAGAAGGGTATAATTGGTGTTTAGTAGTCTACGTATCATACTGAATTCAGTGTAGTATGATGAAATTTTTCACAGATCGCTTGCGTCATGCGTTGATCTTGACCACCATCTGAGCGGTTGGAGAACAGGCTGTCTCCCGTCTGCTCTGACAGCCTACGCTGGTGCACATTTTTACGTGCACTTGTTTATATCATGGTGCCTATCACTACATTTGTAATTTCAAGTAGGCGAAACTGAGGATTGCCTGTGGAGGGGAACTGACCTTACAGTATACAGAGTACCCTCGTTATAACGACAGAATTTGTTCCTTATTATTGTGCCGTTATAAAGAATCCCAGTTAGAAGTATGATAGGTAATGAAAGGCCTTTTTTCCCATCATTACTCAAAGAAACAAATGTTATAGACATTTGTTATTTGTTTCTTGGAGTATTTGATTACAAGATCCTTTCATGACTATGGACTCAATTTGTGCATTTCAGTCATTCCATTCAAAATGCCGTTATAACGAGTTTTGCCGTTCTAACGAATGTCGGTATAAAGAGGGTTGACTATATAACATAATTTTGCTTCTCAAATTGTTCTGTCCTTTTGAAGGTAATCTATGAATATTATACCATTGGCATCCCAGAACACTGATGCCATCACCTTCCCTGCAGAGGAGACCACCTTTGCCTTCTTTGGAGGGGGTGAGCCAAGGTGCTTCCATTGCTGGGATTGTCTTTTGGTCTCTGGCTCAAAGTGATGAACCCAACATTCATCCTGTCAAGAAAACCATCTTGGACTGCTTCAAAAATAGCCAAGTTGGCTTGTGACAGGTTCAGTCTGGTCAACTTTTTGTCAGGTGTCAAAAGCCGTGGCACCCATCTGGCAGAAACCTTCGACATTCCTAATTCACTGTGTAGAATGTTCTCTACTAGTTCACGGGAGATGCCAACAGTGTTAGCTAACTGATTCACAGTTAGTTAGCTAACTGATTCACAGTTAAACGCCTGTCATCCATCACGGCCCTGTGCACTTTGCTGATGGTTTCCTCAGTTGTTGCCGTTGTGGGTCGTCCACACCGGTCATCATCTTCAAGGCTGTCCTTGCCCATCTTAAAATTTGCTGCCCACCTTTTCACGGTTGCATCCGAAGGAGCATCATCCCCTAATGTAGCAACCATATCGGCATGAATGTCCTTAGGAGCTAACCCCTTTTTATGGAGTTACTTGATGACACCACGATGCCAGATTTTGTCCATTTTCTCAAAAACGTGCTAGTATCAATTTTCAAAGTCTAGAATTTCTACGTTATTGCAGGTAAACTTGAACTCATTTGAGTCAAATCAAGTAATAAAGGTTTGAATTTAATGAATACAAAATTTCAAGGCTGTTCGATTCCTGCTTCTTGGTCAGGCTCAGAACTTTTCAGCCAACCCTCGTATGTTAAGAAAAAAAAACTGTTTTCTAATGAAAAAAGCGCCTTACATAGACAAGGCGCGCTTCTAATGAGTTCCCACAACATACGTTTTCGAGGAGAAATAAGAAATACAATGCTTTTTAAATGAAAAAAAAGCATCTTATATGGAGCCGAGGCGATTCTAATAAGTACCAACAACATATTTTTTTCGTGCAGAAATAAAGAAAAAAGTACTGTTTTTTTCGAATGAAAAAAGCGCCGCGGCGCTTCTAATGAGTATCATAAACGTATGTTTTCGCGCAAAAATAAGAAAAAAAAAAAAAAAAAAAAAAAAAAAAACAAGCAGTGTTTTCTACGGAACCCGGGAAGGGAAATGATTTTTTTTTATTTTATAAGTTGTGCGCACAAGATAATATGTTGTGCGGACAAGATATTATCTTGTTCGGACAACATATTATCTTGTGCGCACAAGATATTATCTTGTTCGGACAACATATTATCTTGTGCAGACAAGATATTATCTTGTCCGCACAAGATATTAAGTTGTGCGAACAAGATATTATCTTGTCCGCACAAGATAATATTTTGTCTGCACAACATAGATCTTGTGCAGACAAGATATTATCTTGTTCGCACAACTTATTATCTTGTGCGCACAAGATATTATCTTGTTCGCACAACATAATAAAAATAAACAATCATGTCCCTTCCCGGGTTCCGTAGTTTTCGAATGTAAAACAAAAACGCCTAACATGGAGCCGAGGCGCTTTAAATGAATTGCCACAACATATTTTTTTTTTCGTGCAGAAACAAAAAAAAAAAAACAAAAAAAAACAGTGCTTTTCGAATGAAAAAGCGCCTTACATAGAGCCGAGGCACTTCTAACGAGTACCCATAGCATATGTTTTTGTACAGAAATAAAAAAAAAAAGCAGTGCTATCACGAAAACACGCCTATATAAGACCCAATTGAGCCCCACTTTTATACAGTAAAGCTAGGGTTTACAGGGATAAACCTAATTTTTACTTATTTCCACTCCTAAATATAGATAGTAGGTACTCATTAGAACCGCCTCGATGAGGCGGTTCTAACGAGTACCTACTATCTATATTTTGGAGCTGAAATAAGAAAAATATTACGATTTTCCTTCTTATTTTTGGCTGTAAAATTTACAATGTATTTGTATAGGTGTCTTTTCCTAAGTTTTTGAGTGAAAATGGAGCATTTTTTATTTTACAGATGACAAGCAATGGGACGCCTTCATTTCGTACAAGGCGCACGAGGTAGATGAACATTTTGTTGTTCACTCGCTGTACCCGAAACTTGAAAAGGAGCTGGGTTTTAAACTCTGTTTACACTTCCGGGATTTCATACCAGGGGAAAGTAAGTATCAGTAACGCGATCATGTCACGTGAGGAGTATGGAGAAACAGGTCACATGATTAATATGAGCAGCAAGTTTGAATTCATATTGCTGAAAAAAAAAATCATTATAAAGCCATATATTGTTGCAGGGAACGTCTCCAAAATGACCTTTACGGTTAAACCTCAACTCAAACAAATTGTTGCAGGAAATCATTGTATGTGATATATTGAAACTCAACTACATGAGAGACAGCGCAACTAAAAAAAATGAGTGATAGCTTTAGAATTATTGTATTTTTCCCATATGATTATGCACCGGAATATTTTAGAAACTAAAACTAAAGAAACAAACTTTAATCCATATATTCCTGCCATCCTAAAATGGAAAATCGATAACCCTGACGTCCTTGGTCAGACCCTTTAGTTTATAAAGATTTTCATTGTTTTCCTTTAGGATAGCTTACAATAATATAAGAATATTATTTGGACGTGAGGGGTAGATGGAAAAATCCGTCCCAAGGGCCGTGAACCCGAGGGACGGATTTTTATATCCACCCCTCACACCCATATAGGATTCTTTTTCTTGCATACCTTTCATTTCTGAGTGTCGATTTTTAGCTCACCGTCACGTAGTGACGAGGTGAGCTTTTGGGATCACTTTTTGTCCGTCGTCCGTCGTGCGTCCGTGCGTCCGTGCGTAAACAATTTCTTCAAACAACATCTCCTAAACCACTGAGCGGATTTTGACCAAACTTCACAGGAATTATCCTTAGGTGGTCCCCTTTCAGAGTTGTTCAAATGGTTCCGGTCCGTTGCACATATAGGTCACAGGAGCCAAAAATAGATTTTTTTCACCGAAAACTTAAAAAAATCTTTTTCTCTGAAACTGCAAGGCCCAGGTCTTTGATATTTGGTATGAAGCTTAATCTAGTGGACCCCTACCAAGATTGTTCAAATTATAGTGCTGGGGCCAAAAATGCCCCCGCCCCGGGGCCCTTTGGTTTTACATGGGCTTATATAGGGAAAATCTTTAAAAATCTTCTTCTCTGAAACTGCAAGGCCCAGGTCATTGATATTTGGTATGAATCTTCATCTGGTGGACCCCTACCAAGATTGTTCAAATTATAGTGCTGGGGCCAAAGATGCCCCGCCCCGGGGCCTTTGGTTTTACATAGGCTTATATAGGGAAAATCTTTAAAACTCTAGATCTTCTTCTCTGAAACCGCAAGGCCCAGGTCTCTGATATTTGGTATGAAGCTTCAACTAATGGACCCCTACCAAGATTGTTCAAATTATAGTGCTGGGGCCAAAAATGCCCCCGCCCCGGGGCCCTTTGGTTTTACATAGGCTTATATAGGGAAAACCTTTAAAAATCATCTTCTCTGAAACCGCAAGGCCCAGGTCTTCGATATTTGGTATGAAGCTTCATCTAGTGGACCCCTACCAAGATTGTTCAAATTATAGTGCTGGGGTCAAAAATGCCCCCGCCCAGGGCCCTTTGGTTTTCATGGGCCTTTATTGGGAAAATCTTTAAACAATCTTCTTCTCTGAAACTGCAGGGCCTAGGTCTTTGCTATTTGGTATGAAGCTTCATCTAGTGGACCCCTACCAAGACTGTTCAAATTATAGTTTTGGGGGCAAAAATGCCCCCGCTCCGGGGCCCTTTGGTTTTACATTGGCTTATATAGGGAAAATATTTAAAAATCTTCTTCTCTGAAACTGCAAGGCCCAGGTCTTTGATATTTGGTATGAAGCTTCATCTAGTGGATCCCTACCAAGATTGTTCAAATTATAGTGCTGGGACAAAAAATGCCCCCGCCACGGGGCCCTTTGGTTTTACATTGGCTTATATAGGGAAAATCTTTAAAAATCTTCTTCTCTGAAACCACAAGGCCCAGGTCTTTGATATTTGGTATGAAGCTTCATCTAGTGGACCCCTACCAAGATTGTTCAAATTATAGTGCTGGGGCCAAAAATGCCCCCGCCCCGGGGCCGTTTGGTTTGACATAGGCTTATATAAGGGAAAATCTTTAAAAATCTTCTTCTCTGAAACCACAAGGCCCAGGACTTTGATATTTGGTATGAAGCTTCATCTAGTGGATCCCTACCAAGATTGTTCAAATTATAGTGCTGGGACAAAAAATGCCCCCGCCACGGGGCCCTTTGGTTTTACATTGGCTTATATAGGGAAAATCTTTAAAAATCTTCTTCTCTGAAACCACAAGGCCCAGGTCTTTGATATTTGGTATGAAGCTTCATCTAGTGGACCCCTACCAAGATTGTTCAAATTATAGTGCTGGGGCCAAAAATGCCCCTGCCCTGGGGCCCTTTGGTTTTACATAGGCTTATATAGGGAAAATCTTTAAAAATCTTCTTCTCTGAAACCACAAGGCCCAGGACTTTGATATTTGGTATGAAGCTTCATCTAGTGGACCCCTACCAAGATTGTTTAAATTATAGTGCTGGGGCAAAAAATGCTTGTCCCGGGGCCCTTTGGTTTTACATAGGCTTATATAGGGAAAATCTTTAAAAATCTTCTTCTCTGAAACCGGTAGGCCCAGGTCTTTGATATTTGATGTGTAGCTTCATCTAGTGGACCTTTGCCAAGATTGTTCAAATTATAGCCTTTGTTGATGTTTGGTATGAAGCTTCACCTTTAAGACCTCCCTCAACATTTTGCACATTAAAGCCCTGGGGCCAATAATGGCCCTCTCTGGGGCCCACTTGTTACACTATGGATCAGGTGAGCGATCCAGGGCCATCATGGCCCTCTTGTTAATACTGCTGTCACTTCGGTTACAAACGTCCGCCATATTGTGATGACACTACAGTGATGTTAAGTGGCGTCAGGAACGTGCTGTGACGTCAACCTTAATGACGACGCTTATGAGGTCGAATTCAACCAGTGCATTTATCAAACACGCCAGAATATTCGATTTTGTGTAAGAACAGAATTTTTAGCCCAAGCTAAAACTTTGGATTTTCTCATCTTGTGTTTTTATTGTTACTGACTTACCAAAACTGAGCCCCCGCCAATCGGGGCTTGAAGAAATAGATGGGCTGCATGATGCTTCCACGCAGAGCTGAAACCGACCCGCACACGAGTACTGGTAAACCGCTTAGAGGATTCAAGCCTGCCCAGGCAAAGCGGTGCGGGTCGGCCCGTCAATGCCTATAAACCCTATTGGTTTTATTGGGCGACAGGGCTTGAGATGTCATTTCATCTCAATGTCAGGAAAAAGTCCCGCAAAATTGGAAGCAACGTCTCCAAAATGACCTTTACAGTGTTGACGGGGACGTTAAACTTCAAATCAAACAAACAAACTTACCAAACCTGCTCGTTGGAAGACTTTGTTTGTCCTTTAGGTGAGATAACGGAGCCGTAAAACAGAATTCTGAATTCTTCTATACGGTTATTTCCATGTTCATGCATTATTTATCTGTTTTGTTTTGTTTGATTTGAGTTTTAATGTCCTCATCAAGACTAGTTTAGGTCATTTTGGAGACGTTGTTTCCAGTTTTGTGGGTCTTTTACCCGACACTGATATGAAATGATATCTCAAGCCCTGCCGCCAAATGAAACCAACAGGGTTTTAATGCATGGACGGGGCGACTCGCACCAATTTACCTGGCCGGCTTAGATCTTCTAAGCGGTTTACCAGTACTATGTCTGGTCGGTTTCAGCTTTGCATGGAAGCACCATGCAGCCCTATCTATTTTTCCTAGCCCCGATGGGCGGGGCCATTTATTTGTTTTGTAAAACGGCGAGAGCCGCGTACGAGTGGGGTCAAGTGATGACGGCTGGTTTCCGACAGCATATCGCCGGATATACTGTCACAAATCTGACGTTTACCAGCCAGGCGTCGCGTTACATACGTAAGCGCAATTAGATAGAATAATGCTATGGTCACAAAGAACGGCCGATATCCGGGGATAGGGGATAATCGGGAGAACACCGCTGGTTTGGACTTTTTTCCGACATCGGACAACACCGGTCAAAAATTGTCACACATAATTTATATAAATGGAACCGTCCGGAGGCCGTGCGGAGGCCGTCCGAAGACCGTCTGGTAATCGTACGGCGTCTGTTTCCAAAGAGAATTATTAGGGGGCCGGTGAGGCAGTGAATACCGACCGAACATCAAATACTAATCGGCGGATTATCCTATGATGTCCGGGCGATAACCGGCCTATTCACCGGACATCGTACGAATATCGCCCGAGTATCCTACGGACAACGAACGATGCTTGTACCAGGCCCGGTCGAATGTCGGGTTTTTGTCGGGCGGTGTGTTGTCTCTTGTGTAGAAACGCGCTATAATGTTTTACACGGCGACTGGCGTGGGTTTATATAGTCCGCCCGATGCCGGTCGACGTCCGGTTCTAGCCGGCTGGTGACCGGCCGATGTCTGTAACATATCTGGTCCACACCGGTTCAAGCCGATTGGACATCGGCAGGTTACTTTCCAATGTGTAAACAGACATCGGCCGGATATCGGCCCATGTCCGGTCCCTAAAATTTCTCCTCTGAGGTTACATACACCGGCCGATTACCGCTCGATTCCAGGCCGGATATCGGACAATACTTAAACGATGTGTGAATGATATGTGGCCGATTATGAAAATGAACGGGACACCGGGGAAATTTTATCTTCGAGTTAAAACTCTACGGGCACCTGCCCGATGCTGCCTGAGAGCCCCGGCCACCGGCCGGCCATGTCTGTTGTCCGGTCGGGGACCAGGCCAAAATGGCTAAAAACCATACCGGGTGTACATCCTAAGCCTAATCGGAAGGTGTTGTGACCAAAGCAATATGGTTGAAACTTGCCTAAAACTTGAATTGGGATTATTGATTTTGTTGCGACGTGGACTTAAATATAGAGATTTACAGGTTCGTAGCACTTGATATCAAGTTTATAAGGCAAGGCGTCGAGAACGTTTGTAGAATCGCGAGGATTGCCGAGCGATTCTACACGCATTCTCGAAGCCGAGCCGGATTAAACTTGACATCAATTGGCATGCGTCTGGTATTCTATTTAACAGTTTTCATCCCCTTCAACTCTTCAAACACGTAATTTACGATCTGTTATCGATAGCCCTCAGTGCGTGCCAACATTACCGCGTGCAATAATCGGTCTAAATATTAAGTATTTTCAGACAATAATTTTCCTATAATTTTTTATGAAACTTTTTCAGGTGTTCCAGTAATAATAAATGTTTTGCCAATGTTTCCAGTAGTGTAACGTCACGTTGATCTGATAAAGCTTACTTGTCCTGAGATAGCATATCTGTATCAAGTCAATGTGTTACAATGCGATCAATATAGGGGATAACTTATAGATAAACATTTGTGTTTTACGTAAATGCAAATTATGTCTTATAGTGGTTGGATTTGTTTGTTTGATTGATTTTAGGTTTAACGCCCCCGTCAACACTGTAAAGGTCATTTTGGAGACGTTGCTTCCAATTTTGGGGGAAATTTTACCCGACACTGAGATGAAATGACAACTCAAGCCCTGCTGCCCAATGAAACCAACAGGGTTTATAAGCATGGACGGGCCGACTCGCACCGCTTTGCCTGGGCAGAATTGGATTCTCTAAGCGGTATACCAGTACTCGTGTGCGGATCTGTTTCAGCTCTGCGTGGAAGCATCATGCAGCCCATTGATTTCTTCAAGCCCCGATGGGCGGGGGCCGTATAGAGATTGGTTGAGCAAATAGAAAGCCATGAAAGATTCGTCCCTGACAAAAATTGCGGAAAAATTCATTCGTAATCTTATGTCTTGAACTCATCACGATAACACAACTATACAATTATTACCCCCTTGAACCCCACGTTTAAATAGCAAAATTGAGGTTTACAAGGGTAAACCTTATTTATCTTATTACTGCTCTAAAACATAGATTGTGGGTACTCGTTAGAACCGCCTCAATGAGGCGGTTCTAACGTGTACCCACAATTTTTAGTTCGAGCAGCAATAAGAAAAATATTACAATTTTTCAACTTAAAATTTTCATTTTTCGGCGGTAAAAGTTTCAGTGTATTTGTATAGGCATGTTTTCGTATTGTTCTTTTATACCATAGAATCATATCAGGAGTCTTTGTGGTGATACGTAAGGGATATTCTTTTCGAGCGCCTGTGAAATAAAGGCATTATGCTATTTGACCACCACATAATCGTCTTTATTAAGCTCCAAGGCATTTGCAGAAAAAGAAACATTATTCCAGCACCGTTAGTTAACATATGGTCCAAGTTTTATCATTAGTTATGACATATACACTGATAATTTTGTAGCAAAAAAAAAAAATGAGTAGCTAGCTTTTGGATGGGCTACTCACATTTTTTTCAGCAAAACTCAAAATGTTATAGATATCGTAGTTGTTGGAAAATATATAATTTTGACCACTTGTGACCTTTTTGAGATAATGATGCTATTGCAATTTGGCCCTGATCACGCCTAGGACACGTTGTCTTTTCATGGGAGCTACCTTCTGACAATTAGGGAAAAACTGTATTCAACGCTTGTCAATTCGAGAGGTAAATCGGCGGTTTTACGGTCGCAAATTTCGTTATACGGCGTCGCGTTGGCGTCCCGGTAAAACGAAATTTGCGACCACAAAACCGACGATTTACCTCCCGAAATGACAATTTTCAATAATGACAATCTAAATTATTCATTTTGTTTGTTAAACAAAATTATCCTATTTGCACAAAAGCGACAAGCGAAAGGAGCTGCGTCAAACCAAATGCAAGCCAATGAAAAGCGACGTTACGTGATGACTTCGGTTTTCCGACAGTGTATCACAGAATATAATGTCGCAAATGTTTACAGTAGCCAATCAAACGTCGCGTTACATACGCAAGTGTATTAGAATTGTTCTTCTGTTGCAGCTATCGCCAACAATATCATCAACGCTGTGGAGGCAAGCAGAAGAACCATTATTATTATATCACCAAGGTATATACAGAGTGAGTTTACAAGGTTCGAGTACCAGAAGGCACAGCATGAGATGCTGAAGAGAAAACACAGAATAATACCCATCTTACTAGAAGATATATCCTCAGTAAAGTCGGGGATGGATAAAAATCTGAAAGGGATAATTGATTCTGTGACTTATATAGAGTGGCCGGGAGAAAGCTGTGAGAAAAAGACGGAGAAGTTTTGGAAACGACTGACACTGTCTTTACCAAAGAAGAAAGAAATTTCATCGGAGAGTAATAGAGAATCAAGTAGTAACTTCAGTAACAATATATTGTCAACAAGTGATTTAAGTACTTCAAAAAGTTGCCCACCTTTTCCCTCAACAGCTTGTAACTCAGACAGTGACAAAGTGAGTAGCTGGTTATCAACAGTAAGTGGAGCTACTAAAACTGATGATTCATCCGAAAATGTTTATTGTGAAATTAAATCCGTAGATGAGCATGTTAATAAACTAAATATTTCTACTATTCCAACACTTAGTGAAAAAGAAGAGGAAGAAATGATAGAAAGTTATAGAAGATCTCATCCGTGTATATCAAACGATATAGAGGACAGTTTAAGAAGAAGTGCTATGCAGACTCAAGTATCCTACAACCAAAGTGAGGTGAGTTCACCTACAGACAGTCTAACTCCATTATGGATAGATAAAACAGAGGATGAGACAGTGGAAAAAACGAACCTTAGGAAGTTTCTTGATATACTCGATAGTGTTACAGAGGTGTGAGTTGTGTAAAACTAATAGATATTGTCACAGAGGTGTGAGTTGTGTAAAATTAATAGATAGTGTCACGGAGGTGTGAGTTGTGTAAAACTAATAGATGGTGTCACAGAGGTGTGAGTTGTGTAAAATTAATAGATAGTGTCACATAGGTGTGAGTTGTGTAAAACTAATATAAAGTTTCACAGAGGTGTGAGTTGTGTAAAAGTAATAGATAGTGTTACAGAGGTGTGAGTTTTGTAAAACTAATATATAGTGACACAGAGGTGTGAGTTGTTTAAAACAAAGTTTGCCCCGCTACATTAGATATTTCCCAGACAAGAACGAGTGATAAGGATAAACAAAGGATTTCTTTTGCTTTTAAACGTATGTTATGGCTTCTTGTTGGAATCGCCCAATGGGCGATTCCATCAAGTACCCATAACATTTGTCATAATGGAGAAATAAGAAAGTTTGTCCAAGATATCCTATTTTTACTCCTGCTTATCTGTAGCTGCGCTTCTAACAACATATATAGTAAATACATGGTTAGTGTCTTTAATAATAAAATATAATCGGTGAGCCTTAGACAATTTTATAGGGGCGAGCTTTAGCGAGCCCCTATAAAATTGTCGGGGCGAACCGATTATATTTTATTATTAAAGACACTATCCATGTATTTAGTTTATACCGCAATTCAAAACAATCAAGGGATTTTGCAATAATTAAGCAAATTTAAGCATAAAAGACAGCAGACTGTGTGCCATGTTAAACGTCATTCAGTGCCATGGCGCGCACACGTAGTATAACGTGACGTCAACGAGTGCAAAGTTTCTGACGTCATCGCGCCACAAAGACGTGGTAAACAACACGGACGCTCGAATAAAAGTTTCTCGGCGCTTCCCTTTCTGTATGAAAATCTGCAAATAAATAGTTTATTTTAGCTATAAAAATTATTTTCGAGGTTGAGACGCAACTACAGTTTCAGTGCGCAGTTATTCCAACGGGCCATTCAAACGAGGAACAGCCGAGAAGGTAAGAATTTAGCTAAAATTTCTGAAAATCTGTTTAAATAAATATTGCAACGATTTTAACTAGCAGTTTCGTTGTTTTCCCATGTATAAAAGGTTGCATATTATTGATTACACTTGTAAAATAGGGACCTGAAAAGAAGGTCCGGTCTATAAACGGTCACTAGACGTATTATAGGTCACTACCGATTATAGCGTGCAGTTATTCGACCCCCTTTATTAGGTTACTAGAATGCCTGATTGCGGTATAAAACAGTAGGGCATCAGAGTGGCCAGCGTAGGTAGATTTAAAAACAAAATTCTCGTGCGTCGATTCGATGGGACTACTTCCGAATTTGATGCTCCCATTCGACTAACTATTTTGGCCTCAAATAACGTGATTGTCGTTTATTTATTATCTTTGACAAAGATAAAAGCGATATATATAAATATTGCTGTATTCAATATAAATACTAAAACCTGAATTAGCATTTTTGTGTGGGCAGACCAAGGGTTTGAAAATGGCGAATTTTCAACCATGTCGGTACCATTGGGAAAACCAAAAATAGACTATTATAATATTCCTCGCGATAATGCTCACCTATATCATCAATTCCGGCATACATTAATCTGGTCACCTTGAAATCTGTGCTAAAATCGGCGAGGGAGCATTTTTTTGTGCCATTTTTTTCTACCCACTTCCGGTCGAAACGTGTGTACAAAAGCATTTTTTTCTCTCCAAAATGGTAGGTTTGGCTAAAAGTTTTAAGTGAAACTCACAGAATTCCCCTGTATTCGATAACAACGAATGAAAAGCGAGTGGAATACAAGTCTTGTGGTACCATAGTCATCTTCTTCACTGAACAATCCACCTTTCAACCGTGTTTGTTTATAATTTACATCAACAATATATGTCAATACACTGAATGTACAGTATATTTACACCAGCATGACACAGCTGTGTAGACAGTTTGGTGTGACAAAATCATATTAAATTACGTCATATTTAATGACGTCAGTAAATCTGATCGATTAAATCAAAGTCTGCATACTACTGATTTTTTTTTAACTGACAGATTGGTCTCTCTCTCTCTCTCTCTCTCTCTCTCTCTCTCTCTCTCTCTCTCTCTCTCTTCATTTCTTTCGGTTCATGGTGCATTCCTTACTCGTATCTGTAAACTTTCATCATTTTGATTTCTATCTCCCCCTCTCTCTCTCCTCTTTCTCTCTCTCTCTCTCTTGCTAGCACAAAATAGTGGGCAAACCTCGGGGCCCGGACAGACACGGTGTATCGCTGTCGGCTCGACGTTGGTCCGACATACTCTGCTGGCTGGGTCTCTCTAACTCTATCTCTATCGCTCTCTCTCTCTAGTATGGTTAGATTACCAAAATAATTCAACTCATCAGACTTGAAGGCATATTAAACAATGTCCCCCCGTAATCCTGAAGCATGCGAGAAAAAATGACTTGATAAGATATCGAAACGCGCATGCGTAATCTTCGTAAACCCAAGCAGAATTGGCTCTCAGTTGAACAAGGATTTTCTAAATGTAACACGCTCGCGACAACTCCCACTCAGTCCTTAAGACGGACTGATATGTCCTTGACAAATGTGCGAAAAACAATCTTAATCTGGAGGGGAGCATCTTTTTGTGCCATTTTTTCCCAACATGTGTATCAATGTACTTGGACGTCAATAAATTGAGGGGCCGTTGTTTTGCGGCGTCTGCTAAGTCGGTTTAAGCCTTCACACTCTCTACCCTTTTCTATAGACCTCAGAAAAGATGATTCTCATTAACTGTCCTTCATTTGTCTCCAATCTACATCTCGTAACATAATGTAATGGCCTATAAATTACCGGAAGTTCTTGTGATTTTCTTCCTTATATTTTTTGACAAAATATAGTCCCAACCGGCGGAAGCAGATTGCGAATAGAATCATAGCAACGGCCTTAGATGCCGCCCTACTGAAAATAAATAGTTGTCTATGGTCCATGACTGTAGAAATGACATTTTGCACATGCAAATATTTGATGTGATATTTTTTATTATTATATATCCACACGAAACACTGCTATCGTCCACTAGTTTTCCGACAAAAAAAAACATCAATACCCTTGCTGGCCCCGAGCCCCGGCATTTGTTGCGACATAAGAAAACAGTCATCTGTAACGCGGAATCAGACCTTCGAAATGTTGACGTCACTTACACACAGAGCGCAACGTCGATATATCCTGTCTATTTACGTTGAAAAAATGACTTTGTTAGAAGCAAACAGGTATATAATAAACAGATTATCACTATAGTACATGTACCTTGGTCTACGGCACAGAATCACATCTCTTGGATATTTCCTGATCTTCTGCATAATACTCGACACTCCGCGTCTCATGTTATACGTTGCTCTGGAAACACCCACTCGACGTGATAAAATGCGGCAGATAAAGTCACTGTATTAAGAATGTGTATGCATTTATCATATGACGTCGCGTCTGTGAATGTAATAACGTCGTGTAATATTTTCGAATATTTACATTTCCAGTGTAAAGTCTAATGTAAACCTATAGAAAACAATTGCGTTCATACGTCAATACGCATCGAATCACATGATTTTCAGTGACGTTAAATGACGTCATTCTAAACCATTGTTCTGTACGGGCGTTGATGACGTCAACGCTGCTCCGCTCTCTGTAGAAAAACAGCGTGTAAATGTTTTACAGCTTTAAAAGTTTGCCCTACAAGCATTTTTTCGCCCAGTGATGATCAGCTTTAAAAGCTTGCCCTACAAGCATTTTTTCGCCCAGTGATGAGGGGCAAATAATGTAAATATAAAAAATAAACTTAATTTTTCTGCTTTTCATGAAAGTATGAACGACAGTGGGTCGCTAGCAAAGTTTACATGGACCCCTTCGGGGTTCATTTACTTTGCACGCGACCCACTGCGTTCATACTTCCATGAACTGCAGAAAAATAAATTTCCCTTAAACCTCATTACGTCTCAACTCAAGAACAACAACTCTTACAGAATAATTATAGTAAGCTATAATTTGGATAGAAGCACTTGGGATGCCGACTGAATGACAGAATTATTTATATATAATAAATGAAATCTCTCTATATAAATATATATATATATGCATATATAATCTGATAATTCTGTCAAGACTACGCTTCATAATGATATTTCGTCTATACTTAAACGGCTTTCCATACATAATATAACATGAATGAAGAGACTGAAAAACTTAAGACATCAAATTTTCAAGGAAGAAAAAATTTGATGTTTCCTTGTCGACGTCCCAAAGCTGAATGATAAATACACTCTATACCTCATAAACTTCGTGCACGATACCCGCTACACCTAGCGGAGACTACATACAATTCAAGGGAAACAAATTTTCTTCTAATTCATACTTCAAACGAAGAAAATTATATTTCCCTTAAACCTCATTACGTCTCAACTCAAGAACAACAACTCTTACAGAATAATTATAGTAAGCTATAATTTGGATAGAAGCACTTGGGATGCCGACTGAAATCAAAAGAACGGGTAAAACCGAAAAGAAAAATGATAATTCACTTAGACGAAATATAAACATGAATCCGTAACTTATCAAAATGCTCTCGGACTATTTCACAAATGACATTCAATATGTCCCTTTACACATGTTTAAAGTCCTAGAGACAGTGAAACAGCCAGTCTCTCTTTAAGACTGTCTTTAACATACCCATCTTTAGCTGATTCGCTGACCCAGCGTCCATGACGCTTAAACATTCGGTCTTTTACTCCATTGTTTGCAGCAGCGGAAGCACCTCCAGATCTTAACGAATGAAGACAATACTTTGAAACGTCTTTTACATGCGATGACAAAGCTGTAATAAATTCATCACGTAAATTTGTATATGACATCACTTTTCTATCATTTCTCACTTTATATCCACTTTTGGTTTTGCTTAAATTACAGAATAAATAATCCTCAGGGCGTAAATTAGCCCACTCGATATATCTCTTAATATTAGTTACAGGACACAAAAGAGTTCCGGTTTGAGCAATCATTATCCACGAGCCATCTCTATACTTGTCAGTTTTACTGCTTTCTATGAATATAGTCATATAATTAATATCAAAAACACAATCAGAAACTTTAATATTCAAAAGCTCAGAACTACGCATAAACCCAGCAAAAGCCAAAAGACAAGCACAAATAATCCTTTGACTTTTCAGGTTTTTAACCTCATACAAACGATTAAACATAGCCATAAGGATATCAACGGAAATAGGCTCTTTTTTAACAGTAGATTTTCCTAAAATTCGCTTAGCAGATTCCAAAACATTTGAAACTATTTTGGAATCAGTTGGCGAAATCATACCGCAAATTTCATGTACCCATTTTATTGCATAAAAAGCAGTAATCACTGGAGCAGGTGTGTTTGCCGTTTGAATCAGTGACACAAGATAAAGAGCTACCGGAAACACTTGAGCAGGCAAAATGTGCCTACTCTCCACCCCATTACTTGCCGCCCATTTTTTCCAGCGCGAAAATCCCCACTCATACTTCCTGCACGAATTGTCAGCTCTTGATCGCCTGAGAATCTCCGGGAGTAGGACCACTTTATCTGCCAAGACGTCCGGTAGATCATCTATTTCATTCTGGTGAGACTGTAAAAATAAATGTATAAAACAACTATTTTATTATTATAGCATGATGGATCGATAATCAAATTAACCCAAATACATATATGACCAGTAACAATCTCGCCACAGAAGGAAAAAGAGCAGTCTTGTTATCGCACATACATACGCATCCCCATCCACAGATACGTACATATACGCACCTACATATGCAAAGCACGCACAATACGCACACACATAGTACGCACATACGCACACCATGTGTCTACGCATAATGCACGCACATACGCACAAAAGACACACCTTTTTTTTTTTTTTTTTTTTTTTTTTTTTTGCGCAACACTTATTCTGTGCAGTACATGTATAACACCAACTATCAGGCAATATTGCCCTCTGTACAGGGCCTGTTTCAGGCGATACCGCCAAACAAACTAAAAAACTATACCAGATACTTCCGTAATTCTGTAAATACCCTGCATTAGGCGATGCCGCCGAGCAGTAACTATACCAGGCGAAGCCGCCATTTTTTTTTTTTTTTTTTTTTTTTTTTTACAGAACATTACTTAAACAGCACAATTAAAATCCAGTTTTAAGGCTAGCATTCTGAACTTTAAATCTGCATTTCCAAACATTCCACTGCCATTTTTACATTTACAGTAGTACTCTTTATTTGTAGGCAGATCAAACCAGTCAATAACACTTGGAATGAAATTCCCCTGTGAACACAAAATTGGCCAAAAAGCTGCCGATTTCCAACAAGGAATAATCAAAACTCCAGTTGCCCTGTCTAACATCATTTTCCTGATAACCCTTAAAACTAGAACTATGGGCGGGACAAACAAGCCAAAATCAAAACTCCAACTTTCCGTGAAAGCATCAACTCCCATGCAAAATGTATTCCAAAATCTGGAGAAGAAACGAGGCAACTTGGCATTATAGTCTGATGCAAACCAGTCAATACTTAGATTTCCAAACCTTGACTGCACCATACTGAGAATATCAAAAGATATGCCCCAGTCATCATGGTCCTCAATCTTGGAAAAATAATCTGCAAACTGATTCTCTGACCTAGGAATCCATTCAGTTTCCAATTGAATCGACTTGGAAATACAAATTTTAAAAATGTCAAAAGCTATGTTTTGCAATTCCTTGTTCATTGAGCCTTTACGAACGATAGTAGTAACTGCTTGATTATCTGTAAACCATTTGACCCTCTGATGACACAAAAACTGTCCTAATGATTTAAGACAACGGCACACTGCCATTAACTCCCTCCAGGTTGAAGATTTTTTACTTTCTTCAGGGGACCACATTCCATGTGACAAACCACTGACCGTATTTACCTCATACCCTGCAAAGCCTGTTGAGCTAGCGTCAGAATATACAATCTTAGAACATTTATTAGACTCATAAATGTCCCTGTTATTCAGATTATCAAGATTGCTTTTCCAAAATTTCAGTTGTTCTACACTCTCATGAGACAGAGAAATGAAGGAATCCCAAGAATATGCTTTCAAAATGTCAATACTTAAATATCTGGTCATAATTTGACTGACATGACCTATAACTATTGACATTGAAATGATTTGACCTACTATACTCGATACCTGCCTAACTCTTACTCTTCGGTGAACTTTGCAGGCATTTAAAATGTCAGAAATGGTGTTTTGAGCTTTTGTAAGCCTTCGTTCAGGAATGCAAATTGTTCCCTGTTCAGAATTAATAATACCCCCTAAGAATTCAAGGACTTGAACAGGCTGCCAAACTGACTTTTCCGCTTTTGGAATAAATCCAGATTTTAATAAATCGGATTTTACTTGAAATCCAAGCTCTAAAGCCTTCTCAAAATGCTCTGCACACCCAAAACCATCATCAATATACATCAGAATCAGTTTTCCTTCCGCCCGCCACTTCTTAATTAAACTGCGTGTGATCTTAGTGAATAAATAGCATGCACTAGACAAACCGAATGGCAAAACTAAAAATTTATAATACTTTCTTTTTCCACTGCGATCTATCCAAGAAAAACCCAAAAAATCCGTATGAAGGGGAATATATCCAAAAAATGATACGCAGATGTAATGTCAAACCGAATCATGTGGAAATCTTTTTGTAAATATGATAAGGCAATTTTCAAATCATCATACTTGACAGATTGCTTCCAAATGTGTTGATTTACTACTCTTAAATCAAGGATAAGCCTTTTCTTGCCAGAGCTTTGCTGTGAAACGGTCAAAGGATTAACAACTCTTGGCGCAGTTTCACACTCTGTAACTAAAAACCTATCTAACAAATCTTTAATAGCCTCACATACAAAATCGTATTCAGAAATGGCAGACCGATTATTATCACTGAAATACCGAGGCGGCATAGAAAATAACGGCAATTTATACCCATTTTCTATAACATCAAGTACAAATGCA
Organism: Lucinisca nassula; assembly: GCA_963580285.1. Taxonomy (NCBI): domain Eukaryota; kingdom Metazoa; phylum Mollusca; class Bivalvia; order Lucinida; family Lucinidae; genus Lucinisca; species Lucinisca nassula. Next base: position 3,481,575 of record OY757023.1, on the reverse strand, counting down.
TTAGCCCCAATATCGCGCCAAAACTGAATGTTTTTCTTTAATCTACCTCTTACTAAAATATGCTTTTGACCCTTTTCATATTCAAAATAGTCATTGGTGAAATACTCATCTTTCAAGTCTCTACTGGTCTGATTTATTGGTTGTTGACGGACTCCTGTTGGTGGATGCTCTGTTGACATGTGGGCAATGTCTTCGTATGTGGTTGTATTCTCCACAGGCAAAACATGGTCCTGTTCCGACCCCAAAAGCCGGGAAGATTGGAGGGGTGCCGAATGGGGCACGAAAAAGCCTTGCTGTAGAAGCTGACGCCACTGCAGATCTGGGAGCATGCGCAACTGCACTCCATGGTCTAGTAGGGGGAACGATACCATAATCACCAAAACGAGACCCAGAAGTAGCTGTAGCAGTTTTACCCCTAGTACTGGACCTTTTACGTTTAAGGGCACGATTTTCAGCCTTGTAGATTTTGGTTTCATCATCACTGTCGCTTGCTATCGGATTAGCCTCATACAGACGGACTGTATCCCAACCGCCAGCTGATGAATCCGCAATTCTTATTAATTTATTGCGTTTCTTCAACTTCTCACACAAGTCTTTCAAAAGTTCTTTAGAATATTCAAATTTACTGTGCTCGAGAGCCCAGCTCATTTGCTTAGCAATCTCATCCAGTTCTTCATTAAATTCGTATTGAATTTTGTTACCTTGATATTTCCAACTCAAGTCTTTATTAGATTTCAACTTTTTTACCTCTGCGGCAACACTAAATGTACTACCCTGTAGCTCTTCCTTCAACAACTGAACCTCTCCACGTTGATTTTTTAGCTCAGACAACACTTCTCTCAATTGACTTTGAATTTCTAAATTCTCTGTCGCCGCCACGTGTACACTATCATCCATGATATGATAACGTGTACAAAAAATTTGATGTTTCCTTGTCGACGTCCCAAAGCTGAATGATAAATACACTCTATACCTCATAAACTTCGTGCACGATACCCGCTACACCTAGCGGAGACTACATACAATTCAAGGGAAACAAATTTTCTTCTAATTCATACTTCAAACGAAGAAAATTATATTTCATTTCTTAATATTCCACTAGTGGATTAAATATGCAAATTAGCTAGTTACGTCCCGTAACTTTACATGTACGACGTCCTTAGTGACGTCGCGTTTACTAACGGCGGAATATTGACATGTTTGTAAACAATCGTGAATAAAATGCGTTTTAAATGTCATATGGTAAATAGAATCTTGCATTCGTGCTCATGTATAATTGAATTTATTGAACTCGTTGAGGAAAAAGGATAAAATGCTCGACAAAGCCTCGCATTTTAACCCTTTTCCTCAAACTAATTTAATATATTCAATAATACATGAGCACTCATGTAAGATCCTCTATTTATTGATGATTCAAACACAGGTTATAGGTGTTTGATAGAAAGCCTTCCTACAATCTAACGAGAACATTACAGTCTCTGTTTTGGGCAGAGCAAAATCATTTAGAGGGTAACTGTATCGACAATTGTCATTTGGGGAGGTAAATCGGAGGTTTTACGGTAGGAAATTCCGTTTTACGGCGACGCATCAGCGGAGCCGTAAAACGTAATTTGGGACCGTAAAACCAACGATTTACCTCCCCGAATGACAATTTTCAGTTCAGTTATCCTTGCACCTTAATTACCCCCATTATAATGCACTTATTCGGTTGTTTTGTTAATAATTGAACTGTTTTACACAAAGCGGCAAGGGCTGTGAGCTGCGAAAAAAACAAATGCCAGGCAATGATAAGCGACGGTACGTGATGACGTCAGGTTTTCGACAGTATATCCAATCAGACGGCACGTTACATACGCAAGTGCATTAGAATTCCCTGCAAAGTAGAAGTGGGGGCAATTATCAGGAATCGATACAATTAACCCACAGCTCCCATCAGAGACACCAAAGGGAAAGAAATACAAACATGAAACAACAGACCCTAATGGAAACATCAATTGCGGAAAGCCAAAAGGACAGTTACTTTCCAACAAAATGGCCAATAGGCTATCAAAAGCGGCACAAACACCCAAAGACAAACCATAACAAAATAAACCGCGACAGAAGAACCGTCTTGGAACGATCGGCGGAAACGAATTCCACTTGTGTGTGGGGGGGGGGGGGGGGCTTAAATTGATTTTACGTGGCCACAATCCTCGCAAACCTCCTTTTTCTTCGGTATTAATGTGGATATTTTGGCTCTTGTTACACAAACTTAGTGTTTTTTTTTCTTCGGCCATCATTTTAACATGTTCTAGACATGTTGAGGGGTTAATAGGTACCTAGCAGTTTGTTTTTGCCACCCTTTGACATGAAAAGGGAGCCCATCGGGACGTTGAGAAATAGATGACCTGAATGGTGTATCCATGCAGAGCTGAAACTGACCTTACATGAGTACTGGTAAACCATGGTCAGCCTGCCCGGACAAAGTGGTGTGAGTCAGACTGTCCAATGCATATAAGCCTTTTGGTTTCATTGGGCGGTAGGTCCTGAGATGTAATTTCATCTCGATGTAGTAAAAGTCCCACAAACATGGAAGCAACGTCTCCAAAATGACCTAAGTAGTGTTGACGGGGACGTTAAGCTTCCAATCTAGCTAGCGATGCAACTTTTGGGATTTTTTGTATCATGTGAGCCAACGTTTGGGACTCGCTGTTTTATAAACTGTGCCCCTCAATATAAGGGGCCTAATCTTACCAAGGAGCAAATTCTTTCATTCTGGAGGATTTTTTTGAGTAGGAATTAAGGTCATTGAGTGCATCCAGCTTGTAGGAATTTTATGAGTGTAAATAAGGATATTGTGTGTATCAAGACTGGGGGAATTTTATAAATGGGAAACAAGGTTATTTGGCGCATCGAGACTGGATGAATTTTATTTGAGTTGGAAAATAGGTGTAGTGGAGGGATTTTCATGAGTGGGAAATTAGGTTATTGAGTGCACCAAGACTTGTAGGATCTTTATGAGTGGTTAATTTGGTCATTGAGTGCATCAAGAGTGGAGAGGTTTTTATGAGTGAGAAATAAGGTGGTTGTGCTTGGTTTCAATGCTGGCAGGATTTTTATGAGTGGGAAATAAGGCTATTTGGTGCATCAAGACTGGCGGGATTTTTTTATGAGTGGGAAACAAGGCTATTTGCTGCACCAAGACTGGCGGAATTTTATGAATGGGAATTTAGGTTATTAAGTGCATAAAGACTGGCGGGATTTTATGAATTGGAAATAAGGTTGTTTTGTGCATTAAGGATGGGGGCATTGTTACTGGGAAATTAGAGCACGGTTTACATCATTACCGGAGGGATCTTGTCAGTGGGAAATAACGTTTTTGAGTGCATCAAGACTGGAGATATATATGAATGGGGAATTAGGCAAGATCGGAGAGTTTTTTATGAGTGGGAAATTAGGTTGTTGAGTTTATAGTAGTAGTAGTAGTAAAGTTCTGGTGTGTTACGTCTCCATGGTCCCACGGACTTGCTCCATAGTGGCACAGCAAGACGATTGTTGAGTTTATCCAGCATTTAGGGTATTTACGCTCGGGAGTGAACTAAGGCGGATTTGTGCAGTGTGACTAACAAGTAGAACAAGATGGCAGACAAGTTGGAATATGATGAACAAAAATACTGTGACAACTTGGACTAAATTCATTACTTAGGTGACAAAATGCCTCATAAAAAAGAGTAACGATAATACACGGGTCTCAGTGGTTTAGTGCCTGAGAGTGACAAGTGTTGGACGCGAGTCCGCTAGAGTCAACATCCTCTGTAATCCAGGTGCAACCCATTACGTTTAAAGACAATCGTACATGAGTGTTTTTTCGCAACGAGTTTAATAAATTATTCATATAGAGGATCTTACATCAGTGAGTGAGTGAGTGTTTGAGTTTTACGTCCCAACAGCTGCTAAGGTCATATGGAGACGGGACCTCGGTTTAAAGACTCACCCAAAAGTCTGGAGAAGCCCGGGATCGATCCTTCGACCCCTGGTTTACAAGGCGAGTAGCGTAACCACTTCACCACGGAGGCTTCTTTCTTACATGAGTGTTCATGTTTTATTGAATTCATTAAACGAATTGAGGAAAAGGGATGACATGCGAGGCTTTGTCGATCATTTTATCCATTTTCCCCAACGAGTTTAATAAATTAATGATTTAGAGGGTTTTACAGAACAAGCTGAGGAAAATGGATGGAATGCGAGGCCTCGCCGAACATTTTATCCCTTTTCCTCAACGAGTTGAATAAATTATTGATTTTGAGGATCGTACAGGAGTGTTAATGTATTATTGAATTTATTAAACGAGTTGAGGAAAAGGGATAAAATGCAAGGCAGTGCATGGATTTAGAGAATCTTACAGGGTGTTCATGTTTGTTTTTGTTTGTTTGTTTCATTGAGATTTAATGTCCATGTCAACACTATTTAGGTCATTTTGGAGACGTTGCTTCCAATTTTGTGGGACTTTTACCCGACACTGAGACGAAATGTCATCTCAATTCCTGCCGCCCAGTGAAACCAATAGGGCTTATATGCACTGGACGGTCTGACTCACATCACATTGCCTAGGCAGGCTTAGTCCGTCTAAGCGGTTCACCAGTACTCATGTGCGGTCAGTTTCAGCTCTGTGTGGAAGCATCATGCAGCCCTGAGTGTTCATGTATTATAGAATTTATTAAACGAGTTGAGGAAAAGAGGTATAATGCCAGATTCTCAGTTTAGTGGTAGTGCACAGTGAAGACCCTGATGAGACTACACATGCGTACAGGCACGCATGCACAGACTGAGAAGCGTTTTCTGTTGTGCGCATATATGTATTTTGCTTGGCGCAGCTCAAAAAGGCCGAATTGAGTGTGCCCAGCAAACACCCACATTCGCCTCTGCGTCCGCGCAGTCTGAGTCTGAAGAGTCGTTGCTCTGCACCATAATCCGTAATCCTAAAAAATCGGACACCTTTATGACTTGCTGTTATTCCCCTAAAATTTAAACTAATTTGTTTAACGATCCGGCGAGGAGACCAAAATGTTCAGAACTGCACACAATGTAGACCCTGATCAGACTGCTCAAGACTGATCTGGGTCTGCACTGTTTGCTCAGGCCTATCTGTCCAAATACTATTGCATGGTACGTCATTTTGCAGATGGGAATTGATGTGTTCTTAGTGTGTGAGTACTGATCAGCGTTTTTCTTTGGGCACATATGTGTTGCTTGGCGCAGCTCAAATAAGCCGCATCCTAAAAATTCGGACACCTTCATGACTTGCTGTAATTATCCTAAACTTTAAACTACAGTCCAACCTGTATTAAGCAAGTGCCTAAGGGATAACCAAAAAGTGCTTGCTGAAGACAGGTGCTTGCTTAATACAGGTGAAATTTAACACATTTGCCTTTTGGGGGAGCTGAATACCTGCTTGCTTAAGACAGGTGAATTGCTTAATAGAGGTGGCCACTAAGACAGGTTTCACTGTATTTTGTTTCACGATCCAGCAAGGAGTCCAAAAGGTTCAGAACTGCACACACTGTAGACCCTGATCAGAGTGCTCCTTTAGGAGCAGTCTGATCTGGGTCTGCACTGTTTGCTCAGGCCTATTTGTCCCAATACTTAGGATCGTTACGGTATATCATTTTTCAGATGGGAATTGCTGTGTTCTTAGTATGTTAGTACACAGGCTGTTCAGGGCCCGCGCCCATCAGGGCTTGGAGAAATAGATTGAGCTGCTAGGTGTTTCCACGCAGAGCTGAAACTGACCGCATATACTGAGTACTGTTAAACCGCTTAGAAGGTTAAGCCTGCTGTCAGACCGTTCATGCATATGAACCCTATCGATTAGTTTGGGCGACAGGGCTTGATATGTCATTACATCTCAATGTCAGGTAACAGTTTCACACAGTTGGAAGCAACGTCTCCAAAATGGTCAAGGGAACAAACAAGCAAACACTACCCAGCAGGCACATGACGTAAATATGACGTCACATCAACGTCGGTACGTCGTCATGACGTTTATGCAACGTCGCATCAACGTCGGTGTAACGCCGTGACGTTACACCGACGTTGATTGACGTTGCCCTAGCGACCATTGCCTGCTGGATAGTTTCGGCCACTTAGGCCTCATCAGTGACCCTCAAATATATTCAAATTTCGACAATGGAAACATTGATCCTAAAGGACAGGAAAATACAAACTACACTACGGTATAGAAGCCTCCATGACGAAGTGGTTATGCTACTCGCCTTATAAACCAGGGGTCGCAGGATCGATCCCGGGATTCTCCAGACTTTCGGATGAGTCTTTAAACCGAGGTTCCGTCTTCGTATGACCTTAGCTGTTGTTGAGACGTAAAACTCAAACACTCACTCACTCACTACACTACGATGAAGGGCGGGGAGACCGTTCACACCTGGAACCCTATGATTGCAAATGCACCACTCCAAACTTGTTAGCTGGAAGATATCATTGTCATTTATGGGTTTATTAACAACACAGATATATTAGCCCCGCCAAGCGAATTTGTGTCTTCTAGCATTCCGTCATGACAAATTTTAACTGCGCATGCCCAGCCATTCAGAAGGGCGAGGGATATGGCTTTCTGTTTGAAGGTTCCTCTTGATTCACTGCTTGTATGAGCGAGCAGCGAATGTTCTGGCGAGACTGCGCGGATGCGCAGGCTCGCCTGAACCTTCGCTACTCGCATAGGCGATAAGTACCAAAATCGCTTGATGGGGCCCATATTAAATTTTGTTCTATTTTTCCCGTTCTGCGAAACCCTTCAAATGTCATTTTCAGCAATAAATCAATCTGATCATAAAAGTCATATTTTATAACAAATAAATCATACATTGCCTGCATTTTACCCATTTGGTACAGGAAACCCCTAAAGGGGAACCTTGGCAAACAGTGCAGGCCCAGATCAGACGCCGCAGACCGCGGCGTCTGATCAGGGCCTTCACTGTTTGCGAAATGTTATGACATTTTCCAAGTAAATTTTGAGGAAAACACAACCTGACACCCCTTAATTTTGGAATGGACTCCCGGTATATATAAGGAGGAAGATTCCATTTGGTACAAAAAAGGTTAATCATTAATTTGCATTAATGATGATGATGATTTCGTGTTTAACGACGTATTTGCATTAATATGTCCTACAAAATGCATTTCATGATTATAACCACAGTATACTATACATAGAGGATCTTACATGAGTGTTCATGTATTATTGAATTTATTAAACGTGTTGAGCAGAATGGATAAAATGCGAGGCTTTGCCGAGCATTTTATCGCTTTTCCCCAACGAGTTTAATAAATTCAATACTTCTTGAGCACGAATGCAAGATTCTATTTATCATGTGACATTTAAAACGCATTTTATTCACGATTGTTTATACAGTTACTTCAACGGCCCCCGCCCATCGCGGCTTGAAGAAATAGATGGGCTGCATGACGCTTCCACGCAGAGCTGACACCCACCCGCATACGGGTACTGGTAAACTGCTTAGAGGATCAAGGCATTCACAGGCAAAGCGGTACGAGTCGGCCCGTCCATGTTTATAAACCCTCTTGGTTTCATTAGGCGGCAGGGCTTGAGATGTCATTTCATCTCAATGTCGGGTAAAAGTCCCACAAAACTAGAACGGAGTAAATACCAAATAAAGGAGGGGTGACCATATAAAATCAGCAACATTTTTTTGAGCTTGCAGATATATTTATAAAACATGCATCATTTTAGTTCCTTCTAGCTATAAAACTGCCAAGAAAATGTTTATAAATGCCTTAATGCCATGAGGAATAGCTGAATATATATGTTCACATCCTTTTACATGAATACAATAAATTATAACTTATAACGGATAAGAAAACTTATCGGGATATTGCAGCGGGCTGTTTCGGAGAGACAACTTTGAAGTTGTGCTTTGGTTTGAGACATAGTCCTAGTACCATGAAACCTTATTCTTATATTCCAGATGGAGTAGATTCTTTCTTGTGTTTGTGCAAATACAATTACTGCAAGTCTCCTTTCAAAACACATCAATAAAAGCTGGTTTACATGGCTTTAAAGTACCCCCCTCACAACAACATAGATCAGGGACACAAACTCATCAAATGCACCCAGTTAGACTTAAATTAGCACTGTCATCACATTTGTACAGTATCTATAGTAAAATACATGTCATGAAGATACATTTTTTGAGACAGAATTTGATGGAACCTGCAAATGTGTGGAAATAGTATGTAATGACTAAAAACAGGACAGTGCTGCTGACATTTCTACTTTTGCTATAGGGAGCTTACCACAGAATAATTTCCATAGGCAACAATAGTAACCTTTTACCTGCTCCCACAAAAACTACATATACAAAACTTTTCAAGCCTTACTTGTTTATAGAGCCATCCGAGCCCAACAAGTTAATGAGAAAAAATCCACATGTTGAATTGCTCCTATTCAAGTTACAGTCAACCATGTTTGTTTACCAACTAGAACGGAGTATATACAAACCAACATTTTTAAAGGAGGGGTGACCATATAAAATCATCGACAATGTCTTTGAGCTTGCAGATATATTTATAAAAATGCATCATTTTAGTCCCTTATACCTACCATTTTCTCAAATAAAATAAAACATGGGATATACATCCAATGGAAGCAATTCTGGTATTTAGAACGCAACTGAAAGCTCGGTCCAAAAGTGATAAAACCCGGCACCTCCCAGTATTTAGTGCAATGCTACCTGAGGCAAAATACACTCGAATCAGGAAAACAAAGTCCAGGCATTATCCACAGGTCAATATTTATTCGGTGTATGACTTTCGTACCCCATACCCCACCTCCATACCGTCTAATTGTTTAACTTAACAAAGGGGTCTTTCGGACATTCGGATATTTAAATGTGACGATTGTTTTAAAAAACACCAACAATTGAACATTCTAAACAACGTGAGTATACAGGTGTTTGCTGTATTTGTAGCCTTCACATGTATCGCATCAAAACCATCACGGTGAATACTGGTGTACGTCGGAGTAACAGGCTTCTACCTCTCTTCTTCTTCTTCTTCTTCTTCTTCTTCTTCTTCTTCTTCTTCTTCTTCTTCTTCTTCTATATATGCTACATAATTTGACAACTGATAAAGATGGTAAATGTACATAGGCAACAGATATGTTTATTTTGAATTAATAAAATATTTATTCGGCGCGAGTTCATATGGCGAAGGACGCACGAGCCTGTGAGTGCGTCTTCGCCATATGAACGAGTGCCGAATATTTCTCAATAACCTTTTTATTATATTACCCAAAATTCGGACTGTCTGCCAGAATGAATTCTGCATTGCTTTTGGTCTGTCTGTCTGTCCGTCTGTTTGTCTAGACGTTGGTGGATGTGACGTCATTAAAACATTAGCGTTTCCCAAAGCAGGACGCCATTTTTTCCGAAGTGTGCGTTTTATTTCTTTCAAAATACACCTGATTCCCCTAAAAGAAATTACTGACTACATGTATCTAATCAGATTGCAGATAGGTCATATTTGCTAGCATAAAATGCGCTTTATACACTTTGTCACAGCCTGTATTCAAGTTGTTTGACTTTCTTTCAGTCGATAATGATTTGTTTTGTTTGATTCGAGGTTTAACGTCCCCATCAACACTGTACATGTATAGGTAATTTTGGAGACGTTGCTTCCAATTTTGTGGGACTTTTACCCGACACTGAGATGAAATGACATCTCAAGCCCTGCCACCCAATGAAACCAATAGCACCGCTTTGCCCGGACAGGCTAAGATCCTCTAAAACTATTGTGAACGGAGATTGCTTATCCACGGGCAATATGAACTTGACTACGGCCATATATGCCCAGCGGCCCTTTTTGGGGACATTGATAAACAGTGCAGACCCAGATCAGACGCCGCAGAACGCGGCGTCTGATCTGGGTCTAGTCTGGTTGCTTAAAGAACATTCATTTTTGTAAAATTTGCTACAAACAAAAACAAACTTGACACCCCTTTTATTGGAAATGGACCACTGAAAATTTATTAGGTGGGAATATAAGAATCTTATACACTGTAAAAATAGTGTTTACAGATTAAACACTTTCTGAGACGCATTTCTTTTCCTGTTTTTTATGCGTTTAACGCTTTGACATGTCTCGTTTCTAAACACGTCTAGGAAGGTGTTTAGATATTAAACATGTATAGGACAGTGACATGTTTAATACCTGCACATGTTTAGCTCAGAAACATGTTGAAAATCTAAACATGTCTAGAGGTAAAATTATCATTATTCATGTTGTATTTGTCTTTAACGTTTTGTATCTTTGATCCTGGAATAGTAGAAGATATGGTATGTCCTTCAAACATATTTTTTTTAAGGATGAGTGGAATATTGGTGTTTAGTTCTTAATGTAATTAGTTTTCGCGACTCATATTTTCTTTCTAGATCCAAGTTGTGTTCAGCAGACTTACTAATGCCATTTGATAGAAGATTGTGATTGGTAAATGAAACCTGCATATATTCTTTCTTGAAATTTCTATCCCAGGGTAAAATCATGGATTTCCTTGTCTGGTGTGCAAGAATATAAGAATCTTATATGGGTGTGAGGGGTGGATGGAAAAATCCGTCCCAAGGGTCACTGTTTGGCATTACGAGGCTTGCTGAGTGATGCCGGACAGTGATCCCGAGGGACAGATTTTTCTATCCACCCCTCACAGCCATATTGGATTCTTTTTCTTGCATATCTTCCATTTCTTAGCGCGGAATTTCAATGCTGCAGTCACTTCGGTTACCAACGTCCGCCATATTGCGTTGACACTGCAGGAATGTTTAGTGACTTTGCTGTGACGTCAACCTTAACGACGGCGCATACAAGGTCGTAATCAACCAGTGCATTTATCAAACTGGCGATTATATTCGATTTTGGGTCGGAACACCAGGGTCAGAACATAAATTTCTATCCCAGGGTAAAATCACAGACAGATTTCCTTGTCTGGTGTGCAAGAATATAAGAATCTTATATGGGTGTGAGGGGTGGATGGAAAGAATCCGCCCCAAGGGTCACTGTCCGGCATCACAAGGCTTGACGAATGATGCCGGACAGTGATCCCGAGGGACGGATTATTCTATCCGCCCCTTACACCCATATAGGATTCTTTTTCTTGTATACCTTACATTTCTTTGCGCGGATTATTAATGCTGCAGTCACTTCGAGTAACGACGTCCGCCAGATTGTGTTGACACTGCATGAATGTTTAGTGACGCCACGTAACATGCTGTGACGTCAACCTTAACGACGACACATTATCAACCAGTGCATTTATCAAACTCGCGATTATATTCGATTTTGAGTCGGAACACCAGGGTCAGAACATAAATTTCTATCCCAGGGTAAACTCACGGATTTCCTTGTCCAGTGTGCAAGAAATTCCATTGTCATGTATGGGTTAAGCCGGAGTTTTCCTTTAATCAGCTGGGGTTTCCATGGTATCCATATCTCTCTATACTTACGGATGAGTCTTTCAACCGAACTCCTGTGTCCGCACGCACGCGCGCATAATCGCACACACGTACGGGTATTTGGGGGAATATCAATGTGATGCTACGCTTTGAGCAGAAATCATCGAATTACTATTGCTATTCCGGGTTCGTTTTACATTCAGTACAGCAGAAATACACGCAACAACCTGACATCTGAGAACCACTACTATGATGTCACGATCAAATGTCATCTTTTAGGATCAAATAGATATTGACAAGTTTTTGACACATGTTCTGAATGCCTTCCTGGCTGTGTAACTGTTTGACAAAGTAGTCCTACTCTGCGCCCTCACCCATCGCGGCTTGTAGAAATAGGAGTAGAATGGGCTGCTTGTTGTTTCCGCGGAGACGTACCTTCCACAGGTTTTGTTTGTTTGATTTGAGGTTTAACGTCCCCGTCAACACTGAATAGGTCATTTTGGAGACGTTGCTTCAAATTTTTGTGTTACCCGCCACTGAGATGAAATGACATCTCAAGCCCTGTCGCCCAATGAAACCAATAGGGTTTATAAGCATGGACGGTTCGACTCGCTCCGCTTTGCCTGGGCAGGCTTAGATTCTCTAAGCGGTTTACCAGTACTCTTGTGCGGTCGGCTTCAGCTCTGCGTGGAAGCATCATGCAGGCGATCTGTTATTTCAAGCCCCGATGGACGGCGTGGGGTGGGGGGGGGGGGATGTATTATACGGTACATTACGACGGCACATTACGATAACACACCCGTGCAACAAAGTGCATTTCTTTTAACGTACTTCTCCAAAATGGCTACTTTTCTGAAGAAAACCCGTTATTTATTTTTTTTATTTATAACGCAAAAAATAGGTTGTAGGTGCTCGTTAGAACCGCCTCACTGAGGCGGTTCTAACGAATACCCACAACCCATATCTTAGAGCATTAATAAGAAAAATAATGTATACGCCCCGTAAACACAAATTTTCTCTATATAAAGTGGTATTTAGGGGATGTTCATTTCACGGACCTGCTCACGTGATGTATGGTGTGCAATTTGCATCTCACAGTGTATTTTATTTGTTGTTTGCTTCCCATAATATTGGAGTGTTCATTAGTTGAAGACTTACAGTGCCTAATTGTTCCGGCTCAAAAATGACCTAAATAGTGTTGACTGGGCCGTTAAACTCCAATTAAAAAAACAGCCCTTGCTTGTAATGTTTTAGGAATGCAGCTGTTTACTTGGTGGGGGTACCTTTTAACCCTTTGCATGCGGGAGACCCCTAAAGGGGTACCTTGGCAAACAGTGCAGGCCCAGATCAGACGCCGCTGAACAGGGCCTACACTATTTCCTCACCGTGGAAAAGTAGACTAAAAGCGTGAAAATAGGCCTAACCCCACCCCACACCCTTATATGACAAATGGACTTGTCCAACTTATAGCAATGGAAGAGTCCACTAGTATACAATAGGTTTAGCTTTTAAGCGACGACGCGTCTGAGAATTTTATAACGTAATGTATTAAATTCGGTTATATATGCAAATAAGTTACATACGCCCATAACGTTACAGCAACGGCGTCGCGTTTACTAATGGAAAAAAATGAATAAATAAATAAACCTTGAAGAAAATGCGCTTTAAATGCAATATGATAGAACATTGCATCCTTGAATTTGTTTTGTTGAGGTTTAACGTCCCCGTCAACACTGTAAAGGTCATTTTGGAGACGTTTCTTCCAATTTTGTGGGACTTTTACCCGACATCGAGAAGAAATGACATCTCCAGCCCTGCCGCCCAATAAAACCAATAGGGTTTATTAGCATGGACGGTCCGCCTCGCACCGCGGTTCCTGGACAGGCTTAGATCCTCTAAGCGGTTTACCAGTACTAGTGTGCGGGCCGGATTCAGCTCTGCGTGGAAGCATCATGCAGCTCAAATATTTCTTCAAGCCCCTATGGGCGGGGGCCAATTAATTTTTGTTAAACGAGTTGGGGGAAAGGGATAAATTGCGAGGCTTCGGCATTGTATCCCTTTTTCTCAATTCGTTTAATAAATTCATTATTACATGAACACTCATTTAAGATCCTCTATTTATGTTTCTTCCAAAGGCGGGACATCAATGTGAGAAAAGACTGACCTCAAACCTTTAAGGCGTGTTATCAAAATCTCTGAGTGTATCCTGGAAAAATGGCCCTAAACGGTGATTTCGACTGTTTCGTTTGACCGGTGCTTAACAACACGATAACAAAATAGAAGTGGAGGCAATGATCCGTGGAACTAGGACCCCAGTAAACTCCGTTTTTTTATAGACAAAAGTGGGGTTTACGGGTGTATACATTATCTGCCTTATATTTTGCTCAAAAACATAGATTTTGGTTACTCGTTGGAACCGCCTCATTGAGGCGGTTCCAACGAGCATCCACAATCTATGTTGAAAGCAGAAATAAGAAAGATGCCAAACTATTTACCTAATATATATCCTTTCCGACACCATGTTGGACGCCATTATTTCTCTTGGATATGTTTTCCTAATGAATTCCTGTATTGTGAAAAAATAGTGCCGGTTCGGAACAGACGCCATGTTCTATGGCGGATGGTATGGGTCTTCACTGTTTGCCTAAACCAACGCTTGATTCCAGATTCTATAGATAAATGGCTATAGGTAAAAATAGTTCGCCTGTCATTACTGAAAATGACCAATCTTAATCACATTTGAGAAATGTTACTGTTTGTGTGTTCTGATGACTGATGAGACCTATTCTAGCTCTGAAATGTCTGTTGCAGATAGAGCAACAGAGGCTAGCGGAACTCTGTTACGCAACTCTGACTTCACAGCGATACATCAAGAAACCACACCTATATAGTTTTGACCCCCATGAACCCCACTTTATATAGTAAAACTTGGGTTTACAGGGTTAAACGTTATTTTTCGTATTTCTGCTCTAAAATATAGATTGTGGGTACTCGATGAGGCGGTTCTAACGAGTACCAACAATCTATATTTTGAGCAGAAATAAGAAAAAAATATCACAATTTTTCATCTTAAAATGTTCCTTTCTTAGGCGGTAAAGTTTACAATGTATTTGTATAGGTATAGTTTCGTAATGGGTATTGCGGGGTTATTTTCTATACATAACCGTTACCTGGGTAACGAATACTTGACCGAAATGTGCCTTTTAACCCATATATGCCTGGAGCCCTCTTAAAGGAACAATGGCAAATAGTGGCGACCCAGATCAGACGCCACATAACAATATACAGTAGAACTTCAAAGGCTCGAACCCCTTTGTCTCGTTTACCGTGGATGAGTCGAACCCGTTCTTGAGTCCGTAGGGAATTCCTCTAATTCCAATATAGGGTTATTGTAGGGAGAATGTCTTTTATCTTGCAAATGTATGTTGTGTGTACTCATTGGAATCGCCTCGTGGCGATTCTAATGAGTACACAAAACATACATTTATAATAATGAGTACACTAAACATACATTTATAATAAAGAGTACACAAACATACATTTATAATAATGAGTACACAAAACATACATTTATAATAATGAGTACACAAAACATACATTTATAATAATGAGTACACAAAACATACATTTATAATAATGAGTACACACAACATACATTTATAATATTAAGTACACACAACATACATGTATAATAATGAGTACACAAAACATACATTTATAATAATGAGTACACAAAACATACATTTATAATAATGAGTACACAAAACATACATTTATAATAATGAGTACACAAAACATACATTTATAATAATGAGTACACAAAACATACATTTATAATAATGAGTACACAAAACATACATTTATAATAATGAGTACACAAAACATACATTTATAATAATGAGTACACAAAACATACATTTATATTAAAGAGTACACACAACATACATTTATAATAATGTGTACACACAACATGCATTTATAATAATGAGTACACAAAACATACATTTATAATAATGAGTACACAAAACATACATTTATAATAATGAGTACACTAAACATACATTTATAATAATGAGTACACACAACATACATTTATAATAATGAGTACACAAAACATACATTTATAATAATGAGTACACAAAACATACATTTATAATAATGAGTACACAAAACATACATTTATATTAAAGAGTACACACAACATACATTTATAATAATGTGTACACACAACATGCATTTATAATAATGAGTACACAAAACATACATTTATAATAATGAGTACACTAAACATACATTTATATTAATGAGTACACAAAACATACATTTATATTAAAGAGTACACACAACATACATTTATAATAATGTGTACACACAACATGCATTTATAATAATGAGTACACAAAACATACATTTATAATAATGAGTACACACAACATGCATTTATAATAATGAGTACACAAAACATACATTTATACTAATGAGTACACAAAACATACATTTATAATAATGAGTACACAAAACATACATTTATAATAATGAGTACACACAACATGCATTTATAATAATGAGTACACACAACATACATTTATAATAATGTGTACACACAACATGCATTTATAATAATGAGTACACAAAACATACATTTACATTAATGAGTACACTAAACATACATTTATAATAATGAGTACACAAAACATACATTAGTAATAATGAGTACACAAAACATACATTTATAATAATGAGTACACTAAACATACATTTATATTAATGAGTACACTAAACATACATTTATAATAATGAGTATACATAACATACATTTATAATAATGAGTACACTAAACATACATTTATAATAATGAGTACAGAAAACATACATTTATAATAATGAGTACACAAAACATACATTTATAATAATGAGTACACACAACATTCATGTATAATAATGAGTACACTAAACATACATTTATAATAATGAGTACACAAAACATACATTTATATTAAAGAGTACACACAACATACATTTATAATAATGTGTACACACAACATGCATTTATAATAATGAGTACACAAAACATACATTTATAATAATGAGTACACAAAACATACATTTATAATAATGAGTACACAAAACATACATTTATAATAAAGAACACGACAAGATATTCCACAATTTTCTCAATTATGCCTCCTGGTATGGCACTAATAGTAACACTCCAAGGCTCGAACTACCGCTCTCTCTAAAGAATTTTCATGGATTTAAATAGGTTCGAGCCATCGAAGTTAGGCTGAAAAATTATAAAAAAAGGAATGAAAAGTTGTGGTTCGCACGAAAACGAATCCTTTATTCATATGGATCCAATAGGCCGATTCCAAACGTAGAAAACTTTAATTGTTTGTTTGTACTGCAGTTTAACGGTCTAGTCAATACTATTTTAGGTCATTTTGGAGCCGGTCGGTTTACCTATTCGAACTTTTCCTGGACAGGCTTATATGAAAGCGGTTAACCAGTACAGTGCACATTCTTTTGCCAGAAACTGACAACTGCCCTTCTTGAATCAGCGGAAGAGAGGGAATGAGCGTAGAAAAGATTTCATGATCAATCTCCACGAAAGAATGTTGCCGACCCCGGCAGGAATCGACCCGCGTCCTCCTGATCACCAATCAGACCCGCATCCGACTATATAAAATTTTATATTTACATTTCCAGTGTAAAGTCTAATGTAAACCTATAGAAAAAAATTGTATTCATACTTCCATGAACGCATCGAATCAAATGATTTTCAGTGACGTTAAGTGACGTCATTCTAAACCATCTCTACAAGTTTGATGACGTAAACGCTGCTCCGCTCTTTGTAATATAAAAAAATAAACTTAATTTTTTCTGCTTTTCATGAAAGTATGAACGACAGTGGGTCGCTAGCAAAGTTTACATGAACCCCTCGGTTGAATTTCTTTAATACACGCTCAACTCACTTGAGCATGAAATTTGACATGCTAATAATTATTAACATACAAACAAATACAAAGATGTTGGGCAATTTGTCTGCTCAGAGCAGGAATGATTGCTGTTTGTCCTGCTTATAAATTTTAAAATGCCAACAATTTGTTGGCATTTTAAAATTTATGAGCAGGACAAATTTCATCATAAAGTGAGTTTAGTTTGAACATAGTTTCATAACCTCTGTGTCTGCTAATTTCTACTAGGGCATCCCTGAAGCTAGGGACGCACTGTATCAAATTCATATTTAAAACTAGACAATCATTAAAGGTGATGAAAACCCCCGCCGTATGCCTCACTAGATGAGTAATTTATTTGACATATGCAGTAGGCACACACTCTTACTCAAACTAGGAACTGCAACTTTCTACAAGAAACATATGGCCAAAATATTGAAGTCATTCAAGGGTACTGAATTCTTGTTTCCTGTATGCACATGTTCAATGTATGTCTGAATTGTGTTGCGAGTTTCAATGTCCTCCATCAAATACGGTAGCCACGAACAGTACTATTGAACCCTTTCCAACTCAGATACGTGTTTTTACGTGTCTGCACCCCCTCCCCCATTTTAAGCCCAAAAAGCACCTGAAATCTGCATTTCCTACCCCTGGATAGTTATGTTTGCTTTACGATTTGTTGTCCTAAAAAGTGTCCTGTTTTTTCGCGCGCCTCTCCACTAAAAATATTATGGGGGTATTGGAGGCGTTGCCCCCCCCCCCCCCCCATCCGAAAAAAATGGTGTGTATGGCCCAACCGGCCGCTAAAATTTATATCTGAGGGTGTCTGGGGTCAAAAATGCTTCAGAATTGATGCTGATAAAACATGCTGCAAACAGTGAAAATGGCCAGTGCCAAACCTCTAACTGTTGCCTTGACAGCTGTGTGAAGATTAAGATTTGGTCAAAAATTCATGAGAAATCACACTTTTTGCCAACTTTGAGATGTCCCCTCATTACCATGACAACAATGATCAAGTCATGAAAGGTTGTATTTGAAAGGCTGCTGCCCAATGAACATTCATAGCGAAATTGGTGTAAAACAGACCATCCATTATGAAACAATGGCTAGTTGAAGTTGCTGTCAGGTGCAACACTGTGAAAATCAGCGAATTTCACAAAATCCCTGAATGGGAAAGGGTTAACCTCCTATGCTATACATATGGCCAAAATATTTAAGTTGCTCAAGAGGTCATAACTCGGCAATAAGGGGGTGGTTTCTTTATGCATGTGTTCAATGTATGTTGAACTGTGTTACCGGTTAAAGGTGCATTATTGAGCTATCTGGAAAAATGCTTCCAAAAATGAATTACATATAGCCGGTATTTTTCTTTAAAACAATACAAATGAATGTATTTTATGCAAAAATGCGAACAATTATGATGACAGATAAACGAGTTTGAGAGGGATTCCCTAACTAGGTTTCGAACACTAGTTAGATCTATTTTTAGTTCGTGATAAAAATAGAATCCCTATATATGACGTTATGCGACGTTAATTTTTGGCCTTGTTTGCTTAGGCCATGCCTGAATCGGAAAAAAAAAATATGACGCTGAATACTATGCCATAAGTAACGACACTCAGAGACGCTACTGTCGCCGTGTATGTGTAAAGTGACAGATTTATTTTTAGAACAGAAATTCCGAACACTTGTTCAGAGCGAAGGGTAAACATGAATGAAAACGACAATTTACACAAAGTTCTGAAGCTGTATTTGGCTCCAGAAGTGTACACATGACAAAGGAGTATGCATTGAAGATAAAAACCAGAACAAAATGAGACCCGGTAGCTCAATAATGCACCTTTAGATACCCTGTGTCAAATACTGTGGGAAGATTTGCGGAGACACGTATTGTACTACAGAGTGTGACGTACGGACAGACAAACAGACAGAAAGACAGACAGACAGAAGTACGCACGGACAAGGGCAAAACTATACACCCCTCACCATTTCGTGGCGGGGGCATAAAAACGAACATATCATATTCTTACATAGGCATATTAACCTCAAAACCACAGCGAACAGTTTGGCATCTTCCGAAATATATTTTATTTCAAATGTTTAGTAACAAGATGCTTGTCAACTGCAACTTATACTTTAGTATTAGGTTTTTCCTTTAAACAAAGGGACTGAATTATACTAGAAGGCACTCATTTTCTTCACTGAAGTATAAACTGAGTGGACAATGGGATCAATTAGTGGTACGAAGCAGTAAGACGCGGGGGTTTTCACCACCAGACACAATGGAGATCGTCCTGAAATCAGGCTTCCTCACTGCTGCAGTAAGATCATTACACCAGGGGCCCGTTGTTCAAAGCATTATTAGCTTAACGAGCTCGTTAGTGGTCAAATTGTTAACTGTTCTATCAAATACAATATCGAACATTTTGGTATTTTTGCTGAGAAAAATGTGAGTAGCTTTTGCATATGCAAAAGCTACTCACATTTCTTCAGCAAAAAAATAGTATATCTGTCATATTAAATGATCAAAGTTTTAAGAGTTCGTTAGCTAATGACTTCATTATTTTTGAACAACTGGCCCCTAATTAACTTTATATAGAGAAAACTGGGGGGGGGGGGGGGGGGGGGTTTACAAGGGTGTAAGTTATTTCTTTTCTATTTTTTTACTCAAAAACGTATATTGTGGGTACTCGATAGAACCGCCTCATCAAGGCGGCCACAGTCTATTTCGACTAAACTTAAGAAAGTTGTCAGTACATATTTTGTAATAAAGCTAACAGACCTGTCTTAGTGGCCACCTCTATTAAACAAGCAATCTTTCTTAAGCAAGCGGACATTTAGTTCCCGAATAAGGCAAGTGCATTAAATTCACCTGTATTAAGCAAGCACCTGTCTTAAGCAAGCACATTTTCATTATCCATGAGGTGCTTGCTTAACACAGGTTGGACTGTATATACATCAGAAAGGCGCGATTTAAGCACGTGGGTATATTACCGGAGGGTTGGGTGTAGTTTAGACCAGTAAAATGAAAATATGTCTCTGCGCATGTGCACTAAAACCTAGATAATTGTTGATACTGAATGAGGCGCTTCTGACGAGCATATGCTGTCTAGGTGACAGTATTATCATGAAATATTGTTGTCTTCAATAACTTACCTGAGCCTTGAAACTTTGAATTTTATAGAACAGAGTTTGTGCCGTGACATAACAGAACTAACTAAATGTACATGAGGTTCCGGATAATTGTAAACTGTTGTTTAACGTCCGTAACCATGGTAACAGGAATTTCCATTCGATACTAAGGTTACTTTAGCCAGGGCTGAGTCGAATAATTCTTGAGTTGGTTGATTTGAGGGTTAACGTCCCCGTCAACACTGTAAAGGTTTTTTTGGAGGCGTTGCTTCCAATTTTATGGGACTTTTACCCGACATTGAGATGAAATGACATCTCAAGCCCTGCCGCCTAATAAAACCAAAAGGGAATAATTCTTGAGTCCGTAGGGAGTTTCTCGACATATGGAATAGTACGAAATAATTAAGATTTTCGACTTTTATCTTACAAATGTATGCTGAATGGACTCATTAGAATCGCCTCGATGAGGCGATTCTAATGAGCACACACAGCATACATTTTTATCACAGAGCACCGCGGACACTCCGGTTTTCGCCCACCTCTGATATGAGTAAAATAATCTTGAAAGGGCCGTAAAACCAAAACCAAAACCAAAATTACAGAACACCGAAAAGATGTCCCAAAATTAATCCCGTTATATATATATATGCATCCTGGCAGTAGCCCTCAGTGGCTCTAAGTACTCCTGTCTCGAACAGATTTTCGTGGTCGCAGAGGTGTTCGAGCCATTGAAGTTTGACTGTACATGTAGTTCCGGATAATTGAAAACTGTTGTTTAAAGTCCGTAACCATGGTAACAGGACTAAGGTTACTTGAGCCATGGCACAAGACAATCTGTCTTTGCTTCGTGTTACTAAATAAGACTAAAACGACCAGTTTAGTTTTTGTTTGATTGAGTTGAGGTTTAACGTCCCCGTCAACACTATTTATTTCATTTTAGAGATGTTGCTTCACACAGCCGTGCGATATAGTGCATTTTTCACATCTCTAAAATGGCTACTTTTCTGATGAAAATCCGTGATATTTTTCATATTTATACTGGAAACATTGAGGCGGTTCTAACGAGCACCCACAACCTATTAATTGGAGCAGAAATAAAGAAACTAATATATATCCCCCTAATCCCCAGTTTTCTCTATATAGAGTGGGATTTAGGAGGTGTTCATTTCACGGACTTGTTCACGTGATGGTCGTGGGACTTTTACCTGACATTGAGATGAGAATGACATCTCAAGCCCTGCCTCCCAATGAAATCAAAAGGCATATATGCACATGACATTCCCACTACCACCACTGTGCCTTGGCAGGCCTAGGGCTTCTCCTTCTAAGCGGTTTGAGGTTCAACGTACCCATCATTACTATTTACAATGTAGGTCATTTTAGAGACGTTGCTTCCAATTTCGTGGTACTTTCACCCGACATTGAGATGGAAGTGACATGAAGTGATAAAGTGACATCTCAAACCCTGCCACCCAATGAAACCAAAAGGCTTATATGCACTGGCTTGGTTGACTCACTCACTTTATCTGGGCAGGCTTAGTCCTTCTAAGCGGTTTACCAGTACGCATGTGTAGTCGGTTTCAGCTCTGCGTGGAAACACCATGCAGCCTAATCTATTTCTACAAGTCCCGTTTGGCGGGGCCAACCTCTGTTAAGTTCCGCAGCCTTGGGTTTGATACAGGGGCCTTGTTGCTATTCTTTACAATGTAAGTAGCCAACAACAAAAGTTACTGCTTACTTATTATGACCCCAACTTCGAAGAAGTTGTGGGGCATATTGCTTTTGCCATGTTCGTCCGTCCGTCCGTCCGTCCGTCCTTCCGTCCGTCCCGCTTTTTACTGCATAGAATTTCTTTTGAACCGCTCATGCTAGGTTTTTAAAATTTCATATACGGATTCTTTATGAAAAAATAATTGACGAGTGTTTTTTTTTTCTCATCAGGATTATGCCCCTTTCTGGAGTTATGCCCCTTTGTAAAAATGCTATGAAATCTTGTAGGCAAGATATCTAACAAAAAACCATTAAAGCTATTGCGCTGGAACTTTAGATACTGATTGGGGATGATGAGAAGATGAACTGATTAACTTTTGAAAAATATCTAATTTTTTACTTCAGTTATGGCCCTTTAAAACTTTGGGCGTTTTAAGCTCGTAAGGAAGATATCTCAACAGCTATTTGAGCTATTGCCCTGAAACTTTACAGATTGATTCGGGATGATGAGTAGATGAACTGGTTAACTTTTGGAAAAAATCCGATTTTTTTTTCTTGAGTAATGGCCCTTTGGAGCTTTGGGCATTTCAAGATGGTAAACAAGATATCTCAAAAACCATTGCAGCTATTTCCCTGAAACTTTACACACTAATTTGGGACGATGAGAAGATGAACTGAGCAACTGATGAAAAAAAATCCGATTTTTTTCTTGAGTTATGTCCCTGGAATTTTGGGCGTTTCAAGCGTGTAAGCAAGATTTCTCTAAAAGTATTCGAACTATTGTCATGACACTTTAGAGACTGGTTGGGGATGATAAGTGGATGAAGTGGTTAACTTTTGACAAAAATCCGATATTTTGTGTTTGAGGTATGGCCCTATGACATTTTGGGCGTTTTAAGCTTTAAAGCAAGATATCTAAAAACTATTTGAGCTATTGTCATGAAACTTTACACACTGATTGGGAATGGGAAGTAGATGAACTGATTAACTTTTGAAAGAAATCTGATTTTGTTTCTGGAGTTATGGCCCTTTAAAACGTTTGGCATATTAAGCTTATAAGCAATATATCTCAAACACTGTTTGAGCTGTTGCCCTGAAACTTTACAGACTGGTTGGGGATGACGAGTAGATGAACTGATTAACTTTTGAAAAAAAAATCCTAACTTTTTGTTTCTTTTGAGTTGTGGCCCTTTGAAACTTTGGGAATTTTGTAAGCAAGATACGAGAACCATTAAGACCAAGGCATTTTGGCAAAGGTAAACCTTGTAAGCAAAATATATCAAAAGCCGCTTTAGCTAGTCTCTCGAAATTTTACAGACTGTTTAGAACCAATCTGAAGATGATCTTATCAAATTTTGGTATAATTTTATTAAAAACTGACCAGATTATGCCCCTTTGAGGACAAAGGCATTTTGGCATAGCAAAAGTTTGTAAGCAAAATAGCTCAAGAACCACTAAGGCTAGACTTGTACATAGATTATTCATTCTCCTAGTTGAAATATGGGATTTATAAACCGAGGGAGGTAAAACAATCCGTAAAGAAACGAGTGCGAAGCACGAGTTTCTTTAACGGATTGTTTTACCTCCCGAGGTTTATAAATCCCATATTTCAAATAGGAGAAATGTATATTCTTGCACACCAGACAAGGAAATCCGTGATTTTACCCTGGGATAGAAATTTATGTTCTGACCCTGGTGTTCCGACCCCAAATCGAATATAATCGCGTGTTTGATAAATGCACTGGTTGATTACAACCTCATGCGCGGCGTCGTCATGCGTGACGTCACTAAACATTCCTGTTGTGTCATCACAAAATGGCGGACGTCGGTAACCGAAGTGACAGCAGCATTAAAAATTCGCAATAGAAATGGAAGGTATGCAAGAAAAAGAATCCAATATGGGTGTGAGGGGTGGATAGAAAAATCCGTCCCTCGGGTTCACTGTCCGGCATCACTCGGCAAGCCTCGTGATGCCGGACAGTGTCCCTCGGGACGGATTTTTCAATCCACCCCTCACACCCGTATAAGATTCTTATAATCTGTATATTACATGCACTTCCATAGACTTTTAGGAGAGTTTGGATCTTGAATTTTGGATCTGAATGCCCGTTCAGTTGACTGTTTACAGCCCATGTAAACGGTTCAATCAGCAAAGTGTTACAGAATCTGGGTGGAAGAACAACTGGATGGGCGCCATTTTGAAAGCGCTTTCTACAGTTTTGAACAAAAATAGAAGAAACAAAGTGTTTCAGTGATAAAACAAGTAAAACGTTAGATTAAATAAAGCAAAAGTAACATCCTAATCAATGGTCATATCCATGTTTTCTTTTGTTTCAGCGTTGCATCCGACTCAAACGTCACGCATTCTGAACGTCTGTTGATATTTCTTAGACGCCATTACAATGACGTCATGAAAAACGTCGCCGTGATTGAAACTTTCCCGCGTTTGAATAGAACAATTTCACTGCAAAGCGGTATCTCGTATCTTGTACATAAAGTAGCTCCAGCTGAAGGGATTTATTTCCCCGGCTAAGAGGAAATATTTCTTCTTAGCAAAAAGGAAAATACCAAGTTTATGTCTGGTAGAAATCATGGTATTTCTCTGTAATGCATGTAATATAAAACTTTACAAGCTGGTTGGAACTAATGTGAAGATGATCTGATCAAATTTTGGTATAATTTTATTAAAAAACTGACCAGATTATGCCCCTTTGAGGACAAAGGCATTTTGGCATAGAAAAAGCTTGGAAGCTAAATAGCTCAAGAACCGCAAAGGCTAGACTTATAAAACTTTACAAGCTGGTTGGAACTAATGTGAAGATGGTCTGATTAAATTTTGGTGTAATTTTATTAACAATTGACCAAGTAATGCCTCTTTGTAGACACATGCATTTTGGCAAAGCATCATGAAAACACGCCTATATAATTTGGACCCCCTCGAACCCCACTTGTATATAGTAAAACTGGGGTTTCCGGGGGTATACCTTATTTTTCTTATTTCTGCTCTAAGATATAGATTGTGGGTACTCGTTAGAACCGCATCGATGATGCGGTTCTAACGAGTGCCCACAATCTATATTTGGAGCAGAAATAAGAAAAATATAACAATTTTTCATAATAAAATTTTCATTTTTTTCGGCGATAAAGGTGGCAATGTATTTGTATAATGGAAAAGCTTGTAAGCAAACTATCTCAAGAGCCACTTGAGCTTTTGCATGCTGTTTGGAACTAATCTGAAGATGATCTGATTAAATTTTTGTATAATTTTATTAAACATTGACCAGATTATGCCCATTTGTGGACAAAGGTATTTTGCCCCTTTGAAAATTTGGGAATTTAAAATATCTCTAAAACTGTGAGTGCAATTGTCCTGTAACTTCAAACGATGATATGGGATAATAAGTAGTTGACCTGATTAACTTTTGTTTTTCTTGTGTCATGGTGCTTTGAAAATTACAGCATTGCAACCAAGTAAAAAAACAAGATATCTCAATTACTGTTAGGGACAAGCAGTGTTAGGGTCGAGCAGTGTTTGGGTCAAACAGTGTTAGGGTCAAGCAGTGTTAGGGTCAAGAAGTTGGGGGCATAGTGTTTCAAAAACACTGGCTCCAGTTTATATCAATATCTGTCAACCAAATACCGCGAGACTTTTCAGAATTCTTTATAAATCGTTATTCGATAGCAAGCCAAAGACCCTACATTACCAGAGATTCGCCTCCTCCTCATGAAAACACACCTATATAATTTTGACCCCTTAAGCCCGACTTTTATATAGTAAAACCGGGTTTACATGGATAAAAATTATATTCATATATAGATTGTGGGTACGGGGCGGTTCTAACGAGCACCCACAATCTATATTTGAAACAGAAATGTGATAGTTATCAGGTTTTTTAGCTGAAAAAATAAATTGGTGGCAAAATTTCAATATATTTGAATAGGCGTGTTTTCGTTACGCAAATACCGCGAGACTTTTGCGAGTTCATTTTATTGATTGATTGATTGTGTTGGGTTAAACGACACGCCAAACCTTTGCCGTCTCCCAGTGAAAAGGAGAGCCGTCTCCCAGTGAAAAGGAGAGCCGTCTCCCAGTGAAAGGGAGAAAAGAGATACAAGGGACAGTTAAGGCGATAATGTGAGGAAAAATGCGGAAAATGAATGGAAGTGTGTTACCAGAAGAAACAACAACATTCCCGAGCTGCTTTCCACAAATCGAATTCTGGATATCTTTAATTCGAATTATGGATAGCCATAAATAATTATGGGTATCTATAAATTGGGAATAAATAGTAAAAGGGCGCCCCATATAAGCCAGTAAGTCACGTCTCACTGCATTTTGAAAGACTATACAGACTTTGGTGAACCGAACCAATTGCGAGAAAAACACACCGTAGGTTGCCGAACGAGCTTTTCTGCTGAGTAACTTTGGGTCGTTTGACAAACAATCGACTGGTCACCAACAAACATTACATTACCCATTTAGTACCGGAACACCCTAAAGGGGTACTAGGCAAACAGTGCAGGCCCAGATCAGAAGCCGCAGAACGCGGCGTCAATCAGGGCCTCCACTACTTGCTAAAAATTCAGTCATTTTCCAAATAAAATTTGATGAAAACACAACCTCACACCCCTAAATTTTGAAATGGACTCTTGCTATATATAAAGAGGAAGATTCCATTTGGTACAAAAAGGGATAAAATTAAATTCTCTCTAATTCTCAGTAAGCCCGTAAAGAGGACTATCATTGAGGCAGTTCTAACGAGTACTCACAACCCGAGTCTTAGAGAGCAAAAATGAGCAAAATATTTTATAACCATCTAAACCCAAGTTTTCTTTATATATACAGTAGAGTTTAATGGGGTGATCATTTCACGGACTTGATACCGTGATTGCCCTCTAATTGCATAAATAGAGGATCTTCCATGAGTGCTCATGTATTATTGAATTTATTAAACGAGTTGAGGAAAAGGGATAAAATGCGAGGCTTTGCCGAGCATTTTATCCTTTTTCCTCAACGAGTTTAATAAATTCAACAATACATGAGCACGAATGCAAGATTCGCATTTTATTCACGATTTGTTGACAAAAATATCAATATTCCGCCATTAGTAAACGCGACGTCGTTAAGGACGTCGTACATGTAACGTTACGGGACGTATCTAGCTAATTTGCATATTTAATCCAATAGTGGATTATCGAAAATATTACATGGCGTTATTACACTCTCAGACGCGACGTCATATGATAAAACATGTTAAGGAATAATTATGTCATGACAAAGGCCCAGTAACAACTAAAGTTTCAGTCTAATTAAGAATAGAAAACTGATAAATAGAATACCAGATTCGTGTCATTTGATATCAAGTTTATCAGGCTCGGCTACGAGAACGCATGTAGAATCAAGCCTCGCGATTCTACAAGCGTTCTCGAAGCCTTGCATGATAAACTTGATATCAAAAGACACCAACCTGGTAGTCTCTATATCGCATAGTCTGCACAGTCTATGCTATGTTTGTGATGGTTGTGAGAGAGTGAGTGTACCCGGAGATAAACCACCTGGCGTTCCTTTGCAGAACTTTGCGTCGCGCATGTGAACCGAGCCAGGCTCGAACCACAGCACTGTGAGACCCAATGATTAAGAGTCTGCGCTATTACCCGTTAGGCCACGGAAGCTCATAATTTCTATATCTAGAGACTCAAAACCTTCTCTAACCTGTGTAGATTAGTATTTTAGTGATTAGGAGTCAGCGCTTCTACCCATTAGGCCACGATAGATCATAGTTTCTACATCTAGAGACTCAAAACCTTCTCTTACCTGTGTACAATAGTATTTCAGTGATTAAGAGTCAGCGCTATTACCCATTAGACAACGGAAGTTCATAGTTTCTATATATAGAGACTCAAAACCTTCTCTAACCTGTGTAGATTAGTATTTCGGTGATTGACAGTCAGCGCTATTACCTATTAGACCACGGAAGTTCATAGTTTCTATATCTAGAGACTCAAAACCTTCTCTAACCTGTGTAGATTAGTATTTCGGTGATTGACAGTCAGCGCTATTACCTATTAGACCAAGGAAGTTCATAGTTTCTATATCTAGAGACTCAAAACCTTCTCTAACCAGTGTAGATTAGTATTTCAGTGATTAAGAGTCAGCGCTATTACCCATTAGGCCACGAAAGTTCATAGTTTATATCTAGAGACTCAAAACCTTCTCTAACCTGTGTAGATTAGTATTTCAGTGATTAAGAGTCAGCGCTATTACCTATTAGGCCACGGAAGCTCATAGTTTCTATATCTAGTGACTCAAAACATTCTCTAACCTGTGTAAATTTGTATTTCAGAGATTAAGAGTCAGCGCTAGTACCCGTTAGGCCACGAACAAATAATATAAAGATAAAGATAAAGAAGCTTTATTTAACGTCGCATATTCGAAACAAATAACATTTTATTGCGACAAACAAAGTATCCTCTAACAAATACTTGCCTGGCTTCATTTATCTTCCTAGGACTACCCCTGATAATGCGAGCGTCAGCCAAGGGAGCTCCTAGTACCATTTTTCACGCCTTTGGTATGGCGCGGCCGGGGATCGAAGCCGCGACCTCCCATTCCCGAGGCGGACGCTCTACCACTGAGCTATCGGGGCCGAAAGTTCATAGTTTCTATATCTAGAGACTTAAAACCTTTTCTAACCTGTGTAGATTAGTATTTCGGTGATTAAGAGTCAGCGCTATTACCCAATAGGCCATGGAAGTTCATAGTTTCTATATCTAGTGACTCAAAACCTTCTCTAACCTGTGTAGATTAGTATTTCAGTGATTAAGAGTCAGCGCTATTACCCAATAGGCCATGGAAGGTCATAGTTTCTATATCTAGTGACTCAAAACCTTCTCTTACCTGTGTAGATTAGTATTTCAGTGATTAAGAGTCAGCGCTATTACCCAATAGGCCATGGAAGGTCATAGTTTCTATATCTAGAGACTCAAAACCTTCTCTAACCTGTAAAGATTAGTATTTCAGTGATTAAGAGTCAGCGCTATTACCCATTAGACCAAGGAAGTTCATAGTTTCTATATCTGGAGACTCAAAACCTTCTCTAACCTGTGTAGATTAGTATTTCGGTGATTGACAGTCAGCGCTATTACCCATTAGACCACGGAAGTTCATAGTTTCTATATCTGGAGACTCAAAACCTTCTCTAACCTGTGTAGATTAGTATTTCAGTGATTTAGAGTCAGCGCTATTCCCGTTAGGCCACGGGAGTTCATAGTTTCTATATATAGACTCAAAACCTTCTCTAACTTGTGCAGATCAGTATTTCAGTGCTTAAGAGTCAGCGCTATTACCCGTTAGGCCACGGAAGTTCATAGTTTCTATATATAGACTCAAAACCTTCTCTAACTTGTGCAGATCAGTATTTCAGTGATTAAGAGTCAGCGCTATTTCCCGTTAGGCCACGGAAGGTCATAGTTTCTATATCTAGAGACTCAAAACCTTCTCTAACCTGTGTACAATAGTATTTCAGTGATTAAGAGTCAGCGCTATTACCCATTAGACCACGGAAGCTCATGTTAATATTTGCTATACCTAGAGACTCAAAACCTTCTCTAACCTGTGTAGATTAGTATTTCAGTCATTGAGAGTCAGCGCTATTACCAATTAAGCCACGGAAGCTCATAGTTTCTATATCTAGAGGCTCAAAACTTCTCTAATCTGTGTATATTACTATTTCAGTGATTAAGAGTCAGCGCTATTACCCATTAGGCCACGGAAGTTCATAGTTTCAATATCTAGAGACTCAAAACCTTCTCTAACCTATATAGATTAGTATTTTAGTGATTAAGAGTCAGCGCTTCTACCCATTAGGCCACGATAGATCATAGTTTCTACATCTAGAGACTCAAAACCTTCTCTTACTATCAGATCCTGTGGCTTCTGAACATTCTTCTTGTACATGTTTGCATGTATGTATGTATTGAACATTATCATTAATAAATACTGTTTAAACCAAAACCTTCTCTTACCTGTGTACAATAGTATTTAAGTAATTAAGAGTCAGCGCTATTACCCAATTGACCACGGAAGTTCATAGTTTCTATATCTTGAGACTCAAAACCTTCTCAACCTGTGTAGATTAGTATTTCAGTGATTAAGAGTCAGCGCTATTACCTATTAGGCCATGGAAGTTCATAGTTTCTATATCTTGAGACTCAAAACCTTCCCAACCTGTGTAGATAAGTATTTCAGTGATTAAGAGTCAGCGCTATTACCCATTAGACCACGGAAGCTCATAGTTTCTATATCTAGAGACTTAAAACCTTCTCTAACCTGTGTAGATTAGTATTTCAGTGATTAAGAGTCAGCGCTATTACCCATTAGACCAAGGAAGTTCATAGTTTCTATATCTGGAGACTCAAATAAAAATAAAAAATGAGTTCCTTTAAGAGCAATGAAAACATTCATAAGAAAGAAGATGGGTCATACTACGTAGTTTCGGTTAATAAAGCCTCACCAGTGACCCTGTAATGATCCGGCAAAGAAAGCCAGAGGAAACATACTGCAATTTTGCGAATTTCGAATAGGCAGTCGATTCAAAGACTGATATAAATCAAAATGGGGTCCAAATAATTAAAAACATGTCTAGAATATGAATCTAAACCAATAATTTATTTCTGATTTCTCAAAATATTCACGCTGATCTCAAAGGATCAAAATTAAAATATAAACTACACTATGGTTGATGTACGGGGAGACGTTTTACGGCCGTCACACGACACAACACCAGCTGCAGTGAAGGCAAATAAAAATAAAAAATGAGTTCCTTTAAGAGCAATGAAAATATGTACACCTTGTCGGAACTATGGCGGGGTTTGTCCATGCAAACGCGATACATGTACGTGGCGGATGCTGGCAGGAGACGATCTCTGCAACAATCTTGGACTAGAGCCTCGGCGGACCCCGCTTGGAAGAACACCCAAAATCCAACGTCTAGATTTGCCAAACACAAGCATGCCCAGAGGAAGATACTAAAAATAGAAAAAATATTCACGCGTCAACTCCTGTACCCTTGGGCCAATTTCATTCAAACATCATAGGAGTGAGTGTTTGAGTTTAAGTCTTACCAACAGCTAATGTCATGCGGTGAAAGGACCTCGGTTTAAAAAGACTCATCTGAAAGTCTGGAGAAGCCCGGGATGGATCCCTGGTTTACAAGGCAAGAAACATGACCACTTCACCATGAAGGCTTCTAAATTTCATTGGAGTGTTTTGTAACCGACCCTCTAGGAAAATAGCATAAACGATTAACAAATGGCCACTAGAGCTAAAATTGGAAAAACATTGTAAATTTGCTTCGAATGTGAACTCCTTCTGCACCCTTGGGCCAATTGGATGCAAATTTCACGGAAATATTGCCTAGGTGACTCCCTACCAAAATAGTGTAAACTTATTCTACTCTTATGAACAAGATGGCAGCCAGAGTTAAAAAAATCTTCAAACGCAATTCCTCCAGTACCTTTGGACCAATTTCATTTAAACTTTGAAGTAATGTTGCTTAGATGACTCTCTACCAAAAAAGCTAAAACAATCCTGCTCAGATGTACACGGGAGCTAAAAATAGTAAAATATTGTAAATATGATTCAAACATGAACTCCTCCTAAAACCTTAGACAAATTTGATTAAAACTTCACAGGAATGTTGCCTAGGTTACTCCCTACCAAATAAGCTAAAATCACTCTGCTGATGAACAAGATGGCTACCAGAGCTAAAAGTAGATTGTACTCGAGGCAGTGACACTCAGGTGAGCGAACCAGGGCCCTTTGGGCTCTCTTGTTTAAGCAGAAATAAGACAAATACTGCATACCCCTATAAACCCCAGTTAATGGAGCACATTGTGGCATCCAACCTCAGAAAGCATATCAACAAGCATGACATCTTGTACGATCTCCAACATGAATTTAGGGAGCTAGGAGGTCCTGTGAATCTCAACTCATCCAACTTGTTGATGAGCTCGCACGAATCTTATCCTCGGGTCAACAGACATGCCTGATTCGTCTTGATTTTAGTAAAGCATTTGACAAGGTTAGCCATACTAAACTAATCCACAAACTGCATCAGCATGGCATAACCTCACAGAACCTAAACTGTATCAAAACCTTTCTTCTGG
Source organism: Lucinisca nassula (assembly GCA_963580285.1). Lineage (NCBI taxonomy): Eukaryota > Metazoa > Mollusca > Bivalvia > Lucinida > Lucinidae > Lucinisca > Lucinisca nassula. Next base: position 3,449,156 of record OY757023.1, on the reverse strand, counting down.
GTCGCACCCAACGCGCAGCCTTTAGAAGGTGAAACCTCATTCCATAGTTCGGTAACATCAGGGGTTCCCCAAGGATCAGTCTGAGACCCATCCTGTTTCTCCTATATATAAATGACCTACCTGAGCAGATTCACTCACATGTAAGGCTTTCGCAGACTATACTGCTATTTGGCTGTCAAAAGCGAAAACGGCTGTAAAACATTGCAAACGGACCTCCAGAAACTTGAAACTTTGGAAAGGAACTGGGTAATGGATTTCAACCCAGATAAATGCCAGGTCCTACCCATTTCCCGTTCCAGACACCCAATCAAACACTCCTATGTTCTTCATGGCCAAGTCCATCAAGAGGTTGACCATACTTAATACCTGGAACTTGAAATCAGTCATGATCGCGAGAGGGTGTTGCAGGATAGATAGTTACCTGCCAAGTAGAAGTAAAACAAAGATCAGGAATCGATACAATTAACTTACTCCACCCATCAAAGACACCAAAGGGAAAGAAACACAAACATTAAGCGACCAGACCATAATTGAAACCTAAACAAAGGAAGGCCATAAGGACAGTTACTTTCCCACAAAATGGCCATATGGCCATCCAAAATAAAAAGACACAAGTGATACACACAGTAAGTAACAAACAACAACATAAATAACCTAACAAACAACAACAAACAACAACATAAAAAACATATTGTTACATAATAAAACGTAGAATAACACGTAGCAAAACATATTGAAACGTAGGAAACCATGGGTGCATGTAATGCGTGGCGACAGAAGAGGACCTTCAGGTATATTGGTTATTATATTTTGTTCATACGTATTCAATTCGTTTCGACTACGTTTAATTGCGTTTTACAACGAGTTTTGCTAGGTATACGCTATGTTTATCGAAATGCCACGTACGTTTTGAAAATGTTGAAACAAACATTGCTGGGTCACGTATGTAGCCATATATAGCCGTTTGTATTAGGTTATACTATGTTTGAAATTATTGCAGTGCGGCTACGTTTTTTTTTTAAATAAAACGCTCTCAATACGTGACGTTGAGACTGTGGCTAATGTAGCCATATATAGCGGTGTGTACTACGTTTTGCTATGTTTATTGCAGTTCTGCTACGTTTAAAAATGTTAGAAAGACCTAGCTCTCAGTACGTGACAGTGAGACTGTGGGTAATGTAACCGTATATAGCCGCATGTACGAGTTTCCACTACGTCTGACTACGCCTATTGTCGTTCTGCTACATTTAAAAAAGAAACACTACGGGGCAATGAGACTGTGGCTCAATACTCAAAATATACTCAAGATATTTTCCACAGGGTTATTTTTTGTGTATAATTGGACATATGTTGAATAAATATGTTTATCATATGACGTCGCGTCCGAGAGTGTAATAACGCCATGCATTATTTTCGATAATCCACTAGTGAATTAAATATGCAAATTAGCTAGATACGTCCCGTAACGTTACATACACGACGTCCTTAACGACGTCGCGTTTACTAATGGCGGAATATTGATATTTTTGTAAACAATCGTGAATAAAATGTCATATGATAAATAGAATCTTGCATTCGTGCTCATGTATTATTGAATTTATCAAACTCGTTGAGAAAAAGGAATAAAATGTTCGGCAAGCCTCGCATTTTATCCCTTTTCCTCAACTCGTTTAATAAATTCAATAATACATGAACACTCATATAAGATCCTCTATTTAGTGCATAACACAAATGAAATAGAAGCGGAGGCAATGCTCAGGAATCGATACAATCAACCCACAGCTCCCATCAGAGACACCAAATGGAAAAAAAGCACAGACATGAAACAACTAGACCCTAAGTGGAAAGCCAAAAGGACAGTACTTTCCCACAAAATGGCCAATTGGCTATCGAAAACAAAATAATATAAGCGATACAAACACTCATTCTTACATGCTTTTCAATGAATGATAGAGATTTATCAGTGAAATATAAATCGATATTTTCACTGTTTCAAACAGTGAAAATACGATTTTTTATTTTTCACTGTTTGGGACTACTTTTTTCTTCAAATCTAACTCTAATTTCAATTTTATCTTTGTCAGATAACTGAACAATACTGAAATGTGTTCTAATTGACGCAAAGCCCGTTCATGTGTGACGGGGACGTTACTGACGTCATTTATGACGCTGACGTCACGTCTTTTGTCGCGCGACGTTAGACTTGCCAGCAACTTCTTTGAAAAACTACTCTCTCAATTATTTCATAAATCATTCATAATAATACCATCCCAGGCCATTTCTCAGGTGCAAACTTTCAGTTTACACCCAATAGTATACCCACTAAACACGATGGACACCACTAAATTGACGCGAAACGAACAGGAACAAAGATAATTTTCTCCGAATGTGAGCGACACCATTAAAGACGCTAAATATTGCCTTTCGAAGCATGTAAAAAAACAGAAAATTTGATTTTTTCAGTGCAAGATCAAATTTTATTTCACTCATGAACACCAAAACTGCTATTTTCACTCGTGGCTACGCCACTCGTGAACATAACAGTTTTTGGTGTACATACGACTACAAAAATAAACCGCGCCAGAAGAACCGCCTTGGAACGGGCAGTGAAACGAATTCCACTGGGCAGCTTAAATCGATTTTACGTGGCCACAATCCTCTCCCTTATTTCCATCGCGATACAGACAAATAATTTGTTGAATTCGCATGGAGGCCTCCAAACTCATCAGTGCAACATCTCCGTGAACACAAAAATCCAATAACCACAGAGATGAAACAACGGTGAGGACTCAACAGCAAGAAACCACAGAAATGCTGGAGCAAAAGAATAAAAATCAAAAAATGAGTTCCTTTAAGAGCAATGAAAACATTCTTATGAAAGAAGATGGGTCATACTACGTAGTTTCGGCTAATAAAACCTCATCAGTGAGCAACAGTTAGACTCCGGAGGGCCCGACCAGAGACAGAGCATCAGACACACGATGTCTAGAAGCGTATCACGTGTAAGTCGTTAATCTGCGATAGATGCACAGCGGGCACTATCGCATTTGACCGGTCCAAGTTCAGTGTGATTGTGCCCGCTACGGAGATAAATGGAAAATTTTTACGGACAACCGCGACTGATTTATTGGTTTTCATTTCTGGTTGTCGCTCCGTATCACGTGTAAGTCGTTAATCTGCGATAGATGCACAGCGGGCACTATCGCATTTGACCGGTCCAAGTTCAGTGTGATTGTGCCCGCTACGGAGATAAATGGAAAATTTTTACGGACAACCGCGACTGATTTATTGGTTTTCATTTCTGGTTGTCGCTCCGTATCACGTGTAAGTCGTTAATCTGCGATAGATGCACAGCGGGCACTATCGCATTTGACCGGTCCAAGTTCAGTGTGATTGTGCCCGCTACGGAGATAAATGGAAAATTTTTACGGACAATCGCGACTGATTTATTGGTTTTCATTTCTGGTTGTCGCTCCGTTGAATTGCGTCATTCACTGAGGAAATTATAAATGTAAGTTAAATTATGCCCTGTAGATGCTTTAGTTATAGAGACAAACAGACACACAGCAGATTTTACTGTAATTGTCCTAATATTGGGACAAATAGTGCTGGCCATATTCAGATTGCTCAAAGTTTACAGTCATAAGTTGCCTATTCAAATGCATTGTTAACTTTACCGCCGAAAAAAGAAAAAGTTTTCAGAAGAAAAATTGTGATATTTTCCTTATTTCTGCTAAAAATATAGACTGTGGGTACACGTTAGAACCGCCTCATCGAGGCGGTTCTAACGAGTACCCACACTCTATATTTTAGAGCAGAAATAATAAAAATAAGGTTCACCCCTGTAAACTCCAGTTTTACTATATAAAAGTGGGGTTCAAGGGGGTCAAAATTATATAGGCGAGTTTTCGTGATGTATATCTGTCATTTGTCAATACATGTTTGATAATAACAGTGGTTGTTCGTTGCACTAAAAGTGTGTGTGTGTGTGAATTCCGGTTTAACGTCGCTTTCAACAATTTTTCAGTCATAACACGACGGTGTCTGGTTACGAGAGGGAGCTCAATGCTGACTTTTATAGTGCTGCCTCACTGAAGTATCATGTCCCAGACACATTACATGATACCACACCAAGTCACATTATCCAGACACTGGGTCGACCAGTCCTAGCTCTACCCCGTAAATCTGAGTGCCAAGCGAGGAGCAGCTAGTACCATTTTTAACGACTTTGGTATGTCGCGGCCCGGGATCGAACCCGTCGTTGCACTAAAAGCAAAAGAAACCAAAGCTTCGGACACGGTCAAGGTTTATGGACTGCTTAGGGCCTGAACCGCCGGGTTTGATATGGTCCGACACGCAGGCGGCGACCATATCAACCCGGCAGTCCAGACCCTGGCCCTGGGCAGTCTATAAACTTTGATACTGCCCTCAGCTTAGGCTAGTCTTGCCTAAATAGACTTTCCATTAGGGTATGTTGTTTCATGTTTGTGTTTCTTTCCCTTTGGTTTCTCTGATGTGAGCTGTGGGTTAATTGTATCGATTATTGATCATTGCCTCCACTTCTACTTTTTTATTTGTTTTATTAAACATGTGGCCAAAAAGATGTGAGTTTCCTATATGTAGACGGCATCTTTGGGACTGTCCAATGTAGCCTTCGTTAAGACCATTTATGAACAAACTCGAAAATGGTCTCTTTCGGGATGTAGAAAACATAACTGAAATTTTCACGCATAATTGAGCCCCGCCAAGCGAATTTGTGTCTTCGAGCATTCCGTCATGACAAATTTTAACTGCGCATGCCCAGCCATTCAGAGGGGCCAGGGATATGGCTTTCTGTCTGAAGGTTCCTCTTGATTCACTGCTTTAATGGGCGAGCAGCGAAGGTTCTGGCGAGACTGCGCGGATGCGCAGGCTCGCCTGAACTTTCGCTGCTCGCATAGGCGATAAGTACCAAAATCGCTTGACGGGGCCCAATTAGTCTTAATATAGCGAAATTTAACTAGACTGCATGTACATATAAATAAACAAGTTTGCATAAGATTTTTTTTTTTATTATTATTATTTTATTTTAGGTTTAACGTCCCCGTCTACACAATTTAGGTCATTTTGGAGACGTTGCTTGCTTCCTATTTTGTGGGACTTTTACCCGACATTGAGATGAAATGACATCTCAATCGCTGCCGCCCAATGAAACCAATAGGGTTTAAAAGCATGGACGGGCCGACTCGCAGCAATTTTCCTGGGCAGGCTTAGACGTTCTAAGCTGATTACCAAGTACTCATGTGCCGTCGGTATCAGCTCTGCGCGGAAGCATCATGCAGCCCAATCTATTTCTCCAAGCCCCCATTAGCGGGGGCGGAGTTTGCATAAGAATAATGTACAAACTAAACATTAAAGAATGCCAACCATGAATCAATTTTTCGGCGCCAGACAAGCTGGTTTCGGCCAAATAGCATTCGTATTGATTTTCAAGACATGAATCGGGCTTGGCGATTCCACGGGAAAAACAGTCTAGCTTCAACGGCGGATACGTAGGTTTGCTTCTTATTGACATGCGCATGACCGAGCGGCAGACGTATTGTGTCCATAGCAACAGACAAGGTGGTGTTTTGTGATAATTGAAGAATAGTTGTTGTCAATTCTCCATAAAACCTTTGTAGTGGGTATAGCAACAGACAAGGTGATGTTTTGTGATAACTGAAGAACAGTTGTTGTCAATTCTCCATACAACCTTTGTTGTGGGTATAGCAACATACAAGGTGGTGTTTTGTGATAACTGAAGAATAGTTGTTGTCAATTCTCCATAAAACCTTTGTAGTGGGTATAGCAACAGACAAGATGATGTTTTGTGATTACAGAAGAATAGTTGTTGTCAATTCTCCATAAAACCTTTGTTGTGGGTATAGCAACAGACAAGGTGATGTTTTGTGATAACTGAAGAATAGTTGTTGTCAATTCTCCATAAAACCTTTGTTGTGGGTAGAGCAACAGACAAGGTGATGTTTTGTGATAATTGAAGAATAGTTGTTGTCAATTCTCCATAAAACCTTTGTAGTGGGTATAGCAACAGACAAGGTGGTGTTTTGTGATAACTGAAGAATAGTTGTTGTCAATTCTCCATACAACCTTTGTAGTGGGTATAGCAACAGACAAGGTGATGTTTTGTAATAACTGAAGAATAGTTTTTGTCAATTCTCCATAAAACCTTTGTTGTGGGTATAGCAAAAGACAAGGTGATGTTTTGTGATAAATGAAGAATAGTTGTTGTCAATTCTCCATAAAACCTTTGTTGTGGGTATAGCAAAAGACAAGGTGATGTTTTGTGATAACTGAAGAATAGTTGTTGTCAATTCTCCATAAAACCTTTGTAGTGGGTATAGCAACCGACAAGGTGGTGTTTTGTGAACACTGAAGAATAGTTTTTGTCAATTCTCCATAAAACCTTTGTTGTGTCCATAGCAACAGACAAGGTGATGTTTTGTGATAACTGAAGAATAGTTGTTGTCAATTCTCCATAAAACCTTTGTAGTGGGTATAGCAACAGACAAGGTGATGTTTTGTGATAACTGAAGAATAGTTGTTGTCAATTCTCCATAAAACCTTTGTTGAGGGTATTCATTAGAAGTGTTTCGCTTATATTATTTTGTTTTTTGGATGGCCAGCTGGCAATTTTGTGGGAAAGTTTGTGTGTTTGTTTGATTGATTTGAGGTTTAACGTCCTCGTCAACACTGTAAAGGTCATTTTGGAGACGTTGCTTCCCATTTTGTTGGACTTTTACCCGACATTGAGATGAGATGACATCTCAAGCCCTGTCGCCCAATATTAACATGGAAGGTCCGCCTTGCACCGCGGTTCCTGGACAGGCTAAGATCCTCTAAGCGGTTTACCAGTACTAGTGTGCGGGCCGGAATCAGCTCTGCGTGGAAGCATCATGCAGCCCATATATTTCTTCAAGCCCCTATGGGCGGGGGCCGATTGTGGGAAAGTAGCTGTCCTTTTGGTTTTCCGCTATTCATGTTTACATTAGGGTCTAGTTGTTTCGTGTTTGTGTTTCCTGTATCGATTCCTGATCATTGCCTCCACTTCTATTTTTATCATGGAGAAATAAAGAAAACCATCCTGGAATTATCATAAAAATACCAACCTTGCCGAGGCGGTTCAAATGAATATCCACAGCATAGGTTTTTATGGAGAAATAAGGAAAACTATCCTTCATTTACCACAAAACTACTAACCTTGCCCCGAGGTTATAATTTTTTTCGTGCTCAACTCATCTGAGCACGAAACTTGTGATGCTCATAAAAATTAAACAACTAAGAAGTTGAGCGATTTTTCTTTCTCAGATAGCAGAGAATGTTATTTGTCCTGCTCACAAATTTTAAAATGCCAACAATTATTGGCATTTTAAAATTTGTGAGCAGGACAAATTTCATACTCAAGTGAGTTGAGCACGAAAATAGTTGTATAACCTCGGGGCCTGATCTAGAAGCCTGTGTGGTGTAGTAGAAGCCTCTGTGGTGTAATAGTTATGCGACTGCCTTGTAAATCAGGCGTTTTTGGTTCGATCCCGGGCTTCTCCAGACTTTCGGGCGAGTCTTTAAATCATGGCGAGGTCCTGTCTCCGTATGACCTTAGCTGTCGGTGGGACGTGAAACTTAAACTCTTTCAAAACCAACCCTTATCTGTTGCTATGGTATCACATTCAAGAAAAACGTCTCATATTCCTACTTGGGCATGTGAACATCATGATTAAAACCAACAATTCGTCATCTTCCGAAAAATATTTCATTATCCCCACGCTCTTAAAAAAGCGTAAGGGGATATTGTGAACGTCTCCGCCCGTCCGTCCGTCAATCACGCTGTCTGCTCCTTAACCACCTGCCGTAATGCAACCAAATTAGGTACATTAGCTTCCTTACATGATGAGGGCATGTCAAAGCAGCATTAAATTTGGGTGCGCCCGGGCCATGCCCACCACCTCTACTTTAGAAAAAAGCATAACATCTGAGAAACTGTTTAGATCCCCACCCCTAAACCATACATATTATTTTTCCATATGATAAGACACATTTAGAGAGAGCCCTGGGCTGCGCTGGGGCCATGCCCCACCCCACCACTTCATAAAATGACATATATTTCAGAAACCATTCAGATCCCCACTCTTAAACCATATGTACTCGTGTCTCTTATGTTAAGACGATTTCAGTGACACCAACCTGGCGTCCCCCACCACCACCCGGGGTGAGCTGGGACCATGCCCCACACCTCGATTTCATTTAAGGCCTTATATCTTAGAAATCATCCAGATCCCTACCCCTAAACCATACATATTCTTGTTCTTTATGATAAGATGCATTCAATGACACCAACCATGTGGTTCCCCGGATGTGCTTTGGTCATGCCCCACCCCATCCACTTAATAAGAGTACATATATTTCAGGAACCATTCAAATCCCCACCCATAAACCATATATACTCTTGTTCCTTATGATCAGACGCATTTGGTGACACCAACCTTGGGGTTCTTCAGGTGCCACATCCCTTCCGCTTCATAAAAAACCTGATATCGGAGAAACTGTTCAGATCCCCTCCCCTTAACCAAATTATATTCATTATCCCCATGCTTTAAAAATATTTGAGGATACTGTGAATCCCTCCGTCCATTTGTCTTTCTGTCCATTTATCCATCGATCACGCTATCCTCTCGCTTAAGCACTGGCCGGAATGCAAACAAATTTGGTACATGGCCTCATTTCATAATACGTGCATGCGAGAATAGCGTTATACTTGGCTCTGCCAGAAGAGTGGGGGTTTGCGATGGCGTGTCATCGACTGCGCGCTCTGGTTTCAACAATTTATTAATAAGATGCCTGCCAACTCCATGACAGTAATATATATTTTAGGGTTAGATTTCTCCTTAAAACAAAGGGACTGAATAGTAGAAGGCACTCAATTATCGTGTCTTGTTCAAACTAAAAACGCGATGGAATACATGGATCGAAAGAATCTATGAGATTCAGATGTTTTCACCACCAGCACAATGGAGATTATACAGAAACTAGCTTACTATGCGGCTGCAGTAAGTTTATTAGTTAGATATGAGAACCGAGACAGAAGAGAATCTATTTCTGCACATGGTCACTAATTATTCCATTTGGTACCAGGAACCCCAAAACGGGTACCATGGCAAACAGAGCAGGCCCAGATCAGACGCCGCAGAACGCGGCGTCTGATCAGGGCCTCCACTGTTTGCTTAAAGTTCAGTCATTTTCAAAATAAATTTTGAAGAAAACACAACCTGACACCCCTAAATTTTGAAATGGACTCCTGCTGTATATAAGGAAGAAGATTTTATTTGATACAAAAAGGATTAAGCAATAGTAATCTAAGCCGATGGCACTGTTAAGCTTTATGGACTGCCCGAGGGCCAGGACGCCGCGTTGATATAGCCAGAGCCGCAGGCGAGGGATATATCTACCCGGCGGTCCGGCCCCTGGTCCGAGGCCAGTCAATAAACATTGATAGTGTCCGAAGCTTAGGCTGTTATTGCTTTTAGTGCATTGAACAACTATTGCAAAAGGATATACCACAAAAAGATGGACGGCGTGCTTCTTTTAGACTGGTTTCCCGCAATTCAACGGAGCGACAACCAGAAGTAAAACCAGTAAATTACACGTAATCGTAGATGTCCGTACAAAAAAATCCGGTTATCTCCTTAGCGGGAACTATAAGACTGGACTGGATCGGTCTGTTTCAAATGCGATAGTGTCTGCTGTGCATCTACCGCAGAATAGCGCATTGCACGTGATATGTTTCTGGCCAATGAAAAAACGTGTTTCATTTGTGATATGCACCAAACGCTAATCAAAACATTGAGAGTACTGGTGGGTCGATTGTTTCCGAGTAGGCTAGGAAAATAGTCCTGGACTGAGATTTTAACTGTTCCATTTAACACTTAACCCTTGTCCTGCTGAGCCCGGATATGCCTTATCTTTGAAACAATGTAGATCCAGATCAGATGGCTTCTGAAGAAGCCATCTGATCAGGATCTACATTGTTTGTCATTCAGATTGTGAATTTGTTGTAATAATTTGCTACAGGTAATCTGATTGGTTGATAGTCCATAGTGGGTGTGGCATATATAAATATTCAGCAGGACAAGGGTTAACACAGGTTTTAGAGATAAAATAGAAGTGGAGGCAATGATCCGGAATCGATACAATTAACCCACTGCTCACAGCAGTGACACCAAAAGGAAAGAAACACAAACATGCAATAGGTAGACCCTGATGGAAACACTAATGGAAAAATCAACAACGGAAAGCCAAAAGGACAGTTACTGTCCCACAAAATAACCAAAACAAAATAATATATTAAACGAAACACACACTCAAAGACAAACCATAACAAAATAAACCGCGACAGAAAAACCGCATTGGAACGGTCAGTGAAACGAATTCGTGTGTCTCTGTGTGGGGAGGGGGTGGTGGCTGTAATTGATTTAACGCAGCTGTAATCCTTGCCTCACTTCCGTCGCGATTTAAACAAATAATTTGTTCAGCCCGCATGAAGGCCTCCTAACCCACCAGCGCAACAGCTCCTAGAACACAAAAATCACACAACCACAGAGATGATATAACGCTGAGGACTCGACAGCAAGAAACCACTGAAATGCAGGATCAAAAGAAAACCAACAGTTAGACCTCGATGAATATTTCATGGATGTGATGGGTGGGTGAAAAAATCCGTCCCGAAGGTCACTGTTCGGCATCACGTGGCTTACCGAGTGATACCGGACAGTGATCCCGAGGGACAGATTTTTCTATTCACCCCTCACACCCATGTACATGTAGGTTTCTTTTTTTATTGCAAACCTTTCATTTCTGAGCGTGGATTTTAATACTGCAGTCACTTCGGTTGCCCACGACCGCCATATTGTGATGACACTACAATGATGTTTAGTGACGTCACGTAACGTGCTGTGACGCCAACATTAACGGCGGAGCAGAACCAGTGTATTTATGAAACACGCGAGATTAATCGATAGGCCTATTACCCTGTCCCATGTGAGAGTTGCATATTATTGAAGCGCTTTATGGCGATTTGTCCGTGCTATGCAACGCACCGCTTAATGCAGGCGCTTTCTAAAATATCTGCCAACACTGAACGATTTTCAAACCGGGAAAATTCTCGGTAAAAATTGCGGTGTTCACTTCAGTGACCGGTTTTGTTTTCTGTTGCCATTTCTGCACAATGTACATTATTCAAATAGAGAATAAAATCATACAATGGCTTACGAGACGGAGATTGAATACATAGGGTACGTCGGGCGCCTCCATTTTGTTTCGTCTGGTTGCCATGCAACGTTATATTTCAGAGAGCGAGGCAGCTCCAGACACTGTTACAAAGCGCTACGTAGCGTTTTTTGGAAACGCACCGTTGCATAGCGAAGCGCTACAAAGCGCTCTGTAGCGCTCGTCTTATGCAACTCCTAGGGTTAGAACAAAATTTCTATCCCAAGCTAAAACTATGGCTTTCCGTATCTGGTGTGCAAGAATATCAGTTCCAGTCCGCCCTATCACATCATCCGACAATCGCGTTTAAGCATTGCAATCCAAAAAAAATGTTTAGGATTTTTTTTTTTAATTGCAGTTGATATGCTCGACAATGTTCATCCTGATTTCACCTGTAACGTCCACCATTACAACACTGGAACCTGCCTCCGTTTCCGGCTGCCCAGGCAACTGTAGCTGTGAGATGTCAGAGATCACGTGTACAGGCTGGATACCAGACACTGTGCCTGAAAACATACAAGCTGTTGTCTTGAGAGAGATCGATTCCCGTGATGAGATTTTCCATAGGAGACGTTTCTGTAAAGTCAGCTGGGACAACGTGAATAATCTCACAATAACGTTTGCTAATATTTATGTTAACCTCCTCAACGATGATCTTGACTGTCTTTCACAGTTACAAACTATTGTTCTCAATCATAAATTGTCACTTCGCCCTTACTTAGTAGACTTTACTAGCGAAACATTCTCCAGTTTAGTTAACGTGACTTCTGTAGACCTTTCTGGCTGGGTGTTTCCAATGTTCGCACTACGGCTCATGTTTTCTGTCAGGACGAACCTGCCCAAACTCACCAATCTCAATCTTTCCAAGTCTCAAACTACTTTAGTCCTAGACCAAGACTTAATTAATGATCTGTCTACGAGGCCACTTCAGCTTCTAGACATCAGTTATATGGAAATCATTTTTAACTTTAATGATGGTAGAGGTTTATGTCAAACTTTGGCAGCTCTTATCATGCATGATAGTAGTATAAGAATTGATTTTCAGCCCTACAGGATGTCTTGTGAATCATTGAAGTTTGTTGATTTTAGTAGAACTCATAAGTTTGCTTTATGGCTGCAACAATTTCCATGTGTCGACAGTTACGCCGGGTCTCTGGTTCCTGGAGGTGAATTTCTTATGGCTACGACTGTACATGCTAATGAACTGATTACTTCTACATCTGGCATGAATATTTCAAACTGTCAACTATTGTTAAGTAGCAACGTTAAAGAACTGACGTTCTCACACAATGTGATCCCAGCATGGGAATTTCTCTTTGGGTCACAATACCGACTTATAGGCTTACGACATATTGAGATATCTCATAATAGCATCACAATTATAAATCAAAGGACCTTGGCATATTCCCCTATTTTGGAGAAGGTAGACTTATCTTACAATAAACTTAGCGAGATTCCGTCAGTGCTATTTCAGAATAATACAGTTCTGTCATCTGTTGATCTGACATCAAACAGACTTTCTGGTCTTCCTGTAGAAATATTTCAGTCTAACCCTCATCTCGAAGAAATTAGACTAGCCAACAACGTTTTGACACAAATTCATTTCACCATTACTCATCTTGACAATCTAACAACTCTTGATGTTCGGTCCAATCAGATACAATTCTTGGACTCAGAGTCAATGAATGCAATAGACACGCTATATAAGAAACAGACGGACGGACGGACAATGAATAACAACACTGGAACACTCCGTGTTCTCCTGGAAGGCAACCCTTTCTCCTGTGACTGTCAGTCTCTTGACTGTACGTCAAAGGGACGTCACATATCTATGATTGATGCTGGGGTTGATGCCGCTCAGGAAGATTGTGAACTCGCTGCACGACAACTCAGGACTATACTACTATCAACAATATTTTCTCTTGTGGGTATAGCCGTTACTGTGGCAGCTACCATCGGTTTCTGTAAGAGATATAGACGGAGGAAGCTACAGCAGAAATTAACGGACCAGTTACGTCTGATACAAGAGGAGAATACAGAATGCATGTTTCCAGTGTTTCTGTCTTACTGCAGTGAAGATGCTCCATTTGTTGCTCAGCATATTCGACAACCACTCCGGGTAAAACATTTATTCTGCATTTTACATTACATCCATATGGTTATTACGTTTTAACCGGCTTTTTTTTCATATTATCAACAATTGTTTAAGATATAATTCAAGATACCATACTTATTGCTCAGCAAGGTCAGAGACCATTTTGGATTAATAAAAAGTAGTTGAACATATTAGAATCTTTTTCAATGACATGAACATACGGATACAGAAATGGCACACAAACAAAACACTTATTTATTTTAATACAACGCCTGTTTAAAAATGCATTAACATACTATAATGTTATTAATCAAATAATTTCGTATTGGCCCAGTTACAGGTCCGAGGTCTGCTGTATTGGCACGAGGCCGAAGGCCGAGGCCAATACAGCTGACCGAGGACCTGTAACTGGGACAATACGAAATTACTTGATTAATGACAATTTTATTAATTGACGCAATTAAAAACATGATTTATGATTTTTTAATATTGGTTGACCTTGTGTAATATAGGATAATCAATTAATAAACTATTGTAATAATTAGGAAATTGAAGTAACCAAAGAACCATCATGATAAAATATGCGAGAAACGAAGACCCCTCTATACCCCACTTTGTATAAAGAAAAGTGGGGTTTATGTGTGTAAACAAGTTCTGCCCTATTTTTGCTCAATAACATAGATAGCGGGTACTAATTAGAACCCTTCACGAAAACACGCCTATATAATTTTGACCCCCTTGAACCCCATTTTTATATAGTAAAACTGGGGTTTCCGGGGGTATACCTTATTTTTCTTATTTCTGCTCTAAAATATAGATTGTGGGTACTCGTCAGAACTGCCTCGATGAGGCGGTTCTAACGAGATTCCACAATCTATATTTTGAGCAGAAATAAGAAAAATATCACAATTTTTCATCTTAAAATTTTCATTTTTTTCGGTGATAAAGGTGGCAATGTATTTGTATAGGCGTATTTGCGTAATGCGCCTCATGGAGTCGGTTGTAACGAGCATGTTGAAAGCAGAAATAAGAAAAATGTTTCAGTCAATTTTAACCTAATATTTGTCATTTGACGCCATTTTTTCACATGGATATGTTTTCCTAATGAATGGACTGCAAAAAGAAGAATAACAAGAGAAAACATAATTGCCCCATCTGGGTCTGAAGTTAAAATGCCCTCTCCGGGTAAAACATTACTTTATATTATGCATTTTACATCAGTATGATTATTACGCTGTTAATCGGCATTTCTCGACCTCCGTCCATCGGGGCTTGCAAAAACCAGGCAGAACTACAACCAACCGCACAAGAGTACTGGTAAACCACCTAGAGGGCCTAAGCCTGCCCAGGCAATGTGATGTGAGTCGGACCAGTGTCGGGTAAAAGTACCTCAAAATTGGAGGCGACGTCGCCAAACTGAAGTATATAGTGTTGCCTGGGACGTTAAACCGCAAACAAACAAACATACACACATACAATAACCTGCTTTTAGCATATCAGTTCTTTGGACACGTTTGTCAAGATACCTGAGTTTTCACTCAGCAAGGTCAGAAATAATTTTGGAATAATAAAAAATGTAGCCTGATATACTTTTACAAAGCATTAACAGCCCACTTAAATTATGTGAACATACAGATACAGAAATGACATGCAATCAAACCGATTTCTACAAATGAGCCCCGCCAAGCGAATTTGTGTCTTCGAGCATTCCGTCATGACAAATTTTAACTGCGCATGCCCAGCCATTCAGAGGAGCCAGGAATATGGCTTTCTGTCTGAAGGTTCCTCTTGATTCACTGCTTGTATGAGCGAGCAGCGAAGGTTCTGGCGAGACTGCGCGGATGCGCAGGCTCGCCTGAACCTTCGCTACTCGCAAAGGCGATAAGTGCCAGAATCGCTTGACGGGGCCCAAAATTATCTTAACTCAATGTTGAATCTTCAACAATTTTTTAACGTACAATATTGACATTATTAAAAGTAGTGAATACACCTGGCAAATTCGTCCGCCCTTTTACAAAGGTAGACAATTTTCGGGACTTCCTGTTTGCTTTTCTATAAGCCCTGTCCGACTGTAAAGAGGGGTCTACGCTTCAAGGAGAGAATTTGTCCTCAGGAGCAAGGAGAGAATTTGCTCCTCAGGAGCAAATTCTTTCCTTTAAGTGTTGACCCCGTTGACATGGGAGACAAAAATACTTTTACAGGAGTTGCCTCCCATGAAGAAGTAATAATTCCCTTTGACAGATTGATAATAAATAAATGACGGTAAACGTACGTATGGCCAAATTTTGAAACGGACTTATTTTTAGTTCTGTGGTGTATTCCTTGCTTCCAAAGGATAACCCTTTTATAGAACATATTTAACTTCACTACAGCTGGTGTGTGGGAATACATGTGTGGCGGCGGTAAAACGTCTCCCTGCCCTACATCATAGTGTAGATTACATTTTCTTGTCCTTTGGGATCATTGATTCCATTGTGGAATTTTGAAAATATCTGAGGGTCACTGATGAGGCCTAATTGGCCGAAACTAGCTTGTCTGGCCCAGAAAACAAGTACACTCCATATTTTTAGTTCTGTGGTGTATTCCTTGCTTCCAAAGGATAACCCTTTTATAGAACATATTCTATTATATTGAATTAGGGATAAATTTATCAATGCCTTTTGTCGTTGCCACTACCTTGTAAGTGTACCAGATTTCTTATTTCATTTTCACCTTGCTTTCAGCGACATTTACGTGCCTACACTGACGTTGACAGAGAGCTGGTATGTGAGGGCGACCTCCATTTTGTACCTGGACGCAACTATTTAAATGAAATGGAACGTTGTGTTGAACAGTCTGCCGTGTTTCTGGCTGTCGTTTCAGAGAGCTATTGCAAAAGTCCCTATTGTAACATGGAGATTTCCGAAGCCAAAACAACAGGAAAGCCTGTGATTTTGATCATGAAGGAACAGGTTGACATTAGCAAGATGGAGCTTGTTGTTAAGAACACTTTTATGAATTATACACGTTCATGGATTGTAGAGGAAAATGGTCAGTATAATGTCAAGCCAAGTTGGGATAAAATATGCGAGGGAATAATAACAGCAATGTAAAGATTACTTTTAAATGTGCAAAGTTTGAATGGCATAAAAGACCAATTTATAATTCCGTCGGTTTGGAGAAAATATGGTAGGGAATAATAATATTGAAGCCAATGTAAATTTTGCCCGTTCACAGTGGTCATCACGAAAACACATCTATTTAATTTTGACCCCCTTCAACCCCACTTTTATACAGTAAAACTGGGGTTTACAGGGGTATACATGTATATTATTTTTCTTATTTTCGCTCTTAAACATATATTGTGCGTACTCGATAGAACCGCCTCGTCGAGGCGGTTCTATCTAGTTCTCACAATCTATGTTTTGAGAAGAAATAAGAAAAATATATATATTTTGTATGTGTGTGTGGAAAATGTCAATATATTTGAATAGGCGTGTTTTCGTAATGATGGGAAAATATTAAGTTTAAAATCCAGCCAAATTGGGCTGTCCTTTTGGCTTTCCGCTGTTGGTGTTTCCATTAGGGTCTTTTGTTTCATGTTTGTGTGTCTTTCCCTTTGGTGTCTCTGATGGGAACGGTGGGTTGATTGCATCGATTCCTGATCATTGCCTCCACTTCTATTAAGTACAATGTATGTAAGGGCATGTAAAGGAATAATAACATGAATGTAAATGTAAATTTTTCACTTGCGAGGGTTGTTTGAGAAAATGGTCAGTTTCAAATCGATCCAAGCTAGGAGAAACATGTGACGTAATTGTGACGTCATATCAACGTCGATACAACATTATGCAAAGTCACATCAACGTCGGTGAAACGTCATTGCACCGACGTTGATTTCACGTTGCCCTAGCGACGTGTGCCTGTTGGGATGTGACGCAGTGATAGGTTAGATTAGCATGGGAAAAATGGTCAGTTTAAACCGCCAAGTTTGGAAGTCCGGTATATCAAGGATTACTACCTTACGATATATTTACCTCATATCTCCCATCCAAGACACCATGCGAAAGAAAAGAAACATAAAACAACATCATCATAGACCATAATGGTTACGTCACAAGCGCAAATTCAAAAGGACAGTTCATTACGATAACACACCTGTGCGTCATAATGCATTTTTACATCTCCAAAACGGTCAATTTTCTGATGAAAACTTGCGATATTACTCTTATTTATACTCAAAACAGAGATTGTTGGTGCTCGTTAGAACCGCCTCATTGAGGCGGTTCTAACGAGTATCCACAACCTATGTCTATGGGCAGAAATAAGGAAAATAATGTATACCCCCTAAACCCCAGTTTTCTCTATATAAAGTGAGGTGTAAGTGGGTGTTCATTTCATGGGCTTGTTAGCGTGACGCTTTCCCACAGAATGGCCAATCGGCTATCCACAATAAAAATATATTAGCTGTATATAAATGCAAAGACGAACTACAACATTAATAAACCACAACAGAAGAACCGACTTGAAACGGCAAGATATGTCTTTTTATTGTTTTTACTGGTGTGTGGGTGTGGGTGTGTGGTGGCGGTGGGGGGGGGGGCGACTTTACGGGGCCACAATTCACCCACTTGGTTCTGTCGGGGTTTAGACAAATAGTTTGTTCAGCCGCATTAAGGATTATCAAATCTCCGAGAACATAAAATCAAACGAATGCAGAGATGAAACAACGATGAGTGTGTGGGTGTGTGGTGGCGGTGTGTGTGTGTGTGTGGGAGGGGGGGGGGGGTGCGATTTTACATGGCCACAATTCACCCACTTGGTTCTGTCGGGGCTTAGACAAATAGTTTGTTCAGTCGCATTAAGGATTAACAAATCTCCGAGAACATAAAATCAAACGAATGCAGAGATGAAACAACGATGAGGAATCGACAGCATGAAATAACTGAAATTAATTAAGCCCAACCCGTTGATGACTAGCAACTAGTCAAATTATTTGATACAGTGCATTTGTTCATTTCACAAACTGCATGTCAAACAGTGTGCATCCTGATCAGATGGCTACAGAAGCAATCTGATCTGGATCTACACTGTTTGCAAAGACATGGATGTTGATGCTCAGTAGGATAGGGGTTAATGCATTACGGGCCCAACGGTGTCTCACGTGACTGTTGGTTTTCTATTGCTCCAGCGTTTTAGTTATTTCATGCTGTCGAGTTGCAATAGTTGTCTCATCTCTGTATTCGTTTGATTTTATGTTCTCGGAAATGTTACACTGCTGAGTTAGAAATCCTTCATGCGGACTGAACAAATTAATTGTCTAAACCTAACTACAGAAGACTCTCGTTATCTCAAACTCTGATATCTCAAACAATGGCTTAAGTCAAACAAAATACTGTGCACTGGTTTGTTAATTTTACTATATGTTTCTTTGATTTCAACTCCTTTTATCTTAAACTACTGTTATCTCAAACCAAATATTCCAGTCCCTTGGAGTTTGAGATAACGAGAGTCGACTGATGTGATGTGAACATGGTCTATTACTCGCTCTATTTACATGGCCTGCCTGCCTCTCTCTCTCTCTCTCTCTCTCTCTCTCTCTCTCTCTCTCTCTCTCTCTCTCTTGTTTTTTTACACAAAAGCCTTAGAATACGAGTGAATTATTTCTCCGTAATCAATCAAAACATGAGCTGTTGTCTCATCTCTGTATTCGCTTGATTTTTATGTTCTCAGAAATGTTACACTGCTGAGTTAGAAATCCTTCATGCTGACTGAACAAATTAATTGTCTAAACCTAACTACTTTGATGTGATCATGGTCTATTACTCGCTCTATTTACATGGCCTGCCTCTCTCTCTCTCTCTCTCTCTCTCTCTCTCTCTCTCTCTCTCTCTCTCTCTCTCTCTCTCTCTCTCTCTCTCTCTCTCTCTCTCTCTCTCTCTCTCTCTCTCTCTCTCGTTTTTGCTAATGCCCGTTCCACCTGTTGAAAACCATTACGCAAACACGCCTATTCAAATACATTGCCACCTTTATCGCCGTAAAAATGAAAATTTTATGATGAAAAATTTTGATATTTTTCTCATTTCTGCTCAAAATATAGATTGTGGGCACTCGTTAGAACCGCCTCAACGAGGCGGTTCTAATGGGTATCCGCAGACTATATTTTAGAGCAGAACTAAGAAAAATAAGGTATACCCCAGGAAACGCCATATATATAGTGGAGTTCAAGGGGGTCAAATTACATAGGCGTGTTTTTGTGATGAATAGGCATAATCTTGTTTTCTAAAAGATATTTATGAACATGTTTGTAAACTGCTTTTTCAGAAGTTTCGCCAACTGGACTAATAAGAGATATTAAAGATTTATAAAGATTATAACACCATTCCAATCTTAGACTTGCCCAAGTCCCTACATTTACATTTTTTATTTTTAAATGAAAGCCCCTTTAAACAAAAAATATGTAAAACTATCTTTAGTCTTCATCTGTGAATGTTAATTTCACAATTTTCATAAAAGACGGTATTGCTATTTCATTTACAATGTATTTATTTTTTATTTTTGTAAAAACAATTATTTTTACAATGGACACCTAATTAACAGACTTGGGCAAGTCTATTCCAATCTGGGTTTACACGTTGTGAATCCACAGTAAACTAGCTCGCAGATATCTATAATAACTTTTGCCAGGCCCTGGACGAGGGCAAAGACATTCGTGCTGTTTTGTGTGACATAAGAAACGCGTTCGACAGGATCTGGAATCGAGGTCTTATAGTTAAACTTTATCATTATGGGATCTGTCGCCATCTTTTGGAATTGTTAAAAAGTTATTTATCTAACAGATGCCAAAGGGTGGTTATCGAAGGTGGTAACCCGGATTGGAAGAAAAACGAAACAGATTTAATCATCCGGTAGTCTAAACATGTCAGGTATAACTATCGCATAAACCCTTAGGACTAAATCTGTCTAACTCATGTGATTGGCTTGCGCATATGGAGTACATAAAAGAAAAAAAATATATATATATTAACCCGTTTAATGCTTTTGAGGTTCCTTAAATTTACTTTAAAACGTAGATCGCTCCAAATGATATATACTACTCAAAGTTTGATAGGGATCACATTTTTTATACCAAATTTTGCACTGAAAATTTAAAATTTCTTGACAGATTTGTACTCCGTATGCTGATAAATATCCTAAACAGAAACTCATGTGCAATTCAGTACTCATGAAAGTGCACACTTCTCACACTTCGAAAATGAATTCATGCACCCCAAAATTCTTGCGTAACACTGCATTCCAACAACAAAAACAAACAAAAAAAAAAAAAAAAAAAAAAAAAAACACACACACAAAAACTTGTCAGTGTTCCTTTACTAAGCGTAAAATGGTTTCATTTGATTTGTGAAACTCTAAAATGCCTAGGGGACAACTAAGAAACCGTCTGAGCCCCGAAGATATGAATTGCGGCGTCGGAATGTTGGAATCTGGCGTCTCTCCACGTCGTGTTGCTGGGATTCTGAATGTGCCTCAGAGCGTGGTTTTCCGAATGTGGAGTCGGCATCTTACCCACGGACATCCTCCACACTGACACCGCGGTGGTCGAGAAAGGGCTACAAATCAAGGTCAGGGCCGTTTTTTTTTGTTGATTCAGTCTCGACGTCAACGACTCCTGAACGCTACGCTTTTGCATAACGAGATTAGGAACAAACTGTCAGAAGCGGCCTCCACGAGTTCGGACTTAATGCCAGGAGGCCTGCTGTACGTGTTTCGTTGACGAGACAGCACGTGCAAGACCGATTGGACATTGCCAGAACTCACGTCAGGTGGGCGGTTTGTTACTGTACGTCAGTACTGTTTACTGATGAGTCCAGATTCTGTCAGACTTCACTGATTCACGTCAGTCAGTGTGCCGAATGTCTAACGAGCGATTCGATGACTTGAATGTGGCAGAGCATGATCGCTATGGAAAAGGATCAGTCGCGTTTGGGCTGGAATAAGCGTAAACGGTAAAACTGACTTATACGTCGTTGAAAACGGAACGTTAATGGCAGTGAGGTACTGTAATGAGATTCTTGATCAGTTTGTGAGACCACATGCCGATGCTATCGGCCCGGACTTTATTCTGATGGACGATAATGCCCGTCCCTACCGTGCCCATGTAACGGATCCTATCTGGAACGTGAGACAATCGTTCGTATGGACTGGCCTGCTCGATCGTCGGACTTAAATCCGATTGAGCATGCGTAGGACATGCTACAGCGTGCTGTTTCAGCCCGACCAGTGCAGGCGAGAACTTTACAGGAGCTCAAAGATGCATTGGTTGCTGAATGAAGGCTGATTCCACAAAACCGGATACAGATTCTGATTACGAGCATGCGCAGGCGATGTCGTGCTGTAATTGATGCCCGTGGACGCCATTGAGGCACGTTTGTCTAAACACATTTGGAAATTTGTGAAAAAATCAATTGTCCAAATCCCTTCGTATTACGGCACTGAATTGTGTGGGTGCCTAGACGGTTGTTGTTGTCACGCTTGAATGCAGTGCCAGTTGACAAAATTTATCACTGGTCTTTATGGAGGATATGTTTTCTATCATATTGTATCAAATTTGGTTTCAGCTGATTAATTTATCCAAAAATTATTTTGCATTAAAAAGTGATCCCTATCAAACTTTGAGTAGTATATTTTACTTTCATAAGACCGACCCTCGAATACGATGATATTGTATGAGACAACTGTACTGGGCAACAAAAGAACGAAATAGAAAAAAAAAAAAAAATACTGCTTGAAGCAGGTCGTATTGTCACGGGCACTTTAAAGCTAGTTAGTATCCCAAAACTTGATGAAGAACTTGGACGGGATAAACTTTCGGATAGACGCAGAACACATAAATTAACAATTGTTCTCAAAAACGGATCACCAGTTATCACCGAAATATCTATGTTCAGTAGAACTTCGATGGCTCAAACACCGATGGCTCGTTTACCATGGATGCGTCGAACCGATTCTTGAGTCCCTAGCGAAATCCTCTACATGAGAAATAGTGGGGGATAATTAAGGAGATTGTTGTCTTTTATCTTGCAAATGTATGCTGTGTGTACTCATTAGAATCACCTCGATGAGGCGATTCTAATGAGTACACACAGCATACGTTTTCATTATAGAACACCGAAAAGATGTCTAAAAGTATCTCGTTATGCCTTGTGGGACTTTTACCCGACGTTGAGATGAAATGACATCTCAAGCCCTGTCGCCAAATGAAACCAATGGGGTTTATATGCATGGACGGTCCGACTCGTACCGCTTTGCCTGGGCAGGCTTAGATCCTCCAAGTGGTTTACCAGTACTTTTTTGCGGGTCGGATTTAGCTCTGCGTGGAAGCATCGAGCAGCCCATATATTTCTTCAAGCCCCCATGGGCGGGGGCCGAAAAAAAACCAATGTAAATTAATATTTCAGTTTAAATAACGATAACACACCCATGCGACTTAGTTCATTTTTCATGTCTCTTAAATGACTGCTTTGACGAAAATCGGCGATATTTTTCTTATAAATACTTCAAACATAGGTTGTGAGTGCTCGTTAGAACCGCCTCGTTGATGCGGTTCTAACGAGTACCCACAACCTATGTCTAGGAGCAGAAATAAGAAAAATAAAGAACCCTTAGTGTCACGATAACAAATCCATGAAACGAAGACCCCTCTAAACCTTACTGTATACAGAGAAAAGAGGGGGGGGTTACGGGGGTATAGATTATCTGCCTTATTTTTGTTAAGAGCATAGATTAGATTGTGGGTGCTCGTTAGAACCGCCGTATTGGGGCGGTTCTGACGAGCACCCACAATCTATGTTGAAAGTAGAAATAAAAAAAAATTTTATCATTTTTACCTATAATTTGTCATTTCTGACACCATGATGGACGCCATTATTTCTCACGGAATGTTTTCCTAATGATTATCTAATTTATGTTCATCAAATGCGCATGCGCAGATGGCAAATCAGGCAATCAGTGTTGATTGGACGCTGTGTGCTCAAGTAAATATCATTCCATTTGGAGGATAACTGTAATCAAACTTGATATTTGGAGAGGTTAATTGGCGGTTTTACGGTTGGAAAATTTGTTTTACGGCGACGCGCCAGTGTAAAACTGCGACTTACCTCCCCAAATGACAATTTTAATACAGTTATCCCCACTCTAATATACTTATTTAGTTGTTTAAGTAATAAAATGTACTACCAGGACCAGTCAATAAAAAAAACCGCCTAACTTATTTCTGGGTGAGATCGATCTCTTATATTTCAATGTAATTGCCCTATTTAGAATGATACACTTGGACCAAAGCTGTTCCAATGCAATCAGCCCAGAACTTAAGAAGCCAGGGTCCTTGTCTCCGACCCGCTCCTCAACTGCAGCCACGACTTTTCGTTGGACCGGAAATGACGCCCACGGATATCCTTTTTCAAAATAGGGAATAAGAAATAGTCCCTAGGAGCTAAGTCCGGAGAGTAGGCGGGTGCGGTAACAGCATCCATTGCAATTTTGCAAAAGTGGACTCTTGCATTCTCCTGTTGGAGCAGAATCCCTTTGGAGAATTAACTTCGGCGTTTTTCACGGATCGCAGTCCTCAGTTGGTCGAGCAAATTTGCATAATACGCAGCTATTAGTGTACTTTCCTTTGCTAGAATGTCAACCATAATAACGCCTTGTGCGTCCCAAAATGCATTTGCCATCTCATTGCAGCAAAAGGTTGTGTTTTGAATTTCTTTGGCCTAGGAAACCCCGACCCAACCCACAGGTGACTTTCAGTTTTATTCTCTGGCTCATGTACCCAGGTCACATCTCCAGCCACCAGACGTGAACGGAAATCATCTTCCTTTGACTTAAACCGCTTCAACAATGCACTGCATACGGATGCTCTGGTTGCCATTTGCTCGTCGCTAAGGGATTTTGGGACCCAACGGACTGTTAGCTTGCGCACACCCAGGCGATCATGTACAATTGTTGAAACGCCACAATGTGAAATGTGTAAGGCATTCGCTATTTCTTCCACCTGAAATCGCCTATCAGAGTACAGCAGATCCCGTACTTTGTTACAGATTTCTTCATCGGT
This sequence comes from Lucinisca nassula, assembly GCA_963580285.1. Lineage (NCBI taxonomy): Eukaryota > Metazoa > Mollusca > Bivalvia > Lucinida > Lucinidae > Lucinisca > Lucinisca nassula. The sequence continues at coordinate 3,424,677 of OY757023.1, read as the reverse complement.
GGCATCTGATGGGCGTCCGGGTTTCGTCTTTTAAAGACATTCTACCGCGTTTGAACTCCCCAACCCAGAATTTAGCTTGTAGAAGACCCATTAACATTGGTCAACTCGCAATGTACTTCCCGACCGTTTTACCTTTCAGATAAAAGTAACGAATTACAGCACGGTACTCGGCTATTGAGGAATAGCTTGCTTTTGCATCGCTAGCCATGGTTGACGTTTAGTGTCTTATGAGTGAAGACACGATTAGGGTGGCAATTTTGCCCTCAAGCCTAAAATATCCTTACGTAAGCACATCTATACAAATACATTGCAAATTTTACCGCCGAAAACGAACATTTCAAGATGAAAAATTGTGATATTTTTTCTTATTTCTGCTTAAAATATAGATTTTGGGTACTCGTTAGAACCGCCTCGATGAGACGGTTCTAACGAGTACACACAATCTATATTTAGAGCAGTAATAGGAAAAATAATGCTTACCCTTGTAAACCCCAGTTCTACTATATAAAAGTGAGGTTCAAGGGGGTCAAAATTATATAGGTGTGTTTTCGTGATGTGTATTTAAACAAAGCACGGACATCTTGGTTTTCTCAGTCACTTGGAAATGGGATAAGCCGGTTATTTATTGACCGGCCCTCGTATTTTGTTTAACAAAATGCCAGCCAATGAAAAGCGATGTTACGTGCTGACGTCGGATTTCCAATATAGGGATCAATCATGGTTTTTCATGCATTAACATTCACCTGGTCCCGATGAAGCTGTTTGAGCACGTTTTTCTCTTCATTTGACAATATCTTCAAACAGCCATGCGCATAGATATTTTTGCAAGAATATAGGGATCAACCATGGTTTTTCATGCGTTAACATTCGCCGGGTCCCAAGGAAGCTGTTTGAACATGAGGCCGCCAGGCCGAATGTTCAAATAGGGCCTATCTTCTGAGGGATCCGGCAAATGTTAATGCAATGAAATAACCATGGATGATCGCTGTTCTTGCATAACTTACGATTCTGACAGCAAATTCTGACGAAAACACCCAAAAGCTCCATATAAACTACATATAAACTCTTCAAATGTGACCGGCAAACCAACATGGCGGCCAGTTCAGAATGTTGTTTACAATGACGTTGTTATGCAGTAACCATCTGACGTCATCATATAACCCTAAAACGCTACGTTCAGGGCGATAACGTTACGTGGCTCAACGTAACGGTAACAAAGCAAGGCCCGTCTTGTGATATCAAAAGCTCAAAATCCATGTTCAAACAGCACGCGAATTTCATGATTTGAACATGGTTTTTGCTGTTTGAGCACGGCTTTTCGGCCCATTTGACAATGGCATCAAACAGCCATGCGCATAGATATTTATGCAAGAATATAGGGATCAACCATTTTTTTATGCATTAACATTTGCCGGATCCCGAGGAAGCTATTGGAACATGAGGCCGCTAGGTCGAATGTTCAAATATCTTCCGAGGGATCCGGCAAATGTAAATGCAATGAAATAACCATGGGTGATCGTTGTTCTTGCATAACTTACGAATCCGACCGCAAATTCTGACGAAAACGTCCAAAAGCTCCATATAATCTCTGCAAATGCGACATGCAAACCGAAATGGTGGCCAGTCCAGAATGTTGTTTACAATGACGCTGTCATGCAGTAACCCTCTGACGTCATCATAGAACCATAAAACGCTACGTTCAGGGCGATAACGTAACGTCGCTCAACGTACTGTAAATAAAGCAAGGCCCGTCTTGTGATATCAAAAGCTCAAGACCCATGTTCAAACAGCACGCGAATTTCGTGAGTTGAACATGGTTTTTGCTGTTTGTGCACGGCTTTCGATCCATTTGACAATGGCTTCAAACAGCCATGCGCATAGGTATTTATGCAGGAACAGTATATCGCAGAATAGGCCTACACTGTCGCAAATTTTTGACGTTATCCAGTGAGACGCCGCGTTACGTACGGGTGTACATTCGAATGTGTAATTATTGCATGTCATATTGTATTGTTTTATAGAATATGTTGTGAATTTCCAAATGATGGGATAAAACAATAAAGATAATATATTGAATTGTATTGTATTGTACTGACGCAGGCGCAGTGTCAAACTTGTATGTCTGCGAGCAGTCAGGCCTCTAGACAGACACCGCTTATGCGCAGACTCACCAGGGATTTGCTGGACATCTTTGCGATAATGAGCCGACTCATTTTACTCAATATAGGAAAACAAGCATATTCAAATATATTGAAGGTTTTTGCATCAAAATTAAAATTTTTCATCTGAAAAAAAAAAGAAAAAAAAAGAACAAAACGATTTTTATACTGTTGCTCCAAACATAGATTGTACGTACTCGTTAAAACCGTCTTTAATGAGTACCCACAATTGATGTTGCCGAGGCGGTTCTAACGAGTACCCACAATCTATTTTTAAGCAGAAATTAGGAAAATGATGAACACGTCTGTAAACCCAAGTTTTACTACATTAAAGTTGGGTTTTACCCATTTCGTACCCAATGGAATCTTCCTCCTTATATATAGGAGGAGTCCATTTCTCAATTTAGGGGTGTCAGGTTGTGTTTTCTTCAAAATCTATTTGGAAAATGGCTGGACTTTTTGCAAATAGTGTTGGCCCTGATCAGACGCCGCGTTCTGCGGCGTCTGATCTGGGGCTGCACTGTTTGCCAACTACCCGTTTAGGGGTTTCTGGTACTAAATGGGATAATGTGTCAAAATTATATTGACATGTTTGTATGATAAGATTTTACTGTGGGATGGAGCACATCATTCAGAGAACCAGGAATGACTCGCGCCTGCGCTATCTGACAAGTGACTTAGTGGGGACAATCTGAGACAAATGGATGGCCTTCACCACAAGCTAAGCTGCACAGGTACGCAGGCTGATCTTCTAACGCAGCGCAAACTGTGATGTGATCCGCTTATTATCAAATATCACCATTTTGGATCAAATAAAATAATATGATCATGACACATAGCTGGAATTCCGTACCAGATTTATGTATTACAACCATAAGGTTCATAATAAAACAAACCGCCCAGTGGACGACGTTGTTGGTTGATTTGAGGTTTGACGTCCCCGTCAACACTGTATAGGTCATTTTGGAGACGTTTCTTCCAATTTTGTGGAACTTTTACCCGACATTGAGATGAAGTGACACCTCAAGCCCTGTCGCTCAATGAAACCAATAGGGCTTACATGCCGCGGGACGTCCGACTCGCACCGCTTTGTCTGGGCAGGCTTAGATCGTATAAGCGGTTTACCAGTACTCTTGTGCGATCGGTTTCAGCTCTGCATGGAAGCATCATGCAGCCCATCTATTTCTTCAAGCCCGGATGGGCGGGGACGAAGGACGACGTTGTATCGATGTTGTTGTGACGATCCATGGACCCCAGGTGTTCGGTGGGAGATTACCAAGGCTGGAAATAAGACTCGGTGCGGTCAGTGATAAGTAAAAAACAAGTACGTCGCAATCAAAAAGAAACTTTCTTAAACGTCAAAGGCTGAAGCAGGCAGCATAAACTCTGAAGAAAGAAAGAATCGTATTACATTTTACCAGAAACCCCAAATCGGGTAACTGACAAACAGCGCAGGGCCAGATCAGACGCCGCCGCAGAACGCGGCGTCTGATCAGGATCTACACTGTTTGAAAAAAAGCCCTTTCCCTATTAAATTTTGAAGAAATCGCAACATGACACCCCTAAATTTTGAAATGGACTCCTGCTATATATAAGGTGGAAGATTCCATTTGGTACAAAATTGGTTAGCAATGAGTCGGTTCGTTTAATTGACAAGACAAGTTTCAGCCGAGTCTACACAAGCAACTAATAGAATAACAGTTAGCTAATTTGAGGGCTCAACCTTGATTTATAGACTGTCCATGGGCCTTGCCGGGATCCCTGGTCAGATATGGCCCGTGCTGCCGGAAAGAGGTATATCAGCCCAGGGGCACCACGTGAACAAGTCCGTGAAATGGACACCCCATAAACCCAATTTTATATAGAGAAAACTTAGGTTTTGTTTGTTTGATTTGAGGTTTAACGTCCCCGTCAACACTGTAAAGGTCACTTTGGAGACGTTGCTTCCAATTTTGTGGGACTTTTACCCGACACTGAGATGAAATGACATCTCAAGCCCTACCGCCCAATGAAACCAATAGGGTTTATAAGCATGGACTGTCCGACTAACACTGTATTGCCTGGACAGGCTTAGATCCTGTAAGCAGTTTACCAGTGCTCGTGTGCGGGTCGATTTCGGCTCTACGTGGAAGCATCATGCAGCCCATCTATTTCTTCAAGCCCCGATGGGCGGGGGCTTGAGAAAACTTAGGTTTACGGGGGTTTTCCTAATTATATTTCTGCTCAAAGACATTGGTTGTGGGTTCTCGTTAGAACCGCCTCGTTGAGGCTGTTCTGACGAACACCCACAACCTATGTTTGCAGTATAAATATAAGAAATATCATGGATTTTCACCAGAAAAGTCGCCATTTTGGAGATGTGAAAACATGCACTATGTCGCACGGATGGGATATCGTAATGATCCGGCCAATATCGAAGGTTGCCCATATTATCTAGTAGGTTGCTGTTGTATTTGAATAAAATATGTGGATTGGTCCTTTCAATTTAAGCAACGTTGGGGCATAAAAAAGAGCGATGTCGCGTGATCGTGGCTGAGCTTTATGGAATTTGGCGCCACAATAGCGTCATGACGTGCTCTCATACATAGTATATAATAATATAATGTTATTTATCAAGTAATATCGTATTGGCCAAGGTACAGGTCCGAGGTCAGCAGCAATGCATCAGACCTCGGACCTGTACCTGGGTCAGTGCGAAATTATTTGATTAATTACAATTTTATTAATTGACACAATTAAAAAATCATGATTATTGATTTTTTGACCTCACTTGACCTCAGTTAATATTGGTTGACCTGGTGTTAATACAGATGACCTCCAATCAATACAGGATAGTCAATTAATAATAACCAATATTTTCATTCTGTATGGTGCAGGGGTCGTAGGATCGATCTCGAGCTTCTCCAGACTTTCGGGTGAGTCTTTAAACCGAGGTCCCGTCTCCGTATGACCTTAGCTGTTGGTGAGACGTAAAACTCAAACACTCACTCACTCTCATTCTGTATGGTGCTACGCTCTATTATAAATAATATCACCTGGTACAGGGGGAACAACCTACGTCACAGCAGTGACGTCATAACCATTCTTAGATTTGCCGGCGTTTACTACACAAAAGGCATTTGTCACAGTCGGTGCATTAGGTCATAAAAGAATCAAACATACTGAAATATGTCCCAGAAATGTGGCCTTTTGTTTAAATAATTCGACACGAGCTGATTTGGCAATGATGTCGGAACTATCATTGTTTACAGCGCCGTATCAAATCTTGTGGCGAAGCTATCGAAGCATTTTCAATGTTTCTAGGTGGAATTAGCTCTCTGATGGGATGCAAATATTGTTCGTTACCAGCTGAAGTATGTTTTCTGAAGACTCGTAATGCACAAATCAAGTTTGAAGCATTTTATGTACCCTATTTACACCAATATGGTCGCTTCTGAAATTGGTACGACATCTCTGCTATGACGCAGGTTGTTACCCCTGTGGTATGGGTTGATCGTGCTTGCTGTAGTGAAGTGAGTAGCACGTGACCGTATTCTCACCATGAAAATGCATGTTACATCCGCGATATGCGCTCAAAGGGCCAGATGCAAGCCCAGACGGCCCGCGTTATAACGACACTATAATTGCCAAAATTAAGAACTAGTCGTTTGTTTGAATTGAGATTGGACGTCCCCGTCAACTCTAGGTCATTTTGGAGACGTTGCTTCCAATTTTATGGGAAATATACCCGACTTCTAGATGAAATGGCATCTCAAGCACTGCCGCCCAGTATGTGCATTGGATGGTCTGACTATATCAAGCCTTAGACCTTCTAAGCGGTTTACCAATACTCATGTTTAGTCAGTTTCAGGTCTGCGTGGAAGCACCATGCAGTCCAATCTATTTCTCCCAGCCCCGATGGGCGGGGGCGAAAGAGCTTGTCCTTATAGAGAACCCCAATAAGGAATAGTAAAATAAGTATTTAACGGTGTTTGGCCCTCAATTACTGCAAGAAACAAATATTGTGGACATTTGTTAGTTTGTGTTTGAGATTTTACGTCTCACCAACCGATGTGGTCATACGGAGACGGGACCTCGGTTTAAAGACTCATCCGAAAGTCTGGAGAAGCCCGGGATCGATCCTGCGACCCATGTTTACAAGACGAGTAGCATAACCACTACACCACGGAGGCTTCTAGGACATTTGTTAGAATCGCAAGAAATAAATGTTGTGGACATTTGTTAGAATCGCCTCATGGAGGCGATTCTAACAAATGTCCACAACATTTGTTTTTGGGACGAACAAATACAATATTAGTGCATACTTCAGTCAGCTGATGCGATTCTATCAAATATCCACAACATTTGTTTTTGGGACTAACGAATGCAATATTAGTGGATATTTCAGTTAGCCGATGCGATTCTAACAAATATCCACAATATTAGTTTTTGGTACTAACAAATACAATATTTATGTAAATCTCAATTAGCCGAGTCGTTTCTAAGAAATATGCACAATATTTGTTTTTGGTACTAATTATAACAAATTAAAGTACTATATTAATTATGAATATCTAAATTAGCCGAGGCGATTCTAAGCAATAGGCACAATATTAGTTTTTGGTACTAACAAATTCAATATTAATTGAAACTGTTCACAGCAAAGCGATACCTAATAGGTATGCCATTGTCACCATACTGCTGGAAAGCATCTGTGAGCATGGCAGAAAACATCGTGCTGAACAGGGATGGGGCTAGCACATAGCCTTGCTTGACTCCGTTTGTCACAGGGAATGGATCTGAAAACTCACCATCGTTTTGGACCCGTGCAAGCATACCATCGTGGAACTGTCTCACCATTGCTATGAACTTGGTTGGCCATCCAAACTTCACCATGATCTTCCAAAGACCCTTACGACTGACTGTTTCAAATGCTGTGGTGAGATCAACAAAGGTCATTTATAGCCCATGTTCTGTTCTTGGCATTTCTCTTGCAGCTGCCTTGCTGTGAAGATCATGTCAAATGTTGCTCTGTCTTTCCTAAACCCACACTGGCTTTCTGGTAGAAGCCCTGACTGTTCAAGGTGTTCATTCAGTCGGTTAAGTAGGACTCTAGCAAGGACTTTCCCAGCAATTGACAATAAAGAGATACCACGATGATTGTCACAGATTTGAGGGTCCCCTTTCCGTTTGAATAGTTGGGTAATTGACGCATCCTTGAATTTAGATGGCTTCTTTTCTCCACATAATGTGAAATTACTCTGTCATCTTCTTTGCAACTGGTGTACCACCTGTTTTGTAAATCTCAGCAGGTATTGCATCTGTTTCTGGGACCTTGCTAGATGCCAGAAGTTTTATTGCTTTCACTGTTGCAGTAACTGTTGGGAACTTGTCAAACAGCCGATTACATTCGACCTGTGGTAGTCTGTTGATAGCAACATCATTGGTAGAGGGTGGCCGATTAAGAACACCATCAAAGTGCTCAGCCCATCTTTTCAAGATAGCTTCGTTGTCAGTCAGAAGACTAGTTCCATCTGCATTGAGGAGAGGAGTGGTTCTTTAGCTCGGGGGACCATAAACTGTCTTTTTATTTTGGATGGCCATTTGGCCATTTTGTGGGATAGTAACTGTCCTTATGGCCTTCCTTTGTTTAGGTTTCCATTATGGTCTGGTCGCTTCATGTTTGTTTTTCTTTCCCTTTGGTGTCTTCGATGGATGGAGTAAGATAACTGTATCGATTCGTGATCTTTGATTTACTTCTACTTTTACCTGACATTGTGATGAAATGACATCTCAAGCCCACCCTCATGGAAATTTTGTGTCTGAGTAGTTGCTGAAAGGTGGTCTGAATTTACACTGAACAAAGTTCTGAGATCTGACTTAACTTTTCAGAATATATCCTAAATAATGTCTGAATTGATCCTAAATGTGGAACATTTCGGACAGATTTCGGGCACTATTCATCAGAATTTTGTCTGAACTTCTTTGTCTGAATTTTTTCTGAATTTGGAACTTTTTGGGCAAAACTCGGATACTATTTGGAACCTTACAGGCAATGTTCAGACAATATACATCTGAATTTTGTCTGAACCGTTTAGCATGCATTTTATTTCTTAATTTGGAACCTGTTCGGTCATTTTAAAGACATATTTTATTCAGTCAGGGTTCCGATAGTCCTAAGACACGTTCAGAAAGGTTTCCTCACCGTTGTTTCATCTCTGTGGTTGTTTGGTTTTTGTGTTCGTGGAGGTGTTGCGCTGGTGGGTTGGGAGGCCTTCATGCGGACTGGATAGGTTGTTTGTCTAAATCGCGACGGAAGTAAGGGCGGGAATGGTGGCCACGTTAAATCGATTTAAGCCCCCCAGTGGAATGGAAATCTTTCCACTGACCGTTCCAAGGCGGTTGTTCTGTGACGGTTTATTTATGTTGTTGTTTGTTACTTACTGTGTGTATCACTCGTGTCTTTTTATTTTGGATGGCCATATGGCCATTTTGTGGGAAAGTAACTGTCCTTATGGCCTTCCTTTGTTTAGGTTTCCATTATGGTCTGGTCGCTTCATGTTTGTGTTTCTTTCTCTTTGGTGTCTTTGATGGGCGGAGTAAGTTAATTGTATCGATTCCTGATCTTTGTTTTACTTCTACTTTAGTTCATATCCTTTCTGTCTGCAAAGGACAGGATTTCATCAGCCTTGTTGCTTAGCCAGGAGTCTTGCATGTCTCTGAGTCTTGTTTGGACTGTATTGCATATATCTTAATAGGCCGCCTTGTTAGATACTGAGCTGGTATTACTGAGGTATGCCCTGTGTTTTTGGTGCTTCTCTTCAAGGAGTCCCTGGATTTCTTCCTCATTCTCGTCACACTAGTTTTGATGTTTGCCAGACACTGGACCTAGGGAGTCCATTGCTGAAGAGTGAACAGTGTCTCTGAAGACTGTTCAGTTCTCTTCTGGATCCTCTAAATTGAATTCCATTGCATCTAGTCTGCTGCAGCTGTCATGGATGAAGGCTTGCCTCTTGCTGTCTTGTTTCAACTTAGAGACATCCAGTCTCCTGGGCACGTTCTTGCCTTGTGGTCGCCGTGCAGACTGGATGCGCAGGTTTGGTTTGCTGACAACAAGCCTGTGATCAGTCCAGCAGCCGGCACAACTCACAGTCTTTGTCACTTTGACATCCTGTCTGTCCCTCCTTCTAACTTTGACATAATCGTTGAGATGCCAGTGTTTGGAGCGAGGATGCATCCATGATGTCTTTTTGCGAGTTGGCAGACGGAAGACTGTGCACACTTCTTCAAATGAAGGAGGCCATTACTAATGCACTTTCCTACTCCTTCATTCTCAATCACTCCTACCCAGGTTTGGTGGTATGTGCCCACTCTAGCATGGAAGTCTCCCAGGATGATGAGTTTGTCTCCCCGGGATGTAGCAGAAAACACAGAGTTCAAATCATCATAGAACTTGTCTTTGCCCTCATCTTTCTTTGTCATTGTGGGTGCATAGGCACTTACAATTGTTGCATGCCTCTTACCAGATAAGAGTAGTCTCATCGTCATCAGGTGGTCATACATGCCTTTTTTTGAAGTCATGAGAGCTTGCTGACAAGGTGTGATTTGATTGCGAAGCCTACTCCTGCTTCACGCCGCTCTTCTTTTTTGCGTCCACTCCATAAGAAAGTGCAGCCAGCACCAACTTCTTTTATTTGTCCGTCCTCTGCAAGGCGAGTCTCGCTCAGAGCTGCAATCTCGACTTTGTACCGATTAAGTTCTCTACCAACTAAAGCTCTTCTACGCTGTGGTCTGTCTGAACCAGCACTATCCATCAAAGTGCGAACATTCCATGCGCCCATTTTAAGGGTATCATCTGTATCTTCTTTTTTGTTCGGCCGCTAGGTGAGATCCCTGCTGATCGCGGTTAACCAGCCAAGGGCTTTTGAAGCAGACAATAGTTTAGGGCACCTTTTCTAGCCCCTTCCCGATGCTAAGGGGGTGAGTAGTGCGATCCTAAAATCTGCTCAGTCACTCAGTTCGGCTGCGGAATTCCCCACACTGCTTCATTCTTAAGGAAAGCGACCATATAGAAGCAAGTCACCTGTGTGCAGGTCTGCAACGTCCAGTGTATCCTCACCTGCTGCTTCGCCGCACGCCCATCGCCACAGGACTTTTTGAGTTTCATGCATATGTGTGCCTGCAATTACTGTGTGAAAATGATTAAGATGATATGCGCTGTGAATTAGATTATAATGAGGGAGAGGTGCGCAGAGTCAACCTCACTCTCTCGTCCTGACCTAGCTGGATCCAGAGGCAAGGCAGTGACAAGACATCTGTAGCTAAGCCTGGATGCAGTGAATGACCATGACTTCTATTGTGCCTTGTCATGCTCTTTATGCTCCACGACACGCTGCTGTATCGCCATTTGGACTGTTTAATCAGAGAAATGATTTCTTCCGCCCCAACTGCCGAATCAGACTTTATTCTCAAAATACGAACTTATTACATCCTAAACCTAAGACGTCCTTACGTCACCACAAAATTTCATAAGAAGTTTGGTTTGGCTGCAGCAGATAAGGCCGCTAAAAATGTGTCATTGTTTGGCGGCTTCAATGTGTTGGCGCTCTTCGGCGGGAGCTTGGTAGTGCTTGGGCCTGTGACTTGCAGCCTTTGGCTGTGGAGAGGGCTTTCGTTGATGACCACGTTTGTCATTCAGCTACCAAGGTTGCTGTTTGTGTTACAGAAGGCCAAGACGGGCTTCCCGCGTTGTGTTGGTTGCCTAGACTTCATAAAAGACCACACAAATCACGGTTTATTGCAAATTCAGGCTCTTGTAACGCCGCTGGGCTCTTTTGGTTGTTGGCTTCATGTTTTACTGCCATCAAAAAGCATGTGATAAAATATTGCGACAAAGTCTTCGAAAGATCAGGTAGAGATCTGTTTCTACTGAAGTTTTAAATTAATTAAAATCCAAACGTTTTCGTGCTTCAGGTCTGTCTGCTTGTGTTTTTTCACCCTTTACGCTGCACTTCCTCATAATCTTATTAAAAAAAAACGAATGATTTGGTTGAATGTACATTTCGTGGGGAGGGTTCCCTCTGGCTTACGCGCGGTGTAGAGGTGCTGTTATCACTTGTGAAGAGCAAAAAGTTTATACTTAATGGTCAGGTCAGAAAGTGTGTGAAGCCCTCACCTTTCTACTTGACAATATTTATATAAGATTTTGGTGCTGGGTTATTAAGACAAGTTGTGGGTGTTCCGACGGGTGCTGGTTGCGCGCACCTTGTGGCTGGTCTGTTTTTGTTTTGTTGTGGGAGAGACTTCATGGTGTCCCTTTCTGCTGAGGACCAATCTGAAATCATTGAAGCTTTTAGCCCGACTTATGGATATTTGGATGATTTATTAAATATTGTCAATGCCTATTTCAATTGTTTGATCGGTCAAATTTACACCCCAGAGATTCAGATAAACAAAGCAAATTCTTCTGATACCAAGGCTCCGTTTTTTAATTTAAATTTATCTATTGCAAATGGGTTTGTTTCTTGCAAAGTTTGTGATAAACGCGATGATTTTGATTTTGAGATTGTAAATTTTGCTTTTTTTATGTTGTTGTTCCTCGTGCGCCATCCTATGGCGTTTGAATTTCGTAGTTGATTCGATTTGCCAGAGTGTGTGGTCGTGTGGCTGGCATCGGCGTTCTTGGTGGTTTGTTGACTGCTAAACTTCTTAATCATGGTTATCAGTACCATAAACTATGCAGAGCCTTTTCAAAAATTTATAGACGTCATTCTCATCACGAAAACATGCCTACACAATTATGACCCCCATGAACCCCACTTTTATATAGTAAAACTGGGGTTTACAGGGTAAACCTTATTTGTCTTATTTCTCCTCTAAAACATAAATTGTGGGTACTCGTTGGAACCGCCTTAATAAGGCGTTTCTAACGAGTGTCCACAATCTATGTTTCGAGCAGAAATAAGAAAAATATCGCAATTTTACATCTTAAATTCTTTCCTTTTTGGAGTTTGAAGTTAAACTGGAGTTATTAATTGATCTTACTCACACATGATTCTGACGTAGTGACGTTAACAATTTACTGACGTTGACATAACGGTAGCGTTTATAGTTACGCTGTGGCTTGAGGTTAGGTATGACGTAATAGAAACATTAATGGTGACTTGTTATGATCGGAGTTTTGTAATGTGATGAAACTTCGGATTGTAGCATTTTACTGTACACGTCGTCCGTTTATGACGTCATATTAGACTACCAGTACACAACGTCATACTTTGCTGAAAGCATTTGACATTTCAAATCGCGTGTGCTTTAATAACTAACGTTTTAGTTAGATTAACGCGTATAACACATATCTTAACGTTTTAGTTAAGCCCATTCAATCATCACTGATCATAACTGATCAGTTTATAGTGGTTTTGATAGTAACGTGAGATTTACGTTATCAATAATGGAGCGTTTAATGCAAATGGGAAAGGACTTAGGTTATGAGGGGAAGGAGTTACACGGTTTTGTTAAGGAGCAGCAAGATATTGAGCGGGCAGAAAGGCAAGAGCAAAGGGATTTAGAAAGGTTAAGGTCTGAGGAAAAGGAAAAGGAAAGGGCACATGAACTAGCTAAGTTAGAAGAAAAGGAAAAGGAAAAGGAAAGGGCGCATGAACTAGCTATGTTGAATGTTAATAAGGAACTTGAAATGGCACGCATTAAGAGTGAAAGGGAGGCAAAAGAGATTAGTTAAGCCCATTTAGAACAAATAAAACATGGGTTTGAGCTTCAGCACCAAGAATTAAGGAATCAATTAGAAATGCAGAGAACGAAGCTCGAGCTAGAATTTGAAAAGCAAAAAGCTGAGAAGGTGGCTCATGCCCGGGATCCTAAGTTACCTTATTTTGAAGAGGGTAAAGATAAAATGGATAGTTATTTATCTAGGTTTGAGAAATATGCTACGGCTAATAAATGGGATAAGAGTGTTTGGGCCGCGTATTTAAGTGCATTGCTCAAAGGGCGCGCACTTGACGTGTATGACCGATTGTCAAATGAGGATGCGGCGGATTATGATAAGTTAAAGGACGCTTTATTGAAGAATTTTGACATGACGGAGCGCGGATTTAGGAAGCAGTTTCGTTATAGTAGGCCCGAGAAGTCAGAAACGTTCATACAGTTCAGTAGTAGACTGAGAAGTTATTTAGAAAAATGGCTTAATATGGCAAAGATAGAAAAATCTTTTCCGGCTGTCTGTGATTTCATGGCGAGAGATCAGTTCCTGGAGTCATGTAATAGAGAACTGTACGTACATCTGAAGCCAAAACAGTTTGGTAATTTAGATGAAATGGCTAGGGAGGCAGATTTGTTTGCAGAAGCGCGCGGGGGCGTATATAGTTGCATTAATAAGGGGCAACGCGATAATAGAGGCGCAGCGCAGGGTAAACAGGACAAAGTTGACTCGAACAAACCGAGTGGTAGATCGGATATCAAGTGTAGTATATGCGGTAAGGGGCATTTAACAATTAAATGTTTTAAGAACCCCGACAGGAAACAATTGTATAGCGCAGAGGTAGGAGCAACTGGAGTTGGGGATAGCGGTGTTAAGGAAAATTTTAACACGCGCGTAGAGACTCAAGGTTCTCAGGTTAAGAATGAGAATATGCAGAATGTAGGTCGTGGTTATACACGTGGTCGTGGTAATTTTTGAGGGTCTTTTCGCGGACGCGGTAAAAATAATAGCACACCACGTGGCGCAGCACAACAAGTTAGTTTTTGTCAAACGGAAGTAACTAGGAAAGGTGATGAGATTGGAAGTATTTTTGAAAATAAGGTTGGTGATCCTTTGATTTCGGATAGGAAGGAGTGTAGTAAGGAAACTGGGGAAGGTGTCTGTTACTTCTTAAAGGCAAGGTTACCGACGGCACAATGATTGGTTAATAATAAAAAGATGGTTGTATTAAGAGATACTGGGTGTACAGGCTGTGTCGTTCGGAGAAGTTTGGTTTCGGATAGTCAGTTAATAGGGAAGGAATCAAATGTTACGTTGGTTGATGAATCCACACAAAGGTATCCTTTGACAATGATTGACATTGATTGTCCTTTTTTCACTGGGAAAACTGAAGCTTTGTGTATGGATGATACGTTGTACGATTTGGTTATCGGTAACATTGGTGGATCAAAACTTCCTGATATGTCTCATTTCTCAGCTGCGGCTGTAACTAGGTCTCAAACTAGGCAGGATGAGAAGCCTTACAGAAAACTTAAGGTTCCCGATCAGATCATTAACGATGACAAGGAGGCTTTCAAGCAAGCTCAGGTTGATGATCCAACTTTGGAAATCATCAGGAAAAGGGTTGTTTCTGGGAACAAGACTGTGAGTCGTGGTTTAATCCGAGGTGAAACTAGGTTTATTGAGAAAAAGGGTTTGGCATATAGGGAGTTCACAAAGGGTAACAAAGTCTCTTTCCAACTTGTGGTCCCTCAAAGTTTCCGAGGAAAGGTGTTGAAACTGGTTCATGAAACGCTTATGTCTGGACATATGGGTATTAGGAAGACATTGGATAGAGTTGTAACTGAGTTTTACTGGCCCGGTATTTGCGGTGATGTCGCTAGATTTTGTAAATCTTGTGATATTTGTCAGAGAACTATTCAGAAAGGTCGGGTCACTAAAGTACCTCTAGGAAAAATGCCATTGATTGATACGCCATTTAAGAGGGTGGCAGTGGACATAGTTGGTCCAATTGAGCCTCGATCTGATAGGAAATCTCGGTATATTTTAACCATGATAGATTATGCGACAAGGTATCCAGAGGCGATAGCTTTACCGAGTATTGAGACGGAACGTGTCGCGGAAGCGCTTATTGAAATGTTTAGTAGGGTTTAGCAATGACTTCAGCACCCAATTTCGTAAAATCATTCTTCGATATAAAAAGATTGGGTACAACATGGATATTATACGACAGACTGCATGCATGGTAGTTAACCCAATCACGGTTGGCAACTTTGCCTCCCTCTTTAATTGCACGCCGGTGGGTCAGGCCTCAGATTCTATGACGGCTCCAACGTAAAGGCTTATTGAGAATTAGAGAGATAATGCTGGTTGGTGCCTGATGCTCTGTCTCTGGTCGGGCTCATCGGAGTCTAACTGTTGGTTTTCTTTTGCTCCAGCATTTCAGTGGTTTCTTGCTGTCGAGTCCTCACCGTTGTCTCACCTCTGTGGTTCTTTGATTTTTGTGTTCACGGAGATGTTGCACTGATGAGTTAGGGAGCATTCATGCGGACTGAACAAATTATTTGTCTAAATCGCGACGGAAGTAAGGGCGAGGATTGTGGCCACGTAAAATCGATTTAAGCCCCCCAGTGGAAATCTTCCACTGACCGTTCCAAGGCGGCTCTTCTGTGGCGATTTATTTATGTTGTTGTTTGTTACTTAGTGTGTGTATCAATTGTGTCTTTTAATTTTGGATGGCCATATGGCCATTTTGTGGGAAAGTAACTGTCCTTATGGCCTTCCTTTGTTTAGGTTTCCATTATGGTCTGGTCGCTTAATGTTTGTATTTCTTTCCCTTTGGTGTCTTTTATGGGTGGAGTAAGTTAATTGTATCAATTCCTGATCTTTGTTTTACTTCTACTTTGGTATTCCTGATGAAATGTTGACTGATTGTGGGTCACAGTTTACTGCTGAGGTAATGAAAGAAGTCAGTAGACTTCTTTCTCTTCAACAGTTAACGTGTAGTCCGAGACACCCAATTTGTAACGGCTTGATTGAGCGGTTCCACGCTACGTTAAAGCAGATGTTACGTCGCATGTGTGCTGAACGTCCAAAAGATTGGGATAAATATCTTCCAGCTTTATTATTTGCGGTTAGGGAAGTCCCACAAGAGTCTTTAGGATACCCCCCTTTTGAGTTGTTATATGGACGTAACGTCAGAGGTCCAATGGCAATATTAAGAGAATTATGGGCTGAAGAGGTACGCGATGAGCAAGTTCTTTCGACGTATCAATACGTTATTGAGCTAATGGAACGGTTAGAGCAGACATGCAAATTAGCGCGTGATAATTTAAAGAAGGTTCAGATTAAGCAGAAAGCTTATTATGATAAAGGCGCGAGGTCGCGTAAATTTGACGTCGGCGATAAAGTACTTTTGTTACTACCGACAGACAGTAATAAATTATTGCTTCAATGGAAAGGTCCTTATGAAGTGGTTGAGGTAGTGAACAGAATGGATTATAAGATTGACGTCAATGGAAATGTTAACACATATCACGCTAATATACTGAAACAGTATGTTGAGCGTCAGACTGTGACGTCTCATTGTCTGATCTCTAAACCTATTTTGTCGACAGACGGTCATGACAGAAATGACGTCGACGAGTCTTCATTTGAAGACAGCAGTTTTCAAACTGCATAGCAACCGGAAAGTGACGGTGACGTTAGCGTCCCACACACACTAACGTCAGAGGAGAGTGAGGAGACAGAAGGGCTGAGAGAACAGTGCCTTGCAGGACTGACATGTCAGACAGACCAAATTATATGTACCACATTTATGTCAGAACCTGTGAAAACAATCAAATCAGTTAAGCCAGAAAGGCCACCTCCAGTGAGATTCAAACGATATCCTTTTTCTAACAAACAGCAGAATGTCAGGGGAACAGGAAAATTCTGGGGCAAACCACCTTGGCTTACTACAGTACCATTCAGACGAATCTTTACACCAAGTTAACTAGGAGTTGACTACATTCAGACTACATTTGGACCCTAGAGTTGACTACAAGTTCACTCCCTAGTCAACTATAGTTCACTAGGGAGTTAACATGGAGTTAACTAATCCTTTGTCCTGTCATCAAACTCTTATCTGAGATTTGATTTGCATATAATTTCATAACTGAAAATTAAGATATGCATGGTTTCTACTATCAAATGAGTAATTTTTAAATGTACATCTAATTTGCTATATTAAGACCACATTTTTGGCTGACCAGATGTGGTCTTAATAAAAGATTGTCTTAATAACAGATAAAAAATATCTAAAAATGTTTTGGAGCAAGAATGTGAAACCTTTCAGAAATTTCACAAGATGAAATACAAATCATTTTTTTTAAAAAAAATCAGTTGATTTATATTTCATGCGCATGTTTTTTATAAAGCGAATTCCTTTTACTTTGCTTTCTTTTTAATACATTTACACATCTAGTTTGTTATCTATCTATTTCTCTATAATAGGTCATGCATTTTTTCCGGTTACCACAGTTTTCGTCCACCTCTAATTAACAATTAGAATAAAACATCTGTATGACATACAGGTTGTGGGTGCTTGTTAGGAACTGCCTCAGGAAAACCCACAACATGTCTTGGAGCAGAAATAAAAAACAGTATAAACCTCTCTAAAGCCCAGTTTTCTGCATATAAAGTGGAGTTTATGGGGTGTTCACTTGTTAACATAATGAATCGCCTAGAAATAAGTGAAATCATCTTGAGGGGGCCCTAACCTTAAAACAATAGTTGGCATTGATGAATGTCATGAATTAACTCTTAAGATGCCAAGAAATGTTTAAAAAAAAAATGTTGTCTCTTTATGTTGTCTGCTGCACCTTCTTGCAGGCAAAACAGAGTGGACCCTGATCATACAGCTCCTGGAGGAGCAGTCTGATCTGGGTCCACATTGTTTGCAAAAATGAATGTCAAAGTTAACAGCAGACGACAAAGCAGACGATAATTGTTGTGATTGGCGTCTTATGTGTTAATCCTGTTAAATCAACAGGTAAGTGTACCGTTAAGTGTTTATTGTTAAACTAACATGGGACATGTGCTGCATATTAACATCTTATTAATAAATTGCCTTGAGTAATATTACTCTGGTGTTTTATTACAACGAAGGGCATATTGAATCAGTTTACCCGGTGTATACAGAATCTGATTTACTGTGCTTGAAAACAAAATTCTGATACATTACGATAACACATCAGTGCGTCATAGTACAATCTTTTATATCTTCAAAATGGCTACTTTTCTGGTGAAAATCAGTGATATTTTTCTTATTTATACTGCGAACATAGGTTGTAGGTACTCGTTTGAACCGGTTCTAATGAGTACCCACAACATATCTCGTGGAACAGAAATAAGAAAAAATAATGTATACCCCCGTAAACCCCAAATTTCTCTATATAAAGTGGAATTTAGGGGTGTTCATTTCAGGTGATGAATTCAGGAGATATAAAACCCACAATACCTACACACTGTAATAAAAGTTCATATCCCATTACAAAAGAAAATGCCTTTATAATTCTGACCCCTCAAACCCCACTTTTAAAACTGGGTTTTACGTTGATAAACCAATTTTTTTCATATTTCTGCTTAAAAACATAGATTGTGGGTACTCGTTACAACCCCCTTAATGAGGCGGTTCTGTCGAGTACCCACAATCTATATTTTGTGCTGAAATAAGACAAATATCTTTTGTTTTATCTGAAAACATTCTTTTTTTTTTCGTGGGTAAACTTTACAAAGTATTTGAACAGGCGTGTTTTTGTAATGATTCTATACTTTATCAACCATCTTTTCTATATTTCTTTTGAGTTCAGGATTTCTCCACATTGGTTGAAACTGTGTATCCATGTATCTGTTTTCTAGAATATCTAAAATATTTTCAGAGCCAAATTTTCTAATGTAAATATAAAAGGACTAAGCATGCCCAGGTAAAGTGTCATTTCATCTGAATGTCTGGTAATAGCCCCATAAAATTGGAAGCAGCGTCTCCAAAATGACATAGTGTTGACAGGGACGTTAGATCTCGAGTAAAACAAACAAACAAAAAAAAAAAAAAACAAAAAAAAAAACACCGTGATCTGATTCTTCACTGTCCACGCATAAGTTTCTACAGTATTAAGTTGTATTAAGTTACATGTATGTGCCAAGCTTGTGATATTCGATATTACCTTTCTTTAACCCATATATGACAGTGGAATCTTCTACTTTATAAGTTTGGAGTGGTCCATTTCAAAATGACATAAATAGTGTTGACGGGGCATCCGATCCGAGTCTAAACTTTTTACCGCTGTCCCACAAATGGGCGCTTGGCATATATGGGTTAAATGTGGAAATGAGAAATAAAACGCAACAACATTTACTATTAGATGTTTATTGGCCCCTTATGTGGGAATAGACAATGTCTGTAGGATCCCTGTCATTTAATTAATCCTTACTCTGCTAAACATGAAACAATGTAAATCCAGATCTGGATCTACACTGTCATTCAGTTTGCGAATTTTAAATGAATGCAATATGTGAAGTAATTTTTGTGGACTCTAATCAGTCTGATCAGGTCCCACATTGTTTGCAAAATTGACTTTCAAAGTTACAAGCAGACGACAAAGCAGACAAAATTGCTGTGATTGACATCTTATGGGCTAATTATTCAGCAGGATAATGAAAAACTGCATCTGAAATTGTCATTTGTTTATGTTGTCTGCTGCTCTTCTGGTAAACTTTTCAAAACATATTTTCAAACTTTTCAAACATATTTATGCGTATAGTCAATCAGTGTGGACCCTGATCGGACTTCTCCAAGAGGAGCAGTCTGATTAGGTTCCACATTGTTTGAAAAATTGAAAATTTGACTTCTAGAATTACCAGCAGATGGTTCAAAACAGGTTTTGAGTACTCGTTAGAACTGACTCAATGAGGCGGTTCTTTCAAATTCCAACTTCCTTTTTCAGAAGCCGAAATAAAAAAAAAATATATGTGATAATTGCCAGTTTAAAGTTATGAGCAGGTTGTGGATGCTTATTAGAGCTGTCTCAATGAGGCGATTCTAATAAGTTCCCACTTAATAATGTTTGAAGCAGAAATAAAAAAGAAAAACTAGTCAACAGCCAATAGCCATGTTAAAGCCATGAACAGGTTATGGGTACTCATTAGAACTGTCTCAATGAGGCGATTCTAACTAGTTCCCGCATTCATTTTTCTTTATTTTTTCGCCCAAAAACATAGATTGTGGGTACGCGTTAGAACCGCCTCACTGACGCGGTTATAACGAGTTCCCACAATGTATGTTTTGGCCAGAAATATAAAAATAAAAATCAGATTTATTATCTGATTTTTTGTCTATTATTAGGTGGTAAAATTTTCAATATATTTGAATAGGTGTGTTTTCTTAGTGATGTACTGTAATGATAAAAATATTTTCTATGGCAAACGAAGATTCTAAGTTCATCTGCTTTGCTAGATCTCAATCAAAATGATAATACTCCAGGATATCATATATCACAAACCATTTCTCTTATCACCTACCAATAAATGACCACTTGAACCTCAGGGGATTATGGCTGTTAAGGTGATGGTATTCATCTGATAAAATCAGATAATGACTTCTGATAAGAAGGGTTTAATCATTATAATCCACTTATGGATTACTTATGAATTTTGTTATTGGTCCTTTAACATACATGTATTACTACATAGTATATTTTGTTCTTGAAAAACAAAATAAATAAATAAATAAATAAATGTCAATGTCACATCTACTACTTCCACCACTACTACTAATAGCAATAGTCACATAAAGATTTCTACTCAATTGAGATAAACATAAAAAATAACCAAAAATTATTACCACTACTACTACTAATATTAATAATAATAACAATAAATAAACCTGTGAATATTACTGCTACTACTACTATTACTTATAATAATAATAATAATAATAATAATAATAATAATAATAATAATAATAACAACAATAACAATAACTAATAACAATAGTAACATAAATATTTCTACTTCATTGAAATAAATAATGAAATAAAAACTACTACAATTACGAATTACAGCCAAGCATGCTAGAGGTTTAAAATTAGACAGTGCAGTACCAGACTGAAATGTTTATCCTAGTAAAGGTATACACATCTGTTCATTTTGTACCAGAAACCCCAAAACGGGCAGTTGGCAAACAGTGCAGGCCCAGATCAGACGCCACAGAAAGGGGCGTCTGTTCAGGGCCTACACTGTTTTCAAAAAGTTAAGCCATTTTGCGTATGGAGTTTGAAGGGGCACAACCTGTCACCCTTGAACTTTGAGGTGGACTCGGGCTATATGTAGGGAGAAAGATTCATTTGGTACGAACCTTTTTTGTACCAAATGGAATCTTCCTCCTTATATGTACCAGGGCTCCATTTCAAGGTTTAAGTGTGTCGGGGTGTGTTTTCATCAAGGTATATTTGGGGAATGACTGAACTTTTAGCAAACAGTGGAGGCCCTGATCAGACGCCCCATTCTGCGGCGTCTGATCTGGGCCTGCACTGTTTGCAAAAGTGAAATTTTCATGAATGAATATTCAGTTGCCATATGCTTAGGCAATTAGTGAGGCTTACCAGTGTGAACCTGAGATTTATTGAAGTTCATTTTAACAAATGAAAATAGAGCTGTTGTTCTGGAGAGGCTAAAATGTCCAAACCTGGATTTTCGGGGCACTTAAATCCAGGAGTATAACCTGAAATTCATTAACCCTTATCCCGCTAAACATGACAAATCCTAACTTTGCAAACAGCATAGATCCTGATCAGATGGTTAATGATTGTTTGATTTGAGGTTTAACGTCCCCGTCAACACTGTAAAGGTCATTTTGGAGACGTTGCTTCCAATTTTGTGGGACTTTTACCTGACAATGAGATGAAATGACTTCTCAAGCCCTGTCGCCCAATGAAACCAATAGGGTTTATTAGCCTGGACGGTCCGCCTCGCACCACAGTTCCTGTACAGGCTTAGATCCTCTAAGCAGTTTACCAGTACTAGTGTGCGGGCCGGATTCAGCTCTGCGTGGAAACATCATGCAGCCCATATATTTCTTCAAGCCCCTATGGGCGGGGGCTGTTTCATCTGGTCAGGATCTACACTGTTTTTCATCCAATTTGTGAATTGAATGAATACATAACCTTTAACGATTTGAATGGTTGATATCCAGAAATGGGTATGGTAAAATTAATTTATTCAGCGGGATAAGGGCTAACAATGATCATTTTGAAATTATGGGATATAACCTGTCATTCTTCATTTTTTTTTTGCCATGCCATTTGCATCAGCATGATGAAAATAAATAAATAAATAAATAAAAAACAGATAACAAATTAAGTAACATATTCATTCACCTGTTCTAATCCATATATGTACTACTGTATAACTGTTAAGACTTCTAGTCAACCAGAAGTTAACTAAAGTTAACTCCCTAGTTAACAAAAGCGGGAAATGGAGTTGACTAGGAGTTAACTCCATGTCTGAATGTAGTTGACTTGGAGTCAACTAGGGTGTCAAGAATCGTCTGAATGGTACTGTAGCTAAATTTTACTTAAGAAGATTTGGGGGCAGACTACCTTAGTAGGTAACTTTTCGCATGGTTATTGTGTAAATAGCTGTCTTGTTTAGATAGGTTCATCCTATTCCATCTCTGTACACAAAGAAAAAACATTTCTGATTGTTTTTCTCCAAAAAGGGAAACCTTTGTTACGAGATGGAATAGGAAACCTCTCTGGTGCTTATGCACATCTAAATTATTTTAGTAGATATATGGTAGGGCGGTGCGAGTGAAATATTTTAGGTGAAATATGGTAGGCAAAATATGCTGCTCCATGAACAAGTCATGCACATATCATACGATGTATGCATGAGTGGTTTATGGAGATCTGTTTTACAATACAGGGGGCCGCTATAAGACTGAGTTCTATAAAATTTGCCTAAAAATCGCCAACCGCCAAATTGTACCATATATGATTTTCATTCCCGTCACGTGTTGTGTGGATGTTCGTTTTGACAGGAGTCATGGCATTGATTTATAGGGTCGTTTCATCAATTTTTCCTATGGGAAATATACTATTTGAACGCAAATCCATTATCTACTCGATTTTTGCTATCTAGCTTCATTTGTGGACGGTATCTCCACCTCGCCACGATCTTAGCAAGCTAATATGAGTATGCATGATTTTCCGGTAGTATTCATAGATATATAAACCCTGAGAAAAACGAACACTTTAGCAGCAGGTCAAGTTGTAACGAGTATCTACAACATTGTGTCGGGAAAACGAAAGTATATTGAAAGGTATGTTAAATCTATGTTTAGTATTATTTTTGTATGAATATGCTTGTAGGTTTTGGTGGGGTTTACTTCTAGTATACCCCAACTTTCTGAAGCCTATTCTGAATTTACTGTTGAAGCCTGTAGTGATTAGGCTACTAGCTTTGCCAGCTAGACGTCGCAGGATCTATCCCAGGCTTCTCCAGTAGTAGAATGAGTCTTTCTAAGTGAGGTCCTGTCTCATTCTGACCCTAGATGTTGGTGAGACGTAAAGTCTGGACACCCGCTCATTCTAGATTCATTTAGGCTTTTAGACCCCTTTTGTAGAATGTAATTAATAAATGTCGGGTCACTTGTTTCAAGTTGTTTGACCCATGACTTTTGACTAGCTGTGGTTAGAAAACCGTGGTTCCGTCCCAATATGATATTAGGTGTAGAGGGGACGTAAACTTAAGACGGGTTTAACCATATCTTCATCATCAGGGCAAACTCTTACAAGAGCCTGTCGGGTTATCCGTGATGATGAACCGTAATGAATTTTATTTTACAAGCGTGTTCACGTTGATTAGAAATAATTTTGTTCAAGAAGAATTACGAGTTCATTTTGTAATGATGCCGTTTTTGTCTGATAACTCAGTTTGTGCATGTATATACATATAAAGAACGTGATGATGATAAGTGGGAGTATTTGGTCGCCACACGTCATAACGGCCTGAGCGGCGGGGATGACGTCAGCTGCGTCATCGGCGTCGCGAGGACGGTTGTGACGGGGTGCCTACCAAATACAGAGAGAATTTACGGCAAACAGTGTTGGCCCTTATGAGACGCTAACAAATGTTGTGGATTATAGATGAAATCTTCTGTTTGTAGTTTCTATCTGTTATTAATGTAATGAATTTGTGAATAGCTATATTTGTGAGCCGTGTCGCGGAGAAGGATATGAAATAGAGATTGTTATGTTTCCTGTAATTGGCGGCTGACCAGGTAGCGCAAAGGCGTGGTCTGTTCAATTGCCTCTTACTTGTGATAATGTAGTGAGCACAAATTTGATGAGTATTATGCTCAGTAGTAGTGAGCATTAATTGATTTCTGTAGTGCTCAGTAAGGAAACATGAACTTTGAGTATTATTGTGTCAAGCGCTGGATGCTGATGATTTGATGCACAGTCAAGTTGAGTTCTGCTGTACAGTTATTTGTCGCATGCACTAATCAGCCTGTGTGTCTGGTCGGCGCATGCGCAATAACGGTATATGCATGAATATATTCTTACTTCTCCGGGAGGGGGATCATGATATAACATGTATGTTTTGTAAACCGTGTCTTAGTCCAGTTATCGTAATTTGCAGGCACAACAATGTGTGGTGACCTGCTGCTCCCTGCAATATAGCAGCAGGTACTGGTACGACGCTGGGGGTTAGGGTCCTGCAAGGGCGGACAGACCACCAGAATCAGCGCATACCAATGTCTTGTGAACAAATGTGAGACCATCCAAGTGGAAGAGGTCAACTAAATACCTGCAGGTGATTCAGTCGAATCAGAGTAGTGCGATCGCGTAATAATACAGCTAAACCTGTGATCGGCAACAATGTCGATAGACTAGTTTGCACTAGTTCGCGAGAGGAAAATTCACACGAGAGGGGGATTCACCCTAAGTTATAAACTGGCCAGTCGCGTCTTGTGTTGTTTCTTTTTTGTTTTTGTTGTTGTTTTGGTTGTTTGCTTCTGTAGGTATTCACGTCGCCCGTTCCGAGCACAGAACATTGTTTTGCCTTCGGAGCGGACGTCGTGAGTTGGCTACAGAAGCAACGAATTGTGATGTTTTGTGTTAGTAAGTGTTGTATATAGATACTGTAAATAATTCATGTCATTCATCTAATATCTTTCTTGTGCCTTAACCCACAGCTGCCCGTACACCTGTCAGAGATCACGCTCGGTTGTCTTGTCAGCATGGGGGTTTGCGGGACGCCGTAAACCCACATGTAACAGGAACCGTCATAGAATCTGAGGCCTGACCCACCGGCGTGCAATTAAAGAGGGAAGCAAAGTTGCCAACGGTGATTGGGTTTACTACCATGCATGCAGTCTGTCGTATAATATCCATGTTGGACCCAATATTTTTATATTGAAGAATGATTTTACGAAATTGGGTGCTAAAGTCATTGCGGTTATATATTTTTCTGAATTTATATACTAAGTCACCATAAAATTCGGGTTCCGATAGACCTTGTTGCAGAAGAGATTTAAGTCCAATATTGAATTTTGAAATTAAATCAGAGTGGCAGCTTAAATATTTTGAAAAGGCTTTGCGTAGTTTATGGTACCGATAACCCTGATTAAGAAGTTTAGCCGTTACTAATTTATTACGAGTGTTGAAGTCAGTTACATGACTACACACTCTAGCAAATCGAATTATTTGCGAAATATAAACGCCATAGGATGGCGCACGAGGAACATCACCATCCAAAAAAGGAAAATTTACAATCTCAAAATCAAAGTCATCGCGTTTATCATAAGTTAGCACGAAACAAACCCATCTACAATTGATAGATGTAAATCCAAAAACGGGGCCTCGGTATCAGAAGAATTTGCTTTATTTAACTGAAGTTCTGGGGGGTAAATCTGACTGATCAAACCATCGAAATAGGTATTATCAATATTTAATAAATCTTCTAAATATTTAGAAGTGGAGCTAAAAGCTTCAATAATTTCAGATTGGCTATCAATGGAAAGCGACAACATGAAGTCTCTTTCATAACAATACAAGAATAGATCAGCCACAAGAGGTGTGCAATTCGTACCCATCGGAATGCCCACAAATTGTCTAAATAACTTAGTACCGAATCTAATATAAATATTGTCAAGTAGAAAGGTGAGGGCATCACACACTTTCTGACATGACCAAAGTGTATAATTCTTATGCTCTTTAGAAGTGAAAAGTGCATTTATGACATTACATGCAAGATAGAGAGATTCTTCTCTGTGAAAAGCCCATTCTTTTAAATCATTAAACTTTTCTTTTATAATAATAATAATAATAATAATAATAATAATAATAATAATAATAATAATAATCGACCTCATTTATAGAGGGTAACACATTTAGTAAACTAGTACTAATCTTCCATGTGGCCCTCTTATAAGATTATGAGGAAGTGTAGTGCAAAGAGTGTAAAATCGTAAGTAGACAGACTTGATTTACCCCTAGAACTTCAGTTAAATAAAGCAAATTCTTCTGATACCGAGGCCCCGTTTTTGGATTTACATCTATCTATTGTAGATGGATTTGTTTCGTGCAAAATTTATGATAAACGCGATGACTTTGATTTTGAGATTGTAAATTTTCCTTTTTGGATGGTGATGTTCCTCGTGCGCCATCCTATGGCGTTTATATTTCGCAATTAATTCGATTTGCTAGAGTGTGTAGTCATGTAACTGACTTCGCTTAATGTTTGTATTTTTTTCCCTTTGGTGTCTTTTATGGATGGAGTAAGTTAATTGTATCAATTCCTGATCTTTGTTTTACTTCTACTTTTCAACACACGTAATAAATTATTAACGGCTAAACTCCTTAATCAGGGTTATCGGTACCATAAACTACGTAAAGCATTTTCAAAATTTTATAGACGCCATTCTGATTTAATTTCAAAATTCAATATTGGACTTAAATCTCTTCTGCAAAAAGGTCTATCGGAACCCGAATTTTATGGTGACTTAGTATATAAATTCATAAAAATATATAACCGCAATGACTTCAGCACCCAATTTCGTAAAATCATTCTTCGATATAAAAAGATTGGGTACAACATGGATGTTATACGACAGACTGCATGCATGGTAGTTAACCCAATCACGGTTGGCAACTTTGCTTCCCTCTTTAATTGCATGCCGGTGGGTCAGGCCTCAGATTCTATGACGGCTCCAACGTAAAGGCTTATTGAGAATTAGAGAGATCTAATCCTTGGTAATGTTGGTTGGTGCCTGATGCTCTGTCTCTGGTCGGGCCCATCGGAGTCTAACTGTTGGTTTTCTTTTGCTCCAGCATTTCAGTGGTTTCTTGCTGTCGAGTCCTCACCGTTGTCTCACCTCTGTGGTTCTTTGATTTTTTTGTATTCACGGAGATGTTGCACTGATGAGTTAGGAGGCCTTCATGCGGACTGAACCGATTGTTTGTCTAAATCGCGACGGAAGTAAGGGCGAGGATTGTGGCCACGTAGAATCGATTTAAACCAGCCAGTGGAAATCTTTCCACTGACCGTTCCAAGGCGGTTCTTCTGTGGCGATTTATTTATGTTGTTGTTTGTTACTTACTGTGTGTATCACTTGTGTCTTTTAATTTTGGATGGCCATATGGCCATTTTGTGGGAAAGTAACTGTCCTTATGGCCTTCCTTTGTTTAGGTTTCAATTATGGTCTGGTCGCTTAATGTTTGTATTTCTTTCCCTTTGGTGTCTTTGGTGGGTGGAGTAAGTTATTTGTATCGATTCCTGATCTTTGTTTTACTTCTACTCTATTTCCATAAGAATATGACTTGTATTGTATCTCGTAGAGTGTAAATAGTGCCTTGTTTTTTTGTTGTTTTTTTTTTTGTTTTGTTTTTGTTTTGTTTTGTTTTTGTTGTTTTTGTTATTTGGTTTGGTGTTTAACGACTGAATAAACACTATCAAGGACATCTTAAACTTGAACATCACGAAAACACACCTATATAATTTTGACCCCCCCCCCCCCCGAACCCAACTTTTATATAGTAAAACTAGGGTTTACAGGGGTAAACCTCATTTTTCTTATTTCTGCTCTAAAATATAGGTTGTGGGTACTTGTTAGAACCGCCTCGATGAGGCGTTTCTAACGAGTACCCACAATCTATATTTTGAGCAGGAATAAGAAAAATATAATAATTTCTCGTCTAATATTTTCGTTTTTAGGTGGTAAAATTTACAATGTATCTGTATAGGCGTGTTTTCGTAATGAGACCCTATTGTCATACTACCAATACAGAAGTCTTTTGTATTTTTCTGCTCAATACAAACAAGTAATTATCATTAGAATCACAGTCCCGCCAGGCGGCGATGGTTTTAAACAGGTACATGAAGACATTTCACTATATTACCTAACGATTGAAGAAATAGATGGACTGCATGATGCTTCCACGCAGAGCTGAAACCGTCCGCACACTAGTACTGGTAAACCGCTTAGAGGATCTAATCCTGTCCAGGAACCGCGGTGCGAGTCGGACCGTCCATGCTTATAAACCCTATTAATTTCATTCGGCGACAGGGCTTGAGATGTCATTTCATCTCAATGTTGGGTAAAAGTCCCACAAAATTGGAAGCAACGTCTCCAAAATGACCTATACTGTGTTGACGGGGACGTTAAATCTCAACTCAAACAAAATATTACCTAACGATAAATTATTAAAGTTGCAAGTGACTGTTTCATTTCAAGGATTATAGATCGCAAGGGACCGTTCAATCCAATGTCAAGTGACCGTTCACATGATCAGAAGTGATGGGAATACAAGTTAAGAGTTATTAACGTATCTAACGTAGGCAGCAACAGGGAAACACAGGTCAACTGATCATTGTCGTAAATTACACCAATACGATCAATAAAACCAACAAAATATTATCACTAAAGCGGCACAAACATGGACAAGTTACGCAAACAAAAGCAATGTCCAACACTTTACCCTCATGACTTCTGTGTTAACATATTTATGGTACCATTATATAAATCGCAAGTCCTGTCCATCACAATTGTCCGTTCACTTCCACCCTCTTACTGTTAGACTGCCATTTACGAATTTTAGGATAATTACCATGACCGTATTTTTCAAATTGTTTTCATTTCTAAATAGAAGTGGGGGCAATGATCAGGAATCGATGCAATCAAACCACAGCTCCCATCAGAGACACCAAAGGTAAAGAAAAGCAAACATGAAATAACAGACCCCAATGGAAACATCAACAGCGGAAAGCCACAAGGACAGTTACTTTCGCACAAAATGGCAAATAGGCTATCCAAAATAAAATAATATAAGCGACACAAACGCCCTAAGACAAACCACAACAAAAATAAACCGCGACAGAAGAACCGCCTTGGAACGGTCAGCGGAAACGAATTCCACTTGGGAGGGGGGGGGGGGGGGCTTAAATCGATTTTACGTGGCCACAATCCTCGCCCTTACTTCCGTCGCGATTTAGACAAACGATTTGTTCAGTCCGCATGAAGGCCTCCTAACTCATCAGTGCAACATCTCCGTGAACCCAAAAATCAAACAACCACAGAGAAAAAATAACGGTGAGTGCTCGACAGCAAGAAACCACTGA
This sequence comes from Lucinisca nassula, assembly GCA_963580285.1. Taxonomy (NCBI): domain Eukaryota; kingdom Metazoa; phylum Mollusca; class Bivalvia; order Lucinida; family Lucinidae; genus Lucinisca; species Lucinisca nassula. Next base: position 3,395,163 of record OY757023.1, on the reverse strand, counting down.
AGTGCTGGAGCAGAAGGAAACCAGCAACAGCAACATATACTTTATTCTCTCAGATTATTGTACATGATATATGAGGTATACATGCATTTTATAACAAAAACAGACGGCAACTAAGATGCTACAAGTAACAAAGATTACGTAACACTGTATTTACTCGGCATAGAGGAAAGAGAGAGAGAGAGAGAGAGAGAGAGAGAGAGAGAGAGAGAGAGAGAGAGAGAGAGAGAGAGAGAGAGAGAGAAAGCAGATGAACATGTATTAAATTAGCTTTACTGGTACGCAGATTTGAACGATCTCTGAGTACCAGGGGGAGCAGATTACAACGTTATATAGCATTATATTATTTTATCTTAATTGATACGGATGTGTTCTTATGTAAGAAAATACACACAGCGTACCTCGATAACTCGAATACTTTTGAAGCCTTATGTTTTTCCGAGACAGAATTAGCCCGAGCCTCGAAGTGTAGACCACAGTGCCAAACCATTAGGCGTACATAATTAGTATACCTTTCGCTCTCCAGAATTAACGAATGTTTTGTGCACTCCTTATAATCGCCTTGCTGAGGCGATTCTTGTGACTGCACTCTGCATACCTTTTCGAGATAAAAGCAGAAAAAGGTCAACAGGATCCTGAAATATATGGACATTGTCAGCTGTTCGCAAAATTATTTAGGCATTGCAGCAGAGCGAATTCGGATTATCCGTGGTAAACAGAATGATATTCGTGTTCGAGCCATTGAAGTTCCACTGTATATGTGCTCTTGGACACCATGTATTACTGATTGATGTTTTAGTGGTAGTGGAACAATCAAAACATTCACTTTTTAACAATTTCTATTGTGTTTGGGGCTCTAAATACGAACAAAACGTCGCTGTTCAACAAATCTGACATTTATTTATTTTAAACCGGAAACATGAAGCACATGCTTCCTGTGACTATTGATATTTAGTCGTGCGAGATAGTGAGACGTTTCGGACCTTACACCATTCTCCCCAAAAATAAATGACTTGTCATTTAACTGTCTATAATAAATTTTCTCATTACTAATGTCAGTTAAAGTTCTTGTATAGTATCAGGATTGTTGTTTATATCCAATAACATGAATCTGCACAGTTCTAGATCAACCCTCAAAATGTACATGTAACTTAAAATGTCTTAAACAGTTTGCTGAGACTTTACTTAAGTCTAAATGTGCATTGACTATCAAACATGAAAACTGTTAACTAATGATACATGAAATATTCATGAACATGTATAAAGCAATAATATGGCAATCATTGAAAAGTAGAAGTAAAACAAAGATCAGGAATTGATACAATTAACTTACTCCACCCATAAAAGACACCAAAGGGAAAGAAATACAAACATTAAGCGACCAGACCATAATGGAAACCTAAACAAAGGAAGGCCATAAGGACAGTTACTTTCCCACAAAATGGCCATATGGTCATCCGAAACTAAAAGACACAAGTGATACACACAGTAAGTAACAAACAACAACATAAAATAAATCGCCACAGAAGAGCCGCCTTGGAACGGTCAGTGGAAGATTTCCACTGGGGGGCTTAAATCGATTTTACGTGGCCACAATCCTCGCCCTTACTTCCGTCGCGATTTAGACAAATAATTTGTTCAGTCCGCATGAAGGCCTCCTAACTCATCAGTGCAACATCTCCGTGAACACAAAAATCAAAGAACTACAGAGGTGAGACAACGGTGAGGACTCGACAGCAAGAAACCACTGAAATGCTGGAGCAAAAGAAAACCAACAGTTAGACTCCGATGAGCCCGACCAGAGACAGAGCATCAGGCACCAACCAACATTACCTTGAATTAGATCTCTCTAATTCTCAATAAGCCTTTACGTTGGAGCCGTCATAGAATCTGAGGCCTGACCCACCGGCGTGCAATTAAAGAGGGAAGCAAAGTTGCCAACCGTGATTGGGTTAACTACCATGCATGCAGTCTGTCGTATAATATCCATGTTGTACCCAATCTTTTTATATCGAAGAATGATTTTACGAAATTGGGTACTGAAGTCATTGCGGTTATATATTTTTCTGAATTTAAATACTAAGTCACCATAAAATTCGGGTTCCGATAGACCTTGTTGCAGAAGAGATTTAAGTCCAATATTGAATTTTGAAATTAAATCAGAATGGCGTCTATAAAATTTTGAAAAGGCTTTGCGTAGTTTATGGTACCGATAACCCTGATTAAGGAGTTTAGCCGTTAATAATTTATTACGAGTGTTGAAGTCAGTTACATGACTACACACTCTAGCAAATCGAATTAATTGCGAAATATAAACGCCATAGGATGGCGCACGAGGAACACTGTCTTAATCATTAAAATAAATCTGAAAATGCCTAAATGAGATAACTTAGTTCTCTATGGCAGCACGGGGATTATTATGCCCCACACACACAGTGCAAGCCATTATTAATTGCCACTAAAGATCCAATTTCTTAGGTGGAATTCCTCTGGTACTACGTTTTGGAAATCTTAGTTCCGGTGGAGGATTTGCTGGTTTGGGCGTACTGCAAGCAAGATCGGTGCGAACTGGAGTCTTACTACAAGTTGTGGGTGATTTATCACAGGATAACGCAGCCGCTGAAATGTCCGGTTGATGTTCAGCTGCATTCACAGGTGGTAGTGACAACATAAACGGCAAATCGTAATCACCACTATCCGACGACTGTTGGTTCACCGATACCGTTGGTTCTCTAGCAGTGATCTGATCGGTGTGACGTTTCCATATCAGATCACCAACTTTGACCTGATATGTGACTGGACCAAGCTGATGGACAACGATACCATCAACCCATTTTTCCGTAGATTCACGATAATCCCGTGTCCAAACTGTATCTCCTGCCTGAAACGTACGAACTGAAGACGCCTCAGGAGTAGTCTTTTTCTGGATTTTAGTTCCAAGATTTGGACGCAGAATGTCCAAGTGCGTTCTGATTTTCCGGTTCAGAAACAACTCCGCTGGTGATACGTTGGTTGTAGCGTGTGGACAAGACCGATATGACAGTAAGAATCGAGCAATCTTTTGGTTCATGGTTCCCCGTTCACTTTTCATAGTTTTCATACAAGTCTTGAAAGTGCGTACTGCTCTTTATGCCTCACCATTTGAACTGGGGTGATATGGGGCAGAACGAATGTGTTTAATCCCATTTGCCTTAACAAAGTTCTGAAACTCACTGGACACAAATTGCGGGCCGTTATCCGATACAATCTCTTCCGCTATACCGTATGACGAGAATAAGTACCGCAAAGCGTGTATAGTACTTTCAGAAGTGGTGGAGGACATGGTTACAACTTCAATCCACTTTGAATGGGCATCAACCACTATGAGAAACATTTTGTTCATAAACGGTCCAGCAAAATCAATGTTAATTCTCTGCCAGGGCTTAGTAGGCCATCTCCATGGGTTTGCTGGAGCTTTGGGCATAGGACTTTTATTTTGCTGACAGGGAACACAGTTTTTCACTTTACACTCAACATCAGAGTCAATGTTTAACCACCACATGTGCATCCTTGCCACAGCTTTCATCTTAACTATTCCTGGGTGGTTTTCATGAATTTCATCTAACAGACTTTCTTGAAATTTCCGCGGAATTACAACGCGAATACCCCTTAACAAACAACCTTCGTCTATGGTAAATTCATCTTTGAATTTATAGTAGGGTTCACATTCAGTTGTTAAGTCAGATTTAGCAGGCCATCCATTAACAGTGAAATGCATTATCCGCGATACCACTGGATCATCTCGTGACGCCTTCGCGATCTAATCTGGGGTAACCGGAAGGGAGTTAACATGTTCCTTGTTCACCTCATTCGCTTCAACGAATAACACGTTACTGTGCTCATCCTTAGTTTCTGGCAAAGGAAAACGCGAGAGTGTGTCGGCGTTCCCGTTTTTCGTCGTGGAACGAAATACAATGTCATATTGGTAGGCTGATAACTGAATTGCCCAACGTTGTAAGCGTGATGCTGCCAGAACTGGTATACCTTTCTTAGGCCCTAAAATTAAACTCAGGGTTTATTGTCTGTCAATAGCGTGAAACGACGACCATACAGATACATGTGAAACTTCTGTATGCCGAAAATAATTGCCAGTGCCTCTTTCTCAATTTGTGAGTAATTCCGTTCGGCAGAAGTTAATGTCCTAGAGGCATACGCTATAGGCCTATCCGAACCATCATCCATTTCATGAGAAATAACCGCTCCCAGTCCATACGGAGACGCGTCAACTGCTAATGTTACTGGTTTATCAGGCTGATAATGAACTAACACTGACGATGAAGCTAACAATTGTTTGACAGTTTTACATGCTTCACTACATTCAGCAGTCCAGTTCCAGGGAACATCATTGCTCAGCAATGCCGTAAGTGGCTGAACAATGGTTGACATATTGGGAACAAATTTCCTGTAATAGTTGACCAACCCAAGCCATTGTAAAAGTTCTTTCTTATCCTGTGGCTCAGGAATCTGAATAACAGCTTTAACTTTTCGTTCCGATGGTTCGATTCCTTCTTTCGTGACCTTGAACGCGAAATATTCAACTTCATCTTTCATGAACTGACATTTTGAGACATTTAATTTAACATTCATGTCATCTAGTCTTTGTAAGACCGCTTCCAAGTTACGTAAATGTTCATCATCATCAACTCCTGTTATAATAATATCATCCAAAATACACCCTACATGATTCAAACCATTTAGAATTTTGTCCATGGTTTCCTGAAACAAAGCTACCGCAGAAGCGACACCATATGGCAAACGTAGGTATCGAAACAATCCGAGGTGAGTATTGATCGTGACATACTGTCTCGATGACTCGTCAAGCAATACCTGTTGATATGCATGTGATAAGTCCAGTTTCGTGAACTTCTGCCCACCATTTAGCTTTTGGAACACATCATCAGCAGTGGGTAAAGGGTATTCCGGCACATCAAGTACTTGATTTACGGTAACTTTATAATCCCCACAAATTCTGACAGTTTTATTTGGTTTCTGAATCGCGACAATTGGTGTAGCCCAATCAGAATAGGAGACTTTCTCAATAATTCCCTCCGTTAACAGTCGATCTATTTCAGTCGCGACACCGTCACGAAGCGCGTAAGGAACTGCTCTAGGTTTATAAAACACAGGTTTACTGCCATCTTTGACTGCTAACTTCACCGTGACCCCTTTCATAGTTCCACCTTTACTGTCAAAAACACCAGGGTACTTTTTCAATAGTTCATTGACTGAAGTCAGGCCTTTGTCAACTGCTACAAATTTGATTTTTCTGCCAATCTAATTTTATTTTGGATATCCAGTTTCTCCCAAATAGTGCAGGACCAGATCCCTTAACTATAACAAGGGGCAAATTTACTTCCTGGTTCCCATAACAAACCTTGACATCAATTTCTCCAAGCACAGTAACAGTGTCATTGGTGTAAGTTTTCAAGACAACATTACTTGATTTAATTGGCTTATGTTTAAAATACTTTGTGTAGTCTAATTCTGAAATTAATGATATGGATGCACCTGTATCTAGTTCCATAGTGTGTGACTGTCCTTCAATAGTAACATTTACAGTTATTTCTTTGTTTTTAGGAGATTTAATGGTGAAAATGGGCAAAGCCACAGATTCAGAATCATTATCACTGTCTCTAGTATCTGGTTCTTCGACATACTTAACCTTGGATTTATATTTTTTTCATTTTCATTTTACGGTTAGAAGGTCCATGGTGTGTCTGACGGAATGTACCAGGATTTGACGGCACAGATTTAGGTTCTGTCTGTTTTTTTCGGACAACATTTACCTAAGTGACCAATTTCCTTGCACGCGTGACAACGACTTTTCTTGTGAAAGCAAGAGTCTTGACTGTGGTTACTTTTACCACACCAGAAACATGGTTTACGGGCTTCAAGTTTGTTAGTTTGGTGTTTGACTTCAACTTCAGGGCCATTCTTTAATTTAACTGTCTCTTTCGCAGCTAATTCCATGGATCTAGAAAGTTCAATCGCTCTATCTAATGTCAAGTCAGCTTCAGATAACAGCTTCTTCTGAATAGAAGGTGACGATAAACCGCAAACGAGTCTGTCTCTCAACGCGTCATTTAGGGATCCGCCAAAATCACAGTTCTCACTGCGCTTACGCAAGCCAGCCAGCCAAGAATTGATTCACACTTTCCCCCTCTTCCTGTTTACGTTGATGAAATTTAAATCTTTCAGCAATTGTCAGGGGTTTTGGCTGCAAGTGGTTCTTAATTAACGCTTTAAGAGCATCAACTGTCTTATCACCAGGCTTTTCAGGGGACACCAAGTTCCTAATAAGGCTATAAGTCTTGGCACCGACCGCAGAGAGCAATATCGACCTCTGTATGCCTGCATCAGTAATATTGTTAGCGATAAAATAGTGCGTGAGACGCTCTTCATATTCGTCCCAATTCTCGTGGTACAAATTGAACTCGTCAATTTTCCCGAATACCGCCATATCGCTAGCAATTTCCCAGATTATCGAACAGTTTATAACCGCACGTAGTTGTTCGCCGAATCCTCATCGCCACTGTTGTGTTTGGGGCCCTAAATACGAACAAAACGTCGCTGTTCAACAAATCTGACATTTATTTATTTTAAACCGGAAACATGAAGCACATGCTTCCTGTGACTATTGATATTTAGTCGTGCGAGATAATGAGACGTTTCGGACCTTACAATTTTAGTCAACTGTCGATATCTCAAACCACGAGAGACCGGAATCTTTGGCCGTAGACAACGGCAGTACGGCAGTCCGAGATAAAGAAGTTTAAATATAGGTAACATATGGCAAAACTCAAGCTACAATAGCTAAAACTTACTTTGGCCCAAGCAATAGTTTGGAATATCAGTGCTTGAGAAAACGAGAGTCAGCTGTAGTATACACATCTGTGTCATAAATAGTATATGTATACTTGAGAAATTTTATGTGATATTTATCTGGAAGCATATTTAAGCTGGGTTAAATATCCCCAGAAAAAAGTACAGAGAGAGAGAGAGAGAGAGAGAGAGAGAGAGAGAGAGAGAGAGTAAAGATAATTCATAGACAACTATTAACCAAACTATGTCATTTTCAGATGGCAAACACCAATACATTCCAACAATTTCATCAAATATTCTTAAGCTTTCGTGTATTGTGTTAGGTATTTCATTCATAACTCGGTCGCTTTTCACGGTCAACTGCACAAAATAAATCTCAATGACCAATCAGCAGTTGTCTGACGATGAAAATCGGTCAATATTAAAACCGCTGGCCAATGAAGCGGCGAACAATTTGTCACATGTTCAAGAAAGTTGTTTCATTCACGTTTTTCATTGAGGCACGTAGATTGAAAATAGTGAATGGACTACTCCAATTTCTTCCGCGACCGGTAAGTGATATAGATACACGAAAGCTTACAGAAATTCTGACACAGTAAGAGAAATTTAACCTTTGTGGCTTATTTTCTTAAGTTAAGCACACAACCACAAAAACTTAGATATACATGCGATGTGCATAATCTCTGCGAAACAGTATTTAAATTTCAAATTCTATTGTCATCACGAAAACACGCCTTTACAAACACACTGCAGGCCCCCCCCCCAAAAAAAACAAAATTTTTAAAAAGAAAAATTGTGATGCTTGTCCCACCTCCGCCCAACATGCATACCGTGGGTGCCCGTTAGAACCGCCTCGATGAGGCGGCTCCAATGGGCACCAACAATCCATAGTTCGTTCAGAGCAGAAATAAGAAAAAAGGTCCACCCCTGCAAACCCCAGATTTACTTTATAAAAGTGGGGTTCAAGTGTGTGTGTGTGTGTGGGGGGGATGTAAATTTATACAGTCGTGCCCTCGTGATGGTTGAGACTTTTTAAGTATAATAGTATTTTTATTATTTATCTATTTATTTATTCTTATTATTTATCTATTTATTCATTTATTCGAAGTCTTTATTCATGTAAACGCAACAGGTCACATGCAGTTGGCATTAGTGCATATGAACATTCATACTGTAAAATATTATAAAAGTGCATATACGCTGAATAGACTATTATTATAAATGTATATTTCTTTCCGCTCAATAGGGTTACACTCCCCTTGAATGTATGCCGATGCTTGTGGAACAAGTCGTGTCGGCAAGAGGGGGTGACTGCCCGCTTACTTTGAGCTTCAGAGTGAGATTTATTTTCATTGACCGTAGCCTTGTGCCGAAAACGAAATGCAGAAGGCGTACAGGTCAAGGACTGAATCTACAGCCTTATATTTATTTATTTATTTATTTATTTATTTATTTGACAACACGTCAAGCAAATCTAATATTGAGCCGGACGAAGTTAATTCCCGCCCTCCCAAATCTCCGACTTCTCAAAGCCAACAGTTAAGGCCTAACGGAGGCGGGACCCCGGTCCAGAGACCCACCCGAAAGTCCGAGATCGATACAGCGACCTACAATCCTACGTTAACACGCTTATCACTGCATGTACCGGGACAAAACGGTTTAGCCCGTCGAAAACACAAATCAGAGAGCGCATCTGCGCAACCCGATCATGACGTTACGATAACGTGTGACATGACGCATTCTTTCATATCCCCAAAATGGACATTTTCCATAAAATCTTTCCGACCCATGCTCCAAATGCAGGTAGTGGGTACTCAGCGTGGATTGTGGGTGCTCGTTACATGCGTCTCATTGAGGCGTTTCCAACGAGCATCCAATTGCATATGTCAATGAGCAGAATAAATAAATATTTCAGTAAATAATAAAAAAATATATGTATTTGTATAGGCGTGTTTTTGTAATGCACGGACTTATTGACACGATGCATCTTGGCTGACCACATGGGATTATTAGTAAGACACACAGCGAAGACTCAAATTAGCCCGCACCAAATCGCAATTGAGGCCTGGTCTCGACTGGGCGTCGATATCGCCGCGATCATTCCAAACATAATACACAGAACTGACTGCACATTCCTTTGAAAGCAGGGAGGCATAATTCAGGCCTTTTGCTAGAAAGGGTTTTACATGCTTTTTATTTATAAAAGATGAGCTCTACGGAGATGTATTGGTCATCAGATCTAGACCGTTACTGAAGCAGTTTAGATCACGAGCGCGGAGCGCGAGTGATCACCTGCAGCGGACCTACAAACTATGACCTGACGCCCAATAACTTATGTAGCTTAATGAGGCATTCCACGTGTTAAAGCGGACTTTGCATTATTTAAAAGTAAGCAACTTATATAAAGGATTTCATAATAATTCCCATAAATTTGTTCAAGTTTATCAGGATTTCTTCGTTGCGCGATGCCAATAAGTTTTGATATTTCAACATGTTGGGTCTCACAAAATATGTTTGTGGAATAAGGGCCCGTCTTTCTCGCTGGAAATAAGGGCATTCGAGGGCGTAATGTATTTCATCACCGATAGTATTTTTGTCGCATAGAGTACACTTCCGATCTTCATAGACAATGTTATTCCACCTTCCGGTCTCTATTGGAAGTTTGTGATTTCCAGTTCTGAAACTCACCATATTGATATACAAATTTTCTGGTAAAATTGTGAAGTAATATTGAAGCATACATTATCCTTAATTGCATTATAATTTTTGCCTTTGTAGATTCGTTTAAATTTGACCTCCACTTTTGAAGAAACTGATCCATTAATATGTGCTTAACTAGTAGATTTAATGAAGAAACATTGACGTTGTCATGGGAATTCCATAAATCATTTCTTCCAGCACTACGAAGGATGTTTCTGGCATACGAAAGCCATTTGAAACCAGTACTGTCGATCATTCTTAACACCAAATATAATTTTCGAGAAATTTTGGTTTCCTTATCGAGAATAAGTTTAGTCCAGAATCTTATCGTTCGAGTTTTCATAGTAATTTCAAGGGGGTAACGCCCAAGTTCGACATGCAACATGTCAATCGGGGTTCTTTTTCTGGCTTTAGTATTTTTTCGTTAAAACTCAGTATGTACCCTTTCCAGAATATCGGTGTTTTCAAAAGACCAAATTTCACAACCGTACGTTAAAATTGGAACTACTGTGTGATCAAAAAGCTTCAGTTGAAGGTCCAGCGGTAAGTTAAGATTATTTATTCGAAAGAACAAGAGGTACATGGCTTTTTTCGCTTGTTCGACAATGATTGAGAAAAATATATTCCTAGACAGACTGCATGCATGGTAGTTAACCCAATCACGGTTGGCAACTTTGCTTCCCTCTTTAATTGCACGCCGGTGGGTCAGGCCTCAGATTCTATGACGGCTCCAACGTAAAGGCTTATTGAAAATTAAAGAGATAATGTTGGTTGGTGCCTGATGCTCTGTCTCTGGTCGGGCTCATCGGAGTCTAACTGTTGGTTTTCTTTTGCTCCAGCATTTCAGTGGTTTCTTGCTGTCGAGTCCTCACCGTTGTCTCACCTCTGTGGTTCTTTGATTTCTGTGTTCACGGAGATGTTGCACTGATGAGTTAGGAGGCCTTCATGCGGACTGAACAAATTATTTGTCTAAATCGCGACGGAAGTAAGGGCGAGGATTGTGGCCACGTAAAATCGATTTAAGCCCCCCAGTGGAAATCTTCCACTGACCGTTCCAAGGCGGCTCTTCTGTGGCGATTTATTTATGTTGTTGTTTGTTACTTACTGTGTGTATCACTTGTGTCTTTTAATTTTGGATGGCCATATGGCCATTTTGTGGGAAAGTAACTGTCCATATGGCCTTCCTTTGTTTAGGTTTCCATTATGGTCTGGTCGCTTAATGTTTGTATTTCTTTCCCTTTGGTGTCTTTTATGGATGGAGTAAGTTAATTGTATCAATTCCTGATCTTTGTTTTACTTCTACGTTTCAGGAGTGCAATGAGGGAATATAACGAAAAAATATGGTCAAGTGTTGAGTACTGTTTTCTGAAGCCCGCTTGATTTTCCTCAAGCAACATATTTTCTTCTAAATAATCATTTAATCGTTTGTTTAGAATTGAGGTAAATAGCTTTCCAAGACAGCTCAATATGGTGATGGGTCTATAGTGTGATGGGTTGTCGTGATCACCCTTGTTTTTATAAATCGGATGGATACAGCCAGTCGACCACTGGCTTGGAAAATAACCCGTGTTTAATATAGAATTAAATAACTTGACATAAATTGGAAGAAAGAGATCAGTAGTTGCTTTTATACGTTCATTTGCTACATTATTTAGTCCAGTTGCTTTGCCATTGTTCAGTGTTCTAATGCATCTTATTATTTCTTCCGGTGTAATTTCTGCATTAAGAAATTCATTATTTAAATTATTATTAATGTTCACTGTTTCATCATGTGTACTGTCACATTGATTTAAAAGTTTAAAATGTTCGTAAAACTTTTCTAAACTTGGGGCATTATTAGGTGATTTATGCTTCAAACTATTAATGAATTTCCAGTAAGCTTTTGGGTTTTTCGATTCAAGATTGCGCAGTTTATTTTGTGTTTGCTTCTTGTATATTGCATTAAACTTATTCATGGTTTTCTTATATTCTCTGCTACAGGCAACGAGGTGTGCACGGTTTTGCTCGTTTTAATGTGTATTGTAATACTTTCGAGCGAGATGATATTTTTTGTGGGCCGTTTTACAACTAGGACCAAACCACGGTTTAATTCGACTTGGCTCTTTTTTGCGCGGTGGGGGAAATGTTTCGCAGCTCGCTTGAAGGAAAATGTTTTAAATTTTTTCGATAACCTCATTTATATCATTTTTAGTAGGTTCAGCCGAATCTAAGCAATTTATAGCGTTAAGATTTCATTTCTATCTATATTGTTTGTAAAATCTTGCGCATAAGTATCATTCCATTTCGGCTGGGTATGTCGACTTTCAACATTTACTTGCGCATCATTCAATCTTATACCAGCACAACTAAGTACACAACTTAAGATACAATGGCCGTCGCTAAATAATGAATCAGTTTCTAAAATATCAAATGTGCGTAATAATGTAAACATGTCTATCGTAACCAAAGTATAATCGATTTCAGATGTCTGCCTAAAAGTGTATTTCTCCAGCTCTTTATCGTTCCCATATCTCCCATTCAGTATAAATAAATTCTTATTTTTGCATATATCTATTAGTTTTGACCCGTTATTATTAGTATGTTTATCTTGGGAATGCCTCTTTAGGGATGCTCCAAACAATTGTAATTTCGTGGCATGAGAAAAGAATTCCGAAGTTTCCTCATCAAAATCAAATATCTCTGCTAAAAAGTCATCATTTTCAGTATAGTCCCTGATTTCAGAGGTTCTAGCATTGTAATCGCCTGAAATACAAACATATTTATGTGCGCTGCAAAAAGTCGTTATCTCATTTTCTGAAACGAGTATTTCGTCACCATTATAATAGTTTGAGCTTTCAGGTGGGATGTAGATAGAACCGAAGATAAATTTTCATCGGTATGAAACATAGAGGATCTTACATGAGTGCTCACGTATTATTGAATTTATTAAACGAGTTGAGGAAAAGGGATAAAATGCGAGGCTCTGCCGAGCATTTTATCCCTTTTCCTCAACGAGTTTAATAAATTCAATAATACATGAGCACGAATGCAAGATTCTATTTATCATATGGCATTTAAAACGCTTTTTATTCACGATTGGTTACAAAAATGTCAATATTCTGCCGTTAGAAAACGCGACGTCGTTAAGGACGTCGTACATGTAACGTTACGGGACGTATCTAGCTAATTTGCATATTTAATCCACTAGTGGATTATCGAAAATAATACATGGCGTTATTACACTCTCAGACGCGACGTCATATGATAAAATGATTTATCTATTTCTATCCACAGAATATAGTCTGACTCTGAGTCTATCTTTTTAGTATACTTGGCATAGATACCTCGAAAGTATACAGAGATACCACCGGACCTACGGGACGACCGGCACTTTCTCGGCTGGGCAAAACCGCTATAACCAGGAAATGAGATAACGTCGGTCTCATCAATCTTTGTTTCCGAAAAAAAGAGCAGGTCATAATTTTCAATAAACCAACAGTTAGACTCCGATCCACTCTTCGGCTTGTTTCGCGTCTTTCCGTCTCAAATAGGTTAAGGGCGGATTTCCCCTCTTTGTGATGTATATATCTTTCGAGTTTTTCAACAGGCTATTGTCATTTTGTTAGCATCTGAACAATGGATCAATATATAATAAAGGTAAAATTAAAATATTTTACTGCCGTTTTGACATAGGGTCGATTATATCCTGTATATGAATTTTGTTTTGTTTGCTCCAAACACCCCGTTAGTAGTATAGGAATTTGGAGTTGTCCTTGCACGAAACTCATCAAAAAATAATTTTCTATGCACTGAAGATGGAGTTCAAAGTAAACATGCTGAACGAGACATCGGTGTTCGCGCCACTGCTGGAAACTTGATGTTTTAAGTTTAGTCGTGTATGTGCGTTGTGCGGTGAAGTTCGTTTCCACAGCAAACATTTATACATATGAGCCAGCGCATGACAAAACATACAATAAGACATGTGTGCCCAACGAAGACTCAGATCAGCCTGCGCATCCGCGCAGTCTGATCAGTCTTCGGTGTGCGCTCTAAGGATAGATAATGGCTCATTGCTCCTTCATGCAGCAAGAGAAGTCTCTGGTTAGACTATACTGATGCTCAGGCTTATCTGGGTCTTCGGGGGCGCACATGTCTTATTGTAGGGTTTGTCGTGAGCTGGCTCATATATGTTTCACTTCACTATGGATGGCGTTAAGTGATGTATTGTGGCGGTAGAACGTATTACGTAGCATCATACTTCAGCACAGTGCACGCCCCCCCGCCCATCGGGGCTTGAAGAAATAGATGGGGTGCATGGTGCTTCCACGCAGAGCTAAAACCGACCCGCACACGAGTACTGGTAAACCGCTTAGAGGATCTAAGCCTGCCCAGGCAAAGCGGTGCGAGTCCATGCTTATAAACCCTATTGGTTTCATTGGGCGACAGATGTCATTTCATCTATATGTCGGGTAAAAGTCCCACAAGATTGGAAGCAATGTCTCCAAAATGACCTTTACAGTGTTGACGGGGACGTTAAACTTCAAATCAAACGAACAAAACATATACGCATTAAAATAGTAATCGGTTTATGTTGATGATAAGCGAATGTTTAACGCCCTTTTAAGCCCAATTGGTTTACCGATGGCTAGCTTTGATTGTGTACTTTGACTGCAGGTTTTCCATGGTATCTTTCCTAAATGTCTGGGTATGAGTAATTTGTCTGAACAGTCTAGGAAAACTAGAATTAAGTACAAAAATCCTAAATAAACTCGTGATCATTGCATATAAAAATTTATAAATTTTATATATCAACTGACCACGAGTGAAAGAATATTTCTGTTACAAAATCTTTTAAAACGTTTCATCACGAAAACACGCCTATATTATTCTTACCCCTTTGGACCCCACTTTTATATAGTAAAACTGGGGTTGATATGGGTAAACCTTAATTTTCTTATATCTGCTTTAAAATATAGATTGTGGGTACTCGTTAGAACCGCTTCGATGAGGCGGTTCTAGCGTGTACACACAATCTATATTTTGAGCAAAAATACGAAAAATGTCACATTTTTTCATCAAAATTTTTTCATATTTTTACGGCGGTGAAATTTACAGTGTATTTGTATAGGCTTGTTTCGGTATTGTTTTTTACTGCCGAAAAAAGCTCAAAAGAAATTCAGTAGAAAACATAATGTTGATATGGACAGCGTGATGATGTTACGCGCCAGTAACTAAGTGGTATTACACGTGTTATCATATCATTTTATGTCAGGACATTATCCATTACACCAACGGCCCCCGCCCATCGGGGCTTGAAGAAATAGATTGGCTGCATGATGCTTCCACGCAGAGCTGAAAAAGACCGCACACGAGTACTTGTAAACCACTTAGAGGATCTAAGCCTGCCCAGGCAAAGCGGTGCGAGTCCATGCATATAAACCCTATTGGTTTCATTGGGCGACAGGGCTTGAGATGTCATTTCATCTCAATGTCGGGTAAAAGTCCCACAAAATTGGAAGCAACGTCTCCAAAACGACCTTTACAGTGTTGACGGGGACATTAAACCTCAAATCAAACAAACAAAACAAAATTGGAGTTTAACCGCCCAGTCAACACTATTTGAGGTCATTTTTGAGCTTGTCAGTTTACTTATCCACACTTTTCCTGAGCAGGCCTATACGTAAGTGTACAGTCCACATTCTTTCGCCAGAATCTGACAACTGCCCTTCTTGAATCAGCGGAAGGGAGAGAATTACTGTAGAAAAGATTTCATGATCAATTTCCACGAAAGAATGCTGCCGACCCCAGCAGGTATCGAACCCGCGTCCTCCTGATCACACGTGCATCCGACTGAGCTACCGAGGCCGGCTCCTTCCGTTGGTGAGTTTACAGTTTCTTAATAAATAATTTGTTGTTGCTGTTTCTGGGCAGGCTTAGATCCTGTAAGCAGTTTACCAGTACTCGTGTGCGGGTCAGTTTCAGCTCTGCATGGAAGTATCATGCAGCTCATTTATTTCTTCAAGCCCCTATGGGCGGGGACCGTTTCCGTTAAACTCCAATACAAACAAACAAACAATCGGAAGGAGGAAGGAAGTATGCACAAATGCAACTTCTGCAGACGGATTCTAGTCAAGTGATCCTTCAGTATACAATACACTTTGGGACAATTGTCATTTCAATGGTTCTTACTTAATCTTTGCAAAGTACAGTCCAAAATATGTTATTTACCAAATGAGCCGGGGCACAGCATTTCCTACAATTAACATGTGCCTACAGCGAAGTATCAGATCAGCCTGCGCATCTATATAGTCTAACCAGAGACTTCTCTTGCTGCATGAAGGGGCATTTTGCCCTTTGCTATCCTTAGAGCGCACAACAAGGCTCAGATCAGACTGTGCGGATGCGCAGGCTGATCTGAGTCTTCGTTGGGCACAAATGTCTTATTGTAGGATTTGCCGTGCGCTGGCTCAAATTATAGTAAAATATAAGTTTAGGCGATGATCTACGGAACCCGGGAAGGGACACGATTTTTTTTTAATATGTTGTGCGAACAGGATATTTAGTTGTGCGAACAAGATATTATCTTGTGCGGACAACATAATTTATCTTGTGCGGGCAACATATTATCTTGTGCGCACAAGATGATATCTTGTTCGCACAACTTAATATATAGTGCACACAAGATATTATCTTGTTGGCACAACATATTATCTTGGGAAGTTGTGCATCACGAAAACACGCCTATATAATTTTGACACCCTTAAACCCATCTTGTATATAATAAAACACTGGTTTTCATGAGCAAATATTTTTTTTTCTTATTTCTGCTCAAAAATATAGACTGTGGGTACTCGTAAACGAGCCGGTTCTGACGTGTTCCTGCAATCTATATTTTTAGCGGAAATTTGAAAAATATCACATTTTTTTTTTTTCGGAAATTTGTCATTTTTGGTGGTAAAACTTTCAATATGTTTGAATAGGCGTGCTTTCGTAATATATAAAAAGCAAAAAAGTGGGTTTTACATAATGTTACTGAATTTTGTTTTTAAGAAAAACACAATTTGTTCTAGCGAGCATCTGCAATTGGCGTTTATTTCAGAAATTAGAAAGCTGTAACTTTTCTATAGAATAGCCCCTTTTTACAGAAATGAAGGAAATCATTACATCACACGGGTTCGCTGTAGTCTTAATTACAAAAAAAATTAAAAAAAAAAAAAATCGGAGAATAACTTTATCAAATGTTTTTTTTTTTAATTTTTCGAAAAGTAACCAGGTCGTTAAGACATTCCGCAACACTAGATCAGAACAATAAGTCAAATGTCAAAAGCAATACTGATTTGAATGCGTTTTTCGGGTTATTTATTCTTCTGATTTAAAAACGCCCATGTTCGAAGGAGACATCCGTCGGTCAGTCAACAATTTACATATAGGCTGTGGCACCATTTTGCCTATCTCGATAAAAAACTATCGATTCTTACCTGGAAAGTAGGACAGCTGATTTTTTGCATACAAAATGCTTAAACAATAGGTAATTCAAAACCACTGTATGGACATCCGTTGCGGATTGCGAATTGGCATTAAAATGCTTTTTTGTATGGGAAGCCGTTTTGTTATTAGAATTACTAAAGTGACTTCAACGTGTTGTAAATAACGTAAACAGGATTATACATGGCATTTGTTCTGCTTAATAGTTACTAATGTATGTTCTGCCAAGAGGAGACGACAGTTTGTCGTGAAAGTATTAAACACCTCGGCAGAAAATAAAACCAGAAATAAGTAATACATATAATAACACCAGTTGAAATACCAACACCAACAAACCCGTTTAGCATACAGCAGTTTAGCGAAATATTTGCCCCACGGTGAATAACACTATGTTCAACAGGCTCCGGACCCTTTAAATCTATGCCTGGTTATATCTTTTACCGTTTTGAGTGTTTTAAACTAGCCTTGCAAAGTATTATGTTAATGTCATGTGAACGAGTCACTTATTCAACATAAGACACAAATCATGGAATATTTAATCGATTTTTGTCATTTAAAACTACTTCGACTCCTGTTCGAGTCATCATAAGGTGGTTATTGCAGATTTCTTGAATAGAAAACTGAAGTTAAGGGATAATTTTTCATATTTTTCAGTATACTTTTCTGCTGTAACATGTAATAAATAAACAATCAACAATAGATATCCCCTCGATAGTTTTTATTTTTATGCACCCGCCATTCGAAGAATGGTGGAAAGGGCATATAGTGTTGCCCCTGTCCGTCCGTCCGTTCGTTCGTCCGTCCGTGTGTCCGAAACATAAATGCAGGCAATGAATTTCTTATTTCTGGATGGCTTTTGAAATTGTTTTGTGGAAATGTTAACCATCATGAGACGATAAGTCACGCGTAAAACCCAGGTCCGTACCTCTAAGGTCAAGGTCATACTTAGAGGTCAAATGTGAAAACGGGGCCCGAAACTTAAACGCAGTCAATAACTTTCTTATTTCTGAATAGATTTAGAATTTAGAATTTACTGATAGAAATATTCATCATCATGATACAATGTGTCACACACAAAACCAATGTCCATACCCTCATGGTAATGGTCGTATTTAGAGGTCAAAAATAACAAAAATGGGTAAAAAACTTAAACACGGTCAATAACTTTCTTATTTCTTGATGGATTTTGAAATTACTTTGCTGAAATATTCACCATCGTGAGACAATATGTCGCTTGCAAAACCCAGGTCTGTACTTCCAAGGTCAAGGTCGTACTAAGAGGTCAAATGTCAAGAAACAAAGGCCCAAAGCACAGTCAGTAACTTTCCTATTTATGTATGGGTTTTGAATTACTTTGCAGAAATGTTTATTATGATTTGTCGATGTATCATACGCAAAACGCATGGTCATACCTCCAAGGTCATACTTAGAGGTCAAATGTCAAAAAACTTTCTATGGATTAATACTGGCACTAATATATTTTCAGGCGGGGGCATCAGTGTCCTATGAACTACTAGTTTTATTTTATTTTTATTTATTTATTTTTTTCATTTAATTCTTTTTATACTTTTTGTTCAACTTTCATTTTTAAATAGGTTATTTGGTTTTGGTTGTTACTTTTTATTTTACATTTTGCCCTCCATAAGCATATTTCCTTACGAAATGTTTGTAAAGCTTGTAAAAGCGTCAGCAATTTTACTGTAAGTAAAATGAAACATGTAATTTTTTTAACATAAATGGCGTTACAAAATATACCCAACAATAAACCCAAATTAAACAGCCAAAAGTAATACGGAATCAACCAATTCATAAAAAAATATGATTTCATCAAAGAAAATTTGATCCTTTGAAAAAATAATTGTGATGTTGTAAGGAGCACCACATAAAATATATCACTTCACTTTTCTAAATAATTTATATTGCACATATACACAGCAGCAGTATAATAAATCTTAAGTATAAAGATATGTTTGATGGTTAATGAGGCAAAACATAAAATACCACTACATATGTGAATACGCTGAAAAAATACCAAACACTTTTACAATTCATATATTAAATTCTGGCATATTTTAAACTGTGTTTCATACCAATGTATCAATAAATACATTTACACAACATCGTTATAAAGATTACAAATGTTTCCGTATAGTTTGACCTTTATTTTGAATTCCCTTGTATACGCCGGCTTTGATTTTAGCTTTGTCTTAGTTGCTCAGTAATTGCAAAAAAATGAAAGACAAAAAAGCATAGATCTATATTTATAGAACATCAAAAATCAAAATAGAAATAAAATATCTTTTTTTATAGAGTCTGACTACTTTTTAAATGCATTGCCTTTTTATATACAACTGGATTATTTATTATAGTAGCTCAATAATTCCAAAAAGATAATTCTATCACTATATTTACAAGAACCTCAGCTCAGATGTGAAAGAAGTATTTCTTTATATTTTGCCTTTAATAGTCATTGCTCCTTATACACGAACTCCTATTGGCATGGGAAGCAAGATAACTTTTGGAGGAATTGCTCTTTGTGGCTCAAACGATGCAAAGCTATAAGTTTGTTGGAATACTATAGGCTATTCGTCATCTTTACAATACACAAGAATTTGTTTAAGTGATACCAATAAATTTTAGATATATTTGCAATCCTGGTCCGTAAAACATTGACTGTGAGTAAGTGAAACTATTAAATGAGTTATATAAAAAAGTTTGTGTTAGAACTTTATTTCGAAAGGGATATTGGTTGCATCGGTATTTTGATAAAAATACATCTAATCCAATATCTACCTTCTGTCGTGGTTTATTTATGTTATGGTTTGTCTTTGGGTGTTTGTGTCGCTTATGCTGTTTTATTTTGGATAGCCTATTGGCTATTTTGTGTGAAAATAACTGTCCTGTTGTCTTTCCGCTACAGATGTTTCCATTAGGGTCTGTTGTCTCATGTTTGTGTTTCTTTCCCTTTGCTTTCTCTGATGAGAACTGTGGGGTGATTGTGTCGATTCCTGATCATTGCATCCACTTCTATTTAGCAACGTGGAAACCTGGTTACAGAAATTTTACATAACCATAGTTTTGTTTTATATGAATAGATACCTGAAACTAATTGCCATGAAGTTTTAATGAAAACGAATTAAGTGACTGATTGAGTGAGTAATAAGTAAGTTCCTTAAACTTATTTCAATAATCTAACGCAGTTTTTTTATTTAGAGTGGGTTGCTTGTTTGGTTAGACCAATCTTCCACGAGACCCTCCATTAATCATACAATGTCAACAGCTACCAACAAACAAAATATGGTTATAAACAAATGAAACGTATGCATCAGAAAAATGACAGTAATTCATTTATAAAAATTTAAAAAATAGCAATTTTGCTAAAATAGATCCCTGTGGTACTCCGCATTTTATAATACCTCTTTCTCTCGTTTTGTTGTTTACCGAATTTACATTTAAATTGGCCAGTTGGTAAAAACTTACACTGCATAAACTCTTTCTATGTCAGTAGTTCTAATACAAATCTGAGTTCGGCTCTTTTCAAGCGATTTCATTTTTTAGCCAGTCGTGTCAAATTCAATGCCGCTTAAAGTCTCTATTTTGCATGGGAATTAAAAATTGCTTTATGACGTTGACGGACAGATGTGCCACTGTATACGTACACAATTATAGGGCGGCCATTTAAAAGTTTACGGAATTGTTCACAAAAATAGGTTAGCAAGACCTATTCAAATGGCAGCCATATTGGGGAAAAAAATCTCACCGCTTTTGGCGATTATATGATTCTAGAACAGTTATCAATTGTGTGTGAGGAAATGGTCTTGTTTAGTCGTCATATATACAAATGAGACTAAAGAAAACTTTATTTTTTTCTTGCTACGTAGAGTACACAATTTTGATTGCATCAAGCGAAAATATATGTCATCAAAATGATAAGGGAATACGATTAATCAATAGAACGGACACACTTCAACCCCTGAACGCTGTTTTTGTTTCAATATGTTAACGCATAATTGAGATGTTATCGGATTTTTGAGACTCATACACTAATATTGCATTTACGGACTACTATACCTTTTTATCTATGACGACGTTATGCAATCCAGAGAAGTTGTCCATTCAGTGGTTTCATATGTAGCATAGATTTAACTTCAAAGGTAAATCATCAAAAACTGTCCTACTTTCCAGGTAACCATTTTCGAAAAAAAATATCCTCTGGGCCCCTGCCTAATAATTGACTCGAACGATAATCATGTTACCGGTAAGTACCTTCTTATTGGTCTCAAACCACCTGCCAAACAGCGTAGGTTTATCGTGTGTCACATGAAATAGTTAAAAGTGTTTTTGTTTGTTTCTTTGTTTGTTTTTGGAGTTTAAAATGCCAAGTCAACCCTATTTTAGATCATTTTAGAGCCGGTCAGTTTTCCTATCAAAACTTTTCCACATAAGTGGTTAACCAGTACAGTGCATTGTTTTCGCCAGAAACTGACAACTGCCCTTCTTGAATCAGCGGAAGGGAGAGAATGACCGTAGAGAAAATAGTTCATGATCAATTTCCACGAAAGAATGTTGCCGACCCCGGCAGGTATCGAACCCACGTCCTCCTGATCACCAGTCAGACGCGCAACCGACTGGGTTACCGAGGTCGGCAGGTAAAAGGTGTACCTGATAAAATAGGTAAACCATGTACCACCTGAAATAGGTCAGGCTACTGAGCAAGAAAAAAAAAACAGATAAACTTCAATAACCATCTTAAGAAAGAGGGTCATTAAGGATATCGCACGAAACCAAAAAAAAACCCTGCACACCCTCAACCCCCCCCTCACCCCCACCACCCTCCCCCACCCCCCACACACACAAAGCATCACGTGAACAAGCCCGTGAAATGAAGACCCCCGTAACCCCAATTCATATAGAGAAAACTGGGGTTCCGGGGGTATACATTACTTTTCTTATTTCAGCTCCAAGACATAGGTTGTTGGTACTCGTTAGAACCGCCTCAATGAGGCGGTTCTAACAGGTTCCCACAACCTATGTTTGAGCATTTATAAGAAAAATATCATGGATTTTTATCAGACAAGTAGCCATTTTGGAGATATGAAAAAATGTATTATGTCGCACTAGTAAGTTATCACAATGAGATTGATGGTCTTTAAGGATATCACACAAAACCAAAAAAAAGACCTGTACCTCCCCCCCCCCCACACACACACAAAAGAAAAAAAATGACATGTGAACAAAATATTGTAAGAAACAGAAAGGGAACAATAGTCATGTAATGGTAAGCAGAAAGGCTACTGCGGAGGGATGGGGAACTTCGAATCTGGATAATCTTCTTCAGATTATAAGAATCGTATAATCCTTTCCACTACCATAGCGTATTAATGCGTGATTGCTGCCAAAAACATTTTGAACGACCCTTATTCTTTCGCATATTCAACCAGACTTTTGCCAAGGGTGTTTTTGAATAGGGAATTCCAACAACTATTCACAGCCTGCATATCAATCCTCTAAGAGATACTGGAACAGGATCCAGAGGCTTCCAAACCTGGCAAAAAGTCGAAAAAATAGCCTCTGAAATTGCCATTCTGCCCCATGCTCTTTGAGACGGCGTGCTGTCTGTACGAAACAAGTGCGATCACAATAAAGACATGTCGAGGATAGGTACGAAAGAGAATAAGTACATAAGGGAAAAAGATAGTAATAGAGAGAAAAATGAGGTAGAGAAAAACGAAAAAAAAAAAAAGGTCCGTGCGCATGTTTTAGCATAGCGTGACCCCTGCGCCATGACCTATGACATCATCAGAAAGATTATTTTCACATACCGGACAGTACATGTTGTCTCCTATTGAAAATAGGCTAGACAAGGCTAAATGACCCAATAGATCGGGTTCTTGGGCAAAATGCTCTCTCCTACCCCCATTTTAGGCATGATTTCAAAAATGCCCGGCAGTCCTTAGGATATGGCGAGAAAGTGAAAATCACTGTAAACTGCCCCGATTTCCTCATATTTCGACAAAATATGTCAGAAATAAAGATTTCAAGTTTAAAATTGCTAGTTCCGCTGCTCTAAATAACTTCACCATATCCTTTCCACTACCATAGAGTATTAAGGCGTAATAGACAGATAAACTTCAATAACCATCTTAAGAAAGAGGGTCATTAAGGATATCGCACGAAACCACAAAAAAACTTGCACACCCTCAACCCCCCCCCCCTCATCCCCCCCCCACACACACACACAAAGCATCACGTGAACAAGCCCGTGAAATGAAGACCCCCGTAACCCCAATTCATATAGAGAAAACTGGGGTTCCGGGGGTATACATTATTTTTCTTATTTCAGCTCCAAGACATAGGTTGTGGGTACTCGTTAGAACCGCCTCAATGAGGCGGTTCTAACGAGTTACCGCAACCTATGTTTGAGCATTTATAAGAAAAATATCATGGATTTTTATCAGACAAGTAGCCATTTTGGAGATATGAAAAAATGTATTATGTCGCACGAGTAAGTTATCATAATGAGATTGATGGTCTTTAAGGATATCACACGAAACCAAAAAAAAAAACCTGCACCCCCCCCCCCCCTCCCCACACACACACAAAAGAAAAAAAATGTACATGTGAACAAAATATTGTAAGAAACTGAAAGGGAACGATAGTCATGTGATGGTAAGCAGAAAGGCTACTGCGGAGAAATGGGGGACTTCAAATCTGGATAATCTTCTTCAGATTATAAGAATCTTATAATCCTTTCCACTACCATAGCGTATTAATGCGTGATTGCTGCCAAAAACATTTTGAACGACCCTTATTCTTTCGCATATTCAACCAGACTTTTGACAAGGGTGTTTTTGAATAGGGAATTCCAACAACTATTCACAGCCTGCATATCAATCCTCTAAGAGATACTGGAACAGGATCCAGAGGCTTCCAAACCTGGCAAAAAGTCGAAAAAATAGCCTCTGAAATTGCCATTCTGCCCCATGTTCTTTGAGACGGCGTGCTGTCTGTACGAAACAAGTGCGGTCACAATAAAGACATGTCGAGGATAGGTACGAAAGAGAATAAAGTACATAAGGGAAAAAGATAGTAATAGAGAGAAAAATAAGGTAGAGAAAAACGAAAAAAAAAAAAAAAGGTCCGTGCGCATGTTTTAGCATAGCGTGACCCCTGCGCCATGACCTATGACATCATCAGAAAGATTATTTTCACATACCGGACAGTACATGTTGTCTCCTATTGAAAATAGGCTAGACAAGGCTAAATGACCCAATAGATCGGGTTCTGGGGCAAAATGCTCTCCCCTACCCCCATTTTAGTCATGATTTCAAAAATGCCCGGCAGTCCTTAGGATATGGTGAGAAAGTGAAAATCCCTGTAAACTGCCCCGATTTCCTCATATTTCGACAAAATATGTCGAAAATAAAGATTTCAAGTTTAAAATTGCTAGTTCCGCTGCTCTAAATATCTTCACCATATCCTTCCACTACCATAGCGTATTAAGGCGTAATTGCTGCCAAAAGCATTTTGAACGACCCTCATTCTTTCGCATATTCCACCAGACTTTTGGCAAGGGTGTTTTTGAATAGGGTATTCCAACAACTATTCACAGCCTGCATATCAATCCTCTAAGAGATACTGGAACAGGATCCAGAGGCTTCCAAACCTGGCAAAAAGTCGAAAAAAATAGCCTCTGAAATTGCCATTCTGCCCCATGCTCTTTGAGACGGCGTGCTGTCTGTACGAAACAAGTGCGGTCACAATAAAGACATGTCGAGGATAGATACGAAAGAGAGTAAAGTACATAAGGGAAAAAGATAGTAATAGAGAGAAAAATAAGGTAGAGAAAAACGAAAAAAAAAAAAAAAAAAAAAAAAAAAAAAAATGCCCGTGCACACATTTTAGCATAGCGTGACCCCTGCGCCATAATCTATGACATCATCAGAAAGATGGTTTTCTCATACCGGACAGTACATTTGGACTCCTATTGAAAATGGGCTAGACAAGGCTAAATGGCCCAATAGATCGGGTTCTAGGGCGAAATGTTCTCGCCTACCCCCATTTTAGTCATGATTTCAAAAATGCCCGGCAGTCCTAAGGATATAGGTGTGAGGGGTGGATGGAAAAATCCGTCCCGAGGGTCACTGTCCGGCATCATGAGGCTTGCCGAGTAATGCTTAACAGTGATCCCGAGGGACGATTTTTTTATCCATCCCTCAGACCCATGTATGATTCTTTTTCTTGCAAACCTTCCATTTCTGAGCCCGGATTTTTAATGCTGCTGTCACTTCGGTTACCGACGACCGCCATATCGTGATGCCTCTACAGGAATGTTTAGTGACGTCACGTAAGGTGCTGTGACGCCAACCTTAACGGCGGCGCATATGAGGTCGTATTCAACCATTGTATTTATCAAACACGCGAGAGTATTCGATTCTGGGTAAGAACACCAGGGTTAGAACAGAATTTCTATCCCAAGCTAAAACATTGGATTTCCTTATCTGGTGTGCAAGAAAGTATGTCTCATGTGTTCATTATGCATTTGCAAAAATGCAATTGACCAAAACGGAACAGTGTGTGTGTGAATTCGGGTTTAACGTCGCTTTCAACAATTTTTCAGTCATATCACGATGGTGTCTGGTTGCGACAGGGAGCTCAATGCTCACGTTTATAGTGCTGCCTCACTGAAGTATCATGTCCCAGACACATTACATGATACCACACCCAGTCACATTATCCTGACACTGGATCGACCAGTCCTAGCTCTACCCCGTAAATCTGAGTGCCACACGAGGAGCAGCTAGTACCATTTTTAACGACTTTGGTATGTCGCGGCCCGGGATCGAACCCGAGACCTCCCGTTCCCCGGAGCGGACACTCTACCAACTGAGCTATCGGGGCCGGTCCAAAACGGAACAAAAACCTAGCATTAGAGTTTCATGAGATTATAAGAATCTTATATGGGTGTGAGGGGTGGATGGAAAAATCCGTTCCGAGGGTCACTGTCCGGCATCACGAGGCTTGCCGAGTGATGCCGGACAGTGATCCCTAGGGACGGATTTTTCTATCCACCCCTCACACCCATATAGGATTCTTTTTCTTGCATACCTTCCATTTCTATGCGAATTTTTAATGCTGCTGTCACTTCGGTTACCGACGTCCGCCATTTTGTGATGACACAACAGGAATGTTTGGTGACGTCACGCATGACGACACCGCGCATGAGGTTGTAATCAACCAGTGCATTTATCACACATGCGATTATATTCGATTTGGGGTCGGAACACCAGGGTCAGAACGTAAATTTCTATCCCAGGGTAAAATCACGGATTTCCTTGTCTGGTGTGCAAGAAATTATATTTGCAGTGTTCCTAAAACATAATGCCTGGGTCAAGAGATTGAAATGATGCCTTACAGAAAACAGACAAAGATATTCCAGGATTATTTATCATGTCGATTTCATATAGTTGTAATTCTAGGCATAATTTCGGTCCTTCTTTCGAAAGACAAAATGAGTGTCACGTGAGCAACAATATACAGGACACATAGCATACATAGACGCTCTAAATAAGGTAAAATTTGGGCCGCGTCAAGCGAAAAGGATCTTCGAACATGTGCGTTAAGCAAAGTCTCAAATGAGCCTGAATACAACCTTGGCCAAATCTACTCCCTTCGCTGATTGTTTGAAGAAGCTTAAGACATATAACCTCCATATAGCGCACAGCTAAGAGCGGTCAATGCATTAATGTACAGGCTAATTGGCGTTCCCGCTGGGCACACAAAATAGAAGTGAAGGCAACTATCAGGAATCAATACAATTAATCCACACCACCCATCAGAGACACCGAAGGGAAAGCCCGAAAGCCACATTTGTTTAGCGCGTCCCATTGCCCCAATAACAAAATTGCGTGTTCGTATGTTTTATCTAACGTTTACCCGATCCAATATCAATCAAAGCACTGAGAGTGCTGATGGGGCTATAGCTTGTGATCAATGGATAGGGTTAGGTAATTTTAGCGTCTGGTTGGTATTTTAAATCAGACTCATAAACAATATGTTTTTAAATAAAATCCAATGAAGATAGCAGTTTGAAGCTATTCTGGGCCAGAAGTCCTGTTAACGCAACAAAAGCCATTTTGAAATTCTGTTGAAACATTAGTTTTGATCTTTGGATTTCAAAAATGGGCCTTGCTTTGTTTACGTTACACGTTAGAGCGATATAACGTTGTCCCAGTGAACGCACCATTTTTAAGTGTTGCAGAACAGACGTTATCGTTGTAACAACGTTTTGAACTAGCCGCCATGCCCTTATAGTTTAACGGTCACATCTGAAGAGGTGATGCGGAGTTGTGGGGCGTTTTCGAAAAAATGCAAGAATGACGACAATGTATGTTTATTTCATTGCAATAACATTTGTTTCGTCCCTCGAAGATATTCAGACAGTTTCTTCGGCATCCTGCAAATGTTATTCATGAAACACTATGGCTGATCCCTTTAATTGTTCAAATGGGGCTTGAATATATTGGAAGGTGGCTTATGAGGCCTACTTTGGCGAAACTAGCTAATCAGGTCTAGAAAATTTGACCACTCGATGTTTTAATTCCTTTCCAGAGCATAAACCTTTACAGAAGACATATACATGTACTGCGCCTGATATAAAGGGACTGTTTGTTCACCGATTGTTTTTTTTTTTTCACTGTTGTTCTTGTTTCTTTTAATTATTTTAAATTTTTTGAAAAAAAAAAAAAAGTTTATATGTCTTAATCGTTACTAGCAAATATTCAAGCTGAATACATTTATATTGGTTTGTAACGACCAAGTCAAAGCTTTTTATGTCATTTTTGGGCTGGTCAGTTTCCCTAGCCACACTTCTCCTACGTAAACGGTAAACCAGTACAGTGCACATTCTTTCACCAGAAACTTCCAGCCGGCCTCGGTAGCTCAGTCGGATGCGCGTCTGACTAGTGATCAGAGAGACGCGGGTTCGATATCTGCCGGGGTCGGCAACATTATTTCGTGGAGATTGATCATGTAATATTTTCTACGGTCATTTTTTCCCTTGCGCTGATGCAAGAAGGACATTTGTCAGTCTCTGTCGAAAGAATGTGCACTGTACTGGCTAACCGCTTTCGTATAACCTGTCCAGGAAAAGTGTTGATAGGTAAACTGAGCGGCTCAAAAATGACCTAAATAGTGTTGACTGGGCCTTTAACACCAATACAAACAACTTAACAAGAAACTTCCAACTGTCCGTCGTGAATCAGCAAACGGGAGATAATCACTGTGGAAAAGATTTCATGATCGATCTCAAAGAAACATGTTGCCGACCCCGGCTGGTATCGAACCCGCGTCCTCCTGATCATTTGTCAGTCGCGCATCCGACCGAGCTACCGAAGCCGTTCACATGCCTAGGGGGCTATCACTTAACCATTAGGTCTCTGAAAACAAACATACTTCCTCGTTATTAATATAAACATCCCCATTAACCCATGTATACCTAGCAGCCTTTTGTGGGGACATTTGCAAACATTGCAGACCAAGATCAGACGCCGCAACACCTGGTGTCTCATCTGTGTCTAAACAATATGCTGAAAGTACATACAATTTTTGCAAAATTTACTACTAACAATACAAACCTTGCTCCCCTACAATTGGACCTGGAACACTCCAAACTTCTTAACTGGGATATATAAATTGTCGTATGTGGGTTAATGCCACAAAGAATTACATAATCAACCCACACTGCGTACTTTTAACCCATTTTATACTGAATGGAATCATGAACCTTATATCATCATGAAACGAGTCCATTTCAAAATTTAGGGATGTCTGGCTTTGGCTTCTTTAAAATTTATCTGGAAAATGCGGAACCTTGCGCAAACATGCAGTGTATGCCCTAATGAGACTCCGCGTTCTACGGTATCTGATCTGGGCCTGTGCTGTTTGCCAGTTGCCAGTTTTAGGATTTCCGGTACAAAATGAGCTGTAAAATGGGTTAATTGAACTGATCTTTTAAAAGACGCTGAATGGCGTATTTATTTACGTTTTTTTACACGGAGAATCCCACACTGAATCCCTGTCACGGTAAACTTTATGGATAAATTTATAAAACATTCAAGTTATAATATTTATTTCCATTGGCTATTTCATTTTATGAGGAACTTTTGAAACCGTTTCGAATATTGCGCTAAATTTTTTCACGGTGTCTCTTGTTGGTTATTAGCGACGTTATATGATAAATAGAGGATATTACACGAGTGGTCATTTCATATGAAATCTATGAAACGAGCCTTCGGAGAGTTTTATAAATTTCATATGAAATGACCACGAGTGTAAGATTCTGTTTATCATACGACCACTTTAAACTGGATTTTATCACCATTAAATCTGACAATTTTTTAAACGAAAAATGCATGGTTGACATGGACGTCGTCATGACGTCACTTAATCCCGCCAAAGTGTTATTATACGTGTGGTCTTACGATTTTTATTACCCGACGTTATCCACTGATTATCAACGACGTCATAAGACAAATAGAGGATGTTTACTTTTTTGAGGTGGATACCAAATATATTTCATCGAGTGTGTTGAAAATATCCAAATTTGGATGTTTTCAACACACGAGATGAAATAGTGTTGGTATCCGTCTAAAAAAAAGAGTAAATTTTCTTTTTATTTTAAAATTTTATACGGATATTTACGGCAACTGATCAATCGTATATTACATCACAATTTTTATCTGGATATCACGTCACAACTGTCAATTTCAAAACATAAACAGACGCCATTTTGAATACGGCATATTTACAGCTCAAAGAGCGCTTTTAAAGGTATTTTACAGAATTATTTTATCGATAATATGCAAATGTTGGCAAGAAAAAGTAGTCCGGGCTGCTGCTGTGAAAATAACAAGGACATGTTATTTTTCACAGAGTGAAAATATCATGTGAAAATATCATTTTTATTTGTTTCAGATATGCATTGATTTCACTGCAGAGTATAAAATAAATGACGTTATCAATTAAATAAAAGCGAATTTATATGATTTGTTTGTTTGATTTGAGGTTTAACGTCCCCGTCAACACTGTAAAAGTCATTTTGGAGACGTTGCTTTCAATTTTGTGCGACTTTTACCTGACATTGAGATGAAATGACATCTCAAGCCCTGTCGCCCAATGAAACATATAGGATTTATTAGCATGGACGGTCCGCCTCGCACCGTGGTTCCTGGACAGGCTGAGATCCTCTAAGCGGTTTACCAGTACTAGTGTGCAGGCCGGATTCAGCTCTGCGTGGAAGAATCATGCAGCCAATATATTTCTTCAAGCCCCTATGGGCGGGGGCTTACGAATTTAGATGATAAATAGAGTTGTCTCACCGTTGTCTTACCTCTGTGGTTCTTTGATTTTTGTGTTCACGGAGATGTTGCACTGATGATTTAGGAGGCCTTCATGCGGGCTGAACAAATTATTTGTCTAAATCGCGACGGAAGTAAGCGCGAGGATTGTGGCCACGTAAAAATCGATTTAAGCCCCCCCCCCCCCCCCCCCCCAGTGGAAATCTTCCACTGACCGTTCCAAGGCCGCTCTTCTGTGGCGATTTATTTATGTTGTTGTTTGTTACTTACTGTGTGTATCACTTTTAAGTTTGGATGGCCATATGGCCATTTTGTGGGAAAGTAACTGTCCTTATGGCCTTCCTTTGTTTAGGTTTCCATTATGGTCTGGTCGCTTATTGTTTGTATTTCTTTCCCTTTGGTGTCTTTTATGGGTGGAGTAAGTTAATTGTATCAATTCCTGATCTTTGTTTTACTTCTACTTTATTCAGTTTCCTATTTGAAATATGGGATTTAAAAAGTAGAAGTAAATCAAAGATCAGGAATCGATACAATTAACTTACTCCACCAATCAACCACCGGATGGGCGCGATTTTGAAAGCGCTGTCTATAATTTTGAAAATAAAAGGTAGAAGTGTTTCAGTGAAAAAAAAAAAACCCACTAAAATGTGTGATTAAAAATAAAGCAAAACGTACTTCCAATTCAATGGCCATGTCTATGTTTTCTTTGTTTCAACGTTACGTATTCTGAACGTCTGTTCATATTTTCCCAGACGCAATGCGATGACGTCACGAATAACGTCGACTTGACTGAAACTTTCCCGCGTTTGAATATAACGATTTCACTGCACAAGCTGTATCTTGTATCCTCTTCAAAAAGTAGTTCCAGCTAAAGAGATTTAACTCCCCGGCTAAGAGGAAATATTTCTTCTTATACCAGGTTTATGTCTGGTAGAAATCATAGGATTTCTCTGTTATGCAAGTAATATATAGAATAAATTTAAATTCAAAAACCGTAAAACTACAATGGCTCTTAGACCGAGTAATCGTTTACCATTGCAAAATCAAACGTGTCTGCTGTCCCTAAGGAATTATTCCTTTAGTTACTAAATATGTTCTGTGAAAGGGTTATCCTTTGGAAGCAAGAAATACACTGCAGAACAGAAAAGTATAGAGTTTTCAAGTTTTCCTGGACCACAGCTGCCAGTTTCTACGGAACCCGGGAAGGGACATGTATTTTTTTAAGATGTTGTGCGGACAAGATATTATGTTGTGCGAACAAGATAATATCTGAGGCGCACAAGATACTATGTTGTGCAAACAAGATAAAAGGTTTTGCGCACAAGATATTATGTTGTCCGCACAAGACATACGTTGTGCAAACAAGATAATATCCTGTGCACACAAGATATTAAGTTGTGCGAACAAAATATTATCTTGTGTGCACAGGATAATAACTTGTTCGCACAACATATTAAAGTCAAAGCGCCAAAGGCACCGAAATGACAGATTCTAAGAGAAAATCCTAACAATGTGAAAACTTACAGAAATCCTTTCTAAAAAGACCTTGAAATTTAGACAAGTAGTTCTGCAAATTCCATTATAAGCTATGTTTGCAGATATCTATACACCGGTGGTATAATGAAATACCATTCGATGTTTCAAATTTTGGAAAGAAACTATTTACGTTTTCAAAACCAAACATTTAAATTCAAGTTGTAACAATGCTACTGTCCATAAGTAACAGTTTTTGTCTGGTCGGTTGTGGATACCTCTCCAGAAAGATACTCTATGGGAAAGAGATCGGAGATGAAAGGCTGGCTAGTCCTGTACATGGATTCCATTGGCTTGAAGAAAAGTTTGAGAAAGAACAGCACTATGAGCCCGCGCGTAATCCTGCTGGATAAGATATCCCGGATTATGAGCGTAAACAAATAAATGGAACCATGTAAGGCCGAAGCACTTGATTGATGTAACGTCTCGCTGTTCAGTTCACGTCTCAGCAATGATATTGGATGTTATTAATGACACTAAGCTGCGTCCGCTAACTGCATGCAATACCACGCCACACGATTACGCTTGTTCCACCCGATATGTCACGCTCTATGACGCACGCGTCGCCACGACATACCTTACACTTATACGTCGAAAAACCCGGAAACGACAATCGGCGTGATTCACGCTGAAGTGCGATTTGTCACTAAAACGCATATTACGTCAGTCGCTTAGACGCAAATTTACGTATTTCATGCACCAGCGTAAGTGTTCCGTACTGTGTCGACGCGTTAACTTTTGTCTCGACAGGGACGTCTAGCTCACAAACATGCATCGCATAAGGGCGACGAACAGTGTCAGTGCTTATTAGTCGGTAGTTGAGACCCCTTGTTTATCTACAGGTACAGTCTAGCAGCTGCCGGCGGAAATCTGTTTTGCATATGCGTCTGACGGATGAATCGATCTTGATGTACTGAAGTCGGTCTTCCGCTACGTTGACGTCCACTGGCGTCTTCTGTATATAGTAAGATGTCGGATTCCGGGACGTTTCGCCCCCAAACCATTTCCTCCCCTAGTCGTTTCGCCCCCAAGACGTTTCCTCCCTGGTCGTTTCCTCCCTAGTCGTTTCGCCCCCCTGGACGTTTCGTCCCACTAGTCGTTTCGCCCACTTTTTCCTGTAAAACTAAGTTATACTTTTATAAAAGGTGAGAAGAGGCAATTATTTAAGAAGCATCATCGCCCTGTCACGTCGCCTAAGGAAAACTTGTCCTTAGTTACCGGCCGTAACCGGCCCTTAAAAGTGGCCACTCGGAGAGATGTGACTAAGACTTGTTACACTAAAATCATTGAGGCTGTTTTCTTCAAAAACAGCCACCTTAACCTCACTTTATATAGAGAAAACTGAGGTTTACGGGGGTGTTCATTATTTTACTTATTTCCGTTCAAAGTCATGGGCGGTGGGTACTCGTTAGAATCCTCCCAATATAGCGGCATTAACAAGGACCCACAAACCATGTTTGCAATATTTAGCTTTACGAGTACTTTGTCTGGTCTGAATAAAAAATGTTATAACCAAAACAGAGTACAATTAACAAAAAATAATAAGAAAAAAATAAAGTAAACACCAACATTAAATCAAACACACGAACGTGTAACTTGAGTGATAAAGAAATCAATAAATCAGTCTTATCTGTCCCACATAGGCGATGCTCCCATCGCTCACACAGACACACATATCACAAGAAATAGAATGGCGGCGGCCATCTACTTCCTTCTGACATGCGATACACAAAACAGACATTATTCTACATCAGAAGACTTTGATAAACGTATTTGACGAATTCAAAGATGTATGATACTGGGATCTTTGGGCGAAGCTTATATATTCCTATCGTCGGCGTTTGAAAGATTTTCTAGAATTTAAAGATAAACCAATTGTGACAATTTTACCAACCGTTTTTCAACCGTTGCTTGCCGACACTGTTAAAGAACCAACCGACCAATTTAAAAACAATTGTTTTTTTCATAGAGCACGTGCTTTCGCACCTTACCATTAATCTTTGCTGACCGAGTCTGTTGACGAACCAACCGACCAATTTAAAACAAAAACCTGTCAAGGTGATTAAGCGATAATTTAAGACATTTAACTTTGAAAAGAGCACGTGTTTTCACACCTCGTCATTAATCGCATCAGTTGCGTGATTAACGTGTCAAATCAAATAAACAATGTGATTGACGGTATTGATCAAATACAGGTAATACGTATCATAATTTCATTTAAATTACATGTTCTTCTCTCACTCTTTCTCTCCCTTTTCTCTGTCACACATGGAGATAATAAATTTAGTATATATATATATATATATATATAAAATTAAGAAAATATTTTTTGGGGCGAAACGACTAGGGTTGGGGGGCGAAACGACTAGGGGCCAAAAAGGGAGGCGAAACGACTAGGGGGGAAACGACCAGGGAGGAAACGTCTTGGGGGCGAAACGTCTTGTTACCAGATGTCGCTCCAATAGACGATAGATCACACACATGTGGCACCCAAAATCAGAGTCATCGTCATCCGCTTTTCGATCCTTTTATGAAAAATGTTGCAATACGCTCTCAATGCTTTTTGAGAAAAAATTTCAGTTTATTCTTTTCTAGGCACGACCTTACATTAAATATCAAACCCTGAACATGTTGTTTCTATCCGTGGTGGTGTGAAGGTGGTGTACAGGATCGACGTGGCCGGACTGGTAACCAGATGTCACGGTTGATTGATTTAAACTTTATGGTGCCTAAGCGTGTTGTAACCATTCAGTTGTTTGGTTTCAGAATCAAAGCACTGAGAATGTTGGTGGGGTGCAGGTTGGGGTAATAGTCCAGGGCTGAGATTGAAACTGTTTCATTTAACTCTGAAATTCCAAACAAATAGTGAATATTTTGATAAGAAGCCGCGTTCTGCAGCGTCCGATCTTGTTCTACACTGTTTGCCACCCTCACCCTTTGATTCCAGGATAACCATCTTCAGTCTTATGCGGCCCCCGCCCATTCGAGCTTGAAGAAATAGATGGGCTGCATGATGCTTCCACGCAGAGCTGAACTCGACCGTACACGAGTACTGGTTAACCGCTTAGAGGATCTAAGCCTGCCCAGGCCGAGCGGTGCGAGCCCAACCGTCCATGCTTATAAACCCTATTCGTTCCAGTGGGTGACAGGGCTTGAGATGTCATTTCAGCTCAATGTCGGGTAAAAGTCCCACAAAATTGGAAGCAACGTCTCCAAAATAGCCTTCACATTGTTGACGGGGACGTTAAACCTCAAATCAAACAAACAAAATATTCAAGCTTTTGGAAAACCCTGATTGCGGCTATTTTCTACAAGAAAAATGGTTATTCTGACAAGTCAATGATAATCACGTAGACGTTAGTACTGAAGCGTTTTTCTTATTAGCAACTTCGGGTCGAATGCCAAACAATCAACCCAAACATATCTGCGTCGTTTGTCAGTGTTGGGTACATGTAAGTGTTGTCTGTAAAATTTGCACAAAAATCAAATGTTGGATCTGGCAAACAATGTAGACTCAGACCCAACGCCACAGAACACGATGCTGATCTTGTTCTACACTTTTTTTGAATTAGGTTGTACTAACATCTTAAGTTAAACGAATCAGTCCAAGTCTCCGTTCATGATAAGCCTGCATTCAGAGACAATCGGCATGAATGTTGTCAGTGCTTTGATTTATTCACTGTCTTGAGTTTCTGGAGTGCACTCGTCCGTCACTGAAGTTGGGCTAGTCCATCCTGCCAAATTTGGCACCTAGAATTATATCACAGGACCTACACTGTTTGCATAAGTATCTATACCATATTCAGGGTTGAAAGGGACATCCTTTTTTCCAGTTTCTTCACGCAAAGTCTAATATACACCTAAGTTGTAACCGACCTGAACTTGACCTCGAAATTCAGAAAACCAATTAAGCAGGCTGGTCTTTATGGATTAAATATTGACAACACTGTTAGAAAACAGTGTAAAACCTGACTAGACGGCTGAGCAGACGCCGCATTGATCTGGGTATATTTGCCAAACCCATCACATGATGCAGCTGATTCATATGAAATGCTGAATCGATTCTCTGAAAGGTAAGATAAAATCGTCAAGTCTTCTGCTTCAAACGTTTGTTTTGCGCTTATAGGATAACTAATACGCTTGTACAATTTTGATTCACTGCGCCAAACCGGACTATATTTTGTGCGGACTCATATTTCTATGGCGGTCAAAGCCGGAAGATAGCCAGAAGAAAGCCGGAACTACTTTAAAACCTGCAGGATAGCTCGAGATGACAGATTGAATCTGTCATTAAAAATCATGTCCCTTCCAGGTTTCCGTAAATTTCGGCTATAATATGATTAAATTATTAAAGGATGAATGAGTGAGGTATTTGTTAATTTATCAGTAAAACATATGATTTACGAACTTAGCACTGTCGCCTCGATAAGGCGACTCTGATGAAAACATGGAACAAACCATTTTTTTTTCAGAGAATACATAAAAGACAACCCTTACTTGTCTCCATTATTCTTAATGAACTGGCTGCTCTATGGTACACCCCAAATGGCTCGAACTACCCCTGTCCTGAACATAAGTTTACAACACGTAATCTGTTCGAAGTTCGATTGATAAGCCAGCAGAGCCAAGACAAATGAAACGGTGTCTTTTGGCGTGTCCGCATAACCTTGACTCAAATCAGCATAGAGGTATAATAACTCTTGTTACACATTATTAAAACACTCCTATTGAAATATATTGACCAAAGAATGAAAATCTTCAGATAAAAAATCCTGATATCTTTCATAATTCAGCTAAAACAACAACCATCCATGTTTTTGAGCAAAAATAAGAAAATATTGCATACCCATATAAACCTCAGTTTTATTATGTAAAAGTGGGGTTTAAGGGGGTTAAAATTATATAGGCGTTTTTGCGTGATGAGCCATTCCTCTACGTCCCTAGTTGGATTTGAACCGTGGATGCAAAGTCGCAACTTTGTTCGAAGAAACCATCTCAGTTGTCTCGGCTCAATATTGTTAATTCTGTTCTAAAAGGAAAGTGTCGGTTAATTACAGCTAAAGTATTGGACAGCGTTCATATTGATTTCTCTGGAAGCGACCTTCGCAATAACATCACTGGTTCCCACTCCCACATCCGGTTGTCCAGGTAACTGTAGCTGTCAGATGGCAAAGATCATGTGTACAGGCTTTGTACCTGGCAATGTGCCTGATAACGTAGAAACTGTTGTCTTGAAGAGGATTAATTCCGTGCAGCAGCTAACTCTTCGTAGACGTTTCTGTAGCGTTACCTGGAACAATGTGATCGACCTCACAATCATGCTTGTTGGCGAAGATCCTCCTGTCCTCAGCAACACTGACCTTGACTGTCTTTCTTACTAACTTGCTAATACTATCAGGTATCATGAATGTCTTTAACGTAACTTTTACTTTACAAACAAAGCATTCTCCAGTTTAATCAATGTGGCTAAAGCAGACCTCTCTGACATGGACATTGAAATGACTGTTCTAAGCAGCATGCTTTCTGTTGGAACAAACCTGCCAAAACTCACCCATCTTTATATTTCCAAGTCTTCAGTTGCTTTAGAACTTTTGACTTTTGATTTTTCTGAAGATAAAAGTTTGTGTAAAACTTTAACCACTCTTGTCATGAAGAACAGTAATTTGAAATATGTTACAGCTCCCAATGGATTTTGTGAATCTTTGAGGTTTGTTGATATGAGTGGAACAAATGACCTTGCAGCAATGATAAGAAAATCACCGTGTGTTGGCGGGCAATTCATCATGCTTCGGGTAGGCCCTTTCGATTCGGCTTCGACCGTATATGCTAATGAATTGATTACTTCCACAACTGGCGTGGAAATATCAAACTTTATCATATGACGTCGCGTCTGAGAGTGTAATAACGTCATGTAATATTTTCGATAATCCACTAGTGGATTAAATATGCAAATCAGCTAGATACGTCCCGTAACGTTACATGTACGACGTCCTTAATGACGTCGCGTTTACTAATGGCGGAATGTTGACATTTTTGTAAACAATCGTGAATAAAATACGCTTTTAATGTCATATGATAAATAGAATCTTGCATTCGTGCTCATGTATTATTAAATTTATTAAACTCGTTGAGAAAAAGGGATAAAATGCTCGGCAAAGCCTCGCATTTTATCCCTTTTCCTCAACTCGTTTAATAAATTCAATAATACATGAGCACTCATGTAAGATCCTCTATGTATTCTTTTGCTAGGCATTGGTATCAATGAATTAGCCCAGTACATTTAGCCGTAAATGACCCTTGACCCACAACTAATTCCTTGAGAAATGTTATCAGCAGTTTTAGTATCAGGAAGGTGTCCTGATCTATAGAAAAAAAAAGTCCTAAAAAAAATCCGTGGGGAAAGGGTATTTTTTGGGGGTGAAAAAAAACAAAATACGAAAAATGAAGAAAAATCACAAAAACCAGGCGTATGTTAAACAATTAATACTTGACTTCATTAAATCATCCAAAATGAATATTTCTATCTGGAGGAAAAATACTAAAAATTCTGAAGATAAAAGTTTTCTTTTAATTTTTTTTTGTATATTTTTTTTTGTGTGAAATTTCGAAAAACAAATATTAGCTTTTATAAAAAGCTTGAGTCTATGCTAAGCACACATTAATTTGTGTAGAACTAAAATGTGCCAGTTACCACAAAGTGTAAAAAAAAGTCACAGATATCAAATGAGGATTTCCAAATCTTGTCACCAATGTCACATAAAACAAAATTTTTGTTTTTTTTTCTCACTATATCAATTACAACTAATTGTACTACATGCCTACATTTACGGTTTCTTCATTTCGCATTCTAGTTTAAACTTTCATTTTACATTCTAGGTTAACGTCATGAAAAAACAATCTGCCAAGATTGCCGTCTAGAAATGAAAACATTAAGAATTGGATGTGGGAAGAACTAGATAAGGGAAAATATATGTTAATTTTGCAAGTGTGAGAGCAATCATGCATATCCATGTGATAAACTTTAGGCAGCTTTCGGGTATTGGCCGGGTTTCAATATGCAAGTGGGCGTTCCAGTATGACCAGAGTTGGGATGTCCTGGGGTAACCATATGGAAAATGAAAAGTAGAACCAGTCAACAGAATACCAGTCATGACCTTTCATTAAATGCTTCCGGAGCAAAAGCTATCATTAAGATTGTCTACACCCGTGGGCGTAGACAATAAAGGAAATTCGTTTAAAACAAGAAAAAATTAAGTGTATGAAGTTGCCTTGGAGTTTGGAGTATGGAGTTTGGAATTCGCTTTATTCCGTAGTAGTAAAGTATAGTAAAATATTAGTGAATGTTAGGCAAAATCGATATTCCAAGCTGCGAACCCCAAGCCAAGTTCACACACTCGAAAAAATTAATATCACTGACATATATCTTAAAAGTAAATCCATATCGGTACTTAACTTCATGAAATAATTAAAAATTGATAGTTTCTGTGCGCCAAAATAAATGATAAGTTATTTGGTGCACCAAAAGATATTTCTTTTTCTTTTTTTTTTCTTTTTTTTCTTTTTTTTTTTTTTTGGGTGGGGGGGGGGGGCGGCAAGGGAAAAAAAAGGAAAATCAAAAGCAAACACATCACGAAAACATGCCTATATTATTTTGACCCCCACTAACCCACTGTTATCTATTTGATAAACTTGGGGTTTAGGGGTTATATTCTTTTTTCAGCTCAAAAACATAGCTTCTGAGTTTGTTGATACTCAATAGAACTGCCTCATCTATGTTTTGAGCAGAAATAAGTGAGTGAGTGTGTTTGAGGTTTACATCCCACCAACAGCAAATGTCATATGCAGTGGTTTCAAAAACATTTCGGCATCTAGATTTCAAGGAAAGATAGGATTTGATTTTCAATGTTATCTGAATTTATCAAGCGTAGCAGGGGAATAATGTCTAAGGAAACGGGAAAATCCCCACTACCCGTCTATTGATGAAACCCCTGCATACAGAGACCGGACCTCGGTTTAAAGACTCGTCTGAGAGTCTAGCGAAGCCCTTGGATCGAACCCACGACTACTGGTTTATGAGGCTAGTAGCTTATCCACTACACCGTGGAGGCTTCTTTTAGCAGAAATAAGAAAAATAATGTACATGTACACCCCCTAAAACTCCCCACTGCCCCACCCAACCAGGTGTAAATGGGTAGCAGTGGTGTAAAAGTCAACTGCCTCGCCCTCGTGCACGTGAAAACATCCGGAATGAGTGTTCAAGATCGATATATTAAGCTTGAGGCTTTCATCGCAATCGAACTAAAATAAATTAGTATAAAGTAAAACTCCGGTAGGAGGGGGTTTCTATCGAGTACCCACGATATATGCTTTTGAGCAGACATTACGAAATACACCTAAACCAAAACATTGTCAACTGTTCAGCCCAAAAATGGAATTTTAAGATAAAAAAATGATGATAAAAACATAGATTGCGAAGCTCGACAGAACCGCCTGAACTTGGCGGTTCTACCGAGTACCCACAATCTATGTTTTTGACCTGATATAAGAAATTTAATATTTATCCATGTACTATATAAAAGTGGGGTTCGAGGGGTCAAAATTATATAGGCGTGCTTTTTTACCCCACCCATCTGGGCTTGGAGTAATAAATTGGGCTGCTAATGCTTCCGCACAGAACTGATACCAACCGCATATGAGTGCTGCTAAAGCGCTGAGAATATCCAGAAAAGTTGCTGCGAGTCAGCCTGTCCATGCATGTAAACCCTTTTGGATTCATTGGGCGGCAGGGATTGAGATGTCATTTCATCCCAATGTCAGGTAAAAGTCCCACAAACTTGGAAGCAACGTTTCGTTTTCGTGATGAATAAGAAAAAAACTCAGAATTTTTCTCTGGATTTGTTTTTTTTTTTTTTTTTTTTTTTTTGGGGGGGGGGGGGGAGGGGATGTGATCAAATCTTCCAATAGATTTGAATATGCGTGTTTTCGTTATGTTTTATATGACCCCAACTTTAAAAAAAGTTGGAGGGGCATATTGCTTCTGCATGGTTCGTTGAGAGTTTTGAAAGTTCATATATCGATTCTTCATGGAAAATTAGCAAACGCGTATTTTTTTCTTATCCGGATTATGCCCCTTTCAACCGTTATTGCCCTTTGATTTTTTTAATATAAAATCTTGTCAGCAAAATATCTCACAATCTATTGGAGCTAGAGCATTGTAAGTTGGTGACGAGTAGATGTCCTGATAAACTTTTGACTAAATTCCTAAAAATATTTTCTGGCTAATGGCCCTTTGTCACTTTGTGTACATTGTGGGCCTATGCTTTGTGATGCATAGTAAAACTTTAGAACCTTGTATGCCAGGGTTTTGAAATTTCATATATGGATTCCTCTTGGCAAATTAGCTGAAAGATATTTTTCTCATCCGGACTTTACCCCTTTTAAGGTTGTTTGAGTAAACCTTTGTGTTCACTCAGCTCAAAACAGTTATTGTGCGCAATGTTGGGAGACAAAATTTGTAAATCAATTTCAAGGGGGTACACCCCTATTATTTTTCCTGCCTGTTGAAAAGTCAGCGGCCAATTTCTATTGCAGTTAGTAGAAAGGACAGTGTTGCAATTGTTCTGATTGTGATTTTTGAGTGGTTGCTTCCATAAAGTCACACATAGCTATCAAAATCTTACGTGCGCCATGTTACCGGAATACACTGTATGCACGATATTAATTCATTTGATTCTGATGGCACAAATGTGCTTCCATACATTAAAATTTTGTCATGAGACATTGACAAATTGTATTTTCCGACCAAATTTTTTACAACTTGAACATAGGTCTTGTTTATCAATAGCATACAAGGAAAATATAAATGGCATGCATTAAAAATAGAATGTAGAAAGACTGCACTTTATCAATTTCTGACGTAAGTTTTGTTTTTGATGACGTCATTTGTTTGCGCGTGAGGAGGCTTACAGCCGGTAAAACAGTGTATGGTGCTGTAATCTGGCCATTACTTATTTAATGCTTTTTCTGCGGATTAAATCCTAATTTTCTCAGAACTGGCACGGATATGTTTTGAGGACTTCTTTTGGTAATTAATATAACATAGCCCTGTGTTTTGGTGTTAAAAGAATTTCTCAAGGAATTAGTTGGACCATAAAAATTAAAGTACCTCGCCTAAATTGCATTTTTCAGGAAATTTTCTCTCAGCATGGGAATTTCTTTTGAAACCAATTGATCCGGTTTCAGGTTTACGACCCGTTGATATATCAAGTAATAATATTGAATCTATGAACCAAAATGCCTTAACAGGTTGCCATGTCTTAGAGACAATAGACTTATCTCATAATAAACTTAGCTTGGTTTCATCGGTGTTATTTCAGAACAATACATCTTTATTATATGTTGACCTGACATCAAACAATCTTTCTAGTACTCCTATAGAAACATTTCTGTCCAATCCTCGTCTTGAAGAAATCTCGATAGCTAACAATTCCTTCACACAAATTCATTTCACCATAACGCATCTTGACAATCTAACAACTCTTGATGTCCGCTCAAATCAGATACAATTCTGGGTCGCAGAGTCAATGAATGCAATAGACACGCTATATAAGAAACAGACGGACGGAGTAACAATGACTTACATCCCCCAGTGGAATTCTTTCTACTGACCGTTCCAAGGCGGTTCTTCTGTTGCGGTTTATTTATGGTTGTTGTTTGTTACTACTCACTGTGTGTATCACTTGTGTTTTTTTTTTTATTTTGGATGGCCATTTGGCCATTTTGTGGGAAAGTAACTGTCCTTATGGCCATCCTTTGTTTATGTTTCCATTATGGTCTGGTTTGTGTTTCTTTCCCTTTGGTGTCTTTGATGGGTGGAGTAAGTTAATTGTATCGATTCCTGATCTTTGTTTTACTTTTACTTTACAATACAAGCGGGACTTTCAAGGATCTTCTAGAAGGGAATCCTTTCTCCTGTGACTGTAAGTCTCTGGACTTTCTACAATGGTTCGCCACATCACCGGTATTCACTACTGACAGACAGACATACCGTTGTACGTCACAGGGACGTTTCATATCTATGAATGATGCTGGGGTTGACACCGCTCAGGACGATTGTGAAAAGGACGCCCGTCGACGCAGGACTATATTACTATCAACTATCTTTTCTGTTGTGGGTATAGCCGTTATAGTGGCAGTTACCTTCAGCCTGTGTAAGAGATATAAACGAAAGAAGTTACAGAAGAAACTAACGGACCAATTAGTCTAATACAAGAGGAGGATACAGAATGCATGTTTCCGGTGTTTCTGTCTTACAGCAGTGAAGACGCTCCATTTGTTGCTCAGCATGTTCGAAAACCACTCCGGGTAAAATAAACACTTTCTTGATTATGCATATTTCATTAAATTACATTACGTTAATACGACTATTAAATTGTTGATATGCCGTTTTAATATTACATTTATATTCCTCTGAAGCAAATAAAGTAGAAGTGAAGGCAATGATCAGAAATCGATACAATTAACCCACAGCTCCCATCAGACATCAAACGGAAAGAAACACAAACATGATTCACCGAAAATAAAATGGATTCTTTTTTTTTTATTTTGGTAAGCCGCTTGGCCTTTTTTTTTTGAGAAAGTAGCTGTCCTTTTAGCTTTCCGCTTGTGGCGCGTTAACTACGGTAATGTTGTTTACTGCTTGTGCATCTTTCCCTTTGATGTTTCGCATTACGATAACACAATGTCTCCACCAATCGGGGCTTGAAGAAACAGATGGACTGCATGATGCTTCCACACATAGCTGAAACCGACCCGCACACGAGTACTGGTAAACCGCTTAGAGGATCTAAGTAGAAGTAAACCAAACACCAGGAATCGATACAATTAACTTACTCCACCCATCAAAGACACCAAAGGGAAAGAAACACAAACATGAAGCGACCAGACCATAATGGAAACCTAAACAAAGGATGGTCATAAGGACAGTTACATTCCCACAAAATGGCCAAATTGCCATCCAAAATGAAAAGACACAAGTGATACACACAGTGAGTTGTAACAAAAAACAACATAAATAAACCGCCACAGAAGAACCGCCTTGGAACGGTCAGTGGAAAGAATTCCACTGGGGGGGTGCTTAAATCGATTTTACGTGGCCACAATCCTCGGTCTTACTTCCGTCGCGATTTAGACAAATAATGTGTTCAGTCCGCATGAAGGCCTCCTAACTCATCAGTGCAACATCTCCGTGAACACAAATAATCAAAGAACCAAAGAGGTGAGACAACGGTGAGGACTCGATAGCAAAAAAAACCACTGAAATGCTGGAGCAAAAGAAAACCAACAGGTAGACTCCGATGGGCCCGACCAGAGACAGAGCATCAGGCACCAACCAACATTACCTTGAATTAGATCTCTCTAATTCTCAATAAGCCTTTACGTTAAAACCGTCATAGAATCTGAGGCCTGACCTACCGGCGTGCAATTAAAGAGGGAAGCAAACTTGCCAACCGTGATTGGGTTAGTTTAGTTTATACTAATTTATTTTAGTTCGATTGCGATGAAAGCTTTAAGCTTATTGAATCGCTCTCGAACA
Source organism: Lucinisca nassula (assembly GCA_963580285.1). Lineage (NCBI taxonomy): Eukaryota > Metazoa > Mollusca > Bivalvia > Lucinida > Lucinidae > Lucinisca > Lucinisca nassula. Next base: position 3,350,655 of record OY757023.1, on the reverse strand, counting down.
CTCATTCCGGGTGTTTTCACGCGCGCGCGAGAGAGAGGCAGGGGCTTTTACACCACTGCTACCCATTTACACCTGGGTGGAGTGGGGCAGTGTCATTACGTGACTTGCCCAAGGACACACCTCGATACCGGTGGCGGATTCGAACGCACAACCTCTCGATCATGAGTCGAACGCGCTAACCACTGCGCTATCGAGGCTGACACATTCTGATTGGGTTAACTACCATGCATGCCGTCTGTCGTATAACATCCATGTTGTACCCAGTCTTTTTATATCGAAGAATGATTTTACGAAATTGGGTGCTGAAGTCATTGCGGTTATATATTTTTCTGAATTTATATACTAAGTCACCATAAAATTCGGGTTCCGATAGACCTTGTTCAGAAGAGATTAAGTCCAATATTGAATTTTGAAATTAAATCAGAATGGCGTCTATAAAATTTTGAAAATGCTTTGCGTAGTTTATGGTACCGATAACCCTGATTTAGAAGTTTAGCCCTTAATAATTTATTACGAGTGTTGAAGTCAGATACATGACTACACACTCTCGCAAATCGAATTAATTGCGAAATATAAACGTGGTAGGATGGCACACGAGGAACATCACCATCCCAAAAAGGAAAATTTACAATCTCAAAATCAAAGTTTTCTCGTTTATCATAAATTTTGCACGAAACAAACCCATCTGCAATAGACAGATGTAAATCCAAAAACGGGGCCTTGGTATCAGAAGAATTTGTTTTATTTAACTGAAGTTCTGGGGGGTAAAACTGACTGATCAAACCATCGAAATGAGTATTATCAATATTAAATAAATCATCTAAATATCTAGAAGTGGAGCTGAAAGCTTCAATAATTTCAGATTGGTTATCAATGGAAAGCGTCAACATGAAAAGTAGAAGTAAAACAAAGATCAGGAATTGATACAATTAACTTACTCCACCCATAAAAGACACCAAAGGGAAAGAAATACAAACATTAAGCGACCAGACCATAATGGAAACCTAAACAAAGGAAGGCCATAAGGACAGTTACTTTCCCACAAAATGGCCATATGGCCATCCAAAATTAAAAGACACAAGTGATACACACAGTAAGTAACAAACAACAACATAAATAAATCGCCACAGAAGAGCCGCCTTGGAACGGTCAGTGGAAGATTTCCACCGGGGGGGTTAAATCGATTTTACGTGGCCACAATCCTCGCCCTTACTTCCGTCGCGATTTAGACAAATAATTTGTTCAGTCCGCATGAAGGCCTCCTAACTCATCAGTGCAACATCTCTGTGAACACAAAAAAATCAAAGAACCACAGAGGTGAGACAACGGTGAGGACTCGACAGCAAGAAACCACTGAAATGCTGGAGCAAAAGAAAACCAACAGTTAGACTCCGATGAGCCCGACCAGAGACAGAGCATCAGGCACCAACCAACATTATCTCTCTAATTTTCAATAAGCCTTTACGTTGGAGCCGTCATAGAATCTGAGGCCTGACCCACCGGCGTGCAATTAAAGAGGGAAGCAAAGTTGCCAACCGTGATTGGGTTAACTACCATGCATGCAGTCTGTCGTATAATATCCATGTTGTACCCAATCTTTTTATATCGAAGAATGATTTTACGAAATTGGGTGCTGAAGTCATTGCGGTTATATATTTTTCTGAATTTATATACTAAGTCACCATAAAATTCGGGTTCCGATAGACCTTGTTGCAGAAGAGATTTAAGTCCAATATTGAATTTTGAAATTAAATCAGAATGGCGTCTATAAAATTTTGAAAAGGCTTTGCGCAGTTTATCTTACCGATAACCCTGAGTAAGGAGTTTAGCCGTTAATAATTTATTACGAGTGTTGAAGTCAGTTACATGACTACACACTCTAGCAAATCGAATTAATTGCGAAATATAAACGCCATAGGATGGCGCACGAGGAACATCACTATCCAAAAAAGGAAAATTTACAATCTCAAAATCAAAGTCATCGCGTTTATCATAAATTTTGCACGAAACAAATCCATCTACAATAGATAGATGTAAATCCAAAAACGCGGCCTCGGTATCAGAAGAATTCGCTTTATTTAACTGAAGTTCTAGGGGGTAAATCTGACTGATCAAACCATCAAAATAGGTATTATCAATATTTAATAAATCATCTAAATATTTAGAATTAGAGCTAAAAGCTTCAATAATTTCAGATTGGTAATCAATGGAAAGCGACAAAATGAAGTCTCTTTCATAGCGATACAAGAACAGATCAGCCACAAGAGGTGCGCAATTAGTACCCATCGGAATACCCACAATTTGTCTAAGTTACTTAGTACCGAATCTAATATAAATATTGTCAAGTAGAAAGGTGAGGGCATCACACACTTTCTGACATGACCAAAGTGTATAATTCTTATGCTCTTTAGAAGTGAAAAATGCATTTCTGACATTACATGCAATATAGAGGGAATCTTCTCTGTGAAAAGTCCATTCAATTAAATCATTAAGCTTTTCTTTTATAAGATTATGATGACGTGTAGAGTAAAGAGTGGAAAAATCGTAAAATGACAGACTAGAAGCACGAAAACGTCTGGATTTCAATTTATTTAAAACCTCATTCGAATATTTTATAGACCAAAACAGATTTCTTCCTGATCTTTCAAAGACTTATTCAAAATATTTAATCAAATGCGTTTTAATAGCAGTAAGACAGGAAGTAGTGCAAGAGCTAGAATTTGCAATAAACTGCTTTGTAAGGTCTTTTATGACGTTTTGTAAACCAGTATAGCGTACGAAGCTTGTCTTGGCCTTCTGTAACACACACAGCAAACTTGGTGGCTGAATGACAAATATGTTCATCTACTATAGCTCTCTCTTCAGCTAAAGGCTGAAGTTCATAGGCCTTAGTACCACCAAGCTCCTGCTTAAGCGTGTTAACATAGTGGAGCCGTCACACAACGATAACGTTGTTAGCGGCCTTGTCTGCAGGGGCCAAAACAAACTTCTTATGAAATTCTTGAATACCTAATTTAAGATGACGTAAAGACGTTTTAGGCCTAGGAGGTAATAAGTTAGTGTTTTGAGAATAGAAAGAAATGCGTTTATTCACTAGTTTTAAAACGCTAAGTTTCCAGTCCTTAAGGGCTTTATGCTCAACATGCTCTCGCTTACACCATCGATTACCGAATTCGTTCATGGCAGCAGTGATTTCATCTCTACATTTACTGAAATCAGTTTTAGAAGGAAACCGATATTTCGGTCCTTTAGAAATTATATTCCTTATCCTAGAATCAGGAATAATTTTCAAATTGCCAGTAATTACATGACCAGCAGCAGGATAGCAATACACTGAGTTTTTATAATCACATGAATCAGGAGTATTAGTATCAATATCAAGATCTGAAACAAGTTTATTGAAATTAAAAATAATAGATCTAACAGGTTTGTTATATTTATAGCAAATTATAGGTGTTCAGTATTTTTGAAAATAAACAGGAATGGAAGAAAGCACCGAGCTCCCACGAAAAATACTGGGTAAATCTATAAAAGCCATACCCTTAATAATGAAGGATATTTTGAAGAAATGGCGTTTATGATTAATTTCCGAATCAATGTAAGGACGGAGAGTATGCTGAGTATAGCCTCTAGTTAAGAGAGCCGCATCATATAACTGATTAGAACCATCGTAGAATTTATTCGCCTCGGTGTTCAGAAGACGTAAAACAGAAACGGGTAAGTCTGTCCAGGCAAAAAACAGAAACGGTTAAGTCTGTCCAGGCAAAGCGGTGCGCGTCGGACTGTTCATGTTTATAATCCTTACTGGTTTCATTGGGCGACATGGCTTGAGATGTGATTTCATCTAATTGTCGGGTAAAATCCCCGCAAAATTGGACGTAACGACTCCAAAATGACCTATACAGTGTTGATTGGGACGTTAAACCTCAAATCAAACAAACAAACAAACAAAACAATTACGATAACAAACAAGACGGCATGGTGCATTTTTTACATCTCCAAAATGGCTACTTTTCTGGTGGGGAGGAGTATCGATTCCTAATCAATGCTTTCACTTCTATTTTATATATATATATATATATATATATATAAAACTATTTCCCACATTTGGGGGACCATCCTTATTTTTGCACCTTAGGTAGACAATTTGTATATATCCAGTCTCTAAATTTTTTTAAGGAAGAAAAGCATTTCTAAAGTTAAATCGGGCCATGAAAGGCAGAATTGCTTCTCTTTTTCCGATTTGCTTATTAGGTAGAAATATATAAAAATGTTGGTCTCCTTAATATTTTGTAAGTACTAAGCAAACATTATGGAGACCAGCGTATATATTTATGCTATTTCCCTCATTTTGGGGACCATCCTTTATTATAGACCTTACGCGGACATTTTGAATATATTAAGTCCCTCAATTAAAACAAGAATTTCTAAAGCCTACTCTGTAGAGAAATGCTTTTTTACTGTATAATTTGTGCCAAAAAGTTTCACTGGAATTTGTGCCATTTGATGTATAACATATTACGGCCAGGACAAGATCCAGTAGTGGAATATTTGTCTCACTTTGACCAAACAAGAGGACATGGCCCTGTATCGCTCACCTGCGCTATCAGATTCAAAAGTTTCGGGAAGTTCCAATCTTTACTGAAGAACTTATGCTGATTGCAAGGTCAAAAACAGGCAAACATGAATTTTAAGCAATCAAGGAGACGTAACACTAAGAAAGATTGGCTGACCCTGTCAAATTTTGGACTCATGTGAGCTTTTATTCCTGACTTAATTATATATAAGTTTCAAGAAGATCCAATTCAAACTAATGTGGCTATTAGGTAATGACAAGGTTACAAATAGGCATTTCCTGCAATCTAAGGGATGTAACTTTATGAAAGATAGGCTGACCTCACCACTTTCAAACTCAGCTGAGCTTTTATCCTTGACATAAAATTGGCAGAGGATGTAACTCTACAATGAAAGGGCAGACCCTGCTAGTTTGCAAACTTGTCCGAGCTTTAATCCCTGACTTACTTATGTGTAAGTTTCAAGAAGATGTGATAAAAATTGAAGGGGCTACAGTGATGACAAGGTCAAAAATAGGCATTTTCAACAGTCAAGGGAACGTAACTCTACGATACATGTTGCAGACCTTGCCAGTTTTCGAAAACATCCAACCTGTTATTCCTGATTTACTTATGTATAAGTTTCAAGAAGAGCCGATAAAAACTCAAGGGGCTACAGTGATGAAAATGTCAAAAATAGGCGTTTTCAGCAGTAAAGGGGAAGTAACTCTACTCGAACTCATTCTGGCTTTTATCCCTGACTTACTGTAAAAGTTTCAAAAAGATCCCATAAAAACTGACGCGCTACAGTGATGACACGGTCAGAAATAGGCATTTTCAACAATCATGGAGACATAACGCTTTGATAGATATGCAGACCTGGCCAGTTCTCAAAATCATCAAAGCTTTTATCCCTGACTTATTTATGTGTTAGTTTCAACAAGTTCCGTAAAACACCGAGGGGGCTACAGTGATGACAAGGTCAATAATAGGCATTTTCAGCAGCCCCAGTGGGTGGGGTGGGGGGGGGCACTCTACAATGCATGCGCAACCTTGCCAGTTTTTAAACACATTCAAGCTTTTATCCCTGACTAACTGATGTATAAGTTTCAAGAAGATTCGATAAAAACTCATGGGGCTACAGTAATGACAAGGTCGAAAATAAGCATTTTCAGCAATCAAGGGGAAGTAACTCTGGAAAGCCTTGCCAGTTTTCGAACTCATTTGCCCTTTTATCCCTGACTTACTTAAGTAAAAGTTTCAAGGAGATCCGATAAAAACTGAAGTCGCTACAGTTTTTTTTTTTTTTTTTTTTTGATTTGAGGTTTAACGTTCCCGTATGCACTGTAAAGGTCATTTTAGAGATGTTGCTTCCAATTTTGTGGGACTTTTACCCGACATGGAGATGAAATGACTTCTCCAGCCCTGCCGCCCAATGAAACCAATAGCGTTTATAAGCAAAGTTAAATATGTATATAAAAGTTAAATATGTTCTATTATATGTTTTATATAAGTCTATGTAAAACCAAAGGTACCCGCGGCGGGGGCTTTTTGGCCCCAGCCCTATAATTTGAGAGTCCACTAGATGAAGCTTCACACCAAATATCAAAGACCTAGGCCTTGTGGTTTCAAAGAAGATTTTTAAAGATTTTCCCAATATAAGCCTATGTAAAACCAAAGGGCCCCGGAGCGGGGGGATTTTGGGACATAGGGCTATAATTGAACAATCTTGGTAGAGGTCCACTAGATGAAGCTTCATACCAAATATCAAAGACCTAGGCCTTTTGGTTTCAGAGAAGAAGATTTTCCCTATACAAGTCTATGAAAAACCAAAGGGCCCCGAAGCGGGCGCATTTTTGGCCCAAGGGCTATAATTTGAAAAATCTTGGTAGAGGTTCACTAGATGAAGCTTCATGCCAAATATCAAAGACCTGGGCCTTGTGGTTTCAGAGAAGCAGATTTTTAAAGATTTTCCCTATATAAGTCTATGTAAAACCAAAGGGCCCCGGGGCGGGGGCATTTTGGCCCCAGCACTATAATTTGAACAATCTTGGTAGGGGTCCACTATATGAAGCTTCATACCAAATATCAAAGACCTGGGCCTTGCGGTTTCACTTTTAAAGATTTTCCCTATATAATCCTACGTATAACCAAAGGGCCCCGGGGCGGGAGCAATTTTGGCCCCAGCACTATAATTTGTACAGTCTTGGTAGGGGTACACTAGATGAAGCTTCATACCAAATATCAAAGACCTGGGCCTTGTGGTTTCAGAGAAGAAGTTTCAAGTGAAAAACAAGAAAAATGCCTAATGGCATTATGGACGGGTTTTTTCTTCAGTACGGTTAGGATGGTGGTGGCATGGGTGGGGTAGGGTGGGGTGTGCTGGTGTGGGGTAGGGTGGGGTGGGGTGGGATGGGTTAGGAGTCGGGTGGGACGGGGTGGAATTTGTGGTGGGGTGGGGTGTGGGTGGGATGGGGTGTGGTGGGTTTGTGGGGTGGGGTGGGCTTGGGTGGGTGGGATGGGGCGAGGTCGGGTAAGGTGGGGAGTGTTGGGATGGGGTGGGGTTGGGGGTGGATTGGGGTTGTTTTGGGATGGGGGTGGGGTGGGGTTGTGGGGTAAGGTATGCTAGGGTAGGGTGGGGTGGGTAGGGTATGTATGTAAAACTAAGTATGCATGTATGTACAGAACAAATGCAATATCCTAACCAAGTAACAACTTTTTGTGGAGGGGGGTATGATTTGTTTATGTGTTTTAAGAAGAAAAAAAATAAAGTTTTTTTTTCTATTTTTAGCTCTGGTGGACACTGATTTTAGCGATTTTGAAAAAGGGTCACCTAATGAACATTTCTGTATGTATGTAAAACAATGTATGCATGTATGTACAGAACAAATGCAATATCCTAACCCAGTAACAACTTTTTTGGGGGGTGGGGGGGGGTGTTGATTTGTTTATGTGTTTTACGAAGAAAAAAAAAAAAGTTTTTTTCTATTTTTAGCTCTATTTTTTAGCTCTAGTGGCCACTGATTTTAGCAATTTTGAAAAAGGGTCACCTAATGAACATTTCTGTAAAATAATTTTGAAATCGGGCCATTATCCCAGGAGGAGATGTCGTTTAAAGAAATTGTTGACGGACGACGGACATCAACTCACCTTGAGCACTTCGTGCTCAGGTGAGCTAAAAAAAGAACGAAAAAAAAAAAAAAAAAAAAAAAAAAAAAATTCCATGCCTGTGCATGCATGTATGTATTATTACTAGCAACTATCAGGGGAGGAAGATAATAATTGTTCATATGTGTTTATGGAGAAGAAAAGAAAAATAAAGAAAAAAAAGAATGAAAAAAGAAAGAAAAAAAAAAAAAGAACAAAAAAAAAAAAAATGTCTCCACCGGGGTTTGAACTCACGCCCCTCAGATTCATAGTCAACAATAGGATTCGTAGTCCAGCACTCTATCCACTACACTGGCATTTGAAAAAAGGTTAACCAAAAGGTAAACCTGAAAAACACAAGTTTGAAAAATGACAATTTCCGACAAAATTTTAGTCTTTTGCGCCATTTATGGATAATACATGAAAGCAGTACCTCCACTTATGCATCAGTCCTGATATTAAAACAATCTGCTACAGAATAGATGAAAAATATCACTTTGAAAAAAGGTTAACCAAAAGGTAAACCTGGGACGACGCCCGCCCGCCCGCCCGTCCGCCCGCCCGCCCGCCCGCCCGCAGGACGCCCGCCCGCCCGGACATCGCTATTTCAAAGGACGGATTTTTTAAAAAAAAAACGTCCAAAAATCTATTTTTGGCTCCCGTGACCTTGGTGTGCAGTGGATCGGAACCATTTGAACAATTTTGAAAGGGGACCACCTAAGGATCATTCCTGTGAAGTTTGGTCAAAATCAGATCCGTGGTTTAGGAGGAGATGTCATTTGAGGATTGTTTATGGATGCAAGCACGGACCACAGACCACGGACAAAAAGTGATCTCAAAAGCTCACCTTGTCATTACATGACAGGTGAGCTAAAAATATCCATTTTTGGCAATCAAGGAGACATAACTCTCGATTAACGCGCCGGCCTTGCCAGTTTTCAAACTCATTCAAGCTTTTATCCCCAGGCTACTTATATTATAGTTTCAGAAAGATTTGATCAAAACTGAAGATGCTACGGTGATGACAAGGTCAAAAGTAGGCATTTGGGGCAATCAAGGGGACAGAACTCCAAGATAAACAAGCTGACGTTGCCACTTTTGGAACTCATCCAAGCTTTTACCCCTGACTTACTTAACTAAAAGTTTCAAGGAGTTCCGATAACAAGAGGGGCCCTGATTCGCTCACCTGAATGTCACTGTCTCTAGTACATTCTATTTTTAGGTCTGGTGGCCATCTTGTTGATCAGAGTGGAACAATCTTAGCTATTTTGGTAGGGTCTCACCTAGGAAACATTCCTTTGAAGTTTGAATCAAATTGACCCAAGGGTTTAGGAAGAGTTCGCATTTGAAGCAAATTTACAGTGTTTTTCTATTTTTAGCTCTGGTGGCCATATTGTTCACCGGAGCAAACCACTTTTGCTATTTTGATAGTCATCAAAGCAACATTCCTATGAAGTTTGAATGTAATTGGCCCAAGGTTACAGTTGTCGTTTGAAGATTTTTTTCTATTTTAGCACTGGTGGCCATCTTGTTTATCACAGTGGAATGATTTTAACTATTTTGGTATGGAGTCATCTGGGCAACATTCCTGTGAAGGATGAAGCAAATTTACAATGTTTTTCTATTTTTAGCTCTGGTGGCCATTTTGTTCATCAGAGCGGGATCATTTTAGCTAATATGGTAGTGTTAACGATATAATATTCCTGTGAAGTTTGAATCAAATTGGCCCAAGGGGTAAGGAGGAATTGTCGTTTGAAGAAATTTTTCTATTTTTAGCTCTGGCGGCCATCTTGTTAGTCAGAGCGGAACAATTTTAGCTGTTTTGGTAGGTTTGTTTGATTTGGGGTTTAACGTCCCCGTCAACACTGTAAAGGTCATTTTGGAGATGTTGCTTCCAATTTTGTGGGACTTTTACCCGACATTGAGATGAAATGACATCTCAAGCCCTGTCGCCCAATGAAACCAGTAGGTTTTATTAGCATTGATGGTCCGCCTCACACCCCGGACAGGCTTAGATCCTCTAAGCGGTTTACCAGTACTAGTGTGCAGGCCAGATTCAGCTTTGCATGGAAGCATCATGCAGCCCATATATTTCTTCAAACCCCTATGGGCGGAGGCTATCTGTAGGGAGTCAACGACATAATATTCCTGTGAAGTTTGAATCGAATTGGCCCAAGGGGTAAGGAGGAGTTGTCGTTTGAAGATTTTTTCTATTTTTAGCTCTGGGGGCCATCTTGTTCACCGCGTTGAACAATTTTAGCTATTTTGGTAGGGAGTCACCTAACTTACTTTCCGGTGAAGTTTGAATCAAATTGGCCCAAGGGTTGAGGAGGAGTTCGAGTTTTGACGTAAATTTACAAAATTTTTCTGTTTTTAGCTATGGCCGCCATTTTGCTCATCAGAGCAAAAACGTTTTAGCTATTTTGGTAGTGGGTCATCTAAGCAACATTTCTATGAAGTTTGAATGAAATTGGCCCAAGGGTAAAGAGGGAGTAGTCGTTTGAAGATTTTTTCTATTTTTAGCTCTGGCGGCCATCTTGTTAGTCAGAGTGAAATGATTTTTGCTATTTCTTTAGAGAGTCACCTACATAACATTCCTGTGAAGTTTGAATCAAACTGACCCAAGGGTTAAGGAGGAGTTCGTGTTTGAAGCAAATTTACGATATTATTCTAGTTTTAGCTATGGCGGCCATTTTGCTCATCAGAGCAGAACCTTTTCAGCTATTTTGGTAGATGGTCACCTAAGCAAAATTACTATGAAGTTTGAATAAAATTGGCCCAAGGGTACAGGAGTTGTTGTTTAAAGATTTTTTTCTATTTTTAGCTCTGGCAGCCATCTTGTTTGTCAGAGCCAAACGATTTTAGCTATTTTGGAAGGGAGTCATTTGGGCAACATTCCCGTGAAGTTTGAATCAAATTGGCCAAGGGTTGAGGAGGAGTTTGCGTTTGAAGCAAATTTACGATGTTTTTTTTTTTCTATTTTTAGCTATGGCGGCCAATTTGCTCATCAGAGCAATACATGTACCGTTTTAGCTTTTTTAGTAGAGGGTCACCTAAGCAACAGTCCTACAAAGTTTGAATTAATTTGCCCCAAGAGTACAGAAGGAGTTGTCGTTTAAAGAATTTTCTATTTCTAGCTCTGCAGCCATTTTGTTCACCGGATCTGATGCATTGTAGCTATTTTGGTAGAGGGTCATCTAAGCTGAGCAGAACGATTTTAGCTATTTTTGTAGAGGGTCACCTCAGCAATATTCCTATGAAGTTTTATTGAAATTGGCTCAAGGGTTAAGGAGGAGTTAGCATTTAAAGCAAATTGTTGACGCCGCATGACACACGACAGACATTGACCAATCACACTAACTCATCATGAGCACTTCGTGCTCAAGGTGAGCTAAAAACTGAAGGGGCTACGGTGATGACAATGTCTAAAAATAGGCATTTTCGGTAATCAAGGGGACCTAACTTTACAATTAAAGGCCAACCTTGCCCTTTTTCAAACTCATCAGAGCTTTTATCTCCAGGATACTTATATGTATGTTTCAGAAAGATCTGATCAAAAGTGAAGGTGCTACGGTGATGACAAGCATAGAAACTAAAGTTTTTATTCGATTTCAATAAAAAGCTTATGTCATCAATGCCCAACCAGAGGCATGCTACAGATGAGAAATGATTAAGATCAGCCTGTAGGCTGCAGAGATATAGCTCGTCAAAAGTGGGGGCAGACGGACGGACGGACAGACGACGGAGCGCCCAACTATACTATACGCTCCCCTGGAGCTTTCGGCCCAGGTGAGCTAAAAAAGAACACATTTCAATGAGGCAGTGCTTCTGTGGACATTTTGGTCTCTTTACCATATTTAATTTTAAATATCAAATATACTTGCGTTCAAATTGTGGTGAAAAACTTATGCAAATTGCCTTTATCAAGGAACAGATTTTTTTTTCTGCAGTCCATCTCGACATTATTATTTCAGAACAGACCCCATAAAGCCTTTTCCCACTAGTATAGATGGTCAGCTGAGGTTATGTGAGGTCTTCTATCAATTCCTCTCATATTTAAGGCTGATATGATTTTTTCCAAGACCCCCCACATAAATATTTAATAGCTCAGTTTCTAAGGCTTGAAACCTGTTGGTTTCACTTCCTACAATAACCTTTGAAGAATTATCTACAACTAGAACCAAAGCGCTTAACACAAACGTGCCCGTTTCACAACATAGACATTGATACCTGTACTTTAAAGGTAACCAAGGCATACTTTGGGGAGCATCAGTCTGTTCTACCGACTTTACAAAAACAAAAAGATCAGTAAACTGCTACAATTTATTGAACTTTAAAATTTCATAATTCATTTAACAAGACAACAGGTCCATAATGGTCTTGAATCGCTCACCTGTCCCACTTCATCAAGAGGGCACTCCAACTACCCTATTCTCATCAAATTAACATTGTGACAAACTTTTTCATTAAGATTCCTTGAACTAGAGCTTTGTCATTAAACGTGACATTTATGACCCTGCTGGTGCTTTGATAGTTCCATAGCCATTGATGTTCTGAACCCAGGTGACCCAGATTCGAAACTGACCTAGAATTCATGTAGACACACATGACCAAATTTGCTAAAGACGTTATGACAATTGTGGCCTCTACAGAGGACACAAGCTTTTTTCATGGTTTGACCTGTTGACCCAGTTTCTGACCACAGATGACTCAGATTCGAACCTGACTTAGAATTCATGTAGGCACACATGCTGACCAATTTTCAAAAACATACAATGAAAACTGTGGCCTCTACAGAGAACACAAACTTTTTTCATGGTTTGACCTAGTGACCTAGTTTCTGAACCCAGTTGATCCAGATTTGAATTTGACATAGAATTTATGTAGACACACGTGCTGACCCATTTTCAGAAAGATCAAATGAAAATTGTATCAATGAAAATTGTGGTCTCTACAGAGAACTCCATGGTTTGACATAGGGACATAGGTTTTGATCCCAGGTGACCCAGATTCAAACTTGACCTAGAATTCATGAAGAAACACATGCTGACCAAGTTTGCTATAGATTCAATAACAATTGTGGCCTTAAGGGAGGTTTCTGACCCCATGTGACCTAGATTCGAAGCTGACCTAGAATTCATGTAGACACACAGGCTGACCCATTTTCAGAAAGATCCAATGACAATTGTGGCCTCTACAGAGGACACTAGCCTTTTCCATGGTTTGACCTTGTGACCTAGTTTCTGATCCCAGTTGACCCAGATTCGAACTTGACCTATAATTCATGTAGACACACATGCTGACCAATTTTGAACTAGAGCTGTCAGAGGATCTGACTATAGCCCCGCTTCAGCGCTGTCAGAGAAGAAAGTTATTTAAGCTGCAGAGAAAACAGTTATGAACAAGAAATAACTGTTGAAAATTTTACATTATCTGGAAAAACTCTAAGAGTTGTGAGCCCTTGTCCCTCATTTCAATGAGCATGATACATTACCAGAATGTCCATGTTTATACTAAATTTCATCTTCCATTTTTCAATGTTCAAAGGGTAATAACTCCTAAAGTAGGCAAATCAGAGTCAGGGTTCCTGCGCTCTGCACATTGTCTCATGGTGCTTTACACTTGTGTGAAGTGTCATGAAAATATCTCAAATGGTTTGTGAGTTATGGAGCCGACACAGTCAAAATTGCCTTTTTAAATGTTCAAAGGGCAATAACTCCTAAAGTAGGCAAACCAGAGTTATGGTTCCTGCACTCTGCACATCATCTCAAGGTGCTTTTCATTTATTTGAAGTTTCATGAAAATATCAGAAACGGTTATGGAGCGGACATAGTTAAAATTGCCATTTTTTAATATTCAAAAGCCTATAACTGAAAAAGTAGACAATCCAGAGTTTGGGTTCCTGCGCTCTGCACACGTAATATGGTGCTTTACATTTGTGTGAAGTTTCATAAAATTATCTCAAACGGTTTTTGAGTTATCGAGCAAAGACGGCTAAAATTGATATTTTTCAATATTCAAAGGGAAATAACTCAAAAATTAGGCAATCCAGAGTTATGGTTCCTGCACTCTGCACACCATCTCATGGTGTTTAATGTTTGTGTGAAGTTTCATGAAAATATGTGAATGGGTTTTAAAGTTATGGAGCGGACACGAAAATTGTTAACAGACACAGACAGACACACAGACAGACACACAGAAAATACGAAAACCAGAGTTATGGTTCTTGCGCTCTGCACATTGTCTCATAGTGCTTAACATTTGTGTGAAGTTTCATGAAATTATCTCAAACGGTTTTCGAGTTATGAAGCGGACACTGTTAAAATTGCCATTTTTCAATGTTCAAAGGGCAATAACTCCAAAAATAAGCAATGCAGAGTTATGGTTCCTGCGCTCTGCACATCGTCTCATAGTGCTTAACATTTGTGTGAAGTTTCCTAAAAATATCTCAAACGGTTTTCGAGTTATGAAGCGGACACAATTAAAATTGCCATTTTTCAATGTTCAAAGGGCAATAACTCCAAAAGTAGGCAATCCACAGTTATAATTCCTTCGCTCTGCACATTGTCTTATGGTGTGCAACATTTGTGTGAAGTTTCATGAAAATATGTTAAGCAGATACAAAGTTATGGAGCCAACACAAATTAACGGAATCACGGAATTACGGAATTACGGAAAATGTTCAAAGGGCAATAACTCCAAAAGTAGGCAATCCACAGTTATAATTCCTTCGCTATGCACATTGTCTTATGGTGTTTAACATTTGTGTGAAGTTTCATGAAAATATGTTAAGCAGATACAAAGTTATCGAGCCAACACAAATTAACGGAATCACGGAATTACGGAATGACAGAAGGACATGGCAAATCCAATATAGCCCCACTTTTTCAAAGCGGGGCTATAAAAACATACAATGAAAACTGTGGCCTCTATGGTAGAGGACCCAAGTTTTTTTCATGATTTGACCTAGTGACCTAGTTTCTGACCACAACTGACCCAGATTAGAACTTGACATAGATTTCATGTAGACACACATGCTCAACAATTTTCAGAAAGATCGAATGAAAATTGTGACTTCTAGAGAGGACACATGGTTTATCCTTCTTTGTCTATTGTGACATGACATGGCATGACGTTATGTTGAAAAGTATGGCCTCCATAGTGGTCAGAGGGTTTTCCTGTTACTTGACCTAGTGACATAATTTTTGAGCCCACTTGACCAAGATTCAAGCTTGACCTAAATATCACAAGGATGAACATTTTGGGGAACTTTCATTAAGATCCCTTGAATAATATGGCCTCCAGAGTGGTCACAAGGTACTCCTATTATTTGACCTAGTGACCTAATTATTGACCCTACTTGACCTAGATATTATCAGGATGAAGATACTGACCAACCTTCATGAAGATCCATGGAAAAATATGGCTTCTAGAGTGGTCACAAGTTTTCCTACTATTTGACCTAGTGACCTTGTTATTGACCCCACTTGACCCAAATTCGAACTTGACCTAGATATCATCAAAATGAACATTTCAACAAACTTTCATAAAGATCCATTGAAAAATATGGCCCCCAGAGTGGTCACAAGGTTTTCCTATTATTTGACCTAGTGACCTAACTATTAACCCTACTTGACCTAGATATTATCAGGATGAAGATACAGACCAATGTTCATGGAGATCCATGGAAAAATATGGCCTCCTAGAGTGGTCACAAGTTTTCCTATTATTTGACCTAGTGACCTAGTTATTGACCCAGATTCAAACTTTACCTATATATCATCAAGATGAACATTCTGACCAACTTTCATAAAGATCCATTGAAAATATGGCCTCCAGTGGTCACAAGGTTTTCCTATGATTTGACCTAGTGACCTAGTTTTTGACCCCATCTGAACCAGATTCAAACCTGGCCCAAATATCATCAAGGTGAACAGTCTGACCAATTTTTATAAAGATCCCATGAAAACTGTGACCTCTAGAGTGGTCACAAGCAAAAGGTTACGCACGCACAGCCGAGGGATGCTGCACGATCACAAAAGCTCACCTTGTCACTTTGTGACAGGTGAGCTAAATTTCATTGAAAATTTTCAACAATCAAATTTAACAAGTGTTGTAACTAGACCTATCACTGAGGTGATGGATGACACCAATTCAATGTAATTTATTAGGCATATGAACATACAGGTCCCACCAAATAAAGGTACACTCATTTCATTATCAATATTTTTTTGGTAACACCACTTGTTATTCAGCATCATCCTTTCATTGTTTGAAATCATCCCTGTGGAAGCGGGGGCATCTTTATCAATTCAATTTGCCATAGATATTTAACAAAACATATACTTTATAAGACTAGAGTTGAAATCATTTACATATAACATGATTATACAAGGTCTCTATCTAGAGTACTGTTTTACAAAGATATAGTGGAAATAATAGTGTGTGTACTTTCTGTTTTAAGGTGGGGACTGTATAAACAGTATCAGGCTCCCTAGCAGACTCTTTTAAAAATAAAAGTTTTTTCTAAAGGCTATTTTAGGTAAAATAATGATTTTTTGGACTGTATTTTGAAAAATTAAAGGCTTTTTTAGCTCACCTGTCACATAGTGACAAGGTGAGCTTTTGAGATCACTTTTCGTCCGTTGTCAGGGCGTGCGTGTGTGCGTGCGTACGTGTGTGCGTAAACTTTTTCTTCAAAATGACATCTCCTCCTAAACCGCTGATCGGATTTTGACCAAACCTCACAGGAATGATCCTTAGGTGGTCCCCTTTCAAAGTTGTTCAAATGGTTCCGGTTCATTGCACATCTAGGTCACAGGAGCTAAAATAGATTTTTTAAACGAAAACTTAAAAAATCTTATTCTCTGAAACCGCACGGCCCAGTTCTGCGATATTTGATATGAACTTTCATCTAGTGGACCTCTACCAAGATTGTTCAAATTATAGCCTTGGGGCCAAAAATGCCCCCGCCCCGGGGGCCTTTGGTTTTACATAGGCTTATACAGGGAAAATCTTTAAAAATCTTCTTCTCTAAAACCGCAAGGCCCAGACCTTTGATATTTGGTGTGAAGCTTCATCTAGTGGACCTCTACCAAGATTGTTCAAATTATAGCCCTGGGGGCCAAAATGCCCCCGCCCCGGGGGCCTTTGGTTCTACATAGGCTTATATAGAGAAAATCATTAAAAAATCTTCTTCTCTGAAACCACAAGGCCCAGATCTTTGATATTTGGTGTGAAGCTTCATCCAGTGGACCTCTTTCAAGATTGTACAAATTATAGCCCTTGGGCCGAAAATGCCCCCACCCTAGGACCCTTTGGTTTTTAATAGGCTTATATAGGGAAAACCTTTAAAAATCTTCTTCTCTGAAACCACAAGGCCCAGGTCTTTGATATTTGGCATGAAGCTTCACCTAGTGGACCTTTACCAAGATTGTTCAAATTATAGCTCTGGGGCCAAAAATGCCCCCGCCCAGGGGGGCCTTTGGATTTTCCTAAGCTTATGTAGGGGAAATCTTTTAAAACTTTTCTTCTCTGAAACTGCAAAGCCCAGGTCATTGATATTTGGTGTGAAGCATAATCTAATGGACCTCTACAAAGATTGTTCAAATTATAGCCCTGGGGCCAAAAATGCCCCCACCCTTCTCTGATACCACAAGGCCCTGGTCTATGCTATTTGATATGAAGCTTCAACTAGTGGACCTCTACCAAGATTGTTCAAATTATAGCCCTGGGGCCAAAAATGCCCCCACCCCGGGGGCCTTTGGTTTCACAAAGGCTTATATAGGGATAATCTTTAAAAAATCTTCTTTTCAGAAACTGCAAGGCCAAGGTCTTAGATATTTGGCGTGAAGCTTCATCTATTGGACCTTTATCAAGATTGTTCTAATTATAGCCCTATGACCAGAAATGCCCCCACCCCGGGACCCTTTGGTTTTCATAGGCTTAATTAGGGAAAAAATTTAAAATTCTTCTCTGATACCACAAGGCCCTGGTCTATGCTATTTGATATGAAGCTTCAACTAGTGGACTGCTACCAAGATTGTTCAAATTATAGCCCTGGGGCCAAAAATTCCCCCACCCCTGGGGCCTTTGGTTTTACATAAGCTTACACATGGAAAATCTTTAAAAATCTTCTTCTCTGAATCCACAAGGCCCAGATCTTTGATATTTGGTGTGAAGCTTCATCTAGTGGTCCTCTTTCAAGATTGTTCAAATTATAGCCCTGGGGACAAAAATGCCCCCACCCCGGGACCCTTTGGTTTTTCATAGGCTTATATAGGGAAAACCTTTAAAAATCTTCTTGTCTGAAACCAGAAGGCCCAGGTCTTTGATATTTGGTATGAAGCTTCATCTAGTGGACCATTACCAAGTCTGTTCAAATTATAGCCCTTGGGCCTAGAATGTACTAGAGACACAAATTCTCAGGTGAGCTATTCAGGGCCCTCTGGGCCCTCTTGTTTCTCTCTCATCGTTTCTGATTTTCTATGCCACTTATACATACTTTGAATGTCACCCTTTATTGTGACTTGGCCAAAGCCAGCACAGGGCAAAGCATCTGACAAAAAATACTAAAATATATATTGAAAAAATTTACTCCCAGCACGTAAAGTAACCACAATGTAAGATCTCCCCTAACCAATGCCAAATATGACTGAAATGTGGCAAATTCCAGATATTTCTAAAAGAAGTGGAGGTTTGTGGGTCCTTCCCCAAGACAATTTTGAAATATATGATTGCAAATGATGCAATCTGGTGCTTTGAAAATATCTTTCCCTACCTTTCAGAAATTAAATTTTTCAAAAACCAATTTTAAAAATTGACTGACTTTTTCCCTGAACTAAAAATATTTGCAGACCACTGAGTGACACACACAATGGTCTGAAAATTTACATACAGCAGACTGAGTTGGAAGAGGCTATTTATCAGGCACAATAGAAAAATTTAGCCACTTTTCTTGAACATTGTAGAAATTTGCCAAAATACAGTTTTTCATCAAAATAAAGCTTTTTATTGGATTTTCAGACAAGTAAAAGGTTTTAAAGGATTCCATCAACAATATAGGTTTTTAAAGGTTTTAAAGGTTCCCCTAGCAGGCCTGCAGTATTCTGCGCCCACATAATCATGTTAGGCAGCGACAATATTTACAGTGAGAAGAGCATATATCTACAATAAATAGTATAACTTTGAAAAAAGTCATTTCAACAATTGAAAACTTGCCATGCTGACGACTTGTATGTCAGCAGCAAAAAGCCTTGTCAGCAGGCCATTTCACTGGAGGTTTCAAGCCGCTGACATGCTGAGATAAAGCAAAAACAACTAGAAATGTGTCCACCAACACAGATGCCCCAACCTAAAATAATTTCTGTTGCAAGTAGCAATTTGAATTCACATATTTGTGTCAGTAGTGGTGAAATTTATGTTTTTCTATTATGGGTAATGGCGATTTTGACCGATGACTTTACTTTGTTAAGTAGAACTTATCAATGCGCATTTATATATGAAATTTGAAGACACTAGGTGGAATACTTCACTATTTATGGCATTATTTATAATTTTCTATTATGGGTCATGGTGACCTTGACCTTTTGAACGCAAAATTATTTGGTATGTAGAACTCATCAAGGTGCATCTGTATGAAATTTGAAGACCCTAGGTGGAATACTTTTCCATTTATGGTCATATAAACCGTTTTCTAATATGGGTCATGGTGACCTTTTGACCTTGTGACTTCCAAATAAATTGGTAGGTAGAGTTCATCAAGGTGCATCTGTTTATTAAATTTGAAGACTCTGGGTAGAATACTTTTCCATTTATTGCCATATTTTAGATTTTCTATTATGGGCCATGGTGAACTTGACCTATGACCTTTTGGCCTCAAAATTGTTTAGTAAGTAGGACACATCAAGTTGCATCTACATATGAAGTTTGAAGACACTTTGTGGAATACTTTTCCATTTATACAATGCTTGTTGCCACCGCATTCTTCGAATGGGGGAGACATAAAAAGTGTTGTTTTTAAAATTTTGATCGAAATTTCACTTAAATGAAAAGGTTTTATTCAACATGAACAAAGACAAAATATTCCCTAAGAATATAATTATCTAATTTAACTCTGGATAATATTCAGAACCATCCCTTACACAGTGTATGATCAAAATGGCTTCTATACGAAACTTGTTGCATTCTGTTGCTTCTATACGAAACTGGACCGGTTTCTATACATACTAAAATGTGAAAAGAAATGTTGGATTATTTCAAAGGTCTTTATATTAAGATAGTGTTTTGTGCCAGTGAACCTTTCTTTTATCGGTAGTTGGTCACAGAAGATAACCAAATGGATTATATTCTTTATATATGTGTTAATCAGGAACTGAAGAGTTTCAAAACAAATCATCGTAGTGAGTAACTTCTGTTCCTTAGTCTCGGTTAACATCACAGTAATATCAAAGTAAAATAGCAAAATACTACACCTTATGCTACATAGTGTTCAGTGAAATACTATATTTTGGTAACTTATCTGTTTTTCTAACTATAATTTACCACTTTGTCTGTCTCATTCATCCTTTATATATGTAAGAAACCGGTCGAGTTTCGTATAGAAGCGACGGAACGCAAAAAGTTTCGTATAGAAGCCATTTTCATCATTCACTGTGCCTCAGTAAGAAGATATATGAACGTGGCATTTCCTGGAGTGATTCATTTTCCTTAATAACTTTTCATTTAGGCATGACTTTGAAAATATCACCTGAGTTTAACTAGAGAAAGTGACCAGTGGGTCACCCATACCCCCGGCCAGTGCCACCCTCTGATATATCTTTCGAGCTTGTATGTAACATGAATGAAGAAGTCAAGAAGCTATAAGAATCTATATTGTGCTTATAAAATCTAAACCAAACATAATCTTTCTAAATGGACCAAGGAAGTGAGAGCATCAAAGTTACTGAAGGGGTGGGGGCATCAATGTTACTGAAGCAGCAGGGCGGGGTATGCATCAATGAAATCTTTGAACTGGTATGCAACATTGATGCAAGTATCAATTGAATTTGTCCTAGAGTTTAGAACATACAGGCATCTATAAACTTTGTCATAAAACTTTAACCGAACGTAAAATTTCGAAGTCTGTGACCTTGACCTCAAGGTCATTGTGGGGTTGGGACATGCATCAATGAAATCTTAAGACCAGTATGTAACTTCAGTGTAAGTATCAACTAAATCTATCAAAGGGTTCAGAAGATACGACCTCTTAGAAACTTTAACGCAAAACTTTAACCAAGATGTAAAATTTCTAAGTCTGTGACCTTGACCTCAAGGTCACTGTGGGTGGGGGACATGCATCAATGAAATCTGTAGACCAGTATGTAACTTCAGTGTAAGTATCAACTAAATCTATGAAATGGTTCAGAAGATACAACCTCTTAGAAACCTCAACGCAAAACTTTAACCAAAATGTAAAATTTCTAAGTCTGTGACCTTGACCTCAAAGTCACTGTGGGGGGTGGGACATGCATCAATGAAATCTTTAGACCAGTATGTAACTTCAGTGTAAGTATCAACTAAATCTATCAAAGGATTCAGAAGATACAATCTCTTAGAAACTTTAACGCAAAACTTTAACCAAAATGTTAACGGACGGACGGAAGGAAGGACGGACGGACGGACAGATGGAAGGACGGAAACACAGACGGACGGACGAACAGACGAACGGCAGGACGAAAACTATATACCCCCATAGCATACTTCATATGCCGGGGGTATAATAAGATAGACTTTGGTGAATCTTATGGGTACTCATTCTTTAACACAACATTTCCGTATCACCTGAAAGGTGAGCTACAATTGTCAAAGTTCAAGGGCGAACTTTGTTTTGTGGGGTCTAATTATTTTGTCACAGTAATTTCCGTTAACTTGGAGCGACATTTTTCTCTCATTAAACAGTTTCGTTCTTATTTTCCAGTACTGCTCCCTCACTGTCAGTTTTCCAATTGACTCTAAATTGTGTTCGCTGATGAATTCTTAGATTGTTTGTTTACCTGAAAAACAATAAAAAAAAACATTTATTTACTTAAAATCATGTTTCAGACCTCATTTTGTACAACTTATGTTGTACAACACATAATTACACTTGGTCACACAGTGACATCCAACTAAGCTAAATGTTCAACTTCCTTAAGCATACAAGACTACAGCTTGATAGAAGACTGAATCTGGACAGAAGATTGGGCTAAGTACCATCAACCATGAGGGGTCCTGTATCGCTCACCTGAGCGAACAGACTCAAACTTGTCTGAGTTTTAATCCCTGACTTACTTATGTGAAAGTTTCAAGATGTGATAAAAATTCAAGGGGCTACAAGGATGACAAGGTCAAAAATAGGCATTTTCAACAGTCATGTTGCGGACCTTGCCAGTTTTCGAAAACATCCAACCTGTTATTCCTGATTTACTTATGTATAAGTTTCAAGAAGATCCGATAAAACTCAAGGGGCTACAGTGATGAAAAGGTCAAAAATAGGCATTTTCAGCAGTCAAGGGGAAGTAACTAAACAATACATTTGCAGACGTTGCCAATTTTCAAACTCATCAGAGCTTTTATCCTTGTCTTACCTATGTACAAGTTTCAAGAAGATCCTATTAAAACTCAAGGGGCTAAAGTGATGGCAAGGTCAAAAATAGGCATTTTCAGAGATCAAGGGGACATAACTCTATGATAGATATGCTGACCTTGCCAGTTTTCGAACTCATTCGGGCTTCTATCCCTGACTTACTCATGTAAAAGTTTAAAAAAGATCCCATAAAAACTGAAGTGGCTACAGTGATGACACAGTCAAAAATAGGCATTTTCAGCAATCAAGGTGACATAACTTTATGTTAGATATGCAGACCTGGCCAGTTTTCAAAATCATCCAACCTTTTACCCCTGACATATTTATGCGCAAGTTTCAACAAGATCCGATCCAAACTGAATGGTTTACAGTGATTACAAGGTCAATAATAGGGATTTTCAGTAGTCCAGGGGGAGGTAACTCTATGATGCATGTGCAACCTCCCCAGTTTTCAAACACATTCAAGCTTTTATCCCTGACTTACTTAAGTATAAGTTTCAAGAAGGTTCAATAAAAACTCATGGGGCTACAGTAATGACAAGGTCGAAAATAGGCATTTTCAGCAACCAAGGGGACGTAACTCTAGGATAGATAAACAGATATTGCCAGTTTTCGAACTCATTCCAGCTTTTATCCACGACTTACTTAAGTAAAAGTTTCAAGGAGATCTGATAAAGACTGAAGGGGCTATGGTGATGACAATGTCAAAAGTAGGAATTTTCAGCAATCAAGGGGACGTAACACCAAGATAAACAAGCCAACCTTGCCAGTTTTGGAACCCATCCAAGCTTTTGTCCCTGACTTACTTTAGTAAAAGTTTCAAGGAGATCGGATAAAAACTGAAGGGGCTACGGTGATGACGTGGTAAAAAATAGGCATTTTTGGCAATCAAGGGGACATAACTCTACAATTAAGGGCCGATCTTGCCAGTTTTCGAACTCATCCAAGCTTTTATCCCCAGGCTACTTATATATTAGTTTCAGAAAGATTTTATCAAAACTGAAGGCGAAGATACGTGATTACAAGCATTTCCCCATTGCAAGCCTATGCGACCTTGTAGCTGCCATAGCAACCAAAGTTTTCATTTGATTTCGATAAAAACCTTATTTCATCAATGCCCCTACTTATATATTAGTTTTAGAAAGATTTGATCAAAACTGAAGGCGCTACGGTGATGACAAGCATTTTACCCATTGTAAGCCTATGGGACCTTGTGGTTGCCATAGCAACCAAAGTTTTCATTGATTTTGATAAAAAGCTTATGTCATCAATGCCCCACCAGAAGCATGCTACAGGTGACAAATGATTGAGATCAGCCTGTTGGCTGCATAGATAAAGCTGGTCAAAAGTGTGGACAGAGGGATGACGGATCCACCAACTATACTATAAGTTCCCCTGGAGCCTTCAGCCCAGGTGAGCTAACAACAAGAGCACCGCAGAGGGGATGCTAGCGCTTGTCTGTCAAGGTCATCTGCAGGTCAAGGTCACAGTTGCATATGTCACTGTGAGCGTGTTGCTCCAAGGAACAAGGTGTGCAAGTATGAACAAAATCCATGGAGATATGAAAAAGTTATAGCCAATATTAAAATTTTTGCCACGACAACAACATTGACAAGGTGATGACAATACCTTGATTTTTTCTTTGAAACAACCACACTAAAAATGAAACTTCTACACTGTTAACAAGCTCAAAATGATTATTTTCAGCTAAGTCCATGTTTGCCATGACCTTGAACTTTGTGGGACATGACCCATACAGGGCCTGTCCTCGGGTATAAAGACGTCCAGGGGAAATCGCCCAAAACGTCTCCGAGGGTCCTCATCTGATGATGTCAATGTTTGCAGGTGACATGTTTATGTGTCTGCAGGTTACATGTTTATGTGCCCAAATTTGTTTTTGTCAAACTGCATTTGGCTCGTCGACTGTGGCTAACAATTATATTCAAGCTTGTCTGAGATACTATTGAGATACAACTGTATATCAACTTTGAACAAAATCAAAGCAATAATGAAGTCGATTCAGTGTTTATGGTCAAATTGTTGAAGACATATGGAGCACAAAAAAAGGATCCTTAAATGTATGGCTGGTGAGCTTAAAAGTCACTTTCATATTAAACGGCATTTACTCACATTCACCTTTTTTGATTTACAGATCATTATATATATTGTTTAAATTCCTATTGACGTCATTTTGACGTCACATTTCTGCGGTGACATCATCATTTTTACGGTAAGACCTATTTCTGGTTGGCGCGGCTCATATGCATTATTGACATCTGTAAACGGGGTTTTTAAGTAGAAAACCTCAACTAAACTTACTAGGCAATCTGCCCTTGTTGCTGTCATTTCTTGTCATCCAGTCCTTGAATGAGGTTCTGATTTTGTCACTGTCACTGTCTGACCAATGTACTGCAAAGAGAAATAACTTCTTATTGTATATTTTGTTGACTTGTACACCTGAATGTGGATAGGTAGCAACAAGCTATACATATATACAAATGTTCAATGCCCCCAGCAGTGATAGGGTACAGTAGTGTCTAAATGATTCTGACAATCAACTTTCATAGCCAAGACACATGGTTTCCCTAGGAAATAATCAGAAACAATGTAACTCACAATCAAACACATCATCTACAAAGGTTCAATATGATCATCGGACATCCTTGTCTATGGATATTAATTTACTTATTAGAAAACAATTGGTTAAAAAAAAGCTGCATATTTTTAACAGATTGTTTAAGAAAAATAGAAAAGACAGTTGGACATCTAGGTAATGCCAAACATTTACCTGATGTTCGCCTCTGTTTCACTGGTGGATCTTCTTCACTGGCATTACCTAATGTATAAACAAATTGTGCAACAGATTTATCATAAATATCTACAAATTCATGTGAGCAAACAATGCCATTCAATTTCATGCATAAATAATTTTGTTTTGATTGATTTTGATAATGGCCTCATTAATTTCAGCTTATGGTTTCCAGCAGTCCCAAACTTGGTTTTCATAATTTTAAGATTAATTACAAGAGCTATCGAATGACAGCATAGCTCGCCTGTTTCGGGACTTCAAGATATAAGGTAACATTTATGAATCATGAAATATAGGTCACACTCACCAAGATATATTTGAGATCAATAGTCAGGTCACATGGAACATATATTCCAGATATTACATTTCAGAATCAAATTGTTTCTGAATTATAAGGCAAAATCATTGAACCATGAAAATAGGTCACAAGGACATAGATACATTTCTATGTCAATCATCGGGTCACATGGAACTAATAATCCAGTTGAGACATTTCTCCATCAAATAGTATTCAAGATAATAGGCAAAATCACTGAACAATGAAATATAGGTCACACTGACCTAGATATAATTCAAGCTCAATCATGGGGTCACATGGAAAATATAATCCAGGTATGACATTTCTCCATCAAATAGTGTTAAAGATAATTGACAAAATCACTGAACTTTGAAATATAGGTCATACTGACCTAGATATATTTTGCGGTCAATTATCGTGTCACATGGAACTAATAATCCAGGTATGACATTTCTCTATCAAATAGTATTCAAGACAATAGGCAAAATCACTGAACCATGAAATATAGGTCATACTGACCTAGATATATTTTGAGGTCAATAATGGGGTCACATGGAACTAATAACCCAGGTATAACATTTCTCCATCAAATAGTATTCAAGATAATAGACAAAATCACTGGACCATGAAATGTAGGTCACCATGACCTAGATATATTTTGCAGTCAATTATCGGGTCACATGGAACTAATAATCCATGTATGACATTTCTCCATCAAATAGTATTCGAGATAATACGCAAAATCGCTGAACCATGAAATATAGGTCACAGTGACCTAGATATATTTTGAGGTCAATTGTGGAGTCACATGGAACTAATATCCCAGGTATGACATTTCTCCAACAAATAGACTTCAAGATATAAGGCAAAATCACTGGACCATGAAATGTAGGTCACCATGACCTTCACCCTTTTACACTTGAACCAATGTCACTTGATTGGCTGATGTACAACAAATTGTGTCTATAACTTGTTTGTACAATGGAAAGATTTTAATGTAATTTACAACTACATCCTGAATCCGGCCCGCACACTAGTACTGGTAAACCGCTTAGAGGATCTAAGCCTGTCCAGGAACCGCGGTGCGAGGCGGACCGTCCATGCTAATAAACCCTATTGGTTTCATTGGGCGACAGGGCTTGAGATGTCATTTCATCTCAATGTCGGGTAAAAGTTCCACAAAATTGGAAGCAACGTCTCCAAAATGACCTTTGCAGCGTTGACGGGGACGTTAAACCGCAAATCAGACAAAACCAATAAGCAAACATTAACAAGAGCTGCGCTGAACTATTCAAAGAATTGATTGAAGAATGGGGTCAAAATATTTCTATGGATATTCAGACAAAAGAAAGAAATAGATTATACAAACAAAGTTCCTGTGTAACTATGATTTAGTCTTGCACTAAATAGCAATGTATGAGCCAATTTCAAAGTCCAAAAAGGCCATAATTCAGTCAAAGTAGTTATGTACTCTTGCTAACAGATGGAAATCATTTTTTTTTTTTTTTTTTTGGTTTTACGGCCCTTTCAAGATTATTTCACTCATATCGAGCCGATCGTTAATCAGAGGTGGGCGAAAACCGGAGTACCCGGAGAAAAACCACCTGACCTACCGTTGCAGAACTTGGCGTCTCACACGTGGCCCGAGCGAGGCTCGAACCTACGGCGGTGAGAGACCTAATGACTAAGAGTCAGCGCTCTTATCCACTAGGCCACGGAGGCCCGTTGATGGAAATCATAATGAAATAAAACAAGTGTTCACAGTTTAAAAGCCATATGTCAAATAGTTTTGACAAAACACGGACTTGTATGAAAACAGAACTAATTTCAAAGTCCAAAAAGATCCATATTTCAGCCATAATAGATGAAATAGTTATTTTCTCTTTCCTACAGATAAAGACAATTATACTAACAAGTGATAAAAGTTTCATGTCATGTCTGATTTTGACCAAACTTCACAGGTATGATCCTTTGGTGGTCCCCTTTCAAAGTTGTTCAAATGGTTCCGGTCCATTGCACATCAAGGTCACGGGAGCCAAAACTAGATTTTTTTTCAGTGGAAACTTCTTCTCTGAAACCACAAGGCCCAGGTCATTGATATTTGGTATGAAGCTTCATCTAGTGGACCCCTACCAAGATTGTTCAAATTATAGTGCTGGGGCCAAAAATAGGCTTATATAGGGAAAATCTTCAAGATTGTTCAAATTATAGTGCTGGGGCCAAAAATGCCCCCCGCCCCGGTTTTACATAGGCTTATATAGGGAAAATCTCTCTCTCAATATAGTATTGGATGAATATGCCTCTGGTCTCCATAATTATACCCCCGTTATATGAAGTATACTATGGGGGTATATAGTTTTTGTCTTGCCATTCGTCCGTCCATCTTTCCGTGTCCGTCCGTCCATCCATCTGTCCGTTAACATTTTGCTTAAAGTCTTGCGTCAAAGTTTCTAGGAGATTGTATCTTCTGAACCCTTTGATAGATTTAGTTGATACTTACACTTAAGTTACATACTGGTCTAACGATTTCATTGATGCATGTCCCCCCCCCCCGCAGTGACCTTGATGCGAAGGTCACAGACTTAGAAAATTTACATTTGGTTAAAGTTTTGCGTCAAAGTTTCTAGGAGATTGTATCTTCTGAACCCTTTATAGATTTAGTTGATACTTACACTGAAGTTACATACTGGTCTGAAGATTTCATTGATGCATGTTCCCCCCCCCCCCCACACACACACACAGTGACCTTTATGTCAAGGTCACAGACTTAGAAATTTTACATTTGGTTAAAGTTTTGCGTCAAAGTTTCTAGGAGATTGTATCTTCTGAACCCTTTGATAGATTTAGTTGATACTTACACTGAAGTTACATACTGGTCTTAAGATTTAATTGATGCATGTCCCAACCCCCACCAACCCCCACAGTGACCTTGAGGTCAAGGACACAGACTTTGAAATTTTACATTTGGTTAAAGTTTTATGACAAAGTTTATAGACGCCTATTATGTTCTAAACTCTAAGACAAATTCAGTTGATACTTGCAATCAATGTACCAGTCCCAACATTTTGTGATGTATTACCTTTCCCCCACCCACGGCGACCTGGACCTCAAGGTCATGGCCTGTATGACCTAAACTCTATCTAAGACAAATTCAATTAATACTTGCATCGATGTTGCATACCAGTCCAAAGATTTCATTGATGCATAACCCACCCTGCTGCTTCAGTAACATTGATACACCCACTCCTTCAGTAACTTTGATGCCCTCACTCCCTTGGTCCATTTAGAAATTTTATGTTTAGTTTAGCTTTTACAAGCACATTTATAGATTCTTATAGCTTCTTGAAATCTTCAATTATATTACATACAAGCTTGAAAGCTATATCAGAGTATGGCGCTGGCCGGCGGTATACGTGACCCACTGGTCGCTTTCTATAGTATTGTTTTAAAACTATATTTATACTCGCCCAAAACAAAACTTTTAGTATTTGGGGGAGGTGGAATGATAAATAACTAATGTTATTATAGAAAGCCTAGCAAACATTCATAAGGATAAAACCAACTTAACGGAGACCAGAGGCAGTGGCTTCCTTAATAGCTGTTTCATACTCTCTCTTTATTGGATGAATATGCCTCTGGTCTCCATAATATTGTGTTAAAACTATATTATACCCCTTTTAGTATTTGGGGGAGGTGGAACGATAAATAACTATTTGTTATTATTGCAACCAAAAATGTATTTAGAAAGCCTAGCAAACATTTATAAGGATAAAACCAACTTAACGTAGACCAGAGGCAGTGGGTTCCTTAATAGCTGTTTCATACTCTCTCTATATATATAGTATTGGATGAACATGCCTCTGGTCTCCATAATATTGTGTTAAAACTATATTTATACCCCGTGCAAAACAAAACTTTTAGTATTTGGGGGAGGTGGAACGATAAATAACTAATGTTATTATTGCAACCAAAAATGTATTTAGAAAGCCTAGCAAACATTCATAAGGATAAAACCATCTTAACAGAGACCAGAGGCAGTGGGTTCCTTAATAGCTGTTTCGTACTCTCTCTCTCTCTCTCTCTATATATATATATAGTATTGGATGAATATGCCTCTGGTCTCCATAATATTGTTTTTAAACTCATCACTCCAAATTTGGTGTCAATACCTCCAAAACTAAAAGAAACTCTATTTTTAGCAACAGTGACCTTGACCTGACCCCAATGACCTCAGTTTGACATCATTAATCAATTCCTGACCGTATAATCAATCCACTCCAAATTTTGTGTGAATACCTCCAAAAACAAACTAGAGCTGTCATAAAAGGTGACTTTTATACCCCCACCAGCGCTTTGATAGTGTATATGATGGCTGCTGTGGCAATACCATATGCCAAATTCACAAATTTATGGCTCATAGTCCAACTTGATGTAGGTATCATCTAGATACAACTTCTGACCAAGTTTGGTTAAGATCCTATATAAACTACTATTTGAATTAAAGTCCAGAAACTGTACTGGATGCTAACATTGCACTAAGTGACCCCATGACCTAGTTTTGACCCAGCATTGCTCATATTCAAACTTGTGCTAGGTATCATCTAGATTGCTAGGTATCACCTAGATACAACTTCTAACCAAGTTTGGGGAATATCAGATAAAAACTATTTGAATTAGAGTCCAGAAACTGAAATGGATGCCGCAAATGCACTTAGTGACCCTGTTACCTAGATATTGACCCCGCATGGCTCATATTCGAACTTGACCTAGGTATCATCTAGATACAACATCTGACCAAGTATGAAGATCCAATAAAAACTATTTGAATAAAAACTATCTGAATTAAGAGTCTGGAAACTGAAGTGGATGCCGCAAATGCACTAAGTCACCCCATGACCTAGTTTTTGACCCGGCATGGCTCATATTCGAAATTGACCAAGATATCATCTGACCTATTCATATGAACTTAGGCTCATTTAAGTCAATGGTACTTTTTTGTACAAATGGATTAAATTTATCACTAAGTTACAAGCCTTTGAAATAAGCTTCTAACAAAAACAGGAATATATTAATACAAGCAGCAAAGGCCACTATTAATTTATTGTAGTGCGTACAAATGCGACCTTTTCAACATAGTACAACTTTTAGTATTTGGGGGAGGTTGAATGATAAATAACTAATGTTATTATAGAAAGCCTAGCAAACATTCATAAGGATAAAACCAACTTAACGGAGACCAGAGGCAGTGGGTTCCTTAATAGCTGTTTCATACTCTCTCTTTATATATAGTATTGGATGAATATGCCTCTGGTCTCCATAATATTATTTTAAAACTATACTTATACCCCGCCCAAAACAAAACTTTTAGTATGGGGGGGGGGGGGTGGTGGAATGATAAATAACTAATGTTATTATTGCAACCAAAAATGTATTTAGAAAGCCTAGCAAACATTCATAAGGATAAAACCATCTTAACGGAGACCAGAGGCAGTGGGTTCCTTAATAGCTGTTTCGTACTCTCTCTCTCTCTATATATATATATAGTATTGGATGAATATGCCTCTGGTCTCCATAATATTGTTTTTAAACTAATCACTCCAAATTTTGTGTCAATACCTCCAAAACTAAAAGAAACTCTATTTTTAGCAACAGTGACCTTTACCTGACCCCAATGACCTCAGTTTGACATCATTAATCAATTCATGACCGTATAATCAATCCACTCCAAATTTTGTGTGAATACCGCCAAAAACAAACTAGAGCTGTCACTAAAGGTGACTTTTATACCCCCACCAGCCTTAGTGTATATGATGGCTGCTGTGGTAATACCATAGCCAAATTTCCAAAAGGCTCATAGTCCAACTTGATGTAGGTATCATCTAGATACAACTTCTGACCAAGTTTGGTTAAGATCCTATAATAACTACTATTTGAATTAGAGTCCAGAAACTGTACTGGATGCCAACATAGCACTTAGTGACCCCATGACCTAGTTTTGACCTGGCATGGCTCATATTCAAACTTGTCCTAGGTATCATCTAGATACAACTTCTAACCAAGTTTTGTGAATATCAGATAAAAACTATTTGAATAAGAGTCCAGAAACTGAAATGGATGCCGCAAATGCACTAAGTGACACCGTTACCTAGATTTTGACCCCGCATGGCTCATATTCGAACTTGACCTAGGTATCATCTAGATACAACATCTGACCAAGTATGGTGAAGATCCAATAAAAACTATTTGAACTAGAAAAAGTGTCCATAGGGCACGGATGCCGCCGCCAAATGCCATTCATAAAAAATATTACAAATGTACTTCAAATCAATCATAAAATATATGCATCAAGGGCAGATAATCCAAACCAAAAATGGAAGAGTTGTCTTCCTTGTTCATGACACATCGTCTCAGTGTGATGAATCCACCTGTGAAGTTTCATGAATATATTCCATACAAGTTAGGAGTTATGGCCCGGACACAGTTTACTGTATGGTTATGGGTCAAGGGCAAATAATTCAAAAACCAAAAATGCAAGAGTTGTCTTCCTTGTCCTTGAAATACGTCTCAGTGTGATGAATGCACATGTGTAGTTTCATGAATATATTCAAAAGGGTTTAAGAGTATTGGCCCGTACACGACATACCATTTGACTATATATATGGATGTAAGTCAAGAGCAGATAATTCATAAACTAAACAAGCAGGAGTTGTCTTCCTTGTTCAAGACACATCGTCAAAGTATGATGGATGCACCTGTGAGGTTTCATGAATATATTCCATAGGGTTTAGGAGTTATGGCCCGGACACGGTTTTCTATATTACTAAGTCAAGGGCAGATAATTCAAAAACCAACTAGAAAAAGTGTCCATAGGACACGGATGCCCCCGCCAAATGCCATTCATAAAAAATATTACAAATGTACTTCAAATCAATCATAAATTATTTTAAAATCATAAATGTTGGCAGTAGAGCGATGGCAAAGTTTTTCTAAAAATAGCCACAGTGACCTTGACCTTGAAAGTTGAAATAGCTCGAGATATTGTCATAAGGAACATTTGTGTGAAGTTATACTGAAATCGGTGAAGAAATGTAAGCCCTAGAGCCATGACAAAGTTTTTCTAAAAATAGCCACAGTGACCTTGACCTTGAAAGTCAAACTTGCTCAAGGTATTGTCATAAGAATCATTTGTGTGAAGTTATATTGAAATCAGTGAAGAAATGTAGTCGCTAGAGTGATGACAAAGTTTTTCTAAAAATAGCCATTGTGACCTTGACCTTGAAAGTCGAAATGACTTGAGATATTGTCTTAAGGAACATTTGTGTGAAGTTATATTGAAATGGGTGAAGAAATGTAAGCACTAGAGTGATGACAAAGTTTTTCTAAAAATAGCCACAGTGACCTTGACTTTGAAAGTCGAAATCACACGAAATATTGTCATAAGGAACATTTGTGTGAAGTTCTATTGAAATTGGTGAAGAAATATAGGCGCTAGAGTGATGACAAAATTTTTCTAAAAATAGATAAAGTGACCTTGACCTTGAAAGTCGAAATCGCACGAGATATTGTCATAAGGAACATTTGTGTGAAGTTATATTGAAATCAGTTAAGGAATGTAGGCGCTAGAGTGATGACAAAGTTTTTCTAAAAATAGCCACAGTGACCTTGACCTTGAGGTCATGACCTTGAAAGTCTAACTCGCTCGAGATATTGTCATAAGAAACATTTGTGTGAAGTTATATTGAAATCAGTGAAGAAATGTAGGCGCTAGAGCGATGACAAAGTTTTTCTAAAAATAGCCACAATGACCTTGACCTTAAGGTCATGACCTTGAAAGTCGAACTCGCTCGAGATTTTTTTATAAGGAACATTTGTGTGAAGTTATATTGAAATTGGTGAAGAAATGTAGGCGCTAGAGCGACAACAAAGTTTTTCTAAAAATAGCCACAGTGACCTTGACTTTGAGGTCATGACCTTGAAAGTCTAACTCGCTCGAGATTTTTTTATAAGGAGCATTTGTGTGAAGTTATAATGAAATTGGTGAAGAAATGTAGGCGCTAGAGCGATGACAAAGTTTTTCTAAAAATAGCCACAGTGACCTTGACCTTGAGGTCATGACCTTGAAAGTCGAACTCGCTCGAGATTTTTTTATAAGCAACATTTGTATGAAGTTATGCTATTCCCCACTCACAACTATGTTGTGCGAGGGGATAAAAATATTACAAATGTACTTCAAATCAATCATAAAATATATGCATCAAGGGCAGATAATCAAAAAACCAAAAATGCAAGAGTTGTCTTCCTTGTTCATGACACATCGTCTCAGTGTGATGAATGCACCTGTGAAGTTTCATGAATGTATTCCATACGGTTTAGGAGTTATGGCCCGGACACGGTTTACTATTTGGTACTAAGTCAAGGGCAGATAATTCAAAAACCAAAAATGCAAGAGTTGTCTTCCTTGTTCATGACACATCGTCTCAGTGTGATGAATGCACCTGTGAAGTTTCATGAATATATTCCATACGGTTTAGGAGTTATGGCCCGGACACGGTTTACTATTTGGTACTAAGTCAAGGGCAGATAATTCAAAAACCAAAAATGCAAGAGTTGTCTTCCTTGTTCATGACACATCGTCTAAGTGTGATGAATGCACCTGTGAAGTTTCATGAATATATTCCAGGCGGTTTAGGAGTTATGGCCCGGACACGACATACCATTTGACTATATATGGATGTAAGTCAAGGGCAGATAATTCAAAAACTAAACAAGTAGGAGTTGTCTTCCTTGTTCATGACACATTGTCTCAGTGTGATGAATGCACCTGTGAAGTTTCATGAATATATTCCATACGGTTTAGGAGTTATGGCCCGGACACGGTTTACTATATGGTACTAAGTCAAGGGCAGATAATTCAAAAACCCAAAAAGCAAGAGTTGTCTTCCTTGTTCATGACACATCGTCTCAGTGTGATGAATGTAACTGTGAAGTTTCATGAATATATTCCATACGGTTTAGGAGTTATGGTCTGGACACCGGACGAACGAACGCACGGACGAATGAACGGACAAACGAACGGACAGGGGTAACACTTAATGCCCTTCCGGTATTCTCCGAATACGCGGGGGCATAAAAATGCAAGAGTTGTCTTCCTTGTTCATAACACATCGTCTCAGTATGATGGATGCACCTGTGAAGTATCATGATTATATTCCATAC
The DNA here is from genome assembly GCA_963580285.1 of Lucinisca nassula. Taxonomy (NCBI): domain Eukaryota; kingdom Metazoa; phylum Mollusca; class Bivalvia; order Lucinida; family Lucinidae; genus Lucinisca; species Lucinisca nassula. The sequence continues at coordinate 3,316,027 of OY757023.1, read as the reverse complement.
GGTTTAGGAGTTATGGCCCGGACATGGTTTACTATAGGGTACTAAGTCAAGGGCAGATAGTTCAAAAACCTAAAACACAAGAGTTGTCTTCCTTGTTCATGACACATCGTCTCAGTGTGTTGAATGCACCTGTGAAGTTTCATGAATATATTCCATACGGTTACGGAGTTATGGCCCGGACACGGTTTACTATATGGTACTAAGTCAAGGGCAGATAATTCAAAAACCAAAAATGCAAGAGTTGTCTTCCTTGTTCATGATACATCATCTTAGTGTGATGAATGCACCTGTGAAGTTTCATGAATATATCCCATACGGTTTAGGAGTTATGGCCCGGACACAGCTTACTATTTGGTACTAATCCAAGGGCAGATAATTCAAAAATAAAAAATTCAAGAGTTGTCTTCCTTATTCATGACACATCGTCTCAGTGTAATGAATGCACCTGTGAAGTTTCATGAATATATTCCATACGGTTTAGGAGTTATGGCCCAGACACGATGTCAGGACGGAAGAACAAACGGACAAACGGAAGGACAGGGGTAAAACTTAATGCCCTTCTGCTATTTTTCGAATAGGCGGGGGCATAAAAATGCAAGAGTTGTCTTCCTTGATCATGACACATCGTCTCAGTATGATGAATGCACCTGTGAAGTTTCATGAATATATTCCATATGGTTTAGGAGTTATGGCCCGGACACAGCTTACTATATGATACTTAGTCAAGGGCAGATAATTCAAAAACCAACTAGAAAAAGTGTCAAAAGGACATGGATGCCCCCGCCAAGTGCCATTCATAAAAAATATTACAAATGTACTTCAAATCAATCATAAAATACATGCATCAAGGGCAGATAAACCAAAAACCAAAAATGCAAGTTATCTTCCTTGTTCATGACACATCGTCTCAGTGTGATGAATGCACCTGTGAAGTTTCATGAATATATTCCATACGGTTTAGGAGTTACGGCCTTGACACCGTTTACTATATGGTTCTAAGTCAAGGGCAGATAATTCAAAAACCAAAGATGCAAGAGTTGTCTTCCTTGTTCATGACACATCGCCTAAGTGTGATGAATGCACATGTGAAGTTTCATGAATATATTCAAAAGGGTTTAGGAGTTATGGCCCGGACGTAAGTCAAGGGCAGATAATTCAAAAACTCAATAAGCAGGAGTTGTCTTCCTTGTTCATGACACATCGTCTCAGTGTGATGAATGCACCTGTGAAGTTTCATGAATGTATTCCATACGGTTTAGGAGTTATGGCCCGGACACGGTTTACTATATGGTACTAAGTCAAGGACAGATAATTCAAAAACCAAAAATGCAAGAGTAGTCTTCCTTGTTCATGACACATCGTCTCAGTGTGATGTATGCACCTGTGAAGTTTTATGAATATATTCCATACGGTTTAGGAGTTATGGCCCAGACATGATGTCGGGAAGGACGAACGAACAAACGGACGGACAGGGGTAAAAACTTAATGCCCTTCCGCTATTCTTCGAATAGGCGGGGGCATAAAAATGCAAGAGTTGTCTTCCATGTCCATGACACATCGTCTCAGTGTGATGAATGCACCTGTGAAGTTTCATGAATATATTCCATACAGTTTAGGAGTTATGGCCCGAACAAGACGTTGGGAAGGACGAACGAACGAACGGACGGACAGGGGTAAAACTTAATGCCCTTCTGCTATTCTTCTAATAGGCGGGGGCATAAAAATGCAAGAGTTGTCTTCCTTGTCCATGACACATCGTCTCAGTGTGATGAATGCACCTGTAAATTTTTTCATTAATATATTCCATACGGTTTAGGAGTTATGGCCCGGATTGATGAGGGGTAAAACTTAATGCCCTTCCGCTATTCTTCGAATAGGCGGTGCATAATAAAAACTATTTGAATTAAGAGTCTGGAAACTGAAGTGGATGCCGCAGATGCACTAAGTCAACCCCATGTGTTGTATTATGTACTTTTACTTGCTCCAAATATACTTGCCTACATCTGATTCATTCTGCTTTAACCTACTGCGCATACTCTAACTTTTACTCCCAGCATCCCAGACAAGATCATGCGGCATTTGTTAAATAGATTTAGAAACAGACACTTGTCTTAATTTACTGTGTACCCCACTCTTTGTGGACAGTCGGACAGACATTCAAACACCATGACCTAGTTTTTGACCCGGCATGGCTAATATTCAAACTTGACCAAGATATCATCTGACCTATTCATATGAACTTAGGCTCATTTAAGTCAATGGTACATTTTTGTAAAAATGGATAAAGTTATCACTAAGTAACCAGCCTCTGAAATAAGCTTCTAAAAAAGCCACGAATATATACTACTCAAAGTTTGATAGGGATCACTTTTTAGATACCAAATTTTGCACTGAAAATTTGAAATTTCTTGACAGAATTTATACTCGGTATATTGATAAATATCTTAAGCAGAAACTCATGTGCAGTTCAGTACTCATAAAAAAGCACATTTCTCTCACTTCGCAAATGAATTCATGCACCCCCAAAATCTTGCCTAGCACTGCTTTCCAGCAGACCAAGGAGACTTGTCAGTGTTCCTTTACCAAACGTAAAAAGGACTTCATTTAGGTTTCCATTATGGTCTTGTCGCTTAATGTTTGTATTTCTTTCCCTTTGGTGTCTTTTATGGGAGGAGTAAGTTAATTGTATCAATTCCTGATCTTTGTTTTACTTCTACTTTTCATTTGATTTGTGAAACACTAAAATGCCTAGGGGACAATTAAACAAGAGGCCCATGGGCCACTATGCTCACCAGAGCTCAGGTGGGCACTGCCAAATTGCAGCCATGTATTTTAACATGATATCATTTTAATCTGCCAAATGAACCCCCATATCCAAATGAGCATCCATGTGAACTCAGTATATGAAACATTAGGCCTTTTATGAAGTAGAGGGGGTGGGGCATGGACCCAATGGAGCCCTGGTTGGTATCACTAAATGTGTCTTATCACAAAGAACAAGAATATATATGGTTTAGCAGTGGGGATCTGCATGGCTGGAGATATAAGTGGAGGGGTTGGAGCATGCCCTGTCGTTCCCAGGAAAGCCCAAGATTGTTATCCCTAAATGTGTCTCATCATAAGGACCAAGTATATATATGATTTAGGGGTGGGAATCTGAACGGTTTCCAAGATATCCTTTCATGAAGTGGAAAGGAGAGGACTGGCCCCTGCGGACACACCTACAGTAGGTGTGCTAATAATAAGGAACAAGAACATATATGAATATGGGGTGGGGATTTAATGGTTTCTGAAATATATGGCCTTTTATGAAGTGGAAGGGCGGGGCACATTGCCTCAGCACAAAGAGACCCCCAAGTTGGTGTGACTGAATGAGTCTTATTATAAGGAACAAGAATATATATGGTTTAGGGGTGGGGACCTGAACTATTTCTGAGATATGTGGCTTTTAATGAAGTCAAGCGGTGGAGCAAGGCCCGGGCATGCCCCGGGGACTCACAAGCTGGTGTCAATGAATGTGCCTTATCATAAGGAAGATGAATATATATGGTTTAGGGGTGGGGCTCTGAACAGTTTCTGAGATATAAGGCCTTTTGTGAAGTGCAGGGGTGGGGCAAGGCCCAGGGAGACCCCCAGGTTGGTGTCAATGAAAGTGTCTTATCAAAAGGTACAAGAATATATATGGTTTAGGGGTGGGGATCTGTAAGGTTTCCAAGATATTGTGATATTATGAAATGGAGGGGGTGGGGCATGGCCCTAGCACATCCCTGGGGACCCCAGGTTGGTGTCACTGAATGTGTCTCATCATAATGAACAAGAACATATATGGTTTAGGGGTGGGGATCTGAACAGTTTCTGTGATATATGGCCTTTTGTGAAGTGAAGGGGTGGGGCATGGCTCCGGCGCACCCCCGAAGACCCCCAATTTGGGGTCAATGAATGCGTCTTATCATAAGGAGCAAGAATATATATGGTTTAGGGGTGGGGATCTGTAAGGTTTCCAAGATATTGGGCCTTTTATGAAATGGAGGGGCGGGACATGGCCCCGGCGCATCCCGGGGGACCCCCAGTTTGATGTCACTGAATGCGTCTTATCATAAGGAACAAGAGTATATGGGGTTCAGGGGTGGGGATCTGAATGGTTTCCGAGATATTGGGCCTTTTATGAAGTGGAGGGGTGGGGCATGGCCTCAGCACATCCAGGAGGACCTCCAGGTTGGTGTCACTGAATGCGTCTTATCAATAGGAACAAGAATATATATGGTTTAGGGGTGGGGATCTGTAAGGTTTCTGAGATATAAGTCATTTTATGAAGTACTGGGGGCGGGGCATGGCCCCGGCACAACCTACTGGACCCCCAGGTTGACATAACAGCATATGGCTGAGAGAAGTTTACTAAAGGAACATTTCTATGAAAGTTTTGTCAAAATATCTGCAAAGGCTTTGTAGTTAATGCCATTTTTCAATTTTCCCCATTATAAGTCTATGGAAAATCTAAGTTGCCATAGCAACCAAACTAAAGAGCCGAATTTCATAAAAAACACAAAACCTGTAAAGGCAAATAATGGTGAATATTTCCATAAACTTTCAGCCTCATAGAGCATACGGTTTCTGAGGAGATGATTTTTTAAGTATTTTTTGTTTCTATTTTTTCTTTTTGGTTTCCATGGCAACCAATACAAATGAGCAGTAGGCCTAAAATCATATGGCAGATAGTAGATTGCCTAAGGAATATTTCTATGAAAGTTTTGTCAAAATATCTGCAGTGGCTTGGCAGTAAATGCCATTTTTCAATTTTCCCCATTATAAGTCTATGGGAGCTCTAAGTTGCTATAGCAACCAAACTAATGGGCCAATTTTCATAAAAAACACAAACTTTCAATCCCCCAGCCCAAGGATGCTACAGATAAAATTTGGGCTGAATCGGTCCAGTGGCTTCAGAGAAGAAGATGTTTGAAAGTGTTGACGTCAGACGACGACGACAACGACGACGCCGAACAACTGCCTATCCTATAAGCTCCCCCGGAGCCTTCAGCTCTGGTGAGCGAAAAACCGTCGGAGCCCCGAAGAAATTAATCGTGGCGTCGGAATGTTGGAATCCGGCGTCTCTCAAAGTCGTGCTGCTGGGATTCTGAATGTGTCTCAGAGCGTGGTTTCCCGAATGTGGAGTCGGTGTCTTACCCACGGAAATCCTTCACACAGACACAACGGGGTCAAGAAATGGCTACAACCCAACGTCAGGTCCGTTTCTTGTTGATTCAGTCTCGACGTCAACGGTTCCTGAACGCTACGCGTTGGCATAACGAGCTTATGAACGGAACTGGAGTACGAATTTCTACACAAACTGTCAGAAACGGGCTCCACTAGTTCGGACTTAATGGCATGAGGCCTGCTGTACGTGTTCCGTTGACGGGATAGCACGTGCTAGACCGATGGACTTTGCCAGAACTCATGTCAGGTGGACGGTTCGTGACTTGACGCCAGTACTGTTTACTGAGGAGTCCAGATTCTGTCTAAACTTAACTTATAATCGTCAATTAGTGTGGCAAATGTCTAAAGAGCCATTCGATGACTTGAATGTGGCAGCGCATGATCGCTATGGAAAGGGGTCAGTCATGGTTTGGGCTGGGATAAGCATGAACGGTAAAACTGACTTGTGCGTCGTTGTAAACGGACGTTAATGGCAGTGAGGTACTGTAATGAGATTCTTGATGAGTTTGTGAGACCATATGCAGATGCTATCGGCCCGGACTTTATTCTGATGGACGATAATGCCCATCCCAATTGTGCCAACGTCACTGATTCCTATCTGGAACGTGAAACAATTGTTCATATGGATTGGCCTGCTCGGTCACCGGACTTAAATCCGATTGAGCATGCGCGAGACATGCTACAGCGTGCTGTTTCAGCCCGACTTGTGCATCCGAGGACTTTAAAGGAGCTCAAAGATGCATTGGTTGCTGAATGAAAGCCGATTCCACAAAACCGGATGCAGACTCGGATTACGAGCATGCGCAGGCGATGTCGTACCGTAGTTGATGCCTGTGGATGCCATACACGTTATTAGGCACCTTTGTCTAAAACAAAATTGGAAATTTGTGAAAAATCAGTTGTCCAAATCCCTTCGTGTTACGACAAATTTTGGGGGTGCCAAGACGGTTGCTGTTGTCACGCTTATATGCAGTACCAGTTGACAAAATTAATCACTAGGTTTTGTAAAGGATACGTTTTCTATCACTATGTATCAAATTTGGATTCAGCTGATTAATTCATCCAAAAATTATTTTGCATTAAAAAAGTGATCCCTATCAAACTTTGAGTAGTATATTAACACAAGCAGCAAAGGCCACTATTAATTTATTGTAGTGTGTACTAATGCAACCTTTTCAACATAATACAACTTTTAGTATTTGGGGGAGGTGGAATGATAAATAACTAATGTTATTATAGAAAGCCTAGCAAACATTCATAAGGATAAAACCAACTTAACGGAGACCAGAGGCAGTGGGTTCCTTAATAGCTGTTTCATACTCTCTATATATATAGTATTAGTATTGGATGAATATGCCTCTGGTCTCCATAATATTGTTTTAAAACTATATTTATACCCCGCCCAAAACAAAACTTTTAGTATTTGGGGGAGGTGGAATGATAAATAACTAATGTTATTATAGAAAGCCTAGCAAACATTTATAAGGATAAAACCAACTTAACAGAGACCAGAGGCAATGGGTTCCTTGATAGATGTTTCATACTCTCTCTATATATATAGTATTGGATGAATATGCCTCTGGTCTCCATAATATTGTTATAAAACTATATTTATACCCCCTGCAAAACAGGGGGTATACTGGAATCAGCTTGTCCATCTGTCAGTCCGTCTGTCTGTCAGGTTTTTTGTCTGCACTACTCCTAAACCGCTGGATGTTGTTTAACTTCACACACGTTTGAATTAGAGTCCAGAAACTGAAATGGATGCTGCAAATGCACGTGACCCCGTTACCTAGATTTTGACCCGGCAAGGCTCATATTCGAACTTGGCCTAGGTATCATCTAGATACAACATCTGACCAAGTATGGTGAAGATCCGATAAAAACTATTTGAGTTAGAGTCCAGACACTGAAGTGGATGCCGCAAATGCACTAAGTGACCCGGTTACCTAGATTTTGAACCCGCATGTTCGAACTTGACCTAGGTATCATCTAGATGCAACATCTGACCAAGTATGGTGAAGATCCGATGAAAACTATCTGAATAATAAAAGCACCGCAGGCACTGCATAATACCCCGCCACTGCTAAGCAATGTAACTTATTTGAAAATATATCAAGGCTAAATAACTAGAAAGGGGATAGCAGAGATATGATCCGCAAGTGTATGTCTTAATGTGATTGGATGAAGTTGTTAGAAGATGTAGGAAGCATATGTAAAAAATCCATTTTTCAGACATTTGATGGGAAGGCAACACAATAAGTTGACATTGTTAGACAAGAGGGCCATGATGGCCCTGGATCGCTCACCTGATCCATAGTGTAACAAGTGGGCCCCAGAGAGGGCCATTATTGGCCCCAGGGCTTTAATGTACATAATGTTGAGGGAGGTCTTAAAGGTGAAGCTTCATACCAAACATCAACAAAGGCTAAAATTTGAACAATCTTGTCAAAGGTCCACTAGATGAAGCTACACATCAAATATCAAAGACCTGGGCCTAGCGGTTTCAGAAAAGAAGATTTTTAAAGATTTTCCCTATATAAGCCTATGTAAAATCAAAGGGCCCCGGGACAGGGGCATTTTTTGCCCCAGCACTATAGTTTGAACAATCTTGGTAGGGGTCCACTAGATGAAGCTTCATACCAAATATCAAAGTTCTGGGCCTTGTGGTTTCAGAGAAGAAGATTTTTAAAGATTTTCCCTATATAAGCCTATGTAAAACCAAAGGGCCCCGTGGCAGGGGGGGATTTTTTGTCCCAGCACTATAATTTGAACAATCTTGGTAGGGGTCCACTAGACGAAGCTTCATACCAAATATCAAAGTCCTGGGCCTTGTGGTTTCAGAGAAGAAGATTTTTAAAGATTTTCCCTATATAAGCCTATGTAAAATCAAAGGGCCCCGGGACAGGGGCATTTTTTGCCCCAGCACTATAGTTTGAACAATCTTGGTAGGGGTCCACTAGATGAAGCTTCATACCAAATATCAAAGTTCTGGGCCTTGTGGTTTCAGAGAAGAAGATTTTTTAAAGATTTTCCCTATATAAGCCTATGTAAAACCAAAGGGCCCCGTGGCAGGGGGGGATTTTTTGTCCCAGCACTATAATTTGAACAATCTTGGTAGGGGTCCACTAGACGAAGCTTCATACCAAATATCAAAGTCCTGGGCCTTGTGGTTTCAGAGAAGAAGATTTTTAAAGATTTTCCCTATATAAGCCTATGTAAAACCAAAGGGCCCCGGGGCAGGGGCATTTTTGGCCCCAGCACTAAAATTGGAACAATCTTGGTAGGGGTCCACTAGATGAAGCTTCATACCAAATATCAAAGTCCTGGGCCTTGTGGTTTTAGAGAAGAAAATTTTTAAAGATTTTCCCTATATAAGCCTATGTAAAACCAAAGGGCCCCGTGGCGGGGGCATTTTTGGCCCCAGCACTATAATTTGAACAATCTTGGTAGGGGTCCACTAGATGAAGCTTCATACCAAATATATAAGACCTGGGCCTTGTGGTTTCAGAGAAGAAGATTTTTAAAAATTTTCCCTATATAAGCCAATGTAAAAGCAAAGGGCCCCGTGGCGGGGGCATTTTTGTCCCAGCACTAAAATTTGAACAATCTTGGTAGGGGTCCACTAGATGAAGCTTCATACCAAATATCAAAGTCCTGGGCCTTGTGGTTTCAGAAAAGAAAATTTTTAAAGATTTTCCCTATATAAGCCCATGTAAAACCAAAGGGCCCCGTGGCGGGGGCATTTTTTGTCCCAGCACTAAAATTTGAACATTCTTGGTAGGGGTCCACTAGATGAAGCTTCATACCAAATATCAAAGACCTGGGCCTTGTGGTTTCAGAGAAGAAGATTTTTTAAGATTTTCCCTATATAAGCCTATGTAAAACCAAAGGGCCCCGGGGCGGGGGCATTTTTGGCCCCAGCACTGTAATTTGAACAATCTTGGTAGGGGTCAACTAGATGAAGCTTCATACCAAATATCAAAGACCTGGGCCTTGTGGTTTCAGAGAAGAAGATTTTTAAAGATTTTCCCTATATAAGCCAATGTAAAACCAAAGGGCCCTGTGGCGGGGGCATTTTTTGTCCCAGCACTATAATTTGAACAATCTTGGTAGGGGTCCACTAGATGAAGCTTCATACCAAATATCAAAGTCCTGGGCCTTGTGGTTTCAGAGTAGAAGATTTTTGAAGATTTTCCCTATATAAGCCTATGTAAAACCAAAGGGCCCTGGGGCGGGGGCATTTTTGGCCCCAGCACTATAATTTGAACAATCTTGGTAGGGGTCCACTAGATGAAGCTTCATACCAAATATCAAAGACCTGGGCCTTGTGGTTTCAGAGAAGAAGATTTTTAAAGATTTTCCCTATATAAGCCAATGTAAAACCAAAGGGCCCCGTGGCGGGGGCATTTTTCGTCCCAGCACTCAAATTTGAACAATCTTGGTAGGGGTCCACTAGATGAAGCTTCATACCAAATATCAAAGTCCTGGGCCTTGTGGTTTCAGAGAAGAAGATTTTTAAAGATTTTCCCTATATAAGCCTATGTAAAACCAAAGGGCCCCCGTGCGGGGGCATTTTTGGCCCCAGCACTATAATTTGAACAATCTTGGTAGGGGTCCACTAGATGAAGCTTCATACCAAATAACAAAGACCTGGGCCTTGTGGTTTCAGAGAAGAAGATTTTTTAAGTTTTTGGTGAAAAAAATCTGTTTTTGGCTCCTGTGACCTAGATGTGCAACGGACCGGAACCATTTGACCCATATTCAAACTTGACCGAGATATTGTCATGATGATCATTCTGAGCAAGTTTGATTAAGATTGGACCAAAATTGTGGCCCCTAGGGTGTTCACAAGGTTTTTATATGATTTGACCCGCTGACCTACTTTTTAACCCGATATGACCCATATTCGAACTGGACTGAAATATTGTCACAATGGTCATTCTGAGCAAGTTTCATGATAATTGGACCAAAACAGTGGCCTTCAGAGTGTTCACAAGGTTTTTCTATGATTTGACCTACTGACCTACTTTTTGACCGGACATGACCCATATTCGAACTTGACCAAGATATTGTCATGATGATCATTCTGAGCAAGTTTGATTATGATTGGACCAAAATTGTGGCCTCTAGGGTGTTCACAAGGTTTTTCTATGATTTGACCCGCTGACCTACTTTTTAAGCCGACATGATCCATATTCAAACTTCACTAAAATATTGTCACAATGATCATTCTGAGCAAGTTTGATGATGATTGGACCAAAATTGTGGCCTCTCGAGTGTTCACAAGGTTTTTCTATGATTTGACCTACTGACCTACTTTTTTACCCGACATGACCCAAATTCGAACTTGACCGAGATATTGTCATGATTATCATTCTGAGCAAGTTTGATGATAATTGGACCAAAACTGTGGCCTCTAGTGTGTTCACAAGAAAAAGTTTACGCACGGACGACGCACGACGGACGACGGACGACGCACGACGACGCCGGACATCTTACTGTCACAAAAGCTCACCATGACCTTCGGTCAGGTGAGCTAAAAATTATGGAGGCAAGTATATACCTTAAATGGCTGTGGAACATGTATCTTTATGTGGTAGTACATGTAAGAATTTCATGTTTTTCGATGTACTGCCTGTCTGACTATATTCTTTCGTGAAGACTGATCATGAAGTGTATGACAGTGTAGATCCTGATCAGATGGCTTGTTCAGAAGCCTGATCTGGATCTTCATTGTTTTGCAAAGGTCGCGGATGTCATGAACAGCAGGATAAGCCTGAGTTTATCTCCAGTAAAGTTATGTTATGTTATGTCTTTGGGATTGTTCAAAAGTGATCTTAAAGACCATTTTTAATAGTCCCAAAGGTGGTCTCTGACCACATGACATGGAATGCAGAAAACACATAGAAAGAATGACTACAAGCTACTAAATAAGCTTTTTAAAGCAGAATTAGTCTTAGTTTTACTATATTCCATATAGTAAGGGAACTAGAGGCCAAAAACCATTTTTCAGATATTTCAAAGGCAGATAACTCAATCGCTGGGAAAGCCAGAGTCATGTTCCTTTGCCACAGTATATAACAATTCATCTACTACATATCTATGAAGTTTCAGCAAGATATTGTAAATGATAAACGAACTACAGTCTAAAATGCATTTTTAAATACGTCAAGGGCAGATAACTCAAGAACTGGAACAGCCAGAGTAGCAGTCCTTAGCCACAATATGAACCGTTTAGTCCTCTATATATCTGTGAAGTTTCATCCAGATATTCCATACAGTAAGGGAATTAGAGGCCAAAAACCGTTTTTCAGATACTGAAAAGGGCAATAACTCTGCTAAAAATTAATGGATTTTGCCCATTAACAATCCCAAACCACTCATCCCCGATACCAATATGTATGCAAAATTTGAACAAAAAATTTGAAAAAAATATTCAAGTTATCGATCGGAAACGAAGTGCAGACGGACGGACGGACACCAGAGGGTATCCGTCTGACCTGGCGGATCACAAAAATTTTGGAGCTAGAAAAAGAGAAGTTTTTTTTCTTGTTTATTGTTTCTGGTTTCTTGTCTAACTCATATCAGACAAACAAACCAGCAAAATATTATTGCTGGTTATCGTAGATTATTAATTTTTTCATTTGTATATTAATTTACATTGTTGACATAATTTCCCGCCATTACCACACCAGTGGGTGGGGTAAATTAAAAAATTGAATTATTCTTTGGAGGCTTGCCACATTCATTTTTCTGAAGAGCCGGTGAGTTGTCAGATATTTGAGTGTGTTGAGCTGTATAAAATTTAGAACAGGGTGCTGAATAGTCCTTTGTAGCTGTCAGTACACTGTTTGTTAAAAACTCGGATTCAGAATTGTTACTTTCATTTGGAAGAGCCTTGTGTTATCAGCTTGTCAGCGAGTGTGGACTGTCCGTACAGCTGGCAGACTATCTTGTAGTATTGTTGACTCAAAGTTGCCCTTTATATTAAAATGAAGGTCTCCCTGCTTCCCATGGTCTTGATTCTTTGGTTCACCCTTTGGAAATTAAGTAACAGAACCCAACCGGATGATGGAAATCAGGAATGCAGGATTGCAAAAGAGCAACACTGCGATAAAACTTCTCAGTACTTGGCTGTAACTAGGAAGCTAGGAAACAAACGACGTTCGGAGGGCTTACGCAACTTTAAGTCCTCAGGTGGAACAAATTTGGTCATTCTATTGATCCTGGCCGGAGACATTGAAACTAACCCCGGTCCAAGATTTCGCTGTGGGCTGTGCAAAAAATATTGCAAAGACTCTCAGAAATGGGTAGAATGTGAGGACTGTGAAAAGCATTTTCATGCCTCGTGTTCTGAATTGGATGAAAACCAATTGCTAGAGCTTGAAACCGGAATTGGAACTTGGTATTGCAAAGAATGCAAGGCAGACTGTGGCCTTTGCAGTGGTGATGTTCTAAATGAGCATAAGGCAGTTCAGTGTGACCAGTGTGAAATGTGGATTCACACTGATTGTGCTTTCCTTTCAGACACCGAGTATGGCAAACTGGTTAACTCGAGTTGTTCATGGATATGCCCGAAGTGCGAGTTTTTTAATTTTTCTGACTCGTTCTTCAGCGAACCTATAGAACTGGAAGAAATAAATAAATTTGAACCTCTGTCAAAGGAGAAAGGAGTTAAATCTCCGACTACTGACATGAGAAAGCCGAATTTTGTAAAAGGTTTGAAACTTTGCAGTATTAACATTAACGGTTTAAGAGGAAAGATACTTGAACTTTTAGCTTTCCTTGATACTCACCAACCACATATTGTGGCTATTCAGGAAACAAAGATTGACAGTTCAATCATGACTTCGGAGCTTTTCCCTGAAACTTGCGAATACAGTGTCTACAGAAAAGATAGAAACACTCATGGCGGCGGGGTGATGTTGCTCGTTCACAGAGATATCCCTCATATGCCATTCATGGAACTGGAAAACGATTCAGAATCTGTTTGGGTTAAGGTTTTTGCAAACAAAACTTCCCACTTTATTGCAAGTTGGTATCGACCACCTAACGACACTGTCGAAAACTTCCACTTATTTAAAGATCAGCTTGATCGCATTAAGTCTCATAATAAGGGTAAAAAACTTCCTGCAGTACATGTCTTAGGCGACTTCAACTTCAGAGAGATTGTTTGGCCAGATAGGCTCAGCAAACAAGGCACGATGCTGAGTCCGTCAGAGGGACAGGTGTTGGTCGACATCATGAATGATCATGGCTTGGAACAGGTTGTTGACTTCCCTACTCGAGATAGAAACACTTTGGATTTGATTCTTACAACTTTGCCAGGACAGTTTGGGGATATTCAATCCCCGGACAAACTAAGTGATCATGATATTGTCTCTGGATTTTTGAAAATCTTCATACCACCTATAAAGAAACCTCGTAGAAAGGTGTACTTATATCAAAAGGGTGACTATGAAACTATGAGGAAGGATGCCCTAAAATTTGCAAGAGAGAAATACTTTAATGGTCATTCAGACGCTCGGTCTGTCCAGGAGAACTTTGATTTGATAAAGTCTTTCATTCAAGCTTCGTCCGAAAATCATATCCCCTCCAAAACTAGCAGGTCTGTATCTTCAATTCCTTGGATCACACCAGAAATAAGAAGAAAAATTCGGAGGAGAAATAAGATTCATGCTAAGGCAAAAAAGTCGGGAAGTGGTAAACTCAGAGCAAAATTTGAAAACTTGAGACGAGAAATTAAAAATGACATCAAAAATCAGCATGATCAGTATGTAAATAACTTGGTAGGTGATGTAAAGGCGAATCCCAGAGACTTCTACAGATATATCAATAGCCAGAAGAAAGATAGGCAAGGTATCCCACCCCTTAATAAAAGAGGAGGGAACGGGGTCGCTGAATCGGACTCTGAAAGGGCAGAGGAATTGGTTGGTCAATTCAATGATGCATTTAATAAAACTGAGTTCAACGAGGTTCCATTGACTGGAAGATCGGCCCCTTTCATGGAAAATATTGTTGTATCCTCTGCGGGAGTGATCAAATTACTTAAAGGCTTGAACCCTTCTAAAGCTTTAGGGCCTGATGAGCTTCATCCTAGAGTCCTGAAGGAACTAGCAAACGAGTTAGGTCCAGTTTTTGCTCATCTTTTTCAACAATCTCTCGATACGGGTGAAATTCCCAAAGAATGGCTCCTAGCGAACATCTGTCCACTTTTCAAAAAAGGGGACAGGGCTCTTGCTCGTAATTATCGCCCGGTGTCACTGACCTGTGTTCTATGTAAATTGCTTGAACACATAGTCTGCTCAAACATCATGGCCCACTTGGATGAACATAAACTTTTGTCAGACAGACAACATGCATTTAGGAAAAGGCATAGTTGCGAAACTCAGTTGAGCACGGTTATTAATGATTGGGCAAAAATCCTGGACAAAGGGGGGCAGGTGGACACATTTATTCTGGACTTTGAGAAGGCTTTTGACACCCCTCCTCATGAACTACTTAAATCCAAATTATTTGGTTATGGAATTGGTGGGAAGACTCTTAAATGGATAGATTCCTTCCTTTGCTACAGAAAACAGCGTGTTGTTGTTAATGGTGAATCTTCAGTATGGGCGCCAGTTTTGTCTGGAGTCCCACAAGGGACCGTTCTTGGTCCTCTATTGTTCTCCCTGTACATCAATGATATTTCCACTGATATTGACTCAGAAATAAGACTGTTCGCAGATGACTGTGTTTGTTACCGGGAAATTAGAGATACAGATGACTCACTGAAACTTCAGGCTGACATAGATAGATTAGGATGTTGGGCCAGAAAATGGGGCATGAGATTTCAACCAGTTAAATGCAATATTATGCAGATAACAAGGAAGAGATCTAATAAAGTTGAGGCTTCTTACACCTTAGAGGGAACGGTCCTCGAAAATGTGAATTCCATTAAATACCTTGGTGTGACAATCACTCACGATTTGAGATGGAATACACACATTAGCAATATGTGTACAAAGGCGAATAGAACACTTGGTTTCCTGAGGCGAAATCTTCATCAGTGTCCTCAGGATGTGAAAGAAACAGCATACAGGGGACTTGTTCGCCCAATCTTGGAATATGGTAGTTGCATCTGGGACCCAAGCGGAGTGGTCCTAAATGAAGAAATTGAAAAAGTTCAGAATAGAGCTGCTAGATTTGTAACTGGAAATTATTGCTTTGAAACTGGGAGCATGACTGGAATTCTAGGAAAATTAAGATGGGAGTCTCTAAAGAAAAGGAGAAGAGACAGTAGGCTCATACTCTTATACAAAGGTCTAAAGGGTGCTGCCAGCATTCCAACAGATGACCTTGTTCCCCCAGCTAGGCATTGTAGAAAACACCATTCAATGACGTTTCAGACCCTTACTGCAAGAACGGATATTTATAAAGAATCGTTTTTCCCCCGAACCATTAGAGATTGGAATGCCCTTCCCGATTCTATTATTTTGACGGCTGAAGGTGCTGAGGATTGTGTAGCTAAGTTTACATCTTTGGTTAGAGCTAGGGACTAACTTCCCATATCACAGGTCCTGGTGTATGAATGTCATTTGACGTGTCACCAGTAACAGTTCTGATTCTGATTCTGATAACATAATACCCCGCCACTATCATGTGGCAAGGTATAAAAACTATTTGAATTAAGAGTCTGGAAACTGAAGTGGATGCCGCAAATGCACTAAGTCACCCCATGACCTAGTTTTTGACCCGGCATGGCTCATATTCGAACTTGACCAAGATATCATCTGACCTATTCATATGAACTTAGGCTCATTTAAGTCATTGGTACTTTTTTGGTAAAAATGGATTAAAGTTATCACTAAGTAACTGGCCTTTGACATAAGCTTCTAATAAAAAACATGAATATATTAATACAAGCAGCATAGGCCACTATTAATTAGACCAGAGGCAGTGGGTTCCTTAATAGCTGTTTCATACTCTCTTTTTATATATAGTATTAGTATTGGATGCATATGCCTCTGGTCTCCATAATATTGTTTTAAAACTATACTTATACCCTGCCCAAAACAAAACTTTTAGTATTTGGTGGAGGTGGAATGATAAATAACTAATGAATTTGGGGGGGTATATAGGAGTGAGCTTGTCGGTCTGTCGGTCGGTCGGTCGGTCTGTCGGTCGGTCGGTCTGTTGACTTGGTTTCCAGACGATAACTCAAAAAGCGCTTCACCGATTTTTATAATTTTTGGTACACTGATGTAACATCATAAAATACAGGTCAAGTTCGATTTCCACTACAATTCGTCAATTTTCGACATAGTTATGGCCCCTTTCAAGTGAAAAAATTGCAAAAATTCATGGTTTCCGGATGATAACTCAAATAGAGCTTCACCGATTTTTAGCTCACCGTCACATAGTGACGAGGTGAGCTTTTGGGATCACTTTTTGTCCGTCGTCCGTCCGTGCGTGCGTCCGTGCGTGCGTAAACAATTTCTTCAAACGACATCTCCTCCTAAACCACTGAGCTGATTTTGACCAAACTTCACAGGAATGATCCTTAGCTGGCCCCCTTTCAAAGTTGTTCAAATGGTTCCGGTCCGTTGCACATATAGGTCACAGGAGCCAAAAATAGATTTTTTTCACTGAAAAATTAAAAAATCTTCTTCTCTGAAACTGCAAGGCCCAGGTCTTTGATATTTGGTATGAAGCTTCATCTAGTGGACCCCTACCAAGATTGTTCAAATTATAGTGCTGGGGCCAAAAATGCCCCCGCCCCGGGGCCCTTTGGTTTTACATGGGCTTATATAGGGAAAATCTTTAAAAATCTTCTCTGAAACCGCAAGGCCCAGGTCTTTGATATTTGGTAAGAAGCTTCATCTAGTGGACCCCTACCAAGATTGTTTTAATTATAGTGCTGGGGACAAAAATGCCCCCGCCCCGGGGCCCTTTGGTTTTACATGGGCTTATATAGGGAAAATCTTTAAAAATCTTCTTCTTTGAAACTGCAAGGCCAAGGTCTTTGATATTTGGTATGAATCTTCATCTTATGGACCCCTACCAAAATTGTTCAAATTATAGTGCTGGGGCCAAAAATGCCCCCGCCCCAGGGCCCTTTGGTTTTACATGGGCTTATATTGGGAAAATCTTTAAAAAATCTTCTTCTCTGAAACTGCAGGGCAGAGTTCTTTGCTATTTGGTATGAAGCTTCATCTAGTGGACCCCTACCAAGACTGTTCAAATTATAGTGCTGGGGCCAAAAATGCCCCGCCCCGGGGCCCTTTGGTTTTACATAGGCTTATATAGGGAAAATCTTTAAAAATCTTCTTCTCTGAAACTGCAAGGCCCAGGTCTTTGATATTTGGTATGAAGCTTCATCTTGTGGACCTCTATCAAGATTGTTCAAATTATAGCCCTGGGGCCAAAAATGCCCCCCCTCCTGGGCCCTTTGGTTTTTCATAGACTTATATAGGGAAAATCTTGAAAAATCTTCTACTCTGAAACCACAAGGCCCAGGTCTTTGACATTTGGTATGAAGCTTCATCTAGTGGACCTCTACCAAGATTGTTCAAATTATAGCCCTGGGGCAACAAATGCCCCCGCCCCAGGGCCCTTTGGTTTTACATAGACTTATAATAGAGATAATCTTTGAAAATCTTCTTCTCTGAAACAACAAGGCCCAGGTCTATGATATTTGGTGTGAAGCTTCATCTAGTGGACCTCTATCAAGATTGTTTAAATTATAGCCCTGAGGCCAAAAATGCCCCTGCCCCGGGGCCATTTGGTTTTACATAGGCTTATGTAAGGAATATCTTTAAAAAAATCTTCTTCTCTGAAACCGCAAGCCCAGGTCTTTGATATTTGTTGTGTTGCTTTATCTAGTGGACCTTTGCCAAGATTGTCCAAATTATAGCCTTTGTTGATATTTGGTATGAAGCTTCACCGTTATAGACCTCCTTCAACATTATGCACATTATAACCCTAGGGTCAATAATGGCCCTCCCCGGGGCCCACTTGTTACTCTATGGATCAGGTGAGCGATCCAGGGCCATCATGGTCCTCTTGTTATAATTTTTGGTACACTGATGTAACATCATAAAATACAGGTCAAGTTCGATTTCCACTACAATTGGTCAATTTTCGACATAGTTATGGCCCCTTTCAATTGAAAAAATTGCACAATTCATGGTTTCCGGACGATAACTCAAAAAGCGCTTTACCAATTTTTATAATTTTTGGTACACTGATGTAACATCATAAAATACAGGTCAAGTTCGATTTCCACTACAATTCGTCAATTTTCGACATAGTTATGGCCCCTTTCAAGTGAAAATATTGCAAAATGCCGCTGTTGTACTATCAAGGCAGTTTTTGTGGGGGTATTCATCACCTTTAGTGATAGCTCTAGTTATAGAAAGCCTAGCAAACATTTATAAGGATAAAACCAACTTAACGGAGACCAGAGGCAATGGGTTCCTTAATAGCTGTTTCATACTCTCTATATATATAGTATTAGTATTTGATGAATATGCCTCTGGTCTCCATAATATTGTTTTAAAACTATATTTATACTCGCCCACAACAAAACTTTTAGTATTTGGGGGAGGTGGAATGATAAATAACTAATGTTATTATAGAAAGCCTAGCAAACATTCATAAGGATAAAACCAACTTAACAGAGACCAGAGGCAGTGGGTTCCTTAATAGCTGTTTCATACTCTCTATATATATAGTATTGGATGAATATGCCTCTGGTCTCAATAATATTATTTTAAAACTATATTTATACCCCGCCCAAAACAAAACTTGTAGGACCTGTGCAAGCTAAGGTGGCATTTGGCATGTAACTGGCTGACAATTTCAGCATGATGATTAAAGAATGGTTTAATTTATGTTTTTGTCAAGTACTTGATGGGTGTAAATACATAGATAACAATTAGACTTCTGGGATGTTGCAATACAATTTTATGTGTATGCAAATGCCCCAAAAATGGCCAAAAAGTACTGTAACCAGTGGCCACCTGTATTTTCAGTCCTTTTTAAATTAGTATTTCACTCTCAAGTTAACTACACATTCACTTTACAGATGTACATTTGGTACAGCAATGACTGACGGTCAAGATGATGCATAGTTCATATACGTATAATGCATATCCTTGTCTAGCCTGCAGTTTGAACAAAATCAGACATGTGTAACTTTTTTCCACTAAATATAATGCCCCTTAATGACACAGCCTGAAACAATATAAATACAGGGGTTTCCACAAGGTATATGTTTATTAATCACATACTGGTTTTCCTACTTTCAATTTACCATAGTAAAATCTGGATACCAGTGAAAATATTTACACAGTTTCATTTTACCTCGATGTACCAAACTTTCCGAAACGAGACTGTCCCATACGTAAGATGGGCATACTTTTTAATCAAGGCATCTACAAGTAATTGAATAGTCTTAAGTTATAGATCTCCACAGTCACACAACCCATATATACAAAGTGTATCTTAACTTCATGATCTTGTCGAGTTGTAAAACAACAAATAAGAATGAAACGTCCCATACGTAAGACAATTTTTGTCCCATACTTAAGAAACTTCAGTAGCATGCCATATTTTTAGCATGAAGAGCTAATAGCTGTATAGAGCTGATCTGGGCAATTAAATTAATGCCGCTTAAACTCCTTAGTCACTTTTTGTCTGAGAAACTAAGAATGAAGTTTTTCGAAGTCTAGATGGTGTTAGGGGATAAAATCATCCTAAAATCCAATTTGGTATGTTTTTGTCACCAGAAACATAAATGGTAGTGTTTTTTTACCTTGTGTCTATCCAAAAAGGTTACACAAGACATATAAAAGCATTTTGCTATTATTTTCTCTTAAAACTATACTTATAGTAATGAAATTGTGCTTATGTCCCATACGTAAGATTTTTGGCTTTGTATACCTGCGATAATATGAGTCAAAATAAAATATCTTTGCTTATGGTATGCACTTTATTGTATTCAAATTCAGTACTTATAACCTTCTCTGCTTTACTTGAGTTTGGTTCGAACGTGATTTTGTGCAGATAATGCAGCTGAGGACAGAAGTGAACCAAAGCTAGAGTTTGCTAAAAATATTTGAGAAATCAAAAGGATTTGCATTCAAAGCAATTTTTTTTATTTGTATGCATCATAATAACTTAAAACATGGCTACAAGTTTTACTATATCTCTCTTGATAGTATATTTACACCATAAATATACTTTGAAAAATACAGTATTTTGTCCCATACGTAAGATTTTTGGCTATGTATTCCAGTAACATGACGTTGGTTTCCATGACCTGAAATCACGTCTTAATCAATTTCAGATAGAACTTGAAGACAGCTTAAATGTCAATTACAACTGTTATCACTGGTAGATTGGCTTTAAGCATTTGGCATACTATCATGGAATTTATTCAAACTGCTTATTACAATGGAATTCCATAAAATTCTATTTTGGGTTAACTGTGAAAGGGCCCTTAAACTACACACCCGCACCCCCAATCTCAAAAAAAAAAGTTTTGACAACAAAGGATATCATTGTCCCACAAAATATAAACCATATAAAAACACAAGTCTTGTGAAAGTTGTAAAAGAAAAGCAAGATGTGACTGTGTTAGGGCTAAACAGTTTTAGCTGGTCAGCTAGTCTGTAAGACAATTACCTATGAAACATTCCTATGAAGTTTAAATGAAGGTGGCCCTGGGATTTAGGGGTGTAGGAGTAGTCACTTAAAGATTTTTCTAGTTTGACCTATGGTGGTCATCTTGTTCATCAGCGTGTTACACTTTTAGCTGCTTTGGTGGAGGGTCACCTAAATTCCCATCCAATGAAGTTTGAATCAAACTGACCCAGGCGTATGGGAGGAGTAGTCGTTTAAAGATGATTCTATGTTAATGGTTTAAAGATTATTCTATGTTAAGCTCTGGTTGCTATCTTGTTTAGCCATGCAGAATGATTTTGTCTATTTGGTAGAGAGCCATCTAGGCAACATTCTTCTGAATTTAATTCGAATTTGTCCAACAACTTCGGAGTTAGCATTTTGAGGACATTGTTGGTGTTTTCTTTTTTTAGCTATTACGGCCATCTTGTTCATCAAACCCAAACCATTTTCGCCTTTTAGGAAGAGAGCCACCAGAGCAACATTCCTATGGAGTTCAAATGAAATTGGCTGTCTGCATCTAAATTGTTTCTGGTGATATGTCTTTTAATGGAATTAAATCATTCATTCGCCTTAGGGTATGGGAAGAGTAGTCATTTAAAGATTTTTTTTCTATTTTTAACTCTGGTGGCCATCTTATTCCTCGGAGCAGAACTATCTTAGCTAGTTCGTTGAAAGGTCAACTAATCAAGATTTCTTTGAAAGTTGAATGGAATTGGCTCAAGGGTATAGGAGGAGTAGTCATTAAAAGGTTTTTCCCTTTTTTTTTAGCTTGTTAGCCATTATCTGCATCCAAGCAAAACGATTTAGCTATTTAGCTAGATAACCAACTAGGCAACATTTCTTGTGAAGTTTAAATGAAATTGGCCAAAGGGCTAAAGAGAAGTCTTTTAAAGCTAATTGTGTACGTCAGACAACACATGAGAGAGGACATACATTGAATAATCACAATGGCTCACCATAAGCATTCCATGCTCAGTTGAATTAAAAATGGATATTGGCAATGCAGTGAGGTAATTTTGACAAAGAATCCAACTCCAAGGGAATCTTATTTTTGGAATGGAGGGGAGGGGGCAGAAATAGGCAGGGGAAAGAATTCAGCAGTGGAAGGGGCAAGCAAGGAAGCGAATTTTCTTAATGCATCAAAAACCATGAAACTTTTCCTTTAAAGAGGGTGGGGCACAGGACAGGGAGATACAGCATGACGGGGTGTAAAGAGTTGAAATCTTATGTATGGAACACTTTTTTGTATGTTTTTTTTTTTTTTTTTTTTTTTTTTTTTGTCTTCTAAACTACTGTCGGGTAATGCTCCAATATTTTGATTTCAGGATATCAAAAGTGGAATAAATGGTGTACATTATGATAAAACCGATGCAGTTTCAGTCCCTATGCATCTTCAGGATCTGCATTGTCTCTTAAATTGTGACCCATGCCAGTCTTAATCAGATAAAGGTAGTCAAACAGGTTGTAACATTTTATTTTCTAGTCTTTGCAATTTGTTTTAAGCTTTTCTGGTGACAACATCAAAAAAGCATATTTGGCAATGAAAGTGACTTACATATATTAAAGACTTGAAAATTGTTTTGAACATTAGTTTTTTTTTTCTCAAAATTTGTCATTTCATCCCATACGTAAGATTTAATTAATAATATTGTTGTTTCATAAATTTTGGCTTTACATATTGTGTTAATGTTTCACAGTTTCAAGTACCTGTTCTGTTTTTCTATATGATACAATTCAGACTCATTAAACTTGGACATAATTATTTACCCTGATACCAAGTATTTTTGTTTACTTTTTTTTCAGGGGAAAACTCCTTTTTGTCACACATTTAATGTATGTATACACATTAATAAACTTCGGCAAAAAGAGCATTTTCATACATTTTCCTATTGGTCTAACACTACATTATGTTTGAAACAGCATTTATGAATTCAGTTCAGGTAAAAGCAGCAAAATTAAAGCCCTTGTAAAATCTTACGTATGGGACAATTTTGCTTCTGTTTGAGATCATTTTTGCCGGTCATTGTTATTATCATTACTCAAGTAGTTCTACCAGTAGCAAGATTTATGAACATGAGGTTCAAAACTAAGTCCTGAAATATGATGTTCTGGTCATTCTGAATCTACTTTTCTTAGAGTAAATAGTAATAAAATGTCAATTTTTGTTTAAATTTTTACCCCTAATAAGCTTTAGGCATATTTTTTTTCTAAAATGTGTGTCAAAACATCATTTTTTTACCGGAATCTATTCTGTCTGTTAATTTCACATTAATTACAACATTTCAATGGTTTCTACTGTTAACTTTCTAAACAATTAGTTTGCTTATAATCATACTGTCCCATACGTAAGATTTTTCCACCTAAATATTGCTTGAACAAATTTTCATGTTTTCCTCCAATAAAGTTATCCTCTAATTGACAGAAAATTAATCTTAAGATATCATTGTTTTGAAATAACCATGAATTCATTATGGCTGTCTTACTTTATTTTTTCACCCATGTGGCCACAAAAGTGCCACCTTAGCTTGCACAGGTCTGATAGTATTTGGGGGGAGGTGGAGTGATAAATAACTAATGTTATTATTGGAACCAAAAATGTATTTAGAAAGCTTAGCAAATGCATGCTTTTTTTTGGGGGGGGGGGGGAAGTGGGTTCCCTGCCCTACATCATAGTGTAGATTATATTTTCTTGTCCTTTGGGATCATTGATCCCTGCCCTACATCATAGTGTAGATTATATTTTCTTGTGCTTTGGGATCATTGATCCCTGCCCTACATCATATTGTAGATTATATTTTCTTGTCCTTTGGGATCATTGATTCCATTGTGGAATTTCGAAAATATCTGAGGGTCACTGATGAGGCCTAATTGGCCGAAACTAGCTAGTCTGGCCCAGAAAACATGTACACTCCATATTCTTCACTTCTGTGGTGTATTCCTTGCTTCCAAAGGATAACCCTTTTATAGAACATATTTACTGCGGGTATACATTATTTTCCTAATATTTCTACAAAACATCAGATTGTGGCTGCTTCTTAGACACATCAGTGAAATCGTTGGATGTGTAGCCTGATAATAAGAAATTATTGTCTATGTTCTATGCGCAATCAAGATCAGAGATCAGAACTCCAAACTTATTAGGTGGGAATCCAACTTTTTACCTGTAAATCCAACTTTTTACAGGTCTGTGAATCCAACTTTTTACAAGGAAGGATTCCTGGAATCCTATTTTCAAAATCCTAGTGAGAGCTCTGATATTATTTTAAAACTATATTTATAC
Source organism: Lucinisca nassula (assembly GCA_963580285.1). NCBI lineage: Eukaryota > Metazoa > Mollusca > Bivalvia > Lucinida > Lucinidae > Lucinisca > Lucinisca nassula. The sequence continues at coordinate 3,291,864 of OY757023.1, read as the reverse complement.
CCCGCCCAAAACAAAACTTTTAGTATTTGGTGGAGGTGGAATGATAAATAACTAATGTTATTATAGAAAGCCTAGCAAAATTCATAAGGATAAAACCAACTTAACGGAGACCAGAGGCAGTGGGTTCCTTAATAGCTGTTTCATACTCTCTCTTTAAATATACCGGTAGTATTGGATGAATATGCCTCTGGTCTCCATAATATCATTTTAAAACTATATTTATACCCCGCCCAAAACAAAACATTTAGTATTCGGGGGAGGTGGAATGATAAATAACTAATGTTTTTATAGAAAGCCTAGCAAACATTTATAAGGATAAAACCAACTTAACGGAGACCAGAGGCAGTGGGTTCCGTATTAGTTGTTTCGTACTCTCTCTCTATATATATAGTATTGGATGAATATGCTTCTGGTTTCAGTGTGATGAATGCACCTGTGAAGTTTCATGAATATATTCCATATGGTTTAGGAGTTATGGCCCGGACATGGTTTACTATATGGTACTGAGTCAAGGGCAGATAATCCAAAAACCAAAACTGGAAGAGTTGTCTTCCTTGTTCATGACACATCTTCTCAGTGTGATGAATGCACCTGTGAAGTTTCATGAATATATTCCATATGGTTTAGGAGTTATGGCCCTGACACGGTTTACTATATGGTACTAAGTCAAGGGCAGATAATCCAAAAACCAAAAACGCAAGAGTTGTCTTCCTTGTTCATGACACATTGTCTCAGTGAGATGAATGCACCTGTGAAGTTTCATGAATATATTCCATACGGTTTAGGAGTTATGGCCCGGACATGGTTTACTATATGGTACTGAGTCAAGGGCAGATAATCCAAAAACCAAAACTGGAAGAGTTGTCTTCCTTGTTCATGACACATCTTCTCAGTGTGATGAATGCACCTGTGAAGTTTCATGAATATATTCCATACGGTTTAGGAGTTATGGCCCGAACAAGATGTCGGGACGGACAGACAGACAAACGTACGGATGGACAGGGGTAAAACTTAATGCCCTTCCGCTATTCTCAGAACAGGCGGGGGCATAATAAACCTGAACATTAGGGTGAATGCTTAGCAATGCTATGGTGGTCGCAAATGTTGACGCCATGACAAACGGACGGACGAACCGAAAACCGGATGCCTATATCGTGGCATGCTAATAGCAGGTGCGACAAAAAGCTTAATTTCGAAAATATTGCACATTTGACATTTAAAAATAATAGAACATAATGATTTGCAGTCTATATAATTTTCAGTCATAACACTCGTGACTAGCACTACACTGTAGCAATTTTGCTTGCCTTTCGTGAGAAATCAACAGATAATTGACTCTTGTAATCAAATATTAAACTCTGTTTAAAGATATTGATAAATACTTCAATCAAAGTGTGACGACTTACCATAATTTTTTTCTCCTCGAAACTCATAGAAGAAGCACTTATTCTCTGTCCCTATTTTGTTCAGTCTTCTTCTACCCTCTTTGGCACTTATCCTCTCCCCACAGTACTGAAGCAGGAAGTCTCCAGCATTCAAGTGTTTTTCACTGAATATTCAAAAACCTGTAAAAATACCAGCTTTGAATTTTGATGCTTAATACAGTTTAAACTTTAAAATTTCCTAAATGAATAAAGAACCATGTTCCTACTTGGTAAGTAAATCTACTATGTTCATGTACTGCATTTAATTAACAAGAGCACCACCTGCCGGTGACAACACTCGACTTTTTTACATTTGATACAGTGATTTTTTTGTGCCCATTTGACTCCAAAATTCGGAGTCTTCCCAAATGTTTTTTTTTTATTCTGCTGCAGAAGCAAGGACATTTGAAAGGAAGAAATTTACAATAAGATTAAACTGTTTAAATTGTTATTAATTTTAATGACCGTTTTCTCCTGCAGGGGTTCCCCAAGGTTCCCTTCTGGAACCCCTATTCTTGGCTGTTTTATCCAGTATTGATCTCCTGGTCTCCCAAAAGGGGCATTTCTTAGACCCCTGCTTATCAGGGAGGACCATGCAATTAATGGATGATAGCTGTGTAGGCTGACACCTAATTTTAGATTATTGATACTCCCAGAAGTCTCTTGGTTCCAGCAACCAATTTATCTCCGCCCTCTTTTCCGGTCACGTGATAAAGATGCATCAGTGGGGAATTAACCTTCCCCTCTCAGAGTCAATGCTGTGGCATTATCTTGGCGGGCTTAATCCATTGCTTGCAGCAGCACACAGCTAGAAGCAACGTTAATCCTCCATATTGGAATTCATATTGCGAACGATTTCCGAATATATAATATTATGAAATGTATCAGTTTGTGAAATTGTACCAATAAGCAGGAGTGAAAATTGTGGCAGAATAATTAGATTCGCAATTCACAAAAAGGGTTATTATTATTATTAAAAATGTAGAATATTTCATCAGAAATGAACGACAGACTGACGAACAATATAAAGAAGATTTTTGAAATACCCAACTGGTATCTGCCATCAGAAACCAAGATAAACTGACTTTATTTGTATGTGAGAAAAGGAGGAAACATTCACAGGGCTAAAGTAGCTAGGACACTGGATTATAGTGCATTTTGTCCGGGTATAGACTTATACACGCCATGGCTGTCGGTGCTAATTTCGAAGACTGCCATCGCATTGAAAGTTGAAGTGACGTGACGTCAAATGTTATTCGCGCCGACAAAGATACTTCGCGCTCCTTTGATAAGTTTGTAACGTCATGCAGCATGAACTATTGTCTGTTAATAGAGCCATATAAACTGATTAATACCTGGCATGTGCACCATGTGTAACGGAGCGCATTATGAGGTTGATGAGTGGGTGGATGATAAATTTCTAGTGGGCGGTGGCAATCAATTAGTTGCAGATACAGCTGTAAGGTAAATATCGGGAGGGTGGGTCATTTATAAATATTGGGCGGCGTCACTGTAAATTGCGGCAACTGCAGACTGAAAACGACCAGGCACCCCGCTGACTAAAACGTGCTAGACGAAATTCGCTGATCAGCTGGCAATAGAAAATGTCTTTCTTTTGGGTATTTTTTTTCTCGCACACAGGGTTTCTTTTAGTAATGATATGCGATACATGTATTGTATGGTATTGTATTAAGGCAATGGCCCCTGCCCATAGGGGCTTGAAGAAATATATGGGCTGCATGATGCTTCCACGCAGAGCTGAATCCGGCCCGCACACTAGTACTGGTAAACCGCTTAGAGGATCTAAGCCTGTCCAGGAACCGCGGTGCGAGGCAGACCGTCCATGCTAATAAACCCTATTTGTTTCATTGGGCGACAGGGCTTGAGATGTCATTTCATCGCAATGTCGGATAAAAGTCCCACAAAATTGGAAGCAACGTCTCCAAAATGACCTTTACAGTGTTGACGGGGACGTTAAACCTCAAATCAAACAAACAAAAAATTGTATTAAGGCAGACATATGCTATATTTAGTACAATACGTGTACTACTGACCACAATCGTCTTGTTTTTGAGAAATAGCGGTCATGACTGCTGACTTCCTAGTTCCTATTTCTACTTCCTATTTCTCGCTTCCTACTTCACACCTTTTTTGTAATTTTTGTCTCTGCCATTTTTGAAAGATATATATTTTTGGCTGTTGCACAATTTGTTTAAGTGATGCTAATATGAGCTCAGGCATGGCAAATCAGGAGGAAATGTAGAGAAGGGGTCGCCAGTTGTGTCATTGTTTCTCACCCCATAGTTTATTTAGAACCTTGCCCATTATGATACCGCTACCCAAGCCTTTTTTGGCAGAAAAGGCTCCAACAAGGCTGCCTTGTTGTTAAACAAATCCCGGTATTATCATTTATAGTAAGATGTTAAGCGTTATTCTATTTTGCTATGCCCTGGCTTACAAAAGTTTCCGAAGCGCTTTGCATGAGATTAAAAATTACACAGGTAAATCGTAAGTGGTAAGATGGTCGTAAGTTTATGGAAACGATATGACAGGTTTTCAGTTACCGGCATAACGAGACCATAAATTTTACGGTGGTCACCTTAAGTGTGTCTTAAGTACATCTTAAGTTGATATATTTACGATGCCTCGAGTTACCAACCCCAGGACCGACAGTCAAGTCCTGTGATTTCATAGTCAGACCGGTAATATGTTAAATATTACAGGACCGAATGTCCAGTAATGATTCTGCCAAAAGTTTCACATGTTAAACTGAAATATCATTTTGGTCCTGTGATTGCTGGTTCGGTCCTGTGTTCCCGACATGATCACAGGACCGAATGTCTGGTGATCCAAAATACTTTTGGGAATGTCTGCAGCCTTGGAGAAACTGTCGGACTGAGTGTCCAAGTGTCAGACAAAAGAATTAAGCCTAAATTTTGCAAGTTAATTGCAGTTATAGCACATAAGTTACTTCTCCTTACATTCTGGAATATTGCACGACCCGCAGAAAAAGCGACCGACTGAAGTCGGTTGATTTCTAAGAGTGCCCTAAAATCACCGTGTCATTCTGTCATTCGGTCAATCGGTCATTCTGTCAGTCCGTCCGTAACCCGTTTGTGAAAAGTGGTGATAGTGACTTAACCGCTTAGAATATTTAAACAATTTTTGGCATACTGATAGATATCAATGAGATCTAACCAATGAACTTGCGAAATATTACATTCCATTTAGTATAGCCTCGCCGAGGCGAAAAATGTGAAAATTTTCGAACTGCTTCTCATCGGAAACCGTTGGGCCGATTGAAGTCAAATTTCATATGGAGCCTCTGTGGGATGGGGGAAACCAAAATTTGCTCATGGGGTCCAGGTCACATGACCAAAATGGCCGCCAAGCCATATATGGTCTGTCTGTCTGTCCGTCCGTAACCCGTTTGTGAAAATTGGTGATAGTGACTTAACCGCTTGGAATATTTATACAATTTTTGGCATACTGATAGATATCAAAGAGATCTAACCAATGAAATTGCGAAATATTACATTCCGTTTAGTATAGCCTCGCCGAGGCGAAAAATCTGTAACCCGTTTGTGAAAATTGGTGATAGTGACTGCTTGGAATATTTAAACAATTTTTGGTATACTGATAGATATCAATGAGATCTAACTAATGAACTTGCGAAATATTACATTCCATTTAGTATAGCCTCGCCGAGGCGAAAAATGTGAAAATTTTCGAACTGCTTCTCCTCGGAAACCGTTGGGCCGATTGATTTTCTCTATCATTTGTCATTGATATATTTGCTTAACACCTGCTAATAAAGTTTCAAGCAAAAGTTGTACTGTACATCATTAGGAAAACATGCACGTATGAAATAATGGCGTCCAACATGGTGTCAGAAATGACTTATAGTAGGTAAAAATAGATACATCTTTCTTATTGCTGCTTTTAACATAGATTGCGGGTGCTCGTTAGAACTGCCTCAATGAGGCGGTTCTAACGAATACCCACAATCTATGTTTTTGAGCAAAAATAAGGCAGATAATGTTTACCCCCTTAAACCCCACTTTTCCCTATATAAAGTGGGGTTTCACGTACTTGTTATTGTGATGTTATTCCCACAAGAAGAGACTGACGTTTTCCTCCATCATGTCCATTATTTAAATAAAATATTTCATTTACAAATGTATAAGATTGTATTCTGGCCCCAGAGAAGCATGATATAACATGAAAGCTCCAAAAAGGATGCAAAACTTGACCACTGACAGCAAAATCACGTCAAATTTACGTTAGGAAAAAAGTGACATATCAAGTTGGTAACAACAACGATACTCCAGGTGGAATTGATGATTTTCAAAGAGTATTACTGCCTTTAATCAAAACAAACATGTTCTCCTATGCTATTTGATAATCTTTAAACAGAAAATGTAACAAAATCTCCCAAAAATTTTAAGAAATTAGTGACCAAAATGTACCGATTTTCGGATAGTCAAATTTTCGGACGGCTATAAATTGCGTCGGACAATCGGTCTGAGATTCAAAAAAACGTTGTAGGACCTTGCTTAAAAGTGTCAGACATGTCAGACGTCATTCACCATGCCTGCACTGCAGTTAAGATAATATAAAAAGTGCTTGACAGATATGACAGACAGGTTGCCTGAAAGTTATTATTCAATTGCTTGCTACTGAAAAATATTTATGTGAGGCCACATAGGAATGCAGGGATTTTCCTAGTGCAATTTTGGGGCCGGTAGTCGGCCCCTATTTTTCCCAATTTAGAGACAGATATTCCCAAATTTTATAACAAATTTCCCAATCTCTGATGTTGTGCTACAGTTTGATAAAATTTTCATGAAAATTGAACTAAAAATTGACAAAGTTACAGCTGATTTAAATTCCCAACTATAAATATTAGCGAGCTGTTTTTCCCAAACCCAGCGGCCCCTGGACCCTGATTCTGAAGGGTAGGAAAATCCCTGGAATGTTATCACATCGGGTTCAGGGATTTTCCTACCCTTCAGAATCAGGGTCCAGGGGCCGCTTGGTTTGGGAAAAAAGCTTGCTAATATTTAAAGTTGGGAATTTAAATCAGCTGCAACTTCGTCAATTTCGGTTCAATTTTCATGAAATTTTCATCAAAATGTAGCACAAAATCAGAAACTGGGAAATTTGTTGTAAAATTTGGGAACATCTGTCTCTACACAAACTGTCAGAAACGGGCTCCACTAGTTCGGACTTAATGACATGAGGCCTGCTGTACCTGTTCCGTTGACGGGATAGCATGTGCTAGACCGATGGACTTTGCCAGAACTCATTTCAGGTGGACGGTTCGTGACTTGACGCCAGTACTGTTTACTGAGGAGTCCAGATTCTGTCTAAACTTAACTTATAATCGTCAATTAGTGTGGCAAATGTCTAAAGAGCCATTCGATGACTTGAATGTGGCAGCGCATGATCGCTATGGAAAGGGGTCAGTCATGGTTTGGGCTGGGATAAGCGTGAACGGTAAAACTGACTTGTGCGTCGTCGTAAACGGACGTTAATGGCAGTGAGGTACTGTAATGAGATTCTTGATGAGGTTGTGAGACCGCAGATGCTATCGGCCCGGACTTTATTCTGATGGACGATAATGCCCGTCCCAATCGTGCCAACGTCACTGATTTCTATCTGGAACGTGAAACAATCGTTCGTATGGACTGGCCTGCTCGGTCACCGGACTTAAATCCGATTGAGCATGCGCGAGACATGCTACAGCGTGCTGTTTCAGCCCGACTTGTGCATCCGAGGACTTTAAAGGAGCTCAAAGATGCATTGGTTGCTGAATGAAAGCCGATTCCACAAAACCGGATGCAGACTCGGATTACGAGCATGCGCAGGCGATGCCGTACCGTAGTTGATGCCCGTGGATGCCATACACGTTATTAGGCACGTTTGTCTAAAACAAATTTGGAAATTTGTGAAAAATCAGTTGTCCAAATCCCTTCGTGTTACGGCAAATTTTGGGGTTTCCAAGACGGTTGCTGTTGTCACGCTTATATGCAGTACCAGTTGACAAAATTAATCACTAGGTTTTGTAAAGGATATGTTTTTTATCACTATGTATCAAATTTGGATTCAGCTGATTAATTCATCCAAAAATTATGTTGCATTAAAAAAGTGATCCCTATCAAACTTTGAGTAGTATATTAACACAAGCAGCAAAGGCCACTATTAATTTATTGTAGTGTGTACTAATGCAACCTTTTCAACATAATACAACTTTTAGTATTTGGGGGAGGTGGAATGATAAATAACTAATGTTATTATAGAAAGCCTAGCAAACATTCATAAGGATAAAACCAACTTAACGGAGACCAGAGGCAGTGGGTTCCTTTATAGCTGTTTCATACTCTCTATATATATAGTATTAGTATTGGATGAATATGCCTCTGGTCTCCATAATATTGTTTTAAAACTATATTTATACCCCGCCCAAAACAAAACTTTTAGTATTTGGGGGAGGTGGAATGATAAATAACTAATGTTATTATAGAAAGCCTAGCAAACATTTATAAGGATAAAACCAACTTAACAGAGACCAGAGGCAATGGGTTCCTTGATAGATGTTTCATACTCTCTCTGGTCTCCATAATATTGTTATAAAACTATATTTATACCCCCTGCAAAACAGGGGGTATACTGGAATCAGCTTGTCCATCTGTCTGTCCGTCTGTCTGTCAGGTTTTTTGTCTGCACTACTCCTAAACCGCTGGATGTTGGCAAGGCTCATATTCGAACTTGGCCTAGGTATCATCTAGATACAACATCTGACCAAGTATGGTGAAGATCCGATAAAAACTATTTCAGTTAGAGTCCAGACACTGAAGTGGATGCCGCAAATGCACTAAGTGACCCGGTTACCTAGATTTTGAACCTGCATGGCTCATATTCGAACTTGACCTAGGTATCATCTAGATGCAACATCTGACCAAGTATGGTGAAGATCCGATGAAAACAGTTAACTATCTGAATAATAAAAGCACCGCAGACACTGCATAATACCCCGCCACTGCGAAGCAATGTAACTTATTTGAAAATATATCAAGGCTAAATAACTAGAAAGGGGATAGCAGAGATATGATCCGCAAGTGTATGTCTTAATGTGAGTGGATGAAGTTGTTAGAAGATGTAGGAAGCATATGTAAAAAATCCATTTTTCAGACATTTGATGGGAAGGCACCACACTAAGTTGACATTGTTAGAAAATTATGGAGGCAAGTATTTACCTTAAATGGATGTGGAACATGTATCTTTATGTGGTAGTACATCTAAGAATTTCATGTTTTTCGATGTACTGCCTGTCTGACTATATTCTTTCGTGAAGACTGATCATGAAGTGAATGACAGTGTAGATCCTGATCAGATGGCTTGTTCAGAAGCCTGATTTGGATCTTCATTGTTTTGCAAAGGTCGCGGATGTCATGAACAGCAGGATAAGCCTGAGTTTATCTCCAGTAAAGTTATGTTATGTTATGTCTTTGGGATTGTTCAAAAGTGATCTTAAAGACCATTTTTAACAGTCCCAAAGGTGGTCTCTGACCACATGACATGGAATGCAGAAAACACATAGAAAGAATGACTACAAGCTACTAAATAAGCTTTTTAAAGCAGAATTAGTCTTAGTTTTACTATATTCCATATAGTAAGGGAACTAGAGGCCAAAAACCATTTTTCAGATATTTCAAAGGCAGATAACTCAATCGCTGGGAAAGCCAGAGTCATGTTCCTTTGCCACAGTATATAACAATTCATCTACTACATATCTATGAAGTTTCAGCAAGATATTGTAAATGATAAACGAACTACAGTCTAAAATGCATTTTTAAATACGTCAAGGGCAGATAACTCAAGAACTGGAACAGCAAGAGTAGCAGTCCTTAGCCACAATATGAAACGTTTAGTCCTCTATATATCTGTGAAGTTTCATCCAGATATTCCATACAGTAAGGGAATTAGAGGCCAAAAACCGTTTTTCAGATACTGAAAAGGGCAATAACTCTGCTAAAAATTATTGGATTTTGCCCATTAACAATCCCAAACCACTCATCCCCGATACCAATATGTATGCAAAATTTGAACAAAAAATTTGAAAAAAATATTCAAGTTATCGATCGGAAACGAAGTGCAGACGGACGGACGGACACCAGAGGGTATAACATAATACCCCGCCACTATCATGTGGCAAGGTATAAAAACTATTTGAATTAAGAGTCTGGAAACTGAAGTGGATGCCGCAAATGCACTAAGTCACCCCATGACCTAGTTTTTGACCCGGCATGGCTCATATTCGAACTTGACCAAGATATCATCTGACCTATTCATATGAACTTAGGCTCATTTAAGTCATTGGTACTTTTTTGGTAAAAATGGATTAAAGTTATCACTAAGAAACCGGCCTTTGACATAAGCTTCTAATAAAAACATGAATATATTAATACAAGCAGCATAGGCCACTATTAATTTATTGTAGTGTGTACTAATGTGACTTTTTCAACATAATACAACTTTTAGTATTTGGGGGAGGTCGAAGGATAAATAACTAATGTTATTATAGAAAGCCTAGCAAACATTCATAAGGATAAAACCAACTTAACGGAGACCAGAGGCAGTGGGTTCCTTAATAGCTGTTTCATACTCCCTTTTTATATATAGTATTAGTATTGGATGAATATGCCTCTGGTCTCCATAATATTGTTTTAAAACTATACTTATACCCTGCCCAAAACAAAACTTTTAGTATTTGGTGGAGGTGGAATGATAAATAACTAATGTTATTATAGAAAGCCTAGCAAACATTTATAAGGATAAAACCAACTTAACGGAGACCAGAGGCAGTGTTTTTTTTCACATTTTTGGGACTGGTACCGGTACCGGTGGAATTGGGAAAATTTTCTTCTCAAATTGGGAAAAATAGTGTCGTTTTTACTCAAATTGGGAAAAAGGGTGTTATTTTAATAAGTATGTCAAAACAAAACCGCGCTAAAGGTGGTTTCCAGACGGAAGAGTTACATATTGGACTTACCTACGACTTTGAACTTGCCCGAATTTCGGCAAATCGTTGCAATAGTACGCAAATTATGTCAATAGCCGTTTCTTCAAAGGGACGTTACTTCGGATTTCCGGAATGTAAACAATACGAGCGATAAAACAACCGATTTCTCGCGACGAAAAAGAGAGAGAAAAAAAAGGATGCTGCATCATGATTTTGGGAATTTTTAACCTTTGAATTGGGAAAAAAACATACTTTTGGCGATTGGGAACGGGTCCGTTTTCCGGACCCGGTTTTATAGGGAAAAAAAACACTGAGAGGCAATGGGTTCCTTAATAGCTGTTTCATACTCTCTATATATATAGTATTAGTATTGGATGAATATGCCTCTGGTCTCCATAATATTGTTTTAAAACTATATTTATACTCGTCCAAAACAAAACTTTTAGTATTTGGGGGAGGTGGAATGATAAATAACTAATGTTATTATAGAAAGCCTAGCAAACATTCATAAGGATAAAACTAACTTAACAGAGACCAGAGGCAGTGGGTTCCTTAATAGCTGTTTCATACTCTCTATATATATAGTATTGGATGAATATGCCTCTGGTCTCAATAATATTATTTTAAAACTATATTTATACCCCGCCCAAAACAAAACTTGTAGTATTTGGGGGGAGGTGGAATGATAAATAACTAATGTTATTATTGGAACCAAAAATGTATTTAGAAAGCTTAGCAAATGCATGCTTTTTTTTTGGGGGGGGGGGGGGGAGTGGGTTCCCTGCCCTACATCATAGTGTAGATTATATTTTCTTGTCCTTTGGGATCATTGATCCCTGCCCTACATCATAGTGTACATGTAGATTATATTTTCTTGTCCTTTGGGATCATTGATCCCTGCCCTACATCATATTGTAGATTATATTTTCTTGTCCTTTGGGATCATTGATCCCTGCCCTACATCATAGTGTAGATTATATTTTCTTGTCCTTTGGGATCATTGATTCCATTGTGCAATTTCGAAAATATCTGAGGGTCACTGATGAGGCCTAATTGGCCGAAACTAGCTAGTCTGGCCCAGAAAACATGTACACTCCATATTCTTCACTTCTGTGGTGTATTCCTTGCTTCCAAAGGATAACCCTTTTATAGAACATATTTACTGCGGGTATACATTATTTTCCTAATATTTCTACAAAACATCAGATTGTGGCTGCTTCTTAGACACATCAGTGAAATCGTTGGATGTGTAGCCTGATAATAAGAAATTATTGTGTATGTTCTATGCGCAATCAAGATCAGAGATCAGAACTCCAAACTTATTAGGTGGGAACCCAACTTTTTACCTGTAAATCCAACTTTTTACAGGTCTGTGAATCCAACTTTTTACAAGGAAGGATTCCTGGAATCCTATTTTCAAAATCCTAGTGAGAGCTCTGATATTATTTTAAAACTATATTTCATACCCCGCCCAAAACAAAACTTTTAGTATTTGGTGGAGGTGGAATGATAAATAACTAATGTTATTATAGAAAGCCTAGCAAAATTCATAAGGATAAAACCAACTTAACGGAGACCAGAGGCAGTGGGTTCCTTAATAGCTGTTTCATACTCTCTCTTTAAATATACCGGTAGTATTGGATGAATATGCCTCTGGTCTCCATAATATCATTTTAAAACTATATTTATACCCCGCCCAAAACAAAACTTTTAGTATTCGGGGGAGGTGGAATGATAAATAACTAATGTTTTTATAGAAAGCCTAGCAAACATTTATAAGGATAAAACCAACTTAACGGAGACCAGAGGCAGTGGGTTCCTTAATAGTTGTTTCGTACTCTCTCTCTATATATATAGTATTGGATGAATATGCTTCTGGTCTCAGTGTGATGAATGCACCTGTGAAGTTTCATGAATATATTCCATATGGTTTAGGAGTTATGGCCCTGACACGGTTTACTATATGGTACTAAGTCAAGGGCAGATAATCCAAAAACCAAAAACGCAAGAGTTGTCTTCCTTGTTCATGACACATTGTCTCAGTGTGATGAATGCACCTGTGAAGTTTCATGAATATATTCCATACGGTTTAGGAGTTATGGCCCGGACATGGTTTACTATATGGTACTGAGTCAAGGGCAGATAATCCAAAAACCAAAACTGGAAGAGTTGTCTTCCTTGTTCATGACACATCTTCTCAGTGTGATGAATGCACCTGTGAAGTTTCATGAATATATTCCATACGGTTTAGGAGTTATGGCCCGAACAAGATGTCGGGACGGACAGACAAACGAACGGATGGACAGGGGTAAAACTTAATGCCCTTCCGCTATTCTCAGAACAGGCGGGGGCATAATAAACCTGAACATTAAGGTGAATGCTTAGCAATGCTATGGTGGTCGCAAATGTTGACGCCATGACAAACGGACGGACGAACTGAAAACCGGGTGCCTATATCGTGGCATGCTAATAGCAGGTGCGACAAAAAGCTTAATTTCGAAAATATTGCACATTTGACATTTAAAAATAATAGAACATAATGATTTGCAGTCTATATAATTTTCAGTCATAACACTCGTGACTAGCACTACACTGTAGCAATTTTGCTTGCCTTTCGTGAGAAATCAACAGATAATTGACTCTTGTAATCAAATATTAAACTCTGTTTAAAGATATTGATAAATACTTCAATCAAAGTGTGACGACTTACCATAATTTTTTTCTCCTCGAAACTCATAGAAGAAGCACTTATTCTCTGTCCCTATTTTGTTCAGTCTTCTTCTACCCTCTTTGGCACTTATCCTCTCCCCACAGTACTGAAGCAGGAAGTCTCCAGCATTCAAGTGTTTTTCACTGAATATTCAAAAACCTGTAAAAATACCAGCTTTGAATTTTGATGTTTAATACAGTTTAAACTTTAAAATTTCCTAAATGAATAAAGAACCATGTTCCTACTTGGTAAGTAAATCTACTATGTTCATGTACTGCATTTAATTAACAAGAGCACCACCTGCGGGTGACAACACTCGACTTTTTTATATTTGATACAGTGATTTTTTTGTGCCCATTTGACTCCAAAATTCGGAGTCTTCCCAAATGTTTTTTTTATTCTGCTGCAGAAGCAAGGACATTTGAAAGGAAGAAATTTACAATAAGATTAAACTGTTTAAACTGTTATTAATTTTAATGACCGTTTTCTCCTGCAGGGGTTCCCCAAGGTTCCCTTCTGGAACCCCTATTCTTGGCTGTTTTATCCAGTATTGATCTCCTGGTCTCCCAAAAGGGGCATTTCTTAGATCCCTGCTTATCAGGGAGGATCGTGCAATTAATGGATAATAGCTGTGTAGGCTGACACCTAATTTTAGATTATTGATACTCCCAGAAGTCTCTTGGTTCCAGCAACCAATTTATCTCCACCCTCTTTTCCGGTCACGTGATAAAGATGCATCAGTGGGGAATTAACCTTCCCCTCTCAGAGTCAATGCTGTGGCATTATCTTGGCGGGCTTAATCCATTGCTTGCAGCAGCGCACAGCTAGAAGCAACGTTAATCCTCCATATTGGAATTCATATTGCGAACGATTTCCGAATATATAATATTATGAAATGTATCAGTTTGTGAAATTGTACCAATAAGCAGAAGTGAAAATTGTGGCGGAATAATTAGATTCGTAATTCACAAAACGGGTTATTATTATTATTAAAAATGTAGAATATTTCATCAGAAATGAACGACAGACTGACGAACAATATAAAGAAGAAATACCATCAGAAACTAAGATAAACTGACTTTATTTGTATGTGAGAAAAGGAGGAAACATTCACAGGGCTAAAGTAGCTAGGACACTGGATTATAGTGCATTTTGTCCAGGTATAGACTTATACACGCCATGGCTGTCGGTGCTAATTTCGAAGACTGCCATCACACTGAAAGTTGAAGTGACGTGACGTCAAATATTATTCGCGCCGACAAAGATACTTCGCACTCCTTTCATAAGTTTGTAACGTCATGCAGCATGAACTATTGTCTGTTAATAGAGCCATATAAACTGATTAATACCTGGCATGTGCACCATGTGTAACGGAGCGCATTATGAGGTTGATGAGTGGGTGGATGATAAATTTCTAGTGGGCGGTGGCAATCAATTAGTTGCAGATACAGCTGTAAGGTAAATATCGGGAGGGTGGGTCATTTATAAATATTGGGCGGCGTCACTGTAAATTGCGGCAACTGCAGACTGAAAACGACCAGGCACCCCGCTGACTAAAATGTGCTAGACGAAATTCGCTGATCAGCTGGCAATAGAAAATGTCTTTCTTTTGGGTATTTTTTTTCTCGCACACAGGGTTTCTTTTAGAAATGATATGCGATACATGTATTGTATGGTATTGTATTAAGGCAATGGCCCCCGCCCATAGGGGCTTGAAGAAATATATGGGCTGCATGATGCTTCCACGCAGAGCTGAATCCGGCCCGCACACTAGTACTGGTAAACCGCTTAGAGGATCTAAGCCTGTCCAGGAACCGCGGTGCTAATAAACCCTATTTGTTTCATTGGGCGACAGGGCTTGAGATGTCATTTCATCGCAATGTCGGATAAAAGTCCCACAAAATTGGAAGCAACGTCTCCAAAATGACCTTTACAGTGTTGACGGGGACGTTAAACCTCAAATCAAACAAACACAATTGTATTAAGGCAGACATATGCTATATTTAGAACAATACGTGTACTACTGACCACAATCGTCTTGTTTTTGAGAAATAGCGGTCATGACTGCTGACTTCCTAGTTCCTATTTCTACTTCCTATTTCTCGCTTCCTACTTCACACCTTTTTTGTAATTTTTGTCTCTGCCATTTTTGAAAGATATATATTTTTGGCTGTTGCACAATTTGTTTAAGTGATGCTAATATGAGCTCAGGCATGGCAAATCAGGAGGAAATGTTGAAAAGGGGTCGCCAGTTGTGTCATTGTTTCTCACCCCATAGTTTATTTAGAACCTTGCCCATTATGATACCGCTACCCAAGCCTTTTTTGGCAGAAAAGGCTCCAACAAGGCTGCCTTGTTGTTAAACAAATCCCGGTATTATCATTTATAGTAAGATGTTAAGCGTTATTCTATTTTGCTATGCCCTGGCTTACAAAAGTTTCCGAAGCGCTTTGCATGAGATTAAAAATTACACAGGTAAATCGTAAGTGGTAAGATGGTCGTAAGTTTATGGAAACGATATGACAGGTTTTCAGTTACCGGCATAACGAGACCATAAATTTTACAGTGGTCACCTTAAGTGTGTCTTAAGTACATCTTAAGTTGATATATTTACGATGCCTTCGAGTTACCAACCCCAGGACCGACAGTCAAGTCCTGTGATTTCATAGTCAGACCGGTAAGGCCAAAACAAAATATATGTGTGGTTCCGGTTACCCGACCGTGCCTAGCTTTTTCCCGCCGACCCTAATTATTTTTTCTATCATGAATATTCCAAACATTTTATGTGCAAAAACGGTCTTTCAATTTTTCATGGTTAAAGTATTTAAGTACATATTCATTAAAAAGCGCTTTCATTAAAGGACAATCTGGTCGTATTTACGCTTGAAAATGGTGTGCGTCTGCAAAAAAAAAACAAAAACAAAAAAACATCAAAAACATCCGTGTTTGTCTCTAAATAACTGTGAGTCTAGAATAAAAATGCATTTCGTAAGTATCGCTATTTAAAAGCTGTTTTTTTTTTATCAATTGCCGCGAGCTGTCAGTTAACGGTAAGTGGCCTATGCTAATCAATAACAATTAGCCAGTTACTGTTCAAATGGGTCAGGGATATGGCACGTGGCTACTTCTGAAGAAGTCGACGCTTTGAAGTAACCCATAATTATAATCCAAAATCTCCAGTACTTAGCACATTCAAGACCGTTCTTGCAAGCCAATAGAACCACCACCGGAAACAAAATAAATAAGAAAAAACTACTACCAGAGGGTAAAACGTCTGTTGTTTCCTGTGATCAACAGGTATTTTCCCTGTACCGGTAAGAGAGGCAAAATTAGGAAGCGGTCGGAACCCACAAATTTTGAATGCAATTTGTTTTCGGAAGCGCAAGATGCATAAAACCCATGTCTCGGACGCATAAAAAAGGACAATGGCGCACATTTCTTGCGGTATGCAGACCGTGACGGTATGACCCCTCTCAATAATCAGATTACTTTTGTGACAATAAAAATTATCCAAATCATGTTTTACCTCCTGTAGCGATAATCAGACAAGTGTGCACGCTTCAACAAACATAAATAATGCAGACAGCTTGTGTAAATCTCTCAAGTATTTTCACTATCTCCATGAACAGAAAGCTAAGCCTCCACAGATGCGCAGGATGGCCGTAGTCTTCGCTGGTCACACATATATAGTTTTTGTCATGCCGCGCTTAATTTCCAGCCGTCATTTTGAACGTGCATTTGTTGCAGTCGGAAAATTTCCCACGTTTTTCAATAACACGTCATCAATAGTTTGCACACACGGTCTTCGCATCCAATTTTTGGAAAACATGACAGTAAAACTGTGCGACAGGTGAAGTCACAGATCAGCCTGCGCAGTCTTATCAGTCTTTGCTCTTTGTTCAAACCTGTTATAGTATGGCTTCTGGGATATGCAGAGAGCAGCAAACGAAGAGCTCGATGTACAGGCTAATCTTACGTTAAAAGAAAAAAATTTTCGTGAGTGCAGGAAGCAGTTTAACCTGTTGTAATATATGTCCGACAAAAACGGTAGTAAATGAGCTAGGATGTCATATGGTGGTGACATCAGAAATGCTTTCTGTGAAATGCACTGAATGCGTATGCGCGCACAGAAAACTCAGATCAGCTGGAAGTTCTGCACAGTCTGATATGAGTTTATTGTTCACAAGGTTTCATTTCTCGGACAGTTTAGACACTCGCCGATCAGACTGGCCGCATATGCACATGATAACACTGGTCAGGTAACCTTTCACACCTAATCGTTTAACTGGTATCACTTACATGTACACTGGTCATCAACTCTTAAAGTGAGATAATTTGGAACAATAAACAGCGGGATTAGCGGTAAACCATCAAACAGGCAACAATCTATTGCTAAAAAAGTGTCCAAAATATCCATTCTTTAAACAGGCATGACGTTATATTTTGGTCATTAGATTTGAGGTTTAACGTTCCCGTTAACACTGTAACACTGTAAAGGTCATTTTAGAGACGTTGCTTCCAATGCTGTAGAACTTTTACCCAACATTGAGATGAACAGACTCAATAAAACCGAGTCTGCTATTTTCGTTTATTTGGTGTATTCTTTGCTTCCGGAGGATCTAACTATTCAGAACTTATTTATCCCTGCACACCCTTGCATGCCCCTAGTTAAAGGGGGAAAGCAGACTTAACTGGGGATATATTTTTTCCCATTCTCTGCTCCAGAACATACATGTACATTGTGGTTTCTTATTACAACCACCTCAGTGGCATGGTTCTATTGAGTTTCCACACTGTACAAGTTTGGATTGAAGTCATGAAAGAGGCAGTGAGGGAAACATGCAACTATGATGTAGTGCACACGTGTGTAGAAATGTTGTTTATGTTTTTTGTGCAATCAAGATCAGGAACTTAACTTTTCAAAATGAAGGATTTTGGAATCCTGTTTTCAGAATCATTGTGAGATCTATCTATCTATCTATCTATCTATCTATCTATCTATCTATCTATCTCTCTCTCTCTCTCTCTCTCTCTCTCTCTCTCTCTCTCTCTATCTATCTATCTATCTATCTATCTATCTATCTATCATGTTCAGCTTTAAGACCAAGTAAGAAAGATACAAATGGCGCAAGGACTACGATTTGAATAGACTATATAAAATAGTTTCTGCTGGTGCTAATTGCTGGATGTTTAATTTGCAGCATTAAGCCGTTATAAGAAACTTTCTGATATCCGTTTACTCTGTCATTTCATCTTCATCTTTTGCACTTTTACATTTATCTTCAATGTATATATATATGGTACAATAACAGTTACAACACTATTCAAGATAAAGCAACCTTCACTAGAACAGCAAGTCCCAAAGGCTGACCTTTTGTAAAAGGCAAACACATACACAGGATGTCCAATTAAAATACTTTGTTCTGACTGAAGAACACCCTTATTTTTATAACAATTAGGACACTATGGATGAAAACTAAGCATTATTTATTATACTTTTATTTGTTTACAATGTTTTCAAGTACAATTATACAACAAAAGCAAAATAATATAACAAAAATGAGTGCAGTGTGTAGCATAGTATAGAAGGTGAGAAAAAAAAAATAAAAATAAAAAATAAAATAATTTTCCTACCTACCTACCCTATTTTTGAAAACCATGTAATAGGAACCACACATATAATTTGTTTTGGCCTAATATGTTAAATATTACAGGACCGAATGTCCAGTAATGATTCTGCCAAAAGTTTCACATGTTAAACTTAAATATCATTTTGGTCCTGTGATTGCTGGTTCGGTCCTGTGTTCCCGACATGATCACAGGACCGAATGTCTGGTGATCCAAAGTACTTTTGGGAATGTCTGCAGCCTTGGAGAAACTGTCGGACTGAGTGTCCAAGTGTCAGACCAAAGAATTAAGCCTAAATTTTGCAAGTTAATTGCAGTTATAGCACATAAGTTACTTCTCCTTACATTCTGGTATATTGCACGACCCGCAGAAAAAGCGACCGACTGAAGTCGGTTGATTTCTAAGAGTGCCCTAAAATCACCGTGTCATTCTGTCATTCTGTCAGTAACCCGTTTGTGAAAAGTGGTGATAGTGACTTAACCGCTTAGAATATTTAAACAATTTTTGGCATACTAATAGATATCAATGAGATCTAACCAATGAACTTGCGAAATATTACATTCCATTTAGTATAGCCTCGCCGAGGCGAAAAATGTGAAAATTTTCGAACTGCTTCTCATCGGAAACCGTTGGGCCGATTGAAGTCAAATTTCATATGGAGCCTCTGTGGAATGGGGGAAACCAAAATTTTCTCATGGGGTCCAGGTCACATGACCAAAATGGCCGCCAAGCCATGTATGGTCTGTCTGTCTGTCCGTCCGTAACCCGTTTGTGAAAATTGGTGATAGTGACTTAACCGCTTGGAATATTTATACAATTTTTGGCATACTGATAGATATCAATGAGATCTAACCAATGAAATTGCGAAATATTACATTCCGTTTAGTATAGCCTCGCCGAGGCGAAAAATCTGTAACCCGTTTGTGAAAATTGGTGATAGTGACTTAACCGCTTGGAATATTTAAAAACAATTTTTGGTATACTGATAGATATCAATGAGATCTAACTAATGAACTTGCGAAATATTACATTCCATTTAGTATAGCCTCGCTGAGGCGAAAAATGTGAAAATTTTCGAACTGCTTCTCCTCGGAAACCGTTGGGCCGATTGATTTTCTCTATCATTTGTCATTGATATATTTGCTTAACACCTGCTAATAAAGTTTCAAGCAAAAGTTGTACTGTACATCATTAGGAAAACATGCACGTATGAAATAATGGCGTCCAACATGGTGTCAGAAATGATTTATAGTAGGTAAAAATAGATACATCTTTCTTATTGCTGCTTTTAACATAGATTGCGGGTGCTCGTTAGAACTGCCTCAATGAGGCGGTTCTAACGAATACCCACAATCTATGTTTTTGAGCAAAAATAAGGCAGATAATGTTTACCCCCTTAAACCCCACTTTTCCCTATATAAAGTGGGGTTTCACGTACTTGTTATTGTGATGTTATTCCCACAAGAAGAGACTGACGTTTTCCTCCATCATGTCCAATATTTAAATAAAATATTTCATTTACAAATGTATAAGATTGTATTCTGGCCCCAGAGAAGCATGATATAACATGAAAGCTCCAAAAAGGATGCAAAACTTGACCACTGACAGCAAAATCACGTCAAATTTACGTTAGGAAAAAAGTGACATATCAAGTTGGTAACAACAACGATACTCCAGGTGGAATTGATGATTTTCAAAGAGTATTACTGCCTTTAATCAAAACAAACATGTTCTCCTATGCTATTTGATAATCTTTAAACAGAAAATGTAACAAAATCTCCCAAAAATTTTAAGAAATTAGTGACCAAAATGTACCGATTTTCGGATAGTCAAATTTTCGGACGGCTATAAATTGCGTCGGACAATCGGTCTGAGATTCAAAAAAACGTTGTAGGACCTTGCTTAAAAGTGTCAGACATGTCAGACGTCATTCACCATGCCTGCACTGCAGTTAAGATAATATAAAAAGTGCTTGACAGATATGACAGACAGGTTGCCTGAAAGTTATTAATCAATTGCTTGCTACTGAAAAATATTCATGTGAGGCCACATAGGAATGCAGGGATTTTCCTAGTGCAATTTTGGGGCCAGTAGTCGGCCCCTATTTTTCCCAATTTAGAGACAGATATTCCCAAATTTTATAACAAATTTCCCAATCTCTGATGTTGTGCTACAGTTTGATAAAATTTTCATGAAAATTGAACCAAAAATTGACAAAGTTACAGCTGATTTAAATTCCCAACTATAAATATTAGCGAGCTGTTTTTCCCAAACCCAGCGGCCCCTGGACCCTGATTCTGAATGGTAGGAAAATCCCTGGAATGTTATCACATCGGGTTCAGGGATTTTTGATTTTTGAGTTTGACCTAAGCACAAAGAAGGTCAAGGTCAACCCAGGGTCACCATTTTAGCAATTTATGATGGGCCTACGTCCCAGATGCTATTTATCAAGTTTCGTGGAAATCTGCCCAGTGGTTCTGGAGAAGACTATTTTTAAAGAGTTTTTACCATATATGGCTTGGCGGCAATTTTGGTCATGTGACCTGGACCCCATGAGCAAATTTTGGTTTCCCCATCCCATAGAGGCTCCATATGAAATTTGACTTCAATCGGCCCAACGGTTTCAGAGGAGAAGCAGCTCGAAAGTTTTCACATTTTTCGCCTCGGCGAGGCTAAACTTAATGGAATGTAATATTTCGCAAGTTCATTGGTTAGATCTCATTGATATCTATCAGTATGCCAAAAATTGTTTAAATATTCCATGCAGTTAAGTCACTATCACCAATTTTCACAAACGGGTTACGGACGGACAGACTGACAGAATGACAAGGTGATTTTAGGGCACTCTTAGAAAATGAACCGACTTCAGTCGGTCGCTTTTTCTGCGGCTCGTGCAATTATCTCTGATAATGCAGGCTGGATAATGCTAGTTATAGGTTTGAAAATCATGCCATTTTAGCCCTGACGTGTTATCATAATGGTAATGGAGTAACAACGATATGAAAAAAGCAAAAAACCTTTGAAACAGGAAAACCGCGGCTGATAGGAATGCATGAATGTTTTCTTTTCTTGTCTTTTTTTCTAGCTGACGGTAATTCAGACTTACAGATGTGGATGTATTACCACATAATGTCTTTTTTTAAATTTAGACATTGTTTTGTGCCCCATTCTTCACGCAGGCGGATGTCCATATGTCATGCCACTATGACCATGTTTACCAAAAGCAACTCTAGATTTGAAGATAAATTTCCATAATTAATTGGCTCTTAGCGCTCTGTTAGTTCATCTCTACCATGGATCGCGAAGTTTAGTAGTTGGGATACTGAGTGGGGGTATCAGGATGCGGGTAAAAAGCTTTATCTGTTCTGGAGTAAATATAAATTCATAAAATAGGCGGCATTGCGCATCATTATGCCTTTTAGGCATCATTACGCCACATTCGCATCATTACTGTATTTGGGTACATCGCTAACTACCCGTAGACATTTCAAGCAAACAAACAAAAAAAAAAAAAAAAAAAAAATTAAGAAGTAACCCCCACCCCCTCAACAAAATATCTGCTAAATGGCCTGTACCTATAAAATACCATTTTCCCTAACCGCACCCCCACCACCCACATGCAAAAAAAAAAACGAAACCTAAACTTTTGAATCCCAAAAATAGTCCCAACCTATGTAGCAGGAAAAATTAACAGTACCCCACACCCACCCCAGGGGTACGAGTTAACCAAAATAGGTACGAGGGGTACGAGTTGACTTGGGGTTCGAGTTGACCAAAAACAGGTACGAGTTGACTAAGGTACGAGCTGACCTAGGTACGAGTTGACCAGTTACCCCTCCTAGTATTTTGATCGGCCGCTTTTGCAAACATCACGGATAATTTGGTTCTAGATGTTGTTAGCTAAGAAATTCATCGAATGTCTAAAACTACCTAATCTTCTTATTAGACTCTCATATAACAAAATAAAAATAATAGTCTATACAAACCATCCGCTTTCCATACGAAAGAGCAGCCATCTTGTCGTCCCGCCAATGGCCGGCCGGTGTTTGTCGGTGTTAGGGTAAAATCGATGCCAGAACTTTTCATAATCCTCTTTCAATAATTTTCATGGTGATTTTTTTTTTTTTCACTTTTTTTATTATCATAATAATTGCCTCGGAAAATCAGTGAAATCGCGCTACATGCCTAACATTGCTATGCTTATATCCAATTTAAAATATATATCAAAATATGTATTAAATTAAGAAATATCATCGGTCTCATAAAGGATGCTAATATATACACTTCGGTAACTTCAAAAGGATGTTGTTTTATGATGTTGCGATGACAACTCGAAACAAGTGAAAAAAATTAAACTACAACATCATGTCTTTAAACTACAGTCAGCAGTTTGAGGAATTTTGACTGTTTCATATCAGAAAGCTGTTGTGAAATATTAAGGGGACCACCAAAGGTCGCCTTAATCCATCGGTCTCCCTATGCATGTAATATTAAGGACGATTGGTCCCCCCATTGCTGAATATATATATATATATATATATATATATATATATATATATATATATATAAACAAATGAATTAGCGTACAAAAATCGGTCGCACCGCAACCGGGACTCGAATATATATATATATATATATATATATATATATATATATATATATATATATATATATATATATATATATATATCTGCATTAAGGAGAACACATGTACTATATTATCTGGAATAGGGTGACCGCAACATTAAGGGGAACAATGCTGGTCCCCCTAATGTTTCAAGCGCAAATATGAGAATACTCAATCCAGATAGTAATAGTTTCTTTCAAGTTTCTGTTAAATAAGGATGGTTTATTAATATTTTAAAGTTTTTAATTACTTGTCCGTTGTGTTTTGGACAAAAAAGGGTCAGTTTTAGACAACCGCTATATATTGTGGAATATTTTATTTTCTTCATTAGGGCGTCCACAGAAAAAGTGCTTATTCTACTGCTTTTTGACTATATATTCACACAAATATGTTTGAATGATGATATTCAATATGAGCATAAAGTTATTTAATATGTTATATCATGGAAAGCCCTTTGTTTAAAAAAGTCGACGTTTCTTGGGCCCTCACGGTTTGAATGCGGCGGGCTGGTCAACGAAAGTACATACCGGTATTTGCCGGACTGGTACCGGATTTATGCAGATCTTGTTTTTTTCCTTCAAGGAATATTTTTTTAACTTATTCTGTGTTGCTATATTTCTAATTTGACAATGAAGCACCCAATTTTAAACCTTCTCTTCAGAGTTTGCTTATCTCCGTCTAATACAGATCGCCAAAGTATCGTTACTGTCAGCGCCATACCGGCAAATACACCGACAAATTTCGGATACGCCATTTTCGAGAAAATACATGCCTGACAACTTCCGAAGTTCCGTTGTAGAACAACAAACAGTAACTGTTTTGTCGATGAAACAGTTGTAGATCTTCTGAATGCGTATGTTTTCTTATTGATAAGGGAAGATAGTCGATTTTCGTAGATTTATCAGGATAGTTGTGGCTTCGGTTCGGTTGATGGGTGGGTGGGGGGGGGGGGGTAATTTGTTGATTTAATGCTGCCGTTATCAGGTTATGATCAGACGAAGGTGCAGGGCACAAAATAACTGTAATGGTTCATCCCTAATATTGTATAGCCTTGGCTGAAAGATAGTTGGCTAGGATCCATGTCCATGTATTAGGTGAAGGCAGCAGGCAGAGTGTGATTTTTACCCGACATCTTACTGCCCCTGCCCATCAGGGCTTGGAGAAATAGATGGGCTGCACGATGCTTCCACGCAGAGTTGATACCAACCGCACATTAGTACTGGTAATATGCTTAGAAGGTCTAAGCCTGCCCAGGAAAACTGCTGCGAGTCGGGCCCGTCCTAACCCGAGATATCTGGCTGTAGTGACCTACAGCCAGAGAAATCCCACACTTGAAAACTCCAATATTGCCGATCCTTCCAAGGATCGGGAGGGTGTGGACTCCTTCAAACCCGGTTGGGTGCGTTTATATATTAATTTGTGTGATTTTCCTAACACAGGCCTCTTCAATACATATTTTTGCACTATTGTAATTAATTACCTAAAGATTCCTTGTTTACAAAAAGTATTCCTCCTCACTTGAATTTGATCGTGTGAAAAAAATCGCCACATTTGTTTACAAACTTGAACTCTGGGTCATAAACGGTCTACCTAAATACTGCAAAGACAGCAAAAGACACGCAAAGACAGGCAAAGACGCGCAAAGACGCGCAAAGACGCGCAAAGACACGCAAAGACGCGCAAAAGACGGGCAAAGACAGGCAAAGTCACACAAAGACATATAAATTGGGCAAAGACACATAAAAATATGCTGAAAGACCCCATCTCAGACCCACAAACCCCCATAATGCATAGTCACCATCATAAAAGATAACAAAGAGCGCAAAGAGGCTGAGATATAAGGGATAAGCAAAGACACACAAAATAAACCAAGAGACGCAAAGACACCAAATAAAACACAAAGACATGCACAAAAGCAATAATTAAATAAATATTTGGGCACATATAAAATATACATGTGTATAAATGAATAGAAAAAAATTGAGTTTTTTAAGTTTGAAAGGCACGCAAACACACGCAAAGACGCACAAAAGATGGGCAAAGACACACCAAAGACAGGCAAAGACACACAAAGACACATAAAAATATACAAAAATGCCCCAAGAGCCCCCTCTTCTCTCTCCCCCACCCCCTCAACAAATAAACGTTATGCATAGTCACCGAAAACATGCATATATCATTGAAGACATAAATGCGCGATTCATATCCTAATAACACTCAGAAGCGGGTTGAGGATTTTGTAGAGATAGATAGATACGAGCAGACTCATTATACATTTTCCAGATAAAATAAGTGATTCTAATGAGCAAACAATTAACTAACGAGTACGAAGAACTTTTGTGTAAGAGTGCTCATAAGAATCGCCTCAACGGGGTATTTCTAATAAGCAGACTCATCATTCATTTTCCGGATGAAATAACCATCGAGGGGGGTTCTTATGTGCAAACACAATAATAAAAAAAAACGAGTACGAGGAACCTTTGTGTCTGAGTACTCACATGAATCGCCTCATGGGGCGATTCTAATGAGCAGACTCATCAGGAATTTCCGAATGAAACAACTTAACCATAACCATGAAATAATTCAAATTAAAACGTTATACTTTTCATATTTGTTCTCAAAACATACATGTTGGGTACTCGTTAGAACTGCCTCGGCAAAGCGGTCCTAACGACTACCCAAATCTATTTTTGAAGCAGAAATAAGAAAAATAATTAATACCCGGGTAAACCCAATTTTTCTATAAGAATGTTGGGTTTAAGAGTGCAATATGAGAATATATAAACATATTTTATATGAGCGTCTTTGATAATTGCTCTAACGATCATCAATAAAATTATTAACAGCAATTTGTATAAAATTCGTGTTAAAACAATATGCAATATGAGAAGATATGGAAAAATTAGGCACGAGCGTCTTTAATCATCTGACTGACGCTCATCAGCAAAGGTGTTAACAATGTTTTGTGCAATCGATTGATTTTAATTACTGATTAATCTATTCACGCATAATCTCGAACCACTTTGATTATCGAATTGCATGTTAAAAGGTGCGAAAAAAGCTTTCACGAGCTTCTTTAATTAACACCTTTGTGCATGACACAGACATCTAGGTAATCTTAAAGAAGTGGCATGTTCTCATAAATAAAATTGGATAAGGAACAATTTATATCTACTCTAATACTATAATGAGTATTATGAAACATCTGTGTGAATACTTTTTATTTTATTGTTGAGTCTGCTCATTAGAATCGTGCATTTTTGTCTTCAATGATATATGCATATCTCCGGTGACTGTACATAACGTTTATTTGCTGAGGGGCGGGGAGTAGAGAGGACGGGGCTCTTTGGGAATATTCGAATTTTTATGTGTCTTTGTGTGTCTTTGCCTGTCTTTTGTGTGTCTCTGCCCGTCTTTTGTGCATCTTTGGGTGTGTTTGCGTGCATTTCAAACTTAAAAAAAAAATCGATTATTTTTCTATTTATTTATATCTATTTTATATCTGCCTATTTATTTATTGGTTTAATGCATGTCTTTGCGTTCTATATTTTGTCTTTGCGTACCTTGGCTTATTATATTTTTTTAAGGTCATGCGATGAAACACGTAAGCGGTGTAGAGGTAAGAATTTATACCGACCGAATTCGACCGAATTTGACAGATGGCGGGAATAATATATCTATCTCTACTTTATATACTAAGTCGGTCAAATTTGGCCATTACCTGAGTTGGGTTGGTGGTTAAATTTAGAATTAAGCTTAAAAAAGGAGGACCCTGGATGAGTCCTTAAAACTATTTACAATCTGATTAACAGAAGTATACTAAAATGCATACCTCTGAGTCCCGATCTTTGAACTCCTCTGCGGACTTGGCATCTACCGCAGACGAGGGAGGACTATTCCACTGAGGAATAGTTCTGGGAAAAAATGAATGATTAAGGGCATCACTATAGGCCAGGTACCTACGATATTGTGTTATTTGTTTTTTTTTTTTTTTTTGTTTTTTTTTGTTTTTTTTTTTTGCCGTCGCTTGAGTTGCAGCTGTCACAGGTGTCAAGTATTTATCTTTATCCAGAGACAATATACCTGAGTGTATATTATAAAAGAAGGCTTAAGAGGACTGCTCACGACGGGCATCAAGGGACGACCACTCCAACTTGCTAAGCATGTCACCGATGCTACTCTTATTTTGCCATCGCTGACATGTCCATAGGGCTGCTGTCCTCTGAACCTTCTCAACCTGCTGAATCTGAGTTTTATCATGGGGATGCCGAATGGGTGATGTATATTCAAGTTGAGTGCAAACCAATGTTTTATATGCAACATCCTTTGTCTGCCTAGGTGCAAAAGCCAAATTACGTCTTAGAAATCCTAAAGGCCTAGTTGCTTTTAATGTAATCGCTGAAATATGATGACCCCAATCAAGGTCGGCCTTGATGGTGATACCGCGATATTTTGCGGATTGAACCTGCTCCAAAGTGGTGTAGTGAATAGTCAAACCGAAATCTTTTCCTACACTCTCTCGATACGGCTGAAATCCCCAAAGAATGGCTCCTTGCGAACATCTGCCCACTTTTCAAAAATGAAGACAGGGCTCTTGCTCGTAATTATCGCCCAGTGTCACTGACTTGTGTTCTATGTAAATTGCTTGATCACATAGTCTGCGCAAACATCATGGCCTACTTGGATGAGCATAAACCTTTGTCAGACAGACAACATGCATTTAGGAAAAGGCATAGTTGCGAAACTCAGCTGAGCACGGTTATTAATGATTGGGTAAAAATCTTGGATAAGGGGGGGGGGGGGGGGTTGAGGGGGGGGGGGGGGGGTGGGCAGGTGGACACATTAATTTTGGACTTCGAGAAGGCTTTTGACACCCCACCTCATGAACTACTTATATCCAAATTATTTGGTAATGGAATTGGGAGGAAGAATCTCAAATGGATAGATTCCTTCCTTTGCTACAGAAAACAGCGTGTTGTTGTTCATGGTGAATCTTCAGTATAGGCGCCAGTTTATCTGGGGCCCCACAGGGGACTGTTCTTGGTCCGCTGCTATTCTCCCTGTACATTAATAATATTTCCACTGACATTGAGTCAGAAATAAGACTGTTCGCAGACGACTGTGTTTGCTATCGGGAAATCAGAGCTACAGAGGACTTAATGAAACTTCAGAAGGATATATAGATAGATCAGGATGTTTGGCACGAAAATGGGACATGAGATTTCAGCCTCTTAAATGCAATGTCATGAAGATAACTAGGAAGAGAACAAGTAAAATTGAGGCTTCATACACTTTTGAAGGAACGGTCCTCGAAAATGTGACTTGGTGTGACAATCACACACGATTTGAGATGGAATACACACATTAACAACATGTGTACTAAGGCGAATAGAACACTTGGTTTCCTGAGGCGAAATCTTCACCAGTGTCCTCAGGATGTGAAGGAGACGGCATATAAGGGACTTGTTTACCCAATCTTGGAATATGGAGTTGCATCTGGGACCTAAGTGGAGTGGCCCTTAATGAAGAAATTGAAAAAGTTCAGAATAGAGCTGCTAGATTTGTAACAAGCTATTTATGCTTTGAAACGCATGACTAAATTCTAGGAACATTAAGATGGGGGTCTCTCAAGAAAAGAAGAGACAGTAGGCAAACGTCTAAAGGGTGCTGCCAACATTCCAACAGATGGCCTTGTTTCCCCAGCTAGTCACTGTAGAAAGCACCATTCATTGACGTTTCAGACCCTTGCTGCAAGAACTGACCTTTATAAAGAAGTGTTCTTCCCCCGAACCATTAGAGATTGGAATGCCCTTCCCGATTTGATTATTTCGACAGCTGAAGGTGCTGAGGATTGTGTAGCTAAGTTTACCTCTTTGGTTAGAGCTAGGGACTAACTTCCCATATCACCTGTCCTGGTGTATGAGTGTCATTTGACGTGTCACCAGTAGCAATTCTGATTCTGAAAATTGTCATTTGGGGAGGTAAATTGGCGGTTTTACGGTCGAAAATGTAATTTTACGCGCTAGCGGAGCCGTAAAACGTAATTTGCGATCGTAAAACCGACGATTTACCTCCACAAATGACAATTTTCAATACAGTTATCACCACTCTAATGCATTTATTCATTTGATTTGTTAACAAATGTCCTACTTGCACAAAACGGCAAGCACTGCGAGCTGCGTAAACCCAAATACCAGCCAATCAAAAACGTTTCTTGATGAGTTCTGGTTTCTGACAGTATATCTCAGAATATACCGTCGCAAATGTTCGACGTTATAGAATCAGACGTCGCGTTACATACGCGAGTGCATTAGAATTATGAATACTAAAAAGGACAGGTCCAAGTACCGAACCTTGTGGGACACCAGATAAAAAGGGGCGCTTGGCTATCAAGTGCAACTTTTTTGTGCGCCATGAGCTAATCTACCTATTTGTGGATCCTCTTATCACACAATATTCCAGTTTGTACAATAGCCTTCTGTATGGTACCTTGTCAAAGTCCATGATAATAAAGTCAGTCTGTTAGTGGCCACGGTTATTATGGCCGCATCAAGATTGCTTAAAATGTCACGGCAAAATTTGACTAATTGGGTTTCACAAGACCTTTGGCTGCGGAAACCATGCTGACTGTCAGCAAGAATGCTCTCAAAGGTTAGGTGCTTGTTAATATGACTAATATATGCTCAATGAACAGATAAAAATGAACTGCGCGTGTTGTTCTTCTGCCTTACGAAGTTAAACAAAAAAGGTTTTAAGCGAGTCTCACGCCTGATTACACTCTTCTGGAGTCCATGTCTGTTGATCTGAACATTGATATTTGCCATTTTGTCTATGGACTAATGATTTGGGATTAACGCTTTGGTACTACGACCTAAACTACTTAATAGAAGGGAGATTCAAGGATGGACCGAGTATTGCCTCCACTCTTAGCAAGAACTTCGCGGTTTCTTTTACGCCAGGTAAAGAGGTCCTCATATGAGAGTCCTGTACTACACGTAGGTCAATTAGATCAGTGGATGTAAAAAGGAAACAGCTCAGCGAAGCCGAGGAGAAGTTCCGAAACATTCGCAAGCCTGTTTCCTATATTGCCACAAAATTACAAACAACGCCAAGCAGACGGGAACATCCTTCTAAAAAAAAACTACGTGTTCTATCCTCGCGCATCATAAGTAAAAGGTATCCTTTACGTCAGGTTAAGTATTTGATTAATAAACCAAAACACTTGACCAAGAGAACAAAGAATATGTATTCATTTTAATCTTAATAAAACAGAAAGTGAATGCCATTTTAACACTGTATCCTATATGAAAAAAAGCCAATGTTATTTTGAAACCATTGACATTCCTAGTGGCTGTTGTGGCTGAGTCCCAATCCATACCGTTCAGCCTTTGAACGCCTCTGTAGTTTTGGCATCTATCACATAGGAGGGAAGACTATTCTACGGAGGAATAGTTCTATGGAAGAAGGAATTCTTCAGGCCATCACTCTAGGCCTGGTACCTACGATATTGACAGTTGTTTAATTTTGATTCCCTTGTTTGAGTTGAACTAGTCACATGGGTCAGGTAGTTATCTTTATTAAGAGACACTGTATCAGAGTGTATCTTATAAAAGGAGGTAGAAAGGTGAAAGCTGTGGGTTGGGCTAGGAATTTAAAGAGGACAGCTCATGACCGGTCTCCAGCGATGGCCATTCCAACTCATCAAGCATATCTTTCCCACTACTTTTGTTCCGCCATTGCCGGCAGGTCCATCGAGCAACCGTCCACCGGACATTCTAAACCTATTGTATCTGAGTTTTGACATGGAGGTGCCAAACAGGTGATGCATACTCAAGTTGAGGTCGAACCAATGTTTTGTATGCAACATCCCTTGTCTGCCTTGAAGCAAAAGCCAAATTACATCTTAGAAATCATAATGTCTCAGTTGCTTTGGATGTAATCTCAGAAACGTACTGACCCCAATCGAGATCGTCAGTGATGATGAGACCAAGTTATTTAGCGGATTGAACCTGCTCGCATGTATGCTGGTGTAATGAGTAGCCAAATTTAAGTATCATGACACCCTCTTTGTGTGACATCTGGCCACGCTGAACTTCATCCGCCAATCGGCCTCCCAAAATGCTGGGCTATTCAGGTCATCTGTTAAGATAAGGCACTCAGAAAGAGTATATATATTCCTGTACAAAACAATTGTCAGCAAATAAACGAACAGATGATCTGATGTTATCCAAATACAAAAGAAAAGAACCGGTCTGAGTACCGAGCCTTGGGGGAGACCAGATAGAAGAGGGATTGGATCAGACGCTTTGCCACCCAAGTACAACTTGTTTTGAGAGCCTAGAGGGTAATGAGCCAAACTATCTGAGTGTAGATCCTCTTATCCCATAGTAATCCAATTTATACAAACAGCCTCCTGTGAGGTACATGAACCATGTCAAAGGCATTGGCGAAATCCATGATATAAATTAACAAATGGTCTTGTCATAGTCGGTTGGTAACACCACAAATGTGTCATTTCCTTGACGTACACAGTCAATTATCTCCCGCTGTTCTTTTATGGCGAAGTCGAAATTTTTCTTCTCCAAAATGGAGCGTGATAGCTCATTGGTTAGTGCACTTGCCTCTGGTGCTAGAGGTCCCGGGTTCGATCCCCGGCAGCGGCGATAAAATTTCGGTGTCCGAACACGCTCCTTTGGCATCATTTGCAGGGATGAATGTCATAAAGTGCACCGTCCTTCGGATCGGGAAGTTAATTGGAGGCCCCTCCTGTGCACTGTGCAGGTTAAATAACCCTACCGTAATTACATGATTACTGCGTAGGCTTTCATCCTGCAAAACCTGTAGTGTATGTAATGTACACCTGCGAGTAATGGCAAAATGTGACCGATCGCAGTATCAGTAGAAAGAAAGACAGAAAAGAGGAGTTGCATTCGTCCTCCAACAACATCTTTTATCCGGATAATATATCGGTGGTAAAATTTTATGTTTACACCAACATGACGTCACATATTTACATACACAAAAGGTCAAACCAAACAAAATGGTGGTGGTGGTGGTGATTGGTGAAGGCGGACGTGGTTTTACTCTGGGACGAAGTTTTATGATTTTATTGAATTTTACTGAATTTTACTGAACTTTAGTGACTTTTATCGACTTTCATCATTGATTTTAACATTTATGAAACGATGTAATTGTGTTTGGAGGAAAATTATAGACTGAATTGGCTGGAAAAAGGGTCGAAACCTTTGAATCCTTTGTTCGCGAGGTGACGCGGCAGACCGCCGCCATCTTGAAAAATTAGAAAAATTTTATGGAAACAAGTCGAGATACTTTTTATTAACGACAGAAATTGATATATTAGCTACTATTATTGAACTCTTCTTATACCTGGAGAAAAATTTTAATATTTTAAGATTTTTTTATTCTTAAAACTGAAATCTCGCGGTGGTCGGTCTTGAACGAGACTTCATGAATGAATGTTTTATAGCTGGAAAACTGATAGACATTTTTAAAATATTGTGGTGCTGGATATTTTACCTGAGAAGATTCAGGGTTCGTCATTGTTGGCGGAGAAGATTAACAGAACAGAACAGAATGGTGTCTTGATGAGTTGTTTTATGGCTCGACAGAAAAATTGGTCAGAAATACTGCCTTCAAACGTCAGTAAACTTGTTTCGGCGATTCAGGGATGATCATAAATGTTTTATCAATCGATCACTTATCATGGGCTTTCATGTTATGGCAAAATCAGTTCAGAAATCACTGGAAACTCTGCCTTGCTGCTTAAAAATCCAGTATTGGAGTTTTCACTATAGGTGTTCCTCTGACGTTAAAGCCGCCAAATCAGAAAATAAAAAAGGCTTTGAGAACGTCAGAGCAGGCTCGGATTAGGCCCGTCCATGCATATAAACCATATTGGTTTTATTGGGCGGCAGGGATTGAGATGTCATTTCATCTCAATGTCGGGTAAAAGTCCCACAAAACTGGAAGCAACGTCTCCAAAATGACCTAAACTATGTTGGCGGGGACGTTAAACCTCAAATCAAACAAAACCCGACATCTTAATACAGTACACTCGGCGTGTAGTACAACACGTTAGACGATCACATGCACCCATTTAAAGATTTTTTTTTTTTATTGTTGTGCACACGTTAATCCGAATAAAAACAAAAAACGTAAATATCAGCATATGAATGTAAAATATAAATATCCGGAACGCAGAACTCTCATGTATGGGAGTACAGTCGAGTAAGGCTGCCACTATTAATCGGATAATAGATTAATTGATTGATACATTCAAGAAATATGATTATCGATACTGATTTTTCGTAATCGATTATTTTCTTAGTAGAATTTACCAGCCAAAGATGTTTCTTAAATAGCTGGATGAGTGGAAAACAGTGCAGATCCTGGTGAGAAGCCACGTTCTGCGGCGTCTCATCTGGGTCTACACTGTTTGCTCCGGCCTGTCTGGGCAAAACCCTAGAATGAAGTTCAACACATGGTAAGAGTCATGTTCAGCCAGAAAGCCAGACAGGTAACATTGTGACAAAATCTTCAGTGATTACTAATCGATTATTGATCGGAATGACAAGACTGATAATCGATTATCATTTCAGCTCCGATTAGCCAGCCCTACAGTCGAGTCCATTAACATTGGGTAGCCGTTAATTTTGTGCACCCTGCATTCTAGTTTTCAGTATCTTTAACCCTCATAATTTCTTCCACCACCACCAGCGCATCGGCGTTACGTTTTAACTTAGCCTTGAAAAGATGGAGTTGCACGTGCAGATGTGACAGTTTTGCAGAATTTTTCAATTTTGTCAAATTGTGAAAAGACCGAAAATATCCAAGCCAAACTTTGAAAGACTGAGTTTAAAAATAGGCAAAGGGACAAACATTTTGTATGTAATTTTCCTGCATCTAACAACATTACAGAATATCTAATATACAACTTGTTTGAGTCAACCTTCGTGTTCAATCAGCTCAAAACAGTTATTGTGCGCAGTGTTAGGCGACAGAATTTGTAATTCAGTTTCAAGGGGGTATCCCTTTTCTTAGCATTAATTTTCCTGCCTGTTAAAGCTTCAGAGGCCAGTTTCTATTGCAGTTGGTAGATAGGACAGTATTGCAATCGTTTTGATTGTGAGTTTTTGATTGGTTGTTTCCACAAAGTCACACATAGCTATCAAAACTTTATGTGCGCAATGTTACCGGACTACACCGTAACTCGGCGTGTTGGTTATTTCGTCGACTGTCACAGGAAAAATCACAGAAGCCAAGCAAATTATTTGCATGCAAAACGCGTGAAACTTTAATGGGTGTGCCTCAGTGCGTAAATTTAACAGAACGGACCTAATTACTGGAACGGACCCATTTCTACCCAGATTCCCTCCTATTTTAGGATATTTTAATAATATACAAATTGCTTACACTGCTGTTAAAGTTAGCTACATTCTGCATGCATCTTTTCATGCAAATTTGGTCGCATTGGGAATATGTTCCAGTACACCATTTAGACTTGACTCAGTGAAGCAGAGAAAAAAGATGTGCCATATTTTCTGGTTCTAGAAATATTACATGGAGTTTAACAGCCCAGTCAACATGGTCATGTAAAGTCCGTTAGTTTACCTATCTACACTTTTCCTGGGCCCACTTACATGTATGCATAAGTGGTTAACAAGTAAAGTGTGCATTCTTTCACCAGAAACTGACAGAGCTGTCCTTTCTTGACTCAGAGGAACAGAGGAAATAGTACTTTCTGAATCTAAGATAATTACTAAGAGTTAACAATGTTAAGGTCATATCAAGCCAGTCACTCTACCTATCCACACTTTTTCTGGGCCAGCTTATGCTAATGCAGTTAACCGGTATTGTTACAATCTGTCGCCAGATTCTGACAACTGCCCTTCTTGGCTCAGCAAAACAAAGAGAATAGCTGTTCTGTTAAAAATATATTTCATGATCCATCCTCCAAACAGATCTACCAAATAGCTAACCTTCTGATCACCAGTCTGATGTGCATCCGACTGAACTACCAAGGCAGACATTGAGTGCACTGATTGACATTATTGTGAACTTAAACCCGTATTTCAAATGGGACAATTCTTTTACGAAAAGGGGCATTCAGAATATAGTTAACAATGACAGCAGTGTAAGTAGACTGTATATTATGGAAATATCCCAAAAATAGGGAGAAACCTGGGTAGAAATGGGTCCTTTCCGGTTTGTTCCGGTAATTAGCATTCCGGTAAATTTATGCACCTGATGTGCGTGAAATCGCTTGGAACGTGGAGCAGTATATGCGAGTCCACACAACAGTGGCATGGAAAGGATTAGCAGTTAGAGCTTGGAAGGGATTAAAAATCAATACTACACAACAACTTTCCAAGTTGACATGAATAAATGTTTCATTGTGATGACCTGTGCAAGAATGAGAAATAGGTTGTGGATACAGATACCACTAGATTGCAAAGGGTCATTTGCAGTATCAGGGTGCAGGTTCCGTACCCAGATATTAAACCTGGTGGCTCAGATGCCCCTTTCACATTGACAGGTAGATACTGACCAGTATAGGGGTGTAAAAATCATAATAATAAAATAAAATTGCGTGAACAAAAGGTATATTCAGGAGATAGTCATCCCCATAACAAATACATGCCTTATTTTGTGGGGTGGGCCATACTGGGGTGGTTTTATGGCCCTTACAATATAATTTCACTCATATTGAGCAGATCGTTAAAGGAGCAGTCTGATCAGGGTCTACATTGTTTGCCAGTCAATCTATACAACTCTTATAATTAATGGTCATGAAAAGAGTTTGTCATCCATCTCACCATCTGGGAATATATTCTCCTGATTAGGAGATTTCATACACTGCAGCAGCATATTGTACTCCTAAGTTATCATGTGCAAACAATCCTTTTAAGAACATTGTTTTACCATATTGATCCCAAGTATTGGGACAGACAGTTCTATCCGAACCATGGAACCCAGATCAGACTGGTCCAGGGCCAACACTGCTTGTCGCCCCATCTGCACCCATGAGTTTGTCATAACATCATAAGCCCTCACAGTGTCTGAATTCTTAGGACCTTTATGCACTAGTCATTTACGTTGATGGATGGGGGATAGCAGGGCTAATGAGCAGGGTACTTAACCTCTGTGTTCCCCTGCAGTGACTGGTTAATGCAGGGGTTTTGATATTATGAAATATATCCCCAGTGGAATTAACTGTTATAAACAGTGGGGCTGTGACATTCTGGAGGTCCCCACAGTGCAGGACTTCTAGCAGGGCTGTGAAAAGTCTTAGTCCCCGCTATTCCCCGTAGGTGTTTGTGGGGGTGTTGGGCAGTGGTTACAAATGACTGACCATGCATTGTTGCAATATGAATCCCTATTGTGATTACAATGCCAGAGCACATTGTGCCCTTTGCAGGGTTCTCACTAGGATTTTGAAAATTGGAGTAAAAATGCTGTCTCCAGAAAAAGTTGTAGTTTTACCCTACTTTTCTATTGAGACTTTCCAAAAAGTTGGATTCAGGAGTAAATTCAGCCAAATTTGGAGTTAACAAGAAGTACAAAAATTGTAAGTTAATAATTAATTTCTTTAATACATCATTGATTTATCGTAGTGAAGAGACAGTCCTAACCAAACTGTCCAGACTCATATCAAACTGCTAAGGTGATCCTCCTTGTGATGTAAATAAATTCTAAAAAGTTAGATCCTCTGGATTCAGTTGAGATGTTTATATTACAACATCAGCGTATGTTGTGAACCATAACCTCTTCTGGTCCAAAATTGCTGCATGTAGATTTTTTTTTACCCTAATGGTCCTAATCATTTGGACAGATGGTGCAGACCCTGATCAGATTGTTCCAAAGGGAGCATCCTGATCAGTGTCTACATTGTCAGTCACTATGTCTGTTTTGCCCTGATATGTCATGAAAGGATTTTGTCAACGGGCCTCCGTGGCCTAGTGGATAAGAGTGCTGACTCTTAGTCATTAGGTCTCTCACCGCCGTGGGTTCGAGCCTTGCTCGGATCACGTGTGAGAAGCCAAGTTCTGCAACGGAAGGTCAGGTGGTTTTTCTCCGGGTACTCCGGTTTTCGCCCACCTCTGATTAACGATCGGCTCGATATGAGTGAAATAATCTTGAAAGGGCCGTAAAACCCAAACCAAAAAAAAAAAAGGATTTTGTCGGATGAACAGCGGCTAGCCCTGAAGTTGTCCCAATTATGAAGATCCCTATGATAGTACTCTACCCACGTTTTCTCCGCAGGGACTATGTACCAAAATCCCCTTCCCTCGGGCCCCAATCTGCCGCTAGGGTCAAAATTTTACTTGTATTTTATTCTGCTAATCATACCCTTCAATTTGATATGCAACATGACTATGTTTAAAAAATTCTTAAATTTTGACCCTTTGACCCCTCCCTAAGGGCCCCAATCTGACCCCAGAGTCAAACTTTTACTTATATTGTATTCTACTAATCATACTCTTCCATATGATAATATCCCACATGACTATTTTGAAAAATTTCAAATTTGACCCCCTCCTCCCCCGACCCCCCAAGTGTGACCCCGTGGGGCATGACCCAGGGGTCGCAGCCAAAATCCTGTTCAATATGTTTTACATATTTCGTTAATAATTACTTATGCAAAGTTTGGTTGCAAAATCTATAAAATTGACTTTGTATTTGAATTTTATTGGTATTTGTCCTTTTGACCCCTCTCGAAGGCCATGAGGGTGGGGCCCAAAGGTAAATGTGCCGTTGCGCGAGCCACTCATGTAAGCAACCTGCACACCAAATTTGGTTGGATTCCAATCAGGGGTTTAGGAGGAGATAGCCGGACAGACGTATGGACAGAAAGAGAGTCAGCCGATAACAATATCTTCGAAAAACGTGGGGATAATTACAAAGTCTGTTTTAATAGATTTTGATACCAAACATTGCAGAAGTAATAATTAGTAGTGTAAAACATATTGAATGTGGCATATCAAAATGAAGGGGATGATTAGTAGAGTGTAATGCAGATAAAATTTTAACCCTAGTAGGCTAGGGTCAGATTGGGGACCTAAGGGGGGGTCAAAAGGTCAAAATTTAAGTTTTTCCGAACATGGTCATGTGGCATATCAAATTGAATGGGAAAACTCATAGAATATTATACAAGTAAAAGTTTGATCCTAGGGGCAGATTCGGGCTCGGGAAGGGGATTTTGGTACAAATGTACTTAGACCATGTGGAGAAAACATTGGGATTTGCAATGGCACACCATCGACTGCATTCTAGTTATCCCCATGCTTTCGTGTAGGGGATATTAAAATCGTCTTAGTCCATTAGTCCGTCAATCTGTTATGCTATCTCTTAAACCATTAGTCAGAATCCAACCAAATTCGGTGTGTAATTATAGCCCCACTATACTGGATTTGCCTCGTCCTTTTGTGATTCCGTAATTCCGTTATTTATGATAACTAAAAAAACGTTTGAGGTATTTTCACGAAACTTCACACAAATGTAAACCACAATAGGACAATGCGTAGAGCGCATGAACCATAACTCTGGATTACCTTCTTTTGGAGTTATTGCCCTTTGAACATATAAAAAATGCAATTTTAACCTTGTTTGCTCCATTACTCAAAAAGCATTTGAGGTATTTTCATGAAACTTAATACAAATGTAAAGCACTATGAGACAATGTGCGGAGTGCATAAATTGTAACTCTGAATTGCCTACTTTTAGAGTTATTGCCCTTTGAACATTGAAAAATTGCAATTTTAACCTTGTTTGCTCCATTACTCAAAAACTGTTTGAGGTATTTCCATGAAACTTAATACAAATGTTAAGCACTATGAGACAATGTGCAGAGCACATACATTGTAACTCTGAATTGCCCTCTTTTGGAGTTATTGCCCTTTGAACATTGAAAAATGTCAATTTTAACCTTTATCCGCGTCATAACTAAAAAAAAGTTTGAGATATTTTCATTACACTTCCCACAAATGTAAAGCACTATGAGACAATGTGCAGAGTGCATGAACCATAATTCTGGATTGCCTACTTTTAGGGTTATTTCCCTTTAAACATTGAAAAATACCAATTTTAACTTTGTTCACTCCTTATCTCGGAAACTGTTGGAGATATTTTCATGAAACCTCACACAAATGTTAAGTACCATGAAACGATGAAACGCAGAGCTCCATCACACAAATCTAAAGCACCATGAGACGATGTGCAGAGCACAGGAATTGTAACTCTGGATTGCCTTTTTTCCACCTTTAATTAGAGGTCGAAAGCTGAAAACATTTGTTTTATTGTATTTTTGTCTTTTCCGATAGCGCTGTGTGGGGCTATAGTCAGATCTAGTTAGTTCCTTACATGAGTGGGGTGGGCATCATCACATTTTTTTTTGTCCCACCCCCAGGGGCCTTTGGGAGGGGTCAAAAGGTCAAATACAGTGCACTCCCTTGAAAACACTATAATGTATGTTTGGGATGCATAAAATAGGACTGTGTTATAAGTGAACCGTGTTATAAAGGGATAATTTTATTCAGAAATAATAGTAAAATGACAATTTGGGAGGCAAGACTTGACCGTGTTATAACCAAAACCGTGTTATAAGGAGAGGCGTACTAAAGGGACTGAAGTGTACCAATAAAATTCAATTACAAAGTCTAAGCCTCCTAGCAAAACCTATAAAACCTATAACAATAAGCTACATGTACATATATAATTTTGTATTAAACTTTTTGGATTGATTTGGTTCATATTTGGTATGATGGTACATACAGGTCCAAAGTATTCATCAATATCCCCACTCATGCCAATGTCCTCATGGTCAAGGTCATGGACTTAGAAATTTTTAATGATATAGACTCAGGTTAAGGTATTTGTGACAGGTAGAAACTGAACATTTATGATGACATTGGTTCATATTTGGTATCATCATAGATATAGGTCTGAAGTTTGATTTACCAATACCCCCGCCCATGGTCATGTTGTTTTTCTAGGTTGGCCCCTGGTGAGGGCATCTGTGTCGTGGTGACACATTTCAAGTTTTTTTATTAACCTCTTATTTTTCGAAGAAAAACTGGGGATATTGTTATCGCCTCTGTCTGTCCGTTCGCCTGTTGTCCGGGGCTAGGGTTAGGATTGGATAACAATAACAAGAATTCCGCAAAATGCGGCGTCGCACCTGCTGGGGCGAAAGCTAAAGGAGCCACAATCATAACGTAGAAATTAAATAAGCTTCTTTGTATGAGTGGAAAGGCAATTTTACAAGGAACCTACATGCCAAACTATATAGGCTCTATGTCAAATGGTTAAACCTTGATGATAAAGTAGGTCAAAGGTCCAGGGTAATGGTCAAATTATTTGTATGAGTGGAAAAACAATGCCATAAGGAACCTACATGCGAAATATGAAGGCTCTATCTCAAATGGTTAGAAAGGTATGATAAAGTAGGTCACGGGTCAAGGTCACAGGTAAAATTTTTAGTATGAAAGGAAAGGCAATGTCACAAGGAACCTACATGCCAAATATGAAGGCTCGATCTCAAATGGTTAAAAAGTTATGACAAAGTAGGTCAGTGGTCCAGGGTCAAGGTCACAGGTCAAAATTTTTTGTATGAGTGGAAAGGCAATGTCACAAGGAACCTACATGCCAAATATGAAGGCTCTATGTCAAATGGTTAAAAAGTTATGATAAAGTAGATCAAAAGGTCAGGGGTCAAGGTCACTGGTCAAAATTGTTTGCATGAGTGGTATGGGAATGTCACAAGGAACCGACATGCCAAATATGAAGGCTCTACCTCAAATGGTTAAAAAGTTATGATAAGTAGGTCAAAAGGTCAGGGGTCAAGGTCACAGGTCAATTTTTTTGTATGAGTGGGAAGGCAATGCCACAAGGAACCCACATGCCAAATAACAAGGCTCTATCTCAAACGGTTGGAAAGTTATGATAAAGTAGGTCAAAGGTCACAGGTCAAGGTCACAGGTCAAAATTGTTTGTATGAGTGGTATGGGAATGTCACAAGGAACCTACATGCCAAATATGAAGGCTCTACCTCAAATGGTTAAAAAGTTATGGTAAGTAGGTCAAAAGGTCAGGGGTCAAGGTCACAGGTAATTTTTTTTTTTGTACGAGTGGAAAGGCAATGTCACAAGGAACATACATGCCAAATATAAAGGCTCTATCTCAAACGGTTCCACTAAATAATATAATATTTGTCATGGTCACTGGAACGTAAAATATAGGTCAACACCACGAGATGAAAGCCCCTGCTTGGTTAGGAGCTTACGAAGATGTTTCATGTAAAGTATGATGGTTATTTAGTCTTGTAGTTGAGTATATAACAAACTTCGACATAAATGTCGAACTTCGACATAAATGTCAAACTTTGACGTAATGGTCGAAGTCACTGGAGCACAAAATATAGGTCAAAGTCACTAGGTCAAGGAGTCTACAAAGTCAGAAGGTCAGGGAGATGTTTCATGTAAGGTTTGATGGTAGATGAGGTTTGTAGTTGACTTAAATAAAAACTTCGACATAAATGTCGAAGTTATGTCGAACTTCAACATAAAGATCAAAGTCACTGGAGCGAAAAATATAGGTCAAAGTCACTAGATCAATTTGCCTACAAAGTCAGAAGGTCTGAGAGATGTTTCATATAAGGTTTGATGGTAGATTAGGTTTGTAGTTGACTTAAATAAAAACTTCGACATAAATGTCGAAGTTATGTCGAACTTCGACATAAAGATCAAAGTCACTAGAGCGAAAAATATAGGTCAAAGTCACTAGGTCAATGTGCTTACAAAGTCAGAAGGTCTGAGAGATGTTTCATAAAAGGTTTGATGGTAGATTAGGTTTGTAGTTGACTTTAATAAAAACTTTGACATAAATGTCGAACTTCGACGTAAATGTGACAGACGGACGCACGGACGAACGGACGGAAAAGTTGATGCCTATGTCGCACCCTGCTACAAGCAGGTGCGACAAAAAAGGATTGGGAAATAATGGATTTGTTCCGTAAACAAAAGGTAAAAGAGGTTAGCCCCTAAACCAAACAAAAGAAAATAACAAAAGAAATAGTCCCTAAACCCGAAATGTTAGAACGTCCGTCCATCCGTCCAACTATCTCCTCCTAAACCGTTGATCGGAATCTAAACAAATTTGGTGTGTAGGTTGTTTACATCAGTGGCTCGCGCAATGGCACATTTATTTTTAGCCCTCATATGGCCTTGGAGAGAAGTCAAAAGGTCAAATATCAATAAAATTCAATTACAAAGTCAATTTTATAGATTTTGCTACCAAACTTTGCATAAGTAATTATTAATGAAATATGTAAAACATATTGAATGGGATTTTGGCTGCGACCCCTGGGTCATGCCCCACGAGGTCACCTTTGGGGGTCGGGAGGGCAAATTTTAAATTTTTCAGAATATAGTCATGTGGGATATCAAATCAAAGGGGTTGATTAGTAGAATACAATAGACGTAAAATTTTGACTCTGGGATCAGATTGGGGCCCTTAGGGAGGGGTCAAAAGGTCAAAATTAAAGTTTTTTTCAACATAGTCATGTGGCATATCAAATTGAAGGGTATGATTAGTAGAATATAATACAAGTAAAATTTTGACCTAAATTTAGCGGCAGATTGGGGCCCAGGGGATGGGGATTTTTTTGTAGCGTGTGAGACCCAGGTCCGTACCTCAAAGGTCAAGGTCATACTTAGAGATCAAAGGTCAATATTTTTTGTCTTGTCCGATCAATAACTTTCTTATTCTTGAATGGATGTAAAAATTATTTGGCAGAAATGCTAATCATAATGTGACAGTGTGTCACATGTAAGATCCAGGTTGGTACCTCAAAGGTCTAGGTCTTACTTTGAGATCAAATGTCAAAACAAGGGTCTTTTTGTTGTGTCCGATCAATAACTATCTTATTCCTTGATGGATTTAAAAAGTTACTTGGGAGAAGTGTTAACCATATTATGACAGTTAATCATGCACAAGACCCAGGTTAGTACATCAAAGGTCATGGTCTTACTTTGAGGTTAAATGTAAGGCTGGCTAATCGGAGCTGAGAAGATAATCGATCATCCTTTATGCCATTGTGCTCCATAACCAATTAGTAATCACTGGAGATTTTATCATAATTTAACTAGAATCGCGCAGTCGATGGTGCACCATCGCAAATACCCGCTTTTTCCATTGACAACACAATTAACAAGTTTCAGGTGTGTAACCCAAATAGTTTAGAATATACAGCAAATTCCTAGTTTTTGGCTTTTGACCTTGAGGTCCAGGTCATGCCAAATACAGCATGCAGTACCTTCTACATTCAAAGGGCTATCCATAACCAAAGTTTCAGGAGTGTAACCCAAATATTTGTGAAGATATGGCAAAGTCCTAGTTTTTGACCTTTGACCTTGAGGTCAAGGTCACACCAAAAATAGTCCAGTGCATTCTAAATTCCAAGGACCATCCAATAACCAAGTTTCAGATGTGTAATTCCATCAGTTAGGAAGATACTTCCAAGTCCTACTTTTTGACCTTTGACCTCGCCCATGACCCCAGGGGGTCAGATGAAAATTTCGACACCTTCATGCACATCGGCAGTCCCTAAGCAATGTATGTACCAAGTTTGGTCACCCTAGTTCAAGAAATAAAAAACTAGTTAACATTCACAAGATATTTCTTAGAAATTTGACCTTTGACCTCACCCCGTGACCCCCAGGGGGTCAGATCAAATTTTCGACACCTTCATGCACATCTCCAGTCCCTAAGCAATGCATGTACCAAGTTTGGTCACCCTAGGTCAAGAAATAAAAAACTAGTTAGCATTCACAAGAAACGTGACAGACGGAAGGACGGACGGACGGAAGGACGGACTGACTGACGGACGGACACCCGTGACGAAAATAATATACCCGTTTTTTTTTTCAAAAAGCGGGTATAACTAGCCTGGCTTTCTTCTTAGCATAAATTTTACTATATTTAACCTACACATGAGGACATACAGGCCTGTGCAAACAGTGTAGACCCAGATGAGACATCGCGGAAAGCGGCGTCTCATCAGGGTCTGCATTGTTTGTGATTCTCCCAGCTATTTTATGCAGTATGTTGTGTAGTTAACTGTACTTATTGCATAATCAATTATTAACAGATCAGTAGCAATAATCATTTTTGTAAAATGTATTGATCAATTAATCGATTATCCGGTTAATAGTGTCAGCCTTAGTTAACCCTTTCCCAGTCAGATACGTGTTTTTACGTGTCTGGAGCCCCCCCCCCCCCCCCCCTTTGTTCCTAGAACCACCTTCAAACCTGCACTCCCCACCCCTGGATAGCAATGTTTGCATTAGAATAAGTTGGCCTAAAAAAG
Organism: Lucinisca nassula; assembly: GCA_963580285.1. Lineage (NCBI taxonomy): Eukaryota > Metazoa > Mollusca > Bivalvia > Lucinida > Lucinidae > Lucinisca > Lucinisca nassula. Next base: position 3,247,065 of record OY757023.1, on the reverse strand, counting down.
TGACCTGTTTTTTCGCGCGCCTCCCCACTAATACGTTCTGTGGGGGGATTGAAGGGGGGCTGTCGCCCCCCTCACATCCGAAAAAAAATGGGTTTTTTGGCCCAGCCGGTCGCTGAAATGAGGTCTGACGGTGTCTGGGGTCAAAAATGCCTCCGAATTGATGCAGCCTGACAAAACATGCTGCAAACAGTGAAAATCCCGGGTGCCAAACTCTTTATTTGTTGCCTTGCCAGCGGGCTGAAGATAAAGATTTAGTCAAAAATTCATGTGAAATAACACTTTTTGTCAACTTTGAGATGCCCCCTCGTTACCATGGCAACAAAGATTTAGTCTAAAATGGTGTCATTTGAAAGGCTACTACCCAGTGAACATTCATGCCAAGTTTGGTGTAAAATGGGCCATCCATGATGAAATAATGGCTTTATGAATTTGCTACCCTAGGCAACTCTGTAAAAAACAGCAAAAATCACAAAGTCCCCATGTGGGAATGGGTTAAATGTAAAAATTTTTTTTTTAACATGCCTGGTCAATATATTTCTATTCCTGGATGGCTTTAAAATTACTTGTTATTGTTAACCATAATGTGATGATGTCAAGACCCAGGTTGGTACCTCAAAGGTCAAGGTCATACTTAGAGGTCAAAGGTCAGGAAAGGATCTTTTTGGGTGTTTTGTCAATAAGTGTATTACTCCTGGATGGATTTTAAAATTACATGTACTTAGAAGAAATGTTAACCATCAAAAGATTGCCAATTTAGGGTCAAGGTAACAGGTTATGGTCTTACGACGTGACAGTTGTAACAAAGGAAAGATGCATAGCGTGAAAAAATCCCCGTCTTTGGTGGGATTCGAACCCGGTTCGCTCGGGTAGAAGTCCACTGCTCTTACCCCTGAGCCAAAGAGTCGACTCCCTGATGCAGTTGTCAGAGAGTGGTTATAAACCTAGAATCTATGCATATGGATCTACCAAGGTAGATAATGGAAGGGAGGTAACAAATCCCGGTAGAGCCCCCACATCTTACGACGTGACAGTCGTAACAAAGGAAAGATGCATAGCGTGAAAAAATCCCCGTCTTTGGTGGGATTCGAACCCGGTCCGCTCGGGTAGAAGTCCACTGCTCTTACCCCTGAGCCAAAGAGTCGACTCCCTGACGCAGTTGTCAGAGAGTGGTTATAAACCTAGAATCTATGCATGGATCTACCAAGGTAGATAATGGAAGGGAGGTAACACACCCCCTCTTAAGGAAGTCATCATTTATGATGACGTGAAGGATGCCAACTTCTGCACGAAGCCATTTCTGGCATATAAAGTCCGATCCCGGACGAGCCCCCATCTTACGACATGACAGTCGTAACAAAGGAAAGATGCATAGCGTGAAAAAATCCCCGTCTTTGGTGGGATTCGAACCCGGTCCGCTCGGGTAGAAGTCCACTGCTCTTACCCCTGAGCCAAAGAGTCGACTCCCTGACGCAGTTGTCAGAGAGTGGTTATAAACCTAGAATCTATGCATATGGATCTACCAAGGTAGATAATGGAAGGGAGGTAACAATGGTCACAGTTACTGAACGGAGGCAGGGGATTATGGCCATTCCACAGGCTGCTTTTTTTTTTTTTTTTCATTAAATTTCTTTCCTATTGTTCCTTTTTATTTTAGTCCCAAAATAGTGATGAAAAACTGTAAAGAAATGGTAATTTTTCCCCGCTCGCTTCACTCACTCAGACTCAAAATTCTTATCAACTTTTTTTAGCAATCGTGACGTAAAAGACATCTTTTTTTTCAGCAGAATTAAGTGTTAGTGTGAGTGTCGAAGAACCTTTTTAACCTATATTTTTTATCGAACAATCTGTTATTAGCCATTATTTTCTGTAAGACAAACCTATATAAAAACCTATATTTCCAAAGTGGGCCACTAGGAGGCTTGAAAGTCAATTTTATAGATTTTGATACCAAACATTACAGAAGTAATAATTAATGGAATATGTAAAACATATGGAACAGATTTTGGCTCAGACCCCTGGGTCATGCCCAAGGGTTCAGACTTTTGGGGTTGCAGAGCCAAAATGTTTTCGAAATATAGTCATGTGGTATATCAAATTCAAGGGTATGATTAGTGGAATACAGTGCAAGTAAAATTTTGACCCTAGGGTCAGATTGGGGCCCAGGTTTGGGGATGGGGTCAAAAGGTCAAATTTTAATTTTCTTGGAACATAATCATGTGACATTTCAAATTGAAGGGGATGATTAGTAGAATATAATACAAGTTAAATTTTGGGGCCTTGGTTTTTGGTACTTAGCCTGTGAGTGGAAAGCATGGGGATTTGCAGTGGCGTTCCAATTTAACCACATTCTAGTTTTCTTTAAAAATAGCTCTTTATGGTGGAAACATTCATATGTGGTGAAATATTTCTAAAATAATGTGTTGTTGCATGGGCTGTTTGGGCTAGTATAGTAAGAATTTCAATATGACCTCCCAGACAGGTTGGGGCCCCGACTTGCCTGAGGGTAAAACTTCATTTTCTTCAAATATAGTCATGTTTCATATCAAATCAAAGTATTAATGGAGAGTAAAAGCTATGGCAGAAAAAATGCAGGCGGGGGGAATGCCCGGGGTAATGATAAGTCAAAAAGTAGGGTTTTAGGTCATATTGTCAAACAACTCATCCAAGGCTAGGTATTTGTGCTAGAATCTTATAAAATCTTGAAACTTTCCCAGAATGAGGGCTGGAGGAACATAATTTTTCAGAATTCTGATGTGACTTCCTTTGGTGGGTGGGGGGGGGGGTGCAGTGGGGTGAGCCCCATGGGTCAAAATTACTTTTTGCACAAACATAGTATTATTATTATTTATGCAAAGGTAATGGAGAGTGGAATACAGTGGTGCAAAACTTTGCTGGGAGGCATGTATTTGGGTTACCCAAGGTAAAAAATTTTGGGTCCTTTTATTACATGACATGATTTCCACAGCACAGGGATATCAACTTGCTCTAGTTTAATAAATTCAATGGAACATATTCATGATCTTCTATTTATTATTTTAAATATTTACAGATGAAGACTACAGCTTAGAAGAAGAAATCCCTGAAAGAAAAAAAAAACAACTGGTAAAAAATTTAATCATTTTTGTTGCGCCTGCATGGCGCGATATAGGTGTCAAATTTTCCGTCCGTCAACATTTGCGACCACCCTAACTTCCACCCTGATGTAAGAGTCCATTTCTTGAGAACTATTAGAGCTTCCTTAATTATATTTGGTACAAGCTTGCATCTAGGAACTGCGACTTCAACAGAAGCATCCGTATCTGACTTTGACCTATATTTTATTGTTCACTGACTTTGTAAATTATTGCGACCACCCTAACTTTCACCCTAATGTAAAAGTCCATTTCTTGAGAATTATTAGAGCTTCATTAATTATACTTGGTACAAGCTTGAATCTAGGAACTGCAACTTCAACGCAAGTAACCATATCTGACCTTGACCCATATTTCATGGTTCAGTGACTTTGCGCCCCAACAGGCGTGACATAGCCTTCGGCGGAATTCTTGTTTAATCTGTATTTGGGAAAAGTAACATTTCTCACGTTTCTTGTAGAAAAAACAGATTGTCAAGTATGTTTTAATAGTCATTTTAATTTTTCCAATAGAATTTTTACATTTTTGTCACCGCCATTGGCATGATGTCCGGAGTATATTTTTTCAGTTTTTCACTTATGCTTTCAACCTAATTCAGAATAAATAAGCTGGTCATCTACAAACTGGTATTCAGAGTGTGTATACTTGAAAATGCCAAGGTCCGGGGGCATATAGTTTTTAGGTTTGCCGTACATGTAAGGCTGCCACGATTAATCAGATAATCGATTAATTGATTGATAAATTCCAGAAATATTATTATTGATACTGATTTTCCGTAATCAATTATTTTCTTCGTAGAATTTACCAGCTAAAGATGTTTCTTAAATAGCTGGATGAGTGGCAAACAGTGCAGGCCCTGATGAGACGCCGCATTCTCATCAGGGTCTACACTGTTTGCTCTGGCCTGTCTGTGCAAAACACTAGAGTGAATTACAACATGTATATGATAAGAGTCATGTGCAGACAGAAACCGGGACAGGTAAAATTATGACCAAATCTCCAGTGATTACTAATCGATTATTTATCACAATGGCAAAACTGATAAGCGATTATCATTTCAGCAACGATTAGCCAGCCCTAGGTACGTTGGTACGAATGTACGTCCGTCTGCACGAATGTGTGTACGTACGTTTGTATGAATGTACGTCCGTCTGCACGAATGTGTGTATGTACGTAATTGACCTCAAAATATATATAGGTCAGTGTGACCTATATTTCATGCTAGAGTGACTTTGCCTTATATCTTGAATACTATTTGATGGAGAAATGTCATGCCTGGTTTATTAGCTCCTTGTGACCCAATGATTGATTCAAAAATATAATTACATGTATATTGGTCATTGTGACCTATATTTCATGGATGAGTGATTTTGCCTCATATCTTGAATACTTTTTGATGGAAAAATGTCAATCCCGGCTTGTTAGTTCCATGTGATCCAATGATTGACCTCAAAATATACCTAGGTCATTGTGACCATATTTCATGGTTCAGTGATATTGCCTAATATCTTGAATACTATTTGATGGAGAAATGTCATGCCATAGATTATTAGTCCCATGTGACCTGCTGATCAACCTCAAAAGATATCTAGGTCAGTGTGACCTATATTTCATGGTTCAATGACTTTGCCTTTTATTTTGAAAACTATTTGATGGAGAAATGTCATGCCTGTGTTATTAGTTCCATTTACCCCGCTGATCAACCTCCAAATATATCTAGTTTGGTGTGCTTCAGTGATTTTGTCCATTATCTTGAATATTATTTTATGGAGAAATTTCATACCATCTGACCCACTGATTGATCTCGACAAAATATATCTAGGTCAGTGTGACCTATATTGCATGGTTTAGGGAGTTTGCCTGTAATCTTGAATACTATTTGATGGAGGAATGTCATGTCTGGGATAATACTTGAATGCATCCAGATGATTGACCTCAAAATATATCAAGGTAGGTGTGACCTGTATTTTATGGGTCAGTGACTTTGCCTGAAATCTTGAATAATATTTGATGGAGAAACTTCATGTCTGAAGTATCAATTCAATATGACTTGATGAATGCAACAAAGATATATCTAGTTTAGTTTGACACTATTCCAGGTGCATTATACTGTTCAGTGACGGCTGTTGCTGCAACATAAGTTTTCAGCGTGAGTTTGGCCCCTGTGCGGGGGCATCTGTGTCATACTGACACATGTCTACTTTATATATTATCCTACAGCATTTAGAAGCAGATAGATACAGAATATGGATTTATTGCATTTACAGGGTAAAATGTCATTATTAATATAATGCTTAGCAGAAAATAAAATATATACAAAAAGTCTACCTAATGCAGAATAAATAAGCTGGTCGCCTTAAGACTATCAGAGTATATACTCGTAAAATTTCAAGGGGTCCATCATTTTTGTATATTTTATCCCACATCATTGAGAAGAAAACAGAACACTGATTTAATGCATTTTAGGCAAACAAATACATTATAGACATGATAGATTTGATGCATAGTAGAAAATAAAATATATACGAAAAGTCCACCTAATGCAGAAGAAATAAGCTGGTTGCCTTAAGACTGGTATTCGGAGTATATATACTTGTAGAAATAACTTTATTTTTTTTTTATATTTATTATAAGGGGCCTAACATTTTTGTAAATTTTATCCTACAGAATTTAGCCGAAAACAGATACAAAATATTACACTGATTTAATGTATTTTAGCATATAAATATATTCTTTGTACATGTTGTACAATGTATGTTGCATGTAGCAAAAAATGTATATACAATAAAGTCCACCTAATGCAGAATAAATAATCTGGTCGCCTAAAGACTGGTATTCGAAGATATATTTTTTAATGTTTGTTCATTGTGGAAGTTTGAAGCCCTACACTGAGATTTGCACAATGTGAGAGCCCTTCAGAATATCTTACTTGGACTCAAGCTCAAGGTCACATTTGATAGTCACCAGTTCTTTTTATGTATGGGGGTTTAACGGCCAGTGTTAACTAAAAGTTTGAGCCAATTATCTATCCACACTTTACCGTGGCAATTTTATCCGTAAGCAATTGACCAGAACAGTGCACATTCTTACACCAGAATTGACAAATGCCCTTCTTGAATCAGCTGATGGGAGAAATGACTGTAGAAAAGATTTCATGATCAATATCCACGAAAGAATGTTCCTGACTGCGGAAGGAATCAACCTACATCTTCCTGATAACCAGTCAGAGGTGGCTTTGGCTGAGCTATTCTTTGAATTTTGTGTTTGTTCCATATCTCCACCCCTTAAAGGATTTTCATCAAACTTGGTCAGTTATCCCCCTCAGAAAGTTCATGTCCAAAGCTAGGTTGGTAAAAAAGCTGAAAATACACATATAGTTTCATGGACAGTGGGAAATACAGGGAAATCCCGGTAAATACTGAGAAATACTGGAAAATGGACATTAATGTAGGTGGGGCCAATTGAGACTGCTTAATATACCCTGCCTGCCTAGGTATATGTATTGTAAAGTAAAATCATTTCATACAGGGCTTGCATTTTACCTTACCTTTACGAAGTACAAGGAGAACTATTGTAGTCACCACGGTCGTCCGCGTTTGCGTTAGCGTGTGCGTTCCCGTCACACTGCGTTAAAGTTTTTCAAATGCTTATATCTAAATAGCCATGCGACGGGCCTCCGTGGCCTAATGGATAAGAGCGCTGACTCTTAGTCATTAGGTCTCTCACCGCCGTGGGTTCGAGCCTCGCTCGGGTCACGTGTGAGACGCCAAGTTCTGCAACGGAAGGTCAGGTGGTTTTTCTCCGGGCACTCCGGTTTTCGCCCACCTTTGATTAACGATCGGCTCGATATGAGTGAAATAATCTTGAAAGGGCCGTAAAACCCAAACCAAAAAAAAAAAAAAAAAAAAAAAATAGCCATGCATCACAGAGTACTCATATTTGGAACTTTAGTACCTGGGAGGGTCTTCTAATGTTCCAAGAGAGCAAACCCCTGGATCCATGCCCCGAGGTGGGGCTAGGGGTCAGAATCTAGAACACCTTTATAAAACTGTGTTAAAGTTTTTGAAATGCTTATATCTCAACAGTCACTCATCACAAAGCATTCATATTTACAACTTGGGTACTTGGGAATGTCTTCTGAGAATATGCGGGATTGTCTTCTGAGATTCCAAAAGAACACACCCCTGGGTTCACGAATGGGGGGGGGGGGTGGGGCTAAAGGTCAAAATCTAGGACACCTAAGTTATTCGTTAAATACATTATCATTATGCTAACAAGTTACAAACTGAATTTGTTATACATCAGCCAACTTTGTGACGTTGGTTTAAGTGTAAAAGGGTGAAGGTCATGGTGACCTGGAATTCATGATTCTGTGATTTTGCCTTATATATTGAATACTATTTGATGGAGAAATGTTAAACCTGGATTATTACTTCCATGTGACCCAGTGATTCACCTGAAAATATGTCTAGGTCAGTGTGACCTATATTTCATCGTTCAGTGATTTTGCTTATATCTTGAATACTATTTGATGGAGAAATGCTATACCTGGATAATTACTTCCATGTGCCCCAAGGATTTACCTCAATATCTATCTAGGTCAATGTGACCTATATTTCATCGTTCAGTGATTTTGCCTTATATATGTTGAATACTATTTGATGGAGAAATGTCATACCTGGGATATTAGTTCCATGTGACCCCATGTTTGACCTCAAAATATATCTAGGTAAGTGTGACCTATGGTTCAGTGATTTTGCCTTATATCTTGAATACTGTTTGATGGAGAAACATCATACCTTGGTTATTAGTTCCATGTGACACAGTGATTGACCTCAAATAAATCTAGGTCATTGTGACCTATATTTAATGGTTCACTGATTTTGCCATATATGTTGAATACTATTTGATGGACAAACATCATACATGTACCTTGGTTATTAGCTCCATGTCAGTGTGACCTATATTGGTTATTAGCTCCATGTCAGTGTGACCTATATTTCTCCCCCATCCCGAAAATGTAGGTCATTGTGACCGATATTTCATGGTTCAGTATTTTTGCATTATATCTGGAATAGTATTTCATGGAATAATGTCATACCCAGATTGTTAGTTTCACGTCACCCAATGATTGACCCTGAAATATATATAGGTCAGTGTGACCTATATTTCAGGGTTCAGTGACTTTGCTTTAGATCTTGAAAACTATTTGATGAAAAATCTACATACCTAATTATTTGTTCCATGTAACCTGATGATTGACCTCAAAATATTTGTAGGTCAGTGCGACCTATATTTCAATGTTCAGTGATTTTACCTTATATCTTGAACTGCGAAGCAGGCGAGCTACGCTGACATGCGACAGCTCTTGTAGAGTCTACATGCACTTGGTCATGCAGGTCGAATGAAATGTTTTAGGATTTTCCAGACCTTCTGATAATGAATTGTTTGAAAGATTAATAATCTGTTACCTTCATAATTTTATATTTGAAGTAATCAAGTATGTATTGAATTTGTTTTCAAAAGATACTGAAATACTAGTTTTCAGACATCAGCTACTGGTATTTGACTTGACTTGTAAATAAAAATACTTGAGAGAGTACCTGAAGGTTAAGAAATGTATGCCCATTGTATTTTGTTCTTTTAATACCTGTCTTAAACAAAACAAATTTTCACACCGTTCAAAAGTAGGAGTAACTACTTGACAAACTTGCAAACAAACTTTTTTTTAAAGTACACATAAAAAAGTTCGGACAACCACAAAAGTTGTTGTAATTCTCCAAACAAATTTAACAATGTGTTTTATCATTTCACAAAAGCATAAAAAAAAAACAACACAAAGTTCAAGAAAACATGCCTATACAAATGTAATGAACATTTTACAACCAAAAAATGAAAATTTTCTGATTAAAAATTCCAATATTGTAGTATGTCTGCTGAAATTATAGATCATTCAGTGAGGCAGTTCTATTGAGCACCCACAATCTATATTTTTAGCAGAGATACGGAAAATAGTGTATATCCCTCTTAAACCCCATCTTTATTATATAAAAGTGGTGTTGGAGGGGTCAAAATCATGTGCATATGTTTTTGTGATGCATTTACAGACTGATGGAGCAGTCTGATCTGGGTCTGTCTGTTTGCTCAGGCCTGTCCATCTTAATTTTAGGATCATTATCTATTGCATATGAGTGATTTTAAATAGCATTCCTGCCACTGGTATTTACCTACCAACCTTGGTGCAAAGCCCATAAATGAATCAGGCTGACTCTAGGTCAAGGTCACATTTGAAGATCACGTCTTTGAATTTTGTGTCCATTCCTTTTATCTCATTTACCCTAAAATGATTTTCATTTACCTTTGGTCAATTATCCCCCTCAGACAGCTGATGTGCATAAAGCATACATGAATCATGCTGACACAAGGTCAAGATCACATTTAAAGGTCACGAGTTTGAAACTTTGACTTTTATGCCTATTTATTTACCCCTGGCAGGATTTTTAATAAACATTGGTAAAATATCCTCCTCAGTGAGCTGATGTGCAGAACCCATAAATAAAACATGCCAACTCAAGGGCAAGGTCACAGGTGAAGTTTTTCAACTTTGAATTTTATGTCTATTCCATACCTCCTTTACCCCTGGATGGATTTTCCTTTAAACTTTTAAGAAATAATTCCCCTCTGAGCTGGCGTGCAGAACCCATAGATAAACCATGCGGACGCAGGGTCAAGGTCACAGGTAAAGGTCACAAGGTTGAACCTTGATTTTAATGGTGGGGGGATTGGGCTGTCCTTCAGACTGCTCCTTGTTGCAAAATTAAAACACTTTTTGCTTGATAACTTAGATTATGTTTGTGGCCCAACTTTGATGAAACTTTTACTACACAATGTCATGGTCTCTTAGATTAGGAGGGTGTAATACTAGCAGAATAAATACCAAGTGCCCATAACACCCATTGATGATAGGTTTCAAATTTCAGTTCAATGATTTATTAATCACATACAGTAGATGGTTGCGTTTACATTTACACCCCTTTTAACAGTTTTGTCAGTCCTATCAAAGTCATGTGTGGCTGATAATGAAACACATGTGCATTGTAACCCCAGATTTTTATGCCCCCGGAATCGAAGATTCAGGGGGCATATAGTTTTTGGTCTGTCCGTCTGTTTGTCCGTTAATCCGTTTGTCCGTTAATCCGTTTGTCCGTTTGTCTGTTTGTCCGTCTGCAAAAACTTTAACATTGGGCATAACTTTTGAATGGTAAATGATAGAGCCTTTATATTTCACATGTGCATTCCTTGTCACAAGACCTTTCAAGAGGTACCATAAATTTTGACCTTGTGACCTTGACCTTGACATTTGACCTACTTTTGACCTCCTTTTTAAAAACTTTAACATTGGCCATAACTTTTGATTGGTAAGTGATAGAGCTTTCATATTTCACATGTGGATTCCTTGTCACAAGACCTTTCAATTGGCACTATAATTTCTGACCTCATGACCTTGACCTTGGCATTTGACCTACTTTTTAAAAACTTTAACATTGGCCGTATCTTTTGATTGGTAATTGGTAGGGCTTTCATATTTCACATGTGCATTCCTTGTCACAAGACCTTTCTAATGGTACCGTAATTTTTGACCTAATGACCTTGACCTTGACATTTGACCTACTTTTTAAAAACTTTAACATTGGCCATAACTTTTGATTAGTAAATGGTAGGGCTTCCATATTTCACATGTGCATTCCTTGTCACAAGCCCTTTCTAGTGGTACCATAATTTTTGACCTTGTGACCTTGACCTTGATGTTTGACCTACTTTTTAAAAACTTTAATATAAAGTCCATAACTTTCGATTGGTAAGTGATAGAGCTTTCATATTTCACATGTGTATTCTTTTTCGCAACACCTTTCCATTGGTACCATAATTTTTGACCTTGATACCTTGTGGCCTTGACCATGACATACTTTAGTGATGGGGCTTTCATATTGCACAGGCGCTGTCCTGGGGCATCGGTGTTTCACAAACACATCTTGTTTCCTCTATTACACATCTTCATGGGGCATCCTTTGGTGTCTCTGATTCTCTTGTTTGATATTTGTTTTCTTTTTACAGTTTGATGGTCAGTTGTTGACACAATTCTAATCAGAAGACACTGGAGACAAATGAGAAAAGCAAAGGCTTCTTACCAGGCAAGTCTCTGCTGAACATGAAACATATTTATTTGGGTTTCCTATCCTTTTTTAACTCTCAGGAAATTTCGTCCCGGCAAGCTTTTCTACTACCCCAGGCATCGACGTCCACAAATGTTAAAGTTTTTGCGTTAAAGTTTTTTTAGAAGCTCATCGCGTTTTTATGACTACACGGATTAAGTTCATATTTAGTATGATGATATTTTCTGTTATCGACTTCTTTCCCTGGTGATGTTGTGGGGAGGATTTGGGATTTGATTGTATCAGTTCCTGATCATTACTATTTTTAATTTTTACACATTGGTTTATCACCTGAGGGGTTCAGCAAAAAATGGGAACTGTAAAATAAAAATGTAGGCAGTGATCAGGTATCAAAACATTTGTCAAACAACTCTGATCAGAGTCATCAAAGGGAAAGAAACATGAACATGGAGTAACTAAACACTGTTGAAATCTGATCACAAGCGGGCAGCAGAACGAGTTACTTTCCCACAGAATGGCTACGGTAAAAGGCTATCCAAACTAAAAGGATATAAGCAATACATAAATGCAACATAAATAATCCAGGATAGAAGAACAGCCTTAGAATGGTCAGCAAAATGTATTTCACTGTGTGTTTTAATTTGTTTATATATGGCCATGATTCTCATCCTTGATTCTGTCATGGTCTAAACAAACACATGGTTCAGTCTGCATGAAGTTTGCTAACTCAACAGTGCTATATCGGAGAACAAATATCAGTCAACTACAGAGATGAAACAACAATAAGGACTTGACAGCATGAAATAACATAAATGCTGGAGCCAAAGAAAACTGTTAGAATCTCGTAAGCCTGATCAGAGAAAGTAATTTTTGCTTACTATCTTTTGAAGCTGTGGCCCTTTGAACATTGAAAATAATCATTGAAATTTATTCACGGAAAGAACAATGCACCTTCACTTTGAATTCCTTTCTTACAATCTTATAGTACTTGTTTGTAAGATGTAAGTGTAATGGCGGGGCATTTCTTACATTGTTATTCTTGTTTTTGTAGGTCACAAGATTTCATGAGTTCCAATGAATTTCTGCCATTGAAAGACCTGAATGTGAGAGGAAAGGACTACAAGAAAATTTGTGTAAAATTGTTCAGAAAAGCCATAAGAGAGAAGCGAGATGCAAAGCCAGAAGAACTAACTATTGCTATGAAAAAGTAAAGGACAAGCAATTTCATATCCAGGCATTGGCTACAATGATAAAATAAAGGAGATGCAATTAAATATCCAGGCATTGGCTAAAAGTAAAGTAGAAGCAATTTAATAGCCAGGCACTGGTTACAATGTAAAAGTAAAGGAGAAGAAACTTAATATCCTGGCAATTATGTTTGACCACAGACTATGGATGATGCATCTTTTGCTGTACAGCTGCACGAGATGAGCTGCAGGACAAAGGAACCATAACTCTGGTGTTCTTACTTTCAGAGGCATTGCCTTTTGACAAATGAAAATGGCCATTTCTATCATTTAGTCTTCTGAAACACTGTATCTCCTGAACCGTTTGATGGATTCTGAAGTAACTTGCTTGGTTACAACACTAGGATGGGGAAAATAGCCATAAGGTTTTGATGACCTTGACCTTAACTATAAAACTATCAAAAACTATAAAAGCTATGGCATTGAAAGTTGATGAGTGCATTGCTAGAAATCTGTAGATGACCTTATTAACTTTTGAAGAAATTCTAAATACTACTTGATGAGTTATGGCCCTTTGTTACTGTAGGCATTTGTACATCACATGCTTTTGGGTCGTATGTGCGAAGCAAAACTTATTTTACATTTGTTTTTAGCTCACCTAACCAATGGTCATGGGGAGCTTTTGTGACAATGAGATGTCCAGCGGCGGCTGATGCCATGTGTAAATTTTCTTGTTAACACCCTTGGGCCACAGTTTTGGTCTAATTATGATCAGATTGGTTAGATCATACTGACAATATCTCTGTCAAGTTGGAATATGGGGCATTTTGAGTCAAAAAGTGGAACAGTAGTTAATACCATAAAAAAACCTTATTAATACTTTAGAGGCCACAGTTTTTGTCCAATCATCCCCAAACATGTGCAGAATTACCATCTCAGTACACTTTGAATAAGGGTCATTTAGGGCTATAAAGCAGATCAGTATGAACAAATCATAGAAAAAACCTTTTAAATACTATACAGGTCACAGTTTGGTCGAATCGTCATCAAAGTTGTCTCAGCAATATCTTGGTCAAGTTCAAATATGGATCATTTCGGGTCAAAAAGTAAGTCAGTGGGTCGTAGCCTAGAAAACCCCTGTGAAAACTCTGGAGCAGATAAATTTGGGCAAATGTTTATCAGACATGCTCAGAATGATCACTTTGAAAATATATGTCAAGGTCAAATATGGATCATGTCAGGTTAAAAACCTTTGGTCCAATGTTTATCAAACTTGCTCAAAATGATCACCTTGACAACATCTCTGTCAAGGTAGAATATGGATCATGGAAAAAATGACCTTGACCTGAGACCTACTTAAATAAAAATATATTGGTCATAGCTTTTTACAGCCTTCATATTTGGAATGAACGTTCCTTGTAATACGGTCTTATCTCTGAACAAATAAATTGACCTGTGAATTTGACCTTGGCTTGAACAATATGAAATAGAACCTTCAATTTTTGTTTTGTTTGTTTGTATTTGGGTTTAAAGTAAGGGAAACAAACACAAACACGACGCAACCAGACAATAATAGAAACTTCAACAGAGGAAGGCCAAAAGGACAGTTGCTTTCCCACAAATTGGCCTAATGACCATCCAAAATAAAAAGACACGAGTAATACATACAATACTTAACAAGCAATAACATAAATAAACCGCCACAGAAGAACCACCTTGGAACGGTCAGTGGAAAGAATTCCACTGGGAGGCTTAAATCGATTTCACACGGCCTTAATCCTCACCCTTACGTCAACACTTGGCCTTGGCCTTGGCAAGCTCATTCGTAAGCAGCTGACTTGTACAGTGCACATTCTTTCGCCAGAAACTGACAAATGCCCTTCTTGAATCAGCTGATGGGAGAAAATGACTGTAGAAAAGGGTAACGGGTCATCCCTAACAAACTCTGCCCCTAGCAAAGTAGGCCCCTACAAACTCGGCACCCAAAATTATATTATATATATAAAACCTCCAATTTAGTCATCTGATCAGGGTCTTTCCGGTCATTGAGCGACACGGTGCCAACTAGTGCCCACAAACTACATATGTATGTTTTTGAGCAGAATTAAGATAAAAAGGGATATGTATACCCCCAGCAAATCTTAACGGTTTGACTGGATAAAAGTGGTGTTAATTGGGTCAAAAAGATAAGTTTTCGTGATGGTGTATTGTGCTAGCAAAGCTTGGCATGTTCTAACGTGTACCCACAATCTATATATTTTTGAGCAGAAATAGCAAAAATATCAAAAATTTTCATCTTAAATTATCAATTTTTGGGTCGGGGGCGTTTAAGGAAAAATAACAGTATATTTGTTTAGGCATGCATGTTTTCATATTCAAACAATAAATGCATAGTACAAAAGAATTATTTTTAGCTCGCCTATACGAAGTACATGGAGAGCTATTGTTGTCACCCCGGATGTGCGCGTTAGCGTAAGCGTTTGCGTTCCCGTTTCCGTCACACTCTGCGGTATAGTTTTTCAAATGCTTATATCTCAACAGTCATGCATCACAGAGCACTCATATTTGGAACTTAAGTACCTGGGAGGGTCTTATAACGTTCCAAGAGATCAGACCCCTGGTAGCCCGGAGTGGGGCTAGGGGTCAAAATCTAGAACACCTCTGTAAAACTGTGTTAAAGTTTTTGAAATGCTTATATCTCAACAGTCACCCATCACAAAACATTCATAGTTACAACTTGGATACCTGGGAGTGTCTTCTGAGAATACCAGGGAATATCTTCTGAGATTCCAAAAGAACACCCCTGGGATCATGCCTGGGGGGATGAGGCTAGGGGTCAAAATCTAGGACACCTTTGTAATTTGTTATATACATTTCCATTATAGTAACAAGTTTCAAACTTAATTGCTTATACATCAGCCAACTATGAGACATTGGTTCAAGTGTAAAAGGGTCAAGGTCACAGTGACCTATATTTCATGGTCCAGTGATTTTGCTTTATATCTTGAATACTATTTGATGGAGGAATGTCATACCTGGGATATTAGTTCCATATGACCAGTGGATTGACCTCAAAATATATCTAGGTCATTGTGACCTATTGTTCACGGTCCAGTGATTTTGCCTTATATCTTGAATACTATTTGATGGAGAAATGTCATACCTGGGATATTAGTTACATATGACCACACGATTGACCTCAAAATATATCTAGGTCATTGTGACCTATTTTTCATGGTCCAGTGATTTTGCCTTATATCTTGAATACTATTTGATGGAGAAATGTCATACCTGGGGTATTAGTACCATATGATAACATGATTGGCCTCAAAATATATCTAGGTCATTGTGACCTATATTTCACGGTCCAGTGATTTTGCCTTATATCTTGAATACTATTTAATGGAGAAATGTCATACCTGGGATATTAGTTCCGTGTGACCACATGATTGATCTCAAAATATATCTAGGTCATAGTGACCTATATTTCATGGTTCATTGACTTTGTCTTATATCTTGAATATTATTTGATGGACTATTTTTATACCTAGATTATTAGTTCCATTTTACTTGATGATTGAACCGGCCCCGATAGCTCAGTTGGTAGAGTGTCCGCTCCGGGGAACGGGAGGTCTTGGGTTCGATCCCGGGCCGCGACATACCAAAGTCGTTAAAAATGGTACTAGCTGCTCCTCGTTTGGCACTCAGATTTACGGGGTAGAACTAGGACTGGTCGATCCAGTGTCAGGATAATGTGACTGGGTGTGGTATCATGAAATGTGTCTGGGACATGATACTTCAGTGAGGCAGCACTATAAACGTGAGCATTGAGCTCCCTGTCGCAACCAGACACCGTCGTGATATGACTGAAAAATTGTTGAAAGCGACGTTAAACCCGAATTCACACACACACACACACACTTGATGATTGACCTCAAAATATATTTAGGTGAGTGTGACCTATATTTCATGGTTCAGTGATTTTGCCTATTATCTTGAATACTTTTGATGGAGAATTATTATACCTGGATTATTACTTCCATGTGACCTGATGATTGACATCAAAATAGACCTAGGTCAGTGTGACCTATATTTCATGGTTCAGTGACTTTGCCTTGTATCTTGAATACTATTTAGTGGAGAAACAGCATCTATGCATTATTAGTTCCATGTGACCCGATAATTGACCTCATAATAAGTCTAGGTCAGTGTGACCTATATTTCATGGTTCAGTGATTTTGCCTATTATCTTGATTATTATTTGATGGAGAAACAGTATACCTGGATTATTACTTCCATGTGACTGGATGATTGACCTCAAAAGGTATTAAGGTTATTGTGACCTATATTTCACAGTTCAGTGATTTTACCTTTTATTTTGAAAGCACGAAACAGGCGAGCTATGCTGTCATGTGACGGCTCTTGTCATCTCTTAAGTTTATAACTATAAGGTTAAGATAAAAGATACTTCCATTTTCAACTCCCCCCCCCCCCCCCCCCCAAAAAAAAAAAACACACAGCACAATTCACAATTTTAGCGATGTGTTTTACCGGTAAGGATTCTATAATTCCTCAAAAATATGTTAAGCTCAAACTGCCTTATAAAACTATAGACCTTCCAAATGTAATTGTGGAGACAAAAACTGTCTATTATGACCTATTTATAGCTATAAGTGGAGTGTTTGGGGCCGAGATTGCTAGGGGCCGAGTTTGTCAGGGGCCTAGTTTGTTAGGGGCTGAGATGTCCCTAAATCTGGAAAAGATTTCATGATCAATCTCCACGAAGGAATGTTGCCGTCCTTGGCATGTATCAAACCCGCATCCTCCAGATCAACAGTCAGATGTGCATCCGACTGAGCTGCTGAGACCAGCTTCATATTTGGTTTGTAGCTTTTTGTGACAAGGGCTTCCCACTAGAGCTTCAAATTCGGCATGTAGATTACTATTGACAAGGGCATTCTTTGGTACAAGACATTTTGCGATGTGACCTTGACCTGTGACCTACTTTTAAACCACTAGAGATAGAACCTTCATATTTGGCATGTAGGTTTCTTGTTACAAGGTCTTCCCACTCGACAAATTATTTTGACCTGTGATCTTGACCTATAGCCTACTTTGTCATAATTTTGATCCGTTGAAATAGAGCAATCATGTTTGGCTCCTTGTACCATTTCATTTGTACAATGAGGATCAGGTGAGCATTATGATATCCACAAAATGGCTTCATTTACGATGATCTATGTCTTGAATGAACACCCCTGTAAACCTCAGTTATCTCTTTATGAATTGGAGCTTAGAGGGGTGTTCGTTTCACAGCTTGTTAACATCATGGCGATCCAGGGCCATTATGACCCTCTTCTATATTTCGTGTTGCACATATCCACGATTCAAGTATATGCAAGTCAAGATAGTTATTAATTATGAACTAAACTAAACATAAAATTAAATATTACAGTTATTAAAGCTTCCAGATAGTTTATCTTTGTGTTTCTGTTTCAATAAATCTCAGTCAAAATTAGTTACACACCCAAACCCATGGTATGTCTCATCTAAATGGCGGGCATTCAAACTTTCACACAACAGAATGTCTGAAGACACTCATTGTCTTGATGCAGCTCAGTTGAACTGCGATTCATAGAACAGCATTTGGTCCCATCCCACTTAAAAGAAGGTAATTAACTGTTGACATTTTCAAAGGAACGACCTTTTTAGCTGGCCTGTACAAAGTACAAGGAGAGCTATTGTTGTCACCTCTGTTGGTCCACATGAGCGTTTGTGTGTGAGTTTGCGTTCCTGTCACACAGTGTTAAAGTTTTTCAAATGCTTATATTCAAACAGTCTCGCATCACTAAGTACTCGTATTTGGAAGTTAAATACCTGGTAGGGTCCAGGCTTGGGACCAATTACATTTGAAAGTAATTGATCAATCCCCCGATGCAGGGTTATAGGAATATGCCTTCGTCTGTCCCTCCATCCATAACACTTTCTTGTCTGCTCCATTTGATAGAATTTCATTAAACTTTGGTCAGTTTTTCTCTTTAGTATGAAGATGTGTTGCGTGCAAGGTCCAGGTTCGTACCTCAAAGGTCAAGGACATACTCAGAGGTCAAAGATAAAAAGGGCCTTTTTGTCATGTCCAATCAATAACTTCCTTATTCCTGGATGGATTTAAATATTATTTGGCAGAAATGTTAACCATAATGTGACAGTGTGTCGCGCGCAAGACCCAGCTAAGTACCTCGAAGGTCAAGGTCATACTTAGAGATAAAATGTCAAAAAAGCATCTTTTTATCATGTCCTATCAATAACTTTCTTATTCCTGAATGAATTTAAATATTACTTGTCAGAAATGACAGTGTGTCGCACGCAAAACCCAGGTCGGAACTTCAAAGGTCATACTTAGAGGTGAAAGGTGGAATGTCCGTTCGTAACAGTTATCTGCTGAACCCTTCGATAGAAGCTCACTAAACTTTGGTCAAATATTATTCTCAATGAGACAAAGTGTCGCCACAAGCCCCAGGTCCGTACCTCAAAGGTCATACTTAGAGGTTAAAGGTAAAAAATGTATTCGTCATGAGGCGATGTGTTGTACGCAAAATCCAGGTTGGTTCCTGAAATGTCAAGGTCATGCATAGAGGTGGGTCTTTTTGGTGTTTTTCAATAACTTTCTTACTCCTAGATGGATTTTAAAATTACTTGGCTAAAATGTTAATCATCATAAGATTGCTAATTCAAGATCACGGCGAAGGTCACAGTTTAATGTCATAAGGTTGAGCTTTGTTACTGAAGGGCGGCAGGGGATTATGGCTGTCCCACAGACTGCATTCTTATTCAATTACAATTACCTGGCTATAAAAATGTAATTGGTGAAATTACAATTATAGTGCAAACAATTTGACATGAGACTGACCTTTATGCAAAGAATAAATAAGCAAATGCTTCAGCCTAATATGTTGGGTTGTGAAAACTCGTGATTTTTCGGCAGCTTGGAATCGCGACCCATGTATTAAATAAGCCAGTACATGACAAGAACTACAAGATGGCTTGAGCGACCAGCAAAGACTCAGATCAGCCTGCGCATTCGAGCAGTCTGATCAGTCTTCGCTGATCGCATGTACTTACTATAGGCTATGATTTATGCCAAGAAATATAAGTAAAAGGTCTTGTCACAGTGGATGGGTGTGCAGATTGATTTGAGTCTCTGCTTGTTGCCCTGGCCTTATTGTAGGTTTTGTCATGCTCCGGCTCATAAATAACAATTTCCACCTTTTCAGAAAATGGTGAAAATAAATATATGTACATGTATTCAATCGGGTGTGAAATTATACTAATAGATAGTTCATAAAGAAATGAGGTTGAAAAAGTGTGACCAGAACCGGATTCGAACTGGTGACCCCTTGCTTACAAAGCAAGTGCTCTACCGACTGAGCTATCCGGGTGCTGATAGCACCTCTTCAACTTCGAAGTTTGAGAAACTTAGTTAACAAACAGCCCTCTGGGTACTCTTGTTGTATATTTTATCCTACAGCATTTAGAAAAAAAGATACAGAACACGGGTTTAATGAATGTACAGCGTAAAGCTTCATTATTAATATAATGCATAGCAGAAAATAAAAACTATACAAAATGTCCACCTAACGCTGAATAATTACGGTGGTCTCCTTATTTTTAGCTCACCAGAGCCGAAGGCTCGGGGGCAGCTTATAGTATAGGCAGTGACCCGCCATCTGTTGTCCGTGTCAACATTTTCAAACGACTTCTCCTCTAAAACTGCAAAGCCGATTGAAGGCAAATTTCATGTGGAGCATCCATGGGATGGGGGAACAAAGGTTTGCTCGTAGGGTCCAGGTCACATGACCAAGCTGGCCTCCATGCCCATATAAGGTAAAAACCCTTCAAAAGTCTTCTCCTCCTGAACCAGTGGGCAGATTGTGATGAATCTTGGTATGTAGTATAGGGGACTCTGGACCATCATAGTTTGCTAAAATAATGACCCTTTGATGACCTTGACCCATTTTATGCCAAGGTCAAATTTGGTCACATAGACTTTTGTATGAAAAAAGTCAAAACAGCATTTTTTTTTTAATTTTTGCAGCCTGTGACCTGAAATTAAGTAGATGCAGTGGGCAAAATGTGCTAATGAAACTACATTAGTATTCAAGGTCAAGGATATTCCCTGACCTTGGCCCAAGGTTATACAGATATGAAAATTAAAAAAAAAATGTTTTTCACTGAAATCACTAGGCCATTTGCAATCAAATTTTGTATGAAAGCTTTTCGGAACAAGGAAATGCAATTTAATTAATTTGAGTTTGGTCACATGACCAGGATGGCAGCTATGTCCATATAAGGTAAAACCCTTAAAAAATCTTCTTCTGGAACCAGAGGGCCAATTGTGATGAAACTTGGTATGTAGCATTGGTGACTCGTGGCCCATTATAATTTGCTTAAATGATGACCCTCGGATGACCTTGACCCATTTTATGCCAAGGTCAAATTTGGTCACATGGACTTCTGTATGGGAAAAAGTCAAAACAGCATAATTTTTTTTAATTATTGCAGCCTGTGACCTGATAATTAGTATATGCAGTGGGCAAAATGTGCAAGTGAAACTACATTAGTTTTCAAGGTCCTTCTCTGACCTTGGTCCAAGGTCATTCAGATATGAAAATTAAAAAAATGTTTTTCTTTGAAACCACCTGCCATTTGCAACCAAATTTTATAAGAAAACTTTTAGGAACAAGGAAATAAAACATAATTAATTTGAGTTTGGTCATGTGACCATGATGGCTGTTATGCCCATAGAAGGTAGAAACCCTTAAAAATCTTCTCCTTCTATACCAAAAAGCCGATTGTCAATGAAACTTGGTATGTAGAATAAGAAACTTGGGTCCAGCATATTTTGTTCAGATGTAGACCCTCGGATGACCTTGACTCACTTTATACCAAGGTCAAATTAGGTCACATAGACTTTTTTGTGCGATAAACGGTCAAAACCAAGTATTTTCGAAACTATTGTAGACTTTGATCTGAGACTTGGTAGGTGCAGATGGCATCCAGGGACGGGCCAGTTTCTCACACTTGACCTCTGGTGAGCGTAGTGGCCCATGGGCCTCTTGTTTTTATGCCCCCGCCATTCGAAGAATGGTGGAAAGGGCATATAGTGTTACCCCTGTCCGTCAGTGCGTCCGTTCGTCTCTGAAACTTAAACGCTGTCAATAACTTTCTTATTTCTGGATCAATTTAGAAATAACTTGGTAGAAATATTAACCACCATGAGACGATGTGTTGCGTCCACAAACCCAGGCCCCCACCTACAAGGTCAAGGTCATACTAAGAGGTCAAAGGTCAAAAAAGGGATCCAAAACTTAAACGTTGTCAAGAACTTTCTTGTTTCTGGATCAGTTTAGAAATTACTTGGCAGAAATTTTAAACATCATTTTTTCTTTCTTTCTATTCTTTTTTTTGTCTTTTTAAAAACACAATATCCCCCAGCACAAAGGCTTTGGACTCTGACTCAAAAGGTTGTGAGTTCAAATCCCGGTGAAGTCTTTTGACGACTCTTGTTTCTCAATGGCATTTTTGCGGGGGCATCCGTGTCCTATTGACACCTTTTCTAGTTTGTTGAGTTTAACGGCCCTTTTATTGTTTCACTCATATCGAGCTGACCGTTAATCAGAAGTGGGCGAAAACCGGAGTACCCGGACAAAAACCACCTGACCTTCCGTACAGAATGTAGCGTCTCACATGTGACCCGAGCGAGGCTCGAACCTACGGCGGTGAGAGACCTAATGACTAAGAGTCAGCGCTATTATCCACTAGGCCAAGGAGGCCCGTTAGGTGGTCTCCTTAAGACTATCGGAATATATATACTTGTAACATTTTAAGGGGTCTTTCATTCTTGTATATTTTATCCCACATCATTTAGAAGAAAATAGATACAGAACACGGATTTAATGCATTTAAGTCATAAAATGCATTATAGATATGATGCATAGTTACTTAGAAAATAATATAATTACAAAAAGTCCACTTAATGCAGAAGAAATAAGCTGGTCGCCTTAAGACTGGTATGCGGAGTATATGTACTTGCAAAAATAAGGGGCCCAACATTTTTGTATATTTTATCCTACAACATTTAGAAGAAAATAGATACAGAACACGGATTTAATGCATTTAAGTCATAAAAATACATTATAGATAGGATGCATAGTAGAAAATAAAATATATACACAAAGTCCACCTAATGCAGAAGAAATAAGCTGGTCGCCTTAAGACTGGTATTCGGAGTATATATACTTGCAAAAATAAGGGGCCCAACATTTTTGTAGATTTTATCCTACAGCATTTAGAAGAAAATAGATACAGAACACGGATTTAATGCATTTAAGTCATAAAAATACATTATAGATATGATGCATAGTAGAAAATAAAATATATACCAAAAGTCCACCTAATGCAGAAGAAATAAGCTTGTCGCCTTAAGACTGGTATTCGGAATATATATACTTGCAAAAATAAGGGGCCCAACATTTTTGTAGATTTTATACTGCAACATTTAGAAGAAAATAGATACAGAACACGGATTTAATGCATTTAAGTCATAAAAATACATTATAGATATGATGCATAGTAGAAAATAAAATATATACACAAAGTCCACCTAATGCAGAAGAAATAAGCTGGTCGCCTTAAGACTGGTATTCGGAGTATATATACTTGTAAACATAAGGGGCCCAACATTTTTGTATATTTTATCCTACAACATTTAGAAGAAAACAGATACAATACACAGATTTAATGCATTTAAGTCATAAAAATACATTATAGATATGATGCATAGTAGAAAATAAAATATATACAAAAAGTCCACCTAATGCAGAAGAAATAAGCTGGTCGCCTTAAGACTGGTATTCGGAGTGTATATACTTGCAAACATAAGGGGCCCAACATTTTTGTATATTTTATCCTACAACATTTAGAAGAAAACAGATACAATACACAGATTTAATGCATTTAAGTCATAAAAATACATTATAGATATAATGCATAGTAGAAAATAAAATATATACAAAAAGTCCACCTAATGCAGAAGAAATAAGCTGGTCGCCTTAAGACTGGTATTCGGAGTGTATATACTTGCAAACATAAGGGGCCCAACATTTTTGTATATTTTATCCTACAACATTTAGAAGAAAACAGATACAATACACGGATTTAATGCATTTAAAACATGAAAATACATTCTTAGTATGTTGCATAGCAAAAAAAAAATACAATAAAGTCCACCTAATGCAGAATAAATAATCTGGTAGCCTATAGACTGGTATTCGAAGAGATATATTTTAAGATTTTCTCATGGGTTTTCACTGAAACTCCATGCCTATTAGAAGCCCTACTCTGAGATTTGCACATTGTGACAGCCCTTCAGAAGATACCACTAGGGCTCGCTCTTGGTGGCTCCGTATCCCCACATCCATAACGTCACATACACAATATCCACCCATCCATCTATTTATTATCACATATACTTTAATCCCCCTAATAATACCCTTACATTTATACCCCCACTATGACAAGATAGAATATATCTTCTTTTGTTCCCCCTAATGTCATTTATATACCGTTCCCCCTAATGTCATTTATATACCGTTCCCCCTAATGTCATTTATATACACAGTTCCCCTTAAGCCAGATTAAGTACTAGTAAAATATTAAGGGGTCCAATATTTTTGTATATTTTTTCCTGCAGAGTTTAGAATAAAAATAGATACAGAACACGGTTTTAATGCATTTAAAGCATAAAAATATGTTGTTGGAATGGTGAAAAAGCAGAAAATAAGATATATACAAAAAGTCCACCTAATGCAGAAAAAATAAGCTGGTCGCCCAAAGACAGATATTAGGATTATATATATATATATATATATATATATATATATATATATATATATATATATATATATATATATATATATATATATATAACTCAACCTAAACCCCAAATATTTTGAAATGGACTTATGTAATATGTATAGCGGAAGTTTCAGGTCATGAAAAAAATGGGTTATTTTCTGCAGCCTTAGGCATATCCTGTTTGTCTTTGAGTGTGTGTATCGCTTATATTATTATCCTGTTTTTCTTTGAATGTGTGAATCGCTTATATTATTATCCTGTTTGTCTTTGAATGTGTGAATCGCTTATATTATTATCCTGTTTGTCTTTGAGTGTGTGTATCGCTTATATTATTTTGTTTTGGGTAGCCAATTTGCCATTTTGTGGGAAAGTAACTGTCCTTTTTCTGCTGTTGATGTTTCTATTAGGGTCTAGTTGTTTCATATCTGTGTTTCTTTACCTGGGAGCTGTGGATTAATTGTATCGATTCCTGATCATTGCCCTCAGCACCGTGACTATGTCCAGTGACACGGGAAATAAATCGGCGCATAGTTGAACTACTTCACAACCAAGCGGAATCCACTAAATCAAACGTTGAGGCAGTTCGATCATCGATAATATGGATGCGGAAGTCAACTGCGGATGTTCTTTCACCGGTGTGATCGAACGACCTCTGGTAGACCGTTGGTAAACAAACATGGTGCCCCCGCCCCCCCCCCCCCCATTGTCACGATTGGAATTTTTGGACGACGAGGAATTTCACAATTTTCAATCTTTCATATCGTGCATATTTTACATCTTTTTGCAAATAAACATTCTTTAAACATTCTTTAAACATTGATGAGTTAGGAGGCCTTCATGCGGACTGAACAAATTATTTGTCTAAATCGCGACGGAAGTAAGGGCGAGGATTGTGGCCACGTAAAATCGATTTAAGCCCCCCCCCCCCCCCCCCCCCCAGTGGAAATCTTCCACTGACCGTTCCAAGGCGGCTCTTCTGTGGCGATGTATTTATGTTGTTGTTTGTTACTTACTGTGTGTATCACTTGTGTCTTTTAATTCGTATGGCCATTTGGCCATTTTGTGGGAAAGTAACTGTCCTAATGGCCTTCCTTTGTTTAGGTTTCCATTATGGTCTGGTCGCTTAATGTTTGTATTTCTTTCCCTTTGGTGTCTTTTATGGATGGAGTAAGTTAATTGTATCAATTCCTGATCTTTGTTTTACTTCTTTTTAGCAACACTTAAAATATGTATTTTCCTTGGGCCAACAAATTTTCTTACTTTTCGCCGCCATCTTGTACATTGTTTACCAGAGAAACCAACGCTTTTGTCTGGTTGAACCAGAGTGACATCACGACTTTCCCACCATGCTACCAGACTGAGTTCGATCACGCTTTGGTTAACCACGGTTCGTGATCGAACTTCTTCCTTAGCACTCAATGACGCATCATTGATGACTAGTAACTGTTTGGTCTTACTAACTGTTTTCTTACAGGAAATGATTAGTATAAGCAGCTCTGTTTGTTTTCAAATCCTTTTGATCTTTCTAATATGTTACATTCTTGTTATATATCTGTAATTGAAAAGAAGTAATCATACTATTGTTTAAACTAACTGTATCATGCCGTTAAGTCATTTACCGCTTGACGCTTATGCACCACAAAGAGGGTTGACGCGTCGTTAAACTCGAAATCACCATCATCATTAAACTTACTGTTTTCTTTCTTTGATTTAGCAACATTTACGTGCCTACACGAACGTCGAAAGAGATATGATATGTGAGGGCGACCTCCATTTTGTACCCGGGCGAAACGCTTTCAATGAAATGAAATGTTGTATTGAAGAGAGTACAGTGTTTCTGGCAGTCATTTCACAGAACTATTGCAAAAAAAAAAATCAAAAATGAGTTCCTTTAAGAGCAATGAAAACATTCATAAGAAAGAAGATGGGTCATACTACGTAGTTTCGGCTAATAAAGCCTCATCAGTGACCCTGTAATGATCCGGCAAAGAAAGCCAGAGGAAACATGCTGTAATTTTGCGAATTTTGAATAAGCAGTCGATTCAAAGACTGATATAAATAAAAAAAAGTCGCTTTTGTAACATGAAGATTTCCGAGGCCAAAACAATCGGAAAGCCTGTGATGATGATTATGAAGGCACACGTTGATGCTGGCCTGATGGAACGTGTTGTTAAGAATACTTTTATGAATGCTGCACGTGCATGGATTGTAGAGGAAAATGGTCAATATAATGTCAAGCCCAGTTGGGATAAAATAAGTGAGGGAATAATTACATCAATGTAAATGTGAAATTTGCAGGTGCAGAGTTGGTATTCACCTTATTTGCATTATCTGCTGGTTCCTAGTCTGAAAGTTATCAGTGTTGGAAAAAACAGGTAACCAGACACCCCCTGACCTTTCTGGTTACCTGTTTGTCCAATAGTGATAATGTGTGAGCTGGGAGCCAGCAAATTATGCAAATATGGTGAATAAATAAACGGTCAGTTTAAAATCAAGCGAATATAGGAGAGGTATTTACCATGGTAAAAGCTTTGGTGTAAATGTAAATGTTGCACGTGAAAACGGCGTTGACAGGAATTTTATCCAACTACAAGAAAATGGTCAGTTGAAAATAATAAAAGAATCTGATATGGGGTTCTATTGTAGATGGGCGTTTCCAACCCGAGGGATGACCGAGCTGAGCGAGGTTCCGCTCAGCACGGTCATTCCGAGGGCTGGAAACGCCCATCTACACAACAGAACCCCATATTGGATTCTTTTTCTTGTACAACACCTCCCAAACATTACTTTTTATTTGTAGCAAATAGCAGAACTACAGACAGTATTTCTTTTCTTCTTTTTAAGATGTCATACAAAATTCCTGTATTCAGTGTCCTTTAACAATAAATGAGTCAAATAATTATCATTCTTATCGATATTTTTATTTCGTTGTTTGCCGGTTAGTTTTTCATGTATATTTTTTGCAAAATAAAAGCTGTGCAGAAGTAGTTCTGGCAGTTGAATAGAATTGAAGCGCACTTATGTTAGTTGTCTGGGTCGGAACACCAGGGTTAGAATATAAATTTCTATCCCAGGGTAAAATCACGGATTTTCTTGTCTGGTGCGCAAGAATAATAGTTTCGACGTAAATGTATAGTATGCAAGTGCAAACTGTTGGAAATCGCTAAGCTTGAAATCCAACCAGGCTGGAAGAAAATATATAACAGATTAATAGTTTCGATGTAAATGTAAATTTTGCAAAATTTGCATTGGGAATGGTTAGTTTGAAATCGAGACAGGCAGGGTGAAAATATATAAGGAATAATATCTTCTATGAAAAGAAAAATTAAGCAATTGCAAAGTTTTCATGAAAAAGTTAATGTTTGAAATTCAGCCATGCTGGGATGGTGTGCAAGAGAATTATAGCGGCGATGTAAATATTAACTGTGCACGTGCAAAGTTTGCATTGGCAATTGTGAGTTTGGAATCTAGTCACGCTGGTAGTATGTAAGGAGATAATAGCGTCGATGTATACATAAATTATGCGCTGTTAAATGGTGAGTTTGAAACTCAGCAAGGGTGGGAGAAAAAAGTAAGGGAATGATAGCTTCGATGTAAATGTAAAGTATATACGTGTAAACTTAATACGGGGAAATGATAAGTTTGAAATCCAGCATATGTAAGGCACAAAGGTTAGCCCTTATCTTGCTGTTCACGACAAGCCCTATCTTTTCAAACAGTGTAGGCCCAGATCAGATGGCCATCTGATCAGGATCTACACTGTTTGGCATTCAAGTTATGAATTTGTAGCAATTAAATACATCAAGTAATCTGATTGGTTGATAGACAGAAATGGGTGTGGCTTAAATGAATATTCATCAAGATAAGGGTTAAGCTTGAAATCAACCAGACAGGGAGAAAATATGTAAGTGATTAATAGCTGTAAATGTAAATTATATGCACGTGCAAAGTTAGCAAGGGGAATACTGAGTTCGAAATCTAGCTACGCTGGGAGAAATATGTAGGTTTTTTGTTTTCTTGATTTGAGGTTTAACGTCCCCGTCAACACTGTAAATGTCATTTTGGAGACGTTGCTTCCAATTTTGTGGGACTTTTACCCAACGTTGAGATGAAATGACATCTCAAGCCCTGTCGCCCAATGTAACCAATAAGCATGGACGGTCCGACTCGCACCGCTTGGCATGGACTGGCTTAGATCCTCTAAGCTGTTTACCAGTACTCGTGTGCAAAATATGTAAAGGAATAATACCTGCGACTACGATGCGAACTAAACATGTTAGGAAAAAAGGTAAATAGAAGTGAAGGCAATGATCTGGAATCGATAAAATCAATCCATACCTCTGATCAGAGACACCAAAGGCAGAGAAACACAAATATGAAAACTATAACAAAAAGAACAGACTTGGAAGGTCAGTGAAAAGTATTTCACGGAGGTTTGGGCGGCGGAGGGGGGGGGGGGGGGTGGAGGGGGGTCGGCAGGGCTTGAGATATCATTTCATCTCAATGTCGGGTAGAAGTCCTACAAAATTGGAAGCAACGTCTCCAAAATGACCTTTACAGTGTTGCCGGGGACGTTAAACCGCAAATCAAACGAAACAAACACAATCTAGCCAGACTGCGAGAAAATACGTTAGGAAATATAATAGTTTCTGTGTAAACGTAAATTATGTATATGCAGTTTGCATATGAAATACATGGCATGGAGAAATGTGTAAAGGAATAATTGCTTCGGTGTAAACTGTTATGAAAAAAAAAATTTTCTTTCCTGATCCCCACTTTCAGCCTAGTGAATATTTTGTTTAGTCAGTTTCTATATTGGGAATGAATGTTCTGGAATATTGAGTCATAGAATAATTTTTGATAAACAACTTGTTTACTGGAATGAAGTATTCAAGAAATACCTTGAAAATTCCAGATCACATTATTTTTAGCATATTACCTAATTTTATTTTACACCCTTCTCGAATATTCCATTACATTATATAAAGAGAGACAATTTTCCTTTAGTTTCAGTTTGGTATATTTTAAGAAAGTTTTAGTCTAAATTCTGTGTCGGATTACTTGAGGATTATAATTCCATTACGAAAACACGCCAATACAAATAAATACATTGTAAACTTTACCGCCGAAGAAAAAGGAACATTTAAAGATAACAAAAAAATGTGATATTTGCCTTATCTCTGCTCAAACTATAGATTGTCGGCACTCTGCACAATATAAGTTGTGAGCAGTCGTTAGAACCGCCTCGATGGGACGGTTCTAACGACTGCTCACAATATATATTTTGGAGCAGAAATAAGAAAAATAAGGTTCACCCCTGTAAACCTCAGTTCTGAGGAGATTTCACATAAGCTATAATTAGCTTGTTATCTGATCATTTGTGTCATTTGTGTGTGTTTGTGTTGTACATATTAATATTCTTAATAAATTATTGTTTAAACCAACCCCAGTTGTACTGTATAAAAGTGGGGTTCAAAATTATATATGCGTGTTTTCATGATGATTCTAGGGTCAGTATTCCTTCTGTTGGATCAGGAAACGGGTGATGAGGAAATTTAGGATTCTGAGTACAATTTTGTTTATTTAAGTTAAAAGATTTTGTAAGTAAATTTCGTAAATTTTTAAAAGAGCTGTTTGTTTTTTACTTTCTGTTTTGTTTGTTTGTTTGATTTGAGGTTTAACGTCCCTGTCAACACTGTAAAGGTCATTTTGGAGACGTTGCGTCCAATTTTGAGGGACTTTACCCGACACTGAGATGAAATGACATCTCAAGCCCTGCCACCCAATGAAACCAATAGGGTTTAAAAGCATGGACGGTCCGACTCGCCCCGCTTTGGCTTGGCTGGCTTAGAATCTCTTAGCGGTTAACAATGTACCAGTACTCGTGTGTACTCGTCGGTTTCAGCTCTGCATGGAAGCATCATGCACCCCCTCTATTTCTTCAAGTCCCGATGGGCGGAGGCCGAAGTTTCCTTTCTTCTACGAACAAAACGAATATTATGAATTTCCTAAGTTTGCATGGCAAATGGTGAGTTTGAAATCCATCATGATGTATGGGAACAATAGCTTCGGTGCACATCACGTGAACAATTCCGTGAAATGAACACCCCCTATACCCCACTTTATACGAAGAAAAATATGTTCTATAAAAGGGTTATCCTTTGGAAGCAAGGAATACACCACAGAACTGAAAAATATTGAGTGTATACGTTTTCTGGGCCAGACTAGCTAGTTTCGGCCAATTAGGCCTCATCAGTGACCCTCAGACATTTTCAAAATTCCACAATGGAATCAATGATCCCAAATGACAAGACAATATAATCCACACTATGATGTAGGGCAGGGAGACGTTTTACCGCCGCCACACATTCCCACACACCAGCTGTAGTGAAGTTAAATATGTTCTATAAAAGGGTTATCCTTTGGAAGCAAGGAATGCACCACAGAACTGAAAAATATTGAGTGTATACGTTTTCTGGGCCAGACTAGCTAGTTTCGGCCAATTAGGGTAGGGTTTACGGGGTATCGGGGTATACATTATTCGTCTTATTTTTGCTCAAAGACATAGTTTATGGGTACTCGTTAGAACCGCCTCAATGAGGCGGTTCTAACCAGCACCCACTACCTATGTTTGCCGTATTTGTAAGAAACATATCACAGATTTTCAACAGAAAAATGGCCTTTTTGAAGTTGTGAAAAAATGCACGGGCGTGTTATCGTAATAACAATGTAAATTATGCACGTTCGGCCCCCGCCCATCGGGGCTTGAAGACATGATGCTTCCACGCAGAGCTGAAACCGTCTGCACACTAGTAATGGTAAACTGCTTAGAGGATCTAAGTAGAAGTAAAACAAAGATCAGGAATCGTTACAATTAACTTACTCCACCCATCAAAGACACCAAAGGGTAAGAAATACAAACATTAAGCGACCAGACCATAATGGAAACCTAAACAAAGGAAGGCCATAAGGACAGTTACTTTCCCACAAAATGGCCATATGGCCATCCAAAATTAAAAGACACAAGTGATACACACAGTAAGTAACAAACAACAACATAAATAAATCGCCACAGAAGAACCGCCTTGGAACGGTCAGTGGAAAGATTTCCACTGGGGGGCTTAAATCGATTTTACGTGGCCACAATCCTCGCCCTTACTTCCGCCGCGATTTAGACAAATAATTTGTTCAGTCCGCATGAAGTCCTCCTAACTCATCAGTGCACACAAATAATCAAAGAACCTAAGCCTGCTCAGGCGGTGCGAGTCGGTTCGTCCATGCTTATAAACCCTGTTACTTTCAACATTACATAACCCATTTAGTACCGTAAACCCCTAAAGGGGTAATTTACAAACAATGCAAGCCCAGATCAGACGCCGCAAAACGCGGCGTCTGATCAGGGCCTCCATTTTTTGCTATAGGTTCAGTCATTTTCCAAAAATATTTTGTTGAAAACAAAACCTGACACCCTTAAATTTGAAAATGGACTCCTGCTATATATAAGGAGGAAGATTCTATTTGGTACAAAAATGGATATAATTAGATTCGTAAGCCGGTAAAGAGGACTATCGTGCAGGTAAGACTGGAGGGCACTCTTCCACCATTGAAGTTGGGCACGTCCATACTAAATAGCGCGTCTAGCTGAATGGTTAGCAATATATATCCCGATAAGATGGCTTAGAGACATCATATCAGAATCAACACTTGTTGCATAAGAATCTGCATCGGATTGTAGGGGATATCAACAAAGGGATAAATTTTGCTTTCTATGTAGGAATACTATACTCTTTTTCAAACATACATAGGCATATCGTCATCTGTTTCAAACACTGAATGTTAATTTTAAGACAAATCCACAGCAGCCGGGTGAGCTGATCTGGGTACACGCCACACCCTGACCTTCATGTGTAATCGATAAATTGCTATTAATTACCATAACATTGGTCGATAATGATGCTTTCGAGTTTAACGACGCGCCAACCCTCCTTGTGGGCCACAAGCGTCAAACATTGGTCGATAAAATAGTGCGATTATTTTCTATTGCACGACCCGCAGAAAAAGCGACCGACTGAAGTCGGTTGATTTTCTAAGAGTGCCCTAAAATCACCGTGTCATTCGGTCAATCGGTCATTCTGTCAGTCTGTCTGTCCGTCCGTAACCAGTTTGTGAAAATTGGTGATAGTGACTTAACCGCTTGGAATATTTAAACAATTTTTGGCATACTGATAGATATCAATGAGATCTAGCCAATGAACTTGCGAAATATTACATTCCATTTAGTATAGCCTCGCCAAGGCGAAAAATGTGAAAAATTTCGAACTGCTTCTCCTCGGAAACCGTTGGGCCGATTGAAGTCAAATTTCATATGGAGCCTCTATGGGATGGGGGAAACCAAAATTTGCTCATGGGGTCCAGGTCACATGACCAAAATGGCCACCAAGCCATATATGGTATGTCTTGTTGTTCGTCCGTAACCCGTTTGTGAAAATTGGTGATAGTGACTTAACCGCTTGAAATATTTAAACAATTTTGGCATACTGATAGATATCAATGATTTCTAACCAATGAACTTGCGAAATATTACATTCCATTTAGTATAGCCTCGCCGAAGCGAAAGATCCGTAACCAGTTTATGAAAATTGGTGATAGTGACTTAACCGCTTGGAATATTTAAACAATTTTTGGCATACTGATAGATATCAATGAGATCTAACCAATGAACTTGCGAAATATTACATTCCATTTAGTATAGCCTCGCCGAGGCGAAAAATGTGAAAATTTTCAAACTGCTTCTCCTCGTCAACCGTTGGGCCGATTGAAGTCAAATTTCATATGGAGCCTCTATGGGATGGGGGAAACCAAGCTTTGCTCATGGGGTCCAGGTCACATGACCAAAATGGCCACCAAGCCATATATGGTCTGTATGTCTGTCCGTCCGTAACCCGTTTGTGAAAATTGGTGATTGTGACTTAACCGCTTGCAATATTTAAAACTTTTTGGCATACTGTTAGATATCAATGAGATCTAACCAATGAACTTGGAAATATTAAATTACATTAAGTATAGCCTCGCCCAGGCGAAAAATGTTAAAATTTTCGAACTGCTTCTTCTCGGAAACCGTTGGGCCGATTGAAGTCAAATTTCATATGGAGCCTCTATGGGATGGGGGAAACCAAAATGTGCTCATGGGGTCCAGGTCATATGACCAAAATGACCGCCAAGCCATTTATGGTTTGTCTGTCTGTCCGTCCGCAAACCGTTTGTGAAAATTGGTGATATTGACTTAACCGCGTGGAATATTTTAACAATGTTTTGCATACTGATAGATATCAATGCGATCTAACCAATGAACTTGCGAAATATTACATTCCATTTAGTATAGCCTCGCCGAGGCGAAAAATCCGTAACCCGTTTGTGAAAATTGGTGATAGTGACTTAACCGCTTGGAATATTTAAACAATATTTGGCATACTGATAGATATCAATGAGATCTAACCAATTAACTCGCGAAATATTACATTCCATTTAGTATAGCCTCACCGAGGCGAAAAATGTGAAAATTTTCGAACTGCTTCTCCTCGGAAACCGTTGGGCCGATTGAAGTCAAATTTTATATGGAGCCTCTGTGGGATGGGGGAAACCAAAATTTGCTCATGGGATCCAGGTCTGTTACGAGATGGAATAGGAAACCTCTCTGGTGCTTATGCACATCTAAATTATTTTAGTAGATATATGGTAGGGCGGTGCGAGTGAAATATTTTAGGTGAAATATGGTAGGCAAAATGTGCTGCTCCATGAACAAGTCATGCACATATCATACGATGTATGCATGAGTGGTTTATGGAGATCTGTTTTACAATACAGGGGGCCGCTATAAGGCTGAGTTCTATAAAATTTGCCTAAAAATCGCCAACCGCCAAATTGTGCCATATGTGATTTTCATTCCCGTCACGTGTTGTGTGGGTGTTCGTTTTGACAGGAGTCATGGCATTGATTTATAGGGTCGTTTCATCAATTTTTCCTATGGGAAATATACTATTTGAACGCAAATCCATTATCTACTCGATTTTTGCTATCTAGCTTCAATTGTGGACGGTATCTCCACCTCGCCACGATTTAAGCAAGGTAATATGAGTAGGCATGATTTTCCGGTAGTATTCATAGATATAAAAACCCTGAGAAAAACGAACACTTTAGCAGCAGGTCAAGTTGTAACGAGTATCAACAACATTGTGTCGGGAAATTGAAAGTATATTGTAAGGTATGTTAAATCTATTTTTAGTATTATTTTTGTATGAACATGCGTGTAGGTTTTGGAGGGGTTTACTTCTAGTATACCCCAACTTTCTGAAGCCTATACTGAATTCACTGTTGAAGCCTGTAGTGATTAGGCTTCTAGCTTTGCCAGCTACAGGTCGCAGGATTGATCCCAAGCTTCTCCAGTAGTAGAATGAGTCTTTCTAAGTGAGGTCCTGTCTCATGCTGACCTTAGATGTTGGTGAGACGTAAAGTTTGGACACCCGCTCATTCTGGATTCATTTAGGCTTTTAGACCCCTTTTGTAGAATGTAATTAATAAACGCCGGGTCACTTGTTTGATCCATGACTTTTGACTAGCTGTGGTTAGAAAACCGTGGTTCCGTCTCTATATGATACTAGGTGTAGAGGGGACGTAAAATTAAGACGGGTTTAACCATATCTTCATCATCAGGGCAAACTCTTACAAGAGCCTGTCGGGTTATCCATGATGATGAACCGCAATGAATTTTATTTTACAAGCGTGTTCACTTTGAGTAGAAATAATTTTGTTCCAGAAGAATTATAAGTTCATTTTGTAATGATGCCGTTTTTGTCTGATAACTCAGTTTGTGCATGTATGTACATATAAAGAACGTGATGATGATAAGTGGGAGTATTTGGTCGCCACACGTCATAACGGCCTGAGCGGCGGGGATGACGTCAGCTGCGTCATCGGCGTCGCGAGGACGGTTGTGACGGGGTGCCTACCAAATACACAGAGAATTTACGGCAAACAGTGTTGGCCCTTATGAGACACTAACAAATGTTGTGGATTATAGATGAAAATCTTCTGTTTGTAGTTTCTATCTGTTGTTAATGTAATGAATTTGTGAATAGCTATATTTGTGAGCCGTGTCGCGGAGAAGGATATGAAATAGAGATTGTTATGTTTCCTGTAATTGACGGCTGACCAGGTAGCGCAAAGGCGTGGTCTGTTCAATTGCCTCTTACTTGTGATAATGTAGTGAGCACAAATTTGATGAGTATTATGCTCAGTAGTAGTGAGCATTAATTGATTTCTGTAGTGCTCAGTATGGAAAGATGAACTTTGAGTATTATTGTGTCAAGCGCTGGGTGCTGATAATTTGATGCACAGTCAAGTTGAGTTCTGCTGTACGGTTATTTGTCGCATGCACTAATCAGCCTGTATGTCTGGTCGGCGCATGCGCAATAACGGTATATGCATGAATATATTCTTACTTCTCCGGGAGGGTGATCATGATATAGCATGTATGTTTTGTAAACTGTGTCTTAGTCCAGTTATCATAATTTTCAGGCGCAACAATGTGTGGTGACCTGCTGCTCCCTGCTTCATAGCAGCAGGTACTGGTACGACGCTGGGGGTTAGGGTCCAGCAAGGGCGGACAGACCACCGTAATCAGCGCATACCATTGTCCATTGTGAACAAATGTGAGACCATCCAAATGGAAGAGGTCAATTAAATAACTTGCAGGTGATTCAGTCGAATCAGATTAGTGCGATCGCGTAATAATACAGCTAAACCTGTGATCGGCAACAATGTCGATAGACTAGTTTGCACTAGTTCGCGAGATGAAGATTCACGCGAGAGGGGGATTCAGCCTAAGTTATAAACTGGCCAGTCGCGTCTTGTGTTTTTTTTTGTTTTTTTGTTTTGTTTTGTTTTTGTTGTTGTTTTGGTTGTTTGCTTCTGTAGGTATTCACGTCACCCGTTCCGAGCACAGAACATTGTTTTGCCTTCGGAGCGGAGGTCGTGAGTTGGCTACAGAAGCAACAAATTGTGATGTTTTGTGTTAGTAAGTGTTAAATGTAGATACTGTAAATAATTCATGTCATTCATCTAATATCTTTCTTGTGCCTTACCCCACAGCTGCCCGTACACCTGTCAGCGATCACGCTCGGTTGTCTTGTCAGCATGGGGGTTTGCGGGACGCCGTAAACCCACATGTAACATTTGGTGTCAGAAGTGGGATTTGATCTCTGGCTGGTGTTCCCGGCTGTGGAACAGCACATTGATACTCTGAAACATCAATTTAAAAAAAAATGTATTGACAGCCACATTTAGAAATTAACTTGAATCTTCCTTCCTGCGTTGATGAAGTGCGAAACCCATGTATTCAACTAAATGGATACTGACAAGTTGATAATTTCTGAGCAGGAAGGCAAGGCAGACCCCACTTTTTCTTGGTAACGAAATATTTAAGTAGACCCCACTTAATTGTGTTACCTGACATTCTACTAAGTTAAACTGGAGTTACAAATTGATCTTACCCACACATGGTTCTGACGTAGTGACGTTAACAATTTACTGATGTTGACATAACGGTAGCGTTAATATTTACGCTCTGGCTTGAGGTTAGGTATGACGTAATAGAAACATTAATGGTGACTTGTTATGATCGGAGTTTTGTAATGTGATGAAACTTCGGATTGTAGCATTTTACTGTAAACGTCGTCAGTTTATGACGTCATATTAGACTACCAGTACGCAACGTCATACTTTGCTGAAAGCATTTGACATTTCAAATCGCGTGTGCTTTAATAACTAACGTTTTAGTTAGATTAACGCTTTTAGACCCCTTTTGTAGAATGTAATTAATAAACGCCGGGTCACTTGTTTGATCCATGACTTTTGACTAGCTGTGGTTAGAAAACCGTGGTTCCGTCTCTATATGATACTAGGTGTAGAGGGGACGTAAAATTAAGACGGGTTTAACCATATCTTCATCATCAGGGCAAACTCTTACAAGAGCCTGTCGGGTTATCCGTGATGATGAACCGTAATGAATTTTATTTTACAAGCGTGTTCACTTTGAGTAGAAATAATTTTGTTCCAGAAGAATTATAAGTTCATTTTGTAATGATGCCGTTTTTGTCTGATAACTCAGTTTGTGCATGTATGTACATATAAAGAACGTGATGATGATAAGTGGGAGTATTTGGTCGCCACACGTCATAACGGCCTGAGCGGCGGGGATGACGTCAGCTGCGTCATCGGCGTCGCGAGGACGGTTGTAACTGGGTGCCTACCAAATACAGAGAGAATTTACGGCAAACAGTGTTGGCCCTTATGAGACACTAACAAATGTTGTGGATTATAGATGAAAATCTTCTGTTTGTAGTTTCTATCTGTTGTTAATGTAATGAATTTGTGAATAGCTATATTTGTGAGCCGTGTCGCGGAGAAGGATATGAAATAGAGATTGTTATGTTTCCTGTAATTGACGGCTGACCAGGTAGCGCAAAGGCGTGGTCTGTTCAATTGCCTCTTACTTGTGATAATGTAGTGAGCACAAATTTGATGAGTATTATGCTCAGTAGTAGTGAGCATTAATTGATTTCTGTAGTGCTCAGTATGGAAAGATGAACTTTGAGTATTATTGTGTCAAGCGCTGGGTGCTGATAATTTGATGCACAGTCAAGTTGAGTTCTGCTGTACGGTTATTTGTCGCATGCACTAATCAGCCTGTATGTCTGGTCGGCGCATGCGCAATAACGGTATATGCATGAATATATTCTTACTTCTCCGGGAGGGGGATCATGATATAGCATGTATGTTTTGTAAACTGTGTCTTAGTCCAGTTATCATAATTTTCAGGCGCAACAATGTGTGGTGACCTGCTGCTCCCTGCTTCATAGCAGCAGGTACTGGTACGACGCTGGGGGTTAGGGTCCAGCAAGGGCGGACAGACCACCGTAATCAGCGCATACCATTGTCCATTGTGAACAAATGTGAGACCATCCAAATGGAAGATGTCAATTAAATAACCTGCAGGTGATTCAGTCGAATCAGATTAGTGCGATCGCGTAATAATACAGCTAAACCTGTGATCGGCAACAATGTCGATAGACTAGTTTGCACTAGTTCGCGAGAGGAAGATTCACGCGAGAGGGGGATTCAGCCTAAGTTATAAACTGGCCAGTCGCGTCTTGTGTGTGTGTTTTTTTTTTTTTTTTTTTTTTGTTTTTGTTGTTGTTTTGGTTGTTTGCTTCTGTAGGTATTCACGTCACCCGTTCCGAGCACAGAACATTGTTTTGCCTTCGGAGCGGACGTCGTGAGTTGGCTACAGAAGCAACAAATTGTGATGTTTTGTGTTCGTAAGTGTTAAATATAGATACTGTAAATAATTCATGTCATTCATCTAATATGTTTCTTGTGCCTTACCCCACAGCTGCCCGTACACCTGTCAGAGATCACGCTCGGTTGTCTTGTCAGCATGGGGGTTTGCGGGACGCCGTAAACCCACATGTAATAAGGTCACATCACCAAAATGGCCGCCAAGCAATATATGGTCTGTCTGTCTGTCCCTCTGTAACCCGTTTGTGAAAATTGGTGATTGTGACTTAACCGCTTGAAATATCTAAACAATTTTTGGCATACTGATAGATATCAATGAGATCTAACCAATGAACTTGCGAAATATTACATTCCATTTAGTATAGCCAGGCCGAGGCAAAAAATGTGAAAATTTTCGAACTGCTTTTCCTCGGATACCGTTGGGCCGATTGAAGTCAAATTTCATATGGAGCCTCTATGGGATGGGGGAAACCAAAATTTGCTCATGGAGTCCAGGTCACATGACCAAAATGGCCGCCAAGCCATATATGGTAAAACCCTTCAAAAATAGTCTTCTTCAGAACCACTGGGCAGATTTCCACGAAACTTGATAAATGGCATCTGGGACGTGACCCATCATAAATTGCTTAAATGGTGACCCTGGGTTTACCTAGACCTTTGTGCCTAGGTCAAACTTTGACACATATGCTTTTGTATTGGAAAATGTGAGAATGCATTTTATCCTGCAAACGATTCAGAAAACAGTACTAAAGTATAAGATATATTTTTGCTCCTTACGATAAGGCGCATTTATCGGTGGAACCGTTTTAGGTCCAGGTCACATCACCAAAATGGCCGCCATACCCATATATGGTAACACTCATAAAGCTAAAAGCATCCGGCGGGTCGTGCACTTCAGCTGAAGCACTGGTTAATAACTATAATCTTGGTTTCCCACAATTAGTGATAGCCACGTGGACAACAGAATGTATTCAAATTTTGTCCTTTATAACTTTGGGTCGAATGTAAAACAATCGATCCGAACAGGAACTTCGTGAGAACAAGAATAAATCGACCACCTATGACATCATGAAAACACGCCTTAATAAGTTTGACCCCCTTGAACCCCACTTTTATATAGTAAACTGGGGTTTACATGGGTAAACGTTATTTTTCTTATTTCTGCTCGATGAGGCGGTTCTATCGAGTACCAACAATCTATATTTTGGGGAGAAATGTGAAAATTATCACATTTTTTCATCCGAAAATTGTCATTTTTCGGCGGCAAAATTTACGATGTATTAGTATAGGTGTGTTTTCGTAATGATGCGAAGTTCGTATCCATCGGAATTCAGACAATAATCGTAGGACCAGGATGTTGATATGACTTGTCAACTCTTTATGTTGTGGCGTGTACCGGGTCGTCCACGAAGTCAAGCAACGCGGTGACCTATCCAGGTACTAACCGCAATCTCCGTTGCTTAACTTCGCGAATAAGCCAACCACTCTACCTGCGTCGCTAAAAGAGCCGGCTCCTACAGCAAGGCTGTAGAAGTGGTATTTATCCATAACCGTTAAATTTCTCCCCCTCATCTCTTGACTTCGTCCCGGAGTCACACAAGCCTCACCAGGCAAACCAGGGGGCGGAGTCTATGCAACAAACCAGCACCACTGTTTCCATCCCACCGCTGCCAACAATGTTGCGTGTACCGGGTCGTCAACGAAGTCAAGCAACGCGGTCACCCATCCAGGTACTAACCGCGATCTCCGTTGCTTAACTTCTCGAAAAAGCCAACCACTCTACACGCGCCGCTAAAAGAGCCAGCTCCTACACCAAGGCTGAAGAAGTGGTATTTATCCATAACCGTTACAATGTCATGTTTAAATCGAAAGGTTTTTCCCTTTTTTATACTGAGCTGTGAAATTAATGCATATCGGAAACAAAATTTATAAAAGTGATATTTTCACAGTGTGGAAATATAAATGATATTTTCACAGTTTGAAAAATAACATGACCGTGTTATTTCACAGTAGCAGCCCGGTCTACTTTTCTCGCCAAAATTCATATTTGTTATCTATAAAATAATGGCGATCTGTTTTTGTTTTGGAACTGACAGTTGTGACGTCATGGCCAAGTCAAAAATTGTGACGTAAGATCCGATTGATCAATTACAATAGTGTCCTAAAATATTACAAAATAAAAAGAAAATTTATTTTTTTTCGATTAATATAAAAAATGTTTCATCTGGTGTGTTGAAAACATCAGAATTTTCACTCGTGCTTCGCACCGGTGGAAATTCTGATATTTTCAACACACTCGATAAAATATTTTTGATATTCATCTCAAAAAAGTAAATATCCTCTATTTATCGCATTTATCGTGAAAAAAAAAAATATTTTGTTGTTTTAGGGCTCTGGCCTCGCCATCGTGAATTAATATTTCGCAATCGCATTACGGTAAAAGAAGCGTGTAAATTAATACAGTCTTTTATTTCTTCAAATCGGCCATTTTTTTCTGATGAAATTTGCGATATTTTGCTCATTTCTGCTCCAAGACATAGGTTGTGGGTGCTCATTAGAACCGCCTCATTGAGGCAGTTCTAACGTGTACCCACAACCCATGTCTTAGAGAAGAAATGAGCAAAATATTTTATAACCCTCTAAACCTCAGTTTCCTTTATATAAAGTAGAGTTTTAATGGGGGGTGATGGCCCTCTAATAGCATAAAACATGTTAAGGAATAATTATGACATGACAAAGTCCCAGTAATAAATAAAGTTTCAGTCTAATTAAGAAATAGATCGGCTCTAGCTGTGATTTGTTGAGTAATAGATCACAGTTTTGAGGTCAGTTGTAAAGTAGATCAAATCACGAGCGCGTAGCGCGCGTGAGAGATCAGTTGTTAAGTAGATCAAATCACGAGCGCGTAGCGCGCCTGATTTGTCTACTTACAACTGACCTCCAAACTGTGATTTATTCCTCAACAAATCACAGACTAGAGCAGACCCATTTCGATTCTAACACGCTGAAAATTGGTAATAATGTTGTTGTTTACTTCGAATTCTAACAACCTTTTGCCGTTGTTAGAAGTAATCCCGCCAAATTATTGACTGTAACACATACAGTCCAACCTGTGTTAAGTTAGCACCCCAGGGATGATCACACTGTGATTGCTTAAGACAGGTACTTGCTTAATACAGGTGGATTTTAATGCAATTGCCTTTTAGGGGAACTAAATGCATGCTTGCTTAAGACAGGTTGCTTACTTAATAGAGCACTTTGACAGGTTTGACTGTATATCCATGACCTTTTGTAACGCGTTCGATGCGAGAAAGTTGTGACGTTTCACCGTCTAATGTCATAGGATCTACGAATGACGTCATAAATTGGCAGCTGCATAATAACACACAGTTCCTTCCCGTTGCCTACATTGGCGCGCTGGGTTAGAATTTAAGACAATATCTTTTTCATTGCAGCTATTATGTTGGATAACGACCGTTATGATTTGTCCAGTTACGACGTCTGCCATTACAACACTGATTCCCACTTCCGCTTCCGGCTGCCCAAGCAACTGTAGCTGTGAAAAGTCAGAGATCGTGTGTACAGGCTGGGTACCAGACAATGTGCCTGGCAACATAGAAGCTGTTGTCCTGAAAGAAATAAATTACTGGGAGCAGCTAAATAGTCGGAGAAGATTCTGTAAGGTCTCTTGGGACAATGTGCACGACCTCATAATCCAGTTTCAACCTAAATATCTTTCCTTTTGGCTCCAGGACGGTGACCTTGACTGTCTATCCGAGTTACAAGCTATTGCTTTCCAACATCATAAGTCAGTTTACCCCGTCTTCTTAGTTACAAATAAAACATTTTCTAGCTTAACAAACGTGACTACCGTACAACTTTCTGGCTGGGGCTTGTTAATGCGAACACTACGCGACATGTTTTCTGTTAGGACAAACCTGCCACAACTGACCCACCTCAATATTTCAAACTCTCCAAGTCCCTTATTGTTAGACCAAGACATCATTGATGATCTGTCTACAAGACCACTCGAACTTCTTGACATCAGTTCTAGGGACATAACTTTTGACTTTTTTTATGGCAGAGGTTTGTGTAAAACTTTGACAACACTACTTATGCACGATAGTAGTACAAGAATTGGTAAATTTCCCCGGTTGTGTGAATCCTTGAGATTTGTTGATATAAGTAGAACACATGACCTTGCAAAATGGCTTCAAATACACCCATGTGGCGATAGCGAGAATCTAGAACCTCGCCTTCTAGGTACGTTAGGTTACGGATTATTCCGGGCAGTTACGACCGTACATGCTAATCGATTGATAACGTCCACAGAGGGCATGCGAAAATCAAACTGCAAGCTAGTAATAGTAGAAAGCGTCACAGAAC
Organism: Lucinisca nassula; assembly: GCA_963580285.1. Taxonomy (NCBI): domain Eukaryota; kingdom Metazoa; phylum Mollusca; class Bivalvia; order Lucinida; family Lucinidae; genus Lucinisca; species Lucinisca nassula. Next base: position 3,203,916 of record OY757023.1, on the reverse strand, counting down.
TGCATTTTTCACAAAATATGATCCCAGCTTGGGAATTTATTTTTATTGCAGCTGAGAGCAATAAATACTATACCGAGTTACGGCATATATCAAGTTGGGAATTTATTTTACGGTCAGCTTATCCCTATCATAACCATACCGGCTTACGGCATATTGAGATTGCACGTAATAACATCCAAACTATCAACCAAAATACCTTGATATATACCCCTTCTTTGGAGAAGGTAGACTTATCAGACAATAAACTTAGCGAGATACCGTCAGTGTTATTCCATAGAAATACATTCTTGTCATCTGTTGACCTGACATCAAACAGGATTTCTAGTCTTCCGGTAGAAATATTTCTGTCCAACCCTCATCTCGAAGAAATTAAAATAGCCAACAATGTTTTCACACAAATTCATTTCACCATAACTCATCTTCACAATCTAACAACTCTTGATGTTCGGTCCAATCAGATACAATTCTTGGACTCAGAGTCAATGAATGCAATAGACACGCTATATAAGAAACAGACGGACGGACGGACAATGACTAACAACAGTGAGACTCTCCGTGTTCTTCTGGAAGGCAACCCTTTCTCCTGTGACTGTCAGTCTCTTGACTTTCTCAAGTGGTTCGCCACATCACCGGTGTTTACTGGAGACAAACCGACATACCACTGTACGTCACAGGGACGTCACATATCTATGATTGATGCTGGGGTTGATGCCGCTCAGGAAGATTGTGAACTCGCTGCAAGACAATTCAGGACTATACTGCTATCAACAATCTTTTCTCTTGTGGGTATAGCCGCCTCAGTGGTAGCTACCATCTGGCTACGTAAGAGATACAGACGGAGAAAGCTACAGAAGAAATTAACGGCCCAGTTACGTCTGATACAAGAGGAGAATACAGGATGCATGTTTCCGGTGTTTCTATCTTACACCAGTGAAGACGCTCCATTTGTTGCACAGCATGTTAGACAACCACTCCGGGTAAAACAAATCATTATTTTATTATGCATATTTAATACATCAATATGATTATTACGGCATTTTGAAACATTATCCAAGATACCCAACGAAATTACTCAGAAACTTAAGAGTGTTAAATATGGGTTTACGGCATCCCGCAAACCCCCATGCTGACAACACAACCGAGCGTGATCTCTGACAGGTGTACGGGCCGCTGTGGGGTAAGGCACAAGAAAGATATCAAATGAATGATATGAATTATTTACAGTATCTATATACAACACTACTAACACAAAACATCACAATTAGTTGCTTCTGTAGCCCACTCTCGACGTCCGCCCCGAAGGCAAAACAATGTTCTGTGCTCGGAACGGGTGACGTGAATGCCTACAGAAGCAAACAACAAAAACAACAAAAAAATAAAAAAAGAAACAACACAAGACGCGACTGGCCAGTTTATAACTTAGGGTGAATCCCCCTCTCGCGCACTAGTGTGAACTAGTTTGTCGACCTTGTTAAGCCCCCGCCCATAGGGGCTTGAAGAAATATATGGGCTGCATGATGCTTCCACGCAGAGCTGAATCCGGCCCGCACACTAGTACTGGTAAACTGCTCAGAGGATCTCAGCCTGTCCAGGAACTGCGGTGCGAGGCGGACCGTCCATGCTAATAAACCCTACGTATTGGTTTCATTGGGCAACAGGGCTTGAGATGTCATTTCATCTCAATGCCGGGTAAAAGTCCCACAAAATTGGAAGCAACGTCTCCAAAATGACCTTTACAGTGTTGACGGGGACGTTAAACCTCAAATCAAACAAATTGTCGACCTTGTTGTCGACCACAGGTTGATATGTATCATTTCGCGATCGCGCACTGGTTTGATTCGCCTGAATCTCCTGCAGGTTATTTATTCGACCCGTTTATTTTGAATGGTCTCACATTGGTCTCACATTGCTTTCTACGATCTGTTTATGTTGATTTGTCCGCCCTTGCTTGACCCTAACCGACAGCGTCGTACCAGTACCTGCTGCTATTTTGCAGGGAGTAGCAGGTCACCACACATTGTTGTGCCTGCAAATTACGATAATTGGACTAAGATACAGTTCACAAAACATACACGCTATATCATGATCCCCCTCCCGGAGAAGTAAGAATATGTTCATGCATATACCGTTAATGCGCATGCACCGACCGTACACACTGGCTGATTAGTGCATGCGACAAATAACCGTAAGCAGAACTCAACTTGACTATGCATCAAATTATAAGCACCAAGCGCTTGACACAAGAATACACAAAGTTCATGTTTCCTTACTGAGCACTACAGAAATCAATTAATGCTCACTACTACTGGGCATACTACTCATAAGGGCCAACACTGTTTGCCGTAAATTCATTCTGTATTTGGTAGACACCACGTCATAACCCCCCTCGTGACGCTGATGGCGCAGCTGACGTCACACACGCCGCTCAGGCCGTTATGACGTATGGCGACCAAATACTCCCACTTATCATCATCACGTTCTTTATATGTACATACATGCACAAACTGAGTTATCAGACAAAAACGGCATCATTACAAAATGAACTCATGAACAAAATTATTTCTACTCAACATGAACACGCTTGTAAAATCAAATTCATCATGGTTCATCATCACGGATGCCCCGACAGGCTCTTGTAAGAGTGTGCCCTGATGATGAAGATATGGTTAAACCCGTCTTAAGTTTACGTCCCGTATACACCTAATATCATATAGAGACGGGACCACGGTTTTCTAACCACAGCTAGTCTAAAGTCATGGATCAAACAAGTGACCCAGCGTTTATTAATTATATTCTACAAAAGAGGTCTTAAAGCCTAAATGAATCTAGAATGAGCGGGTGTCCAAACTTTACGTCTCACCAACATCTAGGGTCAGAATGAGACAGGACCTCGCTTAAAAAGACTCATTCTACTTCTGGAGAAGCCTGTGATCGATCCAGCGACCTCTAGCTGGCAAAGCTAGTAGCCCAATCACTACACCACAGAGGCTTCAAACGTGAATTCAGAATAGGCTTCAGAAAGTTGGGGTATACTAAAAGGAAACCCCTCCAAAACCTACAAGCATGTTCATACAAAAATAATACTAAACATAGATTTAAAGGTGCTTTATTGAGCTACCTGGTCTCAAATTTTTTTTCTGGTTTTTATCTCAATGCATACTCCTTTGTCATGTGTACACTTTTGGAGCCAAATACAGCTTCAGAACTTTGTGAAAATGGTCGTTTTCATTCATGTTTACCCTTCGCTCTGAACATGTGTTCGGAATTTCTGTTCTAAAAATAAATCTGTAACTTTACACATACATGGCGACAGTATCGTCCCTGAGTGTCGTTACTTATGGCAGGGTATTCAGCGTCATATTTTTTTCCGATTCAGGCATGGCCTAAGCAAACTAGGCCAAAACTGAATGTTGCATAACGTCATATATGGGTATTCTATTTTTGTCGCGAACTAAAAATAGATCTAACTAGTGTTCGAAACCTAGTTAGGGAATCCCTCTCAAACTCGTTTACCTGTCATCATAATTGTTCGCATTTTTGCATAAAATGCATTCATTTGTATTGTTTTAAAGAAAAATACCGGCTATATGTATTTTATTTTTGGAAGCATTTTTTTCAGATAGCTCAATAATGCACCTTTAACATACCTTTCAATATACTTTCACTGTCCCGTCTCAATGTTGTGTGAATACGTTACAGCTTGACCTGCTGCTGTTCGTTTTTTTAGGGTTTTTATATCTATGAATACTAGCGGAAAATCATGCTTACTCATATCAGCTCGCTAAAATCGTTGCGAGGTGGAGATACCGTCCACAATAAAAGTAATATAGCAAAATCGAGTAGATAATGGATTTGCGTTCAAATAGTATATTTCCAATAGGGCAAAAAAAGTTGAAACGACCCTATAAATCAATGGCATGACTCCTGTCAAAACGAACACCCACAGAACACGTGACGGGAATGAAAATCATATATGGCACAATTTGGCGGTTGGCGATTTTTAGGCAAATTTTATAGAACTCAGCCTTATAGCGGCCCCCTGTATTGTAAAAACAGATCTCCACAAACCACTCATGCATACATCGTATGATATGTGCATGACTTGTGCATGGGGCAGCACATTTTGCCTACCATATTTCACCTAAAATATTTCACTCGCACCGCCTTACCATATACCTACTAAAAGAATTTAGATGTGCATAAGCACCAGAGAGGTTTCCTATTCCATCTCGTTACAAAGGTTTCCCCTTTTGAAGAAAAAACAATCAGAAATGATTTTCCTTTGTGTACAGAGATGGAATAGGATGAAGCCTATCTAAAAAGACAGCTCTTTACACAACAACCGTGCGAAATTACCTGCTAAGGTAGTCTGCCCCCAAATTTTCTTGGCATCGAATTGCAATATTCCGAAATCTATACGGCTGTAGTTTCATTGCCCAACGCATAATTCGAGGATTGAGAACTTTTGCTGTTTGCATATAAGACAAGGGTTTGTGGTCTGTCTCAAGCAAGAATTCTACTCCGTAAAGATACTCGCGAAATTTCTCAACACCCCAGATAATAGCCAAACATTCCTTCTCTATCACAGAATAGTTTCTTTCACGAGGCAAAAGTTACTTGCTGGCATAAGCAATGGGAAGTCGTCCTTCCCCTTCAAATTCTTAAAGGAAAACGGCTCCTATACCAACATCAGAAGCGTCCGTCCGGAGTATGAACGGATTCCCATCATGATAGATAGGAAGGCGAAGAATAGGACTAGACGTGAGTCTATTCTTCAGGGTCTGGAAAGCCTTTTCATGATGGTCCTGCCAGTCTGTGATCTTGTTTGGTCTACTTTTCTTAGTTAAATCTGTCAAAGGGGAAGCTATAGATGAGAAATTTGGAATGAAACGGCGGTAGAAACCAGCCAACCCAAGAAACGCGATGACTTTGATTTTGAGATTGTAAATTTTCCTTTTTTGGATGGTGATGTTCCTCGTGCGCCATCCTATGGCGTTTATATTTCGCAAAAAATTCGATTTGCTAGAGTGTGTAGTCATGTAACTGACTTCAACACTCGTAATAAATTATTAACGGATAAACACCTTAATCAGGGTTTTTCACTTCTGTGGTGTATTCCTTGCTTCCAAAGGATAACCCTTTGATAGAACATATTTAACTTCACTACAGCTGGTGTGTGGGAATGTGTGGCGGTGGTAAAACGTCTCCCTGCCCTGCATCATAGTGTAGATTATATTTTCTTGTCCTTTGGGATCATCGATTCCATTGTGGAATTTTGAAAATATCTGAGGGTCACTGATGAGGCCTAATTGGCCGAAACTAGCTAGTCTGGCCCAGAAAACATGTACACTCCATATTTTTCACTTCTGTGGTGTATTCCTTGCTTCCAAAGGATAACCCTTTTATAGAACATATTTATCGGTACCATAAACTACGCAAAGCATTTTCAAAATTTTATAGACGCCATTCTGATTTAATTTCAAAATTCAATATTGGACTTAAATCTCTTCTGCAACAAGGTCTATCGGAACCCGAATTTTATGGTGACTTAGTATATAAATTCAGAAAAATATATAACCGCAATGACTTCAGCACCCAATTTCGTAAAATCATTCTTCGATATAAAAAGATTGGGTACAACATGGACGTTATACGACAGACTGCGTGCATGGTAGTTAACCCAATCACGGTTGGCAACTTTGCTTCCCTCTTTAATTGCACGCCGGTGGGTCAGGCCTCAGAATCTATGACGGCTCCAACGTAAAGGCTTATTGAGAATTAGAGAGATCTAATTCTTGGTAATGTTGGTTGGTGCCTGATGCTCTGTCTCTGGTCGGGCCCATCGGAGTCTAACTGTTGGTTTTCTTTTGTTCCAGCATTTCAGTGGTTTCTTGCTGTCGAGTCCTCACCGTTGTCTCACTTCTGTGGTTCTTTGATTTTTGTGTTCACGAGATGTTGCACTGATGAGTTAGGAGGCCTTCATACGGACTGAACAAATTATTTGTCTAAATCGCGACGGAAGTAAGGGCGAGGATTGTGGCCACGTAAAATCGATTTAAGCCCCTCAGTGGAAATCTTTCCACTGACCGTTCTTAGGCGGTTCTTCTGTGGCGATTTATTTATGTTGTTGTTTGTTACTTACTGTGTGTATCACTTGTGTCTTTTAATTTTGGATGGCCTTATGGCCATTTTGTGGGAGAGTTACTGTCCTTATGGCCTTCCTTTGTTTAGGTTTCCATTATGGTCTGGTCGCATAATGTTTGTATTTCTTTCCCTTTGGTGTCCCTTAGTTGAAGGTCGAGGAGCATCCTTTATAGCTTGTATCTTGTCTTCTTGCGGTCTAACTGACTGAGCAGCTACACTGTGACCAAGACATTCGATACTGCTATATCCATTCATACACTTGGAAGGTTTTGCCGTCAACTTGGCTGTCCTAAGTCTATCCAAAACTTCACGTGATGGCGTCAAGTGGTCTTTCCAAGTTTCGGTAAAGATCCACATATCATCGACGAAGCTATCAACGTTAGAAAGTTCGGACAGAATCTTTCTCATCAGCCTGCAAAACGTTGCTCCTGAGTTTACCAAACCGAAGGGCATAGTTTTGATTTGAAACAAGCCTTTGGGGGTTTCGAACGCAGTTAGGGGTTTTGCCTTGGATGTCATTTTTACCTGCCAATAACCTTTTGACAAATCTAATTTGTTAAAGTATTTGTGCCCCGACATTCTATTTATAACCTCCTCCATATTTGGCATTGGTTCTGCATCGAACTCCGTTACTTTATTAAGTTTACGGAAGTCAATGCAGAACCGCATCGAACCATCTTTTTTAGGAACAAGTACTACAGGGGATGAGGATGGAGATATTGATGGCTCAATAACTTCTAAATCTAAAATATCTTGAATTTCTTTTTCCATTACATCCCGTACTTTATATGGTATGGCATAACCTTTTGACCTCACTGGTTCCGACGTCAGCAAATTTATGTCGTGTTCTATTTGGTCAGTTCGTCCTGGTACACTCGACAGTACGTCCGGGTATTCTTTTATCAACGTCTCTATTTCTTTACGCTGATCCTGCGTTAAAATTTCTGAAATATTGACGTCCTTAAACGTCTCTGGTTGCTTTGCAGTAGGAAAAGCGCAATCTTCCAACGTCATCATTTTCAGTTGACGGAATGGACTCTACAGAAAGCAAGCAATGTGACGTCATATTTTGACGTTCCACATATTGCTTCAGTATGTTAGCGTGATATGTGTTAACATTTTCATTTACGTCTATCTTATAATCCATTCTATTTACTACCTCAACCACTTCATAAGGACCTTTCCATTGAAGCAATAATTTATTACTGTCTGTCGGTAGTAACAAAAGCACTTTATCGCCGACGTCAAATTTACGCGACCTCGCGCCTTTATCATAATCAGCTTTCTGCTTAATCTGAACCTTCTTTAAATTCTCACGCGCTTATTTGCAGGTCTGCTCTAATCGTTCCCTTAGCTCAATAACGTACTGATACGTCGAAAGAACTTGCTCATCGCGTACCTCTTCAGCCCATAATTCTCTTAATATTGCCATTGGACCTCTGACGTTACCTCCATATAACAACTCAAAAGGGGAGTATCCTAAAGACTCTTGTGGGACTTCCCTAACCGCAAATTATAAAGCTGGAAGATATTTATCCCAATCTTCTGGACGTTCAGCACACATGCGACGTAACATCTGCTTTAACGTAGCGTGGAAACGCTCAATCAAGCCGTTGCAAATCGGGTGTCTCGGACTACACGTTAACTGTTGAAGAGAAAGAAGTCTGCTGACTTCTTTCATTACCTCAGCAGTAAACTGTGATCCACAATCAGTCAACATTTCATCAGGAATGCCAACCCTACTAAACATTTCAATAAACGCTTCCGCGACACGTTCCGTCTGAATACTCAGTAAAGCTATCGCCTCTGGATACCTTGTCGCATAATCTATCATGGTTAAAATATACCGAGATTTCCTATCAGATCGAGGCTCAATAGGACCAACTATGTCCACTGCCACCCTCTTAAATGGCGTATCAATCAATAGCATTTTTCCTAGAGGTACTTTAGTGACCCGACCTTTCTGAATGGTTCTCTGACAAATATCACAAGGTTTACAAAATCTAGCGACATCACCGCAAATACCGGGCCAGTAAAACTCAGTTACAACTCTATCCTATGTCTTTCTAATACCCATATGTCCCGACATAAGCGTTTCATGAGCCAGTTTCAACACATTTCCTCGGAAACTTTGAGGGACCACAAGTTGGAAAGAGACTTTGTTACCCTTGGTGAATTCCCTATATGCCAAACCTTTTTGTCAATAAACCTAGTTTCACCTCGGTTTAAACCACGACTCACAGTCTTGTTCCAAGATACAACCCTTTTCCTGATGTTTTCAAAAGTTGGATCATCAACCTGAGCTTGCTTGAAAGCCTCCTTGTCATCGTTAATGATCTGATCGGGAACCTTAAGTTTTCTGTAAGGCTTCTCATCCTGCCTAGTTTGAGATGTAGTTACAGCCGCAGCTGAGAAATGAGACATATCAGGAAGTTTTGATCCATCAATGTTACCGATAACCAAATCGTACAACGTATCATCCATACACAAAGCTTCAGTTTTCCCAGTGAAAAAAAAGGACAGTCAATGTCAATCATTGCCAAAGGATACCTTTGTGTGGATTCATCAATCAACGTAACGTTTGATTCCTTCCCTATTAACTGACTATCCGAAACCAAACTTCTCCGAACGACACAGCCTGTACAAGCAGTATCTCTTAATACAACCACCTTTTTATTATTAACCAATCCTTGTGCCGTCGGTAACCTTGCCTTTAAGAAGTAACAGACACCTTCCCTAGTTTCCTTACTACACTCCTCCCTATCCGAAATCAAAGGATCACCAACCTTATCTTCAAAAATACTTCCAATCTCATCACCTTTCCTAGTTACTTCCGTTTGACAAAAACTAACTTGGTGTGCTGCGCCACGTGGTGTGCCATTATTCTTACCGCGTCCGCGAAAAGACCCTCTAAAATTACCACGACCACTTGTATAACCACGACCTACATTCTGCGTATTCTCATTCTCAACCTGAGAACTTTGAGTCTCTACGCGCGTGTTAAAATTTTCTTTAACACCGCTATCCCCACCTCCAGTTGCTCCTACCTCTGCGCTATATAAATGTTTTCTGTCGGGGTTCTTAAAACATTTAATTGTTAAATGCCCCTTACCGCATATGCTACACTTGATATCCGATCTACCACTCGGTTTGTTTGAGTCAACTTTGTCCTGTTTACCCTGCGCTGCGCCTCTATTATCGCGTTGCCCCTTATTAATGCAACTAAATAAGCCCCCGCGCGCTTCTGCAAACAAATCTGCCTCCCTAGCCATTTCATCTAAATTACCAAACTGTTTTGTCTTCAGATGTACATACAGTTCTCTATTACATGACTCCAGGAACTGATCCCTCGCCATGAAATCACAGACAGCCGGAAAAGATTTTTCTATCTTTGCCATATTCAGCCATTTTTCTAAACAACTTCTCAATCTAATACTGAACTGTATGAACATTTCTGATTTCTCGGACCTAACGAAACTGCTTCCTAAATCCGCGCTCTGTCAGGTCAAAATTCTTTAATAGAGCATCCTTTAACTTATCATAATCCGCCGCATCCTCATTTGACAACCGGTCATATACATCAAGTGCGCGCCCTTTAAGCAATGCACTTAAATACGCGGCCTTAACACTCTTATCCATTTATTAGCCGTAGCATATTTCTCAAACCTAGATAAATAACTATCCATTTTATCTTTACCCTCTTCAAAATAAGGTAACTTAGAATCCCGGGCATGGGCCACCTTCTCAGCTTTTTGCTTTTCCAATTCTAGCTCGAGCTTCGCTCTCTGCATTTCTAATTGACTCCTTAGTTCTTGGTGCTGTAGCTCAACCCCCTGTTTTATTTGTTCTAAATGGGCCTCATTAATCTCTTTTGCCTCCTTTTCACTCTGAATGCGTGCCATTTCAAGTTCTTTATTAACATTCAACATAGCTAGTTCATGTACCCTTTCCTTTTCCTTTTCCTCCCTTTCCTTTTCCTTTTCCTCATACCTTAACCTTTCTAAATCCCTTTGCTCTTGCCTTTCTGCCCGCTCAATATCTTGATGCTCCTTAACAAAACCTTGTAACTCCTTCCCCTCATAACCTAACTCCTTTCCCATTTGCATTAAACGCTCCATTATTGATAACGTAAATCTCACGTTACTATCAAAACCACTATAAACTGATCAGTTATGATCAGTGATGATTGAATGGGCTTAACTAAAACATTAAGATATGTGTTATACGTGTTACTCTAACTAAAACGTTAGTTATGAAAGCACACGCGATTTGAAATGACAAATACTTTCAGTAAAGTATGACGTTGCGTACTGGTAGTCTAATATGACGTCATCTAATATGACGTCATAAACTGACGACGTTAACAGTAAAAAGCTACAATCCGAAGTTTCATCACATTACAAAACTCCGATCATAACAAGTCACCATTAATGTTTCTATTACGTCATACCTAACCTCAAGCCACAGCGTAAATATTAACGCTACCGTTATGTCAACGTCAGTAAATTTTTAACGTCACTGTATACGTCAGAACCATGTGTGGGTAAGATCAATTAGTAACTCCAGTTTAACTTAGTAGAATGTCAGGTAACACAATCAAGTTGGGTCTTCTAAAATTTTTCGTTACTAAGAAAAAGTGGGGTTTGCCTTGCCTTCCTGCTCAGAAATTATAAACTTGTCAGTATCCATTTAATTGAATACATGGGTTTCGCACTTCATCAACGCAGGAAGGAAGATTCAAGTTGATTTCTAAATGTGGCTGTCAATGCATTTTTTTTTAAATTGATGTTTTAGAGCATCAAAGTGCTGTTCCACAGCCGGGAACACCCGCCAGAGATCAAATCAAACTTCTGACACCAAATGTTACATGTGGGTTTACGGCGTCCCGCAAACCCCCATGCTGACAAGACAACCGAGCGTGATCTCTGACAGGTGTACGGGCCCCTGTGGGGTAAGGCACAAGAAAGGTATCAATGAATGATATGAATTATTTACAGTATCTATATACAACACTACTAACACAAAACATCACAATTAGTTGCTTCTGTAGCCCACTCACGACGTCCGCCCCGAAGGCAAAACGATGTTCCGTGCTCGGAACGGGTGACGTGAATGCCTACAGAAGCAAACAACAAAAACAACAAAAAAAAAATAAAAAAAAAAACAAACAACACAAGACGCGACTGGCCAGTTTATAACTTAGGCTGAATCCCCCTCTCGCGCACTAGTGTGAACTAGTTTGTCGACCTTGTTGTCGACCACAGGTTGATATGTATCATTTATCGCTCGCGCACTGGTTTGATTCGCCTGAATCTCCAGTAAGTTACTTATTCGACCCGTTTATTTTGAATGGTCTCACATTGGTCTCACATTGCTTTCTACGACCTGTTTATGTTGGTATGTCCGCCCTTGCTGGACCCTAACCTACAGCGTCGTACCAGTACCTGCTGTTATTTTGCAGGGAGCAGCAGGTCACCACACATTGTTGTGCCTGCAAATAACGATAATTGGACTAAGATACAGTTCACAAAACATACATGCTATATCGTGATCCCCCTCCCGGAGAAGTAAGTATATGTTCATGCATATACCGTTATTGCGCATGCGCCGACCAGACACACAGGCTGATTAGTGCATGCGACAAATAACCGTACAGCAGAACTCAACTTGACTGTGCATCAAATTATCAGCACCCAGCGCTTGACACAATAATACTCAAAGTTTATGTTTCCTTACTGAGAACTACAGAAATCAATTAATGCTCACTACTACTGAGCATAATATTCATCAAATTCGTGCTCACTACATTATCACAAGTAAGAGGCAATTGAACAGACCACGCCTTTGCGCTACCTGGTCAGTCGCCAATTACAGGAAACATAACAAACTCTATTTCATATCCTTCTCCGCGAAACGGCTCACAAATACAGCTATTCACAAATTCATTACATTAACAACAGATAGAAACTACAAACAGAAAGATTTTCATCTATTCTCCACAACATTTGTTAGTGTCTCATAAGGGCCAACACTGTTTGCCGTAAATTCTCTCTGTATTTGGTAGACACCACGTTATAACCGTCCTCGTGACGCTGATGACGCAGCTGACGTCACCCACGCCGCTCAGGCCTTTATGACGTGTGGCGACCAAATACTCCCACTTATCATCATCACGTTCTTTATATGTACATACATGCACAAACTGAGTTATCAGACAAAAACGGCATCATTACAAAATGAACTCATAATTCTTCATGACTAAATTATTTCTACTCAACATGAAAACGCTTGTAAAATCAAATTCATCATGGTTCATCATCACGGATAACCCGACAGGCTCTTGTAAGAGTTTGCCCTGATGATGAAGATATGGTTAAACCCGTCTTAAGTTTACGTCCCCTCTTCACCTAGTATCATATAGAGACGGGACCACGGTTTTCTAACCACAGCTAGTCAAAAGTCATGGGTCAAACAAGTGACCCGGCGCTTATTAATTATATTCTACAAAAGGGGTCTAAAAGCCTAAATGAATCTAGAATGAGCGGGTGTCCAAACTTTACGTCTCACCAACATCTAGGGTCAGAATGAGACAGGACCTCGCTTAAAAAGACTCATTCTACTTCTGGAGAAGCCTGTGATCGATCCAGCGACCTCAAGCTGGCAAAGCTAGTAGCCCAATCACTACATCACAGAGGCTTCAAAAGTGAATATTCAGAATAGGCTTCAGAAAGTTGGGGTATACTAAAAGTAAACCCCTCCAAAACCTAGAAGCATGTTCATACAAAAATAATACTAAACATAGATTTAACATACCTTTCAATATACTTTCATTGTCCCGTCTCAATGTTGTGTGAATATGTTACAACTTGACCTGCTGCTGAATAGTGCTCGTTTTTTTTTTTTCAGGGTTTTTATATCTATGAATACTAGCGGAAAATCATGCTTACTCATATCAGCTCGCCAAAATTGTGGCGAGGTGGAGATACCGTCCACAATTAAAGCCAGATAGCAAAAATCGAGTAGATAATGGATTTGCGTTCAAATAGTATATTTCCCATAGGGAAAAAATGATGAAACGACCCTATAAATCAATGGCATGACTCCTGTCAAAACGAACACCCACACAACACGTGACGGGAATGAAAATCATATATGGCACAATTTGGCGGTGGGCGAATTTTAGGCAAATTTTATAGGACTCAGCCTTATAGCGCCCCCCCCCCCCCCCCTGTATTGTAAAAACAGATGTCCACAAACCACTCATGCATACATCGTATGATATGTGCATGACTTGTGCATGAAGCAGCACATTTTGCCTACCATATTTCACCTATAATATTTCACTCGCACCGCCTTACCATATACCTACTAAAATAATTTAGATGTGCATAAGCACCAGAGAGGTTTCCTATTCCATCTCGTAACACAGAGACCATACTCGTATTATACAGTGCCCTTTATTTCGCAAGAACTGACGATTGCCTTTCTGTGGCCTAATGGGTAAGAACGCTGTCTCTTAATCATAAGGTCTCTCATCGCTGCGGTCTCTCATCGCTGTGGTTCGCGCCTCGCTTGGGCCATATATGAGATGCAAAGATCTGCAGCGGACTGCCATTTGATTTTTCGCCCGGTTTTCACCCAACTGTAATTAACGATCGGGTCGATATCAGCAGAATAATCTTGAAAGGACCGTAAAAGCGAAAAAAAAGTGAAAAAAAAAAATACTCTTCTTCAATCAGAGGTAGGAACAGACTGACCATCGAAAATAATTCATGATCAATTTCAACGATATAATGTTGCCAACCCGGAAGGTTTCGAACTCACGACTTGCATGCTGATCACCAGTCACCAGTCAGACGCGCATCCAACTGACTATCATCCGGATAAAGAATGATCCAATCATCAAAATAACTTGTCTTGCTCGGAAAGCTAAAGTTTTCACTGTCATATGGCGTTTACTGAAAATTTTGTAAAAAATTGTTAATACAAGTTGTTTTTTTTTTCAATGAATGAATGAATGAATGAATTAATTAATTTATTAATTAATTAATCAATTTTCAAGATCTAGCATAAGGATGCGTTTAAGACAATCTACCAGAGTTTAAAACAGTTAAACAAAATCCAACAGTTTCTTGGGCCCCGTCAAGCGATTTTGGTACTTATCGCCTATGCGAGCAGCGAAGGTTCAGGCGAGCCTGCGCATCCGCGCAGTCTCGCCAGAACCTTCGCTGCTCGCTCATACAAGCAGTGAATCAAGAGGAACCTTCAGACAGAAAGCCATATCCCTGGCCCCTCTGAATGGCTTGGCATGCGCAGTTGAAATTTGTCATGACGGAATGCTCGAAGACACAAATTCGCTTGGCGGGGCTCTCTTGGCGTTTTATGCATCTGGTGAACCATTCTGCCATGCCTCAAGAAAAGACAAGTGTCATGTGACCTCAGTTGTCAAGGAATGACCGTTGTCAACGAATGACTTTTGTCATGAATGTCAGTTGTCATACAATGGCAGGTACCATGCAGTTGCAGTTGTCAATGTAATAGCAGTTGCCGATGAAAGGCAATTGTCAAGAAATGGCAGCTTTCAATGAATGGCTGTTGTAATGAAAGGGCTGATGTCAACGAATGACCTTTGTCAAGAATGCCAGTTGTCATGACACGGCTTTTTACAAGCAAATCCAGTTGTTAATGAAATTGCAGTTGTCAATGTAATAGCAGTTGTCAATGAATGGCTGTTGTAGGGAAATGGCTGTTATGAAGAAATGGCTGTTATCAGGGTTTGTCTGTTGTCAAGGAATGGTAGTTGTTAATGAAAGGCGATTGTCAATGAATGACATTGTTTTGGAAAGACTGTTGTCAAAGAATGGCCGTTGTCAACAAATGACAGTAGTCAAGTAATAGCAGTTGTCAGAGAATTGCAGTTGTCACGGAAAAGGCAGTTGTCAAATATTGGCAACTGTCAATCAATGGCATGTGTCAAGCATATTATCTTGACACATACGTGTAAGATTTTATCTTGTGCGGACAAGACATAATCTTGTTCGCACAACGTAATATCTTGTGCGCACAACATATTAAAACAATTCATGACCCTTCCCGGGTTCCATACTTGTGTGAGGAGAATAGGACGATTTATTAAACCGAATTTTGTCTCAGTGAATGCTTCAAAATATGAGGAAAATAGAGGATCTTACATGAGTGCTCAATAATACAGGAGCACGAATGCAAGATTCTATTTATCATATGACATTTAAAACGCATTTTATTCACGATTGATTACAAAAATGTCAATATTCCGCCATTAGTGAACGCGACGTCGTTAAGTACGTCGTACATGTAACGTTACGGGACGTATCTAGCTAATTTGCATATTTAATCCACTAGTGGATTATCGAAAATATTACATGGCGTTATTACACTCTCAGACGCGACGTCATATGATAAAATAAGTTATTTAACACAAACATAAGACTTATACGATAAAATTGTGCATTTTGTACTTTTGAGCAGTGACGTCAGACAGGAATATTGCAGGGAATATGATAATTTTAGGCCCTAGCTCTCGACCAATCAGAATTCTACAATAGCTAATGAATATTAATGAGGTATAATACAGCCTTTTGTCCTTGCTACATTATTACGAGTTCCGTGTTTTACAAGTGAATCATGAATATTGCATTGCCTTCTTATCTCTTTTTGTCTTTGCTTTCAGCGACATTTACGTGCCTACACCGACGTTGACAGAGAGCTGGTATGTGAGGGCGACCTACATTTTGTACCCGGACGAAACACTTTAAATGAAATGGAACGTTGTGTAAAAGAGTCCGCAGTGTTACTGGCTGTCGTTTCAGAGAGCTATTGCAAAAGCCCCTATTGTAACATGGAGATTTCCGAAGCCAAAACAACAGGAAAGCCTGTGATTTTGATCATGAAGGAAGAGGTTGACATTAGCAAGATGGAGCTTGTTGTTAAGAACACTTTTATGAATTATACACGTTCATGGATTGTAGAGGAAAATGGTCAGTATAATGTCAAGCCAAGTTGGGATAAAATATGTGAGGGGATAATAACAGCAATGTAAAGATTGCTTTTGAATGTGCAAAGTTTGAATGGACTAAAAGACCATTTTTTCTTACATGCTTTTCAATGAATGATAGAGATTTATCAGTGAAATATAAATCGATATTTTCACTGTTTCAAACAGTGAAAATACGATTTTTTATTTTTCACTGTTTGGGACTACTTTTTTCTTCAAATCTAACTCTAATTTCAATTTTATCTTTGTCAGATAACTGAACAATACTGAAATGTGTTCTAATTGACGCATAGCCCGTTCATGTGTGACGGGGACGTTACTGACGTCATTTATGACGCTGACGTCACGTCTTTTGTCGCGCGACGTTAGACTTGCCAGCAACTTCTTTGGAAAACTACTCTCTCAATTATTTCATTAATCATTCATAATAATACCATCCCAGGCCATTTCTCAGGTGCAAACTTTCAGTTTACACCCAATAGTATACCCACTAAACACGATGGACACCAATAAATTGACGCGAAACGAACAGGAACAAAGATAATTTTCTCCGAATGTGAGCGACACCATTAAAGACGCTAAATATTGCCTTTTGAAGCATGTAAGAAACAGAAAATTTGATTTTTTCAGTGCAAGATCAAATTTTATTTCACTCATGAACACCAAAACTGCTATTTTCACTCGTGGCTACGCCACTCGTGAAAATAACAGTTTTGGTGTTCATTCGATGAAATAAAATTTGATCTTACACTAAAAAAATCAAATATCCTCTATATAATGCAGTCGGTTTGGAGAAAATATGTAAGGCATTACAATATCGAAACTAATGTAAATTTTGCACGTTCAAACTGTCATCATGAAAACACACCTATATAACTTTGACCCCCTTCAATTCCACTTTTATATAGTAAAACTGGGGTTTACAGGGGTATACATGTATATTATTTTTCTAATTCTCGCTCTTAAACATATATTGTGTGTACTCGATGGAACCGCCTCGTCGAGACGGTTCTATCGAGTTCTCACAATCTATGTTTTGAGAAGAAATAAGAAAAAAAATATATATTTTGTGTGTGTGTGTGAAAAATGTCAATATATTTGAATAGGCGTGTTTTCGTAATGATGGGAAAATAGAAAGTTTTAAATCCAGCCAAATTGGGCTGTCCTTTTGGCTTTCTGCTGTTGGTGTTTCCATTAGGGTCTGTTGTTTCATGTTTGTGTGTCTTTCCCTTTGGTGTCTCTGATGGGAGCTGTGGGTTGATTGTATCGATTCCTGATCATTGCATTCACTTCTATTAAGTGCAATGTATGTAAGGGCATGTTAAGGAAAAATAACATGAATGTAAATGTAAATTTTTCACTTGCGAGGGTTGTTTGAGAAAATGGTCAGTTTCAAATCGATCCAAGCTAGGAGAAACATGTGACGTTATTGTGACGTCATATCAACGTCGATACAACATTATGCAAAGTCACATCAACATCGGTGAAACGTCATTGCACCGACGTTGATTTCACGTTGCCCTAGCGACGTGTGCCTGTTGGGATGTGACGCAGTGATAGGTTAGATTAGCATGGGAAAAATGGTCAGTTTAAACCGCCAAGTTTGGAAGTCCAGTATATCAAGGATTACTACCTTACGATACATTTACCTCACACCTCCCATTCAAGACACCATGCGAAAGAAACATAAAACAACTTCATCATAGACCATAATGGTAACGTCACAAGCGCAAATTCAAAAGGACAGTTCAACATTACGATAACACAACCGTGCGTCATAATGCATTTTTACATCTCCAAAACGGTCATTTTTCTGATGAAAATTTGTGATATTATTCTTAATTATACTCAGAACAGAGATTGTGGGTGCTCGTTAGAACCGCCTCATTGAGGCGGTTCTAACGAGTATCCACAACCTATGTCTATGAGCAGAAAAAAGGAAAATTATGTATACCCCCCTAAACCCCAGTTTTCTCTATATAAAGAGGGGTGTAAGGGGGTGTTCATTTCACGGGCTTGTTAGCGTGACGCTTTCCCGCAGAATGGCCAATCGGCAATCCAAAATAAAAAGATATTAGCTGTATATACATGCAAAGACGAACTATAACATTAATAAACCACAACAGAAGAACCGACTTGGAACGGCAAGATATGTCTTTTTTATTGCTTTTTTCTGGGGTGTGGGTGTGTGGTGGCGGTGTGTGTGTGGGGGGGGGGGGGGGGGAGGGGGTCGATTTTACATGGCCACAATTCACCCACTTGGTTCTGTCGCGTTTTCGACAAATAGTTTGTTCAGCCGCATTAAGGATTAACAAATCTCCGAGAACATAAAATCAAACGAATGCAGAGATGAAACAACGATGAGGACTCGACAGCATGAAATAACAGAAATTAATTAAGCCGAACCCGTTGATGACTAGCAACTAGTCAAATTATTTGATACAGTGCATTTGTTCATTTAACAAACTGCATGTCAAACAGTGTACATCCTGATCAGATGGTTGCAGAAGCAATCTTATCTGGATCTACACTGTTTGCAAAGACATGGATGTTAATGCTCAGTAGGATAGTGGTTAATACATTACGGGCCCAACGCTGTCTCACGTGACTGTTGGTTTTCTATTGCTCCAGCGTTTTAGTTATTACATGCTGTCGAGTTGCAATAGTTGTCTCATCTCTGTATTCGTTTGATTTTTATATTCTCGGAAATGTTACACGGCTGAGTTAGAAATCCTTCGTGCGGACTGAACAAATTAATTGTCTAAACGTAACTACAGAAGACTCTCGTTATCTCAAACTCTGATATCTCAAACAATGGCTTAAGTAAAACAAAATACTGTGCACTGGTTTGTTAATTTTACTATATGTTTCTTTGATTTCAACTCCTTTTATCTTAAACTACTGTTATCTCAAACCAAATATTCCAGTCCCTTGGAGTTTGAGATAACGAGAGTCGACTCTCTTGTTTTTTTACACAAAAGCCTTAGAATACGAGTGAATTATTTCTCCGTAATCAATCAAAACATGAGCTGTTGTCTCATCTCTGTATTCGCTTGATTTTTATGTTCTCAGAAATGTTACACTGCTGAGTTAGAAATCCTTCATGCTGACTGAACAAATGAATTGTCTAAACCTAACTACTTTGATGTGACCATGGTCTATTACTCGCTCTATTTACATGGCCTCTCTCTCTCTCTCTCTCTCTCTCTCTCTCTCTCTCTCTCTCTCTCTCTCTCGTTTTTGCGAATGCCCGTTCCACCTGTTGAAAACCATTACGCAAACACGCCTATTCAAATACATTGCCACCTTTATCGCCGTAAAAATGAAAATTTTATGATGAAAAATTGTGATATTTTTCTCATTTCTGCTCAAAATATAGATTGTGGGCACTCGTTAGAACCGCCTCAACGAGGCGGTTCTAATGGGTATCCGCAGACTATATTTTAGAGCAGAACTAAGAAAAATAAGGTATACCCCAGGAAACGCCATATATATAGTGGAGTTCAAGGGGGTCAAATTACATAGGCGTGTTTTTGTGATGAATAGGCATAATCTTGTTTTCTAAAAGATATTTATGAACATGTTTGTAAACTGCTTTTTCAGAAGTTTCGCCAACTGGACTAATAAGAGATATTAAAGATTTACAAAGATTATAACACCATTCCAATCTGGGTTTACACGTTCTGATTCCACAGTAAACTAGCTCGCAGATATCTATAATAACTTTTGCCAGGCCCTGGACGAGGGCAAAGACATTCGTGCTGTTTTGTGTGACATAAGAAACGCGTTCGACAGGATCTGACATCGAGGTCTTATAGTTAAACTTAATCATTATGGGATCTGTGGCCATCTTTTGGAATTGTTAAAAAGTTATTTATCTAACAGATGCCAAAGGGTGGTTATCGAAGGTGGTAACCCGGATTGGAAGAAAAACGAAACAGATTTAATCATCCGGTAGTCTAAACATGTCAGGTATAACTATCGCATAAACCCTTAGGACTAAATCTGTCTAACTCATGTGATTGGCTTGCGCATATGGAGTACATAAAAGAAAAAAACAAACAAACAATCAAACAAAACAAAAAAAAAAACATTAACCAGTTTAATGCTTTTGATGTTCCTTAAATTTACTTTAATAATGATATATTTTACTTTATCATATGACGTCGCGGCTGAGAGTGTAATAACGCCATGTAATATTTTCGATAATCCACTAGTGGATTAAATATGCAAATTAGTTAGATACGTCCCGTAACGTTACATGTACGACGTCCTTAACGACGTCGCGTTTACTAACGGCGGAATATTGACATTTTTTTCTATAATTAACGGGAATAAAATGCGTTTTAAATGTCATATCATAAGTAGAATCTAGCATTCGTGCTCATGTATTATTGAATTTATTTAAATCGTTGAGGAAAAAGGGATAAAATACTCGGCAAAGCCTCGCATTTTATTACTTTTGCTCAACTCGTTTAATAAATTCAATAATACATGAACACTCATGTAAGATCCTCTATTTCATAAGACCGACCCTCGATGAGACAACTGTACTGGGCAACAAAAGAACGAAAGAAAAATTACTGCTTGAAGCAGAGTAGAAGTAAAACAAAGATCAGGAATTGATACAATTAACTTACTCAATCTAGCATTCAATTCTAGCATTCGTGCTCATGTATTATTGAATTTATTTAAATCGTTGAGGAAAAAGGGATAAAATAAAGATCAGGAATTGATACAATTAACTTACTCAATCTAGCATTCAATTCTAGCATTCGTGCTCATGTATTATTGAATTTATTTAAATCGTTGAGGAAAAAGGGATAAAATACTCGGCATAATCTGTAAACAGATAATCGGCATGTTCATAAATAGATAACACTTACTTACACGAAGGCCGTATTGTCACGGGCACTTCAAAGCTAGTTAGTATTCCAAAACTTGATGAAGAACTTGGACGGGATAAACTTTCGGATAGACGCAGAACACATAATTAACAATTGTTCTCAAAAACGGATCACCAGTTATCAGCGAATTACCTATGTACAATGTAAATGCTTCCCACACCATATGGGTAATGTTTCGTAACGCAGATACATGTAACTACAGCCTAACTACACTTTATGGTAGCTCGTTTTTACCTTCAGCAATACGTGAATGGAATAGACAGAAATTCCGAATCACCAGATGCTTTTAAACGATACCTAACAGAAAACGCTGTTAAAGTCCCACAATATTTCTTTTGCGGCAATCGTATATAGAGGATCTTACATGAGTGTTCATGCATTATTGAATTTATTAAACGAGTTGAGGAAAAGGGATAAAATGCGAGGCTATGCCGAGCATTTTATCCCTTTTCCTCAACGAGTTTAATATACATGAGCTCGAATGCAAGATTATACTTATCATATATATGACATTTAAAATGCATTTTATTCAAGATTGTTTACAAAAAAGTCAATATTCCGCCGTTAGTAAACCCGACGTCGTTAAGGACGTCGTACATGTAACGTTACGGGACGTATATAGCTAATTTGCATATTTAATCCACTAGTGGATTATCGAAAATAATACATGGCGTTATTACACTCTCAGACGCGACGTCATATGATAAAGAACAAATACTATACACTAGACTTCGTACGGAATGCAGTTCATTGAATTATTATTTTATAGGCGCAATTTAGTTTTTGTTTATTTGATTCGAGGCTTAACGTCCCCATCAACACTACATAGATTATTTTTGGGACGTTGCTTCCAATTTAATGGGACTTTTACCCAACACTGAGATGAAATGACATCTGCCACCAAATGAAACCAATAGGGTTTATAAGCATTTGCGGTCCGACTCGCAACGCTTTGCCTGGGCAGGCTTAGATCCTCTAAGCAGTTTACCAGTACTCGTGTGCGGTCGGTTTAAGCTCTGCGTGTAAGCATCATGCAGCCCATCTATTTCACCAAGCCACGATAGGCGGGGGGCGGGGCGCAATTTAGTAACTAGTCCAAATTGCGCTTGTGGGGTTATAGAAAATAATAAACACTATCTATGCAAGGGATGAAATATTAAACATAATTATGAGGCACTCAAATATATAAGTTGATATTTTACTGTTCGGAAATGCAAATCCCCCAGCACGTGTTAATGAAGAAAATGTTACGACTGTACAAACTTTTATCCGTAAGACGTAGCGCTTTAAGAGATAGTCTAATTTTGATAGATCATAAACTACTTGCATTTTTACAGTTCAGTTCAGTTTCTCTCTCTCTCTCCGTCTCTCTCTCTCTCTCTCTCTCTCTCTCTCTCTCTCTCTGATGTTGACAATCTCAACGATTTATTTAATTGTATTGCATTTTTATCTTCAGAACTTCAGAATCGGTATATTATGCTCATTTACTGCAGGAGATGATTAGTATAAGCAACTCTGCTTGTTTACAAATCCTGTTGATCTTTTCTAGTATGTTACATTATTGATGTCTACGCCTGTAGGTGTAGGCATTTAACACGTTGGGTTCAACAAGGAAGTACAGCCATTAGTTAGAAGCCTCAGTGGTGTAGTGGTTACGCTACTCGCCTTGTAAACCAGGGATCGCAGGATCGATCCCGGGCTTCTCCAGACTTTCGGATGAGTCTTTAAACTGAGGTCCCATCTCCGTATCATTCAACTGCTGGTGGGACGTAACACTCAAACACTCACTCACACACAGCCATTAGTTACCCACAATGCAGATGGATCTTTATATTTAAAATGCTACAACAAGTATAAGCTTTCACAAGGAGAAAAAAGCGGCCCATAACTGACAAGAATAAGCTTTCACACAAAAAGGGGCAGAGATTTGGCACAAAATTGCTATCACATTTGTACAAGCCCGTATTTGCTGTCATATTTGTTCTGGCTAATACAAAATATACATCAACAATCTCTCGACCATGACGGATAACTGCTTAACTTATAAACTCCCCAGTAGCCTTCGGCTCTGGTGAGCTAAAAAAAACTTGCCTCGCCGTAAGCGTTAGTCTATTAAGCGTAGTTGTCTACTGAACTTCTCAAACAGGTTCCAAGCATTGAATTTGATGAGGTTGCAAGACTATTGCCTTTTTAAAGATGTAAAAGTACTTTTTGAAAACAAAAATGCAGTATTTGTAACTCTGACATTTCAGACATTAGAGCCAGCGCATGACAAATACTACAATAAGACATGTGCACCCAACGAAGTCTCAGATCAGCCTGCGCATCCACGCAGTCTGATCAGAGTCTTTGTTGTGCGCTCTAAGGATAGCTTAGGACCCAATGCTGCTTCATGCAGCAAGAAAAGTCTCTGGTTAGACTATATTAATGCGCAGGCTGATTTGAGTCTTCAATGGGCGCACATGTCTTATTGTCATGCGCTGGCTCATTATAGTTCAGTCATTATAAGTCATTGGTGCAGACTGGCAATTAGAATATTCCCAAAGACAGTTAACTGTATAAATTACATTTCTGGGATATAACTCTAGACAATCGCATTTAATATGTGCTAAGCGTAGACCTAGCTTTTTGTAAAAGCTATACTTGTTATATATCTGTTATTGAAAAGAAGTTAATAAAATATTGATTAACTAAGAAAAGGCATAACGTTTATTTATTTACATGTAGTTAATGACAAGTTTGTTTGTTTGTTTTGTTTGATTTGTGGTTTAACGTCCCCGTCAACACTGTAAAGGTCAGTTTGGAGACGTTTCTTCCAATTTTGTGGGACTTTTACCCGACGTTGAGATGAAATGACATCTCAAGCCCTGTCGCCAAATGAAACCAATGGGATTTATATGCATGGACGGTCCGACTCGTACCGCTTTGCCTGGGCTGGCTTAGATCCCCTAAGCGGTTTACCAGTACTAGTGTGCTGTTCGGATTTAGCTCTGCGTGGAAGCATCGTGCAGCCCGTATATTTCTTCAAGCCCCTATGGGCGGGGGCCGAAAACACAATATAAATTAATATTTCAGCTTACATTACGATAACACACCCGTGCGACTTAGTGCATTTTTCATGTCTCTTAAATGACTGCTTTTTTGACGAAAATCGGTGATATTTTTCTAATAATTTCTACAAACATAGGTTGTGAGTGCTCGTTAGAACCGCCTCAACGAGGCGGTTCTAACGAGTACCCACAACCTATGTCTAGGAGTAAAAATAAGAAAATATTGTATACCCCCTCAAACCCCAGTTTTCTATATATAAATCGGGGTTTAGCGGGGTGTTCATTTCACGGACTTGGTCACGTGATGATATCATCATGCAGCCCAACTATTTCTTCAAGCCCCGATGGGCGGGGGCCTACTGCACTGAAGAGCTTCGATCAGTGCTTAGTAACTTTGGGTCCAATGACAAACAATCCACCCAATAATGGTCAGTAGACCATGACATAAAATATTTTATTTTGTTTGTTTAAGAAATAGATCAGCTCTATCTGTGATTTGTTGTGTAATAAACTCACAGTTTGGAGGTCAGTTGTAAAGTAGACAAATCACGAGCGCTACGCGCGCGTGATTTGTCTACTTACAACTGACCGACAAACTGTGATTTATTACCCAACAAATCACTGGCTAGAGCTGATCTATTTTGATTCTAACACGCTGAAACTCGGCAATAATGCTGTTGTTTCCTTCAAAATCTCACAACTTTCCGCCATTGTTAGAAGAAATCCCGCTAAAATTATCGACTGAAACACATGCATTTATATCCTTTTCTAACGTTTTCGATGCGAGAAAATGACGTTACACCGTCTAACGTCAAGTAAATCGACTAGTGACGTCATAAATGTGCAGTTTTTAATGACGTCACAGGTCACGCTCTTCCGAGCTGTGATTTGTTGCAGAATAAAACAGTTATTTTGCATTGCCTATATAGGCGCGCTGTGTTAGAATTTGAGGTTTAACGTCCCCGTCAACATAAGGTCATTTGGAGACGTTGCTTTCAATTTTGTGGCTTGGCGACAAAGGTATCAGCTTCTAGTTCTGAATGTATCGGCTTCTAAGCAAAATGGCATAAATGAGAAACATTTGAAGGTAACTGATCGATTATTTATTTGTTTTATAGTGGTCCATCAATGTCCAAAAGGGACATGCCTTATGGAATCTTATATTGAGTTGCCTTTTCATTTACAGTAAGAAGTCTCTATATTTCAAAATCAATCAACAGAACTTATCGAAATTTGAACGGGAATGTTATTTCTCATAAACTTTATGTTTTGCTGGGATTTTCTTCTGGAGTAAGTGATCTGAGCCTGTTCACTGACCAAGGGATTGTAAAAGGACGATTATCAGATCGAAAGGCATTTGCCCATTAAATGTCAGATCTCTTCTTGATATTGTTTTTCGAAATTTTCTTAAGACAAACAGAATATCGCACTCATGGTTATTTCATAGAAATTTGTGAAACTCGTTGAAGGCTCGTTTCATAAATTTCATATGAATTCACCACTCATATAAAATCCTCTATACTGACCAGTGTTGAATGGATGTGCCCCAATTTAAACATGGAAGAGGTCACTTCAGACCCTCAGGCACAAAAAAGGTAAAAAAAGCTTTATACAGTTGAACTTCAACAGCTCGAACACCTTTGGGACTTCGTAAAATCTGTTCGAGACAGGGGTTGTTCGAGCCACTGAGGATTACTGCAAGGAGGCATAACGTGATACTTTTCAACATCCTTTCGGTGTTCTATAATGAAAATGTATGTTGTGTGTACTCATTAGAATCGTCTCATCGAGGCGATTCTAATGAGTACACACAGCATACTTTTGCAAGATAAAAGACTAAAATCTCCTTAATTATGCCCCACTATTTCTTATGTAGAGGATTTCGCTAGGGACTCGAGAACGGGTTCGACTCATCCATGGTAAACGAGTCATCGATGTTCGAGCCATCAAAGTTCTATTGTATATTAGTGGTGAATTCATATGAAATTTATAAACGAGCCTTCTACGAGTTTTATAAATTTCTATGAAACGACCATGAGTGTATGATTCTGTTTGTATAAGACACTCATGGTCGTTTCATAGAAATTTTTAACAGTTTTTTACAGGGTTGTCATGGACAGTGTCATGATGTTACAAGCCATTTGTTTTCTTGTTTTTGTTTTGGTTTTACTTACTTTGAGGGAACCATTAATCAGAGGCAGGAAAAACTGGAGTATACTGATAGATACCAGTTGCCCTTCCATTGCAGAAATTGCCGTCTCACATGACCCGAGCCAAGTGCGAACCACAGCAGTGATATACCTAATGATTAAGAGTCAGTGCTGTTATCCACTACTTTCGTGGATATTGATCATGAAATCTTTTCTACTGTCATCCCCCACACCCATCCCCCCCCCCCCCCCCCCCCCCCTGCCGCTGATTCAAGGAGGACAGTTGTCAGTTTCTGGCGAAAGAATGTGCACTGTACTGGTTAACCGCTTACGTATAAGCCTGCCCAGGAAAAGTGTGTGGATAGGTAAACTGACCGGCTCAAAAATGACCTAAAATAGTGTTGACTGGGCAATTAAACTCCAATACAAACAAACAAACAAAACTTATCCACTAGGCCACAGAGGCCTGCCAGTACTAATGGGCCAGTACTTAAATGTTATTACATGTTTGAGTATATTGATTCACCATATTTGCCTTATTTGCTGGCTCCCAGGCTTGCACATTGTCAATATTGGAAAAACAGGTAACCAGACCCCACTGACCTTGAAAGGTCAGGGGGGTCTGGTTACCTGTTTTTCCAACACTGATTACCTTCAGACTAGGAACCAGCAAATAAGCAAATAGATAGTATTGGGGTTTCACCCTTTTTGTATAAACTGGAATCTTCCTCCTTATATATAGCAGTAGTCAATTTCAAAATTTAGGGGTGTCAGGCTCGGTTTTCTTCAAAATTGATTTGCAAAATGGCTGAACTTTTTGCAAATAATGTGGGCCCTGATCAGACGCCGCATTCTGCAGCGTCTGATCTGGGCCTGCACTGTTTGCCAAGGTACCCCTTTAGGGGTTTCCGGTACTAAATGGGTTAACGACATGTCAACCCTTGAGTATCATTTTGTGTTGTCTCCAAGATAAAGCCAAATAGAGATAGTTTTTGTTTGTTTGATTTGAGGTTTAACTTCACTGTCAACACTGTAAAGGTCATTTTGGAGACGTTGCTTCCAATTTTGTGGGATTTTTACCTGAAATGAAATGACATCTCAAGCCCTGTCGCCCAATGAAACCAATAGGGTTTATTAGCTTGGACGGTCCGCCTCGCACCACGGTTCTTGGACAGGCTTAGATCTTCTAAGCGGTTTACCAGTACTAGTGTGCGGGCCGGATTCAGCTCTGCGTGGAAGCATCATGCAGCCCATATATTTCTTCAAGCCCCTATGGGCGGGGGCCAACCAAATAGAGATAGTAGAGGAGAAAGTAAAGTGAATGACAGTAGAGAACTAGAAATGTGTCCAGACGACACAGCTGCCCCCGCCAAGGGCCCCGCCTCACCCCGAAAATCCATGTTGCAACAAAATTTTCTAAGTGTGTGACCTTGTCATCAGGAACATTTGTGAGAAGTTATATTGAAATCGGTGAAGAAAAGTAAGCGCTAGAGCAATGACAAAGTTTTTCTAAAAATAGCCACAGTGACCTTGACCTTGAGGCAATGACCTTGAAAGTTAAAATTGCTCGAGCTATTTTTATAAGGAACATTTGTGTGAAGTTATATTGAAATCAGTGAAGAAATATAGACGCTAGAGCTATGTTGTGCGAGGGGATAATTAAAAAATTTTAAGTCTTTGACCTTGAGCTCATGGGCATGGGTTGGGGTATCACTGAATAAAATGGACAGGTATCTAACATCATACCAAATATCAACTCAATCCATCGCACAATTTGGAAAATATCAACTCGTAAAGTATCTCATTGAAAATTTCTAAGTCTGTGACCTTGACCTTGAAGCCATAGGCATGAGTGGGGGTATTGCCAAATAAACATTTGGACCTGTATCTATCATCATAGCATACATAAGCCAAATCCACAATATAGTTTGGAAAATTTGAGCTCTTTAAAATCTTTCACATTAAAATTGTCTAAGTCTGTGACCTTGACCTTGAGGTCATAGGCATGGGTGGGGGTATTGCTGAATAAAACATTGTACATGTACCTATATCTATCATCATATGAACCAAAGCCATCATAAAAGTTCAGCTTCTACCAGGTACAAATACCTTAACTTGAGTCTTTAACATGGAAAATTTCTAAGTCCATGACCTTGACCTTGAGGCCATGGGCATGGGTGGGGGGTATCGCTGAATAAAACTTTGGACCTTCATCTATAATCATACCAAATATGAACCAATTCCATCAAATGGTTAGGAAAATATGAGTTCTAAAAAGTTCAAGTCTACCTGTTACAAAAACCTTAACCTGAGTCTTTAACATTGAAAATTTCTAAGTCTGTGACCTTGACCTTGAGGTCACAGGCATGGGCGGGGGTATTGCTTAATAAAACTTTGGACCTATATCTATCATCATACCAAAGATGAACCAGTTCCATCAAATGGTTAGGAAAATATGAGTTCTAAAAGTTCAGGCTCTACCTGTTACAAAAACTTTAACCTGAGGTTACAGGATCACGTACGTACGTACACACACACGTACAGTCGGACGTACACATGTACGCACGTACGGAAAACCGAAAAACTATATGCCCCCGGCATCATATGATGCGGGGGCATAAAAAGGAAAATGAATGGAAGTTTAGAAACTGAAGAAATAATATAAGAATCTTATATGGGTGTAAGAGGTGGATGGAAAAATCTGTCCTGAGGGACACTGTCCGGCATCACGAGGCTTGCCGAGTGATGCCGGACAGTGATCCCGAGTGACGGATTTTTCTATCTACCCCTCACACCCATGTTGGATTCTTTTTCTTGCATACATTCCATTTCTATTTTTAATGCTGCAGTCACTTCTGTTACCAACGTCCGCCATATTGTGTTGACACTGAAGGAAAGTTTAGTGATGTCACGTAACATGCTCTGACGTCAACCTTAACGACGGTGCATACAAGGTCGTAATCAACCTGTGCATTTATCAAACATGTGATTATATTCGATTGTGGGTCCGAACACCAGGGTCAGAACATAAATTTCTAACTCAGGGTAAAATCAGGGATTTCCTTGTAAGTTGAGCAAGAACAATATTTCTCCTCCACTCTTACCAGTTGCAAGGATAACTAGAATTTGTTTTTCTACAAAAACACAGATGTCTCCCCCGTTTTTGACTGCTAAGTATAACCTTGACATTGGAGGTATTGAGCTGGGTCTTGTGTGCAACACATCATATAATGAAGATGAACATTTCTGCAAAGTAACTTTAAAAATGTTCATAGAAAAATAAACAAGAGGCCCATGGGCCACTATGCTCACCAGAGCTCAGGTGGGCACTGCCAAATTGCAGCCATGTATTTTAACATGATATCATTTTAATCTGCCAAGTGAACCCCCATATCCAAATGAGCATCAATGTGGACTCAGTATATGAAACATTAGGCCTTTTATGAAGTAGAGGGGGTGGGGCATGGACCCAATGGAGCCCTGGTTGGTATCACTAAATGTGTCTTATCACAAAGAACAAGAATATATATGGTTTAGCAGTGGGGATCTGCATGGCTGGAGATATAGGTGGAGGGGTTGGAGCATGCCCTGTCATTCCCAGGAAAGCTCAAGATTGTTGTCCCTAAATGTGTCTCATCATAAGGACCAAGTATATATATGGTTTAGGGGTGGGAATCTGAACGGTTTCCAAGATATCCTTTCATGAAGTGGAAAGGAGAGGACTGGCCCCTGCCGACACCCCTACAGTAGGTGTGCTAATAATAAGGAACAAGAACATATATGAATATGGGGTGGGGATTTGAATGGTTTCTGAAATATATGGCCTTTTTTGAAGTGGAAGGGCGGGGCACATTGCCTCAGCACAAAGAGACCCCCAAGTTGGTGTGACTGAATGAGTCTTATCATAAGGAACAAGAATATATATGGTTTAGGGGTGGGGATCTGAACTATTTCTGAGATATGTGGCTTTTAATGAAGTCAAGCGGTGGAGCAAGGCCCGGGAATGCCCCGGGGACTCACAAGCTGGTGCCAATGAATGTGCCTTATCATAAGGAAGATGAATATATATGGTTTAGGGGTGGGGCTCTGAACAGTTTCTGAGATATAAGGCCTTTTGTGAAGTGCAGGGGTGGAGCAAGGCCCAGGGAGACCCCCAGGTTGGTGTCAATGAAAGTGTCTTATCATAAGGTATAAGAATATATATGGTTTAGGGGTGGGGATCTGTAAGGTTTCCAAATATTGTGATATTATGAAATGGAGGGGGTGGGGCATGGCCCCAGCACATCCCTGGGGACCCCCAGGTTGGTGTCACTGAATGTGTCTCATCATAATGAACAAGAACATATATGGTTTAGGGGTGGGGATCTGAACAGTTTCTGAGATATATGGCCTTTTGTGAAGTGAAGGGGTGGGGCATGGCTCCGGCGCACCCCGGAAGACCCCCCAATATGCGTCTTATCATAAGGAGCAAGAATATATATGGTTTAGGGTGGGGATCTGTAAGGTTTCCGAGATATTGGGCCTTTTATGAAATGGAGGGGCGGGACATGGCCCCGGCACATCCCGGGGGACCCCCAGTTTGATGTCACTGAATGCGTCTTATCATAAGGAACAAGAGTATATAGGGTTCAGGGGTGGGGATCTGAATGGTTTCCGAGATATTGGGCCTTTTATGAAGTGGAGGGGGTGGGGCATGGCCTCGGCACATCCCGGAGGACCTCCAGGTTGGTGTCACTGAATGCGTCTTATCAATAGGAACAAGAATATATATGGTTTAGGGGTGGGGATCTGTAAGGTTTCTGAGATATAAGTCATTTTATGAAGTACTGGGGGCAGGGCATGGCCCCGGCACAACCTACTGGACCCCCAGGTTGACATAAAAGCATATGGCTGAGAGAAGTTTACTAAAGGAACATTTCTATGAAAGTTTTGTCAAAATATCTGCAAAGGCTTTGTAGTTAATGCCATTTTTCAATTTTCCCCATTATAAGTCTATGGAAAATCTAAGTTGCCATAGCAACCAAACTAAAGAGCCTAATTTCATAAAAAACATAAAACCTGTAAAGGCAAATATGGTGAATATTTCCATAAACTTTCAGCCTCATAGAGCATACGGTTTCTGAGGAGATGATTTTTTAAGTATTTTTTTTTTTTTCTATTTTTTCATTTTGGTTTCCATGGCAACCAATACAAATGAGCAGTAGGCCTAAAATCATATGGCAGATAGTAGATTGCCTAAGGAATATTTCTATGAAAGTTTTGTCAAAATATCTGCAGTGGCTTGGCAGTAAATGCCATTTTTCAATTTTCCCCATTATAAGTGTGTGTGAATTCGGGTTTAACGTCGCTTTCAACCATTTTTCAGTCATATCACGACGGTGTCTGGTTGCGACAGGGAGCTCAATGCTCACGTTTATAGTGCTGCCTCACTGAAGTATCATGTCCCAGACACATTACATGATACCACACCCAGTCACATTATCCTGACACTGGATCGACCAGTCCTAGCTCTACCCCGTAAATCTGAGTGCCAAGCGAGGAGCAGCTAGTACCATTTTTAACGACTTTGGTATGTCGCGGCCCGGGATCGAACCCGAGACCTCCCGTTCCCCGGAGCGGACACTCTACCGAGCTATCGGGGCCGGTCCCCATTATAAGTCTATGGAAACTCTAAGTTGCCATAGCAACCAAACCAATGAGCCGAATTTCATAAAAAGCACAAACTTTCAATCCCCCAACCCAAGGATGCTACAGATGAAATTTGGGCCCAATGGGCCTAGGGGCTTCAGAGGAGATGTCGTTTAAAAGTGTTGACGTCACACGACGACGGAGACGCAGACGAAGCAGACGCCGACGGACAACTGCCTATCCTATAAGCTCCCCCGGAGCCTTCGGCTCTGGTGAGCTAAAAAGTTATTGGCCGTAAACAAAAAAAGCACTTTTTTACCTTTGACCTCTAAGTATGGCCTTGACCTTTGCGGTACAACACATCGTCTCATGATGGTTAACATTTCTGCCAAATAATTTCATAATCCATCAAAGAATAAGGAAGTTATTGACTGTCCTTTTTTTTACCTTTGACCTCTAGGTATGATCTTGACATTGGAGGTATGGACCTTGGTCTTGCACATGACTCATGGTCCAACTTTCAAGCCTCCAGCGCCAATAGTTTTTGAGATATCTTGCTGACAAGATTTTATTAAAAAAATTCAAAGGGCAATAACTCTTGAAAGGGGCATAATCCGGATGAGAAAAAAAAATACGCGTCAGCTTATTTTCCATTAAGAATGCATATATGAAATTTCAAAACCATAGCATACACAGTTCTAAAGTTCTGCTATGCATCACTTTTAGCATTCATTACAATGGGCACAAATTACCAAAATGACAAAGGGCCATAACTCGCAAAGTTTTTTTCGGAATTTTGTCTAAAGATAATCAGTTCATATACTCATCACCACCAATATACTCAACAATTTTCAAGGGTCTAGCTCCAATAGTGTTTGAGATATTTTGCTGACAAGATTTTAATAAAAAAATTTCAAAGGGCAATAACTCTTGAAAGGGGCATAATCCAGACGAGAAAAAACCGTGTCAGCTAATTTTTCATGAGGAATCCATATATGAAATTTCAAAACCCAAGCATACACGGTTCTAAAGTAATGCTATGCATCACTTTTAGCATACATTACAATGGGCACAAATTACCAAAATGACAAAGGGCCATAACTCACAAAGTATTTTTTCAGAATTTTGTCAAAAGTTAATCAGTTCATCTACTCATCACCACCAATATATTCACCAACTTTCAAGCCTCTAGCTCCAATAGTTTTTGAGATATCTTGCTGACAAGATTTTGTTAAAAAAAATTCAAAGGGCAATAACTCTTGAAAAGGGCATAATCCGGACGAGAAAAAAAATACGCATCAGCTTATTTTCCATCAGAAATGCATATATGAAATTTCAAAACTATAGCATACACGGTTCTAAAGTTATGCTATGCATCACTTTTAGCATACATTACAATGGGCACAAATTACCAAAATGACAAAGGGCCATAACTCACTAAGTATTTTTCGGAATTTTGTCATAAGTTAATCAGTTCATCAACTCATCACCAACAATCTATTCACCAACTTTCAAGGCTCTAGCTCCAATAGTTTTTGAGATATCTTGCTGACAAGATTTTATTAAAAAAATTTCAAAGGGCAATAACTCTTGAAAGGGGCATATTCCGGACGAGAAAAAAAATACGCGTCAGCTAATTTTCCATGAGGAATCCATATATGAAATTTCAAAATCCTAGCATACACGGTTCTAAAGTTATGCTATGCATCACTTTTAGCATACATTACAATTGGCACAAATTACCAAAATGACAAAGGGCCATAACTCACAAAGTATTTTTCGGAATTTTGTCAAAAGTTAATCAGTTCATCTACTCATCACCATCAATATATTCACCAATTTTCAAGGCTCTAGCTCCAATAGTTTTTGAGATATCTTGCTGACAAGATTTTATTAAAAAAAAATTCAAAGGGCAATAACTCTTGAAGGGGACATAATCCGGACGAGAAAAAAAATATGCCTAAGCTAATTTTCCATGAGGAATCCATATATGAAATTTCAAAACCCTAGCATACACGGTTCTTTAGTTATGCTATGCATCAAAAGCGTAACTGACGGACGAACAAACCAGAACCAATATGCCCCTCCAACTTTTTCAAAGTTGGGGGCACAATAAGAAAGTTATTGACAGAACACAAAAAAGGCCCTTTTTATCTTTAACCTCTATGTATGACATTGACCTTTCAGGTATTAAACTGGGTCATGCGTGCAACACATCATCTCATGGTGGTTAACATTTCTGCCTAGCAATTTCAAAATCCATCTAAAAATAAGAAAGTTATTGACCAAACACGAAAAAAGGCCCCCTTTTTACCTTTGACCTCTATGTATGACCTTGACATTTTAGGTACCAAACTGAATCATGCATGCAACACATCGTCCCATGATAGTTAACATGTTTGCCAAGTAACTTCAAATTCTATTTAAAAATAGGCAAGTTATTGACAAAACCCGAAAAAAGGCCCCTTTTTTACCTTTGACCTCTAAGTATGACCTTGACCTTTGAGGTACCAACCTGGGTCATGTGCGCAACACATCGCCTTATACTGGTTCACATTTCTGCCATGTGATTTCAAAATCCATCTCAAAATAAGAAAGTTATTGACCAAATACGAAAAAAAGGCCCCTTTTTTTACCTTTGACCTCTAAGTATGACCTTGACCTTTGAGGTACCGACCTGCCTCATGTGCACCACACATCGTCTCATGATTGTTAATAATTATGCCAAGTAATTTTAAAATCCATCTCAAAATTAGAAAGTTATTGACCAAATACGAAAAAAAGGCCCCTTTTTTTACCTTTGACCTCTAAGTATGACCTTGACCTTTGAGGAACCGACCTGCCTCATGCGCACCACACATCGTCCTATGGTTGTTAATAATTATGCCAAGTAATTTTAAAATCCATCTTACAATAAGAAAGTTATTGACCAAATACGAAAAAAAAAGGCCCCTTTTTTGACATTTGACCTCTAAGTATGACCTTGACCTTTGAGGTACCGACCTTCCTCATGCGCACCACACATCGTCTTATGGTTGTTAATATTTCTGCCGAGTAATTTTGAAATCCATCAAAAAATAAGAAAGTTATTGACCGGACAGGATTTGCCCATACATATATACATACCAACAAACTTCCAAGGGAGATAATTCAAAAAGTATAAATGCGAGAGTTATGGTTCTTGCGTACTGCACGTCGTCTAATGCTGATTAATATTTATACGAAGTTTCGTGAAGATAGCTCTAACGGTTTTCAAGTTACAGAGCGGACACGAAAGTGTGACAGACGGACAGACGGATAGACGGACAGACAGACAGACAGACGCCCGGGGGAAAAACAATATGTCTCTCCGAAAAATTTTTTTTCGGTGGACATAATAATAAAAGAAAAACTAGAAATGGTGTTTGTAAAACACAATGCCCCCAACCTTTGCTTGTCCTTAGATGGCAAAATATTCAACAAATATTGTTAAAGACTCAAAAACATACAACAAGAATTCCCCCGAAGGCTATGTCGCGCCTGTGGGGGCGCAAAGTCACC
This sequence comes from Lucinisca nassula, assembly GCA_963580285.1. Taxonomy (NCBI): domain Eukaryota; kingdom Metazoa; phylum Mollusca; class Bivalvia; order Lucinida; family Lucinidae; genus Lucinisca; species Lucinisca nassula. The sequence continues at coordinate 3,168,464 of OY757023.1, read as the reverse complement.
AAACCATGAAATCTAGGTCAAGGTTAAACATGGATGCCTGCATAAAAATTTCACTCCTAGTTGCAAGCATGTACCAAGTATCATCAATGAAACTCTTAAAAACAGACTCTTACATCAGGGTGAAAGTTAGGGTTGTCACACTATTTTACAAAGTCAGTGAACCATAAAATGTAGGTCAAGGTTAGAAATGGATACTTGCATTGAAGTTTAAATTCCTAAATGCAAGCTTGTACCAAATACAATTAATGAAGCTCTAACAGATCTTGAGAAATGGACTCTTACATTAGATAGAAAGTCAGGGTGGTCGCAATAATTCACAAAGTCAGTGAACCATGAAATATGGGTAAAAGTCAAATATGGGTGCTTGCCTTGCAGTTGCAATTCCTAGATGCAAGTTTGTACCAATTATAATTTGAAAAGCTTTAATAGTTTTCGAGAAATGGTGAAAGTCAGGGTGGTCGCAATAATTCAAGAAGTCAGTGAACCATGAAATATAGGTCAATGTCAGATATGGATGCTTGCGTTGAAGTTGCAATGCCTGGATGCAAGTTTGTACCAAGAATGATTAATGAAGCTCTAATAGTTCTCAAGATATGGACTTGCTGACAAGATTTTATTAAAAAAAAAAAGCATCGCATGCGACACAAATCCCCTCGCACAAGACAACTTCGTGTGTGGAAAACACTGAAATGGCAAAAGTCCAACTTGCTTGAGATATTATCATATGCAACATTTGTGTAAAGTTTGTTTAAAAATCCATCCATAAATGTAGGTTCTAGAGTGATGACAATATTTCTCTAAAAATAGTCATAGGGACCTTGACTTGAGGCCATGGCCGCGAAGTAGATCTTGCTCAAGATATTATCATAAGCATCTTTTGTGTGACGTTAGATTAAAATCATAAATGTAGGCGGTAGAGCAATGACAAAGTTTTTCTAAAAATAGCCATAGTGACCTTGACCTTGAGGTTATGACCTTGAAAGTCAAAGCAACTCGAGATATTACCATAAGAAACATTTGTGTGAAGTTCTATTAACATCCATCAAAAAATGTAGGCACTAGAGGGATGACAAATCTTTTCTAAAAATAGCCACAGTGACCTTGACCTTGAAAGTCGAAATAGTTCGAGATATTGTCATAAGGAACATTTGTGTGAAGTTATACTGAAATCGGTGAAGAAATGTAAGCGCTAGAGCCATGTCAAAGTTTTTCTAAAAATAGCCACAGTGACCTTGACCTTGAAAGTCAAACTCAATCGAGGTATTGTCACAAGGAACATTTGTGTGAAGTTATATTGAAATCAGTGAAGAAATGTAGTCGCTAGGGGGATGACAAAGTTTTTCTAAAAATAGCCACAGTGACCTTGACCTTGAAAGTCGAAATCGCTTGAGATATTGTCTTAAGGAACATTTGTGTGAAGTTATATTGAAATTGGTGAAGAAATGTAAGCGCTAGAGCATTGACAAAGTTTTTCTAAAAATAGCCACAGTGACCTTGACCTTGAAAGTGGAACTCGCTACAGATATTGTCATAAGGAACATTTGTGTGAATCGATTTTGAAATTGGTGAAAAAATGTAAGCGCTAGAGCAATGAAAAAGTTTTTCTAAAAATAGCCACAGTGACCTTGACCTTGATAGTCAAACCCTTTCGAGGTATTGTCATAAGGATCATTTGTGTGAAGTTATATTAAAATCGGTGAAGAAATGTAGGTGCTGGAGCGATGACAAAGTTTTTCTAAAAATAGCCATTGTGACCTTGACCTTGAAAGTTGAAATGGCTTGAGATATTGTCATAAGGAACATTTGTGTGAAGTTATATTGAAATCGGTGAAGAAATGTAAGCGCTAGAGCATTGACAAAGTTTTTCTAAAAATAGCCACAGTGACCTTGACCTTGAAAGTGGAACTCCCTAGAGATATTGTCATAAGGAACATTTGTGTGAAGTAATATTGAAATCGGTGAAGAAATGTAGGCACTAGAGCGATGACAATTTTTTTCTAAAAATAGCTACAGTGACCTTGACCTTGAGGTCATGACCCTGAAAGTCGAACACACTCGAGATATTGTCATAAGGAACATTTGTGTGAAGTTATATTGAAATCAGTGAAGAAATGTAGGCGCTAGAGCAATGACAAAGTTTTTCTAAAAATAGCCACAGTGACCTTGACCTTGAGGTTATGACCTTGAAAGTCGACCTCGCTCAAGATATTGTCATAAGGCACATTTGTGTGAAGTTATATTGAAATCAGTGAAGAAATGTAGGCGCTAGAGTGATGACAAAGTTTTTCTTAAAATAGCCACAGTGACCTTGACCTTGAGGTCATGACCTTGAAAGTCAAACTCGCTGAGATATTGTCATAAGAAACATTTGTGTGAAGTTATATTGAAATTGGTGAAGAAATGTAGGCGCTAGAGCGATGACAAAGTTTTTCTAAAAATAGCCACAGTGACCTTGACCTTGAGGTCATGACTTTGAAGTCGAACTCGCTCAAGATTTTTTTATAAGGAACATTTGTGTGAAGTTATATTGAAATTGGTGAAGAAATGTAGGCGCTAGAGCGATGACAAAGTTTTTCTAAAAATAGCCACAGTGACCTTGACCTTGAGGTCATGACCTTGAAAGTCGAACTCGCTCGAGATTTTTTTATAAGAAACATTTGTGTGAAGTTATATTGAAATTGGTGAAAAAATGTAGGCGCTAGAACGATGACAAAGTTTTTCACAAATTACCAAAATGACAAAGGGCCATAACTCACAAAGTATTTTTCGGAATTTTGTCGTAAGTTAATCAGTTCATCTACTCATCACCACCAAACTATTCACCAACTTTCAAGGCTCTAGCTCTAATAGTTTTTGAGATATCTTGCTGACAAGATTTTATTAAAAAAATTTCAAAGGGCAATAACTCTTAAAAGGGGCATAATTCGGACAAGAAAAAAAATATGCGTCAGCTAATTTTCCATGAGGAATCCATATATGAAATTTCAAAACCCCAGCATACACGGTTCTAAAGATATGCTATGCATCACTTTTAGCATACATTACAATGGGCACAAATTACCAAAATGACAAAGGGCCATAACTCACAAAGTATTTTTCGGAATTTTGTCAAAAGTTAATCAGTTCATCTACCCATCATCACCAACATATTCACCAACTTTCAAGGCTCTAGCTCCAATAGTTTTTGAGATATCTTGCTGACAAAATTTTATTAAAAAAATTTCAAAGGGCAATAACTCTTAAAAGGGGCATAATCCGGACAAGAAAAAAAATACGCGTCAGCTAATTTTCCATGAGGAATCCATATATGAAATTTCAAAACCCTAGAATACACGGTTCTAAAGTTATGCTATGCATCACTTTTAGCATACATTACAATGGGCACAAATTACCAAAATGACAAAGGGCCTTAACTCACAAAATGTTTTTGGGAATTTTGTCAAAAGTTAATCAGTTCATCTACTCATCACCACCAATATAATCACCAACGTTCAAGGCTCTAGCTCCAATAGTTTTTGAGATATCTTGCTGACAAGATTTTATTAAAAAAATTTCAAAGGGCAATAACTCTTAAAAGGGGCATAATCCGGACGAGAAAAAAAATACGCGTCAGCTAATTTTCCATGAGGAATCCATATATGAAATTTCAAAACCCCAGCATACACGGTTCTAAAGATATGCTATGCATCACTTTTAGCATACATTACAATGGGCACAAATTACCAAAATGACAAAGGGCCATAACTCACAAAGTATTTTTCGGAATTTCGTCAAAAGTTAATCAGTTCATCTACTCATCACCACCAATATATTCACCAACTTTCAAGGCTCTAGCTCCAATAGTTTTTGAGATATCTTGCTGACAAGATTTTATTAAAAAAATTTCAAAGGGCAATAACTCTTAAAAGGGGCATAATCCGGATGAGAAAAAAAATATGCGTCAGCTAATTTTCCATGAGGAATCCATATATGAAATTTCAAAACCCTAGCATACACGGTTCTTTAGTTATGCTATGCATCAAAAGCGTAACGGACGGACGAACGGACGAACGGACGAACGGACGAACGAACCAGAAGCAATATGCCCCACCAACTTTTTCAAAGTTGGGGGCATAATAATGATCAACTTTATGTATAGAGGGTAACAAATTTAGTACTGGTAATAAGCCATGTGGCCCTCTTTTTTTCTTTTTTCCTGGGTAGAAACCAGTAATAAGGACAAGAGGCCTTGCACAACTTGTGTGTGTGTGTGTGTGTGTGAATTCAGGTTTAACGTCTCTTTCAACAATTTTTCAGTCATATCACGACGGTGTCTGGTTGCGACAGGGAGCTCAATGCTCACTTTTATAGTGCTGCTTCACTGAAGTATCATGTCCCAGACACATTATCCTGACACTGGGTCGACCAGTCCTAGCTCTACCCCGTAAATCTGAGTGCCAAGCGAGGAGCAGCTAGTACCATTTTTAACGACTTTGGTATGTCGCGGCCCGGGATCGAACCCGTGACCTCCCGTTCCCCGGTGCGGACCCTCTACCAACTGAGCTATCGGGGCCGGTTTGCACAACTTGTAAGTCATCAGTTGGACTCCCCAATAATGAAAGATAGGGCTGGCTAATCGGAGCTGAAAAGATAATCGGTTATCGTTCCTGTCATTGCGATCGATAATCGATTAGTAATTATTGAAGATTTGGTCATAATTTTACCTGTCTGGTATTCTTTCTGAGCATGACTCCGACCCATATGCTATACTTTGCCATATGTATTTGAACAGACAGGCCTGGGCAAACAGTGAAGACCCAGATGAGACGCCGCAGAACGCGGCGTCTCATCTTGGTCTGCACTGTTTGTCACTCACACAGCTATTTTAGGCGCAACTTTAGGTAGTAAATTGTACTTATCAAATAATCCATTGCAAGTAAATCAGTTACGCCCCCGCCCATAGGGACTTGAAGAAATATATGGACTGCATGATGCTTCCACGCAGAGCTGAATCCGGCCCGCACACTAGTACTGGTAAACTGCTTAGAGGATCTAAGCCTGTCCAGGAACCGCGGTGCGAGGCGGACCGTCCAAGCTGATAAACCATATTGGTTTCATTGGGCGACAGGGCTTGAGATGTAATTTCATCTCAATGTCGGGGCACCTCACCTGTTGAAAGTCTTTATGCTGAATCGAATGAACCATCACTGTATGTTAGAAGGGAGAAATTGTCTCTTCAATATGCTACAAAATTGGCTGCCAATCCACGAAATTCAGCATATGACATTGTTTTTAATCCTAATTTCGAACGATTCTACAACAACAAACCATCGGCTATTAAACCGCTTGGCCTAAGAATGAAGCCATTATTTATGGAGGCCAATATTTATATTAATAATATTCAATCTTTTACGTTACCATCAAAAGAGCCATGGACGTTACGTGCTCCAAAGATTATTTTAGATTTAAATAAAAATAAGAAAACAGAAGTAGAATCTCATATTTTTAAAAACGAATTTTTAGAAATCAAATCCAATTTTAAACGTCACATTTCCATTTACACTGACGGTTCGAAACAAGATGAGAAAGTTGCTTGTTCTGTCATTAGTCCGAATTTTACTGACAGCATTAGATTACCCGATAATAGCTCTAGTTTTACCGCTGAAGCGAAAGCAATTGATACAGCACTCTATCATATACGAGATCAATCCGAAAAACAATTTATCATTTATTCTGATTCCCTTTCTGTATTAAAAGCTCTGAAAGACCAGCAGCACAGGAACCCCTTGATTCAACAAATTTTACGAAAATATCATTATCTTTCTGTCTGCAAGGAGGTTATATTTTGCTGGCTTCCAAGTCATGTTAATATTCGTGGAAATGAATTGGCTGACTTGGAAGCCAAGTCGGCATTATCGTTAACTGTTACAAATTTAAAAATTCCTTTCTCTGATTTCAAATCAAACATCAATACATATATAAAGAAAAAATGTCAATCTATTTGGGACAATGAAACTAATAATAAATTAAATAAAATTCAACCTAATTTTTACAGTAAATGTCCATTTTTGAACTATAGCCGAAAAGATCAGACAAAAATTACGAGATGCCGTATTGGACACACACGACTCACACATTCCTACATTTTAAAAAACGAACAAGCACCTTTCTGTATATCTTGTAACGAACCGTTCACTGTTAAACACTTTCTCATCTCATGTATTGAATTTAATCATATACGTTTAAAATATTTTAACATTACTACAATGAAAGATCTTTTTAATAATGTTCCTTTTTACCAATTAATCAATTTTCTTAAAGAAATCGGTCTTTTTAACAAACTGTAATTATTAAAATTTTAATTGTTTAATCTTGCACAATTTTATGTATAATATATATAACTGTTTTAGACGCTATATACCCTATTAGAGTTGAGCGTCTTTAAATAAAATATCCATCCATCCATCCATCCATCTCAATGTCGGGTAAAAGTCCCACAAAATTGGAAGCAACGTCTCCAAAATGACCTTTACAGTGTTGACGGGGACGTTAAACCTCAAATCAAACAAACAAACAAAGCAAGTAAATCAGTAATGATAATCATTTTTATGGAATTTATTGATTGAATAATCTATTATCTGATTAATCGTGCCAGCCTTAATGAAAGATACACAACACCTGGATGATTTTATGAGAATATCCACTAAACAACAACAAAATTTTACTATATAAAGATATTTGCGGAGAGGTATATACATGTACAAAGTGAATTCATTGAGGACCTGGACAGATAAACATGTACCATTCTTTTTTGCCTATTTATACAAGGGAAACAACACACCAGCTTACCTGCAACATACACCCTTTTGAGAAAGGGGTCTACTTTCAAAAGTTAGAATTTGGTTCTAAGGAAAAAATTCTTTAACCCCTATCATTGCAAACAGTGTAGATCCAGATCAGAAGCCATCTGATCAGGATCTACACTGTTTGGCATTCAGTTTATGAATTTGTAGCAATAAATTACATCAAGTAATTTGATTGGTTGATAGACAGAAATGGGTGTGGCTTATTTGTTTGATTTGAGGTTTAACGTCCCCGTCAACACAGTATAGGTCATTTTGGAGACGTTGCTTCCAATTTTGTGGGGCTTTTACCCGACATTGAGATGAAATGACTTCTCAAGCCCTGTCGCCCAATGAAACCAATAGGGTTTATAAGCATGGACATTCCGCCTCGCACCGCGGTTCCTGCACAGGCTTAGATCCTCTGAGCGGTTTACCAGTACAAGTGTGCGGATGGTTTCAGCTCTGCGTTGAAGCCTCATGCAGCCCATTTATTTCTTCAAGCCGTGATGGGCGGGGGCGTAGGGTGTGGCATGGCTTAAATGAAGCCATCTGATCAGGATCTACACTGTTTGGCATTCAGTTTATGAATTTGTAGCAATGAATTACATCAAGTAATTTGATTGGTTGATAGACAGAAATGGGTGTGGCTTAAATGAATATTCAGCAAAATAAGGTTTAATAGCAGATCCCAATGATTGACAGGGATGTGTGATTGTTAAGTTTTACGTCCCACCAACAGCTAAGGTCATACAGAGACGGGACCTCGGTTTAAAGACTCATCCAAAAGTCTGGAGAAGCCCGGGATCGATCCTGCGACCCCTGGTTTACAAGGCAGGTAGCGTAACCACCACACCACATAGGCTTCTATATATTTTTGACCTGCCCAAGCAAAGCGGTGCAAATCTGACCGTCCATGCATACAAACCCTATATAGGTTTCATTGGGTGACAGGGCTTGAGATGTCATTTCATCTCAATGTCAGCTAAAAGTCCCACAAAATTGGAAGCAACATCTCCAAAATGACCTTTACAGTGTTGACGCGGACTTAAACCTCAAATCAAACAAATAAAACAAACATATTTTGATAGTGTCACCAATCCTTACGATCACTCAAACTGGCCTATATAATTTTGAACCACCTTAAACCCCACTTTTAAATAATAAAACTGGGGTTTACAGGGGTATATACATGATTTTCCTTAATTCTGCTCAAAATCATAGGCTGTGGGTACTGGTTAGAACCGCCTCACTGAGGCGGTTATAACTAGTGTCCACAATCTATGTTTTGTGTGCTCTAAAACATAGGCTGTGGGTACTGGTTAGAACCACCTCGCTGAGGCGGTTATAACTAGTATCCACAATCTATATTTTGAGCAAAACTTTGAAAAATTTCAGGATTTTTTTTTGAAAAAAAAAAAAAAATCATTTTCTTGTGGTACATTTTAACCCTTATCTTGCTGTTCGCGACAACCCCTATCTTTGCAAACAGTGTAGATCCAGATCAGATGGCTTCTGAAGAAGCCATCTGATCAGGATCTACACTGTTTGGCATTCATTTTATGAATTTGTAGCAATAAATTACATCAAGTAATTTGATTGGTTGATAGACGGAAATGGGTGTGGCTTAAATTAATATTCAGCAAGATAAGGGTTAACAATATATTTGAATAGGCTTGTTTCATGTGATGTGTTCTAACCACCATTTTCCATACTTGAAAACGTGACTTTTATGCAAAAATTCAACCGAGTCTCTGAAACATTTTAACGCTTCTCTTGCTGAATATTCAGTTTAGCCACACCCATTTCTGTCTATCAACCAATCAAATTACTTGATGTAATTTATTCCTACAAATTCATAAATTGAATGTCAAACAGGGTAGATCCTGATCAGATGGCTTCTTCAGAAGCCATCTGATCTGGATCTACACTGTTTGCGAAGATAGGGGTTGTCGTGAGCAGCAAGATAAGTGTTAAGATAGATATAAGTCACAGACTCTGCTAAAACATCTGAATGATGCAGGACTGTGGATAGTGAGTGATCAGGCAGTGTTTCGTTTAACCTTAAGTTCCTGCACTGTAAGCAAACAATGTAGACCCTGATCAGATGCCGCCTTCTGTGGCATTTGATCTGGGCAGAGGAACAAAAAAGCAGGATATTTGCATAAATACCCAATAAAATTGAAAGAAACCCCAATTAAAAGATAAGTCGATGGGTAACAAAACGCAAATAAAATTCCAAGATACCCAAATCATACTGAAATGCTTATAATTTTTATAGGTTTTAAACTTTCTGCGCACAATAACCTATACAGGGTTCAGGGTTGTCATTTATTATTTAATGCCGTTTGCCTTTGTGGTGCTTGCTCACATACACATACACATACAGATTCGACATCACACACTTCTCCTTCAGCCTTCGAAGAGAGAACACGTCTCACTCCAGAGAAAATCATCAAGAATGGAAGATTATCGTCTACCAGCTCCACTCATCAGCTTATTGAAGTCCAGTAAGCTAACTGGAAATCCAGATTTTGATATGAGCATGCGCTCAGATCACATTGAGGTCAAGCTCGTCTGGAAGTTGCGGCAGCCATCTCAGCCCAGAAAGAGAAACTACAGAAAGCTCCGACCTCCAAGGCAAAGTCACAGCCACCCAAGACCATAGAAGAACCAGCGGAGTCGACTCCAAGGACTCCGACGCCAGCCAAAAGAACGCCGCCGCCACCCCAGCAGCAGCCGACTCGTCGCAGATCACCGGTGATACCAGCAAGCCCGAAACCTGCGACATCACCTCCGCCGTCTCCATCACCTCCCAGCTCACCGCAGCCTATGGAAGCCGAGAGAGTGACCTTCCCAGACGTTCCAGGGAGTTTCACCACCACAACAGGCAGAGAAGTCATCGACAAGTACAAGATGATGGAAGCGCGCTACTCCAGCGACCAGAATGTCTGCATTGTGACACTCCAGCACAAAAGAAAGCCTCACCAAGACGACTGTTACGGGTTACTAGACCTAACAGCCAAGCACTATTCAATCTACAAGGGCTACGACAGTAAACACTTCTCACAAGAGGCCATCGACGAGATCGAGGAGTGTTTCTCCAACTGCCAGCAAGGACGGCATACAGAGCTGATAAAGCAGACCAAAGCCTACGTGAAACAAGTTGACTGCAGGCATTTCGCTCCAGAGTAGGCTAGCCGTGTGAATAACTTTCACCGCCTGGGAATGCAAAAACAACTTGTAAATCGCCCGTGGACCGATCCCAGCGCGGCCCCTGGAGAGAGCATCTGACCTATTTAGCTCTCGAGCAAGATGTCTGAGCCACGATTGATAGCCGCAATTGGCAAAGACTCAACATCAATCTACATGCTCACTTTTAGAATCGGCGTTTCAAAATTCAAAAACAAACAGTGTCTCTTTCTTTTACCTGGATTATGCACCGACTCGGCCGGGCCTGGTGAAGTTGCACGTTGGACTTCACCGCGCATGGAGCCCACCCCAGAGGCACTTAGTCTAATTGAAGTTGGCGACGCAGTCCTTTTACAGGACCTTTTCTGCTTTGACCTGGTTCAGACATGTTGACACGCAAAAAATTAAGCTCAAGCAGACGAATAGGACTTACGATAAAGGACTTACGCTAGACAAGGACGGACGGGGTTGGAGCCGAGCGGTGACCTACTTATTTCTCGGTAACGAGAGATAAGTGGGTCAACGCACGGCTACGGAGTTGTGCCAGCATGGATTCGTTCCCTGGGACCTCCACCAACCGACGACCCTCGACAAGGGGAAACTGGAAACAACAACAACAATGGTGCTTGCTTTTTTCATACTGTTTAAGAACAAAACATTGTAAATATGCAATTTAAGCCTTTGTCAAGTCGAAAGGTAAGCTTAAATAATTAGTTCAAGTCCATAGTATAGCCAATTAGTTCCAATACAGTGGGTATCCAAACATCCATACCCAGTCATCTATTCAAATACCCAAGCCCCCCGCCCATAGGGGCTTGTAGAAATATATGGGTTGCATGATGCTTCCACGCAGAGCTGAATCCGGCCTGCACACTAGTACTGGTAAACCGCTTAGAGGATCTAAGCCTGTCCAGGAACCCCGGTGCTAATAAACCCTATTGGTTTCATTGGGCGACAGGGCTTGAGATGTTATTTCATCTCAATGTCGGGTAAAAGTCCCACAAAATTGGAAGCAATGTCTCCAAAGAGCCCTTTACAGTGTTGACGGGGACGTTAAACCTCAAATCAAACAAACAATATTCAAGTACCCAATTAAAGTTGAACATAGTGGGTATTACCCAATTCCAAACAAAAGCTTATCTGTTCTTCTGTCTAGGTCTAAACTAACTGCCAACGCCAGCAAATAATTATAATCCAGATATAGATAAACGTTTCAGGTAATGCTCTGGAGCCAGTTGCTCAAAGCATCAGTAGCCTAACAAGCTCGTTAGAGGTCAAATTGTTAACTGTTCTAGCAAGTACAATACTGAAAATTTTGGAATTTTTGCTGAAAAAATGTAAGCAGCTTTTGCATCCGCAAAAGCTGCTCACATTTTTTTCAGCAAAGTTTTAACAATATGTTACCTAACGACGTTAGTTTTGAATAAACGGCCTCTGATGTCAAATTGAAAAGAATAGCACAGTTATTTTCTATCAATAACCACTAGCTGGATTTCCTACAAATCAATGATTGTCTTGTGTTAAAGAGCACTGAAAAGCTTCTGTGCTTAGTAATTTTGGATCGTTTGACATTCAATCCACCCAAAACCTGCATCTGAAAATAATGTCTGTTTGTTTGATTTGTGGTTTAATGTCCCAGTCAACACTGTAAAGGTCATTTTGGAGACGTTGCTTCCAATTTTGTGGGACTTTTACCCGACACTGAGATGAAATGACATCTCAAGCCCTGTCGCCCAATGAAACCAATAGGGTTTACTAGCATGGACGGTCCAACTCGCACTGCGGTTCCTGGACAGGCTTAGATCCTCTAAGCGGTTTACCAGTACTAGTGTGCGGGCCAGATTCAGCTCTGCGTGGAAGCATCATGCAGCCAGTATATTTCTCCAAGCCCCTATGGGCGGGGGATTCAAACAGTGTGGACCCTGATCAGACTGCTCCTATAGGAGCAGTCTGATCAATTACAACACTGTTTGCATCAATGAGTTAAAGTAATCAGCAGACAGAAAAACAGATGACAAGTGAGGTGACGGATGTCGTAAAGGGTAACAAGGTCCACACCTTCACTACAGAGACCAGCGGCTACCATATGACATCCTCATAATTGAGGTGAGCCTGAGGTGGAGGATCTTGCAAAGGGTAACAAGGTACACACCTTCACCAGAGAGACCAGCGGCTACCATATGACATCCTCATAATGGAGTTGACGAATGTCGTAAAGGGTAACAAGGTCCACACCTTCACCAGAGAGACCAGCGGCTACCATATGACATCCTCATAATTGAGGTGACGGATGTCGTAAAGGGTAACAAGGTCCACACCTTCACTACAGAGACCAGCGGCTACCATAAACATCCTCATAATTGAGTTGACGGATGTCTTAAAGGGTAACAAGGTCCACATCTTCACTACAGAGACCAGCGGCTACCATATGACATCCTCATAATTGAGTTGACGGATGTTGTAAAGGGTAACAAGGTCCACACCTTCACTACAGACCAGCGGCTACCATATGACATCCTCATAATTGAGTTGATGGATGTTGTAAAGGGTAACAAGGTCCACACCTTCACTACAGAGACCAGCGGCTACCATATGACATCCTCATAATTGAGTTGATGGATGTTGTAAAGGGTAACAAGGTCCACACCTTCACTACAGAGACCAGCGGCTACCATATGACATCCTCATAATTGAGATGAGCCTGAGGTTGAGGATGTTGCAAAGGGTAACAATGTCCACACCTTCACTACAGAGAGACCAGCGGCTACCATATGACATCCTCATCAGCCGCAGACAAGCAGGCAGCTATATGGCCATCAATTTCTAGCTGACTGGTACTGAAAATAAAGGCAAAATATAAGAATTGGTTAGAAATGAATACACGATGACTTCATTATAACATGGTTCGTTATAACACGGTTTCAAGATGGATCCCAAAAATGTGAAGCTTATACAGAAAAATGACCATTTATGGTCATTTTTCTATATAATCTTCACATTTTTGTTTGGATTTAACACGTTTGTTTGACTAACACGGTTTCTGCTTTGGACACCAACAATAGTGTTATAAAGAGGTTGTGCTGTACATGTTAATTGGGTGGCCCCCGCCCATAGGGGCTTGAAGAAATATATGAGCTGCATGATGCTTCCACGCAGAGCTGAATCCGGCCTGCATACTAGTACTGGTAAACCGCTTAGAGGATCTGAGCCTGTCCAGGAACCACAGTGCGAGGCGGACCGTCCATGCTAATAAACCCTATTGGTTTCATTGGGCGACAGGGCTTGAGATGTCATTTCCTCTCAATGTCGGGTAAAACTCCCACAAAATTGGAAGCAACATCTCCAAAATGACCTTTACAGTGTTGGTGGGGACGTTAAACCTCAAATCAAACAAAAACAAAACATGTTAATTGGGCTTTTGACTAGGGCTGGCTAATCGGAGTTGAAAAAATAATCGATTATCAGTCCCGTCATGGCGATCGATAATCGATTAGTAATCGCTAAGGTTTTTTGTCATGATTTTACCTGTCTGACTTTCTGACTTAGCATGACTCTTACCATATGTTGCACTTAACCATATGTATATTTGAACAGACAGGCCTGAGCAAACAGTGTAGACCCAGATGAGACGCCGCATAATGCGGCGTCTCATCAGGGTCTGCACTGTTTGCCACACATCCAGCTATTTTAGGCATGACTTTGGGTAGTTAATTGTACTTATCAAGTAACCGATTAAAAGCAAATCAGAAATGATAATCATTTTTGTGGAATTTATCGATCGATTAATCGATTATACGATTAATCGTGTCAGCCTTAGCTTTGACACAAGAAAAGGTGTTTTTGTCACAAGTTGGGCATCTGTGCTCAGCAAAAACTCAAATCAGCCTTCATACCCACTCAGATATAAGTGTTCATGTATTATTGCATTCATCAAACGAACTGAGAAAAAGGGATAAAATACGAGGCTACACCGAGCATTTTATGCCTTTTCCTTGACAAGTTTAATAAATAAGTGATTTAGAGGATCTTACATGAGTGTACATGTATTATTGAATTTATCAAATGAGTTTATGAAAAGGGATAAAATGTGAGGCTTTGCCAAGCATTTTATGTCTTTTCCTCAATGAGTTCAATAAATTCTACAACACATGAGCACAAATGCAAGATTCTATTTATCACATGACATTTAAAACGCATTTTATTCTGTCATGACTGTTTTGCAAAAATGTCAATAATCTGCCATTAGTAAATGCGACATTGTTAAGGATGCCATACATGTAATGTTTGGGTGAATATCTAATTTGCATATTTAATCCACTAGTGGATTACTGAATTTATTACATGGCATTATTACATTCTCAGACGCGATGTCATATGATAAAATGTAAAACTTGAATAACTCAAATACCTCGTGATCATAAAAATGTGTTTTGTTTGTTTTTTTGTTTGTTTGGTTTGAGGTTTAACGTCCCTGTCAACACTGTAAAGGTCATTTTGGAGACATTTGCTTCCAATTTTGTGGGACTTTTACTGGACGTTGAGATGACATCTCAAGCCCTGCTGCCCAATGAAATCAATAGGGGTTAAAAACATGGACGGGCTGACTCGCACCACTTTGGCTGGGCAAGCTTAGATCCTCTAAGCAGTTTACCAGTACTCGTGTGCAGGTAAGTTTCAGCTCTGCGTGGAAGCATCATGCAACCCCTCTATTTCTTCAAGCCCCAATGGGCGGGGGCAATGAAAATGTGTATGAATTAGGGGTTGATCTTAGTGACCTGTGATGAAAGTGTTATACATGTAATGAGGTTGTGGTGCATATCCATTCCTTTAAAGACTGCATAAAACTAGTCCAAACAAGATGTGTTTGTGAAACACGAACATGTCCCCGGGCATGGTCCTTTATGGTTGATCACAGTTCAAGATTTTTCATTTGAGTGGGATGCCCCTGACACAAGGAACTTACATGCCAAATATGAAGGCTCTATCTGAAACAGTTCAAAAATTATGAGCAATAATATTTTTTTTCTTTAAAGTAGGTCATAGGTCAAGGTCACAGGTCAAAAAAATTTGCATGAATGTAAAGCTCTGGTCACAAGGAACCTACATGCCAAATATGAAGGCTCTAATTTAAACGGTTCAAAAATTATGAACAATTTTATTTTTTCTTTTAAGTAGGTCAAAGATCAAGGTCATGGTCAAAAGATTTGCATGAATGTAAAGCTCTTATCACAGGGAACCTACATGCCAAATATGAAGGCTCTATCCCAAACGGTTCGAAAGTTATTACCAAAATCTTATTTTTCTCTTTTAAGTACCGGTAAAGGTCAAGGTCAAAAGTTTTTGCATGAATGAAAAGCTCTTGTCACAAGGAGCCTACATGCCAAATATGAAGGCTGTATCTGAAATGGTTTAAAAGTTATGACCAATGTTAACTTTTTCTTTTATGTAGGTCAAAGGTCAAGGTCACAGGTCAAATTTTTTGTGTGAATGAAAAGTTCTTGTCACAAAGAACCTACATGCAAAATATGAAGGCTCTATCTCAAACGGTTCAAAATGACCAAAATGTTATTTTTTATTTTCAGTAGGTCAAAGACAAGGTCAAGATCACAGGTCAAAATTTTTGCATGACTACAAAGCTTTTGTCACAAGGAACATACATGCTAGATATGAAGGCTGTATCTCAAGCTAAAAGTTATGACCAATGTTATTTTTTTTTTCTTTTAAGTAGGTCAAGGTCATAGGTCAAATGTTTTTGCTTGAATGTAAAGCTCTTGTCACAAGGAACCTTCATGCCAAATATGAATGCTCTATCTCAAACGTTTTAACAGTTATGGCCAACATTAAAGGTTGTCCACGTACAAACCAACAAACAAACAGACAGGGAAAAACAAGATGTCCCCGCAATCGCTACTGGGGACATAAAAGACTGAATTTAGCCTCTGCTGCCTACCATTGATACAAGTGATGGGTAGGCAAACCCCCACCCCTGCAGCTCATACTTATACAAGAAAAACGCCAAATGGCATTATGGACGGGTTTTTCAGGGTTAAACAAAAGGTAAACTGGGACGTGGAC
Organism: Lucinisca nassula; assembly: GCA_963580285.1. Classification (NCBI taxonomy): domain Eukaryota; kingdom Metazoa; phylum Mollusca; class Bivalvia; order Lucinida; family Lucinidae; genus Lucinisca; species Lucinisca nassula. Next base: position 3,152,376 of record OY757023.1, on the reverse strand, counting down.
GCCTGGCCGGCTGGCCGCCCACACGGACATTGCTATTCTAAAGGACGAAATTTTTCCTTGAAAAACCTGTCCAAAAATGTGGCATGACTGAACCTGTATCAATTGCTCATGCAAAATACATGCATCATGGAAACACACCTTTATAATTTGGACCCCCCCTTAAACCCCACTTTTATACACTAAAACTGGGGTTTACATGGGTATACATTATTTGCCTTATTTCTGCATAAAAGCATAGATTGTCAGTACTCATTAGAACCGCCTCACCGAGGGGGTTCAAACCAGTTCCCACAATCTATATTTTGAAAAGAAATATGAAAAATACCAGAATTGTTCTTCTGAAATTTTTTTTTGTTGGTGATAAAATTTGGCCCATAAAATTTTCAATATTCATCACGAAAACATGCCAATATAATTTTGACCCCCTTGAACCCCACTTTTATGTAGAAAAACTGGGGTTTACAGGGGTAAACCTTATCTTTCTTATTTCTGCTCTAAAATATAGATTGTGGGTACTTGTTAGAACCGCGTCGATGAGGCGGTTCTAACGAGTGCCCACAAATTATATTTGGAGCAGAAATAAGAAAAATATCACAATTTTTCATCATAAAATTTTCATTTTTTCGGCGATAAAGGTGGCAATGTATTTGTATAGGCATGTTTTCGTAATGGATAACTGAATGCATAGATCATTCAGAACAAGAATTCCACTGAAGGGTATGTCCAGCTTGTGGGTACGCAAAGTCACAAAACCATGAAATGTAGTTCGAGGTCACACATGGATGCTTATATAAAAGTTGCCATTCTTAGATGCAAACTTGTAACAAGTGTCGGATTCGGTAGCTCAGTCGGCTGCGCTTCTGACTGATGATCAGGAGGATGCAGGTTCGATACCTGCCAGGGTCGGCAACATTCTTTCGTGGAGAAAGATCATGAAATCTTTTCTACAGTCATTCTCTCCCTTCCGCTGATTCAAACAGGGCAGTTGTCAGTTTCTGGCAAAAGAATGTGCACTGTACTGGTGAACCGCTTATGTATAAGCCTGCCCAGGAAAAGTGTGGCTCAAAAATGACCTATATAGCATTAACTCCAATACAAACAAACAAACAAACAAAACTTGTACCAAGTTTCATTAATGATGCTCTTATGCTTCTCTGACCTCTACTCTAACCTGCTGTTAATTGTCATTTGAGCCCTGACAAGCGAATTTGTGTCTTCGAGCATTCCGTCATGACAAATTTTAACTGCGCATGCCCAGCCATTCAGAGGGGCAAGGGATATGGCTTTCTGTCTGAAGGTTCCTCTTGATTCACTGCTTGTATGAGTCAGCAGCGAAGGTTCTGGCGAGACTGCGCGGATGCGCAGGCTTGCCCTAACCTTTGCTGCTCGCATAGGCGATAAGTACCAAAATCACTTGATGGGGCCCATTTGACCCAGCACACGTCAAAACCTACAATAAGATGTGCGTCCAGCGAAGAATCAGATCAGCCTGTGCATCCATATAATCTACCCAGAGACTTCTCTTGCTGCATGAAGGAGCAATGGGCCCTTAGCTATCCTTAGACTGCACAGCGAAGACTCTGATCAGACTGCGTGGATGCATCTGAGTCTTCCCTGGGCACAGGTCTTATTGTAGGTTTTGTCGTGCACTGGCTCATTTGTCAGACTAACCCCTTTCCTACTGAATATGATAACCTCTACCGTTTCAGTGCAGATCCAGATCATATGAGTTCTAAAGAAGCCATCTGATCAGGATCTACACTGTACTTCAGTTTACAAACTGAATGAATTCAATATATCAGGTAACATGTGTATATCATCGGTTGATAGTAAGAAATGGACAATGTCAAAATTAACTTATTCAGCAGGTGAAGAGTTAAGGTACCTGTAAGCAAACTGCATCTGGCACAACGGACAGCTCTGAACTGGCATTCTGGAAGTTTCGCTGCAGGTCTGATCAATGGAGCTTGTGCTTGGAGCTACACTCAGTACTGGGACCATTTTCCTCCTGGATTCAATAGCAGCTGCTGATTGGCTCTTGTATACACTGTCTTGCTTCTGATTGGATAAATAAGCTGTAGACTGTGACTGGTTTAGTATTGTATTTTTTGCTTCAAATCTGGTCTCTCTCTTCTGACTGGTTAATTTAGAAAATTCATGAGAGACAGACTGGTTCTTTGGTGTACAATTTGTCTTTGAAATAAATGTGATTTTTTCACTGGGTTTAGTGAAATGTTTATTTTCCCCATTTAGGTCATCTAAGTCAAAATCGCTATCACTATCAAATGCTAGATTAAAAGTAGAGACATCATGATTTTCTGTTTCTTTGTCTACATCAGGAGGAATTTCCAGCACTGGATTTTGAACTTCATTATTACTACCTGCATCAGAGTTTGCACCTGAGGAAGTGCTTTCATGCTCACTTCTTTGCTTAATGTTACATGTCTGGCCATTCATACTTATCTTATCTTTACCACTCACATTCCTATTCCTTGACTGCAGAGAATAATAATTTGAGTTTCTGTCCCTGATCAAATGACTGTTACTAAACATTGTGCTACTTCCACTTGGCGAGCAACCTTGATGCGAGATTACGTCAGATTCCAATTTTCTAATATCAGATTCTAATTTTCTACCATTAGTTTCATTTTCAGGTTGCACAGCGGTCAGCGGTTTATTGGCCCTCTCGAGACTACTTTCTGATATCTGTTGTGATGCACTATTGTTATCAACTGCCATAACCACTTCTTGTTTTACTGATCCCTGAGCAATGACACTACCACACTTTTCACTGGCTGATTTTTTGTTTCTACATTCATCATCACCATTTTCAGTTTTCCGTCTCCTTTTTCTACACCAATCACACATGCTTGGAAAGGGTGATAACTCTGATTTTCTAGACTGTGCTGGGTATTCGTAATTCAGTCCCTGTTGTACTGTATCCATGTAGTGTAATGAGTCATATCTGTCTTTTGCTACCTCTGTTGATCTCGTGGGACTTTCCTGAAATCAATTACGATTAGACACCCATGCAAAATACAGTCGAACTTCAATGGCTCGAACACCTTTGGGACCTCGAAAATCTGTTCGAGACAGGGGTAGTTCGAGCCACTGAGGTTACAGTTAGGAGGCATAACGAGATATTTTAAACATCTTTTTGGCGTTCTTTTAAAAAGTGTATGCTGTGTGTACTCATTAGAATCGCCTCATCGAGGCGATTCTAATGAGTGCACACAGCATACATTTGCAAGATAAAAGTCGAAAATCTCCTTAATTATCCCACACTTTTTCTTATGCAGAGGAATTCCCTAGGGACTCAAAAACAGGTTCGACTCATCCATGGTAAACGAGCCATCGGTGTGCATTTTTCGCATCTTTAAAATTTCTATATACATGTACTTTTCTGATGAAAATCTGTGATATTTTTCTTATTCATGCTGCAATCATAGGTTGTGGGTGCTCGTTAGATCCGCCTCATCGAAGCAGTTCTAAAGAGTACCCACAACCTATGTCTCGGAGCAGAAATATGAAAAATAATGTAAACCACTGTAAACCCTAATTTTCTCTATATAAAGTGGGATTAAGAGGGTGTTCATTTCACAAACCTTTTGTAGGGGAGGTTTGGTTTTATGGCCCTTTCAAGTTTATTTCAATCAAATCGAGCCAATCGTTAATCAGGTGGGCAAAAACCAAAGTACCCAGAGAAAAAACACATGAACTTCTGTTGCAGAACTTGGCATCTCAAATGTGACCCGAGCCAGGCTCAAACCACAATGGTGAGAGACCTAATGATTAAGAGTCATCACTCTTATCCACCTGGCCATGGATGCCCCTTCACGAACTTCCAAGTTGTCAATGTGATGGTAAAGGAAACGGTTTATTAATTTGTAAACAGCCTGTTTGGCACCTTGTCTACCAACATGTATGTTTTCGTATTAACATACGAAATGTCTTAAATAGCCCCCCTGATGGAAGTGTTTTTATATGACTTTTTTTTCAAAAAAATAGGTTGAATTATACCCAGTGGGTATTGTGATTTGAACTTTTAACAAGAGCTGTTGCATGACAGCATAGCTCGCCTGTTTCGCACCTTCAAGATATTTATAGTAAAATTACTGAACCATGAAATATAGGTCACACTTAACTAGATATACATAATATTATGTATGTATTTTGAGGTCAATAATCAGGTCACATGGAAGATATATTCCAGTCTTTTATGGGTGGAGTAAGTTAATTGTATCAATTCCTGATCTTTGTTTTACTTCTACATTACATTTCAGAATCAAATTGTGTCTGATAATTTGATTCTGAAATGTAATAAGGCAAAATCATTGAACCATGAAAATAGGTCACAACTAGAACTTGTTTTTCTACAAAAACACAGATGTCTCCCCCGTTTTTGACCTCTAAGTATAACCTTGACATTGGAGGTATTGAGCCGGGTCTTGTGTGCAACACATCATCTAATGAAGATAAACATTTCTGCAAAGTAACTTTAAAAATGTTCAAAAAATTTCAAAGGGCAATAACTCTTGAAAGGGGCATAATCCGGATGAGAAAAAAAATATGCGTCAGCTTATTTTCCATTAAGAATGCATATATGAAATTTCAAAACCATAGCATACACAGTTCTAAAGTTATGCTATGCATCCCTTTAAGCATTCATTACAATGGGCACAAATTACCAAAATGACAAAGGGCCATAACTCATAAAGTATTTTTCAGAATTTTGTCAAAAGTTAATCAGTTCATATACTCATCACCATCAATATACTCAACAACTTTCAAGGCTCTAGCTCCAATAGTGTTTGAGAAATTTTACTGACAAGATTTTATTGAAAAAATTTCAAAGGGCAATAACTCTTGAAAGGGGCATAATCCGGACGAGAAAAAAATACGAGTCAGCTAATTTTCCATGAGGAATCCATATATGAAATTTCAAAACCCTAGCATACACGGTTCTAAAGTTATGCTATGCATCACTTTTAGCATACATTACAATGGGCACAAATTACCAAAATGACAAAGGGCCATAACTCACAAAGTATTTTTCAGAATTTTGTCAAAAGTTAAATAGTTCATCTACTCATCACCACCAATATATTCACCAATTTTCAAGGCTCTAGCTCCAATAGTTTTTGAGATATCTTGCTGACAAGATTTTATTAAAAAAATTTCAAAGGGCAATAACTCTTGAAAGGGGCATAATCCGGACGAGAAAAAAAATACACGTCAGCTAATTTTCCATTAGAAATCCATATACGAAATTTCAAAACCCTAGCATACACGGTTCTAAAGTTATGCTATGCATCACTTTTAGCATACATTACAATGGGCACAAATTACTAAAATGACAAAGGGCCGTAACTCACAAAGTATTTTTCGGAATTTTGTCAAAAGTTAATCAGTTCATCTACTCATCACCACCAATATATTCACCAATTTTCAAGGCTCTAGCTCCAATAGTTTTTGAGATATCTTGCTGACAAGATTTTATTAAAAAAAAATTCAAAGGGCAATAACTCTTGAAGGGGGCATAATCCGGACGAGAAAAAAAATATGTGTCAGCTAATTTTCCATGAGGAATCCATATATGAAATTTCAAAACCCTAGCATACACGGTTCTTTAGTTATGCTATGCATCAAAAGCGTAACGGACAGACGAACGGACAAACGAACCAGAACCAATATGCCCCTCCAACTTTTTCAAAGTTGGAGGATAAAAAGGCCCCTTTTTGTTCTTTGACCTCTTAGTACGACCTTGACATTTGAGGTACCAACTTTGGTCATGCACGCAACACATCGTCTTATGGTGGTTAACATTTCTGCCAAGTAATTTCAAAATCCATCTAAAAATAAGAAAGTTATTGACAGAACACAAAAAAAGGCCCCTTTTTGACCTTTAACCTCTATGTATGACCTTGACCTTTCAGGTACCAAACTGGGTCATGCGTGCAACACATCATCTCATGGTGTTTAACATTTCTGCCAAGCAATTTCAAAATCCATCTAAAAATAAGAAAGTTATTGACCAAACACGAAAAAAAGGCCCCTTTTTTGACTTTTGACCTCTATGTATGACCTTGACACTTGAGGTATCAAACTGAATCATGCATGCAACACATCGTCTCATGATAGTTAACATTTTTGCCAAGTAACTTCAAATTCTATCTAAAAATAAGCAAGTTATTGACAAAACCGGAAAAAAGGCCCCTTTTTTACCTTTGACCTCTAAGTATGACCTTGACCTTTGAGGTACCAACCTGGGTCATGCACGTAACACATCGTCTTATATTGGTTAACGTTTCTGCCAAGTGATTTCACAATCCATCTCAAAATAAGAAAGTTATTGACAAAACACGAAAAAAAGGCCCCTTTTTTACCTTTGACCTCTAAGTATGACCTTGACCTTCGAGGTACTGACCTGCCTGATGCACACCACACATCGTCTCATGGTGGTTAATATTTCTGCCAAGTAATTTTAAAATCCATCTCAAAATAAGAAAGTTATTGACAAAACACGAAAAAAGGCCCCTTTTTTGACCTTTGACCTCTAAGTATGACCTTGACCTTCGAGGTACTGACCTGCCTGATGCACACCAGACATCGTCTCATGGTGGTTAATATTTCTGCCAAGTAATTTTAAAATTCATCTCAAAATAAGAAAGTTATTGACCAAATACGAAAAAAAGGCCCCTTTTTGACCTTTGACCTCTAAGTATGACCTTGACCTTTGAGGTACCGACCTGATTCATGCGCACCACACATCGTCTTATGGTTGTTAATATTTCGGCCAGGTAATTTTAAAATCCATCTGAAAATAAGAAAGTTATTGACCGGACACGATTTGCCTATACTTATATACATACCAACAAACTTCCAAGGGAGATAATTCAAAAAGTATAAATGCGAGAGTTATAGTTCTTGCGCACTGCACGTCGTCTAATGCTGATTTATATCTATACTAAGTTTCGTGACGATAGCTCCAACGGTTTTCAAGTTATAGAGCGGACACGAATGTGTGACAGACAGACGGACAGACAGACAGACGGACAGACAGACGCCCGGGGGAAAAACAATATGTCTCTCCGAAAAAAAAATTTTCGGGGGAGACACAATGACCTAGATATATTTCTTTGTCAATCATCGGGTCACATGGAACTAATAATCCCGGTGAGACATTTCTCCATCCAATAGTACTCAAGATAATAGGCAAAATCAATGACCCATGAAGTATAGGTCACACTGACCTAGATATAATTCAAGCTCAATCATGGGGTCACATGGAATAAATAATCCAGGTGTGACATTTCTTCATCAAATAGTATTCAAGATAATAGGCAAAATCACTGAACCATGAATTTGAAATATAGCTCACACTGACCTGGATATATTTTGCGGTCAATTATCGGGTCACATGGAACTAATAATCCAGGTATGACATTTCTCCATCAAATAGTATTCAAGATAATAGGCAAAATCTCTGAACCATGAAATATAGGTCACACTGACCTAGATATATTTTGAGGTCAATAATGGGGTCACATGGAACTAATAATCCAGGTTATGACATTTCTCCATCAAATAGTATTCGAGATAATAGGCAAAATCGATGAACCATGAAATATAGGTCACACTGACCTAGATATGAGGTCAATCATGCAGTCAAATGGAACAACATGTAATATCCCAGGTAGGACATTTCTCCAACATACAGTCTTCAAGATATACGGCAAAATCACTGGACCGTGAAATGTAGGTCACCATGACATTCACCCTTTTACACTTGAACCAATGTCACTTGATTGGCTGATGTATAACCAATTGTGTCTATAACTAGTTAGCATAGTGGGAAGGTATACAACAAATTACAAAGTTGTCCTAGATTTTGACCCCTAGCCCCACCCCATCCCCATTCCCAGGCATGAACCCAGGGGTGTGTTGTATTGGAATCTCAGAAGACACCCCCAGGTATTCAAGTTGTAAATATGAATGCTTTGTGATGAGTGACTGTTGAGATATAAGCATTTCAAAAACTTTAGCAAAGAATTACATAGGTTTTCTAGATTTGGCCCCCTAGCCACACCCCGGGGTCTGTTCTCTTCGAACATCAGAAGACCTTCCCAGGTACTTAAGTTCCAAATATGAGTGTCTGTGATGAGTGACTGTTGAGATATAAGCATTTGAAAAACTTTTAACGCAGTGCACACACAAACCCGCACGCAGATTACTGAGGTGACAACAATAGCTCTCCATGTACTTCTTAAAGGCGTGCTAAGAACAGTATTTCCTTTAAAATGAATGTGACCTAATTCATGGCCCCTTTGCCCCACAGGCCCACACTAAAGCATGTTATGACCCTGGTGACCACTATCAGTCATAAAATTAATATTCTTTATGACAGGAAAAGTTTCTGGTCAGTTGTTGCTGAGATATGAACTTTTAAACCAGAGGACCAATGGTCCTGACCCACTTCTGTCTATGCATGACCCTTACCATATCTAGATACTTTATTGTATGTATTTGGACATATAGATCTGAACATAGAGGATCTTACATGAGTGTTCATGTATTATTGAATTTATTAAACGAGTTGATGAAAAGGGATAAAATGCGAGGCTTTGCCGAGCATTTTATCCCTTTTCCTCAACGAGTTTAATAAATTGAATAATGCATGAGCACAAATGCAAGATTCTATTTTTCATATGACATTTAAAAGGCATTTTATGTTTGTTTACAAAAATGGCAATATTCCGCCGTTAGTAAAAGCGACGTCGTTAAGGACGCCGTACATGTAACGTTACGGGACTTATCTAGCTAATTTGCATATTTAATACACTAGTGGATTATCAAAAATAATACATAGAGGATATTTGATTTTTTCAGTGTAAGATCGAATTTTATTTCATCGAATGAACACCAAAACTGTTATTTTCACGAGTGGCGTAGCCACGAGTGAAAATAGCAGTTTTGGTGTTCATGAGTGAAATAAAATTTGATCTTGCACTGAAAAAATAAAATTTTCTGTTTCTTACATGCTTCAAAAGGCAATATTTAGCGTCTTTAATGGTGTCGCTCACATTCGGAGAAAATTATCTTTGTTCCTGTTTGTTTCGCGTCAATTTAGTGGTGTCCATCGTGTTTAGTGGGTATACTTTTGGGTGTAAACTGAAAGTTTGCACCTGAGAAATGGCCTGGGATGGTATTATTATGAATGATTAATGAAATAATTGAGAGAGTAGTTTTCCAAAGAAGTTGCTGGAAAGTCTAACGTCGCGCGACAAAAGACGTGACGTCAGCGTCATAAATGACGTCAGTAACGTCCCCGTCACACATGAACGGGCTATGCGTCAATTAGAACACGTTTCAGTATTGTTCAGTTATCTGACAAAGATAAAATTGTAATTAGAGTTAGATTTGAAGAAAAAAGTAGTCCCAAACAGTGAAAAATAAAAAATCGTATTTTCACTGTTTGAAACAGTGAAAATATCGATTTATATTTCACTGATAAATCTCTATCATTCATTGAAAAGCATGTAAGAAATGGCGTTATTACACTCTCAGACGCGACGTCATATGATAAAAACAACGTAGACCCAGATGAGATGCCGCAAAATGCAATGTTTGCCATTCATCCAGCTATTTTAGACACAATATGTAGTAGATAATAGATTACTAGATCATTATCAAACCAGCAATGATAATCTTTTTTGTGGAATTGATCTCTCAACTAATCAAGTATCCGATTAATAGTGCCAGCCTTCCTCATTTATAAATACTCCAAACAGAGGTTGTAGGTGCTCACGAGGCCACCACCCATTGGCCCTATCCCCACCACCCATTGGTAGGGCTGGCTAATCGGAGCTGAAGATAGAATCGATTATCAGTCCTGTTATTGCGATCGATAATCGATTAGTAATCGCTAAGGTGTTTGTCATTATTTTACTTGCCTGGCTTTCTGTCTGAGCATGACTTACCATATGTTGCACTTTACAATATGTATATTTGAACAGACAGGCCTCAGCAAACAGTGAAGACCCAGATGAGAAGCCGCATAATGCGGCGTCTCATCAGGGTCTGCACTGTTTGCCACTCATCCAGCTATTTTTATGCATAATTTTGGGTAGTAAATTGTACCTATCAAGTAATCGATTAAAAGCAAATCAGAAATGATAATCATTTTTGTGGAGATTATCGATCGATTAATCGGTTATACGATTAATCGTGTCAGCCTTACCCTTTGGGATTTGAAGAAACAGAATGAGCACACATAAGAACAGGTAAACCGCTTAGAAGGGCTGAAGAAGCTTGTGCAGGCGGTATTCTTGAGATGTGATCTTGAGTAAAAGCCCCACAAAATTGGAAGCAATGTCTACAAATTAAAATTCACTTGTGTATGTAATGTGACTTCTGATTGGATAACGCCAAAAATTTTGCAACAGTTTATTCTGCGATGTACTGTCTGTAAGTTGACATCATCATGTAACGTCGCTTTTCATTGGCTGTCATTTGATTTTACGCAGCTCAAAGCGCTTGCCGTTTTGTGCGAAATAGTACAGATTTTAAGAAAACAACCAAAAAAGTGCATTAGAATGGGGATAACTGTATTGCAAAATTTTTATTTGGGGAGGTAAATCTTCGTTTTTACATGTTTTATGGCTCCACTAACGGGTCGACGTAAAACAAAATTTCTGATCGTAAAACTGCCAATTTACCTCCCCAAATGACAATTTTGAATACTGTTATCCCCTATATGACAGGTGTTGATGGGGATTTAACCTTTAACCTGCTGAATATTCAATTAAGCCACACTCATTTCTGACTTTGAACCAATCAGATTACTTGATGCAGCTTATTTCTACATATTCATAAACTGAATGTCAAACTGTGTAGATCCTGATCAGATGGCTTCTTCAGAAGCCATCTGATCTGGATCTACACTGTTTGCAAAGATAGGGCTTGTAGCCTACAGCAGGGTAAAGCTTACACAATCCATTCAAACAAACAAAATCTGCAACCTATATCTTGGGACAGATATAAGAAAAAATATTGTATATCCCTGTAAACCAAAGTTTGTCTCTACATAAAGTGGGGTTTAGGTGAACGTTAACCCAGTTGGCAAACAGCGCAGGCCCAGATCAGACGTCGCAGAATGCGCGCATGCCCAGATCAGACGTCGCAGAATGCGGCGTCTGATCAGGGCCTACACTTTTTGCAAAATTTTCAGCCAATTTCCAAATTTTTTTTACACGAAAACACAACTTGATACCCCTAAATTTTGAAATGGACTCCTGCTCTATACAAGGTGGAAGATTCCAATTGGTACAATAAGGGTTAATTTCACAGACTTGTTAGCATGATGATACTATAAGAATCTTATATGGGTGTGAGGGGTGGATGGAAAAATCCGTCCCGAGGGTCACTGTCCGGCATCACGAGGCTTGCCGAGTGATGCCGGACAGTGATCCCGAGGGACGGATTTTTCTATCCACCCCTCACACCCATATAGGATTCTTTTTCTTGCATACCTTCCATTTCTATTGCGAATTTTTAATTTTGCGATGACACAACAGGAATGTTTAGTGACGTCACGCATGACGACGCGGCGCATGAGGTCGTAATCAACCAGTGCATTTATCAAACACGCGATTATATTCGATTTGGGGTCGGAACACCAGGGTCAGAACATAAATTTCTCTCCCAGCGTAAAATTGCGGATTTCCTTGTCTGGTGTGCAAGAATGTTTCTTCCAGTATGAGACACAGACCTGTGTTTTGTTTGTTTTAATTGGTGTTTAACCTTTATCCTGCTGTAGGCGACAAGCCCTATCTTTGCAAACAGTGTAGATCCAGATCAGATGGCTTCTGAAGAAGTCATATCATGCTGTTCACGACAACCCCTATCTTTGCAAACAGTGTAGATCCAGATCAGATGGCTTCTGAAGAAGTCATATCATGCTGTTCACGACAACCCCTATCTTTGCAAACAGTGTAGATCCAGATCAGATGGCTTCTGAAGAAGTCATATCATGCTGTTCACGACAACCCCTATCTTTGCAAACAGTGTAGATCCAGATCAGATGGCTTCTGAAGAAGTCATATCATGCTGTTCACGACAACCCCTATCTTTGCAAACAGTGTAGATCCAGATCAGATGGCTTCTGAAGAAGTCATATCATGCTGTTCACGACAACCCCTATCTTTGCAAACAGTGTAGATCCAGATCAGATGGCTTCTGAAGAAGTCATATCATGCTGTTCACGACAACCCCTATCTTTGCAAACAGTGTAGATCCAGATCAGATGGCTTCTGAAGAAGTCATATCATGCTGTTCACGACAACCCCTATCTTTGCAAACAGTGTAGATCCAGATCAGATGGCTTCTGAAGAAGTCATATCATGCTGTTCACGACAACCCCTATCTTTGCAAACAGTGTAGATCCAGATCAGATGGCTTCTGAAGAAGTCATATCATGCTGTTCACGACAACCCCTATCTTTGCAAACAGTGTAGATCCAGATCAGATGGCTTCTGAAGAAGTCATATCATGCTGTTCACGACAACCCCTATCTTTGCAAACAGTGTAGATCCAGATCAGATGGCTTCTGAAGAAGTCATATCATGCTGTTCACGACAACCCCTATCTTTGCAAACAGTGTAGATCCAGATCAGATGGCTTCTGAAGAAGCCATCTGATCAGGATCTACTCTGTTTGACATTCAGTTTATGAGTATGTATAAAAAAATTGTATGAAGTAATCTGATTGGTTCAAAGTCAGAAATGGGTGTGGCTTAATTGAATATTCAGCAGGTTAAAGGTTAATGTCCCCGTCAACACTATTTAGGTCATTTTGGAGACGTTTCTTCCAATTTTGTGGGACTTTTGTTTGTTTGTTTGTTTGTTTTGAGGTTTAACGTCCCCGTCAACACTGTAAAGGTCATTTTGGAGACGTTGCCCAACAATGGTCAGTTTTATATACAGTAAAACCTGTCTTAGCAGCCACCTCTATTAAGCAAGCAACCTGTCTTAAGGAAGCAGGCATTCAGTTCCCCAAAAAGGCAGATGTGTTTAATTTCACCTGTCTTAAGCAAGCACCTGTCTTAAGCAAGCACATTTTGGTTATCCCTTAGGTGCTTGCTTAATACAGGTTGGACTGTAATTACAATGTATATATCTTGGGATCCATCTTTAACTCTTGTCCAGCTGTTTAAATTATTTTAGCCCCACCCATTGCTGACTACTGTCACTGACCAATCAAACTACTGGATATAATGTATTCACAAACTAATCTGGATCAACACTGTTTGTAAAGGGCAGGGGCTGTCGTGTTCAGCAGGTTATGGGTTAAACCATTATATCGAAACTGCTTTACACTGATGTGTTATAAAGAGGTTGAGGCGTGATACCTGGTCAGCCCCCGTCCATAGGGGCTTGAAGAAATATACGGGCTGCATGATGCTTCCACGCAGAGCTGAATCCGGCCCCCACACTAGTACTGGTAAACCGCTAAGAGGATCTAAGCCTTTCCAGGAACCGGGGTGCGAGGCGGACCGTCCATGCTAATAAACTCTATTTGTTTCATTGGGCGACAGGGCTTGAGATGTCATTTCATCTCAATGTCGGGTAAAAGTCCCACAAAATTGGAAGCAATGTCTCCAAAATGACCTTTACAGTGTTGATGGGGACGTTAAACCACAAATCAAACAAACAAAAACTGAAGTGTTATAAAGAGGTTGAGGCGTGATACCTGGTCAGGATGTGGCGGAAAGTTGACAAACTTCTTTTTAACTTCTGAATTGGTGGAGATCTTGGTTATGAGTTCTCTCAACTGTCTCAGCTCTGAACTGTTCACATCCAGAAAATTTCTGAAATAAACATTACAGCACTGATAGGACCGGCGGATTGACTTTTAAGGGGAAAAGGAACTCCTGACAGAATTTTCCGCCGTTTTCAAAGGGAGACAACTTTCGGGACTTCCTTTTCGCATTTTTATAAGCCCTGTCTCACCGAAACATAGCAAAAATGCTCCTGACAACCGGTTGTCAGGAGACGCAGCCTATATTGTAGTTATAATTTGGGCGTTCTTGTAATGGCAACTATATTAATGAGTTGCCTGAAATTTCCTCGTTGATTTCAAGACAGTTCGCCGACATTTGTTCTGACGATAATCTGTCTGGAAGTCTAAGCCAGAGGAGAGGTAATGTGGAATTTCTTTGTCAGTCAGCATTCGTCAAGATGCGATATGTAGGCGGTCTTTAATGCTCGGTCAGCTTAAAAGCGTAAAACATGTATTGCTGTCAGTCTGCCGTAAACGCATGTTTTGCCATTTAGTGGGACTGGTTCTTTGTCTCTACCAAAAGAAGATGAATAGGACGCCTTTATCGGCTTTTGATATTACATATACATGTGCGAACAGCGATGGCTCAGACTTACTAAAGCGCAGCCACATCTGATCCTCCGCCGACAACGAATCAGAACACTCTGTTTGTAAGCTGACACACAAGCTGAGCTATAATTGACATGGAAAATTAAAATGGGAGTCTCTCAAGAAAAGGAGAAAAGAGAGTAGGCTAATCCTTTTATACAAATGTCTAAAGGATGCTGCCAGCATCCCAACAGATGACCTTGTTCCCCCAGCTAGAAACTGTAGAAATCACCATTCGTTGGCGTTTCAGACCCTTACTGCAAGGTGTATGAATGTCATTTGACGTGTCAAAAGTAACAATGCTGATTCTGTTTCTGAGAGAGACGTGTCAGTCAAGTCAGCTTATCATCTGATAAGCATGTAAAAGCTCATCAACTTTGACGCATGCGCATGTACATGGCACTGATTGATTGATAGTCAAATAATTATAACTAGAGCTGTCAGTGAAACTGACTAGGGCCCCGGCAGTGCTATCAGAGGAGTAGGAAAATGTTGATGTCAAAAAAGACGTTTTTTTTTCCCTTTCACCTCTAAGTATGACCTTGACCTTTGAGGTACGGACCTGGGTCTTGCGCGTGACACACTGTCACATTATGGTTAATATTTCTGCTAAGTAATATTTAAATCCATCCAGGTATAAGAAAGTTATAGATTGGACACAATAAAAAAGACGCTTTTTTGACCTTTTATCTATAAGTATGACCTTGACCTTTGAGGTACGGCTGTGGGTCTTGCGTGTGACACTTCGTCACATTATGGTTAACATTTCTGCCAAGTAATATTTAAATCCATCCAGGAATAATAACAAAGTTATTAATTGGACACAGGAAAGACCCTTTTTTGACCTTTAACCTCTAAGTATGACCTTGACATTTGAGGTACGGACCTGAGTCTTGCGCGCAACACTCCATCACATTATGGTTAACATTTCTGCCAAGTAATATTTAAATCCATCCAGGAATAAGAAAGTTATGGAGGATAAAAAAATTTGTGGACGGACAGACGGACAGACAGACAGACAGACGGACGGACAGAATGATGCCAAGTAATATTTAAATCCATCCAGGAATAATAAAAAGTTATGGAGGATAAAAAAATTTGTGGACGGACAGACGGACGGACAGACAGACAGACAGAAGGACGGACAGAGTGATTACTATTATGGAGGATAAAAAAATTTGTGGACGGACAGACGGACGGACAGACAGACAGACAGACGGACGGACAGAGTGATTACTATAGGGCACCTACACTTTCAGTGCGGGGCCCTAATTATTGTTCGCATAACAGCATTAGATATCTATTTCATATTCTTATACTTCAATAATATTTATCTAAAACAAAAACTTTGAATTCATCTTCATTTTCAAGTGTTTAATATATGGAACTAGAATCGCGCGGTCGATGGCAAGCCATCGCATATCCCCACACTTCCCCGCGGGCCCCACCCCCTGGGCCATCCCCTAGGGGTGTTTGACCCGAGGGGTAAAATTTTGATTGTGATGTATTCTACTCATCATGTCATTCGATTTAATATGCTACACGACCATGTTCTGAAAACTTTGATTTTTTATCCCCAAGGTGCCACACCCCTGGCCCCATTCCCAGGGGTATGATCAAAATTCCGAAAGTGTTATGCACTCGCCAGACCAAAGTTTTATCAGTTCCCAAAGTTTCAAGTTTCTATCTATGACGGTCTAGGAGGAGTTATCCGGTAACAGTAATGTATGGGGGTAAAGGGGTCAAAATCAGTTTTTGACCTTTCAGTCTGGTGCCCTCAAAATTGACCCCAGGGGTCAAATTTTGGTTGTAATGTTTTCTACTCATCATGCTGTTCGCTTTGATATATTACACGACCATGTTCTGGAAATTTTTATTGTTGACCCCCTCGGGTCCCACCCCCTGGGCCCACCCGTAGGGGTGTGATCAAAATTCCGAAAGTGTCATGCACTCCCCAGACCAAAGATCTATCAGTTTCCAAAGTTTCAAGTTTCTATCTATCACCGTCTAGGAGGAGTTATCCGGTAAAGGGGTCAAAATCAGTTTTTGACCTCTGGTGACCTCAAAATTGACCCCAGGGGTCAAATTTTGGTTGTAATGTTTTCTACTCATCATGCCATTCGCTTTGATATATTACACGGCCATGTTATGGAAATTTTTATTTTTGACGCCCACGGGCCCCACCCCCTGGGCCCACCCGTAGGGGTGTGATCAAAATTCCGAAAGTGTCTTGCACTCCCCAGACCAAAGATCTATCAGTTCCCAAAGTTGTGAAGTTTGAAGTCTGATTCTGAAGTTTCAAGTTTCTATCTATAACCGTCTAGGAGGAGTTATCCGGTAAGACGGATGGACAGACGATGAAGACCATTACAATATCCCAACTTTTTCTTCGAAAAGCATGGGGATAAAAATGACAAATAGAAATATACTATTGCGTTTCCTAGAAGACATTTTTGTTTTGTTTAAATGTGTGCATGTATGCTAGTTCGCTTAATTTCAGGTGCATTCATTAAACTTATTGATAATGGTATCAAGTATAGGCTTTTATTTTATACTTGTAAAAGTCTGTCTGGGAACTGTCTTCAAAAATGTTGATGAACCCAAAATTTAATATTTCTAAACGTCTGTGGATGAATTGTCTTCAAAATATAGATGAACACATAATAACTATCAATTATGATAATCATCATGATCAGTCACAGGTCATTTGACTTTGAACAATAGTGTCGGGGCGGTTCGTAGAAATACCGGAACACATCAAAACACCGGAACACACTGATAATTACCAGAACACACTCAAAAAAATTGTTTTTTTGGGGGGTGGGTGCTTATTAAACAGTTTTTTTTTGGGGGGGGGGGGATATGTGCTAAATATATATTTTGTGAGTCATATTATGACCAAATGTTACATGTGAAGATACTATTTTTTACCCTGGCACAGATAAGAAACAAATGATTAATGCTGCAGTTTGATCCGGTATTTTTTGGCACAATTTGTTAGACCTGTATTAGAAAGTTATAATTCATAAACTTCAAAATGCTATTTTAATTTAAAAAAAGCATTACGATGAGGATTAATTTATAAAAAAAAAACTGGGTATTGTCTAATTTGAGGTTTAACATCCTCATCAACACTTTATAGGTTATTATAGTTGTTGTTGTTGGTGGTTTTACCGCCCTTTCAAGATTATTTCACTCATATCGAGCCGATCGTTAATCAGGAGGGCGAAAACCGGAGTACCCGGAGAAAAACCACCTGACCTTCCGTTGCAGAACTTGGCGTCTCATATGTGACCCGAGCAAGGCTTGAACCCACAGCGGTGAGAGACCTAATGTTTAAGAGTCAGCGCTCTTATCCACTAGGCCACGGAGGCCCGCCAGGTTATTATAGAGACGTACGTTGTTTCCCATACCTGACATTCAATTATAATGACATATCAAGCCCTGCCGCATAGCGGAACCAAATAGTTTATAAATATACATGGATGGTCAGACTCTCATTGCTACACAGTTTGATCTGGACCTTTGCTGGCAACATAGGTTTGATGACAGGTTTTCTCATGGCATGGCATATATCGGGTCACTTCTCCGAATTCTTTAGTTAAGTTGATTTTTGAGAATACGTTTTTTCTTTTATATTCTTTATACGTTGTTTAGACAGAGAGAGAGATAGAGATGTTTTATATTGAATTGACGAATGATGAAATAATACTGTGCAAATAGGAGCTTTTTTCGTGACGTACTTCCGGTTCTAAAAATAGAATGGGAAAAACCCTGGCCGTCAACTGTCGTATTGCTTCAAGGCAGTGGGACAGATAAAATGTTAATTACAGCGTAAAACAGTGAAATTATTTCAAACTTTTGACGAATTCTAATGTAAGATAATGAGAGAAAAACTGATATGTTGCCAGGTGTGAAATTTCGCATAACGAAAACATGCCTATACAAATACATTATCAATTTTTCGGCCAAAAATGGAAATTGTAAGATGAAAAATTGCGATAATTTTCTTATTTTTGCTCAAAACATAGATTGCGAGCTACCTACCCACAATCTACCTTTTTGAGCAGAAATAAAAAAAATAATGTTTACCCCTGTAAACCCCAGTTTTACTAGATATAAAAGTGGGGTTTTAGAGGGTCAAATTCGCATAGGCGTGTTTTCATGATGGCAAATCCCAAGTGTTATTTTCTGTTATTTTCTTAGTTAACTGCTCTTAAAGACATATTTATTGTTCGCACGACCCGACAGGGTCCCCTTTCTCTCTCTCTCTCTGTGACGGTGTCATGGCCTACATGTTGCTCTCTCTCTTAGCGTACCAGCAATTAGCGAGCGTAGGTTAATATAAATTACAGTTTGTCGTTAAATAACTCATGTCTGACATGTGGCGTGTCAACAACGTCGTGTCTACAGCAAACCAACATCAAAGCGATGCACTCAATTTGACTTTGCAACGTCGATGAAACGTCAGAACGTTGCGTTAGCGATAATACGGCGCTTAATAAAATGTCATTTGCCCAATGCTCGGACCCATTAAGACTCAGTGGGACTGGAACATTAAATTCAAAACAAACATAGAACACACGTTCAGTGCATGAGAATGAAACACTCATTCGCAAGTGCAAGATTTTACAGTAAAATATGGCAGATTTCTTCAACCTTCCCAGCCCTTACATTTACCCATTTGGTACCGGAAACCCCAAAAGTGGTAAGTGACAAGCAGTGCAGGCCCAGATCAGATGCTGCAGAACGCGGCGTCTGATCAGGGCCTGCACTATTTGCAAAAAGTTTAGCCATTTTCGAAATAAATTTTGAAGAAAAAAAAAAACCTGGAATCTTCAATTTATCAAAATTGCACATATACATGTAGACAGATCGCTGGACATTTTTACCTGCGCTTCTAGACAGATCGTTGAATTGTTTCTCAATAGAGAGAGAGAGAGAGAGAGAGAGAGAGAGAGAGAGAGAAAGAAAGAGAGATCAAAGTTCTGTCCGTATGTGATAGCTACATGTATACTTGAATACATGTAGCGAATAAAACGAAAAGTTACGTAAAAACTTATTTTGTAAGTAAGCTTTCGTGGATAACGGCATCTCAAGCCATTGACATGGGTCATTCACGAAGAGATTTTCGACAATTAAAAACGGATCCAGGATAAATGAATTTCATTAATAAAAGCAAAATATCATTCTGACAGAGAGCCAGATAAGCTTCGTATTTTCGTAAATTACGGATTAAAAAATGCAAAATACGAAGTGGTTGAAACTTTAAATCGTACCATTTACGGTAG
The DNA here is from genome assembly GCA_963580285.1 of Lucinisca nassula. NCBI lineage: Eukaryota > Metazoa > Mollusca > Bivalvia > Lucinida > Lucinidae > Lucinisca > Lucinisca nassula. The sequence continues at coordinate 3,132,658 of OY757023.1, read as the reverse complement.
ACCTTTCTTAGGTTACGAAGGAGACAATGATATGGCGCGTATTTACGCAGTAATCCTTGCATAACGTTTCGTAACATGACCATCTACAATTGTCAGCTCAAAGACAATGAAAGGGTATGTAATTAATACCCTTCCTCTACCCGACGGCTATCCGCTGTGATTAGAAATTGGAAGAAGAATCCGAACCTGCAGCTGTAGTTAGTCACTTCACTGGTCTCACAAATGTTTTGCTTTTTTTTCCGTGCACATAATTTCCCGCATGTACGTTTGTTGCATTAATACTTTAGCGGAAAATATGACTGTGGGATAGGTGAAAACAGACAAGCCTGTGCAGTCTGATCTGTCTGTACACTACTTTTATGCCTCTGGTGTTTTAAAACAGCAGCAAGCGGGTTGTCTAGACTCACTAGTTTATCTGGTCTTTTGTAAAAAAGTAACAAATTTTTGGCTGTTCGTAGGTCTGTACTCATTAACCTTGTTTGTTTCGACCGTAGAATGCGCCTGAATGCATACTGTTACGTTGTAAGTGAATAGGTACTTGGATCAGACTGTTCAACATCTCTCACATGAAATGACTTCCTGAAAAAGAGTTCTCGGAAACGCCGAATCCGGCGTATTTTTACGCCTGTTTTTGCTTTTGTACGCGTAAAATTCTTAATTACGCCAATTTTTTTTCGCCTGACACGTCTCTTATACCGTGTAGAAATTACCTCAATCACATCAAAAGATGACAGCGGTTGTCCAATTGATCTCCAAATTTAGCTACCGCTTTCGGATCAAAAGTTTACCGTTAATCGTCGCCGCCAGGCTTGTTCAAGCATTACCTGGCGAGGACAGTCGTCAGTATTACTCTCTAGGCCAATCAGAGCGTCACGGCTAGAAGATTGGCAGATCAGTCTTGGGGTTTGCGAGATGCAGCAATCTCGTGGCTGATTAACATTAATTGACTAATTTGTTTCCGGATACTTGTATACACAGTTGGATTATCGGTAATTTGATTGTTGAAAAAAATGTCGGAGGCATAATCAAAAGCATGCGATAATCTAGTGTATAAATCGTCTTTATTACGATTAAAGAAAATTATGACTCGAGTTTGTCGCATTATCAAGTTACCTTGATTAGGCCTATTTGAATGAAAGAAATTAATTATCAAGTGTTGAACTGCCTGCTAATAGTGGCCGTCCGGAACAGACACCTGTGGCATCTGATCTGGGCCTGCACTGTTGTTGTTTTTTTGTCCCCACGTCGGGCTATTGTAATGGTCTTCGTCGTACGTCCGTCCGTCTTACCGGATAACTCCTAGACGGTGATAGATAGAAACTTGAAACTTTGGGAACTGATAGATCTTTGGTCTGGGGAGTGCATGACACTTTCGGAATTTTGATCACACCCTAGGGGTGGGCCCAAGGGGGTAGGGCCCGCGGGGGTCAAAAATCAAAATTTCCAGGACATGGTCGTGTAACATATCAAAGAATCCAAAAGTTTCATACGTCATTTTATGTACTAGGATGTAGTACATGGCCTGAACAGACTTGTCCTGTTGGTGCAGCCTGATCAGAGCCTGTACGACTGTTAACTGCTCACACTCAATTTAAACCCATATCATGATGAATAAATTAATTTACCCAGTCCACTCATGGCTTTCAAAGCCTAATGTAATTTATCCATTCAAATTCACAATCTGAGTGACAGTGTTAATCCTGATTAGATGGAAGTCATCTGATCCGGATCTCCACTGCAAGAAAAGGGTTTGTCATGATAAGCAGAATAAGGGTTCAAGCCCCAAAATCTTTTGGAGTCACACTCTACAGCCGTACGCATTTAGCCATGATTGACACACGTTTTTAGGGTCAAACTCCAACTTTTTGGCTTCCAATTTCGATTGGAAGCCATTTAGATTGGATTGGTGATACCCCTGTTTAATTTAGACTGACGTAACTGGGAAAACCCTGTTGTGTGCTATTACATTTTAGTTCAAACGGAACCGTTTTTTCACTGTTTATCGCTGCACAGACCGATATCTTTGTTTGCCGTGTTCTATACCACATTTAACCAAAATACAGTTAGTAGGATCAACTTGTAATACTTTAGTTTCCATGCATATATCGATCTGTGAATCGCAGGTGGCCAGGCCAGCACGAAGTGCATGCTTATTTACAACTATTCATCTCAATTTGAAAATAGAATTATCGTCCTATGTCTAGTCGGCGTCTTTGAACATGAACGCAGAAAAACTGGCAGTGCATCATAAAAGTCTCTTAGCGTCCTGCGACACAGACGGTATTTTTATTCGCGTCTACGCTACTGATATCGAGTGCCCCACTCCCACTTTCCCGCTAGCGCAAACACTGATCATAATATGTTCAGAAAGTGTAGTCTGATCTGGCTGTGTGCTGTTTGCAAAGACATCTGTCCAGAAACATAAGGGTGATACTGTTTACTGGCTAGATATGTCTTCCAAATCAGTATCAGTGAACTATTAACTAGCTTAAATTGTAATGAATCGGTAGTTAACCAGGTTCATAAAACTACGAAACGACCTCCCGATTTGATCAGTATATTTACTGACCCATTTTTTCAGTTTACTGAAAAGGTTTTAATTTTGATAAGTAAATACGAAGTGGGGATAAAAAATTATCTGGAGCTATGCATTCTTTCTTTCTTGAGGAATTATTTCAATGTAAACGGGTATATTTCCTTTCAAAATGTCTGAATATTGTTAGCATTTAAAGTTCCGCCAATACATTTGAATAGCGATGGCCGTTTCAAATGACGGCCAGTGCTTTGCGCATGCGCAAGAATGACGTCATAAACGGAATTCCTAAAACCTCCTATATACAAACATTTCTGCTATATTTCATCACCATTTTCCCAGCTAAGGGTTTTGACATTTCATGTTTATCGTCTCAAACGGAGATGTCAAAACTTTTTTTTGATGGGAGAATATGCAGACTGACTTCATTTTGTTATCAGATGAGTCATATCAGAGTTGTAACCTTAAAGAAAATATCTCTGCAATATTCAGACCTACAGCATCGGAACACATTTTTATATAAAAAATGGAATGATATTAATTTATTGTATGATTGTAAGATCAGAATTGTTAGTAACAACATTCTACACACTAAAAACTGTAATTAAGTCATAAATACGGCTGTAAATGATATAAAATTCTTTAACCTGTGCCTCGCACCGCTTTGCCTGGGCAGGATGGAGCGGGATGGCTCAGTGGTTAGTGCACTTGCCTCCGACGCTAGTGGCCACAGGTTCGATCCCCGGCAGAGGCGATAAAATTTCGATGTCCGAATGCTCCACTGGTGGTAATCCTCATAGTTGAGGGCATACCAGTATACCCGCAAAAGCAAAAGAATGCGCTCCATTGGCCACCGAGGATCGAACCAATGTAGCGTGTACCACGTCGTCCACGAAGTTAAGCTACGCGGTCACCCATCCAGGTACTAACCGCAATACCCGTTGCTTAACTTCGTGAATAAGCCAACCACTCTACCCACGTCGCTAAAAGAGCCGGCTCCTACAGCAAGGCTGTAGAAGTGGTATTTATCCATAACCGTTACATTTCTCCCCCTCATCTCTTGACTTCGTCCCGAAGTCACTTATGCCTCACAAGGCTAAACCCGAGGGCGGAGTCTATGCAACAAACCAGCGGCACTGTTTTCATCCTACCGCTGCCACCAATGTAGCGTGTACCGGGTCGTCCACGAAGTTAAGCTACGCGGTCACCCATCCAGGTACTAACCGCAATACCCGTTGCTTAACTTCGTGAATAAGCCAACCACTCTACCCACGTCGCTAAAAGAGCCGGCTCCTACAGCAAGGCTGTAGAAGTGGTATTTATCCATAACCGTTACACCAAGACCTAGCATCAGAGGCAAGTCCACTAAGCCAAAAAAGTTGGTTTTGTGCTTTTATGGAAAGTAAGCCAGTTGAATGTTACCTGTTAACAGTCAATTTTTGGCCCAACTGTTTTGCATCGTTTCCTTGTGGATTAAGATTAGTAAAACCACTATTTCTCTGTTTTTCCTGGCCCTGGGTCCCCTCGCTGTCTGATTCTATCTATCTATCTATCTTCTTATACTGAGTCGGTCATATTTGGCCATTACCTCAGTTGGGTGCGTAGCTAAATTTAGAATTTAGCTGAAAAAAAAAAAAAAAAAAAAAAAAAAGAGAAGTCACTGGATGAGTCCTTAAAACTATTTACAATCTGAATAACAGAGGTATACTAAAACGCATACCTCTGAGTCTCAATCTTACACTGTATGGGCTTTGAACTCCTCTGCAGTCTTAGCATTCACCACAGAAGAGGGAAGACTATTCCACTGGGGAATAGTCCTAGGGAAGAAGGAATTTTTCAGGGCATCACTGTAGGACTGGTACCTGTGATACTGTGAGTTGTTTACTTTTGATGCCCTTGTTCGAGTTGAAACTGTCACAGGGGTCAAGTATTTATCTTTATTAACGGCCACTGTACCTGAATGTATCTTATAGAAGAAGGTTAAAGAGGACTGCTCACGACGGGCCTCTAGGGACGGCCATTCTAGCTCGTTAAGCATGTCACCGACGCTGCTTCTATTGCGCCATCGTCGGCAGGTCCATCGAGCAGCTGTCCTCTGCACCTTCTCCACCTGCTGAATCTGAGTTTTAACATAGGGATGCCAAATGGGTGATGCATATTCTAGCTGAGGGCGAACCAATGTTTTATATGCAACATCCTTTGTCTGCCTAGGTGCAAAAGCCAAGTTTCGTCTAAGAAATCCTAAAGTCCTAGTTGCTTTTGATGTAATTTCAGAAACGTGTTGACCCCAATCAAGATCATCAGTGATGGTGATACCAAGATATTTGGCGGATTGAACCTGCTCCAAGATTTGCTGGTGTAGTTTATAGTCAAACTTAATTTGTTTGTCAGGAGGGTGTCGCGACACCCTCATTGAATGACATTTGGCCACATTGAACTTCATCTGCCAATCGGCCTCCCACTGTGCTAGTTGGTTCAGGTCATCTTGTAGAATAAGACAGTCAGAAGAAGAATATATATTCCTATAAAGGACACAATCATCAGCAAACAAACGGACAGATGACCTGATGTTATCAGGGAGATCATTAATGAATACCAAGAAAAGGACCGGTCCAAGGACCGAACCTTGGGGGACACCAGATAAAACAGGGACTGGATCAGACGCTTGGCCATCAAGTACAACTTGTTGTGAGCGCCCTGAGAGCCATGAGCTAATCCACCTGTGTGTGGATCCTCTTATCCCATAGTAATCCAATTTATACAATAGCCTCCTGTGAGGTACCTTGTCAAAGGCCTTAGCGAAGTCCATGATAATCAAGTCAGTCTGTTTGTGGCCACGGTTTGTGGCCCCATCCAGATTGCTCACAATGTCATGGTAAAACTGAACTAATTGAGTTTCGCAAGACCTTTGACTTCGGAAACCATGTTGACAGTCAGCAAGAATGCTCTCTAAGGCTAGGTGCTTGTTGATGTTACTAACTATTATATGCTCCAGGGTTTTGCAACAGATGCATGTTAGCGACACTGGTCTATAATTTGCTGCATCGTATTTTTCTCCTTTTTTATAGACCGGGGTAACATTAGCTTGTCGCCAGTCATCTGGTACAGTGCCCTGGGCGAGTGATTCATTGAAGATAAAGGCCAGCACAGGTGAAATTTCAGCACCACATTCTTTAAGCACCCTGGCATTCAGGTCATCCGGCCCAGATGCCTTATGTATTTTGAGCTTACCTAACAGTTTGGCGACCCCGTTTGGGTCAACTGTTATGTCCCCCATTGAGGGGAACTGACTATTACCTTTAGTTGGTAGCTCACCATCAGTTTCACGCGATTCAGAGGTCAAGATCACACACTCTGTCGTATTTTCGTCCAAAACAACAGACGTGCAATCCATCTGATTGTTTACAGATTCCTTGTTTGATCGACAGCATTTTAATTTTCGCTTCAACTTCAATTTTGTACATTTTTCCATTTTTCGAAAATCGGTGAATGACCACCTTCTTTTAGAAGAGTTTCTCAGGAATCCGGGACGTTTCGCCCCAAAACCGTTTCCTCCCCTAGTCGTTTCGCCCCCAAGACGTTTCCTCCCTGGTCGTTTCCTCCCTAGTCGTTTCGCCCCCCTAGTCGATTCGTCCCCCTAGTCGTTTCGTCCCCCTAGTCGTTTCGCCCACTTTACACTCTAAGTCTAATTTTCAATGTTGAACTTTTATTAGAGGTGAGAAGAGGCAAAGATTTAAGTAGCATCATCGCCCTGTCACGTCAGCCTAAGTATCTGTATCTGTTCGTTAAGGGACTTCATTCATACTCGAACAGTATGTCACTGATGGTGCGTGAAAAAGAGAAAGTGGGAAATATTGGAAAGAAAGAGAAATAGTGGAGAGACAAGATAGATAAGAAAGGAAAGATTCCTGCATGCTTTTTCAAATCATCATTGGAAACCAGATCTCTCAGGCTACAGAAGCGTCGCCCAACCGGCACAGGTTCAAAAATCCCTCAGACTTTACTTACAGACCGGCCCCTCACCTAGCTGTTAAAACGAGAGAGCAGACGGTCCCTGCTTGAAGGATACCAAGTCAGGGGCCTCAGAAACAGATGCTGGTAAAGAATTCCAATCGGGTATAGTCCTAGGGAAGAAGCTGTACTTGAATGTATCAGGGTCTGCACTATTTGCTTACAGTTCAGGAATTACTGGGTCGGACGCCGCAAATCTGATCAGAGTATACACAAATTGCTGATGGAACATTGATGAAAGGAATCGACTTGATCATTGCTCCCACTTCTATTTATTACGTTGCATCGGTGTTTACGCGTAGTTGCGTAGACGACATTTGCGGCGATACTCAACCATGTATTACCTAGTGGGCACACACTGTGTATGCAACGTCGTATCAACGCCGATGCAACTTTATGGCGTTGCATCGGTGTTGACGTGATGTTGCGTAGACGGCATTTGCGGCAATATTCAACAATGATTTACTGGCCGACTCTGTTAACGAACCAACCGACCAATTTAAAACAAAACTGGTAAAGGTGCTTAAGTGATAATTAAAGACGTTTAACTTTGCAAAGAGCGCATGTTTTCACACCTTACCATTAAGGGCATTAATTGCGTGATTAATGTGTCAAATCAAATAAACAATGTGATTAAGGGTATTGATCAAAACAGGTAATACTTAACATAATACCTAATTAACATTTTCATTCAAAGAACAGGTTCTTCTCTCTCTCTCATGAATCTTTTGTATATAAAATATAGTAAAATAGTTTGGGGGCGAAACGACTAGGGTTTGGGGGCGAAACGACTAGGGTTAGGGGGCGAAACGACTAGGGGCCAAAAAAGGGGGCGAAACGATTAGGGGGGAAACGACCAGGGGGGAAACGTCTTGGGGGCGAAACGTCTTGTTACCTTTCTCAGGAGGGGAAAGTATAAAACCCGGGAGTAACAGCCGGGAGTAAAATCCGGGAGTAAATTTGGGCAATCGAATAAAGATATTAAACATTAGCATATCTAAATGAAATTTGGATCAAAAGTAGAATATAGACTCCTCTTTAAAATGCATATAAGTTTTATATTAATAATTCAGTACTTTTCAAGATATGAACCGAAATATATGACCATGTCGCAAAAAATTCGCCCGGGAGTAGCTTTTTGCGGTGTTGACGATGTCAAGCTTTTTGCAAAATATGTTCAGTCTGGGACTGCTACAAGAATAAGTTTGTGTATTATCAATTAAAAACATATCAAAGATTAGAAAAATACGAAAATAAAGTTATTTCATCGCTCTGTGAAATAAGTAATTGACCCGGGAGTAGGCCGGGAGTAATTTCTGGGTTGAAATCGGCGTTTATTGGCGTTATTGCCTATGTCAAATACATTTTATTTATTAAACGTAGTCTTACTAACCTGACAGCTAATAGCAAAGGCACTGATCAGACTGTGGATGTAATTGTGTCATCGCTTCTACATTATACAGCCATAAAACAAATAGCGCCAAATATAAATGTCCCGGTCACATAAAATCATAGGCGCAGGAGCAGGGCGTGAGTTGGGTTGGGGGTTTGGATGTGTGTCGAGTCCTGATATGACAAGTAAATAAATTCATGTACTCCATGCTGAATCTTAGCTTTTCTTCTGACAAACGTTTAAGAAATACAATGTATGTGATAGAAGCAATAAGGCCGAGAGTAAGGCATATAAACGCCGATTTAAACCCAGAAATTACTCCCGGCCCACTCCCGGGTCATTTATTTACCAGGCGGAGCGATGAAATAACTTTAATTTTGCATTTTTCTAATCTCTGACATGTTTTTAATTAATAACACATAAAGGAATTCTTGTAGAACCCCCAGACTGAACATATTTTGCAAAATGCTTGACATCGTCAATACCGCAAAAGTTACTCCCGGGCGAAAATTTTGCGACGTGGTCGTATATTTCGGTTCATATCTTGAAAAGTACATGGTAATAATGTTAACACTGATGTGCATTTTAAAGAAACGTCTATAGTCTACTTTTGATTCAAATTTCATCCAGATATGTGAATGTTTAGTACTTTTATTCGATTGTCAAAATTTACTCCCGGATTTTACTCCCGGCTCCCGGCCGTTACTCCCGGGTTTTATACTTTCCCTCTCAGGAGTCTGCCTATTCGCGGAGAGGGTATAGCTAAACAGCGAAAGGAAGCTTTTCTTGACTTGATAGATTTTGTAAGGTAACCGGGCGCTAAAAGCACATAGGGGCTACCCCTATTCCTACGAAAGGAAGATCTATATTTATGAGGTCTATGGGGTCCCTGAACAATTCGGCCCAGAACAAAATCGGCCCATGACAAATCGGCCCATAGTAATTTCGATTCTCAATTTTAAGGATAGTATAATTATCATCTTTGCATATAATTGGTTTGCTTGCACGGTCATTTCATTAAGGAATTTCATTAAGGAATTTCCTGGCTCGAATAAACTTTGTTATTTATACATATTTACAGTAATGATAGGAAATGCTTGGGATGTTGAAACTAATCCTGGTCCAGATTCCCGAAGTAACAGTACACATTTCCCATGTGGGATCTGTACTGAAAGTGTTGGTTGGGATGACCGAGGAATTTGTTGTGATACTTGTAATGTCTGGTATCATATAGGCTGTCAAGGCATGTCTTCAACTATGTATAGCATTTATATTAGTCCATTGAGTACAAGCATGGCATGGGATTGCTTGAAATGTGGAATGCCTAACTTTTCCACATCGCTATTTGGTGATTCAGCAACTTTAGATACTCATAATAGATTTGATCCATTATCATCCCTGTCCGAGCCTGATAGTCCGATACCAGACAATATTGGCCCACCTACTGCAGCTTCTTCGCCCATTGTGCAGCAACCAAGAGGAGCTAAACCGAGTACCAAAAAAGCGGTCCTCAACCACCCCCTCAGAATCTTGATTATGAATTGTCAGTCAATTAAGAATAAAAGGGCTGAAATTCACACAATTATCGACTCGGCTAAACCAGACATCATTTTGGGGAATGAGTCTTGGTTAACCCCAGATATCAAAGGAGAAGTAAAACAAAGATCAGGAATTGATACAATTAACTTACTCCATCCATAAAAGACACAAAAGGGAAAGAAATACAAACATTAAGCGACCAGACCATAATGGAAACCTAAACAAAGGAAGGCCATAAGGACAGTTACTTTCCCACAAAATGGCCATATGGCCATCCAAAACCAAAAGACACAAGTGATACACACAGTAAGTAACAAACAACAACATAAATAAATCGCCACAGAAGAGCCGCCTTGGAACGGTCAGTGGAAGATTTCCACTGGGGGGCTTAAATCGATTTTACGTGGCCACAATCCTCGCCCTTACTTCCGTCGCGATTTAGACAAATAATTTGTTCAGTCCGCATGAAAACTCGGAAATTTTCCCAGATTCATTTGAGGCCATCCGGAAAGACAGAGTTGGAGATGCCCATGGTGGTGTCTTCGTGGCATTTAAAAGAGACCTGCTCTGCACAGAAACTCCGGAGTTGGACACCGACTGTGAAATAGTTTGGTGTAAGTTGAACATTATTGGGTGTAGGACTCTATCTATCTATCTATCTACATTCTTATACTGAGTCGGTCATATTTGGCCATTACCTCAGTTGGGTGCGTAGCTAAATTTAGAATTTAGCTGAAAAAAAAAAAAAAAAAAAAAGAGAAGTCACTGGATGAGTCCTTAAAACTATTTACAATCTGAATAACAGAGGTATACTAAAACGCATACCTCTGAGTCTCAATCTTACACTGTATGGGCTTTGAACTCCTCTGCAGTCTTAGCATTCACCACAGAAGAGGGAAGACTATTCCACTGGGGAATAGTCCTAGGGAAGAAGGAATTTTTCAGGGCATCACTGTAGGACTGGTCCCTGTGATACTGTGAGTTGTTTACTTTTGATGCCCTTGTTCGAGTTGAAACTGTCACAGGGGTCAAGTATTTATCTTTATTAACGGCCACTGTACCTGAATGTATCTTATAGAAGAAGGTTAAAGAGGACTGCTCACGACGGGCCTCTAGGGACGGCCATTCTAGCTCGTTAAGCATGTCACCGACGCTGCTTCTATTGCGCCATCGTTGGCAGGTCCATCGAGCAGCTGTCCTCTGCACCTTCTCCACCTGCTGAATCTGAGTTTTAACATAGGGATGCCAAATGGGTGATGCATATTCTAGCTGAGGGCGAACCAATGTTTTATATGCAACATCCTTTGTCTGCCTAGGTGCAAAAGCCAAGTTTCGTCTAAGAAATCCTAAAGTCCTAGTTGCTTTTGATGTAATTTCTGAAACGTGTTGACCCCAATCAAGATCATCAGTGATGGTGATACCAAGATATTTGGCGGATTGAACCTGCTCCAAGATTTGCTGGTGTAGTTTATAGTCAAACTTAATTTGTTTGTCAGGAGGGTGTCGCGACACCCTCATTGAATGACATTTGGCCACATTGAACTTCATCTGCCAATCGGCCTCCCACTGTGCTAGTTGATTCAGGTCATCTTGTAGAATAAGACAGTCAGAAGAGGAATATATATTCCTATAAAGGACACAATCATCAGCAAACAAACGGACAGATGACCTGATGTTATCAGGGAGATCATTAATGAATACCAAGAAAAGGACCGGTCCGAGGACCGAACCTTGGGGGACACCAGATAAAACAGGGACTGGATCAGACGCTTGGCCATCAAGTACAACTTGTTGTGAGCGCCCTGAGAGCCATGAGCTAATCCACCTGTGTGTGGATCCTCTTATCCCATAGTAATCCAATTTATACAATAGCCTCCTGTGAGGTACCTTGTCAAAGGCCTTAGCGAAGTCCATGATAATCAAGTCAGTCTGTTTGTGGCCACGGTTTGTGGCCCCATCAAGATTGCTCACAATGTCATGGTAAAACTGAACTAATTGAGTTTCGCAAGACCTTTGACTTCGGAAACCATGTTGACAGTCAGCAAGAATGCTCTCTAAGGCTAGGTGCTTGTTGATGTTACTAACTATTATATGCTCTAGGGTTTTGCAACAGATGCATGTTAGCGACACTGGTCTATAATTTGCTGCATCGTATTTTTCTCCTTTTTTATAAACCGGGGTAACATTAGCTTGTCGCCAGTCATCTGGTACAGTGCCCTGGGCGAGTGATTCATTGAAGATAAAGGCCAGCACAGGTGAAATTTCAGCACCACATTCCTCAAGCACCCTGGCATTCAGGTCATCTGTACCTTGGATCTTTTTATCGTCCACCAGATCAGATTGACCCAGATTATCTTGAGGCTTTCAATACATCCTTGGCTAGGATAATGTCAAATGGAAATGCCCACATATTGGTAGGAGGGGACTTCAATTGTGGTGATATTGAATGGAGCAACCATCAGGTACCCCATGGGGTGTCGAAAAGGCAAACACAACAACAGCTTTTGGATACAGTAAAAGAACATTGCCTCTCTCAAGTCGTAAATATACCCACCCGGCAAGAAAAAACCCTAGATTTGCTATTTACAAATTCTCCATCCCCAGTTAGTCGTGTCAAAGGGATGCCCCCTATCGGCAAGGCCGATCATGATATAGTTTACATTGAGTATGACATAAAAGCAAAGCGAATCCGACAGGTCCCGCGTAAAATATATTTATATAAGCGTGCGGATATGGATGGTCTGCGAGACCATATGGCGCGATTTAAGGATTCCTTCCTTTCCTCTGACCTCTCTCGCATGTCAGTAAATGACTTGTGGGTCAGTTTTAAGACCGAACTTACGACGGCCATGGAAAGGTACATACCAATAAAAATGACCAAAACAAAGCATAGTGTACCATGGATCGATAACACGATCAAACACCTAATCAGAAGACGTGACAGAATGTACTTTCGTGCTCGTAAGTCTAGCAATCCCGACGTGAAGAACCATTACAAAAGGTTCAGAGCACATGTACAAAAGGTAATTAGAGATGCATATTGGAAGCATGTTTCCAGCATCTTTACCTTTGATGATGAAAATATTGATCCCGAGGGCCCCCAGAAGAATGGAAAAGTTAAGAAATTTTGGTCAATTGTAAAGTCCCTGAAAAAAGAATCATTTGGGATCACTTCACTTAGGGAAAATGGAATTTTGAAAACTGAATCGCGCGAAAAGGCAAATATATGTAATAAGCAGTTTCAATCGGCGTTTACACGTGAAGCTGACGGTGAGCTACCATCAAAAGGTACAAGTCCGTTCCCCTCTATGGGGGACATAACAGTTGACCCCAAAGGGGTCGCAAAACTGTTGGACAAGCTCAACACACATAAGGCATCTGGGCCTGACGGTCTGCATGCCAGGGTGCTTAAGGAATGTAGTGCTGAAATATCTCCCCTGCTGGCCTTTATTTTCAATTAATCACTGTTACAGATGACTGGCGACAAGCAAACGTAACCCCGGTCTTTAAGAAAGGAGAAAAATATGATGCTGCGAATTACAGACCGGTGTCGCTCACATGCATCTGTTGCAAAACCCTGGAGCATATATTAGTTAGCAACATTAACAAGCACCTAGCCTCTGAAAGCATTCTTGCTGACTGCCAGCATGGTTTCCGAAGTCGAAGGTCTTGTGAAACTCAATTAGTTCAGTTCTACCATGACATAGTGAGCAATCTGGATGGGGCCATTAATCGTGGCCACAAACAGACTGACCTGATTATCATGGATTTTGCCAAGGCCTTCGACAAGGTACCTCGCATGAGGCTATTGTACAAACTAGATCATTATGGGATTAGAGGATCCACACTTAAGTGGGTTAGCTCATGGCTCTCTGGACGCACTCAACAAGTTGTACTTGACGGCCAAGCGTCGGATCCAGTCCCTGTTTTGTCCGGTGTCCCACAAGGTTCGGTACTTGGACCGGTCCTTTTCTGGATATTTATTAACGATCTTCCTGATAATATCAGGTCATCTGTTCGCTTGTTTGCTGATGATTGTGTTTTGTATAGGAACATATATACTACTTCTGACTGTCTTATCTTACAAGATGACCTGGATAGCCTAGCACGTTGGGAGGCCGATTGGCAAATGAAGTTCAAGGTGACCAAATGTCATTCAATGAGGGTGTCACGGCACCCTCCAGACAAGCAGATTAAATTTAACTACTCATTACATCAGCATACTTTGGAACATGTCCAATCCGCAAAATATCTTGGTATCACCATTACTGATAATCTTGATTGGGGTCAACATATTTCTGAGATTACCTCTAAAGCAACTAGGACATTAGGGTTTCTTAGACGTAATTTGGCTTTTGCACCTAGGCAGACAAAGGATGTTGCATACAAAACCTTGGTTAGACCTCAATTAGAGTATGCATCACCTGTTTGGCATCCCCATGTTAAAACTCAGGTTCAACAGGTTGAGAAGGTTCAGAGGACGGCTGCCCGATGGACCTGCAGGCGATGGCGGAACAGAAGCAGTGTTGGTGAAATGCTCGATGAGCTGGAGTGGCCATCCTTGGAGGCCCGTCGCGAGCAGTCCTCTTTAACCTTCCTTTATAAGATACACTCTGACACAGTGTCTCTTAATAAAGATAAATACTTGACCCCTGTGACTACTTCAACTCAAACAAGGGCATCAAAACTAAACAACAGTCAATATCGTAGGTACCAGGCCTATAGTGATGCCCTGAAGAATTCTTTCTTCCCTAGAACTATTCCTCAGTGGAATAGTCTTCCCTCCTCTGTGGTAAATGCCAAAACTGCAGAGGAGTTCAAAGCCCGCATGGTGTAGATTGGGATCCAGAGGTGTGCGTTTTAGTACACCTCTGAAAGCAGATTGTAAATAGTTTTTAGAAATCATCCAGTGGATGTGTTTTTTTTTGTTTTTTTTTGCTAAATTCTAAATTTAGCGCACCACCCAACTGAGGTAATGGCCAAGTTTGACCGACTCAGTATATGAAGATAGATAGATAGATAGACTGTCAACATGGTTTCCGCAGTCAAATGTCTTGTGAAACACAAATAGTTCAATTTTACCATGACATTGTAAACAGTCAGGATGCGGCCATTAATCGTGGCCACAAACAGCAGGCTGACTTAATTATCATGGACTTTGCGAAGGCCTGTGATAAGATGAGTGAGTGTTTGAGTTTTACGTCCCACCAACAGCTAAGGTCATACGGAGACGGGACTTTGATAAGGTACCACACAGAAGGCTATTGTACAAACTGGAATATTATGGAACGATAAAAGATCGATGTCCGAACATGCTCCATTGGCATCATTTGCAGGGCTGAATGTCATAAAGTACACCGTCCTTTGGATCGGGACGTCAACTGGAGGCTCCCTGTGCAGGGAGAACCATCCCCTGTGCAGGTTAAAGATCCCTGCCATAATTACATGATTACTGTGTAGGCTTTCATCCTTCAAACCTGGAGTGTATGTAATGTACACCTGTGGTAATGGTCCTGGCTTTTATATTTTCCCGATTTTCGGTAACTTGCTAGACCTTGAAGGAAGCGGACCGTCTTTTACCTTCCAAAGAACGGGTACCAGCCTCGAAAACGAAAGTAGGAAGCGAGCTTTTAATATAGGTATACTAAACCTGCTTATGAATAATGACACTCTTATCATTACATTATGAAACCTCTCCCTGCAGTCTACTCCCAATTTTTCGACCCTTTCGCTTTTGTAGGCTGTGGGACAGGGTTCTCTTCCATGCTCAATATTGCTGAGTACTTGTATGCTGTCGGTGCATATGCATGTTGTGTCTTTGTACATATGACATGTGTATGTACATACAGTATATTTAGAGGGAGGGAAGGGCTTGTGCTGGCAAGTTTTCCTTTATTTTAAGGAAAACTGAAATTAGTTGGCATGGCTCTTCTGTCTGCCCTTTTTGAAAAGCTAACAGTCTGTGATGAGTTCCTCTAAATTGTGATATGTTGTTCATATACATGTACAGCTTCTTACTTCTTGTTCTGTCGGTAAAATAGCCAATATGGCTAATGTTGTGCTTTGTTTCATGTATGAAAACCGACGTTAAATAAAGTTTCTTATGTCTTATGTCTTATGAGTTGAAATTACTGAAACAGAACAGATCTATGAAAATCGGTTTATAATCCATTCAGGTGAATTATGCGCCAATTATGCAAGCATGCTTTTTAGCTTTATGAACTTGACGGTCATAGGATCGCATTGTCTAGTGAAAAGCTGGTCAGGTCTGTCATTGGCTTACGAACTGTTTCTCAGTTTCTGTTTTCAATTTGTTGCAGTTTAGTTTTGTTTGTTTGTTTGAAATTGAGTTTTAACATCCCCGTCAAAACTATATAGGTCATTTTGGAGACAGTGCTTCCAATTTTATAGGACTTTTATCCTACATTGAGATGAAACTCTGAAATGACCTATCAAGCCCTGTCAACCAATGAAACCGGTTTAGCATGGAGTGTCCGACTCGAACTGCTATGCCTGGGCAAGCTTTGATCCTCTAAGCGCTTTGGTGAAGTGGTAGTGCATCGGATTTAGGATCAAGAGGTTGCGGGTTCGAGCCTCATGCTGACCAAAGTGTTGTGCCCTTGAGCAAGGCACTTTATCCTCATTGCTTAAAAATAAAAGTACTGGTTACCACCAAGGAAATCCTGCTCGTATTGCTCAGATGTAAGCGAGTAGCAGTAATAGGAGGGAGAGAAAAAAAAAAGGCAGTTTACCAGTACTTATGTGCGCTCGGTTTTAGCTCTGCCTGGAAGCGTCATGCAGCCCATCTACTTCTTCAAGCCCCAATGGGAGGGGGCTTAGCGTGAATTTAGTCCCATGTGTAATGCACAAGAGGTTTATTAATGCTTATTGATTTTATAAGCAACAATATAATGCTTTATAGATAAACACTTTACTATGTAACTCAATAATAATAGAATTATGATTGTCATCATTTTTGTGGTCCATTAAGAAAAAGCGCCTATATTGAGATCTATACAAATGCATTGTAAACTTTAACACCAAAAAACCCCCGAAGATTTTAAGATGAAAAATTGTGATATTTTCTTACTTCTGCTCAAAATATAGATTATGGATTATAGATGATGATGAGGCGGTTCTAACGAGTACCCTGAATCTATATTTTGGAGTAAAAATAAGAAAAATAACTTTAAAAAAATAATTTACCCCTGTAAACCCCAATTTTACTATATAAAAGTGGGGTTCAAGGGGGCAAAAATTATATAGGCGTGTATTCGTGATGCAATTGAACACAGGTCATGGATTGTGATAGCTCAGTGGTTTAATATATGATGCTCGAGTATTTAGGGGAGACTGGGGCTAGTCTGGTCTCGGGGCATGTTCTGTATATGGCAACATTTAGCATGTCAACCAGGTTAAAATGCTGGGAATTATAATGTGAAGTCTTTTATGGCGATTTTATCTACGTCATTACGAGAACATGCCTATATTATTTTGACCCCCTCATATCCCACATAGATTGTGGGTGCTCGATAGAACCGCCTCATGAGGCGGTTCTATCGAGTCCCCGCAATCTATGTTTTGAGGAGAAATAAGAAAAGCATCACAAAATTTTTCGTCTTAAAATTTCTATTTTTTTGGCCCAAACAATTGGCAATGTATTTGTATAGGCATGTTTTTGTAATGCATTACATAATGACCGCCTTGAAGAATATGGCATAGATTTTCAAACCGAAATCTCATTTTATTTGCATGCTGAGAAAATTTTCCATGGTAATCACAGTTTTTATTTTTCTTAAGAAATGAACTATGATTCCGATATAATTTCTATTCATTTATTATGGTACAATAAGGTGATTTAATGCAATACATTATTACTTCCTTTTCCCGCACCCTAAAAGAATTAGAAATATTGGAGATGTGCAAAAAAATGCACTATGTTGTACAATGATATTTCAGTCCCTTGGAAATTGTTTCCACACATCCTGATAAGACAAAGGCAGGTATTATTAAGGAAAATATTTCATTATGAACATTTATGTTGTGTGTCCTCATTAGAATTGCCTCAATGAGGCAATTCTAATGAGGACATACATCATACTTTTATTTTATATAAACATTTTGACTCCTGACATTACTGGTTGCGACAGGGGAGCTCAATGCTCACTTTTATAGTGCTGCCTCACTGATGTATCATGTCCCAGACACTTTACAGGATATCACACCCAGTCACATTATCCTGACACTGGGTCGACCAGTCCTAGCTCTACCCCGTAAAACTGAGTGCCAAGCGAGGAGCAGCTAGTACCATTCTTAACGACTTTGGTATGTCGCGGCCCGGGATCGAACCCGAGACCTCCCGTTCCCCGGAGCGGACACTCTACCAGCTGAGCTATCGTGGTCGGTATTTTAGAGGGATATTCATTTTACGGAAGAATTAACCTGATGCCCTTTTTTGATTTGGAGCAATAATTAGAAAAAATAATATATACAGTAGCCTTGTAATCCCCAATTTACCATCACGAAAACACGCCTATATAATTTTGACCCCCTTGAACCCCACGTTTATATAGTGAAACAGGGGTTGACAGGGGTTAACCTTATTTGTCTTATTTCTGTTCCAAGATATACATTGTGGGTACTCATTAGAACCGCCTCATCGTTAGAACCGCCTATTGAGGCGGTTCTAACGAGTACACACAATCTATATTTTGAGCAGAAATAAGAAAAATATGACAATTTTTCATCTTAAACTGTTCGTTTTTTCGACGGTTAAGTTTACAATGTATTTGTATAGGCGTGTTTTCGTAATGCCTTTTAAACGTAGGAGATCCGACCTGCACACGAGTACTGGTAAACCGCTTAGAGGATCTAAGCCTGCCCAGGCAAAGCGGTGCAAGTGTCGGACCGTCCATGCTTATAAACCATATTGGTTTCATTGGGCGACAGGGCTAGAGATGTCATGAAGCAACATCTCCAAAATGACCTTTACAGTGTTGACGGGGACATAAAACCTCAAATCAAACAAACAAACATAGGGGATAGAGGGTGTTCATTGCACGGACTTGTTAACATGATTTATGGATGTTTCAGGCTACAAGTAAATGAAGCTAACAGAGCTAAAAAATAGAGGATATTTACTTTTTCGAGATGAATATCAAAAATATTTCATCGAGTGTTGAGAATATCAGAATTTTCACGAGTGCGAAGCACGAGTGGAAATTCTGATATTTTCAACACACGAGATGAAATATTTTTGATATTTATCGAAAAAAAGTAAATTTTCTTTTTATTTTATAATATTTTAGGACACTTACTGTAATTGATCGATCGAATCTTACGTCACAATTTTCGACTTGACAATGACGTCATAACTGTCAGTTGCAAAACAGAAACAGATCGCCATTTTTAATACAGCATTTTACAGTTCAGAGAATGCTTTTTCAAGGTATTTTAAAGAATTATTTCATTGATTACTTATGACTTCGGCGAAAAAAGTAGATCGGGCTGCTACTGTGAAAATAACATTCACACTGTGAAAATATCACTTATATTTTCACACTGTGAAAATATCACTTTTATTTGTTTCAGATATGCATTGATTTCACTGCTGTGTATAAAATAAAATGGAGGATCGTCACAAGACTTTGTTGAGAACAAAGAGGCCAGATCTTACACAGTACCTGCAACCCATTTTGAATGGTGTGCTAGACAGACTGCTAGGCTGTGATGTTCTTAATGACAACATGAAACAAGAAATAGTATGTACATTACGATAACACAACCGTGCAAATTGGTGCATTTTACTCATCTCCAAAATGGCCATTTTTCTGTTGAAAATCTGTGATATTTTTCTTATAAATACTGCAAACATATGTTGTGGGTGCTCGTTAGAACCGCCTCATTGAGGCGGTTCTAACGAGTACCCACAACCTATGTCTTGGAGCAAGAATAAGAGGATCGTCACAAGACTTTGTTGAGAACAAAGAGGCCAGATCTTACACAGTACCTGCAACCCATTTTGAATGGTGTGCTAGACAGACTGCTAGGCTGTGATGTTCTTAATGACAACATGAAACAAGAAATAGTATGTAAATATCACCGGTATTGAGAGAGAGAGCTTTTTAATGACAACATCCAACAAGAAATAGTTTGTAAATATTATTATATCATTAATATCATCAGCGGAAAGAGAGAGAGAGAGAGAGAGAGAGAGAGAGAGAGAGAGAGAGAGAGAGAGAGAGATTTTCAATGACAACATGAAACAAGAAATAGTATGTAAATATCTTCAGTGGAAAGAGAGTTTTGTTTGTTTGTTTGATTTGAGGTTTAACGTCCCCGTCAACACTGTAAAGGTCATTTTGGAGACAGTTCTTCCAATTTTGTGGGATTTTTACCAGACATTGAGATGAAATGACATCTCAAGCCCTGCCACCCAATGAAACCAACTCACACCGCTTTGCCTGGGCAGGCTTAGATCCCCTAAGTAGTTTACCAGTACTCGTGTGCGGTCAGATTCAGCTCTGCATGGAAGCCTCATGCAGCCCACCTATCTCTTCAAGCCCCGATGACAATTGCCTTGGTAAATTGCCTTGACATGATATATACCGCCTAGGTTTCATTATTATCATTTGACATGATAGGATTATGTCACATACAGTAAAATTCCTATATTAAGACCACCTTTGGAACTGTTCAGAAGTGGTCTTAAGACCACTTTTGAACAGTCCCAAAAGTGGCCTCTGACCAGAAGACACTGTATGCAGAAAACTTAAAGAAAGAATAACTGCAACCTACTAAATAAGCTTTTTAAAGCAGAATAAGTCTTAATTTTAGGTGGTCTTAACAGCGGAATTTCACTGTATTTGGAATGAGGAACAGGATTATGTGACATATTTTTAGCTCACCAGAGCCGAAGGCTCCGGGGGAGCTTATAGGATAGGCAGTTGTCCGTCGTCGTCGTCTGTCCGTTGTCGTCTGTCGTATGTCGTCTGGGGTCAACACTTTCAAACGACATCTCCTCTGAAGCCACTGGGCCGATTGGGCCCAAATTTTATCTATAGCATCCTTGGGTTGGGGGATTGAAAGTTTGTGTTTTTTATGAAAATCGGCCTATTAGTTTGGTTGCTATGGCAACTTGTAGTTTCCATAGACTTATAATGGGGAAAATTGAAAAATGGCATTTACTGCCAAGCCTCTGCAGATATTTTGACAAAACTTGCATAGAAATGTTCCATAGGCAATCTACTATCTACCGTATGATTTTAGGCCTTCTGTTCATTTTTATTGGTTACCATGGAAACCAAAATGCAAAAAATAGAAAAAAAATACTTAAAAAATCAACTCCTCAGAAACCATATGCTCTAGGAGGCTGAGACTTTATGAAAATATTCACCATATTTGCCTTTACAGAATTTGTGTTTTTTATGAAATTTGGCCTTTTAGTTTTGTTGCTATGGCAACTTAGAGTTTCCATTGACTTATAATGGGGAAAACTGAAAAATGGCATTTACTGCCAAGTTATTGCAAATATTTTGACAAAACTTACATGGACATGTTCCTTGAGTAAACTTCTCTCAGCCATAATGCTTTTATGTCAACTTGGGGGTTCTCTAGGTTGTGACGGGGCCATGCCCCGCCCCCTCCACTTCATAAAATGCCTTATATCTCAGAAACCTTACAGATCCCAACCCCTAAACCATATATATGCTTGTTCCTTATGATAAGATGCATTAAATGACACCAACCTGGGGGTCCCCCGGGATGTGCCGGGGACATGCCCTGCCCCCTCTATTTCATAAAATGCCATTTATCTCAGAAACCATTCAGATCCCCACCCCTAAACTATATATATTCTTGTTTCTTATGCTAAGCTGTATTAAGTGACACCAATCTGGGGGTCCCCTGGGATGTGCCGGGGACATGCCCCACCCCCTCCACTTCATAAAATGCCATTTATCTCAGAAACCATTGAGATCCCCACCCCTAGACAATAGATACTTTTGTTCCTTATGATAAGATGGACTCAGTGACACCAACTTGGGGGCCCCCCGGGATGTGCCGGGACCATGCCCCACCCCCTCCACTTCATAAAAGGCCCAATATCCCAGTAACCTTACAGATCCCCACCCCTAAACCATATATATTCTCGTTCCAAATGATAAGTCACATTCAGTGACACCAACTTGGGGGTCCCCCGGGATGTGCGTGGGCCATGCCCAACCCCCTCCACTTCATAAAAGGCTAAATATTCCAGAAACCTTGCAGATCCCCACCCCAAAACCATATATATTCTTGTTCCTTATGATAAGACACATTCAGTGACACCATCACCCAGGTTGTGCCCGGGCCACACTCCACCCCTCGACTTCACAAAAGACCATATATCTGAGAAACTATTCAGAACCCACCCCTAAACCATATATATTCTTCTTCCTTATGATAAGATGCAAACAGTGACACCAGCATGGGGGTCCCCCCGGGGTTCCACCGGCCATGCCCCACCCCTTCATTAAAATCCATATATCTCAGAAACCGTTCAGATCCCCACCCCTAAACCATATATATTCTTGTTCCTGATAATAAGACTCCACTTAATAATAGGCCATATATCTCAGAAACCATTCAAATCCCCATCCTATAATCACATATATTCTTGTTCATTGTTATTAGACACATTCAGTCAACCCTGTCTTGGGGGTCCGAAGGGGCCATTTCTCTCCCTTCCACTTCATAAAAGGGCCTCATATCTCAGAAACCCTTTAGATCCCCACCATATAACCATATATATTCTTGATCTTTATGATAAGACATATTCAGTGACAACAATCTTTGACTTTTCTGGGATCTGCCATGCCCGAATCCCTCTGTTGCTTAAAAGGCCTTACGTCTCAGGAACCATACATATCCCCACCGCTAAACCATATATGTCTCTCTTCCTTTTTATAAGACCCATTTAATGACACCAATCAGGGCTCCATTGGGCAGTGCCCGCCTGAGCTCTGGTTTATGAAATTTGGCTCTTTGGTTTGTTTGCTATGGCAAGTTAAGAGTTTCCATTGACTTATAATGGGGAAAATTGAAAAATGACATTAATGCCTTTCAAGATATTTTGTCAAACTTTCATAGAAATGTTCCTTTAATAATGTTCTTTTTGGCCTATTGCCATAGATGGGAAATTGTCAATTGTCATCTGTTGTCTTCAAGCGACATCAGACCTCTGAAGCCACTAGTCTGATTGGGTCGAAATTTTATCTGTAGCAGCCTTGGGAGCAGGGCTTCCATGGTTTATTAAAATACATTGCTGCCAGTGGGCAGTGGCCCCCTGAGCTCTGGTGAGCATTGTGGCCCATGGGCCTCTTGTTTATTATATTACATACTTGACATGATGAACATGACTATGTCACATACATGTCATGGTTGTCAGAATTATCCATCTTCATTGGTATGTTAAACAGGTTTGCCCCATCGTGATCTAACTGGTAGTTCTCTTCTGCTCTGACCCCCCCCCCCCCTGCACACACATCGGGGCTAGAAGAAATAGATGGGCTGCATGATGCTTCAACGCAGAGCTGAAACCGACCATCCACACAAGTACTGATAAACCGCTTGGTGTAAGACTGCCAAGGCGAAGCGGTGCGTGTTGGACCGTCCATGCTAATAAACCCTTTTGGTTTCATTGGGCGACATGGCTTGATATTTTATTTCATCTGCTCCAGGTCGGGTAAAATTCCCACAAAATTGGAATCAACGTCTCCAAAATGAGCTATACAGTGTTGACGGGGACGTTAAACCTCAAATCAAACAAATTCTTCTGCTCTGACGTCGTATTGTTGTTGAGTCTTAAGTCAACCCTGATTCATGTTAATATTAACCTATACATAACCATTTTACCATGTATTTTATCATAACTCATTGTTGAGCTAGAAAGCCTCCATGCGGACCAATTTGTTTTTGTTATTCTGTTTGATACTGTACTGAAACTGGAATTGAGAGGGTTTAAATTTCATGAACTCTGGAGTGGAAGCCCCCCCCCCCCCCCCCCCAGTAGTTTTACTACTGACCGTTCCAAGCAGGTCGTTCTTTTGCAGTGTCTTATTTGTTATTTGGCTTTGTGCTGTTGGTTCATGTTTCGTCTGTTTTTGTGTGTGCCTCCATATCATTTTCTACAGGTGACTTAAGACGACTGCGTTGTTATATTGTGGCCTTTCCTGAGTTACCTTTTCTTACTCGTTTGCCTTCCAGCCCCCGCTCATGTGGGCTTGAAGAAATAAATTGGCTGCATGATGCTTCCAAGCAGAGCTGAATCCGGTCGGATTCAGCTCTGCTTGAAAGCATCATGGGTACTGGTAAACCGTTTAGAGGACCTACGTCTGCCCAGGCAAAGCGGTGCGAGTTGGACCATCCATGCTTACAAACCTTATTGATTTCATTGGGTGACAGGGTTTGAGCTGTCATTTCATCTCAATGTCGGGTAAAAGTCCCACAAAATTGGAAGCAATGTCTCCAAAATGACCTTTACAGTGTTGACGGGGACGTTAAACCTCAAACAAACAAACAAAACAAAGCTTTGTTTAATGTAGCTTATATAAAACAACTAACATACAACTAATCAATCGCTGTTTATTATTGCTTATTAATTCACTGGCTGTTTAACCCTTTTAGTACCAAATGGAATCTTCCTCCTTATATATGGCAGGAGTCTATTTCAAAATTTAGTGGTGTCAGGTTGTGTTTTCATCAAAATTTAATTTGGAAAATGACTGAACTTTTAGCAAACAGTGCAGGCGTCTGATCTGGGCCTTCACGGTTTGCCAGGGTACCCGTTTTGGGGTTTCCTGTACAAAATGGGTTAAACTTGATAGGACTGATGGGGCAACATGGATAAAATCGTTTCATTCCCATATTCAAAATACATACCCATCACGAAAACACGCTTATATACATGTAGTTCTGAATTTCTCACCCCCCTTGAACCCACTTTATATAGTATAACTGGGGGTTTACAAGGGTAAACCTTATTTTCCTTATTTCTGCTCGTAAATATAGATTTTGGGTACCCGTTAGAACTACTTACGATTTTTCCACTCTTTAGACTATACTTCCTCATAATCTTATAAAAGAAAAGCTTAATGATTTAATTGAATGGGCTTTTCACAGAGAAGATTCTCTCTATCTTGCATGTAATGTCAGAAATGCATTTTTCACTTCTAAAGAGCATAAGAATTATACACTTTGGTCATGTAAGAAAATGTGTGATGCCCTCACCTTTCTACTTGACAATATTTATATTAGATTCGGTACTAAGTTATTTAGACAAATTGTGGGTATTCCGATGGGTACGAATTGCGCACCTCTTGTGGCTGATCTGTTCTTGTATTGTTATGAAAGAGACTTCATGTTGTCGCTTTCCATTGATAACCAATCCGAAATTATTGAAGCTTTTAGCTCCACTTCTAGATATTTAGATGATTTATTAAATATTGATAATACCTATTTCGATGGTTTGATCAGTCAGATTTACCCCCCAGAACTTCAGTTAAATAAAGCAAATTCTTCTGATACCGAGGCCCCGTTTTTGGATTTACATCTATCTATTGTAGATGGGTTTGTTTCGTGCAAAATTTATGATAAACGCAATGACTTTGATTTTGAAATTGTAAATTTTCCTTTTTTGGATGGTGATGTTCCTCGTGCGCCATCCTATGGCGTTTAAATTTCGCAATTAATTCGATTTGCTAGAGTGTGTAGTCGTGTAACTGACTTCAGCACTCGTAATAAATTATTAAGGGCTAAACTCCTTATTCAGGGTTATCGTTACCATAAATTACGCAAAGCCTTTTCAAAATTTTATAGACGCCATTCTGATTTAATTTCAAAATTCAATATTGGACTTAAATCTCTTCTGCAACAAGGTCTATCGGAACCCGAATTTTATGGTGACTTAGTATATAGATTCAGAAAAAAATATAACCGCAATGACTTCAGCACCCAATTTCGTGAAATCATTCTTCGATATATAAAAGATTGGCTACAACATGGATGTTATACGACAGACTGCATGCATGGTAGTTAACCCAATCACGTTTGCAACTTTGCTTCCCTCTTTAATTGCACGCCGGTGGGTCAGGCCTCAGATTCTATGACGGCTCAAACGTAAAGGCTTATTGAGATTTAGAGAGATCTAATTCTTGGTAATGTTGGTCAGTGCCTGATGCTCGGCCCATCGGACTCTAACTGTTGGTTTTCTTTTGCTCCAGCATTTCAGTGGTTTCTTGCTGTCGAGTCCTCACCATTGTTTCACCTCTGTGGTTCTTTGATTTTTTGTGTTCACGGAGATGTTGCACTGATGAGTTAGGAGGCCTTCATGCGGACTGAACACATTATTTATCTAAATCGCGATGGAAGTAAGGGCGAGGATTGTGGCCACGTAAAATCGATTTAAGCCCCCCAGTGGAAATCTTTCCACTGACCGTTCCAAGGCGGTTCTTCTGTGGCGGTTTATTTATGTTGTTGTTTGTTACTTGCTGTGTGTATCACTTGTTTCTTTTTATTTTGGGATGGCCATATGGCCATTTTGTGGGAAAGTAACTGTCCTTATGGCCTTCCTTTGTTTAGGTTTCCATTATGGTCTGGTCGCTTAATGTTTGTGTTTCTTTCCCTTTGGTGTCTTTGTTGGGTGGAGTAAGTTAATTGTATCGATTCCTGATCTTTGTTTTACTTCTACTTTGCTGCCATGGTTTTTCCATTCATGATGGCTGCCATCTTGAAAGTCAATATCAACTTCTTCCACTCTGCACGAAAGTGATCTCCTCCACAATCTTAAGTTGGATTGAATTGAATTAATCAAGCATGCAATGCCAGAACTGCTGAATGAAATCTGATCTGCCAGTCAAGATGACCACCATTGCACAATGTTACTGACGGTGCCCATCCCATTACGAAAACACGCCTATACAAATACCTTGTGCACTTTACCGCCGAAAAAAAACACAAGAAATTTTGGATGAGAAATTGTGATATTTGTCTTATTTCTGCTCAAAATATAGATTGTGGGTACTTATTAGAACCGCCTCATCGAGGCGGTTCTAACGAGTACACACAATCTATATTTTAGAGCATAAATACAAAAATAAGGTTTACCCCTGTAAACCCCAGTTTTGCTATATAAAAGTGGGGTTCGAGGGGGACAAAATTATATAGGCATGTTTTCGTGAAACAGAT
Organism: Lucinisca nassula; assembly: GCA_963580285.1. Classification (NCBI taxonomy): domain Eukaryota; kingdom Metazoa; phylum Mollusca; class Bivalvia; order Lucinida; family Lucinidae; genus Lucinisca; species Lucinisca nassula. Next base: position 3,105,959 of record OY757023.1, on the reverse strand, counting down.
TAGCGATTTCTGGCCCACTTTAGTTTCTTAGTTATCACCTCCAATCAGCATTGCATTTTGTTAATTTCACTTGTCTGTTTATTATTTATTACCAGAAACAGCATTTCTTAATACTAAATTCACTGGCTGTTTATCTTTTTATAACCAGGAAGCTGAGCCTACTCCTGTTGCTCAGGTGAGAAAGTTACTAGATATTTTACCAAGACGAGGTCCACATGCCTTCAACAACTTTACTTCAGTTTTACTCAAGATGAAGGAGTATGATATAGTACGAATTCTTGACCCCGAGCTGGCACCAACAGGGGCAGGGACCAGCCCGACGACTCAACCCACTGCTGAGAGAGATCCTGCTTCTTATAAACCGACAACATCCAGAGAAGAAACTCCAAAAACACCGTCTAAAGGTTTGTGCACACATTGTTGCATTAGTAAACAAGTCCGTGAAATGAAGATCCCTGTAAATAAAAATCAAAAGTGATATAGAGAAAATTATATAGAGAAAACTGGGGTTTACGGGGATATACATTTTATTGTTTATTTCTGCTCACAGACAAAGGTTGTGGGTACTCGTTAGACATTACGCAAACACGCCTATACTTATAAATTTTAACCTTTACCGCCGTAAAAACGAAAATTTTCGGATGAAAAATTGTGATATTTTTCTTATTTCTGCTCAAAAAATAGATCGTGAGTACACGCTAGAACCGCCTCATCGAGGCGGTTCAAACGAGTACCCACAATCTATATTTTGGAGCAGAAATAAGAAAAATAATGTTTACCCCTGTAAACCCCAGTTTTAATATATAAAAGTGGGGTCAAAGGGGATCAAAATTATATAGGGAGTTTTCACGATGAAGCGCCTCAATGAGACGGTTCTAATGAGCACCCATAATCTGTCTTTTGAACATTTATAAGAAAACTATCATGGCTTTTGATCAGAAAAGTAGTCATTTTGGAGATGTGAAAAATGCACTATGTCGCACGGGTATCGTTATGAATTTTCTGTTGCCAATAGTGGTTAGAATCAGATAAACGTTTGTGTTAACCATCAATCAACAGATATGCAAGTGACCGACGATTGATTAAACATAGATCTAGAATTGCTGGATATATTTACAGTGTTCTGCATTTTTACATGATTTGGAATATAATGTAACTTGAAGCTTGATTTTTAAGTGTATAGATTATAAAGAAAAAAGTACATACATGTTACATTTTTCTTTTTAACCTATACATTTAAATTGGCTATAATTATGCCTCCTGCCTATTCGGAGAATAGCGGAAGGGCATTAATTTTTACCCCTGTCCGTCCGTTCGTTTGTCCGTCCGTCCTGACAACGTGTCTGGGCCATAACTCCTAAACCTTATGGAATATATTCGTGAAACTTCACAGTTGCATCCATCACACTTAGACAATATGTCATGAACAAGGAAGACAACTCTTGCATTTTTGGTTTTTGGATTATCTGCCCTTGACTAAGTACCATATAGTAAACCGTGTCCGGGCCATAAGTCCTAAACCGTATGGAATATATTCATGAAACTTCACAGGTGCATTCATCACACTGAGACGATGTGTCATGAACAAGGAAGACAACTCTTGCAGTTTTGGTTTTTAGCTCACCAGAGCCGAAGGCTCCGGGGGAGCTTATAGGATAGGCAGTTGTCCGTCGGCGTCTGCGTCGTGTGACGTCAACACTTTTAAACGACATCTCCTCTGAACCCGCTAGGCCCATTGGGCCCAAATTTCATCTGTAGCATCCTTGGGTTGGGGGGTTGAAAGTTTGTGTCTTTTATGAAATTCGGCTGTTTAGTTTGGTTGCTATGGCAATTTAGAGTTTCCATAGACTTATAATGGGGAAAATTGAAAAATGGCATTTACTGCTAAGCCGCTGCAGATATTTTGACAAAACTTTCATAGAAATATTCCTTAGGCAATCTACTATCTGCCATATGATTTTAGGCCTACTGCTCATTTGTGTTGGTTGCCATGGAAACCAAAATGAAAAAAATAGAAAAAAAATACTTAAAAAATCATCTCCTCAGAAACCGTATGCTCTATGAGGCTGAGAGTTTATGGAAATATTCACCATATTTGCCTTTACAGGTTTTATGTTTTTTATGAAATTCGGCTCTTTAGTTTGGTTGCTATGGCAACTTAGATTTTCCATAGACTTATAATGGGGAAAATTGAAAAATGGCATTAACTACAAAGCCTTTGCAGATATTTTGACAAAACTTTCATAGAAATGTTCCTTTAGCAAACTTCTCTCAGCCATATGCTTTTATGTCAACCTGGGGGTCCAGTAGGTTGTGCCGGGGCCATGCGCCGCCCCCCAGTACTTCATAAAATGTCTTATATCTCAGAAACCTTACAGATCCCCACCCCTAAACCATATATATTCTTGTTTCTATTGATAAGACGCATTCATTGACACCAACCTGGAGGTCCTCCGGGATGCGCCGAGGCCATGCCCCACCCCCTCCACTTCATTAAAGGCCCAATATCTCGGAAACCATTCAAATCCCCATCCCTGAACCCTATATTCTCTTGTTCCTTATGATAAGACCCATTCAGTGACATCAACAGGGTGTCCACGGTCAGGGAAAAAGTCAGGGAAAAAAATATTTTTTCAAGGTCAGGGAATTGTCAGGGAATTTTGAAATTGGTCAGGGAATTTTGAAATTTTAGCAAAAGTCAGGGAAAAGTCAGGGAATTTTGAAAAAATATGTCCATGAATGATAAAAAACCTCCAAAAATAAAGGCTAAGGCCGTTTCTTCATGTTTGGCTTTTACCTTGATAATAATAATTATAATAACAATAATGTCTTGTCTTCTTCTTTTAAAGTTTTGCATTTGGTAAATTATTCTTTGAGAAGAAACTAAAGGGTGGTAAGGGTTGGCTATAGGGGAGGAGGAGGCCAGCAGAACTCTTTGTATTTGGACATGCATTTCATTAGCTCACCTGAGCCGAAGGCTCGTGTGTGGTACATTGTAATAGTATGCCAATGCTCCGGCGTCCGTCATCCATTCACATTTTCAAATAAGTACCGGTATATTTAAAGAAAATAGGCCAATCATGATTAAATTTCATATGAAGCATTATCAGGTAGGGGGAAAAGTTGCATAATGTTTTGGGGCAGATCAGATGGAAACTCTTGTTGCCACGGCAACATAAAGCTCCCATAGACTAACAATGGGAAAAACTTAAAAAAAAATCTTCTTCTCTGAAACAACAAGGCCCAGACCTTAGATATTTAGTATGTAGCAACGTCAAGTGGTCCTCTACATAAATCCTGCCAATCGTGCCCCTGGGGTCCAAATTGGCCTCACCCCGGGGCTCCTTAGCTTCCATAGACTTTTAATGGAAAAAAAAGCTTCAAAACTCTTCTTCTGCCAAACAATAAAGCCCATAGCTAAGATATTTAGTAAGTAGCAATGTAAAATGGTCACCTACATAAATCCTGCAAATCATGCCCCTGGGGTCAGAATTGGCCGGGCTCCGGGGCTCATAAGCTCCCATAGACTAACACTGGAACAAACTTTAAAAATGGTGAATCTCTGAATCCACAAGGCCCAGAGCTTAGATATTGAGTAAGTAACAATGTCAACTGGTCCCCTACATAAATCCTGCCAATCATGCCCCTGGGATCCAAATTGGCCATGCCCCAGGGCTCCTTAGCTTCCATAGACTTATAATGGATAAAAAGCTTCAAAAAGCTTCTTCTCCAAAACCATAGATCTTTACTATGTAGCAACGTAAAATGGTCACCTGCCTGAATCCTACCGTTTGTACCAATCATGCCCCTGAGATCAGAATTGGCCACCCCCTGGTGTTCATAAGCTCCCACAGACTTACAATGGAAAAACTTCAAGGCCCAAAGCTTAGATATTTAGTATGTAGCAAAGCCAAGTGGTCCCTTACATAAATCCTGCCAATCATGCCCCTGGGGTCCAAATTGGCCAGGTCCCGGGGCTCCTAAGCTCACAATTTTCAAATAAGTATATCTTTAAAGCCAGTTGTCCAATCATGATTAAATTTCATATGAAGCTTTATCAGGTAGGGTGAAAAGAAGCAAATTGTTTTGGGGCAGATCAGATTGAAACTCTTGTTGCCATGGCCATATCTCCCATAGACTTACAATGGGTAAAAACTTAAAAAATCTTCTACTCTGAAACCACAAGGCCCAGAGCTTAGATATTTAGTATGTAGCAATGTCAAGTTGTTCCCCTACATAAATCCTGTCAATCATACCCCTGTGGTCCAAATTGGCCACAACCTGGGGCTCCTTAGCTTCCATAGACATGTGGAAAAAAACTTCAAAAATCTTCTTCTCCGAAACCATAAAGCCCATAGCAAAGATATTTAGTTTGTAGCAGCGTAAAATGATCACCTACATAAATCCTGCCAATCATGCCCCTGGGGTCAGAATTGGCCTCACCCCGTTCCTCATAAGCATCAATAGACTTACAATGGAAAAAAAATCTTCTTCTCTGAATCCACTAGGCCCAGAGCTAAGATATTTAGAATGTAGCAAGGCCAGGTGGTCCCTTACATTGGTCCTGCGAATCAAGCCCCTCAGGGTCCAAATTGGCCACGCCCTGGCGCTCCTTAGCACTCATAGATTTATAAAGGAAAAAGCTTAAACAATTTCTTCTCTGATACCATAAAGCCCACAGCTTAGATATTTACATTGTAGCCACGTGAATTGGTCAGCTACATAAATCCTGCAAACCATGCCTCTGGGGTCAAAGTGGCCTGGCCCCGGGGCTCATTAGCTCCCTTAAATTAAAAATGGAAAACACTTTGAGACCATAAGACCCAGATCTTAGATATTTAGTATGTAGCAATGTCAAGTGCTCACCAACATTTTTTGTTTGTTTGAGTTGAGGTTTAACGTCCCAGTCAACACTGTAAAGGTCATTTTGGAGACGTTGCTTCCAATTTTGTGGGACTTTTACCCGACATTGAGATGAAATGACATCTCAAGCCCTGTAGCCCAATGAAACCAATAGGGTTTATCAGCCTTGCACCGCGGTTCCTGGACAGGCTTAGATCCTCTAAGCGGTTTACCAGTACTAGTGTGCGGGCCGGATTCAGCTCTGCGTGGAAGCATCATGCAGCCCATACATTTCTTCAAGCCCCTATGGGCGGGAGCCCTGCTTACCAACATAATTCCTGCCAATCATGCCCCTGGGGTCCAAAATAGCCATGCTCCAGGGCTCATTAGCTCCCATGGACATGTAATGGAAAAAAACTTCAAAATTCTTCTCTGAAACCATAAGGCTCTGAGCTTGGATATTTCATATGTAACAATGCTAAGTGTTCTTCTATATAAATCCTACCAATCATGTCCCTGGGCGCCAAGTTGGCTTTTCCCCAGGGCTCATTAGCTCCCACTTGAATTGTCATAATAATAATAATAAACAAAAACTTTAAAAATCTTCTCTGAAACCATAAAGCCCAGAGCTTAGATATTCAGTATGTAATCTTACCAACCATGCCCCTACGGTCCAAATTGACTATACCATGGGCCCCATTAGCTCCTATAGAGGCCTCTGTGGTGTAATGGGTATGCAACCAGCCTGATAAACAAAGGATCGCAGGATAGATCCAGGGCTTCTCCAGACTTCCAGATAAGTTTTAAAACTGAGGTCCTGTCTCGATAAATGTTCCTCAGGTGAGCGGTTAGGCTCATTGAGCCTCTTGTTTCAAGGATTTCATCCAACAATACAAATAACTTATGTAAATACATGTACATGTATGTGTTTAAAAAAAAAGAAAAATAGAAAATAAATTCAAGGGAAAATACAAACATAAAAAAAACAAAACAAAGCAAACAAAAACATATTTAAAGAGTAAGACAATTACAGCTGGTATTGTAAAAGGAGGAAAGGATTGGCTGTAGGGGAGGAGAAGGCCAACAGATGTTAGAACTTAATGTGCAAAATGTCAAAAAAGTTGGTCAGGGAAATTTGATTTTAGTCAGGGAAAAGTCAGGGAATTTTGCTTTACTCAAATTGTGGACACCCTGATCAAACTGGGGGTCCCCCGGGATGCGCCGGGGCCATGTCCCGCCCCTCCATTTCATAAAAGGCCAGATATCTCGGAAACCTTACAGATCCCCACCCCTAAACCATATATATTCTTGCTCCTTATGATAAGACACATTCATTGACCCCACCCCCTCCATTTCATAATATCACAATATATCGGAAACCTTACAGATCTCCACCCCTAAACCATATATATTCTTGTACCTTATGCTAAGACACATTCATTGACACCAACCTGGGGGTCTCCCTGGGCCTTGCCCCACCCCTGCACTTCACAAAATGCCTTTTATCTCAGAAACTGTTCAGAGCCCCACCCCTAAACCATATATATTCATCTTCCTTATGATAAGGCACATTCATTAACACCAGCTTGTGAGTCCCCTGGGCATGACTGGGCCTTGCTCCACCGCTTGACTTCATTAAAAGCCACATATCTCAGAAATAGTTCAGATCCCACCCCTAAACCATATATATTCTTGTTCCTTATGATAAGACTCATTCAGTCACACCAACTTGGGGGTCTCTTTGTGCTGAGGCAATGTGCCCCGCCCTTCCACTTCATAAAAGGCCATATATTTCAGAAACCATTCAAATCCCCACCCCATATTCATATAGGTTTTTGTTCCTTATAATTAGCACACCTACTGTAGGGGTGTCCGCAGGGGCCAGTCCTCTCCTTTCCACTTCATGAAAGGATATCTTGGATACCGTTCAGATTCCCACCCCTAAACCATATATATACTTGGTCCTTATGATAAGACACATTTAGGGACAACAATCTTGGGCTTTCCTTGGAACGACAGGGCATGCTCCAACCCCTCCACTTATATCTCCAGCCATGCAGATCCCCACTGCTAAACCATATATATTCTTGTCCTTTGTGATAAGACACATTTAGTGACACCAAGCAGGGCTCCATTGGGTCCATGCCCCACCCCCTCTACTTCATAAAAGGCCTAATGTTTCATATACTGAGTTCACATGGGTGCTCATTTGGATATGGGGGTTCATTTGGCAGATTAAAATGATATCATGTTAAAATACATGGCTGCAATTGGGCAGTGCCCACCTGAGCTCTGGTGAGCATAGTGGCCCATGGGCCTCTTGTTGGATTATCTGCCCTTGACTTAGTACCATATAGTAAACCGTGTCCGGGCCATAACTCTAAACCGTATGGAATATATTCATGAAACTTCACAGGTGCATTCATCACACTGAGACGATGTGTCATGAACAAGGAAGAGAACACTTGCATTTTTGGTTTTTGGATTATCTGCCCTTGACTTAGTACCATATAGTAAACTGTGTCAGGGCCATAACTCCTAAACCGTATGGAATATAGTCATGAAACTTCACAGGTGCATTCATCACACTCAGACGATGTGTCATGAACAAGGAAGACAACTCTTGCATTTTTGGTTTTTGGATTATCTGCCTTTGACTTAGTACCATATAGTAAACCCCGTCCGGGCCATAACTCCTAGACCGTATGGAATATATTCATGAAACTGCACAGGTGCATTCATCACACTAAGACGATGTGTCATGAATAAGAAAACAACTCTTGCATTTTTGCTTTTTGGATTATCTGCCCTTGACTTAGTACCATATAGTAAACCGTGTCCGGGCCATAACCCCTAAACCGTATGGAATATATTCATGACACTTTACAGTAGCATTCATCACACTAAGACGATGTGTCATGAACAAGGAAGACAACCTTTGCATTTTTGGTTTTTGGACTATCTGCCCTTGACTTAGTACCCTATAGTAAACCGTGTTCGGGCCATAACTCCTAAACCGTATGGAATATATTCATAAAACTTCACAGGTGCATTCATCACACTGAGACGATGTGTCATGAACAAGGAAGTCAACTCTTGCATTTTTGGTTTTTGGATTATCTGCCCTTGACCTAGTACCATATAGTAAACCGTGTCCAGTAGCCCCCGCCCATAGGGGCTTGAAGAAGTATATGGGCTGCATGATGCTTCCACGCAGAGCTTAATCAGACCCGCACACTAGTACTGGTAAGCCGCTTAGAGGATCTAAACCTGTCCAGGAACCGCGGTGCAAGGCGGACCGTCCATGCTAATAAACCCTATTGGTTTCATTGGGCGACTGGGCTTGAGATGTAATTTCATCTCAATGTCGGGTAAAAGTCCCACAAAATTGGAAGCAACGTCTCCAAAATGACCTTTACAGTGTTGACGAGAACGTTAAACCTCAAAAAAAACAAACAAACAAAACCGTGTCCTGGCCATCACTCCAAAACCGTATGGAATATATTCATGAAACTTCACAGGTGCATTCATTACACTGAGACAATGTGTCATGAACAAGGAAGACAACTCTTGCATTTTTGTTTTTTGGATTATCTGCCCTTGATGCATATATTTTATGATTGATTTGAAGTACATTTGTAATATTTTTTATGAATGGCATTTGGCGGGGGCATCCGTGTCCTATGGACACTTTTTCTAGTTTTTCTTTATATAAAAGAGCTTGTAATGTGTAATAGAAAAAGAAACGTTGTCAGTCATGAAAACCATTATCAATTATGTACTTTCTTGCCTTTAAGGAGTAATCATTGAGTAACGTAATAAGTTGATTTCCAGAGCTCTGGTTAGTAAAATTTTTCAAACTTGCTGGGGTCATTCAAACAGCCTACATTGTAGTTCAGTTTGTTCTGGAAACATGAACCTGTTAACATGGTTTCTTTTCTCGTCAGAAAAATATTCCATTAGTCCATAGGTCAGATAATGCAGATTAATTTACAATATTTTTGTTGGATTTTATCATAAAGATCCGCTTTGTGGAAACCTGTTAGAATCCCCTCATCGGTCTTAATCGCGACGGAAGTAAGGGTGAGGATTATGGCCACGTTAAATCGATATAAGCCCCCCAGTGGAAATCGTTTCCGCTGACCATTCCAAGGCGGTTCTTCTGTCGTGGTTTATTTTTGTTATGGTTTGTCTTTGGGTATTTGTGTCCCTTATATTATTTTATTTTGGATAGCCTATTGGCCATTTTGTGGGAAAGTAACTGTCCTTTTGTCTTTCCACTATTGATGTTTCCATTAAGGTCTGTTGTTTCATGTTTGTGTTTCTTTCCCTTTGGTGTCTCTGATAGGAGCTGTGTGTTAATTGTATCGATTCCTGATCAGTGCTTCCACTTCTATTTAGTAAGTAGTCACAATGTATGTTACTAACAAGAAAAGGGGATAATTATCCCTACAATTTTCCCATGACTCCTTACCTGGAATTATGCTCTGAGAATAACATTTTATTTCATACATGTATAACCATCACGTGAACAAGTTCGTGAAATGAAGACCCCCCCCCCCCCCCCGAAACCCCACTTTATATAGAGAACATTTGGGTTTACTGGGGTATGCATTATTTTTCTTATTTCTGCTCCAAGACATAGGTTGTGGGTACTCGTTAGAACCGCCTCACTAAGGCGGTTCAAACGAGCACCCTCAACCTATGTTTTTAGCATTTATCAGAAAAATATCACTGATTTTCATCAGAATAGTACCCTTCTCGGAGATGGGAAAACTGCACTATGTCGCACGGGCGAGTTATCGTAATGGTCACTGTTATTATGTGGATAAGGTCATGTTGTAAAAATGATATGACCGCACGGTAAATAACACGAAGTTATTGGCATGTATCATTATGACGTCATCTGTGACAAACATATGAACTTTTGTGGTGACAAAATCCAATTTAAAAGTGTAATATGATAAACAGAATCTTTCACTCATGGTCATTTCACATGAAATTTATGAAACTCGCCGCAGGCTCGTTTCATAAATTTCATAACAAATGACCACTCGTGTCAGAACCTCTACGTTTCTCTGGAACAGATAATTTAGAAGAATGATCACTTGAAAATGCCTTTTTATGTAGTTTGTTTGTTTGTTTGTTTGATTTGAGGTTTAACGTCCCCGTCAACACTGTAAAGGTCATTTTGGAGACGTTGCTTCCAATTTTGTTGGACTTTTACCCGACATTGAGATGAAATGACATCTCAAGCCCTGTCGCCCAATGAAACAAATAGGGTTTATAAGCATGGACGGTCCGCCTCGCATCGTGGTTCCTGGACAGGCTTAGATCCTCTAAGCGGTTTACCAATACTAGTGTGCGGGCCGGATTCAGCTCTGCGTGGAAGCATCATGCAGCCCATATATTTCTTCAAGCCCCTATGGGCGGGGGCTTACCTTTTTATGTAGTAGAGAAAATTGGGTGTTCCAAATTAACATTAGTTTGCTCATTAGAATAACAAGTACGTGTGACAAAGTGCTTGTTATCATGACTCTAAAATGACAATTTCAAAGAGGAATTGATATTTCAATACTTCTGCACTTATCCTAGATTGTGTGTGCTCGTTAGAACTGCCTCATTGAGGTGGTCTAGCAGATAGCAATATTCTATGTTTTGGGGCAGAAATTAGGAAAATAATGTTTATTCTTGTAAAAAGAATGTGCGGTTTACAAGTGTACTAGCTACAAGGTCTTTTTCATGTGATGATCATCATTTGAAAAAAACAAACATAGACTCTGTTACTGGTTCTGGTTTTTAATGGTGGCCGTAGTACGAGGACTGATCAAATATGAATGCAAGAAGAACGTTTTCTCATGCACCAATGCGAAAATCACCTGGAAATAAATATCACAGCGTAGAAAAACATTTTACCTATACATTGATACCAAACTTGTTAAAATCCGTCCACTTTAGCCATGTATATCGTTCGATAAACACTGTCTACTCTTGTATACTAATACAAAACATGGTTGGAAGAAGGTCAGAGTACGCCGTTGAAATACGGTCCTATATTAAGAATCGTTGTATTCTTGGTATACGGTGCAAAGACATTTTTGATGAAATATGTTCGGTTTATAGCATAATGAAATGTCTTTTCCGACAGTTTTTCGTTGGTGTAAGAAATTCAGCTGTGGGTTAGGCTCAACAGAAGATGCACCACATGATCGTCGGCCGAAAAGAGCAACATCTGCCAAGATGGTTGCTAGAGTGAAAGTAATAGTTGCTACCGATGCTCGATACACCTCTAGGCAAATAGCTAGTATGGTTGGCATCTCATTAGGAGCAGCTCATTTAATTCTGAAACGGGATTTGAAAATGAGAAAGATCTGCGCTAGATGGATTCCCTATCTGTTGACATATCGTTCGATAAACACTGTCTAGTCTTGTATACTAATACAAAACATGGTTCCATATCGTTCGATAAACACTGTCTACTCTTGTATACTAATACAAAACATGGTTGGAAGAAGGTCAGAGTACGCCGTTGAAATGTGGTCCTATATTAAGAATCGTTGTATTCTTGGTATACGGTGCAAAGACATTTTTGATGAAATATGTTTGGTTTATAGCATAATGAAATTCTTTTCCGACAGTTTTTCGTTGGTGTAAGAAATTCAGCTGTGGGTTAGGCTCAACAGAAGGTGCACCACATGATCGTCGGCCGAAAAGAGCAACATCTGCCAAGATGGTTGCTAGAGTGAAAGTAATAGTTGCTACCGATGCACGATACACCTCTAGGCAAATAGCTAGTATGGTTGGCATCTCATTAGGAGCAGCTCATTCAATTCTGAAACGGGATTTTATAATGAGAAAGATCTGCGCTAGATGGATTCCCTATCTGTTGACAGATGAGCAGAAAAAGACACGCGTTCAGTGCCCCAAGAAGTTGTTAAAAAAGTTTCCAAATTACAATGCACGGTCTTTCGCTAATGTCGTCACAGGTGACGAGACATGGCTTCAGTTTTTTGAGCCAAAACGAAAGATTCAGAACAAAATATTGGCAACAAAGTATTGCAAAAGACCATGCATTGCAAAGCGGACCATGAGCGTCAGGCGATAATGTATGCCATATTCTTTTCAAATCAGGGCCCTGCTATTCAGGTTGCTGTGCCTAAAGGCAAATCTGTAAATGCGAAGTTTTACAAGAATAAAGTTCTTCGAAAATTGAGGAAATATTTCAAAGAACGAAGACCCGCAAATGGTTTGGCCAATGTCAGATTGCTACATGACAATGCGTCATCGTACAAGGCGTTCATTGTGCAAGACTATATGAAGCAGGAAAAGGTTGTTGAACTTCCTCATCCCCCGTATTCCCCTGACCTTGGCCCGTGTGACTGTTTTTTTGTTCCCGCGGCTGAAAAAATACCTTTCTGGTCGAAAATTTGTACAGCGCAAACACCTCGGTTCTGCAATATTCCTGTGCCTTCATAGTATACCTCGAAAAGACTACCAAAATGCATTCAATGATTAGATCAGAAGACTGAAAGTTTGCATATCTGTTAAAGGGGAATACTGTGAGGGGACAAAATAAATTTTTCATCGAAATCTATCACGGAATCATTTTTATGTGCTTAGTTGCATTCATATTTGAACAGTCCCTGAATCTTGTAAATGAAAAGCAAGTAAGATTATTGCAACAGTTTACTGGATGGCTTCATTTTTAATTTGTTCACGTGAACAAGTCTGTGAAATGAACACCTCCCTAAACCCCACTTTATATAGAGAAAAGTAGGGCTTAAGGGGGTATACATTATTTTTCTTATTTTTGCTCCAAGACATAGTTTGTGGGTACTCGATAAGGCGGTTCTAACGAGCACCCACAACCTATGTTTGCGGTATTTGTAAGAAAAGTATCATAGATTTTCAGAAAAGTAGCCATTTTGGAGATGTAAAAAAGGGTGTATTTTCGTAATGGTTCGAGTATTTCTGCTATCCTCAGTTTTGATGGAACATAGTGGAGTGCTCGAAGTATCTAATTTGACCTTTCAAACTTTTCACAAGTTTCTGCCCCCGCCCATCAGGACTTGAAGAAATAGATGGGCTGCACGATGCTTCCACACAAAGCTGAAACCGACCACACACGTGTACTGGTAAACCGCTAAGAGGATCTAAGTCTGCCAAGGCAAAGCGGTGCGAGTCAGTCCTCTCATGCTTATAAACCATATTGCTTTCATTGGGTGACAGGGCTTGAGATGTCATTTCATCTCAATGTCGGGTAAAAGTCCCACAAAATTGGAAGCAACGTCTCCAAAATTACCTTTACAGTGTTGACGAAGACGTTAAACCTCAAATCAAACAAGGCATAGTGGAGTGCTTGAAGTATCTAATATGACCTTTCAAACTACTCACAAGTTTAAGTGATGTTTGTTTGCAACTACAGAGGACCCGCGTTATAACGACACTCGTTTTTACGGCAAACCTCGTAACAACAATTTCAATAGAATTATTACTTAGCTCAAGGTTTAGCCTCGATTCCCTCGGGTTTGAAATGCCCAAACCGAATCCATGGTAATGAAAGATTCTTGTAATTTAATACTCCAAGAAACAAATGTTATGGACATTTGTTAGAATCGCCGTGATTTAATACTCCAAGAAACAAATGTTATAGACATTTGTTAGAATCGCCTCATCGAGGCGATTCTAACAAATGTCAATTACATTTGTGTTTCTTAGAGTAGTTATATGGATAAGACCTTTATGACCTATCATAATCCTAACCGAAATTCTTTATAACGACAAATTCATTATAACGGCACAATAATAGGCAACAAATACTTGTACTGTCATTATAATGCGGGTCCTCAGTATAGTTTAAGGGGAATTAACACACTTTTGTAAAGGGTGACCACCTTTGACGACTTCCTGTTTGCCCTCCTGTAAATAGAGCCCCCCCCCCCTCTGAAAGTATTTTTTTTTTTGTTTCTCAGTAGGAGACTTTTGCTTTGAAGAGCAGGGCCCTTTTGATAAAAGGCGCTTTTGCCACGAAGTTATAAATCTTTTTTCATGCTGAAACAAGGCTAATACAAAATTAAACAATTAAGGCTATATACCTCCTCGGTTCAGCAGAGAATGTTTTTTGTCCTGCTAAGAAGTTTTAAAATGCCAATATTTGGTGGCATTTCAACATTTGTGAGCAGGTTACATTTCCTGCTCACAGTGTGTCGAGCATGAAAAAAAAGCTTTATAAAATAGGAGGCCTTCATGCGGACTGAACAAATTATTTGTCTAAATCTCGGTGGAAGTAAGGGTGAGGATTGTGGCCACGAAAATCGATTTAAGTCCCCCATCCCACCCCCCCCCCCCCCTACAATGGAATTCGTTTCACTGACCGTTCCAAGGCAGTTCTTCTGTCGTGGTTTATTTTTGTTATGGTTTGTCGTTGAGTATGTGCATCACTTATATTATTTTGCTTTGGATAGCTAATTGACCATTTTGTGGGAAAGTAAGTCCTTTTGGCTTTCTGCTGTTGATCTTTCCATTAGGGTCTAGTTGTTTCATGTTTGTGTTTCTTTCCCTTGGTGTCTCTGATGGGAGCTGTTGGTTAATTGTTTCTGATCGTTGCCGTCACTTCTTTTTTTTTATAAACCAAGGCACAGGTGCCTCCCCTTAAAGTGTTTCCATTCTCCTTTAATGAGTTTGAGTCATGTTGAAAAAGCAACTTTATAGTGTGCAGCCAGAGAATGCTCAGATCAGCCTTCACATCTGCATAGTCTGAACAGTGTGGGTACTCATAAAAAACATCAATTTATTAGGCTTTTCTAATGAGCACCACAATCCATGCTTGAAGTTGATATGAGAAAAAAAAAATATTTGTGTCAAATAAGCATTAAATCATATTTATCATATTAAATTTCATGTCATAAAAATCATATGACCACACATGTAATAATGCATGATTTACTGGTGGGTGACGGCTCAAGACACCGTCCTTGTCAACCCTATGTTGTCTTTCGAAATCTTCTATAAACTTAATCAGCAGAATCTTACACTGATATGAAATGTCTGAAACTCCCTACAGGCTGGTTTGGAAAAAAACTCATATGGAATGACTACTTGTGTTGGATTCTCTATACAGTAGAACTTCGATGGCTCGAACACCGATGGCTCGTTTACCATGGATGTATCGAACTCATTCTTGAGCCCCTAGCGAAATCCTCTACATAAAAAATAGTGGGGGATGATTAAGGAGATTTTAGTCTTTTATGTTGCAAATGTATGCTGTGTGTACTCATTAGAATCGCCTCGATGAGGCGATTACAATGAGTACACACAGCATAAATACTCATTATAGAACACCGAAAAGATGTCAAAAGTATCTCGTTAAGCCTCCTGACAGTAACCTCAGTGGCTCGAACTACCCCTGTCTCGAACAGATTTTCGAGATCCCAAAGGTGTTCGAGCCATTGAAGTTCGATTGTATATCTGTTTTGTTTCTATTCACAGGCATTCCTGTTCCAGTTCAGATCCCAGGTAAGATTCATGTATCTACTGATTTATCTACATATAGTCTATTCCAATTCACTTGTGTATGTAATGCGCAGTTTGATTGGATAACGTAAAAAATTTGCGATAGTATATCCTGCGATATTCTATCGGAAACCTGACATCACGTAACGTCGCTTTTCATTGGCTGCCATTTGGTTGTACGCAGCTCACAGTGCTTATCGCTTTGTGCAAAACAGTTCAATTTTTAACAAAACAACCGAATAAGTGCATTAGAATGGCGGATAACTGTATTGAAAATTGTCATTTGGGGAGGAAAATCATCAGTTTTACGGTCGCAAATTACGTTTTATGGCTCCGCTGTTGCGTCGCCGTAAAACGAGATTTCCGACCGTACAAACTCTGATTTACCTCCCCAAATGACAATTTTCGATACAGTTATCCCCTAAGTAGATGAGGAAGACACGCCTCATAGTGAATACCTTTCCAATGAAATGGAATTTCTTTTATTTTGAATGGTGTCGGAATATTCCCAAGCATGACCTTAAGAACGTTTCCTGAATTGTTTGTTACTTTTAAGTTGTTTAAATGATGTCTCCAAGAAAAAGAATGCTGAATTGTTATCAGAGAAGACTAGTTTAATTTATAGATTCACAATCTGTTGACAACAAATTGGAGACGGTTAACACAAGCGCTTCGCTTGTTTTCAAATCCTGTCATTGCAATTTGTACATGCACTGCTGTAACTTGCCTATTTATTGAAAATGAAGAAAGATTGTTTAAACCAACAAATAATTAAGTGAATTTTATAATATGGATAAGAAAAATTATTAAACATTCTCTGAAACAGACTGAAACCCCCCCCCCAACACTTTTAGGCCATGAAGAGGTGGTTGGTTATCCAAACAATAGCAGTCTTATACTTAACCGGTTCACTACCACTGTCTCCATTCTTACGCCAGGAACTGACCACTTACCTTATTGAGCCTGCTGAACGGAGTGTACAGGTTGATGAAATAGTTTCGACAGTCACTTCAACTCTAAGAAGAAAGACTATGGTCAGGTACTGGCAGGCGGAAATGTGTACTCATTTTTGTGTGTAATTGCAGTATCTGGGACTTCAAAACCGTGTCAGCCAATTACTCAGGCAGAGCCCAAGCCAGTGCCTCAGCCAGCGACAGCTGAACCAAAGATCGGTCGACAGTTCTCCAGGGAAGTAGGGACGACAGAACAACCATCAGAGTACACTGAGCAAGATCTCATAGGTCAGGCTGTCATGCTATTATACAGTGAAAATAAAATAACTCGAACAAAGATCACTCTCTTACCATGCCTAATTCAAACTTGCTTTTGAATCTCTGCAAAATTCTGTCCATAGCTCGAGATAACCATATACAGTAAAAATTTCTATATTAAGACCTCCTGAGGCCCCCGCCCATCGGGGCTCGAAGAAATATATGGGCTGCATGATGCTTCCACGCAGAGCTGAATTCCACCCGCACACGAGTATTTGTAAACCGCTCAGAGGTTCTAAGCCTGCCCAGGCAAAGCGGTGCGAGTCGGACCGTCCATGCTTATAAACCCTATTGTTTCATTGGGCAACAGGGCTTGTGGTGTCATTTCATTTTATTGTCGGGTAAAAGTCCCACAAAATTGGAAGCAACGTCTCCAAAATGACCTTGACAGTGTTGGCAGGGACGTTAAACCTCTAATCAAACAAACAATTAAGACCTCCTTTGGGGCTGTTTAAAAGTGGTCTTTTGAACAGTTCCAAAGGTGGTCTCCGATCGGAAGACATTGTATGCAGAAAACACAAAGAATTAATAACTTACTTAACAAGCTTTTTAGTCCAGAATTAGACTGAATTTTAGGTGGTCTTAATAGCGGATTTTACTATATTTAGGATAACTTTGGGACTTTATTCAATCATGGCTTATTCAAACTGGATTTTATGGTTAAGTGTACGCATTAGAATCCCCCTCAAAGATGTGGGAAAAAAATACTTAAGTTTATAAAAGATCAAACAGATGTCCCATTATGCCTCCCGGCCTGATGCTTAAATACAATAAAAATACTGTAGTGGGGTTCTGTTATTGATAGGCGTTTCCCTGACTGTCCTGAGCGGAACCGAGGCGTAGCTCTGCAGTCATCCCGAGGGTTAGAAACGCCCGTCTACAACAGAACATAATATTAGATTCTTTTTTCTTGCACAACACTACCGAAAATTTAACGATTAATTTTTTGTGCACTCTACTTATGTAGCTTGCCTGGGTAAGAACATCAGGGTAAGAACATAATTTCTATCCCAAGCTAAAACCACGGATTTGCTTATCTGGTGTGCAAGAACAAAACTTCTTTTTCTGTTCACAGAGAGTTGGACAAAGTTTATGACCAGTTCAGCTGAATATAGAATGTGCTTTTATGAGTTCAAAGTCATAGTGGAAATAGAGAATACCAGGTTCGTGTCTTTTGATATCAAGTTTATCAGGCAAGGCTTCGAGAACGCTTGTAGAATCGCGAGGCTTGCCGAGCGATTCTACATGCGTTCTCGAAGCCGAGCCTGATAAACTTGATACCAAATGACACGAATCTGGTATTCTATTTATCAGTTTATCCCCTTGTACACTCTTAAATTAACAATTTACGATCAGTTATTGATTGTCCTCAGTGCGTCCCAGCATTGTTGCAGGCGATATATTTTGTATCAGCTAACCATATTTTCCTATGATATTTTTTCAAGTATTTTTTTTTCCAGTAACAATGACATTTTTGCCATTTTTCCAGTAGTCCGGTTCATTCATAAAAGTGCAATGTCACGTTGATATATATATATATATATAGGGGGTAACTGATAAATAGAGAATACCACTTTAGTGGCTTTTGATATCAATATACTAGTGAAGGTAATGATCAGGAATTGATACAATTGCATTATACCTTTCATCCGTGACACCATAGGGCAAGAAGGTCTGACATCTAGCAGCAGCACCCTAACTAAAACATTTCAAGTTGAAAGACAGGGGCCAGTTGTTCAAAACTAACGATGTCGTTAGTTAACATATCGTTAAAACTTTGATCATTAAATATGGCAAATATGCTGAATTTTTTGTTGAAAAAATGTGAGCAGCTTTTGCGTCCGCAAAAGCTGCTCACATTTTTTCAGCAAATATACCAAAATTTACGATATTGTACTTGCTGGAACAGTTAACAATATGACCATTAACGAGCTCGTTAAGCTAACGATGCTTTGAACAACTGGACCCAGAAGAACAGAAACGGCTATCCAATATAAAATATATTATCAGTACATACATGCAAAGACAAACAGTATCAATAATAAATCACAAAATGAAGCATTGCCTTGTAACGGCCAGTAAAATACTGGCGCTGGGAAGGGGTGAGGCTTAGATCAATTTTACATGGCCACAAACCCCTCCTTTGGTCCCGCCATGGTTTACACACATATTTTTTTCAATACACGCGAAGTCTATCTTACTAACGTATCAGTGCAACATCACTGAGGACATTTTACAGGCAGTATTGGACAGGTTATAGCAATGGCCAGGCCGGTCTGGGTCAGTTTTGGTTTAGTGTTTTGTACTTGATATTGGCGTGGTTTTCCAGTTATCATGCATCATGTTTTACTGGGTATTCATCTCAAGACAAAGTGTGTCCTTGCTTTTAGGAACATTTTGACATAGCATTGTTCAAAGTTGAATCATTAGGTGATACTATTTGGCCAGTTGAATGTTAAAATCACAGTCTGATTTAAAGTATACAAATGGGCACTCCTTGATAATATTTTGTTTGTTTGTTTGATTGGATGTTTAACGTCCCCGTCAATACTGTAAAGGTCATTTTGGAGACGCTGCTTCGGATTTTGTTGACTTTTACCCGACATTGAGATGAAATGACATCTCAAGCCCTGTCGTCCAATGAAACCAATATCATAGGGTTTATAAGCATAGCCGGTCAGACTCGAACCGCTTTGCCTGGGCAGGCTTAGCCCCCACTAAGCGGTTTACCAGTACTCTGGTGCTGCTTTGAAGCATCATGCAACCCATGTATTTCTTCAAGCCCCGATCGGCGGGGGCCATCCTTGATTATATTTGCACATCAACAGTATCAGGTTGTTGTTGAGTCTGCAACCCTGATTCGTGATTATGTTGATTCATGTGTAGTTGCTTTAATGTGTTTGTTTGCTTGGAGTTTACCGGCCCAGTCAACTCTATTTTAGGTCATTTTTGCATTTTCTGTCAAAAAAGGATAAAATCGAAAAAATAGGCATGACACCCGTTATATGACAAATGGTCTGCAATGGAAGAGTCCACTAGTATACATCGGGTTAACTGACTGCATTCCCACAGGCGGGACATAGACATGAGCGGAAATCTTGAAAGCTTACTGCTGCACATCCTGTGTTTTTGTGTGTGTTCGCCTTCATGTAGCTAACTCTCTTGTGGCTTGAGTTGCTGAGAAACCGTGTTTTCCTGTTTTGATGTAATATGAAATCAATTTACTAATATTTAGGTTATCTTACCCTTTTAATCATGCAAGTCACATAATTAGAAAATAAATAAAATACAGAAATTTATAGATTTCGGAAAAGAAAAAGAAAAAAGAACAATCATTTGGTTGATAAATTAAAGTAAGTATTCATTGATACTTTATCTGAGTTACTGGTTCATTGCCTGAAATCGAAAAAAGCAAAAACATGCCAGATATGTAAAGTCTGGAGATGCGCAGTAAGATGTACAATCCTTGTTGTTAAGTGAACCTCCCAATGGAGCATCACGTTTGCAAGTAAACTCTTTAAAGTATACACAGATTTAAATTTTAACCATACATTACCATAAAACACCCGTGTGACATAATGTATTTTTCACATCTCCAAATTTGGCTTCTTTGCTGTGGAAAATCTTTGATATTTTTCTTATAAATACTTCAAAAATAGATTGTGGGTGTTCGTTAGAACCGCCTCTATGAGGCGGTTCTAACGAGTACCCACAACCTATGTCTTGGAGCAAAAGTAAGAAACATCATGTACACCCCCATTAAACCCCAGTTTTCTCTATATAAAGTGTGGTTTAGCAGGGTGTTCATTTCACGGAATTGTTCACTTGATGTTTGCAAAGATTTATGCTTACAGTCTTTATCAATTGAGAGTCAAATTATGATATACACATGTCAGTTGAAACAAATTTCTAAAGAAGAGCATAACTCTATATACAAAAGTGTTGTTTTTAAGCAGACTGGCCAAAGAAGCTGGACTTGTCTCCGAGTGGTATTAAAGCAGTGACTATACAGGAGTGTACACATGATGACCTGAAGAGGATACTCTCTGACACACAGGTAACTAACATTCTAGGGTACTCTAGAACATGGAAAACTATCATCCTTTGGGTACTCTGACAAAAATGCAGCTATCATGCTTGGATACTATAACACAGAGGTGACTGGCATACTTAGCTACTTTTACAGACATGTTACTAACATGTTTAGAAACACACTGGTAACTAACATGCTTGGGTACTCAAACACACAGATAACTAACATACTTCGATACTCTGACACACAGGTAACTATGATGCTTGGATACTCTGACACACATGAAATCTACATGCTTCGATGTACCTTACATGCTTGGGTACTCTGACACACAGGTAACTAACATGCTTGGATACTCTGACACACCAGTTACCTACATGCTTGGATACTCTGACACACTGCTAACTAATATGCTTTGATACTCTGTTAGATACTCTGTCATACAGGTATCTAACATGCTTGGATACTCTGACACACAAGTTACCTACATGCTTGGATACTCTGACTCAAAGGTAATTAACATGATCATAAAATCTTTTCTACGGTCATTCTCTCCCTTCCGCTGATTCAAGAAGGGCAGTTATCAGTTTCTGGCGAAAGAATGTGCACTGTACTTGTTAACCGCTTACGTATAACCTTGACCAGGAAAAGTGTGGATAGGTAAACTGGCCGGCACAAAAATGAGCTAAAATAGTGTTGAATGGGTCGTTAAACTCCAATACAAACAAACAGGTAGCTGACATGGTTGGATATTTTGACATTCATATTATTGACATGCTTGGATACTCTGACACACGGAAAACTAAAATGCTTGGATACTCTGGCACGCAGGTAATTAACATGATTGGGTACTCTAACACACATGGTACTACCATGTTTGGATACTCTGACACACAGGTAACTAACATGCTTGGGTGCTCTAACACACAGGTAACTTACATGTTTGGCTACTCTAACACACAGGGGAGTAACATGCTTGGATACTCTGACACACAGGTTAGTCACTTGCTTGGGTACTCTAACACACAGGTAACCGACATTCTTGGGTACTCTAACACACAGGGGACTAATATGCTTGGATACTCTGACATAAGGTAAGTGACTTACTCGGTTACTCTAACACACAGGTAACCAACATGCTTGGGTACTCTAACACACAAGGGACTGGCATGCTTGGATGCTCTGACACACGGGTAACTAACATGCTTTGGTGCTGTGCCACAGGGATAACTATCGGACTTAGATACTATGATACACATGTTACTGACATGCTTGGATAATCTGACACACAGACAACAAAGATGCTTTTCGCCCCCGTCAATCGGGGTTTGGAGAAATAGATTGGGCTGCATGGTGCTTCCACACAGAGCTAAATCTGACCACACACGAGTACTGGTAAACTGCATAGAAGGACTAAGCCTGCCCAGGCAAAGTGGTGTGAGTCAGATTGTGCAATGCATATAAGCCTTCTGGTTTCATTGGGCAGCAGGGCTTGAGATGTCATTTCAGCTCAATGCCTGTAAAAGTCCCACAAGATTGGAAGCAATATCGTCAAAATGACCTAAATAGTGTTGAAACAAACCAAAAACTAAGCTGCTTTGATACTATGACACACAGGTGACTGAAATGTTTAGATGCGCTGACCCAAATGTAACTCACTTGATTGGATACTCTGACACACATGTTACTGACATGCTTGGATACTGTGACACACTGGTAACAAATGCTTGGGTACTCTGACAGACTGGTAACTATCATGCTTAGGTACTCTGACACACAGGTAACTGACATGCTTGGATACTCTGACCCACATGTAACTGACGTGCCTGGATACTCTGATGCACAGGTAACTAATATGCTTGGGTACTCTGACACGCTGGTACCTAACAAGCTTGGGTACTCTGACAAATGCAGGTAACTAAGATGTTTGGATACTCAGTCACACTGGTAGTTAACATGCTTGGGTACTCTTTCACACAAGTAACCCACATGCTTGGATATATTGAAACACAAGTAACACACATGCTTTGATATTCTGACACACATGTTACTGACAGGTTGGAAACTCTGACACACATGTTAATAAGATGCTTGGAAACAATGACACACTGGCAACTAACTGACATATTTTGAAAGATAGACACAAACATGCTTGGAAACTCTGACACACAGGTAACTAACATGGTTGGATACCCTGACACACATGTTACTGACATGCTTGGATACTCTGAAACAAAGGTAACTATGGTGCTTGGATTCTCTGACACACATGTTACTGACATGCTTGGATACTCTGAAACACAGGTAACTATGGTGCTTGGATTCTCTGACACACAGGTAACAAACATGTTTGAGTTCGCTGACACATAGGTAACTAACATGCCTGGATACTATTACACACAGGTTACTAACGTGTTTGGATACTTGTGACACACAGGGGGCTTGCATACTTGGATGCTTTGACACCCAGGTAGGGTACTGACATGCTTGGATACTCTGACAACACAGGTACCCTGACAGACACGTTATGAACTTGTTTGGACAAACATGGGACTAATGCAGTAACTAACATTTTATTGCAACATGAAACTAGTTTAATTTGAAGAACTGCACATAAAAGATGTTTACAACCATTTAAGAGGGGCTGATACACCTGAGACATTTTCTACTAAATACAGTAAAATTCCTGTATTAAGACCACCTTTGAGACTGTTCAAAATAGGTCTTAAAGACCACTTTTGAGACTGTTCAAAAGTGGTCTTAAAGACCACTTTTGAACAGTCTCAAAGGTGGTCTCTGACCAGAGGACATTGGGTGAAGAGAACACCAAGAAAGAATTTACTGAAACAGTCTTCCAAAGGATAACCCATTTATAGAACATATTTAACTTCACTACAGCTGGTGTGTGGGAATGTGTGGCGGCGGTAAAACGTCTCCCTACCCTACATCATAGTGTAGATTATATTTTCTTGTCCTTTGGGATCATTGATTCCATTGTGGAATTTTGAAGATATCTTAGGGTCACTGATGAGGCCTAATTGGCCGAAACTAGCTGGTCTGGCCCAGAAAACATATACACTCCATATTTTTCAGTTCTGTGGTGTATTCCTTGCTTCCAAAGGATAACCCTTTTATAGAACATATTTGATAAGGTTTTCAAAGCAGGATTAGTAATTTCAGGTGGTCTTAATAGCGGAATTTCATTGTATAGAAGGGAGACAACTAAGGGATCTTCTGTTGGCTTACCTATTTTTAAATGACATTCTTTATCTTTAGGAGTAAATTATTTTCCTTTATGAAAAGAAACCAATGAATAAGGGAGGTCAATGTTATGTAGTTACCCCCTAAGATGTACACATTCTGCTTAGCTATGTTGTTTGGTGATTCGAAGGTAGTACTGGGATAGCCAACGTATACCGGTTTGCAGTTTTGCCAGTTCATAGTAGACACTAGTCCATTGTATGTCATCATCTCTCATCAGCATATCATCAACACAGCATTCTGTTTACAAAGCTTTTTATATATAGCATCTATGGGGTGGGGGATTAAACTTTATTGTTTTATCACTCCATTATATAAAACTCAGCCGTTGGTCCTCTGGCCAGCTGCCTGGTTGCTTTGATAACTGAAGTAGTCATTACCTTACAAAAAGAAAATCGAAAAAACTATATATATTGTTTTGGCATTAGAGATTTTTGACAAACACAAATAATATTTGAGTCTTGCAAAAGCCATATCTTTCAGTTTATCAAGAACAAAACACATGCAGATAATTGCAAAAAATGTTCCTGAGAATTTTGTTGCCATCGTATACTTTCATACCCACTTCTGCACTTGATAAGATACCGTGAAATCTTCCACTTACAGGATGGAAAATATTTTTAAAGTCAACTTCCCAGGAGCTTTATAGTATATAAGGCTCAGCCTCCAAAAATAATTTTCTTTGCTTCTACAAAATGCATGTTTGTAATGGTCAATGTTAATCCATTGTATGCGGGAAACCCCTAAAGGGGTACCTTTGTAAACAGTGCAGGCCCAGATCAGGCGTCCGTTCAGGCTATTTTCTAACAGAGTTTTCCGTCAAAAATTGAAGAAAAACAAAAAGTAGGCCTGACACCCCTTCTATGACAAATTGACTTGTCCAACATATAGCAATAGGAGAGTCCACTAGTATACAATGGGTTAAGGTTGGAGAGGGTCTTATAGTATTTTATTCATTTCATTTAGGTATATTACCTTCAGTCCCCAGTGAAAGGGCGGGCTGTGATAGTGAAGAATATTACCTATGAGGACCATACTAATCTAAAGCAGAGAAGCAATGCTGACTGGGATGCCTTCAGACTTCAGGATGTTCTCAAGAGACTGCGCTTCAACGTTAAACTGTATGTGAACCAAACTGCTGAGGTAGGTTCAGAAGTGTACTACTTTTCCTGGGGCATGAACCTTTCGGGGATGCAGCTAGTAGTTATGAGGGATACACGTTTAGGGATGGCAACTTGTGATTATGGTAAATGCACTTTAAGGGGCAGTAACTAGTAGTTATGGGGTATATTCATTCAATTGGAGGTAGGGAGGTAATTAATGATTATGGGGGAAACACCTACAGATCGGTGGGCAACTTGTGTTTATAGCAAATACACCTTCACTACTAGTTCAGGGGCAGTAACTAGTGGTTATGGGTTACAAAAATATTCATGGGGGGATGGGGGGTGGAGGCCAAGCAACGGAAAAATGGTTATGAGATATACACCTTCGGGGGAGAGGCAACAAGTAGTTAAGGGGCATACACCTCCACGGGTAGCAACTAGTGGGTTTGGGTTACACATTCAGGGGCAGTAAGTAGTGTTTATAGGGCATACCCCTTCAGGAGCACTAACTAGTGGTTTTGGATTACAAACTTTCAGCGGCAGTAATGCCGGGGTCCGCAACATTATTTCTTGGAGATTGATCATGAAAACTTTTCTAAGGTCATTCTCTCCCTTCCGCTGAGTCAAGAAGGGCAGTTATCAGTTTCTGGAGAAAAAATGTACACTGTACTGGTTAACCGCTTACGTATAAGCCTGCCCAGTAAAGTGTGGATTGGTAAACTGACCGACACCAAAATGACCTAAATAGTGTGACCTGAGCCATTAAACTCCAATAGAAACAAACAAATCAGGGGCAGCAACTAGTTGTTTTGGGTTACACCTTCAGGGACAGTAAGTAGTGTCTATAGGGCATACACCTTCAGGGACAGTAACTAGTGGTTTTGGGGTACACACCTTCAGGGGCAGTACGTAGTATTTATGGCACATACACCTTCAGGGGGAAGGTTACCAGTAGTTTTGAAGCATACACCTGTTAAAGTAACTACATACACCTGTTAAACCTTCAGGGAAGTAACTAGTGGTTATGGGGATAACAACTTCAGGGGAGGCAGTAAGCAGGAATGGGGCAAACACCTTTAGGGAGGGCAAATAGTACTTATCGGGAATACACCTCCGGGGAGGTGGGGAACTAGTATTTATGAGGAATACACCTTCAGGGGAGGTAACTAGTTATTACGGGGATAAGAGCTTCAGGGGAGGTAACTAGTTGGTATTGGGCATACACCTACAGGGGATGTCACTTATGTTCATGGGGTATACACCTTTCTGGGGAGATAACTATTGGTTATGGGGTATACACCTTCAGGGCGGCTTACTAGTTATAATGAGAGAGCAGCTTATGGGGGAGTTAAATAGTGGTATTTTGGCATACACCTTCATGGAAAGTGACTAGTGGTTATGGGTAATACGTCTTGAGTGGTAACGATTATGATGGCATACACCTTCAGAGGAGGTAACTTATTATTATGGGGAAACACCTTCACGGGGAGGTAACTAGTATTTAATTGGCATACACCTACAGGTGTGACACTAAGTGGTTATGGGGTATACAACTTCTGGGGCAGTAGGAATATGTCTTCTAGTAGATATGTAGACTACTAATATAAGGTCGACATCCGACCATTGGGGCTTTAAGAAATAAATGGGCTGCATGATGCTTCCATGCAGATCTGAATCCAACCGCACACAAGTACTGGTAAACTGCTTAGAGGATCTAAGCCTGCCCAGGCAAAGGCGTGCCTGTCGGACCTTCCATGCTTATAAACCCTATTGGTGTCATTGGGCGACAGGGCTTGAGATATCTTTTCATCTCAGTGTCGGGTAAAAGTCCATCAAAATTGGAAGCAACGTCTCCAAAATGACCTATATAGTGTTGACGGGGATGTTAAACATGAAATCAAACAAACAAAACTAATATAAGGAAGGCAGTACACAATCAGTCTGTACCATATGAGTCCTTGCTGTTGGCAATCAAGGTGTATTTGGGTATAGAGAAGATCTCTTTAGATAGCACCTTTGTTGGCAACCCATCGTGAAAAAAAACACATTGTCTCATGCTGCCATTTTATCTGCTGCACAAAATGCCCTTATAACACCAGCAGTGAGAGCCCCCACCATCGGGGCTTGGAGAAATATTGGTCTGCAAGGTGCTTCCACGCAGAGCTTTTACCCAAATGCACAGTTACTGGTAAACCGCTTAGAAGGTCAAGGCTTGCCCAGGCAAAGTACGAATCGGACCTCCGTGCATATAAACCCCATTGGTTTGTGTGGGCAGTAGGGATCGAGATGTCATTTGATCTCAATGTCGGGTAAATGTCACACAAAATTGGAAGAAGTGTCTCCAAAATAACCTAAATAGTGTTGACAGGAACATAAAACTTCAGTTCAAACAAACACAGTAACAACAGCAATGACATTAAAGTCACTGTAAGAACATGAATTCACAAAATAAGCATATGTATATCAATTGCTCTGGATGTGTTTCATTAAAATTATGACAGATACATTGATACAATTGATTTAATTATGACTTCTTGTGTTTATGTTATAAAAGGGTTTTATTTTGTACTTGGCAGTGAAATCAATGCATATCTGAAACCAATAAAAATAATATTTTCTCACTGTGAAAATATATTTCACACTATGAAAAATAACATCACCTTGTTATTCTCACAGTAGCAGCCCGAATTCCTTTTTCTCGCCAAAAGTCATCTGCTTTAGACAAAATAATTCTGTAAAATACCTTGCAAAGCACTCTTTGAACTGTAAAAGTGCTGTATTCAAACTGGCGATCTGTTTATGTTTTGAAACTGACAGTTGTGCCGTCATAGCCAGGTCAAAATTGTGACCAAGATTCGATCGAACAAATTTCCGTAAGTGTCCTAATAAATTATTAAATAAAAAGAAAATTTACTTTTTTTCAGCGGATACCAAAAGCATTCCATTTTGTGTGTTGAAAACATCCGAATTTTCAATCTTGCATTGCACGCTTGAAAATTTGAATGTTTTCAACACACTCGATGAAATATTGTGATATCCACCTCAAAAAAGTAAATAGCCTCTATGTTTATATTTGAAGTAGTAGCATGTATAATCAGATTATTTTAATTACAGAAACTGATGCAGAAATTGAAGCGTGAGAGAGAAGAGGACCATCATGATGCCTTCATCCTGGTGATATTGTCATACGGTGGTGTTGGCACAGTGATGTGTACTGATGGCAAGGAGGTGCCTCTCAGGGATATAATCAATGTTTTCACAACTGACAACTGTCCCAGCCTAAAGGACAAACCCAAGTTATTCTTCATCCAGGCCTGCAGCACAAGGTTCAATGGTAATAGTGCAAGCGGTTTATAAATCATTACGTAAGCAAGTCCATTAAATGAACACCCCCCCCCCCATAACCCCATTTTATACAGAGAAAACTGGGGTATACCGGGGTATACATTATTTTTCTTATTTTGGCTACAAGACATAGATTGTGGGTACTCATTAGAACCGCCTCACCAACAACCTATTTTTGCACTATAAATAAAAACAAAATCACAGATTTTCATAGGAAAGTAGCCATTTTGGAGAGGTGAAAAAATGCACTTTGTGGCAGGGGTGTGTTATAGTAAGTAACAGTGAATCTTCGATAGCTTGTCATCATGTTAAATGACCAAGCCCTAAACCCCTATTTATATACATATATATTTATATACCCTTTTGTCTGTTGGTTGGCGGCGATGCATTTTTAAGGCTTTTTGAGCTTCGTCTTGTGCCAGAATTTTGGATATCCGTCGTTTTGCCATTTTATGGGAAAGTAACTGTCACATTGGTTTCTGCTTGTGAAGTTTTCATTATTTTGAAGTTGCTATTCCACTCCACCCCCCCCCCCCCCCCCCCCCCACACACACACACACTGTCCCTCACTTTAATCTCTTCTAACTGTTTTCCCCACCTCTCCGGCCGATGACACAAAATGGCCCACAGGGAATGTCCTTAAACCCCAAGTCAATCTGTCAATCGATTTAATACTAGTATAACAGTAAAGACACTGATCAGATGCTGCATTATGCGGCGACTAATTTTGGCCTACACTATTTAGGGCTAAGAATGCTTTTGTGCCTGCATGATGTGAGTCTTTGCTGGGATCACTTGCTGAAAAACGAAGATTTCATCACAATAATACATTCATGTGTTAAATTATCTATTTTTACACACATGAAAATTTGACCTGTTTTGTTTGTGTTTCAACCATAAATTGTGGGTGCTCATTAGATGCGCAGCTCTGAGAAATAATAAGGACATTAAAATAGCATGAACAAGTCCGTAAAATGACCCCCCCCCAATAAACCCCACTTTAATAGAGAAATCTAGTGTTTATTTGTGTTATTTCTGCTCTAAGACATAGGTTGTGGGTACTCTTTAGAACCGCCTCAATGAGGCGGTTCTAACGAGCACAAACAACCTATGTTTGCAGTATAAATAAGAAAAATATCACAGATTTTCATCTGAAAAAGTAGCCATTTTGGAGATGTGAAAAATGCTCAATGTCGCACAGGTGAGTTGTCTAGATGCTGTGTGCAAGAATTCTATTTCTAGGACTGGCATTTTTCTGATTAATATGTTCATTTCATTTCTTTTTATTACTTCAAATATACTAGTAGCTTGTGTTGCTCGTAAGAACTGCCTCAGTTTGGCAATTCTAAAGAGCACCTACAATCAACGATTTGGAGCGAAAATGGGGAACACTACCGTAAACCCCACATTTGTCTATATAATATGGCATTAGGTGAGGTTTTCATTACACAGACTTGTTAACCTAATGAAAATAACAGGGACCAGTTGTTCAAAGCATCGTTAGCTTAACAAGCTCGTTCGTGGTCATACTGTTCACTGTTCCAGTGTATGTAAAATTTTGGTATTTTTGCTGAAACAATGTGAGCAGCTAAGGTTCTCACATTTTTTTTTTCTGCAAAAATATTAGCATTTTTGACATATTAAATAAACCGAGATTTAAAGATACGTTTACTAACGATGTCATTAGTTTTGAACAACTGGCCCCATATCTCCTTGTAACCAACTGTTCCTTTATTGAAATTGGATTTAGAAGGATATCTGTTGCACAAACATTTCTTGTGGTTTAATGTAGCTGCCCATTAAAGAATTTTATAACGTCATTTGATAGCCCCCACCCATCGGCACTTGAAGAAATAGATTGGGCTGCATGATGCTTCCACGCCGAGCTGAAATCAACGGCACATGACTACTGGTAAACTCCTTAGAGGTTCTAATATGTTCTAGAAAGGGTTATCTTTCGAAAGCAAGGAATACACCACAGAACTGGAAAAATGGAGTGTACATGTTTTCTGGGCCAGACTAGCTAGTTTCGGCCATTTAGGCCTCATCAGTGACCCTCATCTAATATGTTCTATAAAAGGGTTATGATTTGAAAGCAAGGAATACACCATAGAACTGAAAAATATGGAGTGTACATGTTTTCTGGGCCAGACTAGCTAGTTTCGGCCAATTAGGCCTCATCAGTGACCCTCAGATATCTTCAAAATTCCACAATGGGTTCAATGATCCCAGAGGACAAGAAAATATAATCTATACTATGATGTAGGGCAGGGAGACGTTTTACCGCCGCCACACATTCCCACACACCAGCTGTAGTGAAGCCTGCCATGGAAAAGTGGTGTGAGTCCATGCATATAAATTCTATTAGTTTCATTTGGCGACAGGGCTTGAGATGTTATTCCATCCCTATTTCGGGTAAAAGTCCCACAAATTGGAAGCAACGTCTCCAAAATGACCTAAACTGTGTTGACGGGGACATTAAACCTCAAGTCAAACAAACAAACCAATATTGTCAACTGATTTTCATTCTTTTACCTGCCAGGTGGTACAGGCCAGGAATTGAGCGAGCCTGATGAGCAGAAACAGAAACAGTCTGGTATTCAGGATGCTACAGATGCTATGAAGAGCCTGTCACTAGGGTCTGGAGATGCATCCGGGGACATCTTACAAAGTTCACAGGATATGTTGGTTTCCATAGCAACACAACCAGGTAATTGCAGCATGACAGTAAAACAATATATAGAATTGTGATTCCATTGGACTAGAAAATGAAGCCGCACTATGATGACGGACAATGAGACTTTTTATCACTGCAGCACATTCACTTAACCACTGCTCTGTAAGTGTTGTTGGTGTCATCAGTATCGGTGTCATCAGTATTTTTCACTAGTATAAACCACCCAGCGTGAAGTGTGTTGTTGTACGTATGTTAGTGTCATCTGTTTTTTGGCAGTATTTCCACAGCGATATTTATTGGCAAAATGAGTGTGTCATTTATTTTAGCAGAATATCCCAATGGTATAGAGTGATCTTGTATCAGATTTCAACAATATAACTCCTGTGGTTTTGTTCGTGCATCTGTTATTTAGGCCATATTGTCCTCATGATGAAGATTGCTGTTTCAGATGGGTGTCTTTAGTAATTATGGCAGTATTATCCATGCTGCTGACTTCTGTTGTATGTCCCCGTGTCGGTATGACTGTAAAATGTTCAAAAGGTTTATTTCATTAATATTTCATTGACACATCTGACCCTGTTTATATTTACAGATGTAACTCACAGCAAGGAGACGTATTTTTAGCTTATCTGTTTTTTGAAAAAAAACTTTCGAGCTATTGTCATCACTCCGGCGTTTGCGTTGTCGTTGTCGTCGTCTGGCGTCGTCTGGCGTCGTTGTTCCAAAAAAACTTAACCTTGGCTATAACTTAAAAAGCATTAGACCTAGCCTCATGAAACTTCATACACACACTCATCATCACAAGAGCTACATTTTGACCAAGGACCATAACAACACAACAGAGCCTTCAAACTTCACATGAATGTTTCTTGGGACAAGTCCTTTTCAGTGATACCACACTTTTTGATCTGTGACCTTGACCTTTGAACTTTGACCTATTTTTCGAAAATTTAACCGAAAACCTTAACCTTGACCATATTTCCAAAAGTATTTGGCCTACCTCCATGAAACTTCATACACATACCCACCATCACAAGAGCTACATTCCCTACAAGTTTTATAACTCCATCTTGCAATTTGATTGAATTATCTCCCCTTTTCTCTCCGTTTTTTTAAATTGTTTTTGTCTCTTATTTCAATACTTTTCACAACAGAGCCTTCCAACTTCACATGAATGTTCCTTTGGACAAGACCTTTTCAGTCATACCAAAAAACTTAACCTTGACCATATTTCCAGAAGTATTTGGCCTGCCTTCATGAAACTTCATACTCACACTCACCCATCATCACAAGAGCTACATTTTGTCTATGTGACATGGAAAAACAGACGAGCATGGCGCCGCTTGCGGTGCTCTTGTTCACTGTTTATATTTACAGATGTAACTGACAGCCAGGAGAAGTATTTATCAGTGCTTATATTTGCAGATGTAACTGACAGCCAGGAGAAGTATTTATCAGTGTTTATATTAAAAGATGTAACTGACAGCCAAGAGAAGCATGTATCAAAGTTTATATTTACAGATGTAACTGACAGCCAAGAGAAGTATTTATCAATGTTTATATTTACCCAAGTAACTTACACCCAGGAGAGGTATTTGTCATTGTTTATCTTTACAGCTGTAACTGACAGCTAAGAG
This sequence comes from Lucinisca nassula, assembly GCA_963580285.1. Classification (NCBI taxonomy): domain Eukaryota; kingdom Metazoa; phylum Mollusca; class Bivalvia; order Lucinida; family Lucinidae; genus Lucinisca; species Lucinisca nassula. Next base: position 3,073,275 of record OY757023.1, on the reverse strand, counting down.
AAGTATTTATCAATGTTGATATTTACAGATGTAACTGACAACCAGTTGAAGTATTCATCAGTGTTTATATTTACATATGTAACTGACAGCCAGGAGAAGTATTTATCAATGTGTATGTTCACAGATGTAACTGCAGCAAGTAGAAGTATTTATCAATGTTTATATTTACAAATGTAACTGTCAGCCATTAGAAGTATTTATCAATGTTTATATTTACAGATGTAACTGACAGCCAGGAGAAGTATTTATCAATGTTTATATTTACAGATGTAACTGACAGCCAGAAGAAGTATTTATAAATGTTTATATTTAAAGATGTAACTGACATCCAAGAGAAGTGTTTATCAATGTTTATATTTACAGATGTAACTGACAGCCAGGAGAAGTATTTATCAATGTTTATCCTTGCATTGTGGACTGTACTGTATAAATTCTCTAGAAATCATCACATCTTAGAATTAATGGACAAAGTGAGTAAAATTCTCCTAATTTTAATTGGCCCTTATCTAGCTGAACACAGCAGCCCCTACCTTTGCAAACAGTGTAGATCCAGATCAGTTGGCTAGCCATATTGCATTGTTTATATTTGTTTGTATTGGAGTTCAACGGCCCAGTCAACACTATATCAGGTCATTTTTGAGCTGAGCAGTTTACCTATCCACACTTTTCATGGGCAAAGTAGAAGTAAAACAAAGATCAGGAATCGATACAATTAACTTACTCCACCCAGCAAAGACACCAACGGGAAAGAAACACAAACATTAAGCGACCAGACCATAATGGAAACCTAAACAAAGGAATGCCATAAGGACAGTTATTTTCCCACAAAAAGGCCATATGGCCTTCCAAAATAAAAAGACACAAGTGATACACACAGTAAGTAACAAACAATTACATAAACAAACTGCCACAGAAGAACCGCCTTGGAACGGTCAGTGGAAAGATTTCCACTGGGGGGCTTAAATCGATTTTACGTGGCCACAATCCTCGCCCTAACTTCCGTCTTGTTTTAGACAAATAATTTGTTCAGTCTGCATGAAGGCTTATACGAAAGCGGTTAACCAGTACAGTGCACATTATTTCGCCAGAGACCTACACTGTTTGACATACGTTTGCAAATTTGAATGAGTGCATTATATTAAGTAGTTTGATTGGCTAATAGTCAGAAATTAATTTATTCAGCAGGATGATGATTAAATAATATGTGCTGAGCCCAAAGTAAACTTGTCATCAAGGATTGTAACAAGATAGGACACAAAATGGCTTGCTTACCCACATAGACTCAAAGCAACAGATAAGGGTTATATTTTTGTGATAATTATTTCTGCCCCCTTTTCAGGGAGACATATTGTTTTTCCCCGGGGTGTGTGTCTGTCTGTCCATCTGTCACAAAATCGTGTCCGCTCTATAACTTGAAAACCTTTAAAGCTATCTTCACTAACTTCATATAATTATTAATCAACAGTAGAAGATGTGCAGAACGCAAGAACTATAACTCTCGCATTTATACATTTTGAGGTATCTCCCTTGGAAGTTTGTCAGTATGTACAGACCAGCTACCGGTAATAACTCATTTTTTTATTTTGCGGAGATACGCCTAACTCGAAATCGGCTATTTTCTCCGCAAAACAGCGAGAAATTTCTTCTCGCTGAAATTTCTCCCGGTTTCGCGGAGAAAATTCTCGGAGATTCTCGGCGAAAAATTGACAGATTGCTTTAATTGAAAATGAAATTACCCGCGTTTCGCGGAGAAAAAAATTCAACTGGGCTTACGTGAAATTTTTATTTCTTCATTTGTTTGGCGTTGTTTTTGTAAATGAAGGCAAATGGTAGTCATTGTTAAATCATAATCAAATATTCTTTCATGTTACACAATTTCATTTTAGTACTTTAATTTTTAAAAGTATCATGACAACTTTTATTTACATCATGAAAATACGCCTATTTATTTGTTACCCACTTAAACCCCGCTTTTAACCGGGGTTTACAGGGGTATTTATTATTTATCTAATTTCTGCTCATATAGATTGTGGGTACTCGTTAGAACCGCCTCGCTGAGTCGTTTTAAAGTGAACCCAAAATCTTGAGCAGAAATATGAAAAATTACAGAATTTTTATCCGAAAATTTCCCGTTTTTAGTGGTAAAATTTTACAATATATTTGAATGGGCGAGTTTTCATAATGAGTCGTACATGTAGGTTATTAACACCATAATGATGTGTGACATTTACCAAAAGCTCAGCTTGATGAAATAGATGGGCTGCATGATGCTTCCACGCAGAGCTGAAACCGACCCGCATGCGAGTACTGGTAAACCGCTTACAGGATCTAAGCCTGCCCAGGCAAAGTGGTGCAATTCGGACTGTCAGTGCTTTTAAACCCTGTTGGTTTCATGGGGATGCAGGGCTTGAGATGTCATTTCATCTCAACGTCGGGTAAAAGTCCCACAAAATTGGAAGTGACGTCTCCAAAATTACCTTTACAGTGTTGACAGTGATGTAAAACCTCACACAAAACCAAAAGCTCAGATTCGCCTCATTTATTTATGATTACAAACTGTCAAATTGGTACAGCAAGAGGTGCTTTGAATGCAAAGTTAGTGATCAGTTAACGAGGAAGACATGAATTCCACCCCAGGCTAGGTCTATTTCCTTGATGAACGGACGAAAAACCAGACACCTATATCGCGCCATGCTTCATGCAGGCACGTGAAAAAGGACATGCTACTTTGCATTAGCATGCATTATTTGCGCTACCAAGTCTCCTTCCCCGACCCCTCATCCACCCCTAACTAATAAACACTCCCAGTTGGAGCAAACAGGTGGTGCATCAACATGTTGATAAAGCCCATGTAATGAACGACCCACTATTCACCATTTTACATGCACACATACATGTATAGAGAGAACTGGAGTTTACAAGGTTTACATTTTCCTTAATCTGTTCCTAGACGTCCAATGTAGGATGTGGGTACTCGTTACCAACTACATGTATGCGAAAACTACAGCAGAGAGACCTAATGACCTGATGATTTACCCTTTTTGTACCAAATGGAATCTTCCTCCTTATATATACTGGAGTCCATTTTGAAACTAAGGGGTGTCAGGTTGTTTTTTTCTTAAAAATTTAGTTCGGGAAATGGCTTAACGTTTTGCAAACAGTGTAGGTTCTGATCAGACGCCGCGTTCTGGGGTGTCCGATCTGTGCCTGCACTGTTTGCCAAGGTACCCCTTCAGGGGTTTCTGGTACTGAATGGGTTAAGAGTCAGCGCTCTTACCCATTAGGACACGGGGGCCATTTACCTTCGGGGTCTACAGTAGACTTAACAAGATACCCAGGTTGCATGTCTGTACAAACTTCGCTGATTATCTTGGAGAATTTTGTAGTTCTGCTCCAAGTTAGAGATCAGACTTATATGCAGCCTTGGAATGCTTGTCGTGCAATTTCCCCATATTAACCCTTTTTGTACCAAATGGAATCTTCTTATATATAGCATGAGTCCATTTCAAAATTTAGGGGTTTCAGGTTGTGTTTTCTTCAAAATGTATTAGGAAAATGGCCGAACTTCTTGCAAACAGTGTAGGCCCTGATCACACGCCACGTCTGATCTGGGACTGCACTGTTTGCCACAGTACCCGTTTAGGCGTTTCCAGTCTGAAATGGGTTAATGTACATGTATGAGCAAAATTGAATTGTAAAGGCAAGAAACACAAGCGGGCCTCCGTGGCCTACTCATAAACATTAGATCTCTCACTCGGGCTACATGTGAGCTTAAGTGTAAGCATTAGTGATGTTTAATTACTCGCAGTGTAAGAAAAACTTAAAAAGATGAACCAAAATGTAAAGTGAGACCAGCGCCCACACATACATGTACAAACAGGATCCCCGTTATTGTATACATTGGGTTTGATTTTTTCAAAAGTATTTACTTGAGAAAAAAAAGTACTCCCAATATGGTGAACCGATAGAAAATCAACAGTTTTCAATTTATGAAGCGTTTACACAACAGTAAAAAAGGAATTCAGAAAACATTCATCATGTTCATACTGTGTTGTAAAGTGCATAAGATGCAAATCATTATGATTCCAACCGTATCAAACTCATACTTTACGATCGCTATAGTTGTCGATCTTTGTACAAAGAAAATGCATTCGTCATATGCTTCAAACTTTGTGTACCAAATTTTAATGCATGAAAAAATACATGCACATGAACAAATATACATGTAGGAATAGGCAGATTTCGCGAAGAAACACCGTGAACGACTTCACCTGTACTAATTGGCTTTCTCCAAGAAAAAGCGACGTTCGCGGAGAAATTTCGTGGCGTTTCACGGAGAAATTAACCGCTTTGAAACGTGGAATTTTTTCTTCTCGGAGAAATTTCTCGCTTGTTCTCCGAGAAAAAAGAGCCTATTTCCACAGAGAAAAAAAAGATATTGGTTATTACCGGTAGTTGGTCTGTATGTAGATTTTTAGATGGATTTTGAAATTACTTAGCAGAGATGTTAACCACCATGAGACGATGTGCAGCACGCATGACCTAGATCGGTATCTCAAAGGTCAAGGTTATACTTAGAGGTCAAAGGTCAAGAAAGTGGCCTTTTTTTCGTGTTTGGTCAATAACTTTCTTATTTTAGATGGAAATGGGGCCTTTTTGTTGTGTCAATTTTACCATATATGCTATCATGACTCCGTGTTGAGCTAGAAAGCCTCCATGTAGATCAATTTGTTATTGCTATTTTGTTTGATACTGTACTGGAACTGAGGGCGAGGGTTGAAATACATAAAATTGATCTTGATCAAGTTTTAAGTGCATTAGGTTTTGGACCAGTTTAGATCAGAACTGTGGTTGCCATGGAAACAAACACGTTCCATAGACTTGTAATGGGGAAAACAACATCTCCAACTTTTCTCCGCCATTTCTGATCCGATCTTTATCAAAGTTGCAGATAACCAGGAGAGGCAAACAGTCTACGTCCAGTTCGAATTTTGCCTCACAGGACTGATGGCTCTGCCCTTGGGCATACACATAAGCGAAAATTGGTGTCTCCACTTTTTAGCTCACCTGAGCCCTTCGGCTCATGTGAGGTATTAGTATACCACGAGCCGGCGTCCGTCGTCCGTCGTCCACACTTTCAACGAAGTATATCTCTGGAACCAGTGGGCCGGCCTTGATCAAATTTCATATGAACCATCATCAGGTAGGGGGAAAGGCTGTATTAGGTTTTCGTGCAGATCGGATGAGAACTCTGGTTGCCACAGCAACAAAGAGCTCCCATAGGCTTAACATAGGAAAAAGCTTGTCATCACTCTAGCTCCGTCAATTTTTTTCTGATCGACTTCATTCTTGCAGATAACGAGGACAGGCATGAAATCTCGATCAAGTTCGATTTTGGGCGGAATCGGATTATTCACTCAGGAGTTACGTGCCCTTGAGCGTTGAAAAAATTGCCTATTGACTTAACATGGGGTGAATGTTGTCATCACCGTAGCTGCTTCAATTATTTTCAGATTGGCTTTATTCTTGCAGATAACCAGCACAGCCATGAAATCTCGGTCAAGTTCGATAACTGGCAGAATCGGATCATTCACTTAGGAGTTACCTGCCCTTGTGTGTTTTTGCATTAGGGTTAATGGGAATTTCAAAAATGTATATCTTAAAGACTACTTGGCCAACTTTGATCAAATTTCATGTGTCGCATTATTGGGCAAGTGGAAAGGCTTCATTAGGTTTTCAGGCAGATCTGAGTGGAACTCTGGTTGCCATGGCAACATCTAGCTCCCATAGACTTCACATAGGAAAAAGCTTGTCATCACTCTAGCTCCGTCAATTTTTTTCTGATCGACTTCATTCTTGCAGATAACCAGTACAGGCATAACATCTCGGTCAAGTTCGATTTTGGGCCGAATCAGATAATTCACTCAAGAGTTACGTCCCCTTGAGCGCCCGAAAAATTGCCTATCGACTTAACATGGGGAAAATGTTGTCATCACTGTAGCTAGTAACGAGGACAGGCATAAAATCTCGGTTAAGTTCGATTTTGGGCAGAATCGGAATATTGACCTCGGAGTTACGTGACCTTGAGCGACAAAAAATTTGCCCATAGACTTAACATAGGGAAAATGTTGTGACTACGATAGCGACTTGAATTTTTTTTCAGATCAGCTTCAAACTTGCAGGTAACGAGGACAGACATAAAATCACGGTTAAGTTCGATTTTGGGCCGAATCGGATTATTTGCCTTGGAGTTAACTGCCCTTGAGCATGAAAAAATACGTTGTGACCACGATAGCAACTTTATTTTTATTCAGATCAGCTTCAAACTTGCAGGTAACGAGGACAGGCATAAAATCTCGGTTAAGTTCAATTTTGGGCCGAATCGGAATATTGACCTCGGAGTTACGTGACCTTGAGCGACAAAAAATATGCCGATAGACTTAACATAGGGAAAATGTTGTGACTACGATAGCGACTTGAATTTTTGTCAGATCAGCTTCAAACTTGCAGGTAACGAGGACAGACATAAAATCTCGGTTAAGTTCGATTTTGGGCCGAATCGGATTATTTGCCTTGGAGTTACCTGCCCTTGAGCATAACAAAATACGTTGTGACCACGATAGCAACTTTATTTTTATTAATATCAGCTTCAAACTTGCAGGTAACGTGGACAGGCATAAAATCTCGGTTAAGTTCAATTTTGGGCCGAATCGGAATATTGACCTCGGAGTTACGTGACCTTGAGCGACAAAAAATTTGCCCATAGACTTAATTAGGGAAAATGTTGCGACTACGATAGCGACTTGAATTTTTTTCAGATCAGCTTCAAACTTGCAGGTAACGAGGACAGACATAAAATCTCGGTTAAGTTCGATTTTGGGCCGAATCGGATTATTTGCCTTGGAGTTACCTGCCCTTGAGCATAAAAAATACGTTGTGACCACGATAGCAACTTTATTTTTATTCATATCAGCTTCAAACTTGCAGGTAACGAGGACAGGCATAAAATCTCGGTTAAGTTCGATTTTGGGCCGAATCGGAATATTGACCTCGGAGTTGCTCTTAAAGGAACTCATTTTTGATTTTTATTTACGTGACCTTGAGAGACAAAAAATTTGCCCACATACTTAACGTAGGGAAAATGTTGTGACAGAAATAGCGACTTGAATTTTTAGCTCACCTGAGCCAAAGGCTCCAGTGAGCTGATAGTATACCAAGGCTCCGGAGTCCGTCGTCTGTCGTCCGTCCATCCGTCGTCCACACTTTCAATGAAGCATATCTCAGAAGGCAGTCGACCAATCTTGTTTAAATTTTATGTGTAGCACCATTGGGCAAGGGGAAAGGCTGCATTAGGTTTTGAAGCTAGTCTGGTTCATTTGTTCCTTCATTCTTCTTTCTCTCCATATAGAGATGATAGACCAATGTTAAATTTTTAATCAAAGATTTCTCAGGAACTATAAAAGCTGAAGCATCAAATTTGGTATTCAATAGAATAATGATGACTTATTTTGTGTAAGAGACATTGGGCTTTCTCAGCTTATTTGTTCATCTGTTCTTTCATTCTTCTTTCTCTCCATTTTGACCAATGTTAAATTTTCGTCAAAGATTTCTCAGGAACTATAGAAGCTAGAAGTCTCAAACTTGGAATGAAATGCAATAATGATGACTTATAACCTGTAAGGGTCAATGGGCTGGATTCTATTAGCAGATTTAGAAGTCAAAGTAGAAGTAAAACAAAGATCAGGAATTGATACAATTAACTTACTCCACCCATAAAAGACACCAAAGGGAAAGAAATACAAACATTAAGCGACCAGACCATAATGGAAACCTAAACAAAGGAAGGCCATAAGGACAGTTACTTTCCCACAAAATGGCCATGTGGCCATCCAAAATTAAAAGACACAAGTGATACACACAGTAAGTAACAAACAACAACATAAATAAATCGCCACAGAAGAGCCGCCTTGGAACGGTCAGTGGAAGATTTCCACTGGGGGGCTTAAATCGATTTTACGTGGCCACAATCCTCGCCCTTACTTCCGTCGCGATTTAGACAAATAATTTGTTCAGTCCGCATGAAGGCCTCCTAGTCTGTGAATTGTTAAAACTTAAGTTCCTCAGGTGAGCGGTTTAGGCTCATTGAGCCTCTTGTTCTCAGCTGTTATTGGCCTGATCTATTTGGAACTTTTAGTAAACACAAGGACAAGCATAATATCACAGACGAATTTGAATTTACCTCAAATCTGACAACAGGTTTCGCAGTTACGTTCCCTTGAGCGTGAAAAATTTTACCATCGGCTTACAATGGTAAAACGAGGTCACCAACTTTTCTCAGCCAGTTCTGATCTGATCTTTATCAAACTTACAGATAACCAGGAGAGGCACAGTCTACGTTGCGTTCGAATTTTGGCCTTAGAGGACCAAGGGCTTTGGAGTTATCTGCCCTTTAGCATAAAATAAGCGAAAATGGTGTCTCCACTTTTTCTCAGCTGTTTTTGATCTGATCTTTTTGAAAAGTTTAGTAAACAAGGACAGGCGTAATATCTCCGACGTGTTTGAATTTGGCTCGGATCTGACAATCGGTTTTGCATTCCCCTTCCCTTGAGGGTGAAAAATTTTACCATAGGCTTACCATGGAAAAACGCTGTCTCCAACTTTTCCCAGCCATTTCTGATCTTATCGTTATCACACTTGCAGATAACGAGGAGGGCATACAGTTTACACCGAGTTTGAATTTGGGCCTCGCAGGACCAGCAGCTTTGGAGTTAACTGCCCTTGAGTATAAATATGAACGAAAAATGGTGTCTCCCCTTTTTTCTCGGCTGTTTTTGATCTGATATTTTTTAAACTTTAAGTAAACAACGACAAACATAATATCTCAGATGCGTTCGAGTTCCCTTGAGCGTGAAAAATTTTACCATAGGCTTACAATAGAATAACAACATTTCCAACTTTTCTCAGCCATCTCTGACCTGATCTTTATCAAACTTGCAGATAACCAGGACAGGCGTACGGTCTATGACGAGTTCGCATTTGGGCGTCGTAGGACCAACAGCTTTGGAGTTAACTGCCTTTGAGTATAAATTTGAGCAAAAAATGATGTCCACTTTTTCTCAGCTGTTTCCTATCGGATCTTTTTGAAACTTTTAGTTAAACAAAGACAAGCATAATATCTCAGATGAGTTCGAATGTGACTTGACTCTGACAATCTGTGCTATTTCTCAGGTGAGCGATCTTTGCCTGCTGGGCGACTTGGTCTATCATATAGCGATTCTAAATAGGATTTTACTGCTGAAGAAGTTAAACAATCAACAGAAAACGGTTTATTTGTCACGGACAGCTTCATGAAGTTCGCCAGTAACTATGTGTTATTACACATGTGGTCATATGATTTTATGATTAATAGAAATAATTAACGACATTATGACAGGGTGTATGAAGTTTGTCATATGATTAACTAGAGCCAGCAGTCGATGGCAAGACCATCGCAAATCCCCACGCGTTCTCCCCCTGTGGGCGGAGCCAATTTTAATGTTGCTCTCGCACGTTCTCATCATGTATGGAAGCAATGTACCAAATTGGGTTTCATTCTGAATAGCGGTTAAGGAGGAGATAGCGTGATGGATGGACAGACGGATGGAGGCGTTCACAATATCCCCAACGCTTTCTTTAAAAGCGTTGGGATAATAATATTCAATAATTGTGATGAAATCTATGTTTTTGCAAATTGTATCAAAATAAGAAAAAATATCAATAATTTGTCGCCTGCTGAATTAGCCCAGAGCGTGGTAAAGGGTAACAATCAAAATATTTTGTTTTGCTTACAAGATCTTTGTCATCACCCTTAACCACTTTTCCTTCTACGAGCTTTATGATAACACAACCTTGTGGTATAATATCGCCTTTCATATCCCCGGAATTTACAGATATCAGGTGAAAAACTTTGAATTGTTTATATCTAGTCCAAACATAGGTTGTGGGTGCTCTTTTGAATCGCCGTTTGTTTTTGAACAAAAACCGTGTTTTTCTCTATGTAGAGTTGGGTTTAGAGGGGTGTTCATTACACGGACATCTTAACCTAATGGATGCTAAGCAAACATCATTTGAACAAGTCCGTAAAATGACCACCCACTAAACCCCACTTTGTATAGAGAAAACAGAGGAATACAGGTGTATACATTATTTCCTTATTTCTGCTCCAAGGCATAGGTTATGGACACTCGTTAGAACCGCCTCAATGAGGCGGTTCTAACGAGTGCCCATAACCTATGTAATGGTATAAATAAGTACAGTAAAACCTGTCTTAGTGGCCACCTCTATTAAGCAAGCAACCTGTCTTAAGCAAGCAGGCATCCAGTTCCCATACAAAGGTAAATGTGTTAAATTTTACCTGTATTAAGCAAGCACCTGTCTTTAGCAAGCACATTTTGGTTATCCCCTAGGCGCTTGCTTAATACAGGTTGGATTTTCACCAGAAAATTAATCATTTTGGAGATGTGAAAAAAAAGCACTATGTCGCATGGGTGTTTTATCTTAACGAATATGAGTTGACAGGTGTGGTTTTAAGATTGTGTTTTTTCTGTCTGTTTGCAGGTAAATAATCTGAAGATGGAGTCTGGTCGGCCAGTCAAGTTATGTGAAGTGAAGCATTCTCTCACACAGAAGTTTTACTTTATGCCTGGTTATGTTGGAGACAATCACACATCCATAGAACCATTACCCTCACTTCCCTCACCCAGTGATTTGCAATAATAGTGCTGTATATTAGTCAGTATATTGTTTCTTTGACATGGATATTTAATTTCCAAAAAATGATTGGTTGCGGAAAAAATAAACTACTCTGTCGGAGTAAAATAGATCCAGATAAGGTGTAACGAGGACACGTCTGGGGGCAATTTGCTCAATTCTCAATTAAATTTTGTCACTGGTGAGTCCTGATAAGCCGAAACTAGCTAGTCTGGCCAAGAAAAATCATGTTTATGTCCACAAGATAGTTTAGGATCATTGATTCCACTGCCGAATTTTGAAAAATATCTTTGGGTCATTGATTAGTCCAAAACTAGCTTGTCACGTCAGAAAAAAAAGTGTCGTCCTTGCTTTAAAGGATAACAGGTCCAAAGGACATATTTAACCTTTTCACACTCGATGGGTGGGGGCCGCTGCTGTAACTGTTGATTTCTAATGTGATAAACTGCTTATTAATGAGATGGTTTGTAAGTCATGTTGTATAATATATATCTATGATGTTCTGTACCGGTCCCGATAGCTCAGTTGGTAGAGTGTCGCTCCGGGGAACGGGAGGTCACGGGTTCGATCCCGGGGCCGCGACATACCAAAGTCGTTAAAAATGGTACTAGCTGCTCCTCGCTTGGCACTCAGATTTACGGGGTAGAGCTAGGACTGGTCGACTCAGTGTCAGGATAATGTGACTGGGTGAGGTATCATGTAATGTGTCTGGGACATGATACTTCAGTGAGGCAGCACTATAAAAGTGAGCATTGAGCTCCCTGTCGCAACCAGACACCGTCGTGATATGACTGAAAAATTGTTGAAAGCGACGTTAAACCCGAATTCACACACACACACATGATGTTCTGTTCACTAACAGCTTAAACGTCTTTTAATCTGTTTCAAACGTTTTAACTTACTTGAGATTAATCCTGAAATTGCAGCATAATTGTATATTTACATGTATATATATCTTGAATAAAGGTAGTCATGTCGGTTTGACATTACAACTCGACTATTACAATCTTTAACAGAGTTACAAGTATTCTTCATAAAACTTCATAAAAGACCATACAAAGCACGGTTTATTGCAAATACAAGCTCTTGTACCACCACTGAACTCTCCAAATTATTAACTTCATGTTTTACTGCCATCAAAAAACATGTGATAAAATATTGCAACAAAGTATTCGAAAGATCAGGTAGAAATCTGTTTTGGTCTATAAAAATTATAATGAAGTTTTATGGTGACTAAGTATATAAATTTATAAACAATTATAACCGCAATCACTTCAGGACCCAATTTCGTAAAATCATTCTTCGATTTAAAAAAGATTGGGTACAACATTAATGTTATATGACAGACTGCATGCATGGTAGTTAACCCAATCACAGTTGACAACTTTGCTTCCCTCTTTAATTGCACGCCGGTGGGTCAGGCCTCAGATTCTATGACGGCTCCAACGCAAAGGCTTTATGTTGGTTGGTATCTGATGCTCTGTCTGTGGTCGGGCCCATCGGAGTCTAACTGTTGGTTTTCTTTTGCTCCAGCATTTCTGTTGTTTCTTGCTGTCGAGTCCTCACCGTTGTTTCATCTCTGTGGTTGTTTGATGTTTGTGTTCACGGAGATGTTGCACTGATGAGTTAGGAGGCCTTCATGCAGACTGAACAGATTATTTGTCTTAATTGCGACGGAAGTAAGGGCGAGGATTGTGGCCACGTAAAACTCATTTAAGACCCCAGTGGAATTCGTTCAGCTAACCATTCCAAGGCGGTTCTTCTGTCGCTGTTTATTTTTGTAAGCCCCCACCCATAGGGGCTTGAAGAAATATATGGGCTGCATGATGCTTCCATGCAGAGCTGAATCCGGCCCGCACACTAGTACTGGTAAACAGCTTAGAGGATCTAAGCTTGTCCAGGAACCGCGGTGCGAGGGAGACCGTCCATGCTAATAAACCCTATTGGTTTCATTGGGCGACAGGGCTTGAGAAGTCATTTCATCTCAATGTCGGGTAAAAGTCTCACAAAATTGGAAGCAACGTCTCCAAAATGACCTTTACAGTGTTGATGGGGACGTTAAACCTCAAATCAAACAAACAATGTTTATTTTTGTTATGGTTTGTCTTTGGGTGTTTGTGTCACTTTTATTATTTTATTTTGGATAGCTTTTTGGCCATTTTGTGGGAAGGTAACTGTCCTTTTGGCTTTCCGTTGTTGGTGTTTCCGTTGGGGTCTGTTGCTTTATGTTTGTATATCTTTTCCTTTGGTGTCTCTGATGGGAGCTGTGGGTTGATTGTATCGATTCCTGATCATTGCCTCTACTCACAATAAAGTCAGCATACTCCATGTTATACACAATGTAATGCATCCTATTTCACCAGGTGGTTCTATTTCGAAATATTCATTTCTAAAAAGAGAAGTATTTGCTGTTCTTGAGTGAAGTTATCACAAGTGGTACGTCCATACCTACAATACATAACATAATTGTACATATAATCAACATAGCTACGATCCCCATAGCTTTCGAGGAGCTTCGACTGTCGTTTGCACTGGTGAGACGACGTAAGTGTTTACCAGTCGCTTTATGATTGACTGCCAGATGCTGAAAGAGATTATTTGTATCCAGATAATGTGTTGTATTCTGTACTATGCTGCTATTACAGAGGAGTTCGATATTCGAACAACAAATCTGACAACAAGTAAATTTTGTGTCAACACTTCTGTTCTCACGCATGCATGTCTTTTGTGACGATGGGGCACGGGGAAGTTGTAAGGATACCCGTCCATCTGTCGCTAATTTGGATGTTTGGGGAACTGTAAAACTCGTGTGCAATATGAAATGATTATGCAAGCTTGTTGACCCTCTAGAACTTTGGCTGACATCTGATATCTTTAAGTAATAACTTGAACGGTAGGCACCTGAGTCCTCTAATAATGCCCGTGTTGTTTCTGAAGTAGTTGACTGTGACAATAATTGGCTGTTACTTAAAAGTGAATAGACCAGTTCTTTGCGCGTTTGGGATAAGTACGATCTAAGACGATCAATATGCCCTTGATCAGGAAGTTTCGATTGTGGATTTATTGGATCGTAATCTGAGGTATGGGAACCGTAATTTATAGCTAACGACGAAAGTTGCTGAATTGTGTTTGAAACTGCAACCAGTTTGAACGGTGTGTCAGTGTCTGTAGACTTTTGGTATAGATGCGACATGTGGATAGTATCCTGACAGTCTTTACAAGTAGTAACATGTAATTCTGTTTGACTTCGTGATGGCAGAACTGGCTCTGAAGGCAATGTATACTGATCCGATTTCAACGATGAGCTCGATAAATAAACAATATCATATCGCGTCGCAGAATATAGCAATGTGTGAAACATTGAAGTCTGACTAGATTTAGAAAGTTTGGTAGCAATTAAACCTAGCCAAAATGGCTGGTATGATGGCTGAAGTGATATTGAAGTGACCTGTGGTTGAATATCTAAACTTTTAATAAACTGTTGGCAGATGTATCCCATTTTCTTGCTACAGTTTGTTACAGTGAAGTCACAGTTAACCCGGTCTTGCGAAGTCCACAGTGAGGTACAGGTAGTGTTCATCACATACGAGGAAACTGAAATACAACAGCAAACAACGTACCTGAAAATCATTCTGGTAAAGTCAATCACATGATATTAACCATGAAAAGATATCAACAAGAAAATAACCTGCCGGAATAGCGCAAAGAGAAAGACATTGAAAAAGTGCAATATCTAAAAGTATTTTAGTAAACTAGTGTTTGCCCGTTAAGGTTGCGTGTCATTTACATCTTAATTTTGCCAGTAAATTTCTTTCTGTCCTTTCAGTCTTAATTTTGGCAGGTATAAACTACTGTCATTTGCTGTTATATACAGTTGTAATTTGCATATTGCCTCTTCTATACTTCCTGTCATTTGCATTGCATATATAGTTTAAGGCAGTAGTATTTGCATCTTCTCAATTTCAGACTGCTTGTCATTTGCATTTTGCTAATTACAAAAAATAAAAGTGAAGGCAACGATACAATTACCTTACACCTTCCAGCCAAGACATCAAAGATAGAAAAACACAAACCGAAAGAAACTATTATGTAATTAAAACATGACAAGTAGAAAGCCAACAGGACAGTTTCACTCCCAAAAACGCTCAAACGACTAACCAAAATTAAAGCTATTACCAGCTAATGCATGCAAAGACAAAATAATGTCAATAATAAACCGTCTTGGAACGATCAGTAGAATATCTTACTTGGGTGGGGTGTTTAAATCGATTTTCCATAAACACAGCCCTTTCCTGCAGTTCTGCCGTGGATTACACAAGCAATTTGTTCTGAAATAGCACGTGAAGTGTTTCAAACACGTCAGCGCAACATCTCCGAGAACATAAAAAAATCAAACGAATTTAGAGATTAAACAGCGATGAGGACTCAACATCATTAAATAACAGATATGCTGTCATTTGTGGTAGTTATAAAGTGCTAGTCTTTTGCATCTTTTTGTTGCTTGTAACTGGCATGTCATTGTACTGTTAAAAGATTATTTGACGGCTTTAACATGTTAAAACGTTTGACATATACCTGCTGAAACATTTTCTCTTAAACGTAAACAGTGCAAGCTTTTTTTTCAAAATCACATCACTTTGACGACGGCCACTTCGTTATCCTCATACAACTATGCAATTAGCATTGAACTCTGGAGATAGCTTAATTTTAAATTGATAAAGTAGAAAATAAAAGTATATACCATTGACCCAGAAGTGACCATTGGCAGGCAGTTCTGCAGTGTTTATCAGTATGCGTAGGTTAACATCATCATCTTCCAAGAACTCAGCCAGTCTTCCACCTTGCTTTTCACACAGAGCTGAAGCTTCTTCACGAGTCACGTGACCACTGTTTACTTTATAGCTGGTATTCTGATTGGTTGCCGGGACAGCCAGTTTTCCTTTGTGTACAGAAATAAGAGATATGGTCTTATTTGCACAAGGGCATGACAAAACCTACAATAAATCATGTGCGCCTAACAAAGACTCCGATCAGCCTGTGCATCTACACAGTCTAATCAGAGTCTTCGTTGTATGCTCTAAGGATAGCTAATGGCCAAATGCTCCTTCATGCAGCAAGAGAAGTTTGGTTAGTCTATATGGATGCACAGGCTGATCTGATTTTTCACTGGGCACATGTCTTATTATAGGTTTTGTCGTGCGCTGGCTAAATTATCGTTTCCACAGTGTAAAATTCCTCAACATTAAGATAACATACCCGTATGGGGCCCCGCCCACCGGGGCTTGGAAAAATAGGTTGGGCTGCATGCTGCGTTTAAGGCAAAGCTGAAACGCACCAAACATAACTATTGGTAAACCGATTAAAAGTTTTAACCCTTATCTTGCTGAATATTCATTTAAGCCACACCCATTTCTGTTTATCAACCAATCAAATTACTTGATGTAATTTATTGCTACAAATTCATAAACTAAATGCCAAACAGTGTAGATCCTGATCAGATGGCTTCTTCAGAAGCCATCTGATCTGGATCTACACTGTTTCCAAAGATAAGGGTTGTCGTGAACAGCAAGATAAGGGTTAATATGTTCTAAAGTAGGAGTGAAGGCAATGAATGATCAGGAATCGATAAAATTAACCAACATCTCCCATCAGAGACACCAAAGGGAAAGAAACACAAACATGAAACAACTAGACCCTAATGGAAACATCAATAGCGGAAAGCCAAATGGACATTGACTTTCCCACAAAATGGCCATTTGGCTATCCAAAACAAAATAATATAAGCGATACACACACTCAAAGATAAACCATAACAAAAACAAACCGTGACAGAAGAACTGCCTTGGAACGTCCAGTGAAACGAACTCCACTGGCGGTGGTGGTGGTGGGGGTGCATTTAATCGATTTTACATGGCCACAATCCTCGCCCTTATTTCCGTTGCGATTTAGACAAATAATTTGAGTCTGTCCAAGTAAAGTGATGCGAGTCGGACCGTTCCTAGTTATATACCCTTGCGGTTTCATCGGCTGGCAGGACTTGAGATGTCATTTCATCACAGTGTCGGGTAAAGTCACACAAAATCAGAAGCATCATCTCCAAAATGACCTAAATAGTGTTGATGGGGACGTAAAACCTCAGCTCATACAAACAAACAAAATAGAACTGAAGGTAATGACCAAGAACCGAGTACCTCACGCCTTCCACCAAATATTCCAAAGGGAAAGAAACCCAACATGCGACAACCATAATGAAAACTCAAAAGGATACTTGCTTTTCCACAAAATGACCAAATGGCTACCCAAACCAAAAAGTTATTAGCAATACATGCAAAGACGAACTATAACAATGATAAACCACAACAGAAGATCCGCCTTGGAACAGTCGGTAAAGATCTTTTCTGCTTGATGGGGGGAGGAGGGGGGTTTTCCGTGGCCATAATCCTCGACCTCGGTTCTGTCGCGGTTTAGACAAATAAGACAAACCCACCCATGTGCTAAAACGGCGTTTTTTATCTCTAGTTATCATATGACGTCGCGTCTGAGAGTGTAATAACGTCATGTATTATTTTCGATAATCCACTAGTGGATTAAGGTGGCCGACCTTAATTTTTTTCTGAGATACCTGCCCTAGAGAATTTCCTTATATTATAACAAAGTATCCAGCAAGGACTTAACTTTAGATTAAAGTCATAAAAATATCATGTCACCGAGACTGGGAAAGAATGGGGGTCAATCCAAAAGTAACGCCATTTTACACATATTTTGCATTGATTGTAATGGGAAATCGCTAAAATTTCACACAAATGCGAAAATTAAAGTGACTTCTGCCCTAGAGATTTTGGACTTACTAAGTTAAATTATGTATATTCATACGGCATTCAAAAACATGAAATAAAAATGGGGGGTCACCGGCCATATAAGAGAATGAGGGCCGTTTCAAAAGTAAAAATTGCAGGCAAAATACCTTTTTTCGTGAGGATCGCCAACATTAAGATAACTGTTTTGCTAGAAATTATAACTCCACGCAAATAGATGATATTAATGCTTATTATCTGCCGCAATATGATGAAAGAATTCGGTTATAGTGTTATTTCAAGCAAAAAGGGTCGTTTCAAAAGTTATCATAACAGGCAAAACTTATTTTTTTGAAAACATCACAAAAATTATAGTTGCTTCTGAGCTAACACATGATAAGTGATGTATCTATATGTAATCCGCAAAACTATGAAATGAAAACAGTTTGACAGGTTTCCAATAACATAATGTGGGTCGTTTCAAAAGTAAACACAAACTGAAAAATATGAACATATATACATATATTTTTCAAAGTATTATAAGAATTTCTGCTATATAAGTGATATGATCACTAAGAAAGGTATTATATCTAAATATTAGATGCAAAACCTACCAAATAAAAACAGTAGGTCGTTCATACAAAACGGGGGTCGTTATAAGAGTAAGCTTTTCATGCAAAATATCTTCTTTTTTGTTTTTTGTTTGGTCAAAATCTCTTTTTGTTAAGTCAATTGTATACTAAAACAAAGGTGTCACTCAGATAGGGCATGCATCTACATATGATTTGCCAAACAGAAGTAAAAACAATGAATAGGTATCGATAAAATTACCTAACACCCCCCATTCAAGACAACAAAGGGAAAGACACACCAACATAATACAATTTCGCCTTTCAGTGAGCAAATGGGGCACCAAACTAGCGCAAATCTTTCTCAGCCCATAACTTTGTCAGAATGGTTTGTACACCGCCTTCTGATAAGCCAGTGCATTAAGATATCTCTTTCACTGACAGTCGCGCATCTTCTTTGACCGCTGCCTTTACAGCAGCGATGGTTGCCATGGTGATGGAGGTCTTTGGCCTACCAACATGGGCATCATCTTTGGTTGATTATTTACCAGCTTTAAAAGCTTTGACCCACCGATAAATTGTGCGCTTTGACTTTTTAAGAGGTTCATTTTAGCCACACAATTCATCAACCTATGTCAAGCCTTACACGGCATTTAATTTAGCTGCGAATTTTAGTCTTTCTGTCCATTTTACAATGTAACTCGTAAATTGGCCAGTGTATTTGACTGCATGCATTTAAATTTGATAAATCTAGGTAATTATAAAGGCAATTTGCTAGAAATAAACTGTTATCGGTGGCTATTTGAAAGGCAATTCAAATGCAATGACGCGTTATCAGAAATACGTACGATAAAACTAGGGAAACCTATTAGTGACAAAACTTTTTGAAGGACCCTCGTACACCAACTTCTATTTAATGATTGGCTCGAAATTAGCGAAATATTCCTGAAGGCCTTTAAAGCTAGAAACAACAACAAAAAGAGAACGAGAGAAATCATTTGTGATTTCTAGTTTCCATTCCATGCGTTTAGGATTTAACCGTGAAGCTTTTACGGTTCCAGATTTTGATGTATTTTAACCAAGATCTCTCTCACTCTTTCGCCCTCTCTCTCTCTTAACTATAAATGACCTTACTGTGTTTTAAAACCCCTACTCAAATATATCATAGCCCCCGCCCATTGGGGCTTGAAGAAATAAATGGGCTGCACGATGCTTCCACGCAGAGCTGAAACCGACAGCACACGAGTACTGGTAAACCGTTTAGAGGATCTAAGCCTGCACAGATATTTGCGGTGAGAGTCGTACCGTCCATGCTTATAAACCATATTGGTTTCATTGGGCGACACGGCTTGAGATTTCATTTCATCTCAGCGTCGGGTAAAGTCCCACGAAATAAGAAGAAATGTTTCCAAAATGACCTGTACAGTGTTGACGGGGACGTTAACCTCAAAACAAACAAACAATGCTCAAATATAACAAAATTTTACCACCACAAACGAGAATTTTTAACTGCTTTTTTTTTTTCATATTTCTGCGGGCATAATTGTCAGTTCTGCTTAAACGAGTAACAGACATTAGAAGAATAATGTTTACTCCTGTAAACATCAGTTTTACTGTATAAAAGTGTAGTTTTAGGGGATTAAACTTAGATATGCTTGTTTTCGTGATGCCGAGTGCGAGCGTGATAACACAGTGGTTAGTGCACTTGCCTCTGATGCTAGTGGTCCCGGGTTTGATCCCAGGCAGCGGCGATAAAATTTCGGTGTCCGAGCACGCTCCATTGGCATTATTTGCAGGGATAATGCCACATAGTGCATCGTCCTGTGGATCGGGATGTTAACTGGGGATGTGGAGGGAGAGTTATGCCCTGTGCAGGTTAAAGACCCCTACCGTAAAATTTTTACACGATTACTGTGTAGGCCTTCATCCTGCATACCAGGGGCCAGTTGTTCAAAGCATCGTTAGCTCAACGAGCTCGTTAGTGGTCACATTGTTAAGTGATCTAGCAAGTACAATATCTAAAATTTTGGTATTTTCGCTGAAAACATGTGAGCAGCTTTGCATATGCAAATGATCAAAGTTTTATTAACGATACGTTAACTAACGACGTCGTTAGTTTCGACCAACTGCCCCTGGTGTGTATGTAATGTACACCTGCGAGTATTGATCAGATGTGACCGATCGCAGTATATAAGTAGAAAGAAAGCCAAGAGACGTACTGGAGAGAGAGAGAGAGAGAGAGAGAGAGAGAGAGAGAGAGAGAGAGACGGAGAGAGAGAGAGAGAGAGAGAGAGAGAGAGAGAGAGAGAGAGAGAGAGAGAGAGAGAGAGAGAGAGAGAGAGAGAGAGACTGCCAGCAGTTCTCGACCACAATAAAATTTAGTAGTAGACCTATGCAGACAGAATGATTCATTCTACGGGCATACTTGTCAGTTCTCAGCCAGCAAAAACAAAAACAACACCAAAAAAAAAAAATCAAAAAAAAATCAGTAGCATGCGGACTTTGATTCAATCCATCGGCTGTTTATCATGACGTCATAAATATGATTACGTCACAGCAAACTAAAAGTTTACACACAGGCCGTGTGTAAACGTATATCCAAAGAACTGTCATTTAAGTGTGCTGCAAGCGTAAACAAACAGGATAGCAAATGGATTGTACTTTAAAGGAGATATAGTATGGCATTCAACATGTTGTCCTGTTGAGGGATTGACTAAGGACGTGTCACCAGTAAAAAAATTCTGATTCTGATCTGATACTTAGATCCATACACTTTACAAATTTAACTGTAACTGCCATTATGGAAAGATGACATACTTTCGGACGGGCTTTTCAATGTCAGGTAAGGTGCCTTCAGGAGCCAAAGATATCTCCGAGAAAAAGACGAATAAAAAAGGTAAACAGTTCTGCTATTGTAAATGAGCTGCCTTAATGGCTCAATTGTGACCGACACATTCGATCGTTTCTGAACTCGATTTTTTTCTACGTTCACTTTGTCTGCTTTGACAGTGACAAGAAATGATAACTGTTGGCGTATTTTATCCATGTGTGATGGAAAATACAGTCAATCGTAGAAAATTTACTTCGTTTTAGAGGTCGAAAAGAAAAAATATAAATACCACTTAAAAAGTGAATGTCGTTACAGTGCCGATTGACGGCAATGCGCAGAACGTTGCGCAACCGAAATTAAGGTCGGCCACCTTAAGGGGAATGGGAATACCTTCATGTCATGCTTTAGTATTACCCAAAGGAAGGTACTGCTACTCTTCAAAAGGAGATTCGGAAACATAAACAAATATGGCTGACATTACCAGGAAGTACAGGTGAATTGACAGAAAAATGATGTTTTTAGTGTTCAAATGGCCTGTTTGTTAAAGTTGACTACGTGTCAGAGCAAGTAAACAAACTTTACATATGCAACTACTCGAAAAAGTGCTGAGACATAGAAAGTGTTAGGTAAGCTCAAAATACATAAGGCATCTGGGCCGGATGACCTGAATGCCAGGGTGCTTAAAGAATGTGGTGCTGAAATTTCACCTGTGCTGGCCTTTATCTTCAATGAATCACTCGCCCAGGGCACTGTACCAGATGACTGGCGACAAGCTAATGTTACCCCGGTCTATAAAAAAGGAGAAAAATACGATGCAGCAAATTATAGACCAGTGTCGCTAACATGCATCTGTTGCAAAACCCTGGAGCATATAATAGTTAGTAACATCAACAAGCACCTAGCCTTAGAGAGCATTCTTGCTGACTGTCAACATGGTTTCCGAAGTCAAAGGTCTTGCGAAACTCAATTAGTTCAGTTTTACCATGACATTGTGAGCAATCTGGATGGGGCCACAAACCGTGGCCACAAACAGACTGACTTGATTATCATGGACTTCGCTAAGGCCTTTGACAAGGTACCTCACAGGAGGCTATTGTATAAATTGGATTACTATGGGATAAGAGGATCCACACACAGGTGGATTAGCTCATGGCTCTCAGGGCGCTCACAACAAGTTGTACTTGATGGCCAAGCGTCTGATCCAGTCCCTGTTTTATCTGGTGTCCCCCAAGGTTCGGTCCTTGGACCGGTCCTTTTCTTGGTATTCATTAATGATCTCCCTGATAACATCAGGTCATCTGTCCGTTTGTTTGCTGATGATTGTGTCCTTTATAGGAATATATATTCTTCTTCTGACTGTCTTATTCTACAAGATGACCTGAATCAACTAGCACAGTGGGAGGCCGATTGGCAGATGAAGTTCAATGTGGCCAAATGTCATTCAATGAGGGTGTCGCGACACCCTCCTGACAAACAAATTAAGTTTGACTATAAACTACACCAGCAAATCTTGGAGCAGGTTCAATCCGCCAAATATCTTGGTATCACCATCACTGATGATCTTGATTGGGGTCAACACGTTTCAGAAATTACATCAAAAGCAACTAGGACTTTAGGATTTCTTAGACGAAACTTGGCTTTTGCACCTAGGCAGACAAAGGATGTTGCATATAAAACATTGGTTCGCCCTCAGCTAGAATATGCATCACCCATTTGGCATCCCTATGTTAAAAATCAGATTCAGCAGGTGGAGAAGGTGCAGAGGACAGCTGCTCGATGGACCTGCCGACGATGGCGCAATAGAAGCAGCGTCGGTGACATGCTTAACGAGCTAGAATGGCCGTCCCTAGAGGCCCGTCGTGAGCACAGGGGTGTGAACAGTCCAAAAATCTCAATCCTGAAAATCTGCTATATGAATCCTGAAGTGGCCCTAATGTTATCTTGAAATAAAAAATAAATAGGTTTACCCTTCCAATGTCAATGGAGATTAGTTGCTTCATGCTTAGTTGTAGCTAACCATTTAATTAAGTCATGTTGAAACTTAAATGGACAATAATAAATGACAATTTATATGCATCATGCCAAAGCTCTCAATCCTGAAATCAGGATTAATCCTGAACTTTCTCACCCCTGTGAGCAGTCCTCTTTAACCTTCTTCTATAAGATACATTCAGGTACAGTGGCCGTTAATAAAGATAAATACTTGACCCCTGTGACAGTTTCAACTCGAACAAGGGCATCAAAAGTAAACAACTCACAGTATCACAGGTACCAGTCCTACAGTGATGCCCTGAAAAATTCCTTCTTCCCTAGGACTATTCCCCAGTGGAATAGTCTTCCCTCTTCTGTGGTGAATGCTAAGACTGCAGAGGAGTTCAAAGCCCATACAGTGTAAGATTGAGACTCAGAGGTATGCGTTTTAGTATACCTCTGTTATTCAGATTGTAAATAGTTTTAAGGACTCATCCAGTGACTTCTCTTTTTTTTTTCAGCTAAATTCTAAATTTAGCTACGCACCCAACTGAGGTAATGGCCAAATATGACCGACTCAGTATAAGAAGATAGATAGATAGAAAAGTGTGAGTATTCCGCCAGTCTTCGCCTGTTGAACGTGAAGCCTGTTTTTAATTTGTGATCTTTCAAGAACTTGGCAATTAATATGTGCACACAATAGTTCAAAATTAAAACTAGACAAAAATAACTTATCACTCTGCGACTCTGCTCCAGAGGAGCCCCAGAATGTTTTTGATAAGTGTAAATAAAATAATCAGATACCAGCATAACAAGTACTGGCTTACCTATAAAATTTGCCATTTTTTTTTTTTTTTCATTGTTACTAACAGTTGTCATGTAACAGTTAAAGAATCATATTTCAACAAATAATTTGGGGACTGAAAAGCAGAGGCTATGTCATTCACTTGTGTAGATCTGCTTTGATCCAGGTTCTACTTTCGGGGTTTTGCATATGGCATGGTGGGGGTCTTTCGTCCTAGCTCGGTGGTTTCTTCCACCATGAAGTCCACATTATGCCAACTGTAGTGCCTTCAAATTAATTGAAGCCTTCATTGTAAACAAAGAATTATAACTAAAGTTTGAAACTCTAACAGGAAAGAATTTGCTCCTAATTTAAGGAGCAAATTCTTTCCTTTTAGTAGTGAAAGTGCTGTGGAACAGTACATGTGTTGTTAACCCGAGATCTCTGGCTGTAGTTTAAGCCGCCAAATCAGAAAATAAAAAAGGCTTTTAGAACGTCAGAGAAGGCTCGGATTAATGTGTTGTGTCTTTGAGCAAGATGCTTTTACACAATACTTTTTATTTGTTTCTACCCAAAAAGAAATCCTAAAATGCCTGCGAGGCGGTATTACAGAATATAACAGTATAACAGAAGGATAGAGCAAGATCCCTCTCCAGGAGGGCTCTTTTGATAAAAAAAATAAAACGAGAGAAAGAAAGATAAAAAAGGCATGGAAGTTGTCTCTCTAGTGAAGCAATGACAAATAGACTGCTTACACAGAGTTAATGGTAATGTCAGTGAGAATCTGAATCTGTAAAATGATGCCATAGCTAAGGCATTCAAATGAATTACTTCTATCCACAAAAGTGACTGCTCAAGATATATAAATTAAACATGAATTCATTTAAAATTCTTAGTTAGAAATTAATATCCTGCTCTGTCTTCCACCTCCCCGTGGTGAGCAGGGGGCAACGGATATATGCCTTCCATTAAATTTGGAAGGTACTTATTCGGCTAACGGAAGCTACATAAAATTATTCACTTTTGCAATATAAATAGAATATTGCATTTTAATGGAAAGGGCATTCAAATGAATTATATGTGTTAATGTGCAGCTTCAAATTGTAGGATAATAAGCCCTTACCCTGCTTAATAGATAAATTAAGCCAAACTCAGTTGCTGATTATCAAAAAATCAAATTACTTGATATAATGAATTCATTCAAATCACAAACTTCTTATCAAAAAGTGAAGATTCTGATCAAATGGATCATTCATAAGCCATCTGAACTAGATCTACATTGTTTCCAAAGGTAGGATTTGTTCTTTAAAACACCAGAATAAGAGTAAAGTACATGATAAAAACTTTTGCTGTTTTTGTATCAGCTGTATCAGTTACAGAGTTACTTGAGACTTTTTGGAATGTTTTTTTTTTTTTTTTTCATTATTGCCATCCATGGCAGTGAGTTGTTGATTTAACCCATTCAGTACCAGAAACCCCCAAAGGGGTACCTTGGCAAACAGTGCAGGCCCAGATCAGACACCACAGAACGTGGCGTCGGATCAGGGCCTACACTGTTTGCAAAAAGTTCAGCCATTTTCCAAATAAATTTTGAAGAAAACTCAATCTGACAATCCTAAATTTCGGAATGAACTCCTGCTATATATAATGTAGAAGATTCCGTTTGGTACAAAAAGTGTTAAACTTGTTAAATTTTGCTTTTATGGCAAGGTGGTATCCACATTACATTATTACACCCCAGTGTGACAGGCTATCCTTTGTGTCTCAAAATATGGCATTATTTCCGTCTAAGTTTTGGGATTATCATTCTTATCTATGCTACAAATATGGTAGATTGTTGTACATAATGATCTTATTGTAGATTTTTAATACCATAGAAATCCTAAAAATTTGAACATTTTGAGGACATGCTTTTGCAAGGTTGGCTAGTTATGGGGAATGGGAACACCTTCACTTGAGGCAACTCCTGCAAAAGTATTTATGTCTCCCATTTCAATAGGGGTCAACTCTTAAAGGAAAGAATTTGCAAATTAGTTTTGTCTAAAACTGCCAAACATTGTAGGCCATGGTCAGACAGGAGCAGTTTGATCTGGGTCTGCAGTGTTTGCTTAGGCCTGTTTATCCCTATACGGCATCCCTAATCTGTGTTTTGAGCAGCACTTAGAAAATAACCCATACCCTTGTAACCCCCAATTCTCTCTATATAGTGTGTTATCCAAAGATAGTCATGGATTAAAAAATATAAGGTTTGAAATGAATAACAGATAAAACTTGGGCATTAAATTTGGAGAAATGAAGATAAATTCAACAAATATGCTGCATTTTGAGATTCCATGCTTAAGAATTAATGCTCACCAAGGCTCAAGAAAAACACAACTACTGAACTCATTTAATAAATTAATTATCCATCTGTTATAACCTTAAATTGAAAGAACACAAAAGTCAATTTACTTCATGCTGTGGTTATAGATCTCAAGACATGTTAAAATATATGTATGTAGGTGGGTGGGGTATTCTTACAAAACTGATATAGAATTATGCCTCTGTCTGACACAGTTTCATGGCAGATAATAAGATTATCAAACCATATGTTACATCTATGCCAGTGATGTAATTCAATGTCAATGAGATAGTAAAACATATTGACGTAACTGTTTGACAAGAAATTTCCATGTTTATGTGAAATTTCCATTTTTTACAAGCCATCATGAAATTGTGCATGTCAGTATGACCAATAGACCATGAGTGAAAGCTGTGCTGTTTTAAAGCTTGTTTATGCTCTCATGGTGTCATATGCCAAAAACTGCACTTAATTTAACTTCTTGAAGCTTACACATTCTTAGTAGTACACCAATAAATAGACTTTTGTGAAATATGTGGGTGGGGTACTATGAACCCCTGAATAGCTGATTTCTTTGGCAGTGCTAGGAATAAATACCGTAAATGACCTTTAATAAGATTTATTTTTGCATGTTTTCAATACTTGATTTCAAAAATGTACACACATATAGTATGCACATGATGAAATTGTTGCCCTATGTATATTTCTGATTAAAATCTTTTTTCTTTTCTTTTGGGGGTATATGTAAATTTGGAAAAATATATGAGAAAGTAATCCACATACCTATTATTTTCTCTGTCTGGTATTAACCCACATACCTTTTTGCATGACATAGTAGTTTTTGACAGTAGTCTAAGGAGTAATTTTTTTTACAGATCAGATTTTGTTAAAAAATATGTGCAGTGAAATAGGTAAATTATCAGAGGCTGAATTCTTTGCCATAACATTGATATTTCATTTTTATTCATTTGTGGGTATAGATTCGACAGTTTCTCATTATGAGTAAATATTATGAAGATTCCTTTTGAAATATTGATGATTACCAAACTGTTCTGTTGCCCAGTGATTTAGAAATCAGATACCAGGAATGCAATGTCTGTTCAAAAAGTGTGTAACTTTTAACACTCAAAATATGCGGTATGTCCTGACTTTGGTGACCTAGTATCTTGAAAACTAATCCATGTACCATCGATTTTCTTTTCATATTTCAAAAGCACAAAGTGCAAATATTCTAAATGACAAGTTTCATCAAAATCTATGGATAGCAAATTTTGGGTCAAGTGTACCCATTCCCCTTAAATATACAAATTAGCTAGATACGTCCCGTAACATTACATGTACGACGTCCTTAATGACGTCGTTTTTACTAACGGCGGAATATTGACATTTTTGAAAACAATCGTGAATAAAATGCGTTTAAAATGTCATATGATAAATAGAATCTTGCGTTCGTGATCATGTATTATTGAATTTATTAAACTCGTTGAGGAAAAGGGATAAAATGCTCGGCAGAGCCTCGCATTTTATCCCTTTTCCTCAACTTGTTTAATAAATTCAATAATACATGAACACTCACGTAAGATCCTCTATATCAACAATTTATTAAACTCGTTGAGGAAAAGGGATAAAATGCTCGGCAGAGCCTCGCATTTTATCCCTTTTCCTCAACTTTTTTAATAAATTCAATAATACATGATCACTCATGCAAGATCCTCTATATCAACAATTTATTAAACTCGTTGAGGAAAAGGGATAAAATGCTCGGCAGAGCCTCGCATTTTATCCCTTTTCCTCAACTTGTTTAATAAATTCAATAATACATGATCACTCATGTAAGATCCTCTAGAACTAGCATTTTTCAGATGGAAATCTTTGATATTTTCTGATTTCTTGTCCAAACATATAGAGGATCTTACATGAGTGTTCATGTATTATTGAATTTATTAAACACGTTGAGGAAAAGGGATAAAATGCGAGGCTTGCCGAGCATTTTATCCCTTTTCCTCAACGAGTTTAATAAATTGTTGATATAGAGGATCTTACATGAGTGTTCATGTATTATTGAATTTATTAAACAAGTTGAGGAAAAGGGATAAAATGCGAGGCTTGCCGAGCATTTTATCCCTTTTCCTCAACGAGTTTAATAAATTCAATAATACATGAGCATGAATGCAAGATTCTATTTATCATATGACATTTTATTCACGATTTCTTGTCCAAACATAGATTGTTGGTGCTCGTTAGAACCGTCTAAAGAGTAAATATTATCGCCGCAAACCCCACTTTTATCTATATTGTCCCTTTAATAGAGCATATTTAGAGGGGGTTATGACACAGACTTGTTTAATGACCCCGATGGTGTTAAGAATGTTAACTGTTCTAAGCACTGGTATTCGTGCTGCAAAAATGTGAACACCTTACTGCCAACATTTTACTTCAAAAGCGATAGTATATCGTCTGCTTTTGTGCTTTAATGGTGTAACTGACTTTTTGGCCATTTTAGCTCACCTGTGAGCTATAATGACAGTAAGATACCTGGCGTCGTCCATGCGTAAACTGTTCTTGTAAACACTCTAGAGGCCACAGTTTAGGGCCAGTTATCATCTTACTTGGTCAGAATGATCATCATGACAATACCTCGATCAAAATAGAAATGAAGGCAATGACCAGGAATCGATACACTAAACCCACAGCTCCCACCAGAGATACGAAAGGGAAAGAAACACAAACATGAAACAATCAGACCCCAATGGAAACACAAACAGTAGAAAGCCAAAAGGACACTTACTGTCCCACAAAATGGCCAACTGGCTATTCAAAACAAAAAAATATAAGCGACACACACACTCAAAGACAAGCCATAACAAAAACAAACCACGACAGAATATCCGCCTTGGGACGTCGCGATTTAGACAAAATATTTGTTCAGTCCACGTGGAGGCCTCAACTCATCAGTGCAACATTTCCGAGAACACAAAAAGCAAACAACCACAGAGATGATACAACGGTGAGGACTCGACAGCAAGAAACCACTGAAATGCTGAAGCAAAAGAAAATCAACAGTTAAGACTCCGATGGGCCCGACCAGAGACAGAGCATAAACAAACTTGGCTCAGAATGATTATCTTGGCAATATCTCGGTCAAGTTCGAATATGGGTCATGTCGGGTCAGAAGGTAGGTCAGTAGGTCAAATCGTTGAGAAACCTTGTGAACACTCTAGAAGCCACAGAATTGGTCCAATCATCATTAGACTTGCTCAGAATGATCATCTTGATATCTCGGTCAGGTTCGAATATGGGTCATGTCGGATCAAAAAGCAGGTCAGTAGGTCAAATCATAGAAAAACCTTGTGAACACGCCAGAGGTCACAGGTTTGGTCCGATCATCAACTAACTTGCCCAGAATGATCATCTTGATAATTTTTTCCATAGCTCGGATATGGGTCGTGTCTAGTTAGAAAGTGGGTCAGTAGGTGAAATCATAGAAAAACCTTGTGAACACTCTAGAGGCCACAGGTTTGGGCTAATAATGATCAAACTTGCATAGAATAATCATCTTGATAATATCTCGGTAAAGTTTGAATATGGATCATGCCGGGTCAAAAGTAGGTCTTATCATAGAAAAAACTTGTGAACACACTAGAGGCCACGGTTTTTGGTCCAATTATCATCAGACTTGCTCAGAATGATCATCTTATCAATGTCTGGGTCAAGTTTGAATATAGGTCATGTCGGGTGAAAAAGTAGGTCAGTAGGTCAAATCATAGAAAAACCTTGTGAAGACACCAGAGGCCATAGCTGTGGTCCAATCATCATCGCATTTGCTCAGAAAAAATATCTTGGCAATATCTGGGTCAAGTTCGAATACAGGTCATGTCAGATCAAAAAGTAGGTCAGTAGGTTATTTTTGTCACAACTTCTGAACCGTTTAAGATAAAGACGTCACATTTGGCATATAGTTGGCTTATGTCAAGGGCTTCCAATTCATACAAAAATTACCTGTGACGTTAACCAGTGACCTACCTTATTATAACTTTAGACCATATGAGATAGAGCCTTCAGATTTGCATATATGTTCCTTGTGACAAGAACTTCCTACCCATACAAAACTTTTGACCTGTGACCTTGACCTTGATTTGTGGATTACTTTTTTATAACATTTGAACCATTTGAGATAGAGCCTTCCTATTTGGCATGTATGTTCCTTGTGACAAGGGCTTCCGGCCTACAAAAATAAATTGACTTGTGACCTTGACCTTTGACCTACTTTGTCATAACTTTTGAACCATTTGACAGAGCCTTCATATTTGGCATGTATATTTCTTGTGACAAGATCTGTCCACCCATACAAAATTTTGACATATGACCTTGACCTTTGACCTACGTTTCATACGTTTTGAACCATTTAGGATCGAACCTTCACATTTATCATGTAGTTTTCTGGTGCCAAGGGCTTCCCATTCATACAAAAAAGCTTGACCTGGCTTTGACCTTGACCCGCCCCCGTCCGTCGGGGCTTGAAGAAATAGATGGGCTGCATGATGCTTCCACGCAGAGTTGAATCCGACCGCACCATCGGACCATCCATGCATATAAACCCTATTGGTTTCATTGGGTGACAGGGCTTGAGAAATCATTTCATCTGGATGTCGGGTAAAAGTCCCACAAAATTGGAAGCATTGTGACATTGTCTCAAAAATGACCTATACAGTGTTGACCGGGACGTTAAACCCCAAATCAAACAAAAACAAATGACCTTGACCTTTGACCGATTTCGTCCTAACTTTTAAACATTTTCGATAGAGCCTTCATATTTGTCATGTAGGTTCCTTGTTACAAGGGCTTCCCACTCTTACAAAAAATGACCTGTGACCTTGATTTGTGACCTATTTAACATAATGTTTGAACCATTTTACTCGAAGATTTCATATTTGGCATTCAAGGTCCTTGTGACGAGGGTTTTCCATCCTTACATATGTGACTTTGACTTTGATCTTTGACCTACGTTGTCATAATTTTTAAGCATTTTGAGAGATAGCCTCTGTAATTTGGCATGTAAGTTCCTTGTCACATGGGCTTCACACTCAAAGAAAAATATTTTGGCTTTTTACCTTGACCTACTTTATGATAACTTTTGAACATTTGTTATAGAGCCTTCATATTTTAGATGTATGTTCCTTGTGACGAGAGCTTCCCACCCATACAAAACTTTTGACCTTTGATCTTGACATGTTACCTACTTTAACATAACTTTTGAATCATTTGAGATAGAGCCTTCATATTTGGCATGTATGTTGCTTGTGACAAGGACTTCCCACCATACAAAAGTTTTGACCTATGACCTTGACATTTGACCCACTTCAATTTTGTCGTAGCTTTTGAACCATTTGAGATAGAGCCTTCATATCTGGCAAGTATCTTCCTTGTGACAAGGGCTTCCCACTCATACAAAACAGTTTGACCTCTGACCTTGGCATTTGACATACTTTGTCATAACTTGTAAACCATTTGAGCCTTCATATTTGGAATGTAGATTCACTAACTATAAGTGTAGCTTCCGATGCCACCCCACAAAACATTATAAATTAGACTGAGCCGGCTAATATCAGTATGATGCACTAGGACCTGACCCTCAATGTCCCTACAAGGTGCCCAGATCACATACACGTCAGCTCTGAACAAAATGGCTGTCAGAGCTAAGAATGAGAACCCCTGCAAGAGTCATCTCCTGATTTCAAAATTATTTCACAGGAATCTCCCACTATGGCCCCTTTACCAAAATTGCCTAAATAGTTCCGCTGAAGAACATCGCCATCAGAGCTTAAGATAGCAAATTTTTAACCACTTCATCTTTGCCAATGACCCTTTTCTCTTTTTCAAAATAATTTCACAGACTGTTCCTCTAATGCTGCTAAAATGGTTCCACTGCAATGAAAAAGATGGCTCCCAAAGCTAAAAATATAAAACAAGTGGCCAACATCTCCTTTAACCAGTGACTCCTCACTTTTATAAGCTATATAAATTTTGGCCTCTGGACATCACGAAAACAAGCCCATATAATATTGACCCCCTTAAACCCCACTTTTATATTGTAAAACTGGGGTTTACATTGGTATACTTTATTTTATTTACTTCTGCTCAAAAACATAGATTGTGGGTACTCGTTAGAACCGCCTCCCCGAGGCGGTTCTAACGAGTTCCCACAATCTATGTTATGAGCAGAAACTTGAAAAATATCAGGGATTTTTTTGCTGAAAAATTTCATTTTTGGTGGTAAAATTTTTCCAGTATAATTGAATAGGTTTGTTTTCGTAATGAGAGCGATACATGGCCGACCATCAAACGCATAAATCGTTGTTACCTCTAGTAATTTACTCGAACACTTTTTTCATATTTTTGTTTGTTTGAATTGAGGTTTAACGTCCCTGGCAACACTATTAAGGTAATTTTGAGACGTGGCTTCCAATTTTGTGGGACTTTTACCCGTTACTGAGATGTAATGACATCTCAAGCCCTGCCGCCCAATGATTTGTTTGTTATGGAGTTTAACGGCCCAGTCAACACTATTTTAGGTCATTTGTTAGCCGGTCAGTTTACCTATCCACACTTTTCCTGGGCAAGCTTATACGTAAGCGGTTAACCAGTACAGTGCACATTCTTTCGCCAGAAACTGACAACTGCCCTTCTTGAATCAGCGGAAGGGAGAGAATGACCGTAGACAAGATTTAATGGTCAATCTCCACGAGAGAATGTTGCCGACCCTGGTAGATATCGATCCTCCTGATCACCAGTCAAACGTGCATCCGACTGAGCTACCGAGGCCGGCCTACCTATAGTAGCATTAAATTTATTCGAACATGTGTTTTCATATGAAACACATACTAGTGTTGACGCCATTGTACCACGCGGATCTTATAGTAATGATCAGCTGACCTAATTCCACAATCCGAGTTATGTGTCTTCAGGGTTAGGCCTGCTTATCACACAAACACGCCTTTATAACTTTGACCCCCTTATACCCCACTATTACAAGAAGTAAACTTGGGGTTTACCGGGGTGGACACTATTTTTCTAACTTCTTCTCAAAACCTAGATTGTTGGTACTCATTAGAACCGCATCCATACAATCTATGTTTAACAAACATATGAAAAATATGGGAATTTTTATCAAAAAATTATTTTGTTTTTGGTAAAATTTTCAATATGTTTGAATAGATGTGTTTTTGTCATGTGACCAAATTTCAGAAGCGTTGTGTGGCGTCTGATCGAGCTATTCACTGTTGGTAAGAAGTTAAGACATTTTCTTAATAAATTTCATTTAACCCTTATCTTGCTGTTTACGACAACCCCTATCTTTGGAAACAGTGTAGATCCAGATCAGATGGCTTCTGAAGAAGCCATCTGATCAGAATCTACACTGTTTGGCATTCAGTTTATGAATTTGTAGCAATAAATTAGATCAAGTAATTTGATTGGCTGATAGACAGAAATGGGTGTGGCTTAAATGAATATTCAGCAAGATATGGGTTAAGTAATTAAACCTGACACCCTAAATTTCGTAACGGACTCCTGCTACATTTAAGGGGGCGGGGTGCTGCATTTAAGGGGGCGGGGTGCTGTATTTAAGGTGGACGAGTAAAGCTAGTCACGTATTAAATAGAGGATTTTACATGAGTGTTCATGTATTATTGAATTTATTAAACGAGTTGAGGAAAAGGGATAAAATGCGAGGCTTTGCCGAGTCAATAAAGTCAGTAATACATGAGCACGAATGCAAGATTCTATTTATCATATGACATTTAAAACGCATTTTATTCACGATTGTTTACAAACATGTCAATTTTCCGCCATTAGTAAACGCGACGTCGGTAAGGACGTCGTCCATGTAACGTTACAGGACGTATCTGGCTAATTTGCATATTAAATCAACTAGTGGATTATCGAAAATATTACATGGCGTTATTACACTCTCAGACGCGACGTCATATGATAAAACTTGTTCTCATCGCATTTAAGATATTCCGACCGTAAACGTCCGTGTTTGTCAGCTCAGTATTTGGCATATTTGATGAAGGGTGTAGAGTTCAAGTCTCGCTTTGATCACTTCAGTACTGGTACGTTCAGTTTGTGTAGCCTGGTAGATTCTGCCAGGGAAATGTGAGAAATGCACTGGTTTTTTACGGGAGGTCACTTGTCCTATCCAGGTACAGAAATACTTGCTGAACTGTCTTTCATTACGAAAACGCGCCTATTCAAATATATTGAGAATTTTTACCACCAAAAATGAAAATATTTAGATAAAAACTCGTTTTTTTAGCTCACCAGAGCCCAAGGCTACAGGGGAGCTTATAGGATACGCAGTTGTCTGTCGTCGTATTTCAACGTCTGGCGTCAACACTTTCAAACAACAACTCCTCTGAAACTGCTGTGCCGATTGGGCCCAAATTTCATCTACAGCATCTTAAGGGATCGAAAATGTGTGTTTTTACGAAAATCAGCTTTATAGTTTGGTTGCTATGGCAACTTAGAGTTTCCATAGACTTATATTGGGGGGAAATAGAAAAAAATGTCATTTACTGCCAAACCTTTGCAGATATTTTGACATAACTTTATAGAAAGCTTTCTTCAGTAAACTTCTTTCAGCCATATGCTTTTATGTCAACCTGGGGGTCCCGCAGGGTGAGCCGTGGCCTTGCCCAACCCCCTCCATTTCATGAACGGCCATTTATCTTAGAAACAATTCAGATCCCCACCTGAGAACCATATATAAAACTGTTCCTTGTGATAAGACGCATTTAGTGACACCAACCTGGGGTTCTCTTCGGTGTGCCCGGGCCATGCCCCACCCATTCGACTTCGTAAAAGACCAAAATATCTCCGAAACCGCGCAGATCCTCTCCCCTAAACCATATGATAAGACAAATTTAGTGATAACCAACTAGGGGGTCTTCCTGTGTGTCCCGGGGCCATACCCTATTCCTCCACTTCACAAAAGGCCAAATATAGGAGAAACCGTTCAGAGCCCCACCTATAAACCATATATATCCATGTTTCTTATGACAAGACGCATTCAGGGACACCAACATGGGGAGGGTGGGGTGCCTGCGTCATGTCCCAGGCCATGCCCTACCCCTCCATTTCATAAAAAATATATATCTCAGAAACCCTTAAGATTCCCACCCGTAAACCATATATTTTCTTGTTCCTATTCCATCGCACCAAAAGTGCTGGGGCCATGCCTCGCCCCTCCACTCCATAGGATGCCATATGTCACCATAATCATATATATTCTTATTCCTTATGATTAGCAACACACTAACTTAGGGGTCCACAAGGACTGTTCCTGTCCCCTCCATTTAATAAAAGGGCCTTATATCTCAGAAACGCTTCAGATCCCCACCCCATAACCATATATATTCTTGGTCCTAATGATAAGACACATTCAGTGACAACACTCTTGTGCTTTTCTGGTATCTGGTGGGACCATGCCCCAACCCCTCCACTGCCGAAAAGGCCTTATATCTCAGAAACCATACAGATCCCCAAACCAAAACCATATATATTCTTGTTCCTTATGATATGGCACACTAGGGCTCCGTTGGGTCCATGCCCCACCCCCTCCATAAAATGCCTAGTATTTCAGACACAGAGTCCACATGGGTGCTCACTTGGGTATGGGGGTTTGTTTGGGATACTTTATAATAGGTAGATTATTAAAACACATGGCTGCCAGTAGGCAGTGTCCACCTGAGCTCTGGCGAGCATAGTTGCCCAATGGGCCTCTTGATCATATTTCTGCTCAAAACATAGATTATGAGTACTCGTTAGACCCCACCGCATCGGCATTGCGGTTCTAACGGATACCTTCAACCTATGTCTTGGAGCAGCAATAAGCAAAATAGTGTACACTCCTGTAAAACACAGTTTTCTCTATATAAAGTGGGGTTTACTGCAGTGAGATACTGCAGTGAGGTCTTTCCTCAGAGCACTGAATCAAGGAAAACAAATTCCTGTTCACTTCATATTTTCCAGTACTGTGGTGTATTCCTTGCTTCCAAAGGATAACCCTTTCTAGAACATATTTAAAGGGGTGTTCCAACACGCAAACATGCCTATACAAATACAATGCCACCTTTATCGCCGAAAAAATGAAAATTTTAGGATGAAAAATTGTGATATTTTTCTTATATCTGCTCAAAATATAGATTGCGGGGACTCGATAGAACCGCCTCGTTGAGGTGGTTCTATCGAGTACCCACAATCTATGTTTTTGAGCAGAAATAAGAAAATAATGTATACCCCCTTGAACCCCACTTTTACTATGTTAAAGTGAGGTATGAGGGGGGTCAAAATTATATAGGCATGCTCTCGTGATGGGGTGTTCATTTCACGGACATGTTAACCTGGTGACATGATTGATGCAGAACTTCGCTACTAATAGGCTTTTTAAGGACCACTAACACTTCATGTTTGTTTCGGAAAAATTGCAACTATTACGTTTTCATACATGAAGGCGACAACAACTATTACTTGAATGAGAAGTGCCATACCTTGATAAAATATTCCATTTACAGTCGAACTTCAATGGCTCGAACACCTTTGGGACCTGGAAAATCTGTTCGAGACAGGGGTAGTTCGAGCCACTGAGGTTACTGTCAGGGGGCATAACTAGATACTTTTGGACATCTTTTCGGTGTTCTATAATGAAAACGTATGATGTGTGTACTCATTAGAATCGCCTCATCGAGGCGATTCTAATGAGTACACACAGCATACATTTGCAAGATAAAAGACTAAAATCTCCTTAATTATCCCCCACTGTTTCTTATGCAGAGGATTTCGCTAGGGGCTCAAGAAATGGTTCTACTCATCCATGGTAAACGAGCTATCGGTGTTCGAGCCATCGAAGTTCTACTGTATTACTTGAATGAGAAGTGCCATACCTTGATAAAATATTCCATGTATTTATATATAAATGGGAAAATAAGAAGAATCATTTGAGCCTCGCCAAACGAATTTGTGTCTTCGAGCATCCCGTCATGACAAATTTTAACTGCGCATGCCCAGCCATTCAGAGGGGCCAGGGATATGGCTTTCTGTCTGAAGGTTCCTCTTGATTCACTGCTTGTATTAGCGAGCAGCGAAGGTTCTGGCGAGACTGCGTGGATGCGCAGGCTCGCCTGAACCTTCGCTGCTCGCATAGGCGATAAGTACCAAAATCGCTTGACGGGGCCCATTAGGAATTTACATGTTATGAACACATTTTCTAGTTTTCCCCTGAATTCAAAACATACTTGGCTGTTTAAAATGAAAAAGATTAAAATTAGACACTTTCTTCAAACTTTGATGCTTGCCGGAAACATTAACTATATTTTACTTACAACTTACCTTTGGACATCACTATAAAACAGAGTGTTAACAGTAAACAACCTGGTGCGTATCTTTCCATAAATGGCATTTACCATCCGGATCACAAATTCCAGTCAAAAGTATTTAACAGCAGGAATTCAAATAAGGAAATCCACATTTATTTTTCAATAGGAAAACGCCCCAATATAAATCCATTGTTTTACCCCCCACCCCCCCCCCCCCCCACCCCCACCCCCCCCCCCCCCCAAAAAAAAAAAACGAAAATTTTAAAATAAAAATTCTGACATTTTTCTTATTTCTGCTCTAAATACAGAAATGAGAAAAAATACCCCTGTAAACCCCAGTTTCGCTATGTAAATATGGGGTTCAAGGGAGTCAGAATTATATAGGCCTGCTTTCGTGATGTCCTCATTTCAGCTCAAAATCCCAGATTCCCAATCAGATTTTTTATTATGTAGTGTTAAGCAAATGTTTATTTGTATAGTTGCTATCGCAGAACAAGGCAAAATCTGATCTTCATGTAAACAACACCCCATAAACACTACATTATATAGAGAAAACTGGAGTTTAGGGAGGTATATATATTATTTTCCTTATTTCTGCTCCAAGACGTAGGTTGTAGGTACTCGTTAGAACCGCCTCAATGAGGCGGTTCTAACGAGCACCAACAGCCAATGTTTGGACTAAAAATAAGGAAAATATCACATTTTCATTAACCATTCGTGAGATACATAAGGATGCACCTTATCACATGGGTGCGCTATCATTATGTGAAAATCAAAGCAAAATCTAATCTACATTGATTAGACATCTTAGAGAGATTACAATATTTCATAAGCTGCATATGCTGATATTTATCCAGCCATCGCCTATTCTATTGAGAGTCATTATTCTGAAGATCTTAATAAATATAAGTTCTGGCCATTTATCGATATATTTCCTTTAGTCCAGGTGATATATTTGACAGACACTCCAGCTTTCCCACTCCGCTTTTGAAGCTTGGTGGAATTCGAAAAAAAAAAATCTATAAGATTAGAATAGTCTGATTTGATAATCATAAAGACGCTTGGAATAAACTGAACGTTTTTCTATTCAGTTTTACTTAGCAAATTAACTCCCATTTATCATTGGAAGAGCTATTTTATATTTTGGCCGCACCACACACACAGTGTGTTTGGACTTGGTCATGTGAAGACTCGGATAAGCCTGCCAATAAGCGCAATATGATCAGAGTTTTCCCTGCGCACTCTATAGATAACAAATGACCCAAATTTTCTCGAAGACACGTTTTTTATTGCCTTGTATATCAAATTATTTGCTGAATATTGAAAAGAGTGGATAACTATATTTTGTTTTATATTTAATTGAGCTCAAAAACTACCTAATTTATATGTAATGTAACTATTATATTGTAGCTAATATATTAAGGTATTTGTTTTTATATTTGATTGTTTTGATATAGTGAATTATTTGTTTTATATTTAAGTAAAGCTGAGATAGTTCTAAACGGACAGATTAAGCACACATATTTAGCACGTTGTTAATTTCACTGTCTAAACGTACTAACTCAGTACCATTACATTAGGAAAACATGTCCGTAAGAAATAATGGCGTCCAACATGGTGTCAGAAAATGATAAATATTAGGTGAAAATGATAACATCTTTA
The DNA here is from genome assembly GCA_963580285.1 of Lucinisca nassula. NCBI lineage: Eukaryota > Metazoa > Mollusca > Bivalvia > Lucinida > Lucinidae > Lucinisca > Lucinisca nassula. The sequence continues at coordinate 3,034,200 of OY757023.1, read as the reverse complement.
TTATTTCTGCTTTCAATATAGATTGTGGGTGCTCGTTAGAACCGCCTCAATGAGGCGGTTCTTGCGAGTACCCACAATCTATGTGTAAAAGCAAAAATAAGGTAGATAATGTTTTTCCCCATAAACCCCACTTCTCTCTATATAAAGTGGGGTTTAGGGGGGTCTTCATTTCACGGATTTGTTATTGTGATGTTTTGTATTAATTTTGTTAAGTTGCAACGATGTTGCTAATATTTGGTAGACAGTTAAAAAGAGAAACGAACAGGAACTGATACAATCAGATTCCAAATTCTTCCCACAATGTCACTAGGGAAAGACGTCAAAACATGGAGTGACGACAGTAAACAAAACGGACCACAGGTAAACCGAGTCAGCAGCTCTTTCCCAAACAGGTGGTGACTCGGAATATCCAAAGGAGCAATATACATAATGGGGGAAAGAATGTGAATCATCAACATGACAAACATTAAACTAGAAGGGCAAACGTAACTAAAAATGAACAACCAAAAAGGGGAAAGAATCAGAATCATCAACGTAACAACATATATGGTTAGGGACAAAATCAGAACCACCAACGCAATACGTGAAGGAACCACCGCAAAAGCACGGTTTATTACAAATTCTAGCTCTTGCACTACCACTGAACTTTCTAAATTATTAACTTCCTGTCTGACTGCTATTAAAACGCATGTGATTAAATATTGTGATAAAATCTTTGAAAGATCAGGAAGAAATCTGTTTTGTTCTAAAAAAATTCGAATGGGGTTTTAAATAAATTGAAATCCAGACATTTTCGTGCTTCAAGTCTGTCTACTAACAATTTTTCCACTCTTTACACTACACTTCCCCATAATCTTATAAAAGAAAACTTAATGATTTAATTGAATGGGCGTTTCACAGAGAAGATTCTCTCTATCTTGCATGTAATGTCAGAAATGCATTTTTCACTTCTAAAGAGCATAAGAATTATACACTTTGGTCATGTCAGAAAGTGTGTGATGCCCTCACCTTTCTACTTGACAATATTTATATTAGATTCGGTACTAAGTTATTTAGACAAATTGTGGGTATTCCGATGGGTACGAATTGCGCACCTCTTGTGGCTGATCTGTTCTTGTATTGTTATGAAAGAGATTTCATGTTGTCGCTTTCCACTGATAACCAATCTGAAATTATTGAAGCTTTTAGTTCTACTTCTAGATAATTAGATGATTTATTAAATATTGACAATACTTACTTTGATGGTTTGATCAGTCAGATTTATCCCCTAGAACTTCAGTTAAACAAGGCAAATTCCTCTGATACCGAGGCCCCCTTTTTGGATTTACATTTATCTGTTGTAGATGAATTAGTTTCTTGCAAAATTTATGATAAACGTGATGATTTTGATTTCGAGATTGTAAATTTTCCTTTTTTGGACGGTGATGTTCCTCGTGCGACATCGTACGGGGTTTATATTTCGCAGTTAATTCGATTCGCTAGAATGTCTAGTCATGTATCCGACTTCAATACTCGCTATAAATTGTTAACCGCTAAACTTCTCAATCAGGGATATCGGTATCATAAACTACGTAAAGCGTTTTCTAAGTTTTATAGGCGTCATTCTGATTTGGTTTCAAAATTCAATGTTGGACTTAAAATACTTCTGCAACATGGCCTATCGGAACCCGAATTCTATGGTGACTTAGTATATAAATTTAGAAAAATACATGCCTGTAATGACTTTAGTACCCGATTTCGTAAAATCGTTCGTCGATATATAAAGATTGGGTACAACATAAATGTTATAAAACAGACTGCATGCATGGTGGTTAACCCAATCACGGTTGGCAACTTTGCTTCCCCCTTTGATTGCACACCGGTGGGTCGGGCTTAAGATTATATGACGGTTCCAGCGTAAAAGCATAAATGGAATTTTATTTTATTTTAGTATTCTTTATGTTGGTTGGCGCCTGATGCTCCGTCTTTGGTCGGGCCCCTTGGGGTCCAACTGTTGGTTTTCTTTTGCTCCAGCAATTCTGTTGTAGTATGCTGTCGGGTCCTTGGCCTTGTTTCGTCTCTGTAGTTTTTTTATTTGTATGTTCTCGGAGATGTTACACTGATGAGATAGGAGGCCTTCATGCGGACTAAACAAAATTAGTGTATCCCGCGACAGAGGTAAGGGCGAGGATTATGCCCATGTAAAATCGATTTAAAGACACATTTTTCGATTACATTACATCCTAATGACCGTTTATTAAAGAATCCAGCATTGAGATAAAATACACTTGGGGTATTCAGGCTGTCATACAGGTAGGGGACCAAGAGAGGGTAATACATTACCTAGGGATATGACTTTGACAAATGACCTCTATTCATTTACACCTAAGTCCTTATTTTGATTTGCATGGAAGAAACAACAGCACTTTTTCCGATTTTATATTTAGTAGCCATTATTTATAATCATCACAGAAAATGCCAATTCAAATATATTGGTAATTTTTTTCCACCAAAATTGACATTTTTTTCAGATTAAATCCTGATATTAACTTTATTATTTCTGCTCTAAATATATATTGTGGGTACTCATTAGGACCACCTCGGCGAAGCGGTTCAGATGAGTACCCACAATTTGATTTTACAGTGTGACTGCTCATTAGAACTGCTTCCATGAGGCGGTTCTAACGAGGACACACACTATATGTTTTTTGAGGAAAAAGGAACATCCCCTAAACCCCACTTTCTATAGAGAAAATGGGGGTTTAAGGGGGTATACATTATTTTCCTTATTTCTGTTCCAAGTCATAGGTTGCAGGTGCTCGTTAGAATCGTCTCATTGAGTCATAGGTTGTGGGTTTTCGTTTGAACCGCCTCAATGAGGCGGCTCTAACGAGCACCTACAACCTATGTTTGCAATATAAATAAGAAAAATAAATTTAATTGTGTTTGTTATTTTAGTTTAAACTGGAAAAGGTGAAAAATAAAATCTTATTATCTTTTCTCTTTTCTGATATGATTGTGTCTAAAACAAAGACCATTTTATGGTTTCATCTTGACTGAAACTATAAAATGCTAATGTTTTAGACATTATACGATTTGTGATTGATTAAATTTTGAGGTTAGTCAATCCATTTACCTTGTTTGTTTACTTCTTTGCACTTTTTAGTAAAGGAAACTAAGGATATCAGTGTTTTTCTTTACTTTATTTTAAAATAATAAAAAAAATTATTTAAACAATATGTTGTTGGAAACAATCTCAGTAAATTATACTATCACTCAAGTACCCTTATTGAGCCCCCTATTAAACAAGAAATCTGCTCATAATCACCCATTAATCACTTACATTAGATAAGCCTTTGATGTGCACTATGTTCCGAAGGAAATGTTTATTGGAGACCATTAGACAGGCCACCCCTTTTATATAAGGAAAACTGAAATGTGTCTTTAAGCCCGGGGCCCTTTAGCTCCCATAGACTCATAATGGAAAAAAGCTTCAAAAATCTTCTTCTCTGAAACCAAAGGGCCCAGAGCTGAGATATTTAGCAAGTAGCAATTGCAAGTGGTCACCTACATAATTCCTGCCAATCATGCCCCTGTGGTCCAAATTGGCCACACCCCGGGGCCCCTTAGCTCCCATAGACTCATAATGGAAAAAAAGCTTCAAAAATCTTCTCCCCAGTGGAATTCTTTCCAAGGCGGTTCTTCTGTGGCGGTTTATTTATGTTGTTGTTTGTTACTATCTGTGTGTATCACTTGTGTCTTTTTGTTTTGGATGACCATTTGGCCATTTTGTGGGAAAGTAACTGTCCTTATGGCCTTCCTTTGTTTAGGTTTCCATTATGGTCTGGTCGCTTCATGTTTATGTTTCTTTCCCTTTGGTGTCTTTGATGGGTGGAGTAAGTTAATTGTATCGATTCCTGATCTTTGTTTTACTTCTACCTTGGAAAGGTCAGTAAACATTACTGGTGGGTTTAAGTTAATTTTACGGGTTCCAAAGCCTCACCCTCACTTTCACTGTGATTCAAACAAGCATTTGTCCGGTCCGCGTAAATGTTTTCCAACTCATCAGTGAATCAACTCGGTAAACAAAGAAATCGCAATTAAAGCCAAGGTGACACAAGGATAAGGACTCCATTAAGATGACTCACCCGTAAGACATAGTCCATTTTTTCGCATCTCCAAAATGGCTACCTTTTTATGGTAATCCTCGATATTTTTGTTATAAATGTTCAATGTATCGGTTGAGGGTACTCGTTAGAACTGCAAAACGTATGTCTTGGAGCAGAAATGTGCAAAATAATGTTTTCCCCAGTTATCTCTATATATATTGTGGTTTAGGGGAGTCTTCATTCCACGGACTTGTTCGCGTGATAGACAGTAAAACGCGTTCAGCCATCCGGTGCTGAACACAACGCCACAGGAACACTGGAACAAAAGAAAAGACAGCGACAGAATTGGACAGAAATAATATCTACATTATAGTTGGTAATATGAACTTCACGTTTATATCACCAACTATAATATGCTCAAAAATTTAGATTGTATGTACTTGTTAAAACCGCCTCGATGAGGCGGCTCTAACGAGTACCCACAATCTATATTTAAAGCAGAAATAAGAAAAATGTCACCGTTTTCGTCCAAAAATTTTCTTTTTTATAGCAATAAAACTTTACAATGTATTTGTATAGGCATCCCCACATTCTAATGACACCGTGAGCCACATACTAACAATGTCAAGTACACCGATGAACTGTGTTTTCTGTGGGTTTATCTTTACGATAACGCGCCCGTCCGACATAGTGCATTTTTTCAAATCTCCAAAATGGCTATCTTTCTGATGAAAACCCGTGATTTTTTTTATTTGTAGTTCAGAAATTATGGATGCTCGTTAGAACCGCCTCATTGAGGCGGTTCTAACGAGTACCCACAACCTATGTCTTGGAGCAGAAATAAGAAAAATAATGTATTCCCTATAAACCCCAGTTTTTTCCATATAAAGTGGGTTTAGGGGGTGTCCATTTCATGTGCATGTTAACGTGATCTCACACTAACAGTTCTGTGTAATGAACACCCTCGAAAACCCCACTTTATATAGAGAAAACTACGGTTTACAGGTGTTAACACAATTTTTCTTAGATTTTGCTGACAAAAGATTTTGGGTACTCGTTAGAACCGCCTTAGTGTGTGGTGCAAACGAGCAATCGCAATCTATACTAAGACTGGAAATAAGAAAAATTATCAAAAATCTTCTTCGTTCTGGAGTCATGAATAAACGCCATTTTATTACTATAACACACCCGTGCGACATAGAGCTTTTTTCAAAATCTTTTATATGACTACTTTTCTTATTTCTACTGCAAAGATGGGTTGTGTGTAGCCGTAAGCAGTGCATCACTGAGGCGGTTCTAACGAGTACCCACAAACTATGTCTTGGAGCAGAAATAGGCAATCTAACGCGTACCGCTGTAAACACCAGTTTTCTCTCTCTCTCTCTATATATATATATATAAAGTGGGGTTTAAAGGGCTGGTAATTTTACGGGCTTGTTAATATGTCGTTTGACAAATTTTCTTCGTTCTTGAGCCATGACAGTCGCCATTTTAGCACAGGGATGTGTTATCGTTGACAGGTCCGAGAAATTAACAACCCTAAACCCCTTTCATACAGAGAAAACTTGGGGTTATGGGGGTATACATAATTTTGCTTATTTCTGCTCCAAAACATAGCTTGTGGGTACTCGTTAGGACCGCCTCATTGAGGCGGTTCTAACGAGCACCCACAACCTATGTTTATAAGGCGGTCCTAACGAGTACCCACAGCCTATGTCTTCTGTATAAATACGAAAAATATCACGGATTTTCTTCAGAAAAATAGCCTTTTTGGAGATGTGAAAATGCACTGTGTCTTAAGGGTGTGGTATTGTAATGTTAGCACACGGATTTGTTATCGTAATGCATGCATGTCACAGTACAGCTTTAGTATTTCATTTATACAGCATTTCAATATTTATTATCATTATGAAAATTCAAATAGCCCCATTAGATAGGCTTTCAATGTAGAAGTATATTCAGGTAAATGGCCACAGTATCAGGTTTGCAGTCGAACTTCGATAACTCGAATACCTCGGGACCTTGGAAATTGGTTCGAAATAGTGGTAGTGCAAACTGTTGAGGTTTAATCATAGATAGTGGTCATGAAGCATTATGGAGATCACTTTAATATCTATACGATCTTATATGAACTAAAGATGCCGGCCTCGGTGGCTCAGTCGGATGCGCGTCTGACTGGTGATCAGGAGGACGCGGGTTCGACTCCCGCCGGGGTCGGCAATATTCTTTCGTGGAGATTGATCATGAAATCTTTTCTACGGTCATTCTCTCCCTTCCGCTGATTTACAAAGGGCAGTTGTCAGTTTCTGGCGAAAGAATGTGCACTGTACTGGTTAACTGCTTACGTAAAAGCCTGCCCAGGAAAGTGTTGATTGGTAAACTGACCGGCTCAAAAATGACCTAAATAGTGTTGACTGGGCCGTAAAACTCCAATACAAACAAACACACAATGAACTAAAGATGTATTGCGGCCCCCGCCCATCGGGGCTTGAAGAAATAGATAGGCTGCATGATGCTTCCACGCAGAGCTGAAACCGACCCGCACACGAGTACTGGTAAACTGCTTAGAGGATCTAAGCCTGTCCAGGCAAAGCGATGCGACTGTTGGACCGTCTTTGCTCATAAACCCTTTTGGTTTCATTGGGCGGCAGGGCTTGAGATGTCATTTCATTTCAATGTCGTGTAAAAGTCCCACAAAATTGGAAGCAACGTCTCCAAAATGACCTTTACAGTGCTGACGGGGATGATCAACCTCAAATCAAACAAACAAAGGTATGTTGTGTGTACTCATTAGAATCGCCTCATTTGAGGCGAAAAGGTATGTTGTGTGTACTCATTAGAATCGCCTCATTGAGGCGATTCTAATGAGTACACATAACATACTTTTAACAGATCAAAACACGGAAACCCCAAAGAATATCGAAATAGTTGAGGTATTGGATGAGTTCTCCAGGGACTCAAAAACGAGTTTGAATTATCCATGGTAAACGAGTTATCCGTGTTCTAGTTTTCGAGGTTTCACTGTAAACAGTGTGCGAGATTTCAAAATGCGTGTTTTGCTACTGAAAAGTGACAAGTCGGTCTGATCTTATATGAGCAGGCTTATGGGTAATGAGTTTTGACCTGATTGTCACTAGAAAGTCCTTCTGATCATTAACTTGTGTCAACGCAATTTCCGGTATTTCTACGCATGTGCGGGACAATAAATATGGCGGCACATCTAGCTCCTCCAGTAAGTCGGTATATTTGCTGTGCAGAGCCTTGTACTTCTTCATGGCGTCTAGCATGTCAAACAATGCCCGGTAGATATGCCATCTTTCGAAGTTGAACTCCCTGTCGTTTATATCTTTCTTGAACTGAACCAACCCCCAGCGGTCCTGAAGTTGCAAGTTGATAGCGTTACACGCATTCCAGGACCACCATCTGGTTGGTAAACTGTTATTTTTCACGTAAGTGTTTTGCGGAGTAACATTTAAGTTTTGCTCTGATCTTCCAAAATTAATAAACCATGCTTCATCGGTAGCTGGTGTCATTGATGACCTTGAAGAATTGGCAGCCAGAGCTTCAAAGGTGAAGGACATTTCAGCAGTCCAGAACTTGTCCGTGTCGCCAGGGGTATTGACTGTTCCCTCAGTATAAACGGCACTGTTAACACCAGCATGCCATTCCTTTAATCTGAAATGTACAACATTCTGTAAATGTTATCTGACATTATGATAACACACCCGTGTGCCCCGCCCATCGGGGCTTGAAGAAATATATGGGCTGCATGATGCTTCCACGCAGAGCTGAAACCGTCCGCACACTAGTACTGGTAAACCGCTTAGAGGATCTAAGCCTGTCCAGGAACCGCGGTGCGAGTCGGCCCATCCATGCTTATAAACCCCATTGATTTCATTGGGCGACAGGGCTTGAGATGTCATTTCATCTCAATGTCGGATAAAAGTCCCACAAAATTGGAAGCAACGTCTCCAAAATGACCTTTACAGTGTTGACGGGGACGTTATACCTCAAATCAATCAAACAAACAAATTCACATCTCTAAAATGGCTACTTTTCGGATGAAAATCTATGATATTTGCCTTATATAAACTGCAATCATAGGTTGTGGGTGCTCGTTAGAACCGCCTCATTGAGGCGGTTCTAACGAGTACCCACAACATATGTCTTGGAGCAGTAATAAGAAAAATGGCGTATACCTCTATAAACCCCAGTTTTCTCTCTATAAAGTGGGGTTTAGATTGGTGCTCATTTCACGGACTTGTTCACGTGATGAACAGACATGTCGTCATGTTTTGAGTCGCTTCTTTTTGAGAAGAGATGCAAAATAGTTTTATCAATTAATCAATTTTGAACCCCTTTAACCCCACACATAGATAGTGGGTACTTGTCACAATCTACCATTTCGAAAACACTCCAATTCAAATGTATTGAAAATTTAACCACCCAAAATGATTTTTTTTAGATAAAAAAATTACTGATCTTTTTTATTTCTGCATAAAGCATGGATTATAGGTACTCGTTAGAGCCACCTCGACAAATAATATATACCCCTTATGCCATATAAAAAGTGGGGTTTGAATTAAGTGGGGGTTAAAATTATATTGGCCTGTTTTCTTGATAGTTTTGTAGATAATATTAAAAAATATCAGATTTCTTTTATCTAATTTGTTTCCTTTTTTCAGGTAGAGTTTTGAATATTTATGTTTGTTGTGTTTGAATTGAGGTTTAACGTCCCCGTCAACACTAATGTAACAGTTATGGATAAATGTCACTTCAACAGCCTTGCTGTAGGCGCCGGCTCTTTTGGTGAGGCGGGTAGAGTGGTTGGCTTTTTCACGAAATTAAGCAACGGATATTTCGGTTAGTACCTGGCTGACTGACAGTGTTGCTTTACTTCGTGGACGACCCGACAAACGCTACACTCGATATGTCATTTTGGAGACGCTGCTTCCAATTGGGTAGGACATTTACCCGACATTGTGATCAAATGACAATGACACCGAAAAGCTTATATGCAACGAATGGTCTAACTTACACCACTTTGCCCGGGCCTGCTTAGTAATTCTAAGCGGGTTACCAGAACTCCATGTGGAAGCACAATGTGGCCCAATCTATTTCTCCAAGCCCCGTTGGATAGGAGCGGTTTTGAATACATTTAAATAGGAATGTTTACGTAATGGTAGAAAAATAACTGATCAGTTAAAGCTTGTGCGTGAACAGGCGAAAATGCGTCTTCAGACGACTCGGGTCATTCTTTTTACCCTCCGTTACGAAATACGTCTATTTAAATATATTGAAAAGTTTACCACAAAAAAAAAATGGATTTCTGATTAAAAAACGCCTGTAATTATTCATAATTCTGCTGAAAACATAAATTGTGGACACCCTATGGAACCGCCTCGTCAAGGTGGCTCTAACGAGTACTCACAAAATTTAAATTTCTGAGAGGAAATAAGAAATACCCATGTAAACCCCAGTTTTACTGTATAAAAATGGCGTTTATGGGGGTCATAAGTTTATGGACGTTTTTTTTTTTTGTGATGCTCACGCAGATATTTCTTTGTGCATTACAAAGTTTTGAGACGACTGAGTCGATGAGCAGGCTGATCTGATTTATCTCCGTGCTTGTTATATGTTTGCTATTTTAAATTCATACCGATTACACACCCGTGCGACATTGTGCATTTTTCCGCATCTCCAAAATGGCTACTTTTCTGATGAAAACCCGTGATATTTTTTCATATTTATACTCCGAACATATGTTGTGGGTGCTCGTTTGAACCGCCTTATTGAGGCGGTTCTAACGAGTACCCACAACCTATGTCTTGGAGCAGGAATAAGAAAATTAATGTGTTTCCCCTTAAACCCCAGTTTTCTCTATATAAAGTGGGGTTCAGGGGGTGTCCATTTCACGGACTTGTTCACGTGATGTTACACTGAATAACACTGGTGTGTGGTGTTGTGTTGAGGTTCGCCCCCCCCCCACCCACCTCCCCCGCCCGTCAACACTGTTTAGGTCGCTTTTAAGTTTGTTTGTTTTTTCTGTTTCTTGGGGGACTTTTACCCGACATTGCGATGAAATGACATCTCAAGCCCTGGTCCGACTAGCATACTTTGCCTGAGCTGGCTTAGACCTTCTAAGCGGTTAGCCAGTACTCCTGTTCTGTCGGCGACAACTCTGCACTGAAGCGCCATGCAACCTAATCATGAGTAAACATAACAAATCTCAAAGCACTGACAGCACTGCTGGGTCGATTGTCTTTGAGTGTAGTCCAGAACAAATTGGGTCTTTTCGGGGGACTTAGACTGTTTCGTTGAACCATTAAATTCCTGTACTAGGAGCAAACAGTGTAGACCCTGTTTGCTTATGTCCCAGTACACGAGCCCAGTCCAGATGTTATTTTTATATAGCGCTCTGGCGTTACAGGGTAGGGGGGGGGGGGGGGAGACTAGCGCTGACATAAATATCCGGTATCTAGTCACGCGCACGTGATTTGATCTACTTTACAGCTGACCGACAAACTGTGATTTATTACTCAACAAATCACAGCTAGAGCTGATCTTTTTCTTAAACTCATCACGCTAACAATTGCAATGAGCACCCCCTTAAATCCCACTTTTAATAAAGAAAATTGGCGTTTACGGGGTATTCATTTCTTTTATTAGCTCACCTGTCACGTAGTGACGAGGTGAGCTTTTGGGATCACTTTTTGTCCGTCGTGCGTCCGTCCGTGCGTAAACTTTTTCTTAAAACAACATCTCCTTCTAAACCACTGATCTTGACCTAACTTGACAGGAATAATCCTTATGTGGTCCCCTTTCAAAGTTGTTCAAATGGTTCCGCCCCGTTGCACATCTAGGTCACAGGAGCTAAAAATAGATTTTTTACTGAAACTTTAAAAATCTTCTCTTCTGAAACCTCAAGGCCAAGGTCTTTGATATTTGCTGTTAAGCTTCAGGTAAATGACCTCTATCAAGATCATTCAAATTATAGCCCTATGGTCAAAAATGACCCCCCCCCCACCACCACCACCACCACCATGAGACCCTTTGATTTTACATTTACTCGTACAGGTAAACTCTTTATAATTCTTCTTGTCTGAAACCAGAAGGCTCAGTTCTTTGATATTTGGTATGATGCTTTTTCTTGTGGACCTCGACCAAGTTTGATGAAATTATAGCCCTGGGGGCCAAAAATGGGCCCACCTCTGGGCCCACTTGTTTTACATAGACTTATATTAGGAAATGGAAGTCAATGCAATGAAAATCTTTTTGTCTGAAAGCAGGAGGCCAAGGTCTTTGATATTAAGTATGAAGCTTCGTCTTATGGATTTCTACCAAGATTATTCAAATTACAGCCCTGGGGCCAAAAAATGGCCCCGCCCAGGTAACCCAAAGTTTTATATATTCTTATATAGGAAACCTTTAAAAATGTTCTTGTCTGAAACCAGAATGCACTGGTCTTTGATATTTGGTATGAAGCTTCGCCTTTTAGACAAATACCAAGATTATTCAAATTACAACCTAGGGCCAATAATGGTTCTCCCAGGGGCCCACTTGTTACCCTATGGATTAGTTGAGCGATCCAGGGCCATCATGACCCTCTTGTTTTTTGTGGGTTTTTTTTAATTTCTGCTTCAAGACCTAGGTTATGGGTACTCGTTAGAACGTCTCATTTTTGCGGTTCTTATGAGCATTTACAACCTATGATATAAGTAAGAATAATATCACAGATTTGCATTTGAAAATTATGAATTTTGGAGATATAAAAATGTACTATGTCACACGGGCGTGTTGTCGTACTGTGTGAGATAGTAAAATCACACTGATAAAGGCAAGCGCGCAGGATAAGGAACAAACCCACAGGATAAGGAAATGTTTCCGATCAGGATAAGGAAGAAAATGTCGGAATCGGCATCACTTGTGCAGGTTTGTTGTTGTTCTAGATCTCGTGTTATGATTACTAATCAATACTTCTCACCGTGGGCCTTCCAATTTTCCTAAAATCGTATTTGCAACAGTCCGATTTATCATGTGTATGTCTACAACCAACAAAAAAGTGCATGCTATCTTCCCAGAAGAGAGCGTTTCATGTAAAATAATGTCATTTCGTGGTTGAGTAGCTCCACTGTGTCCGGTTCTCCGTTTGACTGGCTTTAACTGTCGAATTCGGACCATCGAAGATAAATTTGAATAATATGTGTCTTCCGTGAAGCTAATGTGAGCAGCCGTATTGATTAGTAACCATAACACGAGATCTAGAATTACAACAAACCTGCACATGTGATGCCGATTCCGCCATTTTCTTCCTTATCCTGAGCGGAAACATTGCCTTATCCTGTGGGTTTGTTGCTTACCCTGCGCGCTTGCCTTTACCAGTGTGATTTTACTGGCTGTAACTGTCGAATTCGGACCATCGAAGATAAATTTGTGAATAATATGTGTTTTCCGTGAAGCTTATTATGTGAGCAGCCGTATTGATTAGTAATCATAACACGAGATATAGAACTACAACAAACCTGCACATGTGATGCCGATTCCGCCATTTTCTTCCTTATCCTAGTCGGAAAAGATTCCTTATCCTGTGGATTTGTTCCTTACCCTGCGCGCTTGCCTTTACCAGTGTGTAAATGGTCCCATTACGAAAACACGCCTATTCAAATACAATGCAAATTTTACCTCCAAAAAACAATATTTTCAGGTTAAAAATTATGATCTTTTTCTTTATTTCTGCTCAAAATATAGATTGAGGGTACACGTTTGAACCGCCTCATCGAGGCGCGATGAGGCGGTTCTAACGAGTACCCATAATCTATATTTTTGAGCAGAAATAAGAACAACATAAGGTTTACCCCTGTAAATTCCATTAATTCTATATAAACGTGCACAGAGTTCAAGGGGATCAGCATTGTATAGGCGTGTTTTCGTTGTGCTTTAATATGGTAAACTGTATACAAACTTTTCTCCGCCATCATGCGGCGATTTAACCAGGACTTGGTCCATCATGGTTCCCAGCACGTTGATCTGCATCTGTTTATAGAAGAACATGGAACCATCCACATCTAGCAATATCTCAAAGCCATTTTCCTGGTATATCTTACTGTCTGGTTGAGTGTAGGTTGCCCACAAGTCTGTCTCCTCCAAATATGCTGCCACATACAGACGAGTGTCATCCCATCTGAAGTCAAGAGATAGCACATTAATATAACAATTTGTTGTAGATGGGCGTTTCCAAACCTAAGGATGACCGTGCTTAGCGAAACCGATTCCACTTAGGAGATTGGAAACGCCAATCTACAACAGAACACGATACATGTATTGGATTCTTTTTCTTGCACAACACCACCTAACATTTTTAGTTTACTTTTAAATTATTTTACGTTAAATTTAACTTTTATGTTTTACGCACTATATTTATGCAGTTTGCCATGGTAAGAACAGAATTGCACACGCTTAAACCACAGATTTCCTTATCTGGTGTGCAAGAACAATGTTTCTTGAACATCAGATAAGGAAATCCATAGTTTTCGCCTGGGATAGAAATCCTGTTCTTACCCCGGTGTTCAAACTGTTCTTGCCCAGGGACAGGGTAAAACTCGAATATTCTAACGGGATTGATATGCACTGGTTGAGTGAGTGAGTGAGTTTTAGTCCCACCAGCAGCTAAGGTCATACGGAGACGGGACCTCGGTTTAAAGACTCATCCGAAAGTCTGGAGAAGCCCGGGATCGATCCTGTGATCCCTGGTTTACAAGGCGAGTAGCGTAACCACTGCACAACGGAGGCTTCTATGCACTGGTTGAATACGACCTCATATGTGCCGTCGTTAAGGTTGACGTCACAGCACGTTACATCACTAAAATCACACCATTTTCGTCTTAATATGGCGGCACATATTATTTATATAGTAAAACTGAGGTTTACAAGGGTAAACATTATTTTTCTTATTTCTGCTCTAAAATATAGATTGTAGGTACTCGTTAGAACCGCCTCAATGTGGCGGTTCTAACAGGTACCCACAATCTGTATTTTTAGAGGAAATAAGAAAAAATATAACACTTTTTCATCTGAACACTTTCGTTTTTTCGGCGGTAAAGTTTACAACGCATTTGTATAGGCGTGTTTTGGTAATGGTTTTTAGGGTTAAACGAAATGTAAACACTATATGTAAGTCTTTTCTACGGTCATTCTCTCCCTTCCGCTGATTCAAGAAGGGCAGTTGTTTGTTTCTGGCGAAAGAATGTGCACTGTACTGGTTAACCGCTTACGCATAAGCCTGTCCAGGAAAAGTGTGGATAGGAAAACTGGCCGGCTCAATAATGACCTAAAATAGTGATGACTGGGCCGATAAACTCCAATACAAATAAACAAACAAGCAGTCTGTGTCGCCATTAAGGGTCATTTTCCCGAGAAAATCGTGCTTTGATCTAACAATATCGTGTTATTTTGTATTTCAAGAGTAAATAAAGTACAGTATTTAAGCCGCCCCCCACCCACCCATCGGGGCTTAAAGAAAGAGATGGGCTGCATGATGCTTCCACGCAGAGCTGAAACCGACCGCATACGAGTACTGGAAAACCGCTTAGAGGATCTAAGCCTGCCCAGGCAAAGCGGTGAAAGTCGGACCATCGGTGCTTATAAACACTATTGGTTTCATTGGGCGACAGGGCTTGAGATGTCATTTCATCTCAGTGTCGGGTAAAAGTACCACAAAATTGGAAGCAACGTCTCCAAAATGACCTATATAGTGTTGACGGTAACGTTAAACCTCAAATCAAACAAATTATCCCAGACTACATTCAGGGACGTGCTTTGATCTAACAATATTTTCAAGAGTAAATAAAGTGCAGTAAGTGTACGATTGACATTGATGGAAATATTAAGTGTCTGTGTGTAATATAATGGCAATTAGACTATTATACGGGCCCCGTCAAGCGATTTTGGTACTTATCGCCTATGCGATCAGCGAAGGTTCAAGCGAGCCTGCGCATCCGCGCAGTCTCGCCAGAACCTTCGATTCTCACTCATACAAGCAGTGAATCAAGAGGAACCTTCAGACAGAAAGCCATATCCCTGGCCCCTCTGAATGGCTGGGCATGCGCAGTTAAAATTTGTCATGACGGAATGCTCGAAGACCCAAATTCGCTTGGCGGGGCTCAATTGCAATTAATTAGTTTATCAGGCCTTGCAGGTCCAATTACAGTGTTTATTGTTATGAAGGGTCATGCTGTAAGTCAAAACTATGCATTACTATAACTCACTCGTACGACATAGGGCATTTTCACATCTCCAAAATGGCTACTTTTCTGATAAAAATCCTTCAAATTTTTCCTTTAAATGCTCAAAACATAGGATGTGGGTGCTCGTTAGAACCGCCTCATCGAGGCGGTTCTAACGAGTACCCACAACCTATGTCTTGGAGCAGAAATAAGAAAAATAATGAATACCCCCGTAAACCCCAATTTTCTCTATATAAAGTGGGGTTTAGGGGGGTCTTCATTTCACGGACTTGTTCACGTGATTGATGTCAGCGCAACTCTCTCTCTCTCTCTCTCTCTCTCTCTCTCTCTCTCTCTCTCTCTCTCTCTCATTCTGTGCATCGTCATTACCCAGTGAATCAAACATTTTAGGTACATCGAATCAAATTTATATTCATCTGTGTAGAAGCCTCCGTTGTGTAGTGGTTACGCTACTCGCCTTGTAAACCAGGGATCGCAGGATCGATCCCGGGCTTCTCCAGACTTTCGGATGTGTTTTTAAACCGAGGTCCCGTCTCCGTATGACCTTAGCTGTCGGTGGGACGTAAAACGCTAACACTCACACACTCACTCACTCAGTCACTGTGCTCTTATATATTTGGTGTGGGTGGTTGGGATCTTGTGCCAACTGATATTGGCTTGCAGTTGGACAAGGCCTGCTGTCCTTTCAGCAGGTAAGGAAAGATGGGGTGTTGTTCTCTCCTGTTTCTAACCTTCCATTCATGCTTATAAATCCTTTTTGGTTCATTTGGCGGCAGGTATTGGGATGTCATTTCATCTCAATGTCGGTAAAAGTCCCACAAAACTGGAAGCAACGTCTCCAAAATGGGCAACAGTGTTGACGGGGACGTTAAACCTCAAATCAATCAAACAAACAAAGCAACTAGAGGTAAGAGCTCGTTACAAAGTTCCAACAACTACATTTATGTTTACTCTCGAACTTCAATAACTCGAACAATGAAAAGTTGGAAATAGGAGTAGTTCGAACCACTGAAGTTTAATTAGGGCGCAATATTTGGGATAAGTTAGAGGTATCTTTACGATATTCTATAAAATAAAGGTATGTTGTGTGAACTCATTAGAATCATACCTGAATAAAATAAAATAATAAAAAAAACTCCATACTTAATATCTTGTATCTGGACTTTAGGAAACAATTCTGTGGGGATTAATTCGAATTAGCCATGGTAACGAGTCATCTGTGCTCGATGTTTTGAAGTTTTATTGTATATATGAGCCGCGACGAAGGAAAGGGCCATTCGGACATTCTTAAGTCAATGTCAGGAAACGGAAAAGTGGAAAAGTGATTACATTGTTAAAAAAAAAAAATACCCGAAAAAAAAAAAAACATTTTCAAGTTTGATCTTATCATTTGCCGACTAAAACATTTAAAACCATGACGATAGGCTTTGCACGTGCTTAGCTGCCAGTCACGTGACACTACTGTGACCCTCTATTTTTTCGCATATTGCTATTACTCTGCAGTCACCAAAGCAACCGCAAAATCACGTGCAAAAACAGAAACGTGCGTTTGATTTCGTCGTCGAGGGTTGGTTACTCCCATTGAAACTTTATTCTCTATTCACGACATTTATAGTTTGAAGCTAGTTTTAAGTATTTTCAACACTTTGTAAGCCTAAACTTTAGAGCGACGTCGGGGATACTATCATAAAATATTTAATACCTTGCTCTTCATTTAACACAATGTTTTAAGCTTTGAAAAGGTCTTTTTGGAAATCTAAATGCAGCATACTATGCTATTTTGTCCGAACGGACGTTTTCTTGCGTCAATGCCCATATGTTTCCTTGTCCATAGTTTCAATGTAAGGTCCCAAAAGTTTGGTTTCCTGTTTGACGTCCACGTCAAGAAAATTTTTGATCATTTTGGAGACGTCGCTTCCAATTTTGTGGGACGTTTACCCGACAAAGAGATGAAATGACATCCAAAGCCCTGCCCCCAGTGAAATCTATAGGGTTAAGGGTTTATATTCATGTATCAGCATGAATTGACATAGACTTTGTGTACTATTTACCTCATCTTAACCTTTGTTTCTAGAAATGGCTCCGGATATATCTCACTGCGCATGTCTACAAACTTCTCTGTCCATGGCACTTCTTGCCAGGCCTCGTCGTCCAGTCTACCATCAATGCTGATTTGTTTACCATTGAGATGATAGGCATTGTAGGTTCTTGGCAGTTCAAAATCATTACAGGAGCTCGGATCTTTGATACATACATGCAGGTCTTTCTCTATATATCTGAAAGATAGTTATGCCTTACATACATATACAAAATGTGTTATAAAAACACAAGTTAAGGCAATGATCAGGAATGGATTCAATTAAACCCACAGAGACATCAAAGGGGCAGAAACACAAACATGAAACAACAGACCCTAATGGAAACATCAATAGCGGAAAGCCCAAATGACAGTTACTTTCCCACAAAATGGCCAATTGGCTATCAAAAATAAAATAACATAAGCGATACACACTCTATAAGACAAGCCATAACAAAAAATAAACCGCGTCAGAAGAACCGTATTGGAACGGTCAGTGAAACGAATTCCACTGTGGTGCTTAATTTTTACGTGGCCACAACGGCAGCCCTTATTTCCGTCGTGATTTAGATAAATAATTTGTTCAGTCCGCATCAAGGCCTCCTAACTCGTCAGTGCAGCATCTCCATAAACACAAAAATCAAACAACTACAGAGATGAAACAACAGTGAGGACTCGCCAGCAAGAAACCACTGAAATGCTGGAGCAAACGAAAACCAATAGTTAGACTCCGATGGGCCCGACCAGAGACAGAGCATCAGGCACCAACCAACATTACATAAAATTAGATTCATTCTAATTCTCAGTAAGCCTTTACGCTGGAACCGTCATAGAATCTGGGGTCTGACCCACCGGCGTGCAATAAAAACACAATGACCTCGTAGTTGTAGCGTAAGACTGTTGCTGATTGAAGTCTGTAGCATCGGACAGGGGAAAACAACAAACTGCCTCGAAAACCACGTCTCATCGCACATTAGTAAGAATCAGTTGCCACATTCCTCGAGCCATATCCCAGCGCATTTGCAAATGTAACGCGACTTCTGATTGGAAAGCCTGGAAAGTTTGCGACGGTATATCCTGCTATACTGTCGGAAACCCGACGTTATGACGTATTGTCGGATTTCATTGCCTGGAATTTTGTTTAAGTCGGGTAAAAGTCCCACATAATTGGAAGCAACGTCTCCAAAATGACATATACAGTGTTGACGGGGACGTTAAACCTCACATCAAACTAACAAACTTTTATCCGCCATTGAGATGAAATGGCATCTCAAGTCCTGTTGCCCAATGAAACCAATAGGGTTTATAAGCATGCACGGACCGACTCTCAGCGCTTTGCCTGGGCAGGATTAGATCCTCTAAGCGGTTTACCAGTACTCGTGTGTGGCCGGTTTCAGCTCTGCAGAGAAACAGGGCCTTTTGCGGGTTTTATCATTTCGTCTCATTTCGGCTCATTGTCTGTCAATCAAACAAAAGCTACTAAACGCACTAGCTTAACGGTGTTGATGTCCACGTGACTGTCACTGATTTATACGAAATCCAGGTAACGGCTATTTATAGCCGTGCTATTCATATCGTTGTGTCGCCATGGTGTTGTGTAAAGCGGGTTACCTGTAGAGTCGATTTGGACTGCGCATGTGTAGATCCAGATCAGACACCACAGACTGTGGCGTCTGATAGGGCCTACAGTCTGAGTCCGCGGTCGGGGCTGTTTTTTCCCAGCCTGCATTAGAGACAATCAACTTATTACGACGACAACTCACGCTTGCGACATAGTGCATTTTTTTTCTCATCTCCAAAATGACTACTTTGCGGATGAAAACTCGTGCTATTTTTTTTTTCTTATTTATATTGCAAGCATAGGTTATGGGTGTTCGTTAGAACCGCCTCCTTGAGGCGGTTCTAACGAGTACCCACAACCTATGTCTTGGAGCAGGAATAAGAAAATAAATTATACCCCCGTAAACCCCAGTTTTCTCTGTATAAAGTGGGGTTTAGGGGGTGTTCAATCAGTGCTGCCAGCGTTTTGATGTTTAAACTCACCTGTCAAAATATCTCTTCCCAATCTCTGTGAACTGGTCTACTGGGCAAGACGACCGAATGGCTGACTTCAGATTGCAATTTGTTGTTGATGATGACCCTCTTGGAGCCACAAAATAACCTATTATTATTCCAATTACAAATAATAAGATAGCCACAATTGCACAGGGTATTAAAACCCTCCGAGTTTTTACGTCCACGATGATGTATCCTGCCATGTTGAGTCCAAACTGTTCCGTTGGAAATTAGTTATACAACGTGTTTATTTCAAACTAGATTATAATGCACACGTACGCGACGTCTTAAAATAAAACGTAAATATTATGACAGTTTATTGAACGACGTTCTGCCTGAAATCCGACGTTTTTAATTAACGTAACTTTTAATTGGCTGACATTTGGATTTACTCTGCACTTTTTGTGCAAATACAGTAAAATTGCTATATTAAGACCACCTTTGAGACTGTTCAAAAGTGGTCTTAGACACCCTTTGAGACTGTCCAAAAGTAGTCTTTAAGACACCTTTTGAACAGTTCCAAAGCAGGTCTTCTTAGACCACCTTTGAGACTGTTCAAAAGTGGTCTTTAAGACCACTTTTGAACAGTCCCAAAGGTGGTCTCTTAATAGAAGACACTAAAGATAGAATAACTGAAACCTTCTGAGTTAGCTTTTAAAAGCAGATTTAGTCTTAAATTCAGGTGGTCTTAATAGCAGAATTTTACTGTGTTCAAGTTAGCTTTGACAGTAAACTAATGCATACGGGCATCAGACTAGCTAGAAAGAGAATACTAGTATATACATATTTCGTTCTACTTAAAAGTGTCAGTTCACCCTCCGAAATGTCTATGTTGAAGACAATTTAGCCTAAAGATGACGATAGTGTCAATTATACCAGGTCGCTGAGAGGTTGCGGTAAGTCAAACAATAATTGATCTATGCATGACAAATGAGCCTCCGTGGCCTAGTGAATAAGTTGGTTTGTTTGTTTTAGAGTTTAACGGCCCAGTCAACACTAGGTCATTTTTAGCTGGTCATTTTACCTATCGGCCAAGCTTATACGTAAGCGGTTAACCAGTACAATGCACCTTCGTTCGTCAGACACTGACAACTGCTTTGTTTGTTTGATTTGAGGTTTAACGTCCCCGTCAACACTGAAACTGTCATTTTGGAGACGCTGCTTACAATTTTGTGGGAGTTTTTTACCCGACATTGAGATCATGATGAAATGACATCTCAATCCCTGCCATCCAATGAAACCAATGGACTTTATGAGCATGGACCGGTCGACTCGCACCGCTTTGCCTGGACAGGCTTAGATCCTCTAAGCGGTTTACCAGTACACGTGTGCGGGTCGGTTTCAGCTCTGCGTGGAAGCATCGTGCAGCCCATATATTTCTTCAAGCCCTGATGAGCGGGGGCCGTTTAATCATTAGGTGTTTCACCTCTGTAGTTCGAGCCTGGATTTCAAGATTATATTCTCATACCGTGCCAATCGTTAATCAGAGATGGGCAAAAACCGGAGTGCCCGGGGAAAAACCATTTGACCTTCCGTTGCAGAACTTGGCGTCTCAAAATGTGACCCGAGCCAGGCTCGAACCACATCGGTGAGAGAAATAATGATTATGAGTCGGCGATTTTATCCACTGGGCCACGGCTGCCCGTTAAATGTATGGTGTGTGTGCCCATTAAACTCGCCTCCATGAGGCGATTCTAATCAGTACACACGGCATACTTTCATCACGTGAACAAGTCCGTGAAATGAACACCCCCGTACACCCCACTTTATATAGAGAAAACTGGGGTGTACGGGGGTATACATTATTTTTCTTATTTCTGCTCCAAAACATAGGTTGTGGGTACTCGTTAGAACCGCCTCAATGAGGCGGTTCTAACGTGCACCAACAACATATGTTTGCACTATTAATAAGAAAAATGTTACACATTTTCATCAGAATACAGAAATTTTGGAGATTTGACAAAATGCACTATATCGCACGGGTGTGTTTTCGTAATGTTATAGAAAATCGAAATGATATCTCTAATGGGCTTCCTGATATAGCTCTATAATTGACCTTCAAAGTCTCAAACTATCCCTGTCTCAAACTCGTTTCCTTATAAAAAGAAAAAAAAAACTTTTTCCGGCGGATACCAAAATTATTTCATCTCATGTGTTGAATACATTCGGAATTTTAACTATGGCAGTCTTAGAGCTTCGCACTCGTGAAAATATCTATGTTTTCAACACACTCGATGAAATATTTTTGGTATAGGCTTATCCGCCTCAAAAAAGGAAATATCCTCTATTTATTTAATGCTTAGCAGCGAAATCAATACATATCTGAAACAAATAAAAGTATTTATTACATACCTTCTATAGTAAAATTACATTAGAATCTTTCAATACAGGCTCATTTGTTCGCTATTTTGATGGCACAGTCACGTGACGGGGCCAAAAATCCATATAATATGGATTTTTGGCACTGCCTTTCCATATTGGCACTGCTCCACTCTGTTACTATAGCAATAGAACGTTAATGCCGTACTCCATAAGCTTCAAAATGGCCGCAGAAAAATCACTTGAAGCAATGTCAACCCGACTTCTAGACCTAGACAGAGCGATAGAAGACAGTGATAACAATAGATTTTGAGAAAAGTCTGATATTTCTTGGCAAGCATGAAAAATGAAAACAAAATACTTTTTAAAAGAAGTTCACTCACGATTGGGAAGCATTGTGAAGGACGTTGCTTTCAAGCACAGCAGGGATGTCCCAACATTTTAAACAATAAGGTCTTGCCAACAACCTTAAACGAACAGATCCTTTCACTTATGAGGAGCTGGAAATTGTGCGGAAGAAATCGAAAATTGTCTTGTATTTTAACATAAACAACCACCGCGACCGACTGCTACACACGGAATCGATTATGCAGTAGCTTGATGAATGACACTAAGAGCCTTTAAAATTAAAATGGTCTTCAAATAAGCACAAAACATTCTGTAAAATACCTCAAAAACCATTCTTTGAACTGCAGAAATTCTGTATTTAAAATGGCGATTTGTTTTTGTATTTAAACTTACAGTTGCGACGTCACTTGTGACGTAATTTGCTGCGCACTACTATGTTACTGTATTACCGTGAGCATGGTTAGTGTAGGCCTACTAATAAGTTATATAATTTAAAAGGAATTTCTTTTTTTTTTCGGCGGATACCGAAAATATTTGATCTCGCGGGTATCCTCAACACACTCGACAACCTTTAAAAAGTAAATATTCTCTTTGTCTTCATTTATTCACATTGCAATATAACTATGTTATATAAATGATGTAATAAAGAGGTTATGATATGGTGAAGGTGTGCCTCTAAGTCATATTGGCACCGGAAGTCATATTGGCCCTCGGGCTAAAGCCCTCGGGCCAATATGACATACCGGTGCCAATATGACTTAGAGGCACACCTTAACCATATAATAACCTCTATATATTTTTTTAAAGTGTGAAAATATAAACGATATTTTCACAGTTTGAAAAATAAGATGACCATGTTATTTTCACAGTAGCAGCAGGGACTACTTTTTGGGTATGAGTGAGTGAGTGTTTGAGTTTTACGTCCCACCAAAGCTAAGGTCATACGGAGACGGGACCTCGGTTTAAAGACTCATCCGAAAGTCTGGAGAAGCACGGAATCGATCCTGCGACCCCTGGTTTACGAGGCGAGTAGCGTAACCACTACACCACGGAGGCTTCTACTTTTGGGGTATGTTTTCTGTATGAAACTAAAAAGAAAATTTACTCTTTATTTATATATACAAATATTTCATTGAATATGTTGAAAACGTATTTATTTTATACCTAGCAGTGAAACCACTGCATATCTGAAACAAATAAAAGTGATACTTTTTGATATTTTCACATTGTGAAAATATAAATGATATTTTCACAGTGTGAATGTTTAATATTTTTACAGTAGCAGCCCGGACTACTTTTCTGGCCACAATGCATATGTTATCTATAAAATAATTCGGTAACATACCTTGAAAAAGCATTCTTTGAACTGTAAAAATGCTGTATTAAAAATGGCGATCTGTTTGTGATTTGCAACTGACAGTTGTGACGTCATAGCCAAGTCAAAAATAGTGACGTAAGATCCGATTGATCAATTACAGTAAGTGTCCTAAAATATTATCAAATAAAAAGAAAATTTACTTTTTTTCGATAAATATCAAAAATATTTCATCTCGTGTGTCGAAAACATCAGAATGTTCACTCGTGCTGTGCACTCGTGAAAATTCTGATATTTTCAACACACTCGATGAAATATTTTTGGTATTCATCTCAAAAAAGTAAATATTCTCTATTTCATCGTTTGTGTTAAAAGCATAAGAAATTTCCACGAGTGCGAAGCATGTAACGAACAGGTGTTAAATTACAGTACATTACGAAAACACGCCTATCAAATTATATTGAAAATTTTACCTCCAAAAAATGAAAATTTTCTGATGAAAAATTGCGATATTTTTCTTATTTCTGCTCGAAACTTAGGTTGTGGGTACTCGTTAGAACCGCCTCATCGAGGCGGTTCTAACGAGTACCCACAACCTATGTCTTACTGCAGGAATAAGGAAAATAATGTATACCCCTGCAAACCCCAGTTTTGCTATATAAAAGTGGGATTATAGGGGGTCAAAATTATATAGGCGTGTTTTCGTGATGCATCGCCAAAATCACGTACAAAATAAATTGGGGATAAACAGATCGCCATTTTGAATACAGAATTGAGTTCAAAGAGTGCTTTTCAAGGTATTTTACAGAATTATTTTGTCGATAACATATGACTTTTGGCGAGAAAACGTAGCATCACGAAAACACGCCTATATAATTTTGACCCCCTTGAACCCCACTTTTATATAGTAAAACTGGGGTTAACAGGGATAAACCTTATGTTTCTTATTTCTGCTCTTAAATATAGATTGTTGATACTCGTTAGAACCGCCTCGATGAGGCGGTTCTAACGAGTGCCCACAGTCTATATTTTGAGCAGAAATAAGAAAAATATCACAATTTTTCATCATGAAATTTTTAATTTTTCGGCGATAAAGGTGGCAATGTATTTGTATAGGCGTGTTTGCGTAATGTATAAAATAAATTGGGGATAAACAGATCGCCATTTTGAATACAGAATTGAGTTCAAAGAGTGCTTTTCAAGGTATTTTACAGAATTATTTTGTCGATAACATATGACTTTTGGCGGGAAATAGTAGTCCGGGCTGCTACTGTGAAAATAACAAGGTCATATTATTTTTCACAGTGTTTTCAAAGTGTGAAAATATCTTCTTTATTTGTTTCAGATATGCATTGATTTCATTGCAAAGTATAAAATAAAAAGAACATTTACTTCTTTTTATTTTATTTTTTTTCTCGAAAATATATTTCATCTCGCGTGTTGAAAACATCAGTGATACGAACTTGCTTTGTTTAAAATTTTGTTTTATGAGTTTTACAAAATTTTGGTCTCAGCAATATTGTTTGAGAAATTGACAAGTACAAAGTATTTTGTGACATACTTTAGCAACAAAAATAAAATGTAGGTTAATGCAAAAAAGTATTATTTTGAAATATCAAACACTTTAATCAAGGAGAGCTGATTTAAAATGTTTTTTTTTTTTTGCGGATTATAAGTTTTTGATTGGCAACTCTCTTTTTACTATACCCTAATCAATTTCCATCAAAGCCAAGCTAATGCATATTTCATTTCTTTTTTTCGATTATAAAGTTTAGATAAACCAAATTTATTACATTTTTTTTTTTCGTTTTTTGTCACGTTCTCAGTTCCAGTTCTAAAAATCACCGTTTATTTGTTTGTTTGGTTTGTTTAACGTCCTCAACAACACTATAAAAGTCATTTTGGAGACGTTGCTTCCAATTTTGTGGGACTTTTACCCGATATTGAGATGAAATGACATCTCAAGCCCTGCCGCCCAATGAAACCAATATGGTTTATAAGCATGGACGGACCGACTCGCACCGCTTTGCCTGGGCAGGCTTAGATCCTCTAAGCGGTTAACCAGTACTCGTGTGCGGGTCGGTTTCAGCTCTGCGTGGAAGCATCATGCAGCCCATATATTTCTTCAAACTCCGATGGGTGGGGGCTAGTTTACAACGAAGAAGTATAGTGGCTGTTAGTTTGTACCTCTCGCATAACCAGATATGACACTCGCGGGGTCCTTCGCGTAAGAGACTTTCGTTATGGTTTGTCTTTGAGTGTGTGTATCGCTTATACTTTTTATTTTCGGATTGCAATTTTGTGGGAAAGTGACTGTACCTTTGGCTTTCCGCTATTTGTGTTTTCCCTAGGGTTTAATTAATTCATACCTGTGTTTCTTTCCCCTTGGTGTCTCTGATGGGAGCTGTGCGTTAATTGTATCGATTCCTGATCATTGCATTCACTTCTATTTTGTCAATTGGTCATTTTGTTGGAAAGTAACTGTCCTTTTGGCTTTCCGCTATTGATGTTTCCACTAGGGTCTGTTGTTTCATGTTAGTTTTTAGTTAATTGTATCGATTCTTGACCATTGCCCTCACTTCTATTTGTTGGTCTGTTTTATCACTGCATCTCAAGCAGCAAAAGTTTGTTCACAATAACTCTAAATCTGTACTCATTGTTTATTCTTTTTATGTCACTTAAAAAGCTATTTTCATGCATTTGTCTCCATACGTATACTCTCATGATTTTTAATTTTTGCAATCTACAATGCTTCTTTGTGATTCTTTTTTACTACTTCAAGCCGGAGGTCCTGAAAATGAACACGATCTTTCAATTTTGCACTTAAACATCAGGAGTATTAGAAACAAATTAGATTTTATACTTGATAATTTTTCTGATTTTAATATTTTGTGTTTTACGGAAACCCACTTAGATGCCAACGTTTCTACAGACATGCTTTCTCTTTCCAATTGTTACCGTACACCACACCGAAAGGACAGAACAAATCATGGCGGGGGTGCTATGGCATACGTAAACTCAAGCCTGCTCCATGTGAGAAGACTGGATCTTGAGATCTTTTATGCAGAATCAATATGGATAGAAATCAAGGTAAAGAATGAAATATATTTAATAGGTTTATTTTACAGCCCCTCAACAGCAGATGCTCAGTTCTTTAACAATCTAAACTTAAACATTGAAAGAGCCCTTGAACATTCCAAAAACCTTATTATTGTTGGAGACCTAAATGAAGACCAACTTAATCCAAATTTTTAAAATTTCAAGGTTGTATTACTTATCAACTCCATGTCAAATGTTATTAATGAACCAACCCGACAACAAGCACTTCTTGACCCAATTATTATTCCAGAGAACTTGCCTTTTCTTGACTCTGGCACCATAGCTGTTCCAGCCAACATTAGTGACCATAAAGCAACATTTTTAACATTACCCTTTCAATATGATACAGAAGGTGTTTTTAATAGATTGATTTTTTTATATGAGAGGGCAAATTTTACATTATTGAAACAAAAAATATCTAACTTTGATTGGACTTGTCTAAGGGAAGGAACTCTGGATGAAGCCTGTTCTAAGTTCAATAATAATTTTCTTAACTTTGTTAACTTGTGTGTTCCATCAAAAAATGTACTTATCAGACCGGACGACAAACCTTGGTATGATTGTGAAATAAGAAGAGTGTCTAGAAAAAGAGACAGGTTAAAACGTAAATTCAACAAATCAGGAAATCAAAACATTTTGGCAAGGTACAAGTTTTTTCGCAATAAAGTTAATAATTTAAAACGGCATGCAAAAGAGTAATTTTACAATAATTGGGAATTTTCCATATCTGACTTTCACTCAAATGACAAAAAACAATTTTGGAAGGTTGTACGTCACTTTGTTAAAGGAAATAGCAGCTCTTCTTCAATTCCACCTCTCAATTCCTATCCGGTCACTGGTCAAAACGACTTCTGTTTTTCAACCGAAGATAAGGCTGAATTGTTGAATAAATATTTTACATCTATTTCCACTGTAAATGATGAAAATGCTATATTGCCTGCTTTTGAATATATATGTCAAAATAGAATATCTTGTATTAAATGTACCCCAGACGAAGTTGCTTCCCTCATTGAACTTTTAAATCCCAACAAAGCAACAGGGCCAAATAGAATTAGTAATAAAATGTTGAAAGCTGTTTCTAGAGAAATAGCAGTACCCCTTAGCATTCTTTTTAACAGATCTTTTAGGGAAGGTAAATTTGGAGAAATTTATAAATATTCTAATGTAATACCGTTGCCAAAAAGGGAGATAACTCTGATCCTTCAACATTTAGACCAGTTTCACTCTTAAGTAACGTTGGTAAGCTGCAGGAATGAATAGCTTTTAAACATATTTTTTAACTTTTTACATGAAAATGATTTACTCTATAAATATAAATCTGGATTTTTGCCTAATCATTCTACAACTTTCCAACTTATTGACATATACCATCACATCTGTCAAACTTCCGATAATAATTAATATTCTTGCATGGTTTTCTTAGACGTTTCTAAGGCTTTTGATAGAGTGTGGCACACGGGACTTATCTTTAAATTAAAACAGTTTGGCATAGAAGGGGAATTACTCGAATTGATAAGTGACTATTTAAGTGGGAGAAAGCAAAAAGTTGTCATAAGAAACAGCTCATCAAGCTTGAGGAGAGTTACTGCTGGGGTTCCTCAAGGTTCTGTTCTTGGCCCTTTATTATTTTTGGCTTATGTCAATGATATATCTGAATCTTTACTTAGTCTTACACGTTTATTTGCTGATGATAGCCCTCTATTTTACTCTGCAGCAAACATCAAAGACATTAAAGGTATTATCAATCATGACTTACGTATGTAAGTCAGCTGGGATGCTCAGTGGTTAATCAATTTTAATCCGCTTAAAACTGAAGCAATGCTTTTTACTCTAAGATTTATTGAATCACTACCAAATTTAATTTTTGATGGTACCCCCTTAAATTTTTGCAACAGAACACAAACATTTAGGTTTAACATTTAGCAATAATGGACAATGGCATAACCATATTGAAAATATTCTTAAAAGTGCTTCTAAAGTTATTGGTATAATGAGGAAACTCAAATATACATTTAGTCGTGTTGCGCTAAACAATATATACCTTTCATACTTACTGCCCATCATCGAGTATTCTTGCGTTGTATGGGACGGTTGCACAGAACGAGACATTGAGTCTCTCCAAAAACTTCAGAACGAAGCTGCCCGCATTGTTACAGGCTTAACAAGATCAGTTTCCTTAGATAACCTTTATAAAGAGAGTGGGTGGGAGTCACTTATCGAGACGGAAGCAGCAGAAACTTATCTTCATGTATAAATCAGTTAATGGTCTTCTTCCTTCATATGTATCCGATTTAATTCCACCACTTGTTGGAGAAACAAATGCCTATAATTTACGAAATAATAACAATATTACTGTTCCCTTTTGCAGGACAGAAATTTCTCGAAAATCATGTATTCCTTCGTCTATTTCGGCATGGAATTCGCTTGACACAGAATTACGTAGTTCACCGTCTTTGTCTAGCTTTAAATAAAAGTTAAAAAAAAAAAAAAAAAAACACAAAATAATTCAATAGTTCCTACATACTACAAAGTTGGTAGTAGACGTTACTCAGTCCTACATGCAAGAAGTAGAAATAACTGTTGTAATTATCCCCACGTTTTTAAAAATAAGTGGGGATATTGTTATCGCCTCCGTCCGTCTGTCCGTCTGTCCGTCCGTCCGTCTGTCTGTCTGTCCGTCTGTCCGTCTGTCTGTCCGGCTATCTCCTCCTAAACCGTTAGCCGGAATTCAACCAAATTTGGTATGCGAGTTGCTTACATGAATGGCTTGCGCAAGAGCACATTTTTTTTTTGTCCCCGCCCCCAGGGGCCCTGGGGAGGGGTCAAAAGGTCAAATTTTGACCCAATTTCTTCAAAATGCAATAACAGTGGAGAAAACGTGGGGATTTGCGATGGCTTGCCATCGACTGCGCGCTCTAGTTTATTTTTTGATCTGTATATTAATCATCTGTCACCAAGCCCTACATGCAGTTGTTCTGAAGAAGTTGAAGATGCAAAGCATTATTTCTTTAGATGCTCACACTTTATCAATGAACGAATCGCAATGTTTCGATCCACGAGGAATTTCAATCCACTAAATATTAATAAACTTTTGTTTGGAAATGAAAATCTCACACCAGAAGAAAATGTCTCTATTTTCACAGCCGTCCAAACTTTTATCAAGGACACCAGAAGGTTTACTGATTAGTCTGCTGTTCACTGAGGCCAGTATGACAATTCATCTTATGACATTCCATTCCGTTATCTTATCATTTATTTGATTAGTATGTTATTTACATTATTATAACTTTTACTACATCACCTTTTCGTATTTTTGTAGTTCATACTTGCTTACTTTGCCATTATCATGTGTCTGTATATTGCTGTTATGAAGATCTATTAGGGGAGGGCCGTAACTAATGTTGGTAGAACTTGTGGCCCGACCCTATTGCTTGTTTTATAGGATGCAATAAAATATGTTTAAACTAAACTTCTATTTTGCCTAAATATGACGGAGTGCCGTTTGGTTCGGTTCGGAGTTTTACGACCTAGGTCGTGTTTGTCGAACCACAATTTTCATAGGTAGGCTTATGCATAAGCTTGCAAATTCTTTTGACTAGAAACGTTTTTACCACAATCAGCCATTCTAGTAACATATTAAATTAAAGAGGGTCGAATATAAACTGCACGCTATAATCGGTAGTGACATATATACTACTCAAAGTTTGATAGGGATCACTTTTTTAATGCAAAATAATTTTTGGATGAATTAATCAGCTGAATCCAAATTTGATACATAATGATAGAACACGTATCCTTCACAAAACCTAGTGATTAATTTTGTCAGCTGGTACTGCATTCAAGCGTGACAACAGCAACCGTCTTGGCACCCCCAAAATTTGCCGTAACACAAAGGGATTTGGACAACTGATTTTTCACAAATTTCCAAATTTGTTTAGACAAACGTGCCTAATAACGTGTATGGCGTCCACGGGCTTCAATTACAGTACGACATCTCCTGAGCATGCTCGTAATCCGATTCTGTATCCGGTTTTGTAGAATCAGCTTTCATTCAGCAACCATGCATCTTTGAGCTCCTGTAAAGTCCTCGGATGCACAGGTCGGGCTGACACAGCACGCTGAAGCATGTCCTGCGCATGCTCAATCGGATTTAAGTGCGGTGACCGAGTAGGCCAGTCCATACGAACGATTGTCTCACGTTCCAGAAAGGAATCAGTGACGTCGGCACGGTTGGGACGGCATTATCGTCCATCAGAATAAAGTCCGGGCCGAAAGCATCTGCATATGGTCTCACAAACTCATCAAGAATATCATTACAGTACCTCACTGCCATTAACGTTCCGTTTTCAACGACATACAAGTCAGTGTTACCGTTCACGTTTATCCCAGCCCAAACCATGACTGACCCCTTTCCATAGCGATCATGCTCTGTCACATCCACGCCATCGAATCGCTCTTTAGACATTCGCCACACCAATTGACGTTTATAAGTGAAGTTTAGACAGAATCTGGACTCCTCAGTAAACAGTACTGGCGTCAAGCCATGAACCGTCCACCTGACGTTAGTTCTGGCAAAGTCCAACCGGTCTAGCACGTGCTGTCTCGTCAACGGAACACGTACAGCAGGCCTCATGGCATTAAGTCCGAACTCGTGGAGCCCGTTTCTGACAGTTTGTGCAGAAATTCGTACTCCAGTTCCGTTCCTAAGCTCGTTGTGCAAACGCGTAGCGTTCAGGAACCGTTGACGTCGAGACTGAATCAACAAGAAAAGGCCCCGACGTTGAGTTGTAGTCCTTTCTCGATGCCGCCGTGTCTGTGTGAGGGATTTCCATGGGTAAGATACCGACTCCACATTCAGGAAACCACGCTCTGAGACACATTCAGAATCCCAGCAACACGACGTTGAGAGACGCCAGATTCCAACATTCCGACGCCACGATTCATTTCTTCGGGGCTGAGACGGTTTCTTAATTGTCCTCTGGGCATTTTAGTGTTTCACAAACTCAAATGAAGTCCATTTTACCATTGGTAAAGGAACACTGACAAGTTTGATTCGTCTGTTGGAAAGCAGTGCTACGCAAGATTTTGGGGGTGCATGAATTCATTTGCGAAGTGTGAGAAGTGTGCACTTTTATGAGTACTGAACTGCACATGAGTTTCTGTTTCAGATATTTACCAATATACCGAGTACAAATTCTGTCGAGAAATTTTAAATTTTCAGTGCAAAATTTGGAATATAAAAAGTGATCCCTATCAAACTTTGAGTAGTATTTTATACCGAATACGTCTAGTGACCGTTTATAGACCGGGCCATCATTTGCAAATGCAACAGTTTATACCTTGGAAAATAAGCAAACTGTAAAATATTATCTTTGCTACATTTGTTTATATAAATATGTAGAAATTTCAGTTAGATTATAACCTGGTTTCAATGGTTCGTTTAAAGAATTATACACTGCTACTGCGGTTGCGAATAAGTCTCAAAAATAATTTCTAAAGCTAACCATAAAAAATGGCAGATTTTCATGCAGAATGTAACTCGCCGAGAAATTTACCGGGCCCGGTAGGCTCGAAGTCGCAATCCCATGATTACCAGTCAATCGCTACTCCTACTGAACTTCCGAGGCCGGCGATGGAGGACTCGAGGCCAGCGATGGAAGAGGTCATTTTAAAAACCCATGGTTGAAAGTGTTTTGTCATATGTTATTCTTGTATTGCCCTGGAGATCCCCTATCCTCACTTTGTTAGTGGCATACATCTCGTCTACACAGTCTTACTAGCTGACGCGAGGGCCGGACAGAAGTTTGTCCCGCCCCCGAGACAACCTGTCGGTCCTGCAAATATTAATACAATCAATTGTATTGCTCATATTTAGTTAGTGCAAGGGCAGCAACTCAAAGAAGTATTTCATGTGTTCTTACACCGTCATTGTCTCTCTTCAAAACAAGCGAATCGGAAATAGGTACATGTATATGTTAAGAAATAATTGTTTGTCTGTTTGATTTGAGGTTTAACGTCCCCGTCAACACTGTAAAGGTCATTTTGTAGACGTTGCTTCCAATTTTGTGGGACTTTTACCCGAGATTGAGATGAAATGACTTTTCAAGCCCTGTCGCCCAATGAAACCAATATGGTTTATAAGCATGGACGGGCCGACTCGCACCGCTTTGCATGGACAGGCTTAGATCCACTAAGCGGTTTACCAATACTCTTGTGCGGGTCGGTTGAAGCTTAGCGTGGAATCATCATGCAGCCCATATATTTCTTCGAGCCCCGATGGGCGGGGGCCCTTGATGAAAAGAATATAACACGGCTGTTTTGATATTGGCACTGGGCTCGGCTCTCGGCCTGTTTCAGCCCTCACCGTTCCGGTTCGGGCTGAGATAGGCAACTCGGGCTGAGACCAGGGCCGATAAAAATAACCTGTAATATTCTATATAACCCGCTTCCGAATACAGTAATGGTAATACCCACCTGAAGGGAAATCTTAAGATTGATTACGTTCCCTTCCAACTGATTATCTTCAAAAAAATAAATAAACAATACGATAACACATCCGTGTGACGTATAAAGGATCTTACACGTGTGGTCATACAATTTTTGTTACACGACGTTATCCAGATGTTTGTGCGACGTAAATCTCAAACACTCACTCACTCATAGTAAAACTGGAGTTACAACGGTAAACCTTGTTTTTTATTTCTGTTCTAAAATATAGATTGTGGGTACTCGTTAGAAACGCCTTGATGAGGCGGTCCCTCAATCAATCTATATTTTGAGTCTTACGACATGAAAGCCGTAACAAAGGAAAGAAGCATAGCCTGAAAAAAATCCCCGCCTATGGTGGGATTCGAACCCTGGCCGCTCGGGTGAGAGTCCAGTGCTCTAACCGCTGAGCCAAAGAGTCGAATTCGAACCCGGGCCGCTCGGTTGAGAGTCCAGTGCTCTAACCGCTGAGCCAAAGAGTTTTCTTTATTAATACACTTCTGCCATCCTTATTAAAGTTTATGCTAAGTCTATCATCTGCATCACGATAAGACACACTCTTCAAAATAACTACTTTTAATGAAAATCTGTGATATTATTCTTGTTTATACAGCAAACATAGACTGCGGCTGCTCGTTAGAACCGCCTCAATGAGGCGGTTCTAACAAGTACCCACAGCCTATGTCTTGGAGCAGAAATAAGAAAAATAATGTATATCCGCGTAAACCCCAGTTTTCTCTTTATAAACTGGGGTTAAGGGGATGTTCTTTCATGGACCTGTCAACGTGATGTGGGTCGTTTTAGTGTTGCTTTTGAATATCTACTATACGCATTACTATAAAACTAAAGCAAAACCAGGCTTATTACTTACAATGACCGGTTTTGATTTCATTTTGAAATTGTGTATAATTTGTTGAAATGAATATCTGATTTATTCAATAATTAGTTGCTTAATTGCTACTTTTGTTTCTATTCTATATCAAGTTTCTAAAATTAACTTCATTTAAATACTAGCTGTTTAATGTACTCTATAAAAGGGTTATCATTTAGAAGCGAAGAATACACCAGAGAACTCAGTATGAATTAAGTGCACAGTCCTCCGGGCCAGACCACCCAGCCTCGGCCAATTAGGCTCCACCGGTGACCCTCAAACATCAACAGGATTCCACAAGGAATCAATGATCCCAAAGGACAAGAAAATATAAACTACACTATGATGAAGGACAGGAACACGTTTTACGGCCGCCACACATTCCATTAACGTTCATTATTCCTAACAAAAAAGTTAAAAACACATTGTGAAAGTACATATTATTATAGGGTTAGTCTAAACAAATTATTAAATTGAAAATGGCACCTGACACCCTACGGATAATCACCGGTAGGGATAATTTGAGCAAGGGCACATCATTTCCTACACTTTAAATGTTCGCCCAGTGAAGTATCAGATCAGCCTGCACATCCATATAGTCTGACCAGAGGCTTCTCTTGCTGCCTGAAGGAGCATTGGGCCCTTAGCTATCTTTAGAGCGTGCAACGAAGACTCTAATCAGACTGCGCGGATGCGCAGGCTGATCTGCGTCTTCGTTGGGTGCACATGTGAACTCTTGGAAACGTTCTGGCTCATTTGAATTTTTTTTAAAGAACATATTTAATGACACTACAGCTGGCGTTGAGAGAATGAGTGATTCCATCAATCCCTCTCTGCCCTTCATCATAGAATAGACTATGTTCTATACCTCTGGAATTATTACTTTCCTTGTTGAATTTTGAAAATATTTAGGGTCACAGAGGGAGCACCTTGTAACCCGAAATAAATTACCCAGCCCAATAAAAGATACATGCCATACTTTTCAGTTCGGTAATGCATTAGGTAGACATTCCCATGTGAATAATGGCGTCCAACATGGTGTCAGAAATGATAAATATAAGGGAGACATTGTAACACATCCTTTTTTTCTCTTTTCAACATAGATTCTGGGTACTCGTTAGAACCGCCTCAACTAGGCGGTTCTAACGAGTACCCACAAAATATGTTTTTGAACAAAAATATGGCAGATAATGTTTACCCTCTGAAATCCCACTTTTCTCTATATACAGTGTTGTTAGAGGGGTCTTCGATTCATGGACATGTTGACCTGATGATACGCCTTCAAGTTGGTTACACGGGTTAACCCTTGTATATGTCACAAACTATCCGTCTTGCTTGGGCCAGTTGGTGACCGCAACAATATAAAATGAACAAAACTTCTAAAGTTATTGTGGCCATAGTTCCCAAGCTATATAATTCCAATGAGATACAAAGAGAATACCAGGTGAGTGTCTTTTGATATCAAGTTTATCAGGCAAGGCTTCGATAACGCTTGTAGAATCACTTCTATCTTACAGAGGTGTAAAATACAGCGACTCGTTGATGGAATTATTGATATTTATTATGTGCCCTCTATATCAATTGCATTGCAGATCACTGACCTGATAAAGATATGCTATCTCAGGGCAAGTGAGCTTTATCAGGTCAAAGAACCGGTCTATTAGAAAAAAATGGCAAAAATGTTATTATAACTGTACAAAATGGAAAAATTACTTGAAAAAAATATTTTGGGGTAAATATCGTCCGCTGATACAAATATATTGACCGCAGGGATGTCGGGACGCACTGGGGACCATTAATAACTGATCATAAATTGCTAGTTTAAGAGTGTACATATGCAAGAGGATAAACTGATAAATAGAATACCAGATTCGTGTCATTTGATATCAAGTTTATCAGGCTCGGCTTCGAGAACGCATGTAGAATCGCTCGGCAAGCCTCGCGATTCTAAAAGCGTTCTCGAAGCCTTGTCTGATAAACTTAATATCAAAAGACACTCACCTGGTATTCTCTATTTACACGTCTGTAAGATAGAGTTGAGTGCAACGATCAGGATAACACCACCAATCCAAGACAATAAAGGGAAACAATTAACACTTTACTATACAAGGGAAACGTCATAAGGGGAAAGCCAAAAGGATAAATGAGCCCCGCCAAGCGAATTTGTGTCTTCGAGCATTCCGTCATGACAAATTTTAACTGCGCATGCCCAGCCATTCAGAGGGACCAGGGATATGGCTTTCTGTCTGAAGGTTCCTCTTGATTCACTGCTTGTATGAGCGAGCAGCGAGGGTTCTGGCTATAGGCGATAAGTACCAAAATTGCTTGACGGGGCCCAAATACTTTCCCTTAAAATGGCCAAACGGCTATCCGAATGAAAAGATATTAGCAATACATGTAATTTCGAAATATAACATAGTAAATAAATGGTTCGTGTCTTTAATAATAATATATATAATGGGTTAGCCTAAAACAATTTTATATGGGAGAGCTTCAGCGACAGGTAGGTGCTTCGTATTTTCATTTCTCTCTCTTCTTTGAATTGCATAATCAAGAACAACGGAATGCTATTCGACCGCTTTGCTATTTTACCGTTGACATACGCAAAATACTTTGAGCAAAGCCCTCGGGATTGTCTTTAATAAGATTCTTTCCAAGAGAACACGCATTGTGCAACTAAAATGTTGTTGTTTCCAGTTTCCCCGTGTCGCGGGTCGTCAGCTGGTGGGGTCCCAGGGAACTAATCCATTCTGGCACTACACCTTAGCCGTTCGGTGCTACCCCCATTCCACGTTGCCGGTGAATGGGGAGACCATCGCTCGGCTCCAGCCCCGTCCGTCCGTGTCTATCGTAAGTCCGCTGCAGTCGGTCCATTTTGTCTTCTACTCGACGTTATAATTTTTTGCTTGTCAATATGCCGAACCGTGTCAGAGCAGGAAAAGGTCAATTTTGATATTGGTATTTTTGTTTTTTATTTTTTTTATTTGATTTTTGTATATTTATGTAACGTATGTACATTTTTACATTGTTTGGTCTGTTTCCCCATCTTGTTGAGTGGTCTATTTTTTAAGTATATATGCGGGCGGATGTGCTTACCCCGCCACGGACTTGTTTTGTTTGTTTTTCTTGTGCCTTAAAGGTGGCGTTGTCCGTTTTAGGGCAAGCCCACCCGCTCACAGTTGCTGGGGAGGACAGTTTTTGTACCTGCAAGATTAAGCTAGTGGTTTATATTTTGTGTTGTTGTTTTTTTGGTTTATCTGTACATACAATATGTAACATAATAACATGAAGTGCCGGCCTACGCCGTCTCGGGCTTGAACTCGTATTTATTTTGTTAATGAGTGACGTCTATCGCGGAGGTCAATCCATATTAGGTCAATCCCTTTTTATGCATTTGCCGTTTTAAGTTAAGAAAAAGTGATGCCTTCCTCGACGTAGGATGCCGCAATCTGCGGGACCATAAGTGGGTCAGTCGCCATGTTTGCATATCATTAACGCATCCTACGTGAAGGAAGGCACCATAGGAGGAAAGTGTATTCCTGCCTAGCCATTTGGAGGCCCGAGACAACGTTAGCCGATCTCCTTTGTGTTGTTGTCCTTTTTGGGACAAACCCATCCGCCCACAGTTGCTGGGAAGGACAATTTTTGTACCTGCAAGGTTGTGATTGAAGATTATATTTGTGTTTTGTTTCTTCTGTACATACAACATATAGCATAATGACATGGTGTGTTGGCTTCCGCCGTCTCGGGCCCAAATTCGTATTTATTTTAGTTAGTGGGTGACCTCTATCGCGGAGGATGTGGAGAGTAGGTCAATCCCCTTTCATGCTTTTTCGTTTGAAGTTAAGAAAAGGCGATGCCCTCCTCGACGCAGGATGTCGTATTCTGTGGGACCGTAGGAGAGTCATTTTGTGTCGCCATGTTTGCATATCACTATCGCATCCTACGTGTAGGAAGGCATCATAGTAGAAATAAAAGTATTCTTGCCTAGCCGTTTGGGGACCCGAGACAACGTTTGCCAATCTCTTTAGTCAAAGTGGTTAGTGCAAATTGTTATATAATCATGTAGGTCGCATACAAGCGTCCGCCTGCGCACGTGCGCAGTCGAGCGCTCCTATGCGATCTTGTTTTTAATGTTTCATATTTACACAAATAAAAATGTTTGAGATCGCTTTTTGAGAAAACTCTTCTTCTTCTTCTTCTTCTTCTAACTCCAGGTTTTTGATCTCTCTTTTCTATACTATCCTCTCTACTGTATTCCTATCCTACAACAATCGCTATATCTACCTATCTAGTGTGGTTGTATAGTTCGCCAACAAATAGCTGGCAGTGACGTAGCTGACTATTTGAGCTATTTTACCGTTAGCGCCATAAGCTTTGCACTGTTCAGAACAAAAACAAGTCGTGACGTCACTGTCAGCTATTCCTCGACGGACAGTATGTTGGTTTAGTTTCGCGTGGGTGGTTGTGTGTGTTAAAAGCCTTCCTTCAGGTCGCGCTAAGTCATGCCCTAGTTAGTTAGTTAATTGCCCTTGTCTGTATTGATATGTGGCCATCTTGACCGTCTGTCTTTATTACGGTCATGGCGCAATTTGCTGTTTTTGGTGATTTTTATGTTATGCGACAAGGGCAGTATGGAGGGCTGTATGATATACCAGGCGAGATGCGGTTTTTCAGTCGTGGTGGTATGCAGAAGGCCCGTGCAACTAAAAGACAGAAGGTTATTCTTTTAAAGAGATTATTCATTGAAAGTGTTTACTGATCGTTGCTGTTTAAGTGTGTCTGAGTCATAAATAAACAAACACAATGTCCCCCGACATGTCTCTTTATGAAAATACAAAAAGTTTACTAACACGTCTGGCCCCGTTTATGTAATGTGGCTCCGTTTATGCAGTGTGGCTATGAAGTTGTAGACATACTTTTATTCAGTAAGTTATTACCATTTAACAGCGCCTCGGTTTATTAGTAAGCATCGGAATGATTATATTACAACGTGGGATCTTTATATGCGAAAATAAAAATGTTAAACAACATAACCTTGACGTGCTTATACAGGCTATATCATTTATATTTGCACCGTTTCGGAGGAGATCTGAAACCAGTTTTGAATGGTTGTCGCGAAGTGGTAAGCTCTCTCTCTCTCTCTCTCTCTCTCTCTCTCTCTCTCTCTCTCTCTCTCTCTCTCTCTCTCTGCAAAGTAGTGCACGTGTACATGCTGTCTCGACTGCTTTGTTTAAACAAGTTAAACAAGACAGTTTTGACGAGAGAGAGAGAGAGAGAGAGAGAGAGAGAGAGAGAGAGAGAGAGAGAGAGAGAGAGAGAGAGAGAGAGAGAGAGATCCTTACCACTTTGTCAACAGGAACAAAAATGATTTTCAGTCATGTCAGGGAAGGTCAGATCGTCAGAACTCTTCCGAAAGTCTGAACGCACAGAAGGGACAACATTGTTGAATAGGCTGTGCCTAATGATTGTGGAACTGTCTTATATACGTATATTTTTCTCTCAAGCCTAATAATAAAAACTGTGCACGAAATTACCAAGGACAAAAGTATGTTCACATCTTCAAAGCTGGAGCTACACAACATAAACGGGACCAGACGTGTTTTAGCTAACTTTCTATGATTTCATTCCGAAACATGTCGGGGGACTGTGGTTGTTTATTTATCACCGAAACCACTTATTACAGACTCGCTCAGCAAATCAATTTCAATAAGTAATATTAAAGCTTTGTGTCGCCTTTCGCAAGGTTGCACAGTTTTTTGTTTGTTTGTTTGAATTGAGGTTTAACGTCCACGGCAACACTATTTAGGTCATTTTGGAGACGTCGCATCCAAGTTTGTGGGACTTTCACCCGACATTGAGATGAAAAGACTTCTCAATCCCTGCTGCCCAGTAAATCCAAAGGCTTATATGCATTGGACGGTCTGACTCTCATCACTGCCTGGGCAGGCATATATCTTTCTAAGCTGTTAACGAGTACCCATGTGTGGTCAGTTTCAGCTCTTCGTGAAAGTACTATGCGGACGAATCTATATCACTAAGCCCCGATGGGAGTAGGTGGCTGTAAGGTAGCACAGTGCGTGTCCTTTTGGAAGAAATCGTTTCCAAGACAATTCCGAGGGCATTGCTCAATATCCCTTGCATATTTCAAGTTATTACAAGTAGTGATTGTATATACCCACAAGTTATAAGCTGATTTGTTATATAACAACTTAATTACATTGGATAAAATTTCCGTGCGCCATAGAGCAGTCTTATCATGTCTCAAAAGGGGGTAAACTCTGCTGATGATGAGGTTGTTAGTGCTCGTTAGAACAGCCTCATTGCAACGGTTCAAACGAGTACGTAGAATCTAAGTCTTGCAGCAGAATCACGTGAATAATTTTGTGAAACGAATACCCCCTTAGCCCCACTTTTTATTGAGAAAATGGGGTTTACGGGGGGGGGGGGGGGCGGCGGCTAAACATTATTTTCCTTATTTCTGTTCCAAGACATACGTTGTGGGTACTGTAACGAGCACCCAAAACGTATGTTTGCAGTATAATTATGAAATAAAAATCCATTTTGAAGATGTGAAAAAATGCACTATGACGCACGGGTTTAACAAAGAAAAATACATATTCCTGTAATCCCCATTTCTCTCTATATATGGGATTACAGGGTTGTTCATTTCCCGGACTTAACCTGGAATGGGGGTCCCGGTGTTCGTCAGTTGTAGCAGTGGTAGTCTGAGACGCATGAATTATTCTTGAAGCCAGTGGTATTCATAAGCAAAATTTAGAATATTTTAGGGGTTTTCGGCTTGCAAATGAAATATCTCAGTAGAATATAAGAATCTTATATAAGTGTTAGGGGGTGGATGGAAAAATCCGTCCCAAGGGTCACTGTCCGGCATCACGAGGCCTGCCGATTGATGCCGGGCAGTGATCCCGAGGGACGGACTTTTCTATCCACCCCTCACACCCATATAGGATTCTTTTTCTTGCATATCTTCCTTTTCTTTGCGCGGATTATTAATGCTGCAGTCATTTCGAGTCCGACGTCCGCCATATTGTGATGACATTGCAGGAATGTTTAGTGACGTCACGTAACGTGCATGACATCAACCTTAACGACAGCACATACGAGGTTGTAATCAACCAGTGCATTTATCAAACAGGCGATTATATTCGATTTTGGGTCGGAACACCAGGGTCAGAACATAAATTTCTACCCCAGGGTAAAATCACGGATTTTCTTGTCTGGTGTGCAAGATAATAATATCTAACCCATATACTAGTACACGCAACTATTGTCGGCAATCTCTGAAGCAGCACGTGAACACGTCCGTGAAATGAACACCCCCTAAAACCCCAGTTTATATAGAGAAAACTGAGGTTTACGGGGTATATTATGTTTCTTATTTCTGCTCCAAAGACTAGGGCTGGCTAATCGGGGCTGAAAAGATAATCGATTATCAGCCATGTCATTGCGATCGATAATCGATTAGTAATCGCTAAGGTTTTTGTCATAATTTTACCTGTCTGGCTTTCTGTCTGAGCCTGACTCTTACCATATGTTGCACTTTACCACATGTATATTTGAACAGACAAGCCTGAGCAACCAGTGTAGACCCAGATGAGACGCCGCATAATGCGGCGTCTCATCAGGGTCTGCACAGTTTGCCACTCATCCAGCTATTCTAGGCATATGTTTAGGTAGTAAATTATACCTATCAAGTAATAGATTAAAAGCAAATCAGAAATGATAGTCATTATGTTGAATTAATCGATCGATTAATCGATTATACGATTAATCGTGTCAGCCTTTCCAAAGACACTCTATCATTTATTGTAAAACATGCAAGACAGTTCAGTCATTGTGTCAGCCAAATGTTACATGTCGGTCAGAGCGAATGCTAGCTGATACACTGGGTATCAACTTAGATTTAACTGTTGCAGAGAAGTCCCACTGACCGTCTCGTTTCATTAGAACTATTTCCGGTATGTCCACGCATACCTCTGTCATTAAATATGGCGGTATATCCAACTCAGCTAATTTGTCCGAAAACCCTGCATTCAAACTATTGTATTTCTTTTCTGCGTCGAGTATATCAAACAGAGCTCGATATAAATGCCAGAAGTCGAATGTAAACGATTTGTCCTTAAGGTCTGTTTTGAACTGCATTAATCCCCATCGATCTAGAAGATGAAGGTTAATCGCACCACATGGTTGCCATGACCACCAATCTGTAGGGACACCTTGGGCTTTGATGTATGTATTGTCATCAGTGACATTGAGATGGTGTTCAGATCGACCAAAGTTGAGGAACCAAACTTCCCCACTGTCCGGTTTGTGTGACTGTCGTGTTGAATTCGAGGCTAGAGCCTCAAAAGTAAAGGACATCTCTGCGGTCCAGAACTTGTCCGTGTCCCCCGGAGAATTAAGGGTTCCTTCAGTATAAACTGCACTGATTGCTCCAGTATGCCATTCTATAAGTCTGAAAATATAAAAATGGAATAATTATAGGTTATTGACTTTATATTGTGAAATATTCGGCACGAGTTCATATGGCGAATGACGCACGAGCTTGCGAGTGCGTCTTCGCCATGTGAACGAGTGCCGAATATTTCACAATATAAAGTCAATAACCTTTTTATTATATACCCAAATTGGACTCTGTGCCAGAATTCAGGATTGCCTGGCATGGTAATTTGAACGTAAAATAAGGTTAGACATCTTTAAATGCTTTGAAACGGAAAATAATGCACGTCGTTAAGGAGGGTGGGGAGTAATTCTTTTCTCTTTAGATTTTTTTTATTTGCTTA
This sequence comes from Lucinisca nassula, assembly GCA_963580285.1. Classification (NCBI taxonomy): domain Eukaryota; kingdom Metazoa; phylum Mollusca; class Bivalvia; order Lucinida; family Lucinidae; genus Lucinisca; species Lucinisca nassula. Next base: position 2,991,492 of record OY757023.1, on the reverse strand, counting down.
TATTTTGTAGCTTGAAATCTCTGCACTCGTTTGCCGGTATAAAAATATAGGCACACCAGGCTTTTTTTCGAGCTTTTTAGCCTTAAAGATGGGTACTGTTTTCGAATTTATCGAATGTTTCAATAATTACCCCAGTCATTGACAAATTGTCGATAACAATTGTTTAAAACAATATTTCCAAGTTTGGTTAAAAAAACACAATGCAGGATAATGTCATGTTTGCGTACCTATGTGTGAAAGACAAACTCTTTCACAGATTTTTGTCGAAACACCTATTTACAAATGTCCTTTTCTGCATGTTTTGCTGTTTTGAGATGCAATTTTCGCTATATTTGAAAAAAGAGTGCATTTTTCGTCTTTAGATTTTTCTTATTTTCACATATATTGTGTAATAATATTAGATACACGAAATGGGCGTGAAATTTGACAATGTCACCAGGCATCTGAGAGAAATATTGCAGAAAAAATTACCCCACCCCCCAATAAAAATGGCTAAAAAAGCATTAAGATATTGTTTAAATGACAAGAACAAGGATTATACCTTTATTATTGCACATACTTTTGCTTCCTTAATGTGATATGAATCAAAGTATTTCATTAGAATTGAAACACAATTTCATTTATAAGTTTTATGGTGTGAAACATGGATTTTTCTGGCCAAAAAATGCATGTTCTGATATAGCCATATTGTCGTTTTGTTCATGTTTAAAAGATATGAAGCAATTAACATTGTCGCAGACGTTCAAACAATGTCAGATGTATGTTATTAATATACCTGGGAAACATTATTATACATTTTTAGCTTTCTTTTTTGACAATTTATTACCCCACCCCCTAATGAAATGGGTTGAAATTGATAAAAAAAAAAAATACAATAAGCTGATGCAAAAGAATATAAAAATTTCCTTTTTCCCATTTAAGTTCCTGCCAACGTTATAGGGAAAGTAGAAACACTTCTAATTATTTTTTTTCTATAATTTTGACAAGTTTTTTTTTTTTCATGCCATATTGACCGGAAACGCTATTTAATTATCTATTGCCTGTTTATGCAAACTGTGAAAGGGAGGTGAGATAAGTTATCCTTATACTTTCCGAAAGTGCATAGAAGTGATGGCAATGACCTTGAATCGATACAATTACCCAACACCTCCGATCAGACACACCAAAGGGAAAGAACCACGAACAGGAATAACTAGACAGTAATGGAAACATCACTAGCGGAAAGCCAAAATGGCAGTTGCATTCCCACATAGTGGCTTTCGTGGACCTTGAGAAGGCATTTGGTTGAGCGTCTCGGAAAGTCATCTGGGAGGCACAGAGAAAATTTGAAATGGAGGAGTGGAATGTTCGAATGGTCCAGTGGGTGTATGCTAATTTGCGGAGCCGTATGCGTTTTTGTGTTGGTTCCATTGAAGAATTCGAATTGTAGGTCGGTGTTCCTCAAGGCTCTTTTCTCAGCCTAATGCATTTTTCATCATTGTGCTTTATGTCTTGTCATGCGAGATCTGTTCTGGGGGTGGGGGGGGGGGGGGGTCTTTGTAATCATAGCTGTATCACTTCAGTGTGCTACACCCCTTCAAAGGCGTCGCCCAAAAACTTCTCATATATATAGTCTCTACAATGCATGATAGCCCCGAACTGGCCTTGAAGAAAAAGATTGTGCTGCATGATACTAACCCAATCACTAATGAGTGCGAGTAGACCGCCCTGCCCAGGTAAAGTGGTGCAAGACGGACGGTCCTTATAAACATATAGATTGGTTTCACTGGCTGTCAGGTTTCATCTCAATGTCGGGTAAAAAGACCCACAAATTGGGAAGTAACCTCTCCAAAATGACCAATATTATGTTGACGTTAAAATGACATCTCAAGCCCTGCCGCTCAACGAAACCAATAGGGTTTATATGCATGGACAGTCCGACTCGGACCCATTTTCCTTGGCAGGTGTAGACCCTCTAAGCGGTTTACTAGTTCTCACGTGCGGTCGGTTTCAGCTCTGCGTGAAAGCATCATGCAGCCCGATTGGCTGGAGCCGGTACATTGACAAAATTCTGTTATGATGGTGGATGTGTGGGCATACAAAGGCTCCGTATGGCACAACCTAAACCATCATCTTTATTTTCGAAACAGATCAAAGGGATTTTTTCTTGTACACCCTTTTGCTTATGCTTGATTATTGTTTGTTTGATTTGAGGTTTAACGTCCCCGTCAACACTGTAAAGGTCATTTTAGAGACGTCGCTTCCAATTTTGTGGGACATTTACCCGACCTTATGATGAAATGTCAACTAAAACCCCGCCGCCAATTGAACCAATAGAGTTTATTTACATGGACAGGCCGACTCGCACCGCTTTGCCTGGGCAGGCTTAGATCCTCTAAGCAGTCTACCAGTAGGCCTACACCTGTTGAGTGAAAGATCCTAATTATGGGTGCTGGCACAGGCTATTTGTTCAGAGATGGCTTAACAGTAATTGAACCTGAGACTGACAGTTAAAAGAATATTGTGCGCTGCCAGGCATTACAGTCTGCACTTTTAGTTATCAAATATGGCAGTGTTTTCTTTCCATATATATGACGTCACGCAAACTAAAGTAAACGTCACTATTGATTCATTGTTTTGTTTGTGTTGACAAAGTATGGCTGTGGAATATGTGAACTGATAGACTCTTCGAGGCTATATTTTTGACACCAATGGAAAAATAAAGTAAACATCGTGCGTTAAAGAGAGTTCAGATTTGCCATGGACAGCTGATGGGCTGCAATCGGAGGAAACAAACCAGTAGCTGGAAAAATACAGGGTTAGTCTGTTTATCCCTCTATTTTCCTGTGCTTCCAGCCATGCGGACTAGACCGGAAAGTAGTCTATGAAGTCGCAAAATAATTTATAACAAAATGCTCATTGCAATGGTTATTAAATGTTACAAAAACCTCAGAAAACACTTTGAAAACTAAATAGAAACAAAAATCATTTTGAGGTAAAAATTCGAACCTGATTACGGCAGAGTCAATTATGCGCGACCCTCCTTAAGTGTCTTCCTACACTATGAAAAACCGTATGGCGCCAAAGTGAAGACGACGTTAACGTCGGTTGACGTGACGTCATTAAAAACATTGACGTTTCCCAACGCAGGACGCCATGTTTACCGAAGTGTTAGTTTTGTTTCTTTCAAAATACTATTGTTTTCCTAAAAGAAATTATTGAATATCTTAGCAGATTGCAGGTAGGTCATATTTGCCAGCATAAAATGCGCTTTATGCACCTTGTCACAGCCTATATTCATTTTGTTTTCGGTCATTTCAGTCGATACGCACGACAAGGTGGCTGCCGATTTTTAGTATCGTAGTGGACAAATTTGAAAGTAGTTCTATTTTGAACGTGACTGCTTATCTACGTGCAATATGAACTTGACTACGGGCAATATGGAAAATATTGACCGTTAACTTCTGTACAAAGTAAACGGGACATTTCTGGGTATGTAATAAAATAGAATACGAAGATGGAGTTACATCAGCCGTGTCCCTGCAGGCTCAAAATGATGACTCAATAATGGGATAACCGTATTCAAAATAGTCATTTGGGTGGGTAAATAGGCCGTTTTACTGCTGGAAATTTCGTTTTACGGTGACGTCTACGCGTCGTCGTAAAATATAATTTGCGACCGTAAAATCGACGATTTATCCCCACAAATGACAAGTTCAATACCGTTATCTCCATTCTAATGCACTTACTCCGTTTGTTTAGTTAGAAGTGTACTATTTTCCACAAGGCAACAGTCCTGCGAGTTGCGTAATACCAAATCCCAGCCAATGATAAATGCCGTTGCCCAATGACGTCGGGTTTCCAACAATATATCGCAGAATATACTTCGCAAATACTGTCGAGGGATAAGAGTTAAATGTTAGCCCTTATCTTGCTGTTCACGAAAACCCCTATCTTTGCAAACAGTGTAGATCCAGATCAGGTGGTTTCTGAAGAAGCCATCTGATCAGGATCTACACTGTTTGAATTTGTAGCAATAAATTACATGAAGTAATTTGATTGGTTGATAGACAAAAATGGGTGTGGCTTAAATGAATATTCAGCAAGATATGAGTTAAGTAGAGACGCGCAAGTTGTGTTATCTTAATCCGCAAAGACTAAAATGCTGATCAGGCTGTACACTTTTGTAGCCTGTTCTACGAAGTTACTGTTCGAAAACAGCAGATCCACGTTTTCGTATGATGTGACTGATGTGACGCAGTACTAAAGTAGCGCCACACACTAGTGGCACAGATGCAATATTATTCGATTCTAACTCATAAAAACCGACAATGATGCTGTTTCCGTTTCTTAAAATTCATTCAGTCATTATATGGGCCCCGTCAAGCGATTTTGGTACTTATCGCCTATGCGAGCAGCGAAGGTTAAGGCGAGCCTGCGCTTCCGCGCAGTCTCGCCAGAACCTTCGCTGCTTGCTCAAACAAGCAGTGAATCAAGAGGAACCTTCAGACAGAAAGCCATATCCCTGGCCCCTCTGAATGGCTGGGCATGCGCAGTTAAAATTTGTCATGACGGAATGCTCGAAGACACAAATTCGCTTGGCGGGGCTCATGTGAAGCAAACCAGACAACACTATACTCAATTAAACGCATGCTAGGGAGTAGTTTTGTAACGCACTTAATGGAAACGACGTCAAACATTCAAACGTCCAAGAAACTACGAAAGACGTCATAATTTTGATTTTTACTTATGCTCATCCGGCTATTATTTTTGTATCTCCATTGTAGACAAAGGCGCGCTGTGTTCTAAAAAAAGATTATTCCACATGCCGCCGAGCTGTTTCCTCGTTAAGTTTGAATAAAGCTACATTTACTAGTATCAGGTGTGGCTTTCGGATATTACGGTAACATTCCTGTTCGCTAAAATTGCGCATTTCTTATCCACAGAACTAGCATTTTTCAATTGTAAATATATACAATTATCTTTCTCATTTTCAGTCCAAATATTCCATTAAGTATTGCTGTTGCACTTAGTTATATGGTCACCTGGGCAACATTCTTGCGAAGTTTGAATGAACCTGGCTTAAGAGTTGGTAGTGATGCGGTCTAATACGGTCGTGATGCGGTCTAATATCGGCCGTGATGCGGTCTAATATTGGTCGTGATGCGGTTTAATATGGTCGTGTTGCGGACTAACATTGGTCGTGATGCGGTCTAATATGGTCGTGATGCGGCCTAATATGGTCGTGATGCGGTCTAATATGGTCGTGATGCGGTCTAATATGGTCGTGATGCGGTCTAATATGGTCGTGATGCGGTCTAACATTGGTCGTGATGCGGTCTAACATCGAGGTGAATGCTGGTGCTTACATCGCAGACAACACGATCAGCCGACACAATCTTAAGTTACAAGTGGCGTATATCTTTACAGAACCCAACAACTCTTTGTAAACGAGAATGGCAACACAACAAATTGCATTTGAATGTATTTATGTATACTTGAATAGTATGTCTAGTGATTCGAAGTAAATAAAGGGGAAAACATTAAAAACTAGAAATGTGTCCAGACGACACAGATGCCCCCGCCAAGGGCCCCGCCTCACCCCAAAAATCCATGTTGCAACAAAATTTTCTAAGTGTGACCTTGTTATCAGGAACATTTGTGAGAAGTTATATTGAAATTGGTGAAAAAATATAAGCGCTATAGCAATGACAAAGTTTTTTTAAAAATAGCCACAGTGACCTTGACCTTGAAAGTCGAACTCACTCGAGGTATTGTCATAAGGAACATTTGTGTGAAGTTATATTGAAATCAGTGAAGAAATGTAGTCGCTAGAGTGATGACAAAGTTTTTCTAAAAATAGCCACAGTGACATTGACCTTGAAAGTCAAAATCGCTCGAGATATTGTCATAAGGAACATTTGTGTGAAGTTATATTGGAATCGGTGAAGAAATGTAAGCACTAAAGCGATGACAAAGTCTTTCTAAAAATAGCCACAGTGACCTTGACCTTGAGAGTGGAACTTGCTAGAGATATTGTCATAAGGAACATTTGTGTGAAGTAATATTGAAAGTGGTGAAAAAATGTAAGCCCTAGAGCAATGACAAAGTTTTTCTAAAAATAGCCACAGTGACCTTGACCTTGAAAGTCGAAATGGCTCGAGATATTGTCATAAGAAACATTTGTGTGAAGTTATATTGAAATCGGTGAAGAAATGTAAGCGCTAGAGCGATGACAAAGTTTTTTTCTAAAAATAGCTATAGTGACCTTGACCTTGAAAGTGGAACTCGCTAGAGATATTGTCATAAGGAACATTTGTGTGAAGTTATATTGAAATCGGTGAAGAATGTAAGCGCTAGAGCAATGACAAAGTTAATATAAAAATAGCCCCAGTGACCTTCACCTTGAGGTCATGACCTTGAAAGTGGAACTCGCTAGAGATATTGTCATAAGGAACATTTGTGTGAAGTTATATTGAAATCAGTGAAGAAATATAGACGCTAGAGCTATGTTGTGCGAGGGGATAATTAAAAAAATTTAAGTCTGTGACCTTGACCTTGAGCTCATGGGCATGGGTGAGGGTATCGCTGAATAAAATGGACAGGTATCTAACATCATACCAAATATCAACTCAATCCATCGCATGATTTGGAAAATATCAACTCTTAAAATATCTAATTAAAAATTTCTAAGTCTGTGACCTTGAACTTGAAGCCATAGGCATGAGTGGGGGTATTGCCAAATAAACATTTGGACCTGTATCTATCATCATAGCATGCATAAGCCAAATCCATAATATAGTTTGGAAAATTTGAGCTCTTTAAAATCTTTCACATTAAAATTGTCTGAGTCTGTGACCTTGACCTTGAGGTCATAGGCATGGGTGGGGGTATTGCTGAATATAACATTGTACCTATATCTATCATCATATGAACCAAAGCTATCATAAAAGTTCAGGTTCTATCAGGTACAAATACCTTAACTGGAGTCTTTAACATGGAAAATTTCTAAGTCCATGACCTTGACCTTGAGGCCATGGGCATAGGTGGGGGTATCGCTGAATAAAACTTTGGACCTATATCTATAATCATACCAAATATGAACAAATTCCATCAAATGGTTTGGAAAATATGAGTTCTAAAATGTTCAAGTCTACCTGTTACAAAAACCTTAACCTGAGTCTTTAACATTGAAAATTTCTAAGTCTGTGACCTTGACCTTGAGGTCACAGGCATGGGTGGGGGTATTGCTTAGTAAAACTTTGGACCTATATCTATCATCATACCAAATATGAACCAGTTCCATCAAATGGTTAGGAAGATATGAGTTCTAAAAGTTCAGGCTCTACCTGTTACAAAAACTTTAACCTGAGGTTACAGGATCACGTACGTACGTACGTACGTATGTACGTACGTACGTACACACACACGTACAGACGGACGTACACGCGTACGAACGTACGCACGTACGCACGTACGGAAAACCGAAAAACTATATGCCCCCGGCATCATATGATGCGGGGGCATAAAAAGTTCAGGAATGGTTGTCATTCAAATTTCTTTCTACTTTTAAGCCAGCCATTTTCTTCACTAGAGCAAATCTATTTAGGAAGAAAGTCACATAAGCAGACATCCTCTGAATTTCGAATGCGGTGCAGTGGAAAGCATCGGATTTGAGATCAGGAGGTAGCCGGTTTGATCCTCGCAAGCGCCAAGTGTTGTTTCCTTGAGCAAGAAACTTTATCCACATTGCTTAGTACTGGTTTCTACTCAGGAAAAGAGGGCCACATGGAAGATTAGTACTAGTACTAAATGTGTTACCCTCTATAAATTATTATTATTATAATGAAACTGAACTAAAGCTATAGGAAAAGTTTTCATTTAAAGGTGTTTCTATTGTAAGATTTTAAGTTATGGCAGCCAACTTGTTCATCTAGCAGAACTGTATAGCTATTTCTGCCTGTGGAGTTTGAATGTGACTGGATCAAAGGCATAGGATGTGTCATTTTAAGGGTTTTCTGTCTTCAGCTCTGGTGGCCATCTTATTCATTGGAGCGAAAACGTTTAAGCTAGTTTGCTGCAGGGTCACCTAAGCAACATTCCCGTGAAGTTTAAAAATGGACCAAAGGTATAAGAAGAGTTGTAATTTATAGGTTGTTTCCTATTTATAGCTCTGGCGGCCATCTTGTTAATCAGCATACATTGTTTCAGCAAACAAGAGGGTCACCCAAGCAACATTCCTGTGCAGTGTGAATGAAATTAGGCCAAAGGTATAGGAGTAATTAGCGTTTAAAGGTTTATGGGTCGATTGTTAATCAATCGACCCAAAGGTATAAAGGACAAAACCTCTATTAGTGCTGGAGTCCACGTGACTATCACTGATTTGTAGTAATCCACGCAGATTATTTACAAAATTTTATCGCAGCGAGGTCAGCGTGTTTACGTGAAAAGGTTAACTGTAAAATCTGGGCTGGAATCATGGGTTGGGCTAGGCAAACAGTGTAGACCCAGATCAGACGCCGCAGAACGCGGCGTCTGATCAGGGTCTTCACTGCTTGCTTAGAGTACAGGAATTTAAGGGTCAGGCGCCGAAAAACACAGCGTCTGATCAGGGTCTACACGGTTTGCTTTCAATAAAGGTGTTTAAAGGTTAAACGAAACAGTCCACGCACAGGCCCATTTTTCATAACTACACCCAGAGATAATCGACCCACCAGTACTCTCAGTGCTTTGATTCTATTTCCAGCTCTGCCAGCCATTTTGTCCGTCAGGGCATAATAATTTTAACTATTGTGGTAGAGGGTCACCTGTCACCTACGCAGCATTCACATTAAGTTTGAATGAAAGTGGCCCCGGGGTATAGGAGGAGTTATCATTATTTTTTTTTTCTATTTTTAGCTCTGGTGGCCACATTGTTCATTGGAGCGGAACGGTTTTAGCCATTGTGGTAGGAAACCAACTATACAACATTCCTGTGAAGTTTAACTAAAATTGGTCCAAGGATTAAGGGGAAGTTGGCATTTAAAACAAATTGATGTCGATTTTTTTTCTATTTTTAGCTCTAGCAGCCATTTTGCTCATCGGGGTAGAACCGTTTTAGCTATTTTGGTGGAGGGTCACCTAAACAGCATTCAGATGAAGTTTGAAGGGTATTGGCCCAAAGGTAAAGCACCAACTGTTGTTTAAACATTTTCTATATTAAGCTCTTGCAGCCATTTTATTCACTCGAGCGAAACCATTTTAGCTATTCCGGTAGAAGGTTGTCTAATAGACATTTCTATGAAGTTTGAGTAAAATTTTTAACAGGGGGATAGAAAAACTTGTCGTTTAACGATTTTTCTAATTTAAGCTCTGGTGGCCATCTTGTTCATCGTAGCGTAACGATTTTAGCTAGTTTGATAGGGAGCCATCTAGGCATCATTCTTATGAAGTTTGAATCAAATTGGCCCAATGGTTTGAGAGAAGTTGGCGAATTCTTGACATTTTTCTATTTTTAACTCTAGCGTCCATTTTGATCATCGAAGCTGTACCGTAGAGTGTCCCCTTAGCATTATTCCTACGGAATTTGAATAAAATTGCCCCAGGGGTATTAGGAAGTATTGTCTTTTTTCTACTGATTTTAGCTTTGGCAGCCGTCTTGTACATCCCAGCGGATCTTTTTTAGAAATTTTGGTAGGGAACCATTTAAGCAATATTCCTATGAAGTTTGAAACAAATTGGCCCGAGGGTTTAGTATGAGTTTGCATTGGCATTTTTTGGTTTAGCGCTGGTGGCCATTGTGCTCAGCTATGAGGAACCGTTTCAGCTATTTTTGTAGAAAGTCTACTAAGCAACATTCTTACGAAATTTAATGTAATTGGCCCAGTGGTAAGTAGTTTAGGTCGTAGTACCAAAGCGTTAATCCAAAATCATTAATCCATAGACAAAATGGCAAATATCAATGTTCAGATAAACAGACATGGACTCCAGAAGAGTGTAATCAGGCGTCCGCGGATAGTAAGCATTACTTTGTTAGCAAGCTTCACCCACCATGCCCATCGACACGAACGAAGAAAAGGTGTAAATGCCGAGAAGGGTATGTCCGAGATTTTGGAAGTCTTCCTATGGCTTTCCATTTGCAAACATATCAGAAATAATAGGAGAAGTTGGTTTAAGATGTTTCTGTTTTAAGCTCTGGTGGCTATCTTGTTCATCGGAGCGGAATGATTTAAGCCATTTTGGTAGGAAGCTACCAAGGCAATATTTCTGTAAAGTTTAAATGAAATCGGCCCAAGGGTTTAGGAGGACTTGATATTTAAAGCAACTTGTTGACTCCGCACGACGGACGACGGACATTGACCTACATGTATCACAAAAGCTCATTATGAGCAGTTCGTACTCAGGTGCGCTAAAAAGTAAAAAAATGCATATCCATCACGTGAACAAGTCCGTGAAATAAAGTCCATCTAAACCCACTTTATATAGAGAAAACTGGGGTTTACAGGGATAAACATTATTTTCCTTATTTCTTCTCCAAGACATAGGTTGTGGGTACTCGTTAGAACCGTCTCAGCGAGGCGGTTCTAACGAGCACCCAAAACCTATGTTTGGAGTATAAATAAGAAAAATTTCAAAAAATTTCATCAGAAAAATAAAACCTTTTTTTGAGGTTTGAAATAATGCACTATATCACCCGAATGTGTTATCGTAATGTTCGTAAACCCCACATTTCACTATATAAAGTGTGATTTAGTTAAGAGGGGGTGAACATTGCCCGGACTAGTTAACCTGTTGAAACAGTACAAACTGTAACTGAACATGAGGGTTTGTCTGAGACATTCTATAACCAGTGCATATGTTTTACGATAACTCACCCGTACGATAAAGTGCATTTTTCACATCACCAAAATGGCTACTTTTCTGATGAAAATCCTGGATATTTTTCTTGTAAATGCTCATAACATAGGTTGTGTGTGCTCGTTGAGGCGGTTCTAACGAGTATCCACAACCTATGTCTTGGAGCAAAAATAAGAAAAATAATGTATTCCCCCATAAACCCCAGTTTTCTCTATATAAAGTGGGGTTAAGGGGGTCTTCATTTCACGGACTTGTTCACGTGATGTTGTAAATAACTGTTGTTTTTGAGAGTTGGGAGTTTTCAAAGATCCTACCTGGCCCCTGCGTCGTGCGGTGATTTAACTAGAACTTGGTCCATCATGGTTCCCAGCGCGTTGATCTGCATCTGTTTATAATTAAACATGGAACCATCTACATCGACTAACATTTCAAACCCATTATCTCTCCAGATAGTACTATCATGCTGTTTGTTGGTGGCCCATAGATTACTTTCCTGAACATAAACTCCAACATACAGACGTGTATCGTCCCAGCTGCACACAGAATAAAATAATGTTATTAATCAAGTAATTTCGTACTGGCCCAGGTACAGGTCCTAGGTCTGCTGTATTGGCACGAGGCCGAAGGCCGAGGCCAATACAGCTGACCGAGGACCTGTAACTGGGCCAATACGAAATTACTTGATTAGTGACAATTTTATTAATTGACGCAATTAAAAACATGATTTATGATTTTTGAATATTGGTTGACCTTGTGTAATATAGGATAATCAATTAATAAAATAAGAAGAAAAAATACACACAAAATCACAGTCTTACGGGCCTCCGGGACCTAGCGGATAAGGGCGCTGACTCTTGATCACCGCTGTGGTTCGAGCCTCGCTCGGGTCACACGTGAGACGCCAAGATCTGCAACGGAAGGTCTGGTGTTTTTGTTCGTGTACACCAGTTTACGACCACCTTTGAAATTATAGGCTTGAAAGGGCCTTAAAAACCCAGTCTTACAGGCTGATGCAAACAAAATGACCAAAAATTAAAAAGCAATATCAGCTGTAGCTGTGGATTGATGAGTAATAAATCACAGTTTCTCGGCCAATTGTAAGTAAACAAAACAAACCACTGGCGTAGAGCTGGTCTATTTTAATCACAACACATTAAAAATCGACAATTCCAAATTCTCCCAACCTTACGCAATGTTAGAAGAAATCGCACCAACATTTAGTGTAATACATGCATTTAAGTCCTTTTGAAACGTTGTTGACTCCTCCCCCCCCCCCCCCCACCACCACCCCAACAATAAAATAATACATTACACCGTCTAAGGTTAAAAAACTACGAATGACGTCATAAACGGATCCGCTCGGTGATATGCTGCAGAATAAACCACTTCCTTTTCTTTGGCTATATAGGTTCGCTGTGTTAGAACTGGTGGCCAGGAAATACATATACATTGACTCTTCCCATTTTTTGGCCTCCAGTTGTCCATACAAGACGTGAATCTGAGGATGCATTACCGTTGTTGTTGATATACAACGTTTGTAACTCAATGGTTGCCGTGTTAGCCCATTTTAAGCTAAATTCATTTTTCCTCAATGTATATTTCCGGAGTAAAAACAAGACTATTTCATCGAAAAGCTACCTTATTTTAATGCGAGGAAATATGTTTGCTAAATGTGGTTTAGTTTACGTGAACAGTGTTTTGGTGAATACCCCTCTTAAACCTATAAACCCCCAAGGTTATAAAATTTTTGATGCTGAACTCAGCTGAGCATGAAATTTATAATGCTCATAAATATTAAAATACAAATGATAGAGGCAATTTTCCGGATAAGATCAGCAGAGAATGCTACTTGTCCTGCTCATTAATTTTAAAATGTCAGTCCTGCTCATAAATTTCAAAATGCCAACTTAAGTTGGCATTTTAAAATTTATGAGCAAGACAAATTTGATACTCAAGTGAGTTGAGCATGATAAAAGCTATATTACCTTGGACCGTCCATGCTAATAAACCTTATTGGTTTCATTGGGCGACAGGGCGTGAGATGTCATTTCATCTCAACGTCGGGTAAAAGTCCCACAAAATTGGAAGCAACGTCTCCAAAATGACCTTTACAGTGTTGACGGGGACGTTAAACATCAAATCAAACAAACAAACAAACCAATATAACCTTGGACCCTGATGCTTCCGTCCAGCGCATGCAATTTTCTTCTGGGTTTACACCCACTAGTCCTAAACACCAGCCCAACTCTAACTAAGTATGTCGGTCGCTAAAAACAAATAAATAAATAAATAAATGTTGCATTAGGTTTTTTTATGTATGCGACCTAAAACAAACACTTTCCCTTAAAATACTATAATATTTGAAAAGCAATTGAATCCGTATTAGATATGGACCAATAAATCATGATATTTAGTTAAAACAAATATGCCACTGTAATACCCTACAGCTATTGTCTGAGACAAGGATTAACTGTCATAACCGATAGTCGCCGAAAGCTGCCGGCAATAACCGGATTGCTCTAAAACAGGTGTCAAGTAGCGTAATTCTGGAGGCTGCCTGGAAAAACTGCCAGTACTGGTTTCTTCCCTTGATTTCCATTGATTTCACATGATCCCACTTTCCCCGTATGCCTCAACACTAACAACAGTTAGAATGTTGTTGAATTAAAATTTGACAGAAACACATACCTTAGAATAGTGAATAGACTACGTAAAACACCTCTCCTCTCACTCATGTGCCTTGATTCAGAGTCAGTTTCTTGAGTCCCTTGTATACTTACCGTATCTTTACTTTGGTATCGAAATATGGTGCTGGATATAATTCACTGCGCATGTCGACAAAGTTCTCTGACCACGGCACTTCCTTCCAGGCGTCGTCGTCAAGCCGACCGTCTATTACGATTTGTTTGCCCTTTAAATGATAGGCGTTGTACGTTCTGGGTAACTTGTACGAATCACAGAATGAACGATCCTCTATACAGGACGTCAAGTCTCTCTCTAAATATCTGAAAAATGCAGATGTAATAGATATATCCATTGTTTTTGTGAAATACTGGTAAATATTTGTATTGATTGATATCTGTACAGGATAATTTGACGAGCCCGCCAGGGCGAGTCAAATTATCCTGTACAGATGTCAATCAGTACAAATATTTACCAATATTTCTCAAAAACAAATAGACATATCTGTTTTAATCCACAATACATGTCAATCAGTACAAATATTTACCAATATTTCTCAAAAACAAATAGACATATCTGTTTTAATCCACAATACATGATATCAGTACATGTAACAATACATTTATCAAAACTTTTTAGTACTGCCAACGTCAAAGGAAAGTATTGGAAGCTGTGGATTAATAGAAAATTCTTTACTTTGTTGTCATATCATACAAGCAATGTATATTTTACTAGATTCACTCCAATTCTGGACCTGTGTCAAGCATTTTCGTGAAAAAATGTATAGATCGAAGATCTTCAGTAGATATCATATTCAAAATCTTCAGCAGACAAATATTGTTTTCAAAGTACTTCATTCCGTTCATGGACTGAGGTAGGCAACAATTAACCTGGCCACTTTTCAGCGTCACGAAATAATCGTTAACAATGGCTCCGATCCAAAATGACAGGTTTCAGATAAAAGGAAATCTGATTATTATATTACTGTATATTACTACTAAAAACTTTGATTGTGGGTGTCTTGGGGCAGAAATAAGAAAAATATATATACCCCTATACTAAACTTTATAAAATGGGGGTTTAAGGGTGTCTTATATAGGCGTATTTTCGTGACTATCACGAAAACACGCCTATATCATTTAGACCCCCTCGAACCCCACTTTTATATAATGAAACTAGGATTTGCAGGGGTAAAACATATTTTTATTATTTCTGCTCTAAAATATAGATTGTGGGTACTCGTTAGAACCGCCTCGATGAGGCGGTTCTAAGGAGTATTCACAGTCTATATTTTGAGCAGAAATAAGAAAAATATCGTTATTTTTCATCTAAAAATCTTCATTTTTTTCGGCGATAAAGGTGGCAATGTATTTGTATAGGCGTGTTTGCGTAATGGTTAGTAAAACTCATTGGCAGGATGGCAGCGAGTGCAGATCCTGATGAGACGGCCGTTTCTAAGTCGTCACATGTTGCATAGCTATCTGTACCTGTCTACAGGACGCCCGCGCCCATCGGGGCTTGGGGAAAGAGACTGCGCTGCATACGAGTAGTGCTTCAATGCAGAGCTAAAACTGGCATTATATGAGCACTGCCGAACCGCTTACGTCTAAGCCTGCCCAAGTTACATGTGATAGTGGTGCGAGTCGGGCCGTCCCTGCAAATAAACCCTAGCGTTTTTGGGGCGGTAGGGCTTTGAGATATCATTACATCTCAATGTCAGTTGTATCAACGTCTCCAAAAATAACCTACATACTCGTAGTACTGACCGGGACTTAAAAACATCAACACAATATCTACAGGGATAACAGTTTTACCTTTCTAAGTATGTATTAGTCCGCTCTGACTTCCTATTTAAGGGGCAGGAGTTTGTGATGGCTGACTTCAGGTTACATGATGAGCTATGATGAGTTTGTACTGCTCCGGAATTTCTGGACGCTGAGAAATAGCCAATAATAATTCCCAATACAAACAAGAGAATTGACACAATAGCGGCTGGGATCAGAATTTTCCGCGTCTTAACGTCCACAATGATGTATCCTGCCATTCTCTAGGATTTCTCTTCAACTATAAAAGAACTGTCAATAAGATAAAACACCCTAGCAGGCACATGACGTAATGGTTATGTCCCATCAACGTTCGTGCAACGTCATGACTTTTATGCAACGTCACATCAACGTCGGCGCAACGTCATGACATTGCGTCGACGTTGATTCGACGTTGCCCCAGCGACGTTAGCCTACTGGGACCAGTTTGCTAAAACAAAAACAAAACAAAACAAAACAAACCAACAAAAAAAATAAATAAAACACTCAAAACAAGATTTAAGATGAATTATTTTTTTCATACCTTTTCTTTTTTCCATTCTAAACAAAGATTGTAGGTACTTGTTAGAACCGCTATAATGAGGCGGTTCTAACGAGCATCCACAATTTATGATTTTAGCAAATGGGCCCCGTCAAGCGATTTTGGTACTTATCGTCTATGCGAGCAGCGAAGGTTCAGGCGAGCCTGCGTATTCGCGCATGCTCGCCAGAACCTTCGCTGCTCGCTCATACAAGCAGTGAATCAAGAGGAACCTTCGGACAGAAAGCCATATCCCTGGTCCCTCTGAATGGCTGGGCATTCGCAGTTAAAATTTGTCATGACGGAATGCTCGAAGACACAAATTCGCTTGGCGGGGCTCAAATAACCTGTATATCCGACTTTTACCAATATAGCGTGGGATCTACAAGGGTGTTCATTATACGGACTTGGGCCGGGGCACAGCATGTCCAACAACTAACATGTGTGCCCAGCAAAGAATCAGATCAGCCTGCGCATCTATATAGTCTAACCAAAGGCTTCTCTTGCTGCATGAAGGAGCATTGAGCCCTTAGCTATCTATCCTTAGAGCGCGCAACGAAGACTCTGATCAGACTGCGCGGATGCGCAGGCTGATCTGCGTCTTTGCTGGGCGCACATGTGTTATTGAAGGTTTTATCGTGCGCTGGCCCACTTGTGAGTGTGAGGATACACAATTCCAGACAGCTTTGGACAGCCCTTTTTTCAGTTTAGGGGTCTCTGGAACAGTTTTATTGATATGTCGTATAAAAAATGTCTGATTACTTTGAGCAAATAGAGTAAATCCTGATCAGATGCCGCGTTCTTGTGGCGTCTGATCTGGGTATACACTATTTGTGACTGTCCGTTTAAGGGTACACTGGGTATTTAATGGAAAAATATTACCAAGTACAAAATATGTCTCTTCTGGCCCCCGCCCATCGGGGCTTGAAGAAATAGATGGGCTGCATGATGCTTTCATGCAGAGCTGAAACCGACCGCACACGAGTACTGGTAAACAGCTTAGAGGATCTAAGCCTGCCCAGGCAAAGCGGTGCGAGTCGGACCGTCCATGCTTATAAACCATATTGGTTTCATTTGGCGACAGGGCTTGAGTTTCGGGTAAAAGTCCCACAAAACTGAAAGCAACGTCTCCAAAATGACCTAAACAGTATTGACGGGGACGTTAAACCTCAAATCAAACATACAAACAAACATATTTGTCTTCACATAATACATGTATCTTTGAAGGAATTTCTCTTTTGTGTAGTTTCAATACTTAGAGATGCATCAAGTTAACAAGTCAATGCAATGCACACACCGGTAAACCCAACATGCTTTAGAAATGAATGCAATTTATGATTATATGATGACATCAGAACGTTATTGCAATACTGGCGTCATTGTAAGCAATGTTGTCAACTAGTCGCCATGTTGGATTTACAATCGTATTTGAAACGTTTATATGAAGTTTTTTGGCGTTTTTATCATTCTTTAACGTTGGAATCGTAATTTATGCAAGAACAACAATCATCCATGGTAATTTCCTTGCAATAACATTTTCCGGGTCACTCGGAAGATGTTTGAACACTCGTCTTCGCAGCCTCGTTCTAAACAAGCCGTCATGTTGGATTTACAATCATATTTGAAACGTTTATATGGAGTTTTAGAGCGTTTTTGTCACACTTTGACGCTGGAATCGTAATTTATGCATGAACAGCAATCATTCATGTTTATTTCCTTCCAATAACATTTTCCAGGTCCCTCGGGGGATCCTTTGAAGACTCGTCTTCGCAGCCTCGTGTTCAAACAGATTCCTGGGGACACGGCAAATGTTAATGCATGAAAAACCATGCGTGATCCCAAGAGCAGGGTAAATGAATCCCTGTTTTTGCTCGGGACACAATGTTGTTATACTTCAATGAACATTTAATATATTGCCATTATTACTTATGTGAACACCAGTTTCGCTCCAATTCCGGTTTGAGGCTAAACTTGAGGCTTCGCTGAGAGCATAACGTCGCCATTGTCCAATGTCACTGGCACTAGTGACCCGCATGGTTTATTTTGACGCCGCTTAACCCATTGTATGCGGGAAACCCCTGAAGGGGTACCATGGCAAAGAGTGTAGGCCCAGATCAGACGCCGCAAAACGCGGCGTCTGATCAGGGCCTGCACTATTTACTGACAGAATTTTTCGTCAAAATAGAATAAAAACGATAAAAAAGGCCTTACACCCCTTATATGATAAACGGACTTGTTCAGCATATTGCAATGGAAGAGGCCACCAGACTACAATGGGTTAAGGATCACATGATGTCACGTGAGTCAATGTGTTCATTGAGCTGCGCGGTACTAGCTGAAACCGAGCGAACTTGAGTACTGGTAAACAGCTTAGGTAAAAGTCTGCCCGGGAAAAGTGATGCGAGTCGGACTGCTCCTTACACACTAGCGGTTTCTAAGCCGGGTAAAGGTCCCACAAAATCGGAAGCAACGTCTCAAAAATGACCTTAATAGTGTTGACGGGGACGTAAAACTTCAACTCAAACAAACAAACAAACAAAAAAACTGGGGATTACAGGAGTATACATTATTTCAAAGACATAACTTGTGGGTGCACACGAGATCCACCTCGATAAGGCGGTTCTTATGAGCACCCACAACTTGCAATATAAATAAGATAAAGATCACGAATTTCATCAGCAAAGTAGCCATTTTGAGATGTGAGTGAGTGAGTGTTTGAGTTTTACGTCTCATCAACAGCTTAGGTCATACGGAGACGGGACTTCGGTTTAAAGACCCATCCGAAAGTCTGGAGAAGCCGGGGATCGATCCTGCGATCCCTGGTTTAGTAGGCGAGTAGCATAACCAATACACCACGGAGGCTTCTATTTTGGAGATGTGAAAATGCACTATGTCGCACGAGTCCGTTATCGTAAACTTGCAGCAGTTGTTTATACATGTACTAGAACACGTTTTCTTGCACCCCAGACAAGGAAATCCGTGATTTTACCCTGGGATAGAAATTTATGTTCTGACCCTGGTGTTCCGACCCAAAATTGAATATGATCGCGTGTTAGATAAATGCACTGGTTGATTACGACCTCGTTTGCGCCGTCGTTAAGGTTGACGTCACAGCATGTTACGTGGCGTCACTAAACATTCCTGCAGTGTCAACACAATATGGCGGACGTTGGTAACCGAGGTGACTACAGCATTAAAAATCCGCGCTAAGAAATGGAAAGAATCCAATATAGGTTTGAGGGGTGGATAGAAAAATCTGTCCCTCGGGATCACTGTCCGGCATCACTCGGCAAGCCTCGTGATGCCGTACAGTGTCCCTCGGAACGGATTTTTCCATCCACCCCTCACACCCATATAAGATTCTTATATGCCTGCTCAGTCCTAGACACTTGACATTCGTAATTGTCGCCTCACTGAGGCGTCTCCAATGAACATGTACACTTTATCTCTTTAGCCGCATAAAACACGAAGATAAAATAATTTGCACAAGACTGTTTTCCAAAGAAAGAAAGTATTCCAAAGAAAAAATGTATTCCAAAGAAAGAATGTATTCCAAAGAAAGAATGTATTCCAAAGAAAGAATGTATTCCATAGAAAGAATGTGCACTGTACTGGTTATCGGTTTACGTACATGTATAAGCTTGCCTGAGAAAAGTGTGGATAGGTATACTGACCGGTTAAAAATGACCTAAATAATATTGACTGGGCCGTTAAACTCCAAAACAAACAAACAAACAAACAAACAAACAAACAAACTGTATTCCAAATGTTCATAATTCACTTTGACTGGTGAGGCCCCCGCCCATCGGGGCTTGAAGAAATAGATGGGCTGAATGATGCTTCCACGCAGAGCTGAAACCGACCCGCACACGAGTACTGGTAAACCGCTTATAAGGAGCTAAGCCTGCCCAGACAAAGCGGTGGGAGTCGGACGGTCCTTGCTTATAAACCCTATTGGTTTCATTGGGCGGCATGGCTTGAGATGTCATATCATCTCACTGTCGGGTAAAAGTCCCACAAAATTGGAAGCAACGTCTCCAAAATGACCTTTAAAGTGTTGACGGGGACGTTAAACCTCAAATCAAACAAACAATAATTTTCGAAGATAAAAATAATTTGCAAAAGACTGCATTCCAAAGACAGAAAGTGCACCGTACTGATTCACCGCTTACGTATAAGCTTACCCGGGAAAAGTGTGGATTGGGAGACTGATGGGCTCAAAAATGATCTAAATAGTATTGACTGGGCCGTTAACTCCAAAAACAAACAAATAAACTGTATTCCAAATGTTCATAATTCACTTTAACTGGTGACAATTCTATTCCGATACAGATATATATATATATATATAAATGGAGTTTCACACACTGTTCAGTCGTCAAGGTCGTTGATAGGTAACCGCCGTAAAAAATCACGAACCATAAAATGTTTAGCTTTTATGCAAAATTTCAAATTATACAAACTCTACATTGAAGTGAAGCGAGACATGAAAAGAAAGTCTATCGTACTTATCATTACGAAAAAACGCCTTTACAAATACATTGTAAACTTTACCGCCGTCAAAACGAAAGGTTTAATAGGAAATATTGTTATATTTTTCTTATTTCTGCTCAAAATATAGATCGTGGATACTCGTTAGAAACGCCTCATCGAGGCGGTTCTAACGAGTAGCCACAATCTATATTTTAGAGCAGAAATAAGAAAAATAAGCTTTACCCCTGAAAACCCCAGTTTTTATATATAAAAGTGGGGTTCAAGGTATAGGCGTGTTTTCGCACGTGATGTGAACCACGTCACGAGAAAACCTTGATTGGAAATTTGCGGCGCATGCGCACCGTCTGACATCACGTGAACATGTTCATGTAATTAAATCCTCTGAAAATTCTAATTTATGTAGTGAAAATAGGGTTTACGGGGATATACGTTATTTTTGTCCATTTCTGCTCTAAGGTATAGGTTGTGGGTACTCATTAGAACCGTCTTATTGAGGCGGTTCTGCCGAGCACACCAGCTACATGTGGCACAGAACAGCGGGTCAACGTATGGCCGACAGCGATACCGCTATTGTACCCGTTGTTGGCATTATATGGTTTGCTGGCGGGAACCCACCCTCAGTGAAGCGGTTCTGCGGAGCACACACATCCAATATAAGAAAGATACCAAAGATTTTCATGAGAAGAAAAAAATATATATCAGGGTTTTGGTACGGAACCCGGGAAGGTATTTGATTTTTTATAAGTTGTGCACCGGGATAATATCTTGTGTGGACCAGAAGCGGACAACATAATATCTTGTTCGCACAATATTTCTTGTGCGCACAATTATTATCGTCACGGTTCGCACAATTAATATCTTAGGCGGACAACTTAATATCTTGTACGCACAACATATTAAAAATAAAATTGAATGTCCCTTCCAGGGTTCCTATTTCGGAGATATGAAAGAATGCATTTTATCATATGACGTCGCGTCTGAGAGTGTAATAACGCCATGTAATGTTTTCGATAATCCACTAGTGGATTAAATATGCAAATTAGGTAGATACGCCCCGTAACGTTACATGTACGGCGTCCTTTACGACGTCGTGTTTACTAATGGCGGAATATTGACATTTTTGTAAACAATCGTGAATAAAATGCGTTTTAAATGTCATATGATAAATAGAGTGAGTGTTTGAGGTTTACGTCCCACCAACAGCTAAGGTCATACGGAGACGGGACCTCGGTTTAAAGACTCATCCGAAAGTCTGGAGAAGCCCGGGATCGATCCTGCGATCCCTGGTTTACAAGGCGAGTAGCGTAACCACTACACCACGGAGGCTTCTATATGATAAATAGAATCTTTCGTGCTCATGTATTATTGGATTTATTAAACTCGTTGAGGAAAATGAATAAAATGCTCGGCAAAGCCTCGCATTTTATCCCTTTTCCTCAACTCGTTTAATAAATTCAATAAAACATGAGCACTCATGTAAGATCCTTTATATGTCACACGGATGTCTTATCGCAATGCTCCAGGCCGTTTAAAAAAGTTTCAAGCGTCTTGTTTATCACGTGAACAAGTCCGTGAAATGAACACCCCCTCCCACTAAACCCCACCTCATATAGAGAAAACTGGGGTTTACGGGGGTGTACATTATTTTTTCGTATTTCTAGATTGGGCTGCATGATGCTTCCACGCAGAGCTGAAACTGGCCACGCATGCGAAATGGTAAACCGCTTAGAAGGACTAAGTCTGTCCGTGAGTAAGACTGCCAATGTACATAAATCTTTTGGTTTCATTGGAAGGCATGGCTTGATATGTCATTTCATCTCAATGTCGGGTAAAAGTTCCAAAGATTGGGCGCAGCGTCTCCAAAATGATCTAAATAGTGTTAACGGGTACGTTAAACCTCAAATCAATTCAAACAAAATAGCTCCACCAACAAGACTCTCCATTAACCCGTTTCGTACGGAATGAAATCTTCGGCACATTATATTCGAGGGGTTCATTTCACAATCAGGCGTGTCAGCTTGGAACCACAAACAGGCATTTATGTACTTATCAGACGTAGCGCTCTGTGGCGTCTTGTTTGGAACTTTACTGATTGCAAGCGCTCCGATTTTTGGCTCCCCGGCTGAAATTATGAAACTGGTTACCTTAATGTATCTTGTTACCGCCCATCGGGATTTGGAGAAATAGATTTGGGCTGTACGATGCTTCCACGCAGAGCTGAAACCGACTGCACATGAGTACTTGTAAACTACATGTACTTAGAAGATCTACGCCTGCCAGGCAAAGTGGTGCGAGTCGGATCGTACATGCATATAAACCCTATTGGTTTCATTGGGCGACAGGGATTGAGATGTTTTTTTCATCTCAATGTCGGGTAAAAATCCCACAAAATTTGAAGCAACGTCTCCAGAATCACTTAAATAGTGTTAACAGGGACGTTTAACCTCAAATCGAACAAAAACCTTAATTTATCATCATTGACAAAGCAAACATAATCAAAGTGTTAACAGCTCTACTGGATGGATTGTCTTTGAGTGTAAATGGGGAAAATGGGTCTGAACCGGGGACTTTCTCGTTTTACACTTAAATTCCTGTATTCAAAGTTAAGTAAATAGTGTAGACACTGACCAAACGCCACACTCAGCGATGTCTCTTGTGAACAATAGCAGGATGGACGCTTCTGTGATTAGTAATTTTGGGTCGATTGATAAATAATCGACATAAATACTGGAGGCATATAGCTAAATAAGCGGTTTGATCTGCTTCGCTTAGTGCAATGTGCCTAATGTTTGACATATCTTTATTAACATTTTAAATAGTGAAAGCATCTGATGAACATATACAACATAATGTCGTATTGGCGAACCGTGCGAACATGGTAATAATTTCGTTCTAAAACGGAGATCACATTTAATTCTATTGAACCACAACGAATGTAAGATGCATGCACCGTACGGCAAACAATCAGTATCGTTATCACCCGGAATTGTTTGTTTGTTTCTTTGTTTGTTTTGGTGTTTAACGGCCCAGTCAACACTAGCTGGTCATTTTTAGCCGGTCAGTTTACCTTTCCACACTTTTCCTTGGCATGCTTATAAAGCGATTAACCAGTACAGTGCACATTCTTTCGCCAGAAACTGACAACTTCCCTTCTTGAATCAGCGGAAGGGAGAGAATGACCGTAGAAAAGATTTCGTGATCAATTTCCACGAAAGAATGTTGCCGACCCCGGCGGGTATCGAACCCGTGTCCTCCTGATCACCAGTAAGACGCGCATCCGACTGAGATACCGAGGCCTGGCGGAATTGCGTAACAAGCCAATGCAATCTCCCTTGTGTGAGGGTAATATGGCGATTTCTGCACCCGAGCAGGTAATATTACCCTGGGCAATATTACATGTACCCATTGTCTGCGCATGTCATATTCTGTCTAGTATGACGCATCACTTTCGCGCACAATATCTTTATTACTACGCGATTCGTAAAAGTAACAAGCTGGCAACGCATGCAATTTTATCCAATTTACATGTAACCAAATTGGTGTGTGTGTGTGTGTGTGTGTGTGTGTGTGTGTGTGTGTGTGTGTGTGTGTGTGTGTGTGTGTGTGTGTGTGTGTGTGTGTGTGTGTGTGTGTGTGTGTGTGTGTGTGTGTTTGTGTGTGAATTCGGGTTTAACGTCGCTTTCAACAATTTTTCAGTCATATCACGACGGTGTCTGGTTGCGACAGGGAGCTCAATGCTCACTTTTATAGTGCTGCCTCACTGAAGTATCATGTCCCAGACACATTACATGATACCACACCCAGTCACATTATCCTGACACTGGGTCGACCAGTCCTAGCTCTTCCCCGGTAATCTGAGTGCCAAGCGAGGAGCAGCTAGTTCCATTTTTAACGACTTTGGTATGTCGCGGCCCGGGATCGAACCCGTGACCTCCCGTTCCCCGGAGCGGGTAACCAAATTGGTATTATGTCATTTTGTTTTTCCAGTGATGTACATGTATGTCTTACAATTTTAAACTGAAAAGAAAAATCATGATTTGCCTTGATTCGTCACATGCTCATACATATTTTCTTAATATTGCAAACTGGAATTTCTCTTGAAAACATAATGGTAGATACCCAGAATCCCGCTTTACGACAGGTCAGTGCAGAGTGCTACCTGATGACGACATTGCAATATTACCTGCTCGGGTGAACACATTATCATATTTCCCTCACACAATCGCAACAAATGTTTCAAACCGAAACCTAGCAAACAGCGCACTTGTACTTTTGTGCAGTGGCACCAGAGGGGAATATTACAGGGGGAGATGATTTTGTGGCCCTGCGGGTGGCACGCTGTCGACCAATCAGAAATCTTGAATTCTTGAACTGTACATGAATATTAAAGAAGTATAATGAAATGCTATTTATAACGGTTAAATGAGAGCATTTGAAAGTTTGTAAACAGTTTGTTGAAATCATATACAGGGGCCCCTGTACATCATCTGTCCCCTAACATTTATATAATTTTGACCCCTCAAAACCACACTTTTATATAGTAAAATTGGGATGTACATGGGTATGCATTAGTTTTCTTATTTCTGCCCAAAATATAGATTGTGGCGATGAGGCGGTTCTAACGAGTATCCACAATCTATATTTTGAACAGAAATAAGAAAATATCCCAATTTTCATCATAAAGTTTACAATGAATTTGTATAGGCGTGTTTTTGTAATGGTAAGAAAGAAACCCTCTCCCAGTAAGCAATAAAGGACATTTTCCCCGCAATTACTCCAATGGACATTCGATAGAATTGCCTCGACAAGGCGTTTCTAACATATCCAGAACATTTCTTTCTATAATATAAAATGCAATATTCGAAGACCTGAAAATAGCCGTGTTTCCACTAATATGTCAAAAATAGGTAAGGGTCGGTAGGTTCAAAATCCGTTTTGATTTTTGTCAACTTTTTTATTCATGAAAAAGATCACAATTCTCGAAAGGGGTAGAATTTTAACCACATGGCCAAAGATATTATAATAATGAGGTTTCTGGTGGTAGCTGTGGGATTATTGTATCGATTCCTGATAGTTGCCTTCAATTCTATTTTTAATCACATCACGCAAACACGCCTGTAATTTTGACCCCCTTGAACCCAACTATTATATAGTAAAACTGGGGTTTACAGGGGTAAACCTTATTTTTCTCATTTCTGTTCTAAAATATAGATTGTGGGTAATCGTTAGAACCGCCTCGATGAGGCGGTTCTAACGAGTACTCAAAATCATTATTTTGAGCAGAAATAAGTAAAATATTACAATTTTTCAACTTAAAATTGTAATTTTTTGGGCGAATACAGGTTACTGAATGCCGATTTGCGTTCAAATGTTTCCCTTTGTACATACATATGCGGCATCGTAAATAAGAACAACCACTTCCGCATAATTTGCAGCATTTTCCGTTAAAATTGATTAAAGAATAATGAAATTGCATCGCTTGAAATGGAAAGGGGGTCTGATCCAATACTTGGTCTTGAGTAGCTTCCCTTTAAACATGTGTTTCGAATAAATAAGTGTTATTCAATAAATGATTTTCATGCAACAAATTCAAAGGAGGGCAACTGATTGGCAAGAGTATGTCGCATATTGAAATTAAACACACAGTAAATTGCAACATCATTTGTCCACAAACATGGCAGTTTCACCTTTTAGGTTCTTCCTTTGATTGGATGCATTATGTTTCTATGGGTGTTGTATTGGTGATTAACTTTTCATTGAGCAATTTTAGAGGGTTTACTATGGAGTAAGCATAAAGATGCCGAGCAAAACAATAATTATGTGAAAGTTTCGAATGAAAATCTCTTACACGATTTGAGAAAAAAAAAAACTCATTTAATTCACTCTGGTTTTAATTGAAAGGGATATAATCCGGAACAGGCAGAAATTCTAATTGAGTTTGAAGCTGTTTGTTTGGGTTAAATGGCAAAGAAATGATGTGGTCTTATCGATGAATAGTCGCATATGACTTTTGCGATGTGCATAGATTTAAATGTCATGTGCATCACGAGATTTTATTGGAAATATTGATTTTAAATTAAGGGCAATAACTCCATCATGGATGATTGTAACAGAAAAACAATTGGAGTTTTACATATTAGACGTTTGGGAAAATCTGACATAGGCAAATTTTATTACAAACTGCAATACAAGATCCGGTATTCCAAATCAAAAACTGTATACTTTTTATTGCCTCTGAGTTTATTTGTATAGGCGTGTTTTCGTAATGATCAAGAAAGCACACTGTCTGGAATATGGTTTTAAGTAAAAGTTTCGCCATTTTGACATTTTATTGAATTATATTCACAAGTGCTAGAAATTATTAAGGTAGGTAGGTAAGAATTTTGTTTTACTGACGGCCATAAGAATTAAAGGGTCGGCACAAAAATCAGGGTCGGACAGAGGTATTTTAGTGTAATCAGTGTAACTGCATGTAGAAATTACTCAGCACTTAGTGTAGCCTTGTAATCTCGTCTAGCTCAAAGCACGCAGTGTGAGTCTATAAGCAGTAACATAGAATGTAACTTGGCTCTATAAACAGTAACATTTCATAGCATGTAGGTTCTATGAGCAAGGACATAACAAGATACATGGCTGTTTGAGTACAATGCCATATGCTACTGTTGAACAACATTTAGCAAGGTAAGCAATACATTATGTCTTAAACCGATACTGCAGTTCCAGTTGCCGCCCTTCTTCCGGAACTGATTGGAATAATAGGACCAGGTATTGAATCCTTATAAATCCTACTTTAGATAAAAAAAGTGGGATTTAAAAGCTTTTTTTAGGGTACTCATTATGTGTCTTATGTAGATCATGAGGGTTCATTAGATATCCAAAATCTATGTTTGCTGCAGAAATAAGACAATTAAAGAGCGATGGTTGAATTTCCGTTACACAAAACCATTACGTAACTCATCACGTGAACAAGTCCGTGAAACAAAGACCACCTTAAACCCCAGTTTCTATAGAGAGAACTGGAGTTTAAGAGGGTAAACATTATTTTCCTTATACCTGCTCTGAGACATAGGTTGTGGGTACTCGTTAGAACCGCCTCAATGAGGCGGTTCTAACGAGGACCCAAAACCTATGTTCTGAGTATAAATAAGAAAAATATCATAAATTTTCATGGGAAAAAATACTTTTTTTGAGGTATGAAAAAAATGCACAATATCACACGGATGTGTTATCGTAATGGAAATCCATGAAATGTTAACCACTGTCTACCTCGACTTAAAAAGCCCCCGCCCATCGGGGTTTGAAGAAATAGATGGGCTGCATGATGCTTCCACGCAGAGCTGAATCCGACCACACACGAATACTGGTAAACCCCTTAAAGGATCTAAGCCTGCCCAGGCAAAGCGGTGTGAGTAGGACCGTCCATGCTTATAAACCCTATTGGTTTAATTGGGCGACAGGGCTTGAGATGTCTTTTCATCTCAATGTCGGGTAAAAGTCCCACAAAATTGGAAGCAGCGTCTCCAAAATGATCTATACAATGTTGACGGGGACGTTAAACTTCAAATAAAAAAAAAAAACTCGACTTAAAATAGAAAACTACAGGGATAAATATTATTAATTTCTTATTTCTGCTTCAAAACATAGGATGTGGGTCTCATTAAAACCGTCTCACTTTGCACCTGTCATCGTCAAAGTTTCAGTTTTCTAATTAAACCGCATAGATTTATTTTTGTTCTCCATTACCATTTTCAGGCACTAATTTAAATGCAGAAAACAAAAGATCGTGATAGAAGCTCGTCTGTCATTACATGTCTTGAATTCCACTTTGGAATAATTATTAACTTATCGAATTTGCGTAGGGGATGCTACTATTATGGATGAAATATATCAGAAACCAGTCAAAGGAAACTCAAACTATTGCTCGATAGGATCGGTTTCTTTCACACATTCATGGCTCATTTATACGTCATTTAACCCATATATGCACGGCCCCCGCCCATCGGGGCTTGACGAAATAAATGGGCTGCATGATGCTTCTACGCAGAGATGAAACCGACCGCAAACAAGTACTGGTAAACCGCTTGGATGATCTGAGCCTGCCCAGGCAAAGCGGTGCGAGTCGGGCCGTCCATGCTTATGAACCTTATTGGTTTCATTGGTCGACAGAGCTTGAGATGTCATTTCATCTCAATGTCGGGTAAAAGCCACACAACTGGAAGCAACGTCTCGGAAATGTCCTATACAGTATTAACGGGGACGTTAAACCACAAATCAAACAAACAAACAAAACCCGTATATGCCTAGCATCCCTTTTCGGGACGTTGACAAACATTGGAGACCCAGATCAGACGCCGCAGAACGCGGCGTCTGATCTGGATCTCCACTGTTTGCTTAAAGAACACATTTTAGTAAAACATACTGGAGACAAAACAAGCCTGACACCCCTATAATTGGACGGGCCTCCATGGCCTCGTGGTTAAGAGCGTTGACTCTTTATCATTAGGTTTCTCACCGCTGTGGCTCGAGCCTCGCTCGGGTCACATGTGAGACGCCAAGCTCTGCAACGGAAGGTCAGGTGTCTTTTCTCCGGGTACTCCGGTTTTCGCCCACCTCTGATTAACGATCGGTTCGATATGAGTGAAATAATCTTGAAAGGGCCGTAAAACCAAGCCCCACCCATATAATTGGACGTGGACTTCCCCAAACTTAATAGGCGGAGGATGCTATTGTCATATATGGGTTAAAATATTTTGTAATTGACAGCAGCTGGTGATAACACAATTTACTTTTTCCTTCGGCTTCCAAATAAGGTCATAAAACTATTAACACGAGACTCTCAAGAGCTCATCCGTAGCTAGTTGGTCAAGATCTCGTTGTGCACCACCAGTGTATATGATCTTACAGTATTGAACCATTCTTTATTTGTTTGATTTGAGGTTTAACGTCCCCGTCGACACTGTAAAGGTCATTTTGGAGATGTTGCTTCCAATTTTGTGGGACTTTTACCCGACATTGAGATGAAATGACACCTCAAACCCTGCCGCCCAATGAAACCAATAGGATTCATACGCATGGACGGGTCGGCTCGCACCGCTTTGCCTGGGGAAGCTTAGATCCTCTAAGCTGTCTACCAGTACTCGTGTGCGGGTCAGTTTCAGCTCTGCGTGAAAGAATCATGCAGCCCGTATATTTCTTCAAGCCCCGATGGGCGGGGGCCGATCAAGATCTCGTAGTACACCACCTACAGTATTGGACCATTCTGCGATCGTACATTCGTGTGACATAGTGTATTTGTTTCAAATCTCCAAACACGGTTATCTGCTAATGAAACTTTGTAAAATAAAAGTGAAGGAAATGATTGCACGACCCGCAGAAAAAGCGACCGACTGAAGTCGGTTGATTTTCTAAGAGTGTCCTAAAATCACCGTGTCATTCTGCCAGTCTGTCTGTGCGTCCGTAACCCGTTTGCGAAAATTGGTGATAGTGACTTAACCGATTGGAATATTTAAAATAATTGTTGGCATACTGATAGATATCAATGAGATCTAACCAATGAACTTGCCAAATATTACATTCCATTTAGGATAGCCTTGCCGAGGCGAAAAATGTGAAAATTTTCGAACTGCTTCTCCTCGGAAACCTTTGGGCCGATTGAAGCCAAATTTCACATGGAGCCTCTATGGGATGGGTAAAACCAAAATTTTCTCATCGGGTCCAGGTCACATGACCAAAATGGCCGTGAAGCCATATATGATAAAAACCCTTCAAAAATAGTCTTCTCCAGAACCACTGGGCAGATTTCCACGAAACTTGATAAATAGCATCTGGGACGTAGGCCCATCATAAAGTGCTAAAATGGTGACCCTGGGTTGACCTTGACATTCTTTGTGCCTAGGTCAAACTTTGACACATATGCTTTTGTATTGGAAAAGTAAGAATGCATTTTATCCTGCAAACGATTCAGAATACAATACTAAAGTATAAGATATATTTTTGCTCCTTACGATAAGGCGCAATTACGATTGGGGGAACCGTTTTAGGTCCAGGTCACATGACCAAAATGGGCGCCATACCTATATATGGTAACACTCAAAAAGCTAAAAGCATCCGGCGGGTCGTGCACTTCAGCTGAAGCACTGGTTTAACACCTTTATTTTTAATCATGCTCCAAAGATATAATACAAGCGCCTATTACAACCGCCAAAATTAATTGTCATCACGTGAAGAAGTCCATGAAATCATTACGAAAACATCACGTGACTAATTCCGTGAAATAAAGACCCCCTAAACCCCATTTTATATAGAGTTTACGGGGGTATATATTATTTTTCTTATTTCTACTCCAAGACATAGGTTGTTGGTACTCGTTAGAACCGCCTCAACGAGCACCCACAACCTATGTTTGGACAATAAATAAGAAAAATATCACACATTTTCATCAGAAAAAGTACATTTTTTGAAGTTTGAAAAATTCACTGTATCACACGGATGTGTTATCGTAATGACACGCTTATATAATTTTGACCCCAATGAACCCGACTTTGAAACAGTAAAACTGGGAATTGCAGGTGTTGTGGGAACTCGTTAGAACCGCCTCGATGAGGCGTTTCTAACGAGTACCCGAAATCTATATTTTGAGCAGAAATAAGAAACAAAATCACAATTTTTCATCTTAAAATTCTCGTTTTTTTTTCGGTGGTAAAATTTACAATGTATTTGTGTAAGCTTGTTTTCGTTTTCGTTACCTAAACCACACTTTATATTCAGAAAACGTGGGTATACGGGGGTATTCATTATTTTTCCTTATTTCTGACCAAGACATAGCTTGTGGTGATTCGTTAGAACCGCCTCAATGAGGCCGTCCTAACTAACACCCACAACCATTTTTGGCAGTATAAATAACAAAAATATCACAAATTTGCATTAGAAAAAAATATCCCTTTTTGAGATATGAAAAAAATGCATTACATTACGATAACATACCCGTGCGACATAGTGCATTTTTCACATGTCTAAAATGGCTACTTTTCGGTTGAAAATCCATGATATTTTTCTTATTTATACTGCAAAAATTTATTATGTGTGCTCTTTTGAACCGCCTCATTAAGGCGGTTCTAACGAGTGCCCACAACCTATGTCTTGGAGTAACAATAAGAAAAATAATGTTTACCCCCGTAAACCCCAGTTTTCTCTATACAAAGTGGGGTATAAGGGGGTGTTCATTTCACGGACTTGTTCATGTGATGTGTTATCATAATTACTTTATAGAACAAACTATACTGACCAGCAGAATGAGTTACTACAGGTAGCTAAATGCCATTGAGCTATTTTAAGTAACCTTGGCTCAAGGAGGTTTGCTGAGCTTGTGCTTTAAAGTATAATGTCAAAATAGTCCATCTCCACTTTATGTATATAGAAGCCTCCGTGGTGTAGCGGTTATACTACTCACTGTGTAAACCAGGGGTCGCAGGATCGACCCCGGGCTTCTCCAGACTTTCAGATGAGTATTTAAACCGAGGTCCCGTCTCAGTATGACCTTAGCTGTTGGTGGGGTTTAAGGGGGTCAAACGTATATAGGCGTGTGTTTCTTTTTGTGATGTAAACAACCCATTTAATCGGCCTCCGCCCGTCGGGGCTTGAAGAAATAGATGGGCTGCATGATGCTTCCACGCAGAGCTGAATCCGACCCGCACACGAGTACTGGTAAACCGCTTAGAGTATCTCAGCCTGTCAAGGCAAAGCGGTGCGAGTCGGACCGTCCATGCTTATAAACCCTATTTGTTGCATTGGGTGACAGGGCTTGAGATGTCCATTCATATCAATGTCGGGTAAAAGTCCCACAAAATTGGAAGCAACGTCTGTAAAATGACCTATACAGTGTTGACGGGGACGTTAAACCTCAAATCAGACAAACAAACAACCCATTTAACGGGCCGCAATAAAAAAAGCGAAAAGGGCTCTTCTAGCTAGCATGCGAACCCAGTAAAGACAAAAAAAAAAATAAATAAATAAATTGTGTGCCCACTTAGAGCGAGTCATCACGAAAACACGTCTATATAATTTTGACCCCCTTCAACCCCAGCTTTATATAGTATAACAGGGATATGCAGGGGTAAAACTTATTTTTCTCATTTCTGCTCTAAAATATATATTGTGGGTACTCGTTAGAATCGCCTGGATGAGGCGGTTCTTACGAGTGCCCACAGTCTATATTTTGAGCAGTTTGTTTTGTTTGATTTGAGGTTTAACGTTCCCGTCAACACTGTAAAGGTCATTTTGGAGACGTTGCTTCCAATTTTGTGGGACTTTTACCCGACATTGAGATTAAATGACATCTCAAGCCCTGTCGCCCAATGAAACCAATAGGGTTTATTAGCATGGACGGTCCGCCTCGCACCGCGGTTCCTGGACAGGCTTAGATCCTCTAAGTGGTTTACCAGTACTAGTGTGCGGGCCAGATTCAGCTCTGCGTGGAAGCATCATGCAGCCCATATATTTCTTCAAGCCCCTATGGGCGGGGGCTTAATATATTTTGAGCAGATATAAGAAAAATGTCACAAATTTTCATCCTAAAATTTTCAGGGTTTTTTGGCAATAAAGGTTACAATGTATTTGTAGAGGCGTGTCTTCGAAATGGCAACTGCCGATTTCAAATGAAGAAACTGTTGAACGTCAAACGATTGTCAGCGATTGTGGCCCAAATAACTTACATTTCAAAATACCAATTCCGATGTGTCGTTCAAGATAAAATCTGATACAATATTTACTGGATCGTGACCTCTAGAAATGAATTAATAATGTGTCAATCATTAGTTTCCTTGCGTTTGATATGAAATTAGCCGAGATAGCTCCATGTACACAGGGGTTGGATGCAGTTTTCCTGATAAGCTGTAAATCCATTACGCTGCCTGAACACTTTTTTTTATTTCTTTTTCTTATACAGGAAAAATAGTGTTGTTGAAAACAGAAAAACATCCTCCTTACAGCAGTGCTCGTTTCGTTGATACCGAAGCCCCGTTGTTGGAATTACATTTTTCTGTTTTATATGAATTTCTTTGAAGCAAATTTTGTGATAAATGCGATGAATTTGTTTTTGAGATGGTAAAGTTTCCTTTATTGGATAGTAATCTTCCTCAAGTGGCATCCTACCGTGTTTATATATCCCAATTAATTCGGTTTGCCAGTGTCTAGTCATTTACCTGACTCGGAATAGATTATAAATTCCTAAACCTCTTAATCATGGTTATCGGTAACATAAACCGATTAAGCGGTTCTAACGAGTACCGAGAACAAAAGTCTTAGAGTTAAAATAAGAAAAATATTGATTACCCCCATAAACCCAAGTTTTCGCCATATATAGTGGGGTGTAAGGGGGTGTTCATTTCCCGGCCTGTTCAAGTGATGTGAAGGCCTCCTAATTCATAAGTGCAGGTGGCACTACAGTAAAAAAATCCCCTTACTCACAATGTAAATTGGGGCATATTCCATGTTCTACCACATTTGAGCAAGTCTAATGCTTCCATTATGAGGCATATAATTTGACAGGCTGACCATTTACCTTCCAGAAGCAGCTAAAATATGGGTGCTGTGCGGCATATTTTGGCCTCTTTGGCAGCCAGTGTCTACAAACCCATACCGCAGCGAATAAATCAAGGTATTTCCAGTGGCCAGTCGGCACAATTTTCTGGTTCAAATTAAATCAGCTGCTTTTTCCAATAGCAAATACCTACTAATATTTCTTCTAATAAACTTTAATACTTCTCAGAAAAATAATGGCTTAGCACCAAATCCAATCAGAAGAAGTTAAATATTCAATTCTGTACTGAGAGCTCTCCCCAAAGCAAGTACAGCTTTCATAAAGACCAATTATTTACTGTAGTGCAACCTATACCAAACCCTTATTTCTTTATGATCCATCAAAAGAATTGCCAAACACAAGTTTAAACCATGTCTAATAATATAGTCATGCATAATTAATGTCCAGCGACAAAGAATTTTTAAACTTTGCGAAAAAGTTATCGCTTCCAGATTTTACTATGAAAGCCGAACAAAGCATGTTTTGTGAAAAAGCGCAATGTTTACCTCTTTCCAGTATGGAACCCAGAAACCGGCGTGCATCAGTGGTTCTTCTCAGATGTCTTTGGAATACTTTAATCCTAAAATGCACTAAATCATGTCGTATTAGCACCCATGCTAGAAACTGTGGCTGTTCTCACACCTATACCCTCTAATTTCAGTAAAAATTGGCATTTTGAGGATATTTTGGGCACAAAATTTTGATGAAAATGATTATAAATGCCTTAATGCTATGAGAAATTGCTGAATATATCTGTTCAAACCTTGTGACATGAACCCAACAAATAAGAACTTACAATGGCTGAGAAAACTCATCGCGATATTGCAGTGGGCTGTTCGGAGAGACAATTTTGAAATTTTGCATTGGCTTGAGACCCTTGCATAATGCCAAGTAATCAATTCCTGATCTTTGTTTTACTTCTACTTTTTATATTCAATATGGAGTATATTCTTTTTCTTGTGTTCCTGTTTATACATTAACTGCATGGCTGTTTTCCCAACAGACCAATGGCAACTGATTTACATGGCTCAGAAGTAAATCCCACCCCACCCCCTCCAATTACATGGAACAGAAGCAAAAACTGATAAAATACACCCAGTTAGTCCTAAATTAGCACTAAAAGTACAATTTGTACAGTTTCTGTGACAAAATACATGCCAGGAAGATCCATTTTAAGATACAGAATTGGAGGGAACCTATTATGTTTGAAAATATTATGTAATTAATGAAAAAAGGACAGTGGAGCTCATTTTTCTACTTCGGTTTAGGTGGCACTACAGTAAAAAAACATCCCCTTACTCATAATGTAAATTGGGGCATATTCCATATTCTACCACATTTCAGCAAGTCTAATGCTTCCATTATAAGGCATATAATTTGACAGGCTGACCATTTACCTTCCAGAAGCAGCTAAAAATTATGGGTTCTGTGCGGCATATTTTGGCCTCTTTGGCAGCCAGTGTCAACAAACCCATACCGCAGCAAATAAATCCAGGCATTTCCAGTGGTAAGTTAGCACAATTTTCTGGTTCAATTTAAATCAGCTGCTTTTCACAATAGCAAATACCTACTAATATTTCTTCTAATAAACAATAATACTTCTCAGAAAAATAATGGCTTAGCACCAACTTCAATCAGAAGCAGTAGAATATTCAATTCTGTACTGAAAGCTCTCCCCAAAGCAAGTACAGCTTTCATAAAGACCAATTATTTATTCTAGTGCAACCTGCAACATCTCCGTGAATATAAAAACAACCACAGAGATGAAACAACGGTGAGGACTCGACAGCAAGAAAGCACTGAAATGCTGGAGCAAAATAAACCAACAGTTAGAATCCGATCGGCCCGACCAGAGACAGACCATCAGGCACCAACCAACATAACATAACATTTAATTCTCTCCGGTTGTCAGAAAACATTTACGCTTGATTCGTCATAGAAAAACCGTTAAGCAATTAATTTATCTTACTTGTTATCTTCCTTTTATTTTTGAGTTAATAAAACAATGAATGTCACAATGGATGTCAGTGGCTTTTTTACGTACTTTGCTTTAAAGTTGAAAAGATGCATTTAAAACATTATGTTGGAACATCTACTATCTTATAAGCTCCCCTTATTGCCCCCACCCCCTCTTATTAAATATCTTTGCTCATAATCGCCTCATAATCATTTAGATAAAGTACGCCTCTGATAATAAATACGGTCTGAAAGACTGTTAATTTGAAAATATTATGACAGGCCACCCTTTCTGTATACAGCAAAATGTGCATTTAAGCATTGGACGCATAGACCGATCTAAAGGCACCGGTCGCCTAAAATAAACTTTCTTATAACATCATAGATAGTTCATCTAAGACCCGACATGCTGACGTGCAATTTTGAGGTAGAAACAATTCTGTCAACCGTGACTGGGATAACTAACATGCATTCAGTCTGCCGTATGGGATTTATGATGTGCCCAAACCTTTTAAATCAAAGAATAACTTTATATGGAATTGAAATCACTGCATGCATAATGTGTTTTTTTCTGAATTTTTTTATTGAGCGACTTTAACCTAACATTAAATTTTCATTACGATATCAAACATTTTTTTCACATCTCCAAAATGGCTACTTTTTTATGAAAACCCATGGTATTGC
The DNA here is from genome assembly GCA_963580285.1 of Lucinisca nassula. Lineage (NCBI taxonomy): Eukaryota > Metazoa > Mollusca > Bivalvia > Lucinida > Lucinidae > Lucinisca > Lucinisca nassula. The sequence goes on along the minus strand of OY757023.1, from coordinate 2,954,942 downwards.
TCTTATTTATACTGCAAACATAGGTTGTGGTTGCTCGTTAGAACCGCCTCATTGAGGCGGTTCGAACGAGCACCAACAACCTATATCTTGGAGCAGAAATAAGAAAAATAATGTTTACCCCCGTAAACCCTTTTTTCTCTATATAACGTGTGATTTAGGGGGTTGTTCATTTCACGGACGTGTTCACGTGATGTGAAACTAATGCTAAATGGCGTCAATAGAATTTGAAACAGGCCTCCCGACCCATGGTTATTTACAATGCCTTCACTTCTATTTTACAAAGTAATCTTTACATTCAATTCTATTTTATGAAAGCGATAAATCTACTTATAAAGCCTGTTCATGTTTCATCTTCTCACAAACTTCAAGGGCAGATTTTCTCTTGGTGAGATTTACATAATGCTTAAATCGTATCGGCATTTTGCAGAAATATTTTGCCCTAGAGTGCTATTTGTTAAAGCAGGATAAATTCCATACAATGATGCACTCACGCTGAAACTATGCATCATAAAGTCCTTGCAGGCTGTAACGCCAAGTAATATAGAGTTATCATTGCGAGATAAACCTATCATCATAGCTAATCAACCCTGAAAGTATGGAAAACATGTAATCATCAAATTATGTAAGCTCTCAGAATGAATTAAATAAATCATAATTGCAGGGTCTGCATAGTTGCAATACCGCATAATTCCATTGTGGAGTTCTGAAATATTTGAGGATCACTGATTAGGCCTAATTGGCAGAAACTAGCTAGTCTGGGCCAGAAAAAGTTGTACACACCATACGTTTCAGTTCTACGATATATTCCTAAACCTTTTTATAGAATATATTGAAATGCATTTCTGTGAAAATAAAAACGGCTATTTAGACGAAAGCTTATTAAAACCAAAGTAAAGTAAAACGGTTATAAGTTTTTACTAAACGGTCTAAGCGGTGCTTCTGTCGTGGTTTATTTTTGCCATTGTTTGTCATTGTATGCACCAATTACGAAAACACGCCTATACCAATACATTGTAAACTTTACCGGCGAAAAACACGAAAATTTTAAGATGAAAAATTGAGATTTTTTTTTCTAATTTTCTGCTCAAAATATAGATTGTGGGTACTCGTTTGAATCGCCTCATCGAGGCGGTCCTAACGAGTACCCACACTCTGTATTTTAGAGCAGAAATAAGAAAAATAAGGTATACCCCTTTAATGCCACGTTTTACTATATAACAGCGGGGTTCAAGGGGGTCAAAGTTATATATATATAGGCGTATTTTCGTGATGGCTTATTTTTTTTGTCTTTTCGATATCATTCTGGTCATTTTTGGCGAGAACGAAACTGTCGCATTTGCTGTCTGCCTGTTGCTATAATTACGGTGACCATTACCATCACGAGAACACGCCTATATAATTTTGACCCCCAACGAATCCCTCTTTTATATACTATTAGTAAAACTGGGGTTTACAACTGTAAACCCCATTTTCCTTATTTCTGGTTTAAAATATAGATTGTGGGTACTCGTTAGAACCGTCTCGATGCGGCAGTTCTAACGTGTACCCACAATCTATATTTTGAGCAGAAATAAGAAAAATATCGAAATTGTTCACCTTAAAAGTTTCGTTTTTTTCGGCAATAAAGTTTACAATGTATTTGTATAGGCGTGTTTTCGTAATGTTTATATGGTGCGTCTTTCACTTTGGTGGCTTGGATGGAAGGTATAAGATAATTGTATCTATTCTTGATAATTGCCTTCACTTCTATTTTGGATGGAGATGTAAACTAATTGTATATTTTCTTAATCATCGCCTTCCCTTCTATTTTGCATTTTTTGTTTGAATTGGGATGTAACGTCCCCGTCAACACTATTTAGGTCATTTTAAAGACGTTGATTCCAATTTTGTGTGACTTTTACCCGACATTGAGGTGAAATGACATCTCAAGCCCTGTCGCCAATAAAACCAGAAGGCTTATATGCATTGGACGATATGACTCACACGGCCTTACCTGGGCAGGCTTAGTCCTTCTAAGTGGATTACCAGTACTCGTGTGTGGTCAGATTCAGCTCTGCGTGGAAGTACCATGTAGCCCAATATATTTCTCAAAGCCCCGATGGGCTTGGACGCCCCTTCTATTTTGCCTTTTAATTTTGCTTGGAAAACAGAAGTGAAGGCAATGATCAGGAATCGAGACAATAAACACACAGTTCCCATCAGAGACACACAAGGGAAAGAAACGAAAGAAACATAAACATAAAATTTATACCGCAACCAGGCATTCTAGTAACCTAAAAAGGGGGTCGTATAACTGCACGCTATAATACCTTCTAATGATCTATAATACGTCTAGTGACCGTTTATAGACCGAACCTACTTTTCAGGTTTCATATTTGCAAGTGTTAACAATAACATGCAACCTTTTATACACGGGATAACAACGAAACTGCAAGTTGAAGTCTTTGCAATATTTATTTCCACAGATTTTCAGAAATTTCAGCTTAATTCTTACCTTCTCGGGATTTCCTGGTTTGAATGGTCCGTTGAAATAATTGCGCACTTTTTCTGCGGTTGCGACTCAACCTCGAAAATACTTTCTAAGGTTAAAATAAACAATTTATTTGCAGATTTTCATACAGAATGTTAAGCGCTGAGAAACGTTTATGTGGGCTTCCATGTTGTTTCCCACGTCTCCGGTGCACGATGACGTCAGAAATTGTGCACTCCTTGACCTCACGTTATACTACGTGTGCTCGCCATGGCACTGAAATGTCGTTTTGCACGCCACACTGTCTGTTGTCTTTTTTGCTTAAATTTGCTAAATTATTGTAAAACCCCTTGATTGTTTTGAATTGCGGTATAAACTAAATACATGATTAGTGTCTTTAATAATAAAATAGTATCTGTTCGCCCCAGCAATTTTATAGGGGCTCGCTGAAGCTCGTCCCTATAAAATTGTGTAAGGCTCACCGATTATAGTTTATTTTAATAAAATATGATCGGTTTGCCCCGACAATTTTATAGGAGCTCGCTGAAGCTTGTCCCTATAAAATTGTCTAAGGCTCACCGATTATATTTTATTATCAAAGACACTAACCATGTATTTACTATAACTAGGCTCTAATGGAAACATCTATAGCGGATAGCCAAAAGGACAGTTGCTTTCCCACAAAATGGTCAATTGGCTATCCTAAACAAAAAACTATAAGCGATACACACACTCAAAGACAAACCATAACAAACATCCTATCGATTGTAATCGTATCGATTCCTGATCATTGCGTTTCTAAAGTTCTGTTTTGGATGGGAAAGTATGGCCTTTATATCCATTCCTGATCATCACCGTCACTTCTATTTTGGATGGAGCTGTAAAGAAATCGTATCAATTCCTTTTCTGTTTTGGATGGGAAAGTATGTTTATTGTATTCCTTATCACCGCCGTCAATTTTATTTTGGATGGAATTGTAAACTAATCGTATCAGTTCCTGATCATTGCCTTGAGTTCTGTTTTGGATGGGAAAGTATGTCTTTGTATCCATTCCTGATCATCGCCGTCGCTTCTATTTTGGATGGAACTGTGAAGTAAGCGTATAAATTCCTGAGCATTGCCTAATGTTCTGTTTTGGATGAGAAATAAGTGGAAGTAAAACAAAGATCAGGAATCGATACAATTAACTTACTCCACCCATCAAAGACACCAAAGGGAAAGAAACACAAACATGAAGCGACCAGACCATAATGGAAACATAAACAAAAGAATGCCATTAGGACAGTTACTTTCCCACAAAATGGCCAAATGGCCATCCAAAATAAAAAGACACAAGTGATACACACAGTATGTAACAAGCAACAACATAAATAAACCGCCACAGAAGAACCGCCTTGGAGCGGTCAGTGGAAAGAATTCCACTCGGGGGCTTAAATCGATTTTACATGGTCATAATCCTCGCCCTTACCTCTGTCGCGGTATAAACTAATTTTATTTAGTCCGCATGAAGGCTTCCTAACTCATCAGTGTAACATCTCCGAGAACATACAAATAAAAAAAACTACAGAGATGAAACAAGGTTGAGGACTCGACAGCATACAACAACAGAACTGCTGGAGCAAAAGAAAACCATTATTTAGACTCCGAGGGGCCCGACCAAAGACGGAGTTTGTTTATTGTATCCATTCCTGATCATCGCCGTCACTTCGTTTTTGGATGGATCTACAAAGAAATCGTATCAATTCCTGATCCCTGTCATTATTTCTGTTTTGGATGGGTAAGTATGTTAATTGTATCCATTCCTGATCATCGCCGTCATTTCTGTTTCGAATGGGATGTGTATGGTAATTATATCCATTCCTGATCCTTGCCATTATTTCTAATTGATCCAGCAAGCATCTGAAAGAAAAGCGAATCACAGGAGGGTTTACACGTCGACCACGTGCATACCTATAACACATTATGCCAGATTATATTGACATACATTGCATCTTCAAAGACTCGGACACCGCATTACGAAAACACGCCCATATAATGTTGACCTCCTTAAATCCTGCTTTTATAGTTAAACTGGGATTTACAAGGGTAAACCATATTTTCGTTATTTCTGCTCAAAAATGTAGGTTGTGGGTACTCGTTAGAACCGCCTTATCGAGGCGGTTCTAACATGTACCCACAACCTATATTTTTGAGCAGAAATGAAAAAAAATTCACAATTTCTCATCTGATTGTATTCATTTTTCGGCGGAAAAATTACATTGTATTTGAATAGGCGTGTTTTCTTAATGCATAGCTCGTTTACTATGGATGATCCCGTCTCGTGTTCAGTGTCTTTTAGTAGCGCCTGCTGATAGGAAATATTTAGGGATTATACGGGAAGACATTGTAACAAGAAAATGTATGTTCTGTATTCTGGGTACGCACAACATATTTTTTATCAGATGACGTCGTTGATAAGCACTGAACAACGTCGTGTAATAAAATTCGTTTTACCACACGTATAATAACACTTTGGCGGGATTAAGTAACGTCATGACGACGTCCATGTCAACAATGCATTTTTATGGAAAAATGTTAAATTCAAAGGCGATAAAATCTAATTTAAAGTGGTCAAATGATAAACAGAATCTTACACTCGTGATCATTCATATGGACTTTCATTAAACTCGCCGAAGGCTCGTTTCATAAATTTCATATGAAATGATCACTCTTGTAAGATTCTATGACGGTACCAACGTAAAGGCTTAATGAGAATTAGAGAGATCTAATTCAATGTAATGTTGGTTGGTGCCTGATGCTCTGTCTCTGGTCGGGCCCATCGGAGTCTGACTGTTAGTTTTCTTTTGCTCCAGCATTTCGGTGGTTTCTTGCTGTCGAGTCCTCAACGTTGTCTCACCTCTGTGGTTCTTTGATTATTTGTGTTCACGGAGATGTTGCACTGATGAGTTGGGAGGCCTTCATGCGGACTGAACACATCATTTGTCTAAATCACGGCGGAGGTGAAGACGAGGATTGTGGCCACGTGGGGTCGATTTAAGCCCCCCAGTGGAAGTCTTTCCGCTGGCCGTTCCGGGGCGGTTCTTCTGTGGCGATTTATTTATGTTGTTGTTTGTTGCTTACTGTGTGTGTCGCTTGTGTCTTTTGGTTTTTGATGGCCATATGGCCATTTTGTGGGAAAGTAACTGTCCTTATGGCCTTCCTTTGTTTAGGTTTCCATTATGGTCTGGTCGCTTAATGTTTGTGTTTCTTTCCCTTTGGTGTCTTTGGTAGGTGGAGTGAGTTAATTGTATCGATTCCTGGTCTTTGTTTTGCTTCTGCCTTGTATGGTTTGTGGCCTCGCTTTATGAATATCACTTATTGGCTCGTATTGTCTGTTCCGAACATATTTAATGGCCCCAGAGGTGGCTGAGTCATTAAAGTTTCCTTGTATAAGACCATGTTCGAAACGAGCGGTTTGGGGTTTGATTGTATAAGACCATAGGGAACAGGCGGTTTATGAAAGCCAGCAGAAAGAAGTCCTCAGTGGAAGGGAAAGGGCTCTTTTAACTTCTAATCTGTAATTTCCATCAGAATTTTTTTTCCATCGTGTTTAATTCCAATGCAGTATCGTTCATCGCAAAACTAGAACCACATTGATGCTTCTTGACTAATGGTTCTGATACGAAGTATCTTTATCAAGTTAAATGTGCAAATTGCACCATATTGTATCATAAGCTTGCAGATTACTGAGAAAATAAACATGATTTAAGAAAATGTCATCCCTTGCGGCAGAAATGCATCGGGAAATTTACATCACATCGTTCATAACAGAAGAAACTTGAAGTATATACACGCTTGCAACTTACAGCTACATTAACAAATTTGTGTGGTCCGTTTCATGCGAAAGAATGTGCTCTTTACTGGTAAACCGCATACGTATAAGCCTGCTCAGAAAGTGTGGATAGGTAAACTGTCTGTCTTAAATGACATAAAATAATATTGACTGGGCCGTTAAACTCCAACACAAACAAACAAAGCATCTGGTGATAAGCGTAGTGTTTATATGAAACTTTTCCACTGGTAATTCTACATTTTCTTAGGCAAACGTTTGCAGGCTTCCTAGTATATGACCTGTCTATCTTAATTATGTCACTTGCAGAAGAGCATCCCTGTCCATTGTTTGGCTTCTATATCTAAAATTCCGCCTTGCCGCTTAATCTTGACACGTTTTCTAAGACCACTTGTGTTGAAGTGGTTCTGTCTTTTGTCAAGCCGCTGGTAAATTGTCAAGTTTGCACTTACGTATAAAAGTCCTGATAGCACAACAGCTCTGTATACCTTCCGCTTTTTGTCAAATCTTATTTCGAACATTTCCACGCAGTACTAGCTTAGGCATTCCTTGCAATGACTTCATCATAAATGTTCAGCTTAGGCAGTCATCATAAATATTCACAACACCGACGATGTGCTTCTAAGGTAGGAGTATTGGTCTAGTACATGCGATCAAAGGTAGGACATGCGATCAAAGGTAGGCGTATTGGTCTAGAACATGCGAACAAAGGTAGGCGTATTGGTCTAGTACATGCGATCAAAGGTAGGAGTATTGGTCTAGTACATGCGATCAAAGGTAGGAGTATTGGTCTAGTACATGCGATCGAAGGTAAGAGAATTGGTCTAGTACATGCGATCAAAGGTAGGCGTATTGGTCTACTACATGCAATCAAAGGTAGGAGTATTGTTCTAGTACATGCGATCAAAGGTAGGAGTATTGGTCTAGTAAGTGCGATCAAAGGTAAGAGTATTGGTCTAGTACATGCGAACAAAGGTAGGAGTATTGGTCTAGTACATGCGATCAAAGGTAGGAGTATTGGTCTAGTACATGCGATCAAAGGTAGGAGTATTGGTCTAGTACATGCGATCAAAGGTAGGCGTATTGGTCTAGTACATGCGATCAAAGGTATGAGTATTGGTCTAGTACATGCGATCAAAGGTATGAGTATTGTTCTTGTACATGCGATCAAAGGTAGGAGTATTGTTCTAGTACATGCGATCAAAGGTAGGAGTATTGGTCTAGTACACGCGATCAAAGGTAGGCGTATTGGTCTAGTGCGTGCGATCAAAGGTAGGCGTATTGGTCTAGTACATGTAATTAAAGGTAGGAGTATTGGTCTAGTACACGCGACCAAAGGTTGTAGTATTGGTCTAGTACATGCGATCAAAGGTAGGAGTATTGGTCTAGTACATGCAATCAAATGAAGGAGTATTGGTCTAGTACATGCGATCAAAGGTAGGAGTATTGGTCTAGTACATGCGATCAAAGGTAGGAGTATTGGTCTTGTACGTGCAATCAAATGTAGGAGTATTGGCCTAGTACATGCGATAAAAGGTAGGAGTATTGGTCTAGTACATGCGATCAAAGGTAGGAGTATTGGTCTAGTACATGCGATCAAAGGTGGGAGTATTGGTCTAGTACATGCGATCAAAGGTAGGAGTATTGGTCTAGTACATGCGATCAAAGGTAGGAGTATTGGTCTAGTACATGCGATCAAAGATAGGCGTATTGGTCTAGTACATGCGATCAAAGGTAGGAGTATTGGTCTAGTACATGCGATCAAACGTAGGCGTATTGGTCTAGTACATGCGATCAAAGGTAGGCGTATTGGTCTAGTACATGCGATCAAAGGTAGGAGTATTGTTCTAATACATGCGATCAAAGGTAGGAGTATTGGTCTAGTACATGCGATCAAAGGTAGGAGTATTGGTCTAGTACACGCGATCAAAGGTGGGAGTATTGGTCTAGTACATGCGATCAAAGGTAGGAGTATTGGTCTAGTACATGCGATCAAAGGTAGGAGTATTGGTATAGTACATGCAATCAAATGTAGGAGTATTGGCCTAGTACATGCGATCAAAGGTAGGAGTATTGGTCTAGTACATGCGATCAAAGGTAGGAGTATTGGTCTAGTACATGCGATCAAAGGTAGGAGTATTGGTCTAGTACATGCGATCAAAGGTAGGCGTATTGGTCTAGTACATGCGATCAAAGGTAGGAGTATTGGTCTAGTACATGCGATCAAAGGTAGGCGTATTGGTCTAGTACATGCGATCAAAGGTAGGAGTATTGGTCTAGTACATGCGATCAAAGGTAGGAGTATTGGTCTAGTACATGCGATCAAAGGTAGGCGTATTGGTCTAGTACATGCGATCAAAGGTAGGAGTATTGGTCTAGTACATGCGATCAAAGGTAGGCGTATTGGTCTGGTACATGCGATCAAAGGTAGGAGTATTGGTCTAGTACATGCGATCAAAGTTAGGAGTATTGGTCTAGTATATGCAACTAAGGTAGGCGTATTGGTCTAGTACATGCGATCAAAGGTAGACATATTGGTCTAGTACATGCGATCAAAGGTAGGCATATTGGCCTAGTACATGCGATCAAAGGTAGGAGTATTAGACTAGAACATACGATCAAAGGTAGGAGTATTTCCTACCTGAAATCAAAGGTATGAGTATTGGTTTATTACATGCAATCAAAGGTAGGAGTATTGGTGTAGTACATGCGATCAAAGGTAGGAGTATTGGTCTAGTACATGCGATCAAATGTAGGAGTATTGGTCTAGTGCATGCGATCAAAGTTAGGAGTATTGGTCTAGTACATGCGATCAAAGGTAGGACTATTGGTCTAGTACATGCGATCAAAGGTAGGAGTATTTTTCTAGTACATGCGATCAAAGGTAGGAGTATTGGTCTAGTACATGCGATCAAAGGTAGTCGTATTGGTCTAGTACATGCGATCAAAGGTAGGAGTATTGGTCTAGTACATGCGATCAAAGGTAGGAGTACTGGTCTAGTACATGCGATCAAAGGTAGGATTTTTAGTCTAGGACATGCGATCAAAGGTAGGAGTATTTGTCTAGTACATGCGATCAAAGGTAGGAGAATTGGTCTAGTACATGCGATCAAAGGTAGAAGTATTGGTCTAGTACATGCAACTAAGGTAGGCGTATTGGTCTAGTACATGCGATCAAAGGTAGGCATATTGGTATAGTATATGCGATCAAAGGTAGGAGTATTAGACACTAGACCAATACTCCTACCTTTGTTTGCATGTACTTAGACAAATACTCCTACTTTTAATCGCATGAACTAGATCAATATGCGATCAAAGGTAGGAGTATTGGTCTAGTACATGCGATCAAAGGTAGACATATTGGTCTAGTACATGCGATCAAAGGTAGGCATATTGGCCTAGTACATGCGATCAAAGGTAGGAGTATTAGACTAGAACATACGATCAAAGGTAGGAGTATTTCCTACCTGAAATCAAAGGTATGAGTATTGGTTTATTACATGCAATCAAAGGTAGGAGTATTGGTCTAGTACATGCGATCAAAGGTAGGAGTATTGGTCTAGTACATGCAATTAAAGGTAGGAGTATTGGTCTAGTGCATGCGATCAAAGTTAGGAGTATTGGTCTAGTACATGCGATCAAAGGTAGGACTATTGGTCTAGTACATGCGATCAAAGGTAGGAGTATTTGTCTAGTACATGCGATCAAAGGTAGGAGTATTGGTCTAGTACATGCGATCAAAGGTAGGAGTATTGGTCTAGTACATGCGATCAACGGTAGGAGTATTGGTCAAGTACATACGATCAAAGGTGGGATTTTTAGTCTAGGACATGCGATCAAAGGTAGGAGTATTTGTCTAGTACATGCGATCAAAGGTAGGAGAATTGGTCTAGTACATGCGATCAAAGGTAGAAGTATTGGTCTAGTACATGCAACTAAGGTAGGCGTATTGGTCTAGTACATGCGATCAAAGGTAGGCATATTGGTATAGTATATGCGATCAAAGGTAGGAGTATTAGACACTAGACCAATACTCCTACCTTTGTTTGCATGTACTTAGACAAATACTCCTACCTTTAATCGCATGAACTAGATCAATATGCGATCAAAGGTAGGAGTATTGGTCTAGTACATGCGATCAAAGGTAGGAGTATTGGTCTAGTACATGCAACTAAGGTAGGCGTATTGGTCTAGTACATGCGATCAAAGGTAGGCGTATTGGTCTAGTACATGCGATCAAAGGAAAGCTTATTGGTCTAGTACATACGATCAAAGGTAGGAGTAATGGTCTGGTGCATGCGATCAACGGTAGGCGTATTGATCTAGTACATGCGATCAAAGGTAGGAGTATTTGTCTAGGTACATGCAAACAAAGGTAGGAGTATTGGTCTAGTACATGAAGTCAAAGGCAGGAGTATTGGTTTATTACATGCGATCAAAGGAAGGAGTATTGGACTAGTACATGTGATCAAAGGTACGATTATTGGTCTAGTACTTGCGATCAAAGGTAGGAGTATTGGTCTAGTACATGCGATCAAAGGTAGGAGTATTGGTCTAGTACATGCGATCAAAGGTAGGCGTATTGGTCTAGTACATGCGATCAAAGGTAGGAGTATTGGTCTAGTACATGCGATCAAAGGTAGGAACATTGGTCTAGTACATGCGATCAAAGGTAGGAGTATTGGTGTAGTACATGCGATCAAAGGTAGGAGTACTGGTGTAGTACATGCGATCAAAGGTAGGAGTATTGGTCTAGTACATGCGATCAAAGGTAGGAGTATTGGTCTAGTACATACGATCAAAGGTAGGACTATTGGTCTAGTACATGCGATCAAAGATAGGAGTATTAGACTAGTACATACGATCAAAGGTAGGACTATTGGTCTAGTACATGCGATCAAAGGTAGGAGTATTGGTCTAGTACATGCGATCAAAGGTAGTCGTATTGGTCTAGTACATGCGATCAAAGGTAGGAGTACTGGTCTAGTACATGCGATCAAAGGTAGGAGTATTAGACTAGTACATACGATCAAAGGTAAGACTATTGGTCTAGTACATGCGATCAAAGGTAGGAGTATTGGTCTAGTACATGCGATCAAAGGTAGGAGTATTGTTCTAGTACATGCGATCAAAGGTAGGACTATTTGGTCTAGTACATGCGATCAAAGGTAGGAGTATTGGTCTAGTACATGCGATCAAAGGTAGGAGTATTGGTCTAGTACATGCGATCAAAGGTAGGAGTATTGGTCTAGTACATGCGATCAAAGGTAGTCGTATTGGTCTAGTACATGCGATCAAAGGTAGGAGTACTGGTCTAGTACATGCGATCAAAGGTAGGAGTATTAGACTAGTACATACGATCAAAGGTAAGACTATTGGTCTAGTACATGCGATCAAAGGTAGGAGTATTGGTCTAGTACATGCGATCAAAGGTAGGAGTATTGGTCTAGTACATGCGATCAAAGGTAGGAGTATTGGTCTAGTACATGCGATCAAAGGTAGGAGTATTGGTCTAGTACATGCGATCAAAGGTAGGAGTATTGGTCTAGTACATGCGATCAAAGGTGGGAGTATTGGTCTAGTACATACGATCAAAGGTAGGAGTATTGGTCTAGTACATGCGATCAAAGGTATGGGTATTGGTCTAGTACATGCGATCAAAGGTGGGAGTATTGGTCTAGTACATGCGATCAAAGGTGGGAGTATTGGTCTAGTACATGCGATCAAAGGTAGGAGTATTGGTCTAGTACATACGATCAAAGGTAGGAGTATTGGTCTAGTACATACGATCAAAGGTAGGAGTATTGGTCTAGTACATGCGATCAAAGGTAGGCGTATTGGTCTAGTACATGCGATCAAAGGTAGGCGTATTGGTCTAGTACATGCGATCAAAGGTAGGAGTATTGTTCTAGTACATGCGATCAAAGGTAGGAGTATTGGTCTAGTACATGCGATCAAAGGTATGGGTATTGGTCTAGTACATGCGATCAAAGGTAGGAGTATTGGTCTAGTGCATGCGATCAAAGGGTAGGAGTATTGGTCTAGTACATGCGATCAAAGGTAGGAGTATTGGTCTAGTACATGCGATCAAAGGTAGTCGTATTGGTCTAGTACATGCGATCAAAGGTAGGAGTATTGGTCTAGTACATGCGATCAAAGGTAGGAGTATTGGTCTAGTGCATGCGATCAAAGGGTAGGAGTATTGGTCTAGTACATGCGATCAAAGGTAGGAGTATTGGTCTAGTACACGCGATCGTTAGCCATTTACTTTCGTGGTTATCTCCGTTTAAGTTATGTCTGGTGCTGAGTAATACAACATCACAATATTTGTGATGGTGTCTGTGAGATAAAAATTGTCACATGAATCAGAGACGTGTCCAGACTTTTTTTTTATTTTCACTTCTGGTTGAGCACTGTTGTGGTATTACTCGTGAAGAGCATCTCGTTTAGCTTCTTTCAAGCTTTCTGCATAGCTTGTTTCATGCGTTTCATAAAGCAATTTTGTAGTTGTGTTTTTCTCCTTTACTGTTTTAGCGTTTTGGCTGCGAAATATAAGGTAATTGAGCCGGCGAATGACAAAACCTACAATAAGACCGGTCCGACCAGCAGAGACTCAAATCAACCTGCGCACCAATCCACAATGAAAATACCTTTTGCTTATGTCTCGTTGCATAGATATTAGTCTATAGTAGGTACATGCGATCAGCGAAGACTCTGATTAGACGGCGCGAATGCGCAGGCTGTTCAGAGTCTTCGCTGGTCGCTCAAGACTTCTTGTAGATTTTGTCATGCACTGGCTCAATTGTATTGATTCATGTTCATCGCCTTCCTTTTTAGCTCACCTGTCACGTAGTGACAAGGTGAGCTTTTGTGATCACTTTTCGTCCGTCGTCCGTCGTCAGTGCGTCCGTGCGTGCGTCCGTGCGTCCGTAAACTTTTTCTTCAAACGACATCTCCTCCTAAACCACTGATCGGATTTTGACCAAACCTCACAGGAATGATCCTTAGGTGGTCCCCTTTCAAGGTTGTTCAAATGGTTCCGGTCTGGTGCACATATGGGTCACAGGAGCCAAAAATATATTTTTTTCACCGAAACCTTAAAAAATCTTCTTCTCTAAAACCGCAAGGCCCAGGTCCTTGATATTTGGTATGAAGCTTCATCTAGTAGACCCCTACCAAGATTGTTCAAATTATAGTGCTGGGACCAAAAATGCCCCCGCCCCGGGGCCCTCAGGTTTTACATGGGCTTATAAAGGGAAAATCTTTAAAAATCTTCTTCTCTGAAACCGCAAGGCCCAGGTCTTTGATATTTGGTATGAAGCTTCTTCTAGTGGACCCCTACCAAGATTGTTCAAACTATAGTGCTAGGGCCAAAAATGCCCCCGCCCCTGGGCCCTTTGGTTTTACATAGGCTTATATAGGGAAAATCTTTAAAAATCTTGTTCTCTGAAACCTCAAGGCTCAGGTCTTTGATATTTGGTATGAAGCTACATCTAGCGGACCCCTACCAAGATTGTTCAAATTATAGTGCTGGGGCCAAAAATGCCCCCGCCCCGGGGCCCTCAGGTTTTACATGGGCTTATATAGGGAAAATCTTTAAAAAATCTTCTTCTCTGAAACTGCAAGGCCCATGTCTTTGCTATTTGGTATGAAGCTTCATCTAGCTGACCCCTACCAAGATTGTTCAAATTATAGTGCTGGGGCCAAAAATGCCCCCGCCCCGGGGCCCTTTGGTTTTACATAGGCTTATATAGGGAAAATCTTTAAAAATCTTCTCTGAAACTGCAAGGCCCAGGTCTTTGATATTTGGTATGAAGCTTCATCTTGTGGATCTCTACCAAGATTGTTCAAATTATTGCCCTGGGGCCAAAAATGCCCCCGTTCCGGGGCCCTTTGGTTTTACATATAAGGAAAATCTTGAAAAACCTTCTTCTGTGAAACCACTAGGCCCAGGTCTTTGATATTTGGTATGAAGCTTCAGCTAGTGGATCTCTACCAAGATTGTTCAAATTATAGCCCTGAGACCAAAAATGCCCCCACCTTGTGGCCCTTCGGTTTTACATAGACTTATATAGGGACTTATCTATCTTGAAAAATCTTCTTCTTTGAAATCACAAGGCCTAGGTCTTTGATATTGGGTGTGAAATTTCATCTAGCGGACCTGTATCAAGATTGTTCAAATTATAGCCCTGCAGCCAAAAATGCCCCCGCACCGAGACCCTTTGGTTCTACATAGACTTATATAGAAATAATCTTTGAAAATCTTCTTTTCTGAAACAGCAAGGCCCAGGTCTTTGATATTTGGTGTGAAGCTTCATCTAGTGGACCTCTATCAAGATTGTTAAAATTATAGACCTGAGGCCAAAAATGCCCCCGCCCTGGGACCACTTGGTTTTAAATAGGCTTATGTTGGAAATATCTTTAAAAAAATCTTCTTCTCTGAAACCACAAGGCCCAGGTCTTTGTTATTTGGTATGTAGCTTCATCTAGTGGACCTTTGCCAAGATTGTTCAAATTATAGCCTTTGTTGATATTTGGTATGAAGCTTCACCTTTTTAGACCTCCCTCAACATAATACACATTATAACCCTGGGGTCAATAATGGCCCCCCCGGGGCCCACTTGTTACTCTATGGATCAGGTGAGCGATCCAGGGCCATCATGGCCCTCTTGTTTTATTTTCTGCAGATATTTAGGAAAAGACAAAGTTTTAATCTAGACACTTAAGCTGAAAGCAAGACTGCAAATTATACATTGAGCTCAACGATGGATCTTAAAATAATTGCTTTGACAGCTGGAACAAAACATTTTCCCGCAACTGTTTACTGTTGGTCCTATTCTGACATTGTGTTGAATATCACTGGGCTATGTAGTAGGTAATTTGCAAACAGAAATCTATCATATTGTCAATAATTCGCAGAATACGGGATACTATTATAACAATTTAGATCCATAACACATGAGCAATTTCAATCTGGCTATGGTAAAGCTATTTAAACAGAGACACAATAATATTTAGCCATAAAGGATGCCTTTGGAAACAAAAACACACTCGCAGGCACGCACTCATAATCAAAGCATAGAGAATGCTTGAGGATCGATTGTGTCTGAGTGTAGATTGGGAAAATCGGCCTGAACGGGGACTAAGACTGTTTCGTTTAGACCTCAAATTATGTCTCCCCCGAATTTTTTTTTTCGGAGAGACATATTGTTTCTCCCCCGGGCGTCTGTCTGTCTGTCTGTCTGTCTGTACGTCTGTCCGTCTGTCACAAATCATGGCCGCTCTATAACTTGAAAACCGATCAAGCTTTCTTCACGAAACTACATATAAATATAATTCATTATTAGACGACTTGAAAAGCTCAAGAATTATAACTCTCGCATTTACACTTTTTGAGTTATCTCCATTGGAAGTTTGTCGGTATGTATGTATGTATGTATGTATTGGCAAACCGTGCCCGGTCAATAACTTTCTTATTTTCAGATGGATTTTGAAATTACTTCGAAGAAATATTAACCACCATGAGACGATGTGTGGCGCGCATGGACACAGGTCGGTACCTCAAAGGTCAAGGTCATACTTAGAGGTCAAAGGTAAAAAAGGGGGAATTTTTTCGTGTTTGGTCGATCACTTATTTTTAGATGGATTTCAAAATTACTTGGCAGAAATGTTAACCACCATGAGTCGAAGTGTTGCATGCATGACTCAGGTTGGTACCTCAAAGGTCAAGGTCATGCTTAGAGGTCAAAGGTAAAAAGGGGGGCTTTTTCATGTTTGGTCAATAACTTTCTTATTATTAGATAGAATTTAAAATTACTTGGCAGAAATGTTAACTATCATGAGACAATGTGTTGCACGCATGATCCACGTTGGTACATTAAAGGTCAAGATCATACATAGAAGTCAAAGGTAAAAAGGGGGATTTTTTCGTGTTTGGTCAATAACTTTCTTATTTTTAGATGGATTTTGAAATTGCTTGGCAGAAATGTTAACCACCATGAGACGATGTGTTGCGTGCATGAACCAGCTTGGTACCTTAAATGTAGAAGAAGGGGCATTTTTAGTGTTCGGTCAATCACTTTCTTATTTTTGGGATGGATTTTGAACTTTCTTGGCAGAAATGTTAACCACCATAAGTCGATGTGGTGCGTGCATGACCCAGGTTGGTACCTCAAAGGTCAAGATCATACTTAGAGGTCAAAGGTCAAGAAAGGGGCCTTCTTTCGTGTTTTGTCAATAACTTTTTTTTTATTTTGAGATGGGTTTTAAAATTTCTTGGCAGAAATGTTAACCACAATAAGACGACGTGTCTATTGCATGACCCGTGTTGGTATCTCAAGGGTCAAGGTCATACTAAGAGGTCAAAGGTCAAAAAGGGGCATTTTTTAGTGTTCAGTCAATAACTTTCTTATTCCTGGATAGATTCTGAAAGTACTTGGCAGAAATGTTAACCATCATGAGACGATGTGTTGCGCGCTAGTCCCAGGTCGGTACCTCTAAGGCGAAGGTCACACTAAGAGGTCAAAGGTCAAAAAAGTCTTTTTTTGTCTAGTCAATAGCTTTTTTATTTCTGGATGAACATTTTAAAGTGACCTTGAAGAAATGTTCACCTTCATTAGACTTTGAGTCGTGTGCATTACACAAATGTCAAGGTCATTTCTTATTCTTTGATGGATTATGAAATTACTTGGCAGAAATGTTGACCATCATGAGACGATGTGTTGTACCTCAAAGGTCAAGGCCACACTTAGAGGTCAAAGGTAAAAAGGTCTTTTTTGTTTTTATTTCTCTATGAACTTTTTAAAGTTACTTTGCAGAAATGTTCATCTTCATTAGATGATGTGTTGCACAAAAGATACCTTAAATGTCAAGGTCATACTTAGAGGTTCAAAAAGGGGAGGTATCTGTGTTTTTGTAGACTGTAAGCAAACCGTGTTGACCCTGATCAGACGCTGCGTTTCTCGGCGCCTGTCCCTTAAACTCCTGCACTTTAAGCAAACGATGTAGACCCTGATCAGACGCCGCGTTTTGCGGAGTCTGATCGGGGTCTTCACTGGCAAACCGTGTGGACCCTGATCAGACGCCGGCGGCGTCTGATCTGGGTCTTCACTGTTTTCCAAGCCCAACCAATGATTCCAGCACATATGTTTACATCCGAAAGTCTGGAGAAGCCCGGGATCGATCCTGCAATCCTTGTTTTATCAGTAGCATAACCACTACATCACAGAGGCATCAGTCGTCATTGTTGAAAGGAATCCCGCCAATATGAGTGACTGTATCACATGCGTTTACCTGTTTTCATAACATAACTGATAGAAGAAAATTACGTTACGCCACCTTACGCCTATGTAACAATAAATGACACCATGAAACCGATTTAAAAGACGGCTCTTCGCATCGCACTCTTCCGCCCAGTGATTAATCGCTCAATATATCACCACGTTTGTCTATAGGCGCGACCAGTGTTAGAATATGAATTTTAACACTGGTCGCCTAGAAAACCAATGGTTAAATCCGGTGATGTAATGAGTCACAAATCACAAGGCGGAAAAGCGTGACGAGAAGAGCCGCCGTTTTATGACGTTCAGTACGCAATCACGCCTATAAAAAATGAAAATTTTATGATGAAAAATTGTGGTATTTTTCTTATTTCTGCTCCAAATATAGATTGTGGGAATTCGTCAGAACCGCCTCCGAGGCGGTTCTCGATGAGGCGGTTCTAACGAGGACCAACAATCTATGGTTTAGAGCAGAAATAAGAAAAATAAGGTATACCCCCGGAAACCCCCGTTTTACTATATAAAAGTGGGGTTCAAGGGGGTCAAATTATATAGGCGTGTTTTCGTGATGTTGCGACGTCATCGATCGTTTCCTTGACGTTAGACGGAGTAAGGACTTTTTCCACGAACAAATTACATTACAAAAACAGGTAACTGCATGTGTTACAGTCAAACATGTTAGCCGGATTTCTTCAAATAATGGCGGAATGTTGAGAGAATATGAAGTAAACAACAGCATTTAGTCGACTTTCATTGTGTTAGAATCGAAATACTCGTAGATCAACTCTAGCAGTGATTTGTTGAGTTATAAATCACTGTTTTGAGGCCAGTTGTAATGTAGATCAAATCACGAGTGCGAAGCCTAACCTAACCCTAGCCATTTTCGTAAAACCTGTGAGATTCGTTACACAAAACCATTGCGTAACGTAGTCCATGTAATGTTCACCACTGTCTAACTCAACTTAAAATAGAACACTACTGGGGTAGACGTTTTAATTTCTTTTTTTCTACTTCAAAACATAGGTTGTGGGTCCCATTAAAACCATCTCACTTTGCACCTGTCCTCGTCAAAGTTTAATTTTTCTAATTAAACCGCATAAATTATCATGTTAATTTCTGTTCTCCATTGCCATTTCCAGGCTCTAATTTAAATGCAGAAAACAAAAGATCGTGATAGAAGCTCGTCTGTCATTACATGTCTTTCATTCCACTCTGGAATAATTACTAACTTATCGAATTTGCGTAGGGGATGCTACTATTATGGATGAAATATATCAGAAACCAGTCAAAGGAAACTACAACTATTACTCGATAGGATCGGTTTCTTTCACACATTCAAGGCTCATTTATACGTCATTTAATATTATACACCCGGCCCCCGCCCTTCAGAGCTTGAAGAAATAGATGGGCTGCATGATGCTTCTACGCATAGCTGAAACCAACCACACACAAGAACTAATACACTGCTTCGATGATCTGAGCCTGCCTAGGCAAAGCGGTGCGAGTCCATGCTTATGAACCCTATTGGTTTCATTGGACGACAGGGTTTGAGATTTCATTTCATCTCAACGTCGGGTAAACTCCCCACAAAATTGGAAACAACGTACCCAAAATGACCTATACAGTATTGACGGGGACTTTAAACCTCAAATCAAACAAACAAACAAAACCCATATATGCCTGGCATCCCTTTTCGGGACGATGACAAACGGTGGAGACCCAGATCAGACGCCGCAGAACGCGGCGTCTGATCTGGGTCGCCACTGTTTGCTTTAAGAACATACATTTCAGTAAAACATACTGGAAACAAAACAAACCTGACAAACCTAATAATTGGAAATGGACTTCCCCAAACTTAATAGGTGGAAGATTCTATTGTAATATATAGGTTAATTAGTTGGTAATGTTACATGTCTTGTTAAAGCAGCTGGTGATAACTCAATTAACTTTTTCCTTCCGCTTCCAAATAAGGTCATAAAACTATTAACACGAGACTCTCAAGAACTCACTCGAAGCGAATTGGTCAAAATAGAGCACCACCACTGTATATATACTGAGAGGCAATAAAAAGTATACAGTATTTGATTTGGAATGCCCGATCTTGCATTGCTGTCTGTAATGAAACATGCCTATGTCCGTTTTTCCCAAACGTTTAAGTTTGTAAAACTCCAAATTCGTTTCCTGTTGCAGTCATCCATGATGGAGTTATTGCCCTTCATGGATAATCAATAATTCCTACAAAATCTCGTGTTGTACATGACATTCAAATCTATGCACACCGCAAAAGTCATGGACGAATGTTCTTCGATAAAACGCCATCATTACCTTGCGATTAAACCCGAACAAACAGCTTAAAACACAATTGGAATTTCTGCGTGTTCCGGATTACCTCCCTTTCAATTAAAATCATAGTGAATTAAATGAGTCTTTTTCTCAAATCGTGTAAGAGATATACATTTGAAATTTTCGCAAAACTTTTGTTTTCCTCGGCATTTTTATGCTTACTCCTTAGTGATCCCTCTAAAATTGCTCAAAGAAAAGTTACTCCCCAATAAAAATGCCAATGAAACATAAAGCATTGAATCAAAGGAAGAACGTAAAAGGCGAAAATGACTTTTCTTTGGACAAAAAATGATGCAATTACCTTGTGTATAATTTAAATATGGGATATATGCTAACCAATCAGTTCCCCTTCTTTGAATCTGTTGCACGAAAAATCATTTATTGAATCACCCTTATCCGAAACACATGTTTAAAGGGAAACCACTCAAGACAAAAATTCGATTAGACCCCAAGTCCATTTCAAGTGATGCAATTTCATTATCCGTTTATCAATTTTAAAGAAAAATGCTGCAAATTATGTGAAAGTGGTTGTTCTTATTTATGATGCCACATCTGTATGTATAGAGGGAGACATTTGGGCGCAAATCAGCGTTCAGTAACCTGTATACTTACTTTTGCCTCTCAGTATAGTTTTACAGTATTGAACTAACACTCTCCAAAACGGTTGTCTCGTGGTGTTTTTTTTTTTTTTTTTTTTTTTGATTTGAGGTTTAACATCCCCGTCAACACTGTAAAGGCCATTTTGGAGACGTTGCTTCCGATTTTGTGGGACTTTTACCCGACATTGTGATGAAATGACATCTCAAGTCCTGCCGCCAAATGAAACCAATAGGTTTATAAGCATGGACGGGCCGATTCGCACCGCTTTGCCTGAGCAGGCTTAGATCCTCTAAACGGTTTACCAGGACTCGTGTGCAGTCAGTTTCAGCTCTGCGTGGAAGCATCGTGCAGCCCATCTATTTCTCCAAGCCCCGATGGGCGGCACCACCACTTTATATAGTCTTACAGTATCGAACCATTCTGCAATAGCACATTCGTGTGACATAGTGTAGTTTTTCATATCTCCAAAAACGGTTATATGCTGGTGAAAATTGTAAAATAAAAGTGAAGGAAATGATGTAATGCTTTTCTTATTTATGCTCCAAACAAACGATACTAGAGCCCGGTACTACTGCCTCACTTGAAGAAGTTCATGAAATGAACACCCTCCTAAACCCCATTCTATATAGAGAAAACTGGGGTTTACTGGGATATACATTAGTTTTCTTATTTCTGCTCCAAGACAAAGGTTGTGAGTACTCGTTAGAACCGCCTCAATGAGGCGGTTCTAACGATAACCCACATCCTATATTAGGAGTCGAAATAAGAAAACTACCAGAAATTTTCATCAGAAAAGTAGCCATTTTGAAGATGTGAAAAAATGCACTGTGTCGCACGGGTGTGTTATCGCAATGCCACCACCATATATAGTGTTACAGTATTAACCAAGTCATATTACAATAGCACAATCATGTGACAGAGTGTATTTTTTCAAATCTCCAAAAACGGTTATCTGCTGGTGAAACTTTGTAAAATAAAAGTGAAGGAAATGATTTAACACTTTTAATTTTAAACATTTGATATTAGAGCTCGTTAGAACCGCCCATCACGAAAACACACCTATATTCTTTTGACCCCCTTGAACCCCACTTTTATATAGTAAAACCAGGGTTTATAGGGGTAAACCTTTTTTTCTAATTTCTGCTCTAAAATATAGATTGTGGGTACTCGTCAGAACCGCCTCGATGAGGCGGTTCTAACGAGTTTCCACAATCTATATTTTGAGGAGAAATAAGAAAAATATTAAAAATTTTCATCTGAAAATTTTCGATTTTTCAGCAGAAAAAATTACAATGTATTAGTATAGGCGTGTTTTCGTAATGTAATTGATTATCATCAAGTGAAGAAGTCCATAAACTCATCACGAAAACAAGCCTAGATAATTTTGACCCCATTGAACCCGCTTTTATTTAGTAAAACTGGGGTTCTTACGAGTACCAAAAATATACTAAGTCAAAAAAGTAACTATACCAACTTCCGGGTGAAACTCACTAGATATCTGGCAGCTATTGAGCTAAATTTGGTTGTAGACATGTAAATTGGACGTTTAGCTAGATTAGCTTAAACTTACATTTGCCCATACCTTTTTGTTCCAGAGTTGTCTTGCAATATGTGCCTAGAAAGATTTTGGTAGAAAATGGACATTGCGCATGCGCAGAAATCTCTATTTGTCTAAGACAATATCCTCTGAACATCGGATAACAATTTACTTTTACAATATCTCATGATCTCGCATTATAAGGGAGGTTTTAATTTGTGAACTTCTCAAATTATCTCCCTTGCAAATAAAAATATAGCAATTTTCGAGATGCTGTAATTGTTATTCCTGTCAATCCATGGTTACCATTTTTTTTCAAAAAACGCTTTGTTTCCAACATTGTTGTTCATCATGATGGTAAGAAATGCAGAAAAACCATGTAGCATGTAGCACTATCGATTGCGATTTTCTATGGAGTTCCCATGGAAAGAAGCATTTGCACACAACTTCTAAGAATTGGAGGTCAATATGTGATAGCCTGTTTCTCGTAGATGATGCAACTGAAGTTCCAAATCTTTTGTGAATAGATGCAAATGGAATCTAAAGAAATGTAACATGTATCAAATTTTACATGTATCAAATTTTAGAAATGTAGGGAACAGGGTAATTTTGTGATGTTAAATCGAAAATGACACAGTGACCCCTTGGTGTTTAAGGTAATAGTCTAAGATGATGTGTTTATGAAAACAAACACGAATGTGGCTTTTGCACGGAAAAATGAGTCTTCTTACCAAAACATAAGTAGTTTTTATCTGTAGTAGCTATAGTAACAGAAGCAATTTTACGTATTGGAACTTTTTTTGACTGAGTATATATATTTTGAGTAGAAGTAAGAAAAATATCACAAATTTGTTATCTTAAAATTCTCTTTTTTTTCGGTGGTAAAGTTTACAATGTATTTGTGTAAGCGTGTTTTCGTTTTCGTTTTCTAAACCCCACTTTATATACAGAAAACGGGGGTATGCGGGAGTATTCATTATTTTTTGTTATTTTTGACCAAGACATGGCTTGTGGTACTCGTTAAAACCGCCTCAAAGAGGCGGTTCTAACGCGCACCCACAAACTATGTTTGCAGTATAAATAACAAAAATATCACAAAATTTCATTAGAAAAAAATATCCGTTTTCGAGATATGAAAAAATGCATTATGACTCACGGATGTGTTATCGTAATGTCGAAACAGTGCATCTCCGCTTTATATAGTCTAATCACATTACCTTTGCCCCCGCCCATCGGGGCTTTAAGAAATAGATGGGCTGCATGATGCTTCCACGCAGAGCGAAAACCGACCGCACACGCGTACTGGTAAACCGCTTAGAGGATCTCAGCCTGCCCAGGGAAAGCGGTGCGAGTCGGTCCGTCCATGTTTATAAACCCTTTTGGTTTCATTGGGCGACAGGGCTTGAGATGTCATTTCATCTCAATGTCGGGTAAAAGTCCCACAAAATTGGAAGCAACGTCTCCAAAAACACCTATACTGTGTTGATGGGGACGTTAAACCTCAAATCAAACAAAACAAATCCAAATATGCGACGCCAGTACGCACAACCCTTGTCTATGAGCAGAAATAGGAAAACCAATGTATTTTCATGAGAATTCCAGTTTTCTCTTTAATACATTATTCATTACGAAAACACGCCTTTTCAAATTTATTGAAAAATTTACCACAATAAAAAAGAGAAACAGAGTAAAGAAAAAAAAAAGATAAAACAGTCTCTGTTTTTTTTTTTTTTGTTTTTTTTTTTCTATATATATATTTCTGCACAAAACATAAATTGTGGGTTCTCGTTAGAACCGCCTCGGCAAGGCGGTTCTAACGAGTGCACCACAATCTATGATTTTGAGCACAAATAAGAAAAATAATGTGAACCTCCGTAAACCAGGCTAGTGGAGGAAGATTACTTTGAAAAACTTTTCACTGACCCTTCCATGACTGTTCTTCTGTCGTGGTTTATTTTTGTTATAGTTCTTTGACAATAGTCGCTTATATCTTCTTGGTTTGGATAACCAATCGGCCATTTTGTAAGAAAGTAACTGTCCTTTTCGCTTTCCGTTTTTGATGTTTCCATTAGGGTCTAGTTATTTCATCCGTTTGGTGTCTCTGATTGGAGGTGTGGGTTAATTGTATTGATTCCTGATCATTGCGTTCACTTCTATTTTAAGGGTGTCAAATGTATACAGGCGTGTTTTTATTTTGCTGAACAACTGTTTTACTGGCCGCAAAAAAAGCGAAAAAGCTCTTATAGCATGTGAGCTTAGTTAAGACAAAATATAAACTATAAACCAACTTAGAGCGAGTGCAACTGCCGATTGCAAATGAAGAAACTGGTGCTGGACGTCAAACGATTGTCAGCGATAGTGGCCCAAATAACATATATTTCAAAATACCAATTCCGATGTGTCGTTCAAGATGAAATCTGACACAATATTTTTTGGATCGTGAACTCTAGAAATGAATTAATAATGTGTCAATCATTGGTTTCCTTGTGTTTGATATGAAATTATCCGAGATAAGTCCATGTAAACAGGGGTTAGATGCAGTTTTCCTGATAAGGCATAAAAATAGCTGTGTTTCCGCTAACATGCTGAGAAAAAAAAAGGTCGGTAGGTAGGAGAAACTTTTTTTTTTTTTATTATTGTATTTTTTCTCCCGAAAAAATAGGGTCGGACCTATATTTGGATGTGTTTCTGTTTTTGTACATATTTTTTTTTTTTTTTGCTAATAAAATTGATATGTCAAGACATGCACTGTGTATCATAAGTCATTTTAGATGCTCAAAAATGTCAGCTCTGTATTTTGGAAGGTACTATATGCCGAAAACTACAAAAATGTACTTAAAACGCGAAATTGCTATGTGGAAAATGCAAAGACGACACTGGGTAGAGCCGGAAATTGAAAATGGTAGGGTCGGTGTTTTAGTTTTTATTTTGTTCTTTTATTGATAAAAATAGTAGATTCGAGGGGTCTGATGCAGGGTTGATCGGGTAAGCGGAAACACGGCTAGTTTTTTTAGGCCTAAGTTGTAAATCCATTACGCGGACTGAACGCTTTTGTTTCGTCTTCTTATACAGGAAAAATATTGTTGTTGAAAACAGAAAAAGCCCTTGCACCAGTGCTTGTTTCATTAATACCGAAGCCCCGTTGTTAGTAACTGCATTTTTTGTTTTATATGGATTTCTTTGAAGCAAATTTTACTTAAAACGCGATGAATTTGATTTTGAGATTGTAAATTTTGCTTTGTTGGATAGTAATATTCCTCGAATGACATCCTATTGTGTTCATAAACTCAATTAATTCGGTTTACCATAGTGTCCAGTCATGTAACTGACTCGGAATAGATTATACACTGCTAAACCTCTTAATCAGAGTTATCGGTGTCATAAATTTGGCAAAGCCTTTCCTATGTTTTATGGACGTCATTTCGATTTAGTTTCAAAAGTCAAATTTGAACTTGAATCTCCTCTGCAAGAGGGCATGCCGGACCTGAATTTTATGGTGGCTTAGTGCATAAATTCAGAAAAAAAATATTTGCTTGCAATGATTAAAGTACCCATCATTCTTCGACATAAAAAGATTGGATATAACATAAATGTTACACGGCAAATTGCAAGCATGATAGTTTACTCACTTTGCTTCCTTCTTTATTTTGTTTGTTTGAATTGAGGTGATTTTATGGTTGACAAGAGGTGCCTTAGGAAATAATAATAATAATAATAAGAATAATAAATATAATTATAATGAAGTCTAACGTGGTTTTTCGTTTCTGTATTTGTTTTTCAGAAGATAGATAATATTTTTTTCTTATTTTCGTTCCAAACAATGAATACTGGTGCTTATTAGAACCATCGTTGTTCCAACTAGTACCCACAATCTATGTTTGGAGCAAAAATAAGTAGAAAAATATTTACACCCAAAAAGAAAAAAAATAAAAAAATAAAAAAATAAAAGACAAACGCATTTTGCAGTAAAGTGGGTATAAATAACATGGACTTGTTAGTAAAAACAGATTATTGGCTATGAATGTCAATGTGCCCGTTTCTTAGGTTTTAAACTTGAAAAAAGAAGAAAAAAAAAATGATAAAAAAGAAAAATAAATAAATAAATAAATAAATAAATAAACCTTCTACTGATTCAAGAAGAGCAGTTGTCAGTTTCTTGCGAAAGAATGCGCACTGTACTGGTAAACTACTTACGTAAAAGCCTGCCCAGGAAAGTGGGAATGGGTAAGCTGACCGGATCGATGTGACCAAAACAGTGTTGACTGGGTCATTAAACTCCAAAAACAAACAGAATTAAAATAAAGCTGGTTAAATAAAGTGAAGGCAATGATCAGAAATCGATACAATTAACCAACAGCTCCCATCAGAGAAACCAAAAGGAAAGAAACACAAACATGAAATAACCAGACCCCAACGGAAACACCAACAGCGGAACGCCAAACGGACAGCCACTTTCCCAAAAAATGGCCAATTGGCTATCCAAAAAAAAAAAACAAAAAAACAACAACAACATATAATCGATGCACACACACAAAGACAAACCATAACAGAAATAAACCGTGACAGAAGAATCGCCTTGGAACGGTCAGTGAAAAGAATTCCACTGTTTTGTTTGTTTGTTTGTATTGGAGTTTAACGAACGAGTCAACAATATTTAGGTCATTTTTGAGCCGGTCAGTTTACCTATCCACACTTTCCTGAGCAGGCTTATCAATACGTTAGCGGTTAACCGGTACAGTTGCTTATTCTTGTGCCAGAAACTGACAAATGCCCTTCTTGAATCAGCGGAAGGGAGAGAATGACCGTAGAAAAGATTTCATGATCAATCTCCGCGAAAGAATGTTGCCAACCCCGGCAGGTATCGAACCCGCATCCTCCTGATCATCAGTCAGACGCGCATCCGACTGAGCTACCAAGGCCGGCACGAATTCCACTGGGGGGGGGGGGGCTTTAATCGATTTTACGCGGCCGCAGTCCTCGCCCTTACTTCCGTCGCGATTTAGACAAACAATTTGTTAAGTCCGCATGAAGGCCTTCTAACTCATCAGGGCAACATCTCCGAGAACACAATAAACAAACACCCACATAGATGAAACATCGGTGAGTAATCGACAGCAAGAAACCAATGAAATGCAGAAGGAAACCAACAGTTAGTCTCCTATGGGCCTTACGACCAGAGACAGAGCATCAGACACCAACCACCATTACATAAAATGTAATTCTCTCTATTTAACGGAGAGCATTTAGGCTTGAACCGTCATTGAAAGACCGTTAAACAATTAATCTTGTTTGTTAACTTCCTTTTGATTTTTTAATAAAACAATGAATGTCCCAGTTGATGTCAGTGTTTTTTTTTATTATTTATTTAAGAAATAGATCAGCTCTAGCTGTGATTTGCTGAGTATGGATCACAGTTTGGAGGTCAGTTGTAAAGTAGATCGAATCAAGAGCGCGTAGCGCGCGTGATTTTTCTACTTACAACTGACCGACAAACTGTGATTTATTACTCAACAAATCACAAACAAGAGCTGATATATTTCGATTCTAACAGGCTCGAAATCGGCAATAATGCTGTTGTTTCCTTCAAAATCTCAACTTTTCGCCATTGTTAGAAGAAATCCCGCTAAAATTATCGACTGAAACACATGCATTTATATCCTTTCCTAACGTTTTCGACGCGAGAATATGACGTTTCACCGTCTAACGTCAAGGAAATCGAGTAATTACGTCATAAATTGGCTGTTTTTAATGACGTCACTCGTCACGCTCTACCTTGTCGTGATTTGTTGTAGGATAAAACACAGTTATTTTCCATTACCTATATAGGCGCGCTGTGTTAGAATTTGCTTTAAAGTTAAAAAAGAAGTATTTTAAACATTATGTTAGAACCTCTACGATCTCATAAGGTCCCCTTATTGACCCTCACCACCTTTTATCAAATCTCCCTGCTCATAATAACCTCATAATCACTCAGATAAAGTACGCCTCTGATAAGAAATATGATCTGAAAGACTGTTAATTGGAAGCTATTATGACAGCCCACCCTTTCTGTATACGGGAAAATGTGCATTTAAGCAAAATAAAACTACAGTTGGACGCCGTAGGGCCCGACCAGAGACAGATCAGAAGATGCCGGTCGACTAAAATAATACTAGAACTGTCAGAGGATCTGACTTTAGCCCCGCTATAGCCCTGTCAGAGGAGAAAGACTCATGAATTAAAGGTAAAGACTTGTAAGAGGGTTAAATCCCTAACAAGGTACCTACGCCTTATAGACTTTTCGCGTTATTAGATCTGAAAAACAGTCTAAGTTAAAAAATAGGTTTTGGATAATGAAAAAACACATGCACATCTTCAGACCTATATGAAAACACCTGTTAAATTTCAAAAGGATTGACTGGAACTGTAAGAGGAGTTGCGATCACAAGGTAGCAACTCCCTATACATTTTAACATTAGTAGATCTCAAAAATTGTCTAAGTTAAAAAAGGTGAAATAAGTGAAAAAATTATTTAAGGATAATGAAAAAAGAATATGCACATCTACATACCTATATGAAAACACCTGTAAAGTTCAAAAGGATTGACCTAGAACTGTAAGAGGAGTTGTGGTCACAAGGTAGCTACTCCCTATACATTTTAACATTAGTAGATCTCAAAAATTGTCTAAGTTAAAAAAGGTGAAATAAGTGAAAAACATTATTTAAGGATGATGAAAAAAGAATATGCACATCTTCAGACCTATATGAAAACACCTGTAAAGTTTCAAAAGGATTGACCTAGAACTGTAAGAGGAGTTGCGGTAACAAGGTAGCTACTCCCTATACATTTTAACATTAGTAGATCTCAAAAATTGTCTAAATTAAAAAAGGTGACATAAGTGAAAAAAAATATTTAAGGATAATGAAAAAAGAATATGCATATCTTCAGACCTATATGAAAACACCTGTAAAGTTTCAAAAGGATTGACCTAGAACTGTAAGAGGAGTTGCGGTAACAAGGTACCCACTATCAAATATTACAGACAGACAGACAGACGGAATTCCGGACAAATTACAGACAGACAGACAGACGGAATTCCGGACAAGCCAAATCCAATATAGCCCCCACTTTTTGAAAGCGGGGCTATAATAAGACTCTTATATGGGTGTGAGGGGTGGATAGAAAAATCCGTTCCAAGGGCCACTGTCCGGCATCACGAGGCTTGCCGAGTGATGCCGAACAGTGATCCCGAGGGACGGATTTTTCTATCCGCCCCTCACACCCATATAGGTTTCTTTTTCTTGCATACCTACCATTTCTTTGCGTGGATTTTTAATGCTGCAGTCACTTCGAGTACCGACGTCCGCCATATTGTGAAGACAGTACAGGAATGTTTAGTGACGTCACGTATCGTGCTGTGACGTCAACCTTAACGACGGCGCATGCAAGGTCTTAATCAACCAGTGCATTTATCAAACACGCGATTATATTCGATTTTAGGTCGGAACACCAGGGTCAGAACATACATTTCTATCCCAGGGTAAAATCACGGATTTGCTTTTCTGGTGTGCAAGAATATAAGAATCTTATATGGGTATGAGGGATTGGATGGAAAAATCCATCCCGAGGGACACTGTGCGGAATCACGAGACTTGCCGAGTGAGGCCGGACAGTGATCCCGAGGGACGGATTTTTCTATGCACCCCTGACACCCATATAGGATTCTTTTTCTTGCATACCTTCCATTTTTAGCGCGGACTTTTAATGCTGCAGTCACTTCGGTTACCAACGTCCGCCATATTGTTATGACACTACAGGAATGTTTAGTAACGTCACGTAACGTGCATGACGTCAACCTTAACGACGGCGCATACGAGGTCGTATTCAACCAGTACATTGATCAAACACTTGGGAATATTCGATATTGGGTCCGAACACCAGGGTCAGAACATAAATTTCTATCCCAGGGTAAAATCAACGATTTCCTTGTCTGGTGTGCAAGAAACGTTTTAACGCCCCAGCCGTCCTTTGTTTGATTTGAGGTTTAACGTCCCCTTCAACACTGTAAAGGTCATTTTGGAGACGTTGCTTCCAATTTTGTGGGACTTTTACTCGACATTGAGATGAAATGACATCTCAAGCCCTGTCGCCCAATGAAACCAATAGGGTTTATTAGCATGGACGTTCCGCCTCGCACCGCGGTTCCTGGACAGGCTTAGATCTTCTAAGCGGTTTATCAGTACTAGTGTGCGAGCCGGATTCAGCTCTGCGTGGAAGCATCATGCAGCCCATATATTTCTTCAAGCCCTTATGGGCGGGGGCGAGACGCCCGTGCCGTCACAGAATCTTAGACCCGACACGCTTGAGCGCAATTCTGAAATGGGAGCAATGCTGTCAACCGTGACTGGGTTAACTAACATTCATTCAGTCTGTCATATTGGATTTATGATCTGCCCAAACTTTTAATTCAAAGAATGACTTTATATGAAATAGAAATCATTGCATGCATAATGTTTTTGTTTTTCTTTTCTGATTTTTTTATATTGAGTCACCATTAAGTGCAGGTTCTGTTTCAGTAGCGATTTTAACCTTTTTGTACCAAAATGGAATTCTCCTCCATATCGATGGCATAAGTCGATTTCAAAATTTAGGGGCGTCAGGTTGTGTTTTTCATTGAAATCTATTTGGAAAATGGCTGAACTGTAAGCAAACGGTGGAACGCAGAACGCGGCGTCTGATCTGGGCCTGCACTGTTTGTCAAGGTACCCGTTTTTTTGGGTTTCTGGTACTAAATGGGTTAATCTAACATTGACTTTTGAAACTAAAGCAAAATAACGTCAATAGAATTTGAAACAGGTCTCCCGAGCCATGGTTATTTACAATGCCTTCACTTCTTTTTTGCAGAGTAATCTTTACATTCATTTCTATTTTATGAAAGCAATAAATCTGTTTATAAAGCCTGTTCATGTCTCATCTTTTCACAAGCTTCAAGGGCAGATTTTCTCTTGGTAGGATTTACATAATGCTTAAATCGTATCGGCATTTTGCAGAAATATTTTGCCCTAGAGTGCTATTTATTAAAGCAGGATAATTTCCACACAATGATGCACTCACGCTGAAACTATGCATTGTAAAGTTCTTGCAGGCTGTAACGCCAAGTAATATAGAGTTAGCCTTGTGCGATAAATCTATCATCATAGCTAATCAACCCTGAAAATAAGGAAAACACGTAATCATCAAAATATGTAAGCCCTCAGAATGAATTGAATAAATCATAACTGAAGGGTCTGCATAGTTGCACTACCGCATAATATATTTTCTTGTCCTTCGGGATCATGGATTCCACTGTGGCGTTCTGAAATATTTGAGGGTCACTGATGAGGCCTAAATGGCCGAAACTAGCTAGTCTGGTCCAGGAAATGTTGCACACGCCATACTTTTCAGTTCTACGGTGTATTCCTTGCTTCCAAAGGATAAACCTTTTATAGAATATTAGCCGGGGCACAACATTTCCTACAACTTACATGTGCGCCCAACGAAGAATCAGATCAACCTGCGCACCCATATAGTCTAACGGGAGACTTCTTTTGCTGCATGAAGAAACACTTGGCCCTTAGATATACTTAGAGCACACAACGAAGACTCTGGGCAGACTGTGCGGGTGCGCAGGCTGATCTGAATCTTCGTTGGGTGCACATGTCTTATTGTAGGTTTTGTCGTGCGCTGGCTCATATATTAAAACGCATTTCTGTGAAAATACAAAAAGCTATTAAAACGAAAGCTTATAAACAACCAAAGTATAGTAACACCTTTATATAGTGTAGACTAGGCAAACTGAATGTGTATTATTCATTTATATTGTCAAATTTTAATCACTGTCCTCTGGTATGGCACTTCTTTGGGGAAACAAATACAAAGAAAATTGAGAAAATACAGGAAAGGGCGTTGAGATTTATCTACAGCGACTATAGCTCTAGCTATGATTCGCTGTTGATAAGATCTCAACTACCCTCACTGAGGATCAGGCGCCAGAGGACAGTAGCATTTGAAGCTTTTAAAATTTTAAATAATTTATCTCCAGTTTATTTAAATGATCTTTTAATATTTAAACATCATCATTATTCTTTTAGGTATACGAAGACAGTCGAGGTGCCTCAGGTAAGAACAGTTAAGTATGGTACCAGGTCCTTCCGCTTCGCTGCTGCCAAAATCTGGAATTCAGGGACATTTCAGATTTAAACATGTTTAAGAACCAGGTAAATGCATGGAGCGGGGGGACCTGTTCCTGCTCTTTCTGTTCATACAGTTAGTTTTGTTTTCTGTTCAGTGTTTTACTATATTCTCCCTTTTTACCTTTTGCATTTTCATTCTGTTATAATGTTATCATTTTAGGTCGATGCTTAATCTCTTAAAGTAAAGCCAAGTTTTAAAAAGTTTTAATATTTCAGGTTTAATAAAATTTTAATTTCAGTGCTATTAATTGCTATTTTGCTAAATGAAATAATGTAAATATGACACTGTGATACTCATTTAATATGTGCGTGTCTTTGTTTTGTAAGTCGGTAAATAGCTATACATAGCTAATGTTGTACTGTTATATACTTTCTCCGACTTTAAATAAAATTTATCTTATGTCTTAGTAAATACATGGTTAGTTCTTTAATTATAAAATATAATTGGTGAGCCTTATCCAGTTTTATAGGGGCGAGCTTTAGTGAGCTCCTATAAAAGTGCGGCGAAGCTATTATATTTTATTATTAAAGACACTAATCATGTATTTACATGGTGTTTATACCGCAATTAAAAAAAGAAAAAACAAAGGGTTTTGCAATAATGTTTGTTTGATTTTAGGTTTAACGACCCCGTCAACACTATTTAGGTCATTTTGGAGGCGTTGCTTCCAATTTTGTGGGACTTTTACCCGGCATCGAGATGAAAAGACATCTCAATCCCTGCCGCCCAATGAAACCAATAGGGTTTATAAGCATGGATGGGCCGACTCGCAGCAGTTTTCCTGGGCAGGCTTCATGTTGTCGCTTTCCATTGATAACCAATCTGAAATTATTGAAGCTTTTAGCTCCACTTCTAAATATTTAGATGATTTATTAAATAATGATAATACCTATTTCGATGGTTTGATCAGTCAGATTTACCCCCTAGAACTTCAATTAAATAAAGCAAATTCTTCTGATACCGAGGCCCCGTTTTTTTATTTACATCTTTCTATTGTTGATGGGTTTGTTTCGTGCAAAATTTATGATAAACTCGATGACTTTGATTTTGAGATTGTAAATTTTCATTTTTGGATGGTGATGTTCCTCGTGCGCCATCCTATGGCGTTTATATTTCGCAATTAATTCGATTTGCTAGAGTGTGTAGTCATGTAACTGACTTCAACACTCGTAATAAATTATTAACGGCTAAGCTCCTTAATCAGGGTTATTGGTACCATAAACTACGCAAAGCATTTTCAAATTTTTATAGACGCCATTCTGATTTAATTTCAAAATTCAATATTGGACTTAAATCTCTTCTGCAACAAGGTCTATCGGAACCTGAATTTTATGGTGACTTAGTATATAAATTCAGAAAAAATTATAACCGCAATCACTTCAGCACCCAATTTCGTAAAATCATTCTTCGATATAAAAAGATTGGGTACAACATGGATGTTATACGACAGACTGCATGCATGGCAGTTAACCCAATCACGGTTGGCAACTTTGCTTCCCTCTTTAATTGCACGCCGGTGGGTCAGGCCTCAGATTCTATGACGGCTCCAACGTAAAGGCTTATTGAGAATTAGAGAGATCTAATTCTTGGTAATGTTGGTTGGTGCCTGATGCTCTGTCTCTGGTCGGGCCCATCGGAGTCTAACTGTTGGTTTTCTTTTGCTCCAGCATTTCAGTGGTTTCTTGCTGTCGAGTCCTCACCGTTGTCTCACCTCTGTGGTTCTTTGATTTTTTGTGTTCACGGAGATGTTGCACTGATGAGTTAGGAGGCCTTCATGCGGACTGAACAAATTATTTGTCTAAATCGCGACGGAAGTAAGGGCGAGGATTGTGGCCACGTAAAATCGATTTAAGCCCCCCAGTGGAAATCTTTCCACTGACCGTTCTGTTGCGATTTATTTATGTTGTTGTTTGTTACTTACTTAGTGTATCACTTGTGTCTTTTAATTTTGGATGGCCATATGGCCATTTTGTGGGAAAGTAACTGTCCTTATGGCCTTCCTTTGTTTTGATTTCCATTATGGTCTGGTCGCTTAATGTTTGTATTTCTTCACTTTGGTGTCTTTGGTGGGTGGAGTAAGTTAATTGTATCGATTCCTGATCTTTGTTTTACTTCTACTTTAGACCTTCTAAGCGAATTACCAGTACTAATGTGCGGCCGGTATCAACTCTGCGTGGAAGCATCGTGCAGTCCAATCTATTTCTCCAAGCAATAATGTAGCAAATTTAAGCAAAAAATATAGCAGACAGAGTGGCTTGTAAAACGACATTCAGTGCCATGGCGCGCGCACGTAGTATAACGTTGTGTCAACGAGTGTAAAGTTGCTGACGTCATCGGACCACAAAGACGTAGGAAACAACATGGGTGCTCGAACAAAACGTTTCTCAGCGCTTTACATTCTGTATGAAAATCTGCAAATAAATAGTTTATTTTAGCTTTAGAAATTATTCTCGAGGTTGAGGCCCAGCTGCAGTAACAGTGCGCAGTTATTCCAACGGGCCATTCAAACCGGGAAAGGCACAGAAAGTAAGAATTTACCTGAAATTTCTGAAAATCTGTTCAAATAAATATTGCAAAGATTTTAACTTGCAGTTTCGTTGTTTTCCCATATATAAAAGGTTGCATGTTATTATTTACTCATGTAAATTAGTGACCTGAAAAATAGGTCCGGTCTATAAACGGTCGCTAGACGTATTATAGGTCAGTAGAAGGTGTTATAGGTCACTACCGATTATAGTGTGCACTTATTCCACCCACTTTATCAGGTTACTAGAATGCCTGATTGCGGTATAAAAGTTATTACTGATTGTTCCATGCGGTGCCTCTGTCCTGGTTTATTATTGCCATTGCTTGTCATGAGTGTGTGAGTGTTTGAGTTTTACGTCTACCCAAAAGCTAAGGTCATATGGAGACGGGACCTCGATTTAAAGACTCATCCGAAAATCTTGAGAAGCTCGGGATCGATCCTGCGATCCATGGTTTACAAGGCGAGTAACATAAACACTACACCACGGAGGCTTCTCCATTGTTTGTATGCACTTATTATATATTTTTTCTTTTATATATATGGTCATTTTACGGATACTAAACTGTCGCTTTGGCTGTCTGCGTGATGTTATAATTACGGTGGCGTTGCCATTACGAAAACACGCCTATATAATTTGACCCCCTCGAACTCCACTTTTATATAGTAAAACTGGGGTTTACAGGGGTATACTTTAATTTTTTTTTATTACTGC
The DNA here is from genome assembly GCA_963580285.1 of Lucinisca nassula. Taxonomy (NCBI): domain Eukaryota; kingdom Metazoa; phylum Mollusca; class Bivalvia; order Lucinida; family Lucinidae; genus Lucinisca; species Lucinisca nassula. The sequence goes on along the minus strand of OY757023.1, from coordinate 2,919,432 downwards.
TTTAAAATATAGATAGCGGGTACTCGTTAGAACCGCCACAATGAGTCCCACAATCTATATTTTGTGAGCAGTTATAAGAAAAATATCACAATTTTTCATCTTAAAATTTTCGTTTTTCGGCAGTAAAGTTTACAATGTATTTGTATAGGCGTGTTTTCGTAATGTTCCTCGTGCGCCATCCTATGGCGTTTATATTTCGCAATTAATTCGATTTGCTAGAGTGTGTAGTCATGTAACTGACTTCAACACTTGTAATAAATTATTAACAGCTAAACTTCTTAATCACCGTTATCGGTACCATAAACTACGCAAAGCCTTTTCAAAATTTTATAGACGCCATTCTGATTTAATTTCAATATTCAATATTGGACTTAAATCTCTTTTGCAACAAGGTCTATCGGAACCCGATTTTTATGGTGACTTAGTATATAAATTCAGAAAAATATATAACCACAATGACTTTAGCACCCAATTTCGTAAATCATTCTTCGATATAAAAAAATGGGTACAACATGGATATTATACGACAGACTGCATGCATAGAAGTTAACCCAATCACGGTTGGCAACTTTGCTTCCCTCTTTAATTGCACGCCGGTGGGTCAGGCCTCAGATTCTATGACGGTTCCAACGTAACGGCTTATTGAGAATAAGAGATATCTAATTCAAGGTAATGTTGGTTGGTGCCTGATGCTCTGTCTCTGGTCGGCCCCATCGGAGTCTAACTGTTGGTTTTCTTTTGCTCCAGCATTTCAGTGGTTTCTTGCTGTCGAGTCCTCACCGTTGTCTCACCTCTGTGGTTCTTCCACTGACCATTCCAAGGCGGTTCTTCTGTGGCGATTTATTTATGTTGTTGTTTGTTACTTACTGTGTGTATCACTTGTGTCTTTTTATTTTGGATGGCCATATGGCCATTTTGTGTGAAAGTAACTGTCCTTATGGCCTTCCTTTGTTTAGGTTTCCATTATGGTCTGGTCTCTTAATGTTTGTGTTTCTTTCCCTTTGGTGTCTTTGATGGGTGGAATAAGTTAATTGTATCGATTCCTGATCTTTGTTTCACTTCTACTTTATAATTTTGTGGGACTTTTACCCGACATTGAGATGAAATGAAATCTAAAGCCCTGTCGCCCAATGAAACCAATATGGTTTATTAGCATGGACGGTCCGCCTCGCACCGCGTTTACCAGTACTAGCGTGCGGGCCAGATTCAGCTCTGCGTGGAAGCATCATGCAGCCCATATATTTCTTCAAGCCCCTATGAAATGTCGCTTTGATGGAAGGTACATGTATAAGGTAATTGTATCTATTCCTGATTATCGCCTTCACTTCTATTTTGGATGGAGATGTAATCTAATTGTATATTTGATGATCATCGCCTTCACTTCTATTTTGCTTAGAGAATAGAACTGAAGGCAATGGTCAGGAATCGAGACAATTAACACGCAGCTTCCATCAGAGACACCAAAAGGAAAGAAACACAAACATAAAATAAATATACCCAAATGGAATCATCTATAGCGGAAAGCCAAAAGGACAGTTGCTTTCCATCAAAATGGCCATTTGGGTATCCAAAACAAAAATATAAGCGATACACACACTCAAAGACAAACCACAACAACAACCGTATCGATTGTAATCGTATCAATTCCTGATCATTGCGTTTAGTTCTGTTTTGGATGGGAAAGTATGGCCTTTGTATCCAATCCTGATCATCGCCGTCACTTCTTTTTTGGATGGAGCTGTAAAGAAATCGTACCAATTTCTTTTCTGTTTTGGATGGGAAAGTATATTTATTGTATTCCTTATCACCGCCGTCGATTCTATTTTGGATGGAATTGTAAACTAATCGTATCAATTCCTGATCATTGCCATTATTTCTGTTTTTGATGGGTAAGTATGTTTTATAATATCAATTCCAGATCACCGACGTCAATTCTTTTTTCGATGGAACTGTAAACTAATCGTATCAATTCCTGATCATTGCCTTGAGTTCTGTTTTGGATGGGAAAGTATGTCTTTGTATCCATTCCTGATCATCGCCGTCACTTCTATTTTGGATGAAACTTTGAAGTAAGCGTATAAATTCCTGATCATTGCCTTTAGTTATGTTTTGGATGGGAAAGTATGTCATTTTTTTCCCTTCCAAATCACGCCGTCAATTCCGTTTTGGGTGGTAAATGTAATATAATTGTATAAATTCCTAATAATCTCATTCACTTCTAGTTTGGACGGGATGTGTATGGCAATTGTATCCATTCCTGATCATGGCCTTTATTTCAATTTGATCCAGCAAGCGTCTGAAAGAAAAGTAAATGACAGGAGGGTTTACACGTGAACCACGTGCACACCTATAACACAGAAATCCTAGATCTTAAAAGACTCGGACACCAATGGCTCGTTTACTATGGATGATTCAATCTCGTTTTTTTTTCTTTTAGTAGCTCCTGATGATAGGAAATATTTAGGGATTATACGGGAAGACATTTAAAAAGTATGTTCTGTGTTCTGGGTACGCACAACATACCTTTATTGTATGAAGGCATTACGTCTTCTGGCCTCGCTTTATGAATATCGCTTAGTGACTCGTATTGGCTGTTCGAACATATTTTATGTCCCCAGAGGTTGCTGAGTCATAAAAGTTTCCTTGTATAAAAAACATGTTCGAAACGAGCGGTTTGGTGTTTGATTGTATAAGACCATGTACGAAACGAGCGGTTTATGATAGTCAACGGAAAGAAGACCTCAGGTGAAGGGCGCGGGCTCTTTTAACTTCTAATCTATAATTTCCATCAGAATTTTATTTTTTTTTTTTCCATCGTGTTTAATTCCAATGCAGTATCGTTCATCGCAAAACTAGATCCACATGGAAGCTTCTTGACAAATGGTTCTGATACGAAGTATCTTTATCAAGTTAAATGCGCAAATTGCACCATATTGTATCATAAGCTTGCAGATTACTGAGAAAATAAATATGGTTTAAGAAAATGTCATCCCTTGCAGCAGAAATGCATCGGTAAATTTTCATCACTTCGTTCCTAACAGAAGAAACCTGACGTATATACACGCTTGCTAGTTACAGCTACATTAACACATTTGTGTGGTCCGTTTCTGGCGAAAGAATGTGCACTTTACTGGTAAACCGCATACGTATAAGCCTGCTCAGAAAGTGTGTATATGTAAATTGACTGGCTTAAAATGACATAAAATAATGTTGACTGGGCCGTTAAACTCCAACACAAACAAACAAAGCATCTGGTGATAAGCGTAGTGCTTTTATGAAACTTTTCCACCGGTAATTCTCCATTTTCTTAGGCAAACGTTTAGCAGGCTTCCTAGTATATGACCTGTCTATCTTAATTATGCCACTTGCAGAAGAGCATCCCTGTCCATTGTAAGGCTTCTATATCTGAAATTCCGCATTGCCCCTTAATCATGACACGTTTTCTAAGACCACTTGTGTGGAAGTGGTTCGGTCTTTTGTCAAGCCGCTGGTAAATTGTCAAGTTTGCACTTACGTATAAAAGTACAACAGCTCAACACAACAGCACAACAGCTCTGTATACCTTCCGCTTTTTGTCAAATCTTATTTCAAACATTTCCACGTAGTACTAGCTTAGGCATTCCTGGCAATGACTTCATCATTAATGTTCAGCTTAGGCAGTCATCATAAATATTCGCATCACAGACGATGTGCTTCTAAGGTAGGAGTATTGGTCTAGAACATGCGAACAAAGGTAGGCGCATTGGTCTAGTACATTCGATCAAAGGTAGGAGTATTGGTGTAGTACATGCGATCAAATGTAGGGGTATTGGTCTAGTAAATGCGATCAAAGGTAGGCGTATTGGTCTAGTACATGCGATCAAATGTAGGGGTATTGGTCTAGTACATGCGATCAAAGGTAGGCGTATTGGTCTAGTACATGCGATCAAAGGTATGCGTATTGGTCTAGTAATTGGAATCAAAGGTAGGCGTATTGGTCTAGTACATGCGATCAAATGTATGCGTATTGGTCTAGTAATTGGAATCAAAGGTAGGCGTATTGGTCTAGACTAAGTACATGCGATCAAATGTAGGCGTATTGGTCAAGTACATGCGATCAAAGGTAGGCGTATTGATCTAGTACATGCGATTAAATGTAGGAGTATTGGTCTAGTACATGCGATCAAAGGTAGGAGTATTGGTTAAGTACATGCGATCAAAGGTAGGCGTATTGGTCTAGTACATGCGATCAAAGGTAGGAGTATTGGTCTAGTACATGTGATCAAAGGTATGAGTATTGGTCTAGTACATGCGATCAAAGGTAGGCGTATTGGACTAGTACATGCGATCAAAGGTAGGCGTATTGGTCTAGTACAAGCGTTCAAAGGTAGGCGTATTGGTCTAGTACATGCGTTCAAAGGTAGGAGTATTGGCCTAGTACATGCGTTCAAAGGTAGGCGAATTGGTCAAGTACATGCGATCAAAGGTAGAAGGATTGGTTTAGTACATGCGTTCAAAGGTAGGCGTATTAGTCTAGTACATTCAATAAAAGGTAGAAGTATTGGTCTAGTACATGTGAACAAAGGTAGGCGTATTGGTCTAGTACCTGCGATCAAAGGTAGGCGTATTGGTCTAGTACATGCGATCAAAGGTAGGAGTATTGGTCTAGTACATGCGATCAAAGGTAGGAGTATTGGTCTAGTACATGCGAACAAAGGTAGGCGTATTGGTCTAGTACATGCTATCAAAGGTAGGAGTATTGGTCTAGTACATGCGAACAAAGGTAGGCGTATTGGTCTAGTACATGCGATCAAAGGTAGGCGTATTGGTCTAGTACATGCGATCAAAGGTAGGCGTATTGGTCTAGTACATGCGATCAAAGGTAGGAGTATTGGTCTAGTACATGCGATCAAAGGTAGGCGTATTGGTCTAGTACATGCGATCAAAGGTTATGCGTATTGGTCTAGTACATGCGATCAAAGGTAGAAGTATTAGTCTAGTACATGCGATCAAAGGTATGCGTATTGGTCTAGTACATGCGATCAAAGGTAGAAGTATTGGTCTAGTACATGCGATCAAAGGTAGAAGTATTGGTCTAGTACATGCGATCAAAGGTAGGGGTGTTGGTCTAGTACATGCGATCAAAGGTAGGAGTATTGGTCTAGTACATGCGATCAAAGGTAGAAGTATCGGTCTAGTACATGCGATCAAAGGTAGGCGTATTGGTCTAGTACATGCGATCAAAGGTAGAAGTATTGGTCTAGTACATGCGATCAAAGGTAGGAGTATTGGTCTAGTACATGCGATCAAAGGTAGGCGTATTGGTCTAGTACATGCGATCAAAGGTAGAAGTATTGGTCTAGTACATGCGATCAAAGGTAGAACTATTAGTCTAGTACATGCGATCAAAGGTATGCGTATTGGTGTAGTACATGCGATCAAAGGTATGCGTATTGGTCTAGTACATGCGATCAAAGGTATGCGTATTGGTCTAGTACATGCGATCAAAGGTAGAAGTATTGGTCTAGTACATGCGATCAAAGGTAGGAGTATTGGTCTAGTACATGCGATCAAAGGTAGAAGTATCGATGTAGTACATGCGATCAAAGGTAGAAGTTTTGGTCTAGTACATGCGATCAAAGGTAGGAATACTGGTCTGTTACTTGCTATCAAAGGTAGGGGTGTTGGTCTAGTACATGCGATCAAAGGTAGAAGTATCGGTGTAGTACATGCGATCAAAGGTAGAAGTATTGGTCTAGTACATGCGATCAAAGGTAGGCGTATTGGTCTAGTACATGCGATCAAAGGTAGGAGTATTGGTCTAGTACATGCGATCAAATGTAGGCGTATTGGTCAAGTACATGCGATCAAAGGTAGGAGTATTGGTCTGGTACATGCGATCAAAGGTAGGCGTATTGGTCAAGTACATGCGATCAAAGATAGGAGTATTGGTCCAGTACATGCGATCAAAGGTAGGCGTATTGGTCTAGTACATGCGATCAAAGGTAGGAGTATTGGTCAAGTACATGCGATCAAAGATAGGAGTATTGGTCCAGTACATGCGATCAAAGGTAGGCGTATTGGTCTAGCACACGCGATCAAAGGTAGGCGTATTGGTCAAGTACATGCGACCAAAGATGGGAGTATTGGTCCAGTACATGCGATCAAAGGTAGGCGTATTGGTCTAGCACATGCGATCAAAGGTAGGCGTATTGGTCAAGTACATGCGATCAAAGGTAGGAGTATTGGTCTAGTACATGCGATCAAAGGTAGGCGTATTGGTCAAGTACATGCGATCAAAGGTAGTAGTATTGGTCTAGTACATGCAATCAAAGGTAGAAGTATTGGTCTAGTACATGCGATCAAAGGTAGGCGTATTGGTCTAGTACATGCGATCAAAGGTAGGCGTATTGGTCTAGTACATGCAATCAAAGGTAGGCGTATTGGTCTAGTACATGCGATCAAAGGTAGGGGTGTTGGTCTAGTACATGCGATCCGAGGTAGGAGTATTGGTCTAGTACATACGATCAAATGTTGGAGTATTGGTCTAGTACATGCGATCAAAGGTATGCGTATTGGTCTAGGACATGCGATCAAAGGAAGGAGTATTGGTCTAGTACATGCGATCAAAGGTAGGCGTATTGGTCTCAAAGGTAGGAGTATTGGTCTAGTACACGCGATCGTTAGCCATTTACTGTCGTTGTAGTCTCCTTTTAAGTTATGTCTGGTGCTGAGTAATAAAACATCACAATATTTTGTGATGGTGTCTGTGAGATAAAAATTGTCACATGAATCAGAGACTTGTCCAGACTTTTTAATTTTCACTTCTGTTTGAGCACCGTTTGTGGTATTACCTGTGAAGAGCACCTCGTTTAGCTTCTTTCAAGCTTTCTGCATAGCTTGTTTCATGTTGTTTCATAAAGTTGTTTTGTATTTGTGTGTTTCCCCTTTACTGTTTTAGCGTTTTGGCTGCGAAATATAAGATAATTGAGCCGGCGAATGACAAAACCTACAATAAGGCCGGGCCGACCAGCGGAGACTCAAATCGACCCTGCGCACCCATCCACAATGAAAATACCTTTTGCTTTAGTCACTTTGCATTGATATTAGTCCATAGTGACTGCTCAATTTACAGGACTAACGCTTCACATTGGCTGCGGTTGTGCCGCCAAGGCATCTTGAGCCGGTGGATTGGAAAGCGGGATTGACCTGCTTCTCACATCCTGCGCGAAGGAAGTCACTTCACTCCCGAATTGGCAGGAGTCGGCACATTGGCAACCCGGGGATAGGAGCAGGACCAGCAACTAATCCTAGTCGGCGAATTGGGGTAGCCCCTTTGTGCTTTTAGCGCCCGGTTACCTTACCAAATATGTCTGTTCTGTAGTCTATAGTAAGTACATGCGATCAGCGAAGACTCTGATCAGACTGCGCGAATGCGCAGGCTGATCAGAGTCTTCGCTGGTCGCTCAAGACTTCTTGTAGATTTTGTCTTGCACTGGCTCAATTGTATTGATTCTTGCTCACCGACTTCACTTTTTTATTTTCTGAAGATAGTTAGGAAAAGACAAAGTTTTAATCTAGACACTTAAGCTGAAAGCAAGACTGCAAATTATACTTTGAGCTCAACGATGGATCTTAAAATAATTGCTCTGACAGCTGGAGCAAAACATTTTCCCGCAACTGTTTACTGTTGGTCCTATTCTGATATTGTGTTGAATATCACTGGGCTATGTAGTTGGTAATTTGCAAACAGAAATCTATCATAGTGTCAATAATTCGTAGACATACGGTATACTATTATAACAATTTAGATCCATAACACATGAGCAATTTCAATCTGGCTATGGTATAGCTATACAGACAGAGACACAATAATATTTATCCATAAAGGATGCCTTGGGAAACAAAAACACACACTCGCAGGCTCGTAATCAAACTACAGAGAATGCTGGTGGGTCGATTGTTTCTGAGTGTAAATTGGGAAAGTAGAACTGAACAGGGACCTAGACTGTTTCGTTTAACCCTCAAATTATGTCTCCCCCGTTTCTTCCCCCACCCCCACAGCGTCTGTCTGTCCGTCTGTATGTCTGATCGTTTGTCACAAATCATGGCCGCTCTATGACTTGAAAACAGTTCAAGCTATCTTCACGAAACTTTATATAAATATTATTCGTTATTAGCCGCATTTATACTTTTTGAGTTATCTCCCTTGGAAATGTGTCGGTATGTATGTATGTATGGGCAAATCGTGTCAGGTCACTAACTTTCTTATTTGTAGATGGATTTCAAAATTTCTTGGGAGAAATGTTAACCACCATGAATCATTTTGTTGCATGCATGACCAAGGTTGGTACCTCAAAGATCAAGGTCATACTTAGAGATCAAAGGTAAAAAGGGGCCTTTTTCGTGTTTGGTCCATAACTTTCTTATTTTTAGATTGAATTTGACATTACTTGGCAGAATTGTTAACTATCATGAGACAATGTGTTGCACGCATGATTCAGGTTAGTACCTCAAAGGTCAAGGTCATACATAGAGGTCAAATGTCAGAAACGGGGCCTTCTTCGTGTTTGGTCAATAACTTTCTTATTTTTAGATGGATTATGAAATTGCTTGGCAGAAATGTTAACCATCATGAGACGATGTGTTGTGCGAATGACCCAGTTTGCTACCTCAAAGGTCAAGGTCATACATAGAGGTTAAATGTAGAAGAAGGGGGCTTTTTAGTGTTCGGTCAATAACTTCATTATTTTTAAATGAATTTTGAAATTACTTGGCAGAAATGTTAACCACCATAAGTTGGTACCTCAAAGGTCAAGGTCATACTTAGAGGTCAAATGACAAGAAAGGGGCCTTTTATCGTGTTTGGTCAATAACTTTTTTATTTTAAGATGGATTTTGAAACTACTTGGCAGACATGTTAACCACAATGAGACGACGTGTATCTTGCATGACACATGTTGGTACCTCAAAGGTCAAGGTCATACTTAGAGGTCAAATGTAAAAAAGGGGCCTTTTTTAGTGTTCAGTCAATAACTTTCTTATTCCTGTATAGATTTCGAAAGAACTTAGCAGAAATGTTGACCATCATGCGACGATGTGTTGCGCGCTAGACCCAGGTCGGCATCTCCAAGGTCAAAGGTCAAAATAAATTTCTTTTTGGTGTCCAGTCAATAACTTTTTTATTTCTGGATGGACATTTGAAAGTAACCTTGCAGAAATGTTCACCTTTATTAGACTATGAGTCGTGTGCATACCTACAATGTCAATGTCATTTCTAAAAGTCAAAGGTCAGAAATGGGGCTTTTTTGTGTACATCCAATCATTTTCTTATTCTTTGATGGGTTATGAAATTACTTGGCATAAATGTTGACCATCATGAGACGATGTATTGTACCTAAAAGGTCAATGCCATACTTAGAGGTCAAAGGTAAAAAAAAGGGCTTTTTCTGTACGGTCAATAACTTTTTAAAGTTACTTTGCAGAAATCTTCATCTTCATTAGATGATGTGTTGCACACAAGATACCTCCAATGCCAAGGTCATACTTAGAGGTAAAAAGGGGGAGGCATCTGTGTGTTTTTGTAGTTCCTATACTGTAAGCAAACCGTGTAGACCCTGATCAGACGCTGCGTTTTTTAGGCGCCTGACCCTTCAACTCCTGCATTTTAAGCAAACCATGTAGACCTTGATCAGACGCCGCGTTTTGCGAAGTCTGATCGGGGTTTTCACTGGCAAACCGTGTAGACCCTGATCAGACGCCGGTGGCGTGTGATCTGGGTCTTCACTGTTTGCCAAGCCCAACCAATGATCCCAGCACATATTTTTACATCCGAAAGTCTGGAGAAGCCCGGGATCGATCCTGCAATCCTTGTTTTATCAGGCGAGTAGCATAATCACTACAACGCATGGGCTTCTGTTATCATTGTTGAAAGGAATCCCGACAATATGACTGATTGTATTATAAGCGTTTACATGTTTTCATGACATAACGGATACAAGAAAATGACGTTACACCACTTTTCGTCAAAGTATGAATGAATGACGTCATGAAACGGGATAAAAAGGCGGCTCTTCGCATCGGGATCTTCCGCCCAGTGATTAATCACTCAATATATTACTATAGGTTTGTCTGTTGGATATATAGGCGACCAGCGTTAGAGTATGGATTCTAACACTGGGCGCCTATATAACCAATGATTAAATCCGGTGATATAATGAGTGACAAATGACTAGGCGAAAAAGCGTGACGAGAAGAGCCGCCGTTTTATGGCGTTTTGCGACGTCATCGATCGTTTCCTTGACGTTAGACGGAGTAACGTTTTTTCACTAATAAATTAGCCTACGTTACAAAATCAGATACAATGTAACTGCATGTGTTACAGTCAAACATGTTGGCCGGATTTCTTCAAACAATGGCGGAATGTTGAGAGAATACGAAGTATACAAAAGCATTTAGTCGACTTTCAGTGTGTTTGAAACGAAACAGAACGGCTCTAGCAGTGATTTGTTGAGAAATATATTACTATTTGTGGGGTTAGTTGTAATGTAGATCAAATCAAGAGCGCGTGGCCTAACCTAACCGTAACCATTTTCGTAAAATAATGTTGACGGGGACAAAACACCAACTCAAACAAACAAAAAAAACAAACATTTTCTTCAAACCTGTGAGATTCGTTACACACAACCATTACGTAACGAAGTCAATTTAATTTTCACCACTGTCTACCTCAACTTAAAATAGAACACTAATGGGGTAAATATTATTAATTTCTTATTTCAGCTTCAAAACATAGGTTGTGGGTCTCATTAAAATAGTCTCACTTTGCACCTGTCATCGTCAAAGTTTCATATGTCTAGTTAAACCGCATAGAATTATTTCTGTTCTCCATTGCCATTTTCAGGCACTAATTTAAATGCAGAAAACAAAAGATCGTGATAGAAGCTCGTCTGTCATTACATGTCTTTAATTCCACTTTGGAATAATTATTAACTTATCGAATTTGCGTAGGGGATGCTACTATTATGGATGAAATATATCAGAAACCAGTCAAAGGAAACTACAACTATTGCTCAATAGGATCGGTTTCTTTCACACATAATGGCTCATTTATACGTCATTTAATATTATACACCCGGCCCCCGCCCATCGGGGCTTGAAGAAATAGATGGGCTGCATAATGCTTCTACGCAGAGCTGAAACCGACCGCACACAAGTACTGGTAAACCGCTTCGATGATCTGAGCCTGCCCAGGCAAAGCGGTGCGAGTCCATGCTTATGAACCCTATTGGTTTCATTGGACGACAGGGTTTGAGATGTCACTTCATCTCACCGTCGGGTAAACTTCCCACGAAAATGGAAACAACGTCCCCAAAATGACCTATACAGTATTGACGGGGACGTTAAACCACAAATCAAACAAACAAAAACAAAACCCATATATGCCTAGCATCCCTCTTCGGGACGTTGACAAACAGTGGAGACCCAGATCAGACGCCGCAGAACGCGGCGTCTGATCTGGGTCGCCGCTGTTTACTTAAAAAACATGCATTTTTGTAAACCTTACTGGAAACAAAACTAACCTGACACCCCTATAATTGGAAATGGACTTCTCCAAACTTAATAGGTGGAAGATTCTATTGTAATATATGGGTTAGATTAGTTTGTAATGTTACATGTCTTGTTGTCAGCAGCTGATGATAACCCAATTAACTTTTTCTTTCGGCTTCCAAATAAGGTCATAAAACTATTAACGCTAGACCCTCAAGAGCTCACCCGAAGCTAGTTGGTGAAGATCTCGTATAGTGCGAACAATTTGACACGAGACTGACCTTAATGCAAGGAATAAATTAATCAATGCCATCGCCTAATACGTCGGCTTTCGTAAACTTCTCGTGATTTTTCGGCATTACGTTTACCGGCCTCTATATATTGCATAACAATATCCCCATCTTCGGAAAACGACGAAGATAAATATATGCATTCAGTCGGGTGTCAAATTATGCTAATAGAGTTCACCTGTCTCAGGTCAATTTGTTCGAACAAGGAGCTTATGATGATCTTTTGGTTCGAACTGTAGTGCACCACTACTTTATCTAGTGTTACAGAATTGAAGCATTCTGCGATAGCACATTCGTGTCACATAGTGTATTTTTTCATATCTTCCAACAAAGGTTATCTGCTAATGAAACTTTGTAAAATAAATGTAAAGGAAATGATTTAACACCTTTATTTTAATCATACTAGAAAAATATGATATTAGAGCCCGTTAGAACCGCCTTATTAATTATCATCACGTGATGAAGTCCATGAAATCATTGCGAAAACACGCCTTTATAATTTTGACCCCATTGAACCCCACTTTTATATAGTAATTCTGGGGTTTACAGGGGTTGAAACTCATTTTTGTTTATTTTTGCTCAAATATATTGGTTGTGGGAACTCGATAGAACCGCCACGAAGAGTACCCAAAATCTATATTCTGAGCAGAAGTAAGAAAAAAATCACAATCATATATATTAAAATTCACGTTTTTTGTGGGGTGGTAACGATGTATTTGTATAGGCGTCTTTTCGTAATGGGGACACACTACTTTATATACAGAAAACTGGGATATACGGGGTATACGTTATTTTTTATATTTCAGATACAAGACATAGCTTGTGGGTACTCGTAAGAACCGCCTCTTTGAGGCGATTTAACGCGCACCCACAACCCATGTTTGCAGTATAAACAAACAAAAAATCACACATTTTCATTAGAAAGAAAAAACGTTTTTGAGATATGAAAAAAATGCATTCTGTTTCACGGATGTCTTATCGTAATGTCGAAATAGTGCACCTCCGCTTTATATAGTCTAATCACATTACCTTTGCCCCCGCCCATCGGGGCTTGAAGAAATAGATGGGCTTCATGATGCTTCCACGCAGAGCTGAGTGAGTGAGTGTTTGAGTTTTACATTCCACCAACAGCAAAGGCCATACGGAGACGGGAACTCGGTTTAAAGACTCATCCGAAAGTCTGGAGAAGCCCGGGATCGATCCTGCGATTCCTGGTTTACAAGGCGAGTAGCGTAACCACTACACCACGGAGGCTTCTACCACGCAGAGCTGAAACCGACCACACACGCGTACTGGTAAACCGCTTAGATGATCTCAGCCTGCCCAGGGAAAGCGGTGCGAGTTTATGTGCATGTTTATAAACCCTTTTGGTTTCATTGGCCGATAGGGCTTGAGATGTCATTAAATCTCAATCTCGGGTAAAAGTCCCACAAAATTGGAAGCAACGTCTCCAAAAACACCTGAACTGTGTTGATGGGGACGTAAAACCTCAAATCAAACAAACAAAACACTTTTCTTATTTGTTTCAAATATATGACGCTAGTATGCACAACCCTTGTCAAAGAGCAGAAAGAGGAAAACTTATTGTATTTCCCTGAGAGCTCCAGTTTTATCTTTATAGAGAGGTCTTACAGTAGTCATTTCGAAAACACACACCTATTCAAATTTAATGCAAAATTTACCACAATAAAAAGAGAAACAGAGTAAAGAAAAAGAAGATAAAATAATCTCTGTTTTTTTTTTTTGTTGTTGTTGTTTTGTTGTGTTATATTTCGGCACAAAACATAAATTGTGTGTTCTCGTTAGAACCGCCTCGGCGAGGCGGTTCTAACGAGTACCCCACAATCTATGATTTTGAACAGAAATAAGAAAAATAATGTGAACCTCTGTAAACCATTCCAGTGGAGGAGGATTACTTTGAAACACTTTTCACTGACCCTTCCATGACGGTTCTTCTGTCGCGGTTAATCTTTGTTATAGTTTGTTGACAATAGCCACTTATATATTTTGGGTTTGGATAAACAATCTGCCATTTTGTAAGAAAGTAACTGTCCTTTTCGCTTTCCGTTTTTGATGTTTCCATCAGGGTCTAGTTATTTCATCCCTTTGGTGTCTCTGATTGGAGATGTGGGTTAATTGTATCGATTCCTGATCATTGCGTTCACTTCTATTTTAAGTGGGTCAAATGTATATAGGCGTGTCTTTATTTTCTGAGCAACTATTTTACTGGCCGCAAAAAAGCGAAAAAAGCTCTTATAGCATGTTAGCTTAGTAAAGACAAAATATAAACTATAAACCAATTTAGAGCGAGTGCAACTGCCGACTGCAAATGAAGAAACTGGTGCTGGACTTCAAACGATTGTCAGCGATAGTGGCCCAAATAACATATATTTCAAAATACCAATTCCGATGTGTCGTTCAAGATGAAATCTGACACAATATTTACTGGATCGTGAACTCTAGAAATGAATTAATAATGTGTCAATCATTGGTTTCCTTGCGTATATGAAATTATCTGAGATAACTCCAAGTAAACAGGGGTTAGATGCAGTTTTCCTGCTAAGGCGTGAAACATCTGGTCGGTAGGCAGGAGAAACTTTTTTAATTATTATTGTTTTTTCTCCCGAAAAAAAAACAGGGTCGTACGAAACCCGGGAAGGGACATGATTTTTTTTTTTTTTTATGTTGTACGAACAAGATTATCTTGTTCGCACAACTTCCCAAGTTCTATGTTGTGCAAACAAGATAATATGTTGTGCGAACAAGATAATATGTTGTGCGGACAAGACTTAATATCTTGTTCGCACAACATATTAAAAAAATTATGTCCCTTCCCGGGTTCCGTAGGATCGGGCCTTTATTTTTTTTATGTGTTTTTGTTTTTGTACATGTTTTTTGTTAATAAAATTGTTTTTTTTTTTCAAGACATGCACTGAATATCATAATTCATTTTAGATGCTCAAACATATCAGCTCTGTATTTTGGAAGGTACTCAATGCCAAAAACTACAAAACTATACTTAAAACGCGAAATTGCTGTGGGGAAAATGCAAAGACGACACTGGTTAGGGCCGGAAATTGAAAATGGTAGGGTCGGTGTTTTAGTTTTTATTTTGTTATTTTATTGATAAAAATAGTAGATTATTGGGGGGGGGGGGGTGGAAAGGGGGGGAGAATCTGAAGCAGGGTCTGTCGGGTTAGCGGAAACACGCCTATTTTTAGGCCTAAGTTGATAATCCATTACGCGGACTTAACACTTTACTTTTCATTACGAAAACACGCCTATACAAATACATTGTAACCTTTATCGCCGAAAAAATGACAATTTTAAGATGAAATATTGGGATATTTTTTCTCATTTCTGCTCAAAATATAGATTGTGGGTACCCGTTAGCACATCCTCATCGAGGCGGTGCTAACGAGTACCCATAATCTATATTTTAGAGCAGAAATAAAAAAGTAAGGTTTACCCCCGTAAACCCCAGGAAGGGGTCAAAACTTTATAGGCGTGTTTACGTGATGTTTTTCGTCTTCTTCTTATACAGGAAAAATATTATTGTTCAAAACAGAAAAAAAAACCTCCTTACACCAGTGCTTGTTTCAATGATACCCAATGATACCCAAGCCCCGTTGTTGGAATTACATTTTTTTCTATTTTTGATGGATTTCTTTAAAGCAAATTTTATGATAAACGCGATAAATTTGATTTTGAGATGGTCATTTTCCTCGAGTGGCATCCTAACGTGTTTATATCACGTGAACAAGTCCATGAAATGAACACCCCCCTAAACCCAACTTTATATACAGAAAACTGGGGTTTACGGGGGTATACATTATTATTTTTATTTCTGGTCCAAGACATAGGTTGTTGGTACTCGTTAGAACCTATGTTTGCAGTACAAAAAAAGAAAAATATCATGAATTTTCATCAGAAAAATAACCATTTTGGAGATGTGAAAAAAGCACTATGTCGCATGGTTGTGTTATCGTAATGTATACCCCAATTAATTCGGTTTGCCAGAGCGTCTAGTCATGTAACTGACACGGAATAGATTATAAACTGCTAAACCTCTTACATGTAATCATGGTTGTCGGTAATATAAACTTAGCAAAGCCTTTTTTATGTTTTATAGACGTCATTTCGATATAGTTTCAAAAGTCAAATTTCGACTTGTCTCCTCTGCAACAAAGCTTACCGGAACCTGAATTTATTGTGACACGCCTATATAATTTTGACCCCCTTGAACCCCAATTTTATACAGCAAAAACCGGGGTATAGTTAACCTCATTTTTCTTATTTTTGCTCTAAAATATTGATTGTGGGCATTCGTTAGAACCGACTCGATGAGGCGGTTCTAACGAGTACCAACAATCTATATTTTGAGCAGAAATAAGAAAAAATAAGAAAAATATCGCAATTTTTCATCTAAAAAATCAATTTTTCGGAGGTAAAGTTTACAATGTATTAGTATAGGCGTGTTTTGTAATTAAAATGCTGGCAATGATTCAAGTACCCATCATTCTCCGATATAAAAAGATTGCATACAACAAAAATGTTACACTGCAAATTGCAAGCATGATAGTTTACCCAATCATGGTTGATAATTTTGCTTCCTTCTTTATTTTGTTTGGTTTAAATTGAGGTGTTTTTATGGTTGCCAAGATATGTCTTAGGAAGAAATAATAAAAATAATAATAATAATAATAACAATAATAAATATAATAATAATGAAGTTTAACGTGATTTTTTGTTGCTGTAATTGTTTTATCAGAAGTTAGATAATGACATTTTTCTTATATTCGTTCCAAACAATGAATATTGTTGCTCATTAGAACCGCCTTGTCATCGTTGTTCCAACTAGTACCCACAATCTATGTTTGGAGCAAAAATAAGTAGAAAAATATTTACATCTTAAAAGAAAAAAGTAAATTGAAATAATAAAATAACAATACTTTTTTGCAATAAAGTTGGTATAAACAGCAACGGCTTGTTAGTAAAAATAGATTGTTGGCTATGAATGTCAATGTGCCTGTTTCTTAGGTTTTAAACTTGAAAAAAAAGTAACGAAGAGAAAAAAGGAATATGTAACGATTTTGTCTTAAAAAAGGACCATTTTATAGCTCCATCGTGTCTGAAACTATAAAATGCTATTTTTACATCAATTATGTGTGTCGCATAATTTAATAAATAAATAAATAAATAAATAACCCTTCTGCTGATTCAAGAAGGGCAGTTGTCAGTTTCTATCGAAAGAATGTGCACTGTACTGGTAAAACGCTTACAGGAAAAGTATGGATGGGTAAACTGACCGGTTTGATATGACCTAAATAATGTTAACTTGGTCATTAAATTCCAAAACAAACAAACAGAATAAACAGTAAAAGTGAAAGCAATGGTCAGGAATCGATACAATTAACACACAGCTCCCATCAGAGACACCAAAAGGAAAGAAACACAAACATGAAATAACAGACCCTAATTGAAACATCAACAGCGGGAAGCCAAAAGGACAGTTACTTTCCCATAAAATGGCCCATTGGTTATCCAAAATAAAATATTATAAGCGACACAAACACCCAAAGTCAGCCCATAAAAAATAAACCTCGACAGAAATAACGCCTTGGAGCGGTTAGTGAAAATAATTTAACTGTTTTGTTTGTTTGCTTGTTTGTTTTTGGAGTTTGACCGCCCAGTCAACATTTTCAGGTCATTTTTGAGCCGGTTAGTTTGTTTACCTATCCACACTTTCCTGGACAGGATTATACGTTCATGCGGACTGAACAAATTATTTGTCTAAGTCGCGACGGAAATAAGGGCGAGGATTGTGGCCAAGAAAGATCGTTTTAAAACCCCCAATGGAATTCGTTTCACTGACCGTTCCAATGCGGTTCTTCTGTCGCCGTTTATTTGTGTTATGGTTTGTCTTTGAGTTTGTGTATCGTTTATATTATTTTGTTTTGGATAGCCAGTTGGCCATTTTGTTGGAAAGGAACTGTCCATGTGGCTTTCCGCTATTGATGTTTCCATTAGGGTCTGGTTGTTTCATGTTTGTGTTTCTTTCCCTTTGGCGTCTCTTATGGGAGCTATGGATAAATTGTATCGATTCCTGATCGTTGCCTTCACTTCTGTTTTATACGTAAGCAGTTAACCAGTACAGTGCACATTCTTGCGCACCAAAATAAAAAAAAATATAAATGTCCTTCTAGAATCACCGGAAGGAAGAGAATGACCGTAGAAAAGATTTCATGATCGGTCTCCACGAAAGAATGTTGCCGACCCCGGCAGGTATCGAACCCGCGTCCGTTTTATCATCAGTCGGACGCGCACCCGACTGAGTTACACAGGCCGGTACGAATTCTACTGGGGGACTTTAATCGATTTTAGGCTGCTGCAATCCTCGCCCTTACTTCCGTCGCGATTTAAACAGTCCACATGAAGGCCTCCTAACTTATCAGTGCAAACATTCTCATAACACAAAAATCAAACAACCACAGAGATGAAACAACGGTGAGGACTCGACAGCAAGAAACCACTGAAATGCTGGCGCAAAGGTAACAAACAGTTAGACTCCGATGGACGCGAACAGAGACAGAGCATCAGGCACCAACCAACATAGCATAAATTTTAATTCTCTCTGGTTGTCAGAAAACATTTACGCTTGATTAGTCGTAGAAAGACGGTTAAGCAATTAATTTATCTTACTTGTTATCTTCCTTTTATTTTTGAGTTTATAAAACAATGGATGTACTTTGCTTTAAAGTTGAAAAGAAGCATTTAAAACAATATGTTGGAAGATCTACTATCTTATAAGTTCCCCTTATTGCCCCCATCCCCTCTTATTAAATCTCTCTGCTCATAATCACCTCATAATCATTTAGATAAAGTACGCCTCTGATAATAAATATGATCTGAAAGACTGTTAATTGGAAAATATTATGACAGGCCACCCTTTCTGTATACGGCAAAATGTGCATTTAAGCATTGGACGCAGAGACCGATCTAAAGGCGCCGGTCGCCTATAATAAACTTTCTTACAAAGTCATAGATAACATCTGAAACCCGACACGCTGGTGTGCAATTTTGAGGTGGAAACAATTCTGTCAACCGTGACTGGGATAACTAACATGCATTCAGTCTGTCGTATTGTATTTATGATGTGCCCAAACCTTTTAAATCAAAGAATGACTTTGATGACTCAGTTATATGATGCGGCTCTCTTAACTAGAGGCTATACTCGGCATACTCTCCGTTCTTACATTGATTCTGATATTAATCATAAACGCCATTTCTTCAAAATATTCTCCATTAATAAGGGTATGGATTTTATAGATTTGCCCAGTATCTTCCGTGAGAGATCGGTGCTTTTTTCCATTCCTGCTTATTTTCAAAACACTGAAACACCTATAATTTGCTATAAATATAACAAACCTGTTAGATCTATCATTTTTATTTTCAATAAACTTGTTTCAGATCTTGATATTGATACTAATACTCCTGATTCATGTGATTGTAAAAACTCAGTGTATTGCTATCCTGCTGCTGGTCATGTAATTACTGGCAATTTGAAAATTATTCCTGATTCTAGGATAAGGAATATAATTTCTAAAGGACCGAAATATCGGTTTCCTTCTAAAATTGATTTCAGTAAATGTAGAGATGAAATTGCTGCTTCCTTGAATGAATTCGGTAATCGATGGTGTAAGCGAGAGTATGTTGAGCATAAAGCCCTTAAGGACGTGAAACTTAGCATTTTAAAACTAGTGAATAAACGCATTTCTTTCTATTCTCAAAATACTAACTAATTACCTCCTAAGCCCAGGACGTCTTTACGTCATCTTAAACTAGGTATTCAAGAATTTCATAAGAAGTTTGTTTTGGCCCCTGCAGACAAGGCCGCTAACAACGTCGTCGTTGTGTTACGGCTCCACTATGTTAACACGCTTAAGCAGGAGCTTGGTGGTACTAAGGCCTATGAACTTCAGCCTTTAGCTGAAGAGAGAGCTATAGTAGATAAACATGTTTGTCATTCAGCCACCAAGTTTGCTGTGGGTGTTACCGAAGGCCAAGACAAGCTTCCTACGCTATACTGGTTACCAAAACTTCATAAAAGACCTAACGAAGCACGGTTTATTGCAAATTCTAGCTCTTGCACTGCCACTGAACTTTCTAAATTATTAACTATCTGTCTTACTGCTATTAAACGCATGTGATTAAATATTGTGATAAAGTCTTGGAAAGATCAGGAAGCAATCTGTTTTGGTTATAAAAAAATCGAATGAGGTCTATCGGAACCCGAATTTTATGGTGACTTAGTATATAAATTCAGAAAACTATATAACCGCAATGACTTCAGCACCCAATTTCGTAAAATCATTCTTCGATATAAAAAGATTGGGTACAACATGGATGTTATACGACAGACTGCATGCATGGTAGTTAACCCAATCACGGTTGGCAACTTTGCTTCCCTCTTTAATTGCACGCCGGTGGGTCAGGCCTCAGATTCTATGACTGCTCCAACGTAAAGTAGAAGTAAAACAAAGATCAGGAATTGATACAATCAACTTACTCCACCCATAAAAGACACCAAAGGGAAAGAAATACAAACATTAAGCGACCAGACCATAATGGAAACCTAAACAAAGGAAGGCCATAAGGACAGATACTTTCCCACAAAATGGCCATATGGCCATCCAAAACCAAAAGACACAAGTGGTACACACAGTAAGCAACATACAACAACATAAATAAATCGCCACAGAAGAGCCGCCTTGGAACGGTCAGTGGAAGATTTCCACTGGGGGGCTTAAATCGATTTTACGTGGCCACAATCCTCGCCCTTACTTCCGTCGCGATTTAGACAAACAACTTGTTCAGTCCGCATGAAGGCCTCCTAACTCATCAGTGCAACATCTCCGTGAACACAAAAATCAAAGAACCACAGAGGTGAGACAACGGTGAGGACTCGACAGCAAGAAACCACTGAAATGCTGGAGCAAAAGAAAACCAACAGTTAGACTCCGATGAGCCCGACCAGAGACAGAGCATCAGGCACCATGGTGCATGGTAAAGGCTTATTGAGAATTAGAGAGATCTAATTCAAGGTAATGTTGGTTGGTGCCTGATGCGCTGTTTCTGGTCGGGCCCATCGGAGTCTAACTGTTGGTTGTCTTTTGCCTCAGCATTTCAGTGGTTTCTTGCTGTCGAGTCCTCACCGTTGTCTCACCTCTGTGGTTCTTTGATTTCTGTGTTCACGGAGATGTTGCACTGATGAGTTAGGAGGCCTTCGTGCGGACTGAACAAATTATTTGTCTAAACCGCGACGAAAGTAAGGGCGAGGATTGTGGCCACGTAAAATCGATTTAAGCCCCCCAGTGGAAATCTTCCACTGACCGTTCCAAGGCGGCTCTTCTGTGGCGATTTATTTATGTTGTTGTTTGTTACTTACTGTGTGTATCACTTGTGTCTTTTAATTTTGGATGGCCATATGGCCATTTTGTGGGAAAGTAACTGTCCATATGGCCTTTCTTTGTTTAGGTTTCCATTATGGTCTGGTCGCTTAATGTTTGTATTTCTTTCCCTTTGGTGTCTTTTATGGATGGAGTAAGTTAATTGTATCAATTCCTGATCTTTGTTTTACTTCTACTTTAAATAAATTGAAATCCAGACATTTTCGTGCTTCAAGTCTGTCTACTTACGATTTTTCCACTCTTTACACTACACTTCCTCATAATCGTATAAAAGAAAGCTTAAAGATTTAATTGAATGGGCTTTTCACAGAGAGGATTCTCTCTTTCTTGCAAGTTATGTCAGAAATGCATTTTTCACTTCTAAAGAGCATAAGAATTGTACACTTTGGTCATTTCAGAAAGTGTGTGATGCCCTCACCTTTCTACTTGACAATATTTATATTAGATTCGGTACTAAGTTATTTTGACAAATTGTGGGTATTCCGATGGGTACGAATTGCGCACCTCCTGTGGCTGATCTGTTCTTGTATTGTTATGAAAGAGACTTCATGTTGTCGCTTTCCATTGATAACCAATCTGAAATTATTGGAGCTTTTAGCTCCACTATTAGATATTTAGATGATTTATTAAATATTGATAATACCTATTTCGATGGTTTGATCAGTCAGATTTACCCCCCAGAACTTCAGTTAAATAAAGCAAATTCTTCTGATACCGAGGCCCCGTTTTTGGATTTACATCTATCTATTGCAGATGGGTTTGTTTCGTGCAAAATTTATGATAAACGCGATGACTTTGATTTTGAGATTGTAAATGTTCCTTTTTTGGATGGTGATGTTCCTCGTGCGCAATCCTATGGCGTTTATATTTCGCAATTAATTCGATTTGCTAGAGTGTGTAGTCATGTAACTGACTTCAACACTCGTAATAAATTACTAACGGCTAAACTCCTTAATCAGGGTTATCGGTACCACAAACTACGCAAAGCCTTTTCAAAATTTTATAGACGCCATTCTGATTTAATTTCAAAATTCAATATTGGACTTAAATCTCTTCTGCAACAAGGTCTATCGGAACCCGAATTTTATGGTGACTTAGTATATAAATTCAGAAAACTATATAACCGCAATGACTTCAGCACCCAATTTCGTAAAAAATCATTCTTCGATATAAAAAGATTGGGTACAACATGGATGTTATACGACAGACTGCATACATGGTAGTTAACCCAATCACGGTTGGCAACTTTGCTTCCCTCTTTAATTGCACGCCGGTGGGTCAGGCCTCAGATTCTATGACTGCTCCAACGTAAAGGCTTATTGAGAATTAGAGAGATCTAATTCAAGGTAATGTTGGTTGGTGCCTGATGCGCTGTTTCTGGTCGGGCCCATCGGAGTCTAACTGTTGGTTTTCTTTTGCTCCAGCATTTCAGTGGTTTCTTGCTGTCGAGTCCTCACCGTTGTCTCACCTCTGTGGTTCTTTGATTTCTGTGTTCACGGAGATGTTGCACTGATGAGTTAGGAGGCCTTCGTGCGGACTGAACAAATTATTTGTCTAAACCGCGACGGAAGTAAGGGCGAGGATTGTGGCCACGTAAAATCGATTTAAGCCCCCCCAGTGGAACTCTTCCACTGACCGTTCCAAGGCGGCTCTTCTGTGGCGATTTATTTATGTTGTTGTTTGTTACTTACTGTGTGTATCACTTGTGTCTTTTAATTTTGGATGGCCATATGGCCATTTTGTGGGAAAGTAACTGTCCATATGGCCTTCCTTTGTTTAGGTTTCCATTATGGTCTGGTCGCTTAATGTTTGTATTTCTTTCCCTTTGGTGTCTTTTATGGATGGAGTAAGTTAATTGTATCAATTCCTGATCTTTGTTTTACTTCTACTTTAAATAAATTGAAATCCAGACATTTTCGTGCTTCAAGTCTGTCTACTTACGATTTTTCCACTCTTTACACTACACTTCCTCATAATCGTATAAAAGAAAGCTTAAAATTTAATTGAATGGGCTTTTCACAGAGAGGATTCTTTCTTTCTTGCAAGTTATGTCAGAAATGCATTTTTCACTTCTAAAGAGCGTAAGAATTGTACACTTTGGTCATGTCAGAAAGTGTGTGATGCCCTCACCTTTCTACTTGACAATATTTATATTAGATTCGGTACTAAGTTATTTTGACAAATTGTGGGTATTCCGATGGGTACGAATTGCGCACCTCCTGTGGCTGATCTGTTCTTGTATTGTTATGAAAGAGACTTCATGTTGTCGCTTTCCATTGATAACCAATCTGAAATTATTGGAGCTTTTAGCTCCACTTCTAGATATTTAGATGATTTATTAAATATTGATAATACCTATTTCGATGGTTTGATCAGTCAGATTTACCCCCCAGAACTTCAGTTAAATAAAGCAAATTCTTCTGATACCGAGGCCCCGTTTTTGGATTTACATCTATCTATTGCAGATGGGTTTGTTTCGTGCAAAATTTATGATAAACGCGATGACTTTGATTTTGAGATTGTAAATGTTCCTTTTTTGGATGGTGATGTTCCTCGTGCGCAATCCTATGGCGTTTATATTTCGCAATTAATTCGATTTGCTAGAGTGTGTAGTCATGTAACTGACTTCAACACTCGTAATAAATTACTAACGGCTAAACTCCTTAATCAGGGTTAACGGTACCACAAACTACGCAAAGCCTTTTCAAAATTTTATAGACGCCATTCTGATTTAATTTCAAAATTCAATATTGGACTTAAATCTCTTCTGCATCAAGGTCTATCGGAACCCGAATTTTATGGTGACTTAGTATATAAATTCAGAAAACTATATAACCGCAATGACTTCAGCACCCAATTTCGTAAAAAATCATTCTTCGATATAAAAAGATTGGGTACAACATGGATGTTATACGACAGACTGCATGCATGGTAGTTAACCCAATCACGGTTGGCAACTTTGCTTCCCTCTTTAATTGCACGCCGGTGGGTCAGGCCTCAGATTCTATGACTGCTCCAACGTAAAGGCTTATTGAGAATTAGAGAGATCTAATTCAAGGTAATGTTGGTTGGTGCCTGATGCGCTGTTTCTGGTCGGGCCCATTGGAGTCTAACTGTTGGTTTTTTTTTTGCTCCAGCATTTCAGTGGTTTCTTGCTGTCGAGTCCTCACCGTTGTCTCACCTCTGTGGTTCTTTGGTTTTTTGTGTTCACGTAGATGTTGCACTGATGAGTTAGGAGGCATTCATGCGGACTGAACAATTTATGTGTCTAAATCGCGACGAAAGTAAGGGCGAGGATTGTGGCCACGTAAAATCGATTTTAATCCCCCAGTGGAAATCTTTCCACTGACCGTTCCAAGGCGGTTCTTCTGTGGCGGTTTATTTATGGTGTTGTTTGTTACTTACTGTGTATATCACTTGTGTCTTTTTATTTTGGATGGCCATTTGGCCATTTTGAGGGAAAGTAACTGTCCTTATGGTCTTCCTTTGTTTGGGTTTCCATTATGGTCTGGTCGCTTAATGTTTGTGTTTCTTTCCCTTTGGTGTCTTTGATGGGTGGAGTAAGTTATTTTTATCGATTCCTGATCTTTGTTTTACTTCTACTTTTTATATGAAATTGAAATCACTTGAAATTGAAATAACTGCATGCATAATGTGTTTTTTTTTATGAATTTTTATATTGAGCGACTTTAACCTAACATTAAATTTTCATTACGATATCAAACATTTTTTTCACATCTCCAAAATGGCTACTTTTTTGATTAAAACCCATGGTATTGCTCTTATTTATACTGCAAACATAGGTTGTGGTTGCTCGTTAGAACCGCCTCATTGAGGCGGTTCGAACGAGTACCAACAACCTATGTCTTGGAGCAGAAATAAGAAAAATAATGTTTACCCCCGTAAACCTCATTTTTCTCTATATAACGTGGGATTTAGGGGGTTGTTCATTTCACGGACTTGTTCACGTGATGTGAAACTAATGCTAAATGGCGTCAATAGAATTTGAAACACGCCTCCCGATCCTTGGTTATTTGCAATGCCTTCACTTCTCTTTTACAGAGTAATCTTTACATTCAATTCTATTTTATGAAAAGTAGAAGTAAAACAAAGATCAGGAATTAATACAATTAACTTACTCCACCCATAAAAGACACCAAAGGGAAAGAAATACAAACATTAAGCGACCAGACCATAATGGAAACCTAAACAAAGGAAGGCCATAAGGACAGTTACCTTCCCACAAAATGGCCATATGGCCATCCAAAACCAAAAGACACAAGTGATACACACAGTAAGTAACAAACAACAACATAAATAAATCGCCACAGAAGAGCCGCCTTGGAACGGTCAGTGGAAGATTTCCACTGGGGGGCTTAAATCGATTTTACGTGGCCACAATCCTCGCCCTTACTTCCGTCGCGATTTAGACAAATAATTTGTTCAGTTCGCATGAAGGCCTCCTAACTCATCAGTGTAACATCTCCGTGAACACAAAAATCAAAGAACCACAGAGGTGAGACAACGGTGAGGACTCGACAGCAAGAAACCACTGAAATGCTGGAGCAAAAGAAAACCAACAGTTAGACTCCGATGAGCCCGACCCGAGAAAGCTATAAATCTTTTTATAAAGCCTGTTCATGTCTCATCGTTTCACAAACTTCAAGGGCAGATTTTCTCTTGGTGAGATTTACATAATGCTTAAATCGTATCGGCATTTTGCAGATATATTTTGCCCTAGAGTGCTATTTATTAAAGCAGGATAAATTCCATACAACGATGCACTCACGCTGAAACTATGCATCATAAAATCCTTGCAGGCTGTAACGCCGAGTGATATAGAGTTAGCATTGTGCGATAAATCTGTCATAAGAGCTAATCAACCTTGAAAATAAGGAAAACATGTAATCATCAAATTATGTCAGCTCTCATAATGAATTAAATAAATCATAACTAAAGCGTCTGCTTAGTTGCACTACCGCAAAAGATCTTTCTGGTCCCTTGGGACCATTCCTTCCATTCCTTTCACGGACACGTGATGCCACCTGGTCATTTTGCGGGAAAGAAACTGTCGCATTGGCTGTCTGCCTGTTAATCCCCGCCGCGAAGCGGAGCAGGGATAATAGGAATGGCCTTCGTCTGTCCGTCTGCCTGTCCGTAACACTTTCTTGTCCGCTCCATATCTCCTGAACCCTTTGACGGATTTAGTGAGCTGGTGTGCAGAACCCATAAATGAACCATGCCGACTCAAGGACAAGGTCACAGTTGTAGGTCACGAGTTTGAAACTTGGAATTTTGTGTCCGTTCCATATCTCCTTTACCCTTGGAAGGATTTTCATTAAACTTTGGTCAAAGATTCCTCTCTCAGTGAGCTGATGTGCAGAACCCATGTCCGTCCATCCGTCTGTCAGTCTGTCCGTCCGACTGTCTGTGTGTAACACTTTCTTGTCCGCTCCATATCTCCTGAACCCTTTGATAGATTTTCATTAAACTTTGGCCAAATATTTGACACCAGCTCGTTGTGCAGAATCTATAAATGAACAATGCCGACTCAAGGTCAAGGTCACAGTTGAATGTCAGGAGTTTGAAACTTGGAAATTTGTGTCCGTTCCATATCTCCTTTATCCTTGGAAGGATTTTCATTAAACTTTGGTCAAATATTCTTCTCAGTTATCTGATGTGCAGAACTCATTAATAAACCATGCCGACTCAAGGTCAATATCACATTTGAAGGTCAAGAATTTAAAAGTTTGATTTTTGTGTCCGTTCCATATCTCCTTTACCCTTCAAAGGATTTCATTAAACTTTGGTCAAATATCCCCCCCTCAGTGAGCTGATGTGCAGAACCCATAAATAAACCATGCCGGCACAAGGTCAGGGTGACATTTGAAGGTCACGAATTAAAAACTTTGAATTTTTTGTCCGTCCATATCTCCTTTACCTCTCAAAGGATTTTCATTAAACTTTGATAAGGTATCCCCTTCAGTGAGCTCATGTGCAGAGCTCATAAATGAATCATGTCGACACCAGGTCAAGGTCACATTGGAAGGCCGTGAGTTTGAAACTTTGAATTTTGTGTTCTTTCCATATCTTCTTTACCCTTTAAAGGATTTTCATTAAACATTGGTCAAATGTCCCTATCAGTGAGATGATGTGCATGACACATAAATAAACCATGTCGACTCAAGGTCAATGTCACAGTTGAAGGTCACGAGTTTGAAACTTTGAATTTTGTGTCCGTTCCATATCTCCTTTACCCCTGGAAGGATTTTCATTAAACTTTTGTGAAATATACCCCACCGTGAGCTGATGTGCAGAACCATAAATAAACCATGCCACCTCAAGGTCAAGGTCACAGGTGAAGGTCACAAGGTTGAGCCTTGATACAAAGTGCGGCAGGGGATTTGGCTGTCCTTCAGACGGCTTTCTTTTTGTTAAAATTAGGTGGCATTACCATCACGAAAACACTTCTTTATATTTTGATCCCCTCGAACCCACTTTTATATAGTAAAACTGTGGTTTACAGGGGTAAACTTTATTTTTCTTATTTTTGCTCTAAAATATAGATTGTGGGTACTCGTCAGAACCGCCTCGATGAGGCGGTTCTAACGTGTACCCACAATCTATTTTTTGAGTAGAAATAAGAAAAATATCACACTTTTTCATCTTAAAATTTTCTTTTTTTTTTTTTTTTTGGGGGGGGGGGGGGGGGGGTAAAGTTTACAATGTATTTGTAAAGGCGTGTTTTCGTAATGTTTATATTGTGCGCCTTTCACTTTGGTGGCTTGGATGGAAGGTATAAGATAATTGTATCTATTCCTGATAATCGTCTTCACTTCTATTTTGGATGGAGATGTAAAATTATTGTATCTTTTCTTGATGATCGCCTTCCCCTCTATTTTGCATGGAGATGTAATCATATCGATTCTTGAACATTAGCGTTTAAGAGTAGTTCTATTTTGGGTTGGAAAGTATGGTTATTGTATCCATTCCTTTGTTTATTTGATAAGAGGTTTAAAGTTCCCGTCAACACTGTATAGGCCATTTTGGAGACATCGCAACCAATATTGTGGGACTTTAACTTGACATTGAAATGAAATGTCATATCAAGCCCTGTCGCCTAATGAAACGCATGTTTATAAGCATGGACGGTCCGACTCGCACCGCTTTGCCTGGGCAGGCTTAGATCCTCTAAGCGGTTTACCATTACTCGTGTGCGGTCAGTTTCAGCTCTGCCTGGAAGCATCATGCAGCCAATCTATTTCTTCAAGCCCCGATGGGCGGGGGCCGTGTTGTCATTGTATGCACTGCTTATATTTTTTTTTTTTATTTTAGATATCCATTACGATAACACACCCCGTGCGACATAGTGCATTTTTTACATCTCCAAAATGGCTACTTTTCTGATGAAAATCCTTAATATTTTCCTTATAAATGCTCAAAACATAGGTTGATGGTGCTCGTTAGAACCGCCTCATTGATGCGGTTCTAACGAGTACCCACAACCTATGTCTTGGAGCAGAAATAAGAAAAATAATATATTCCCCCGTAAACCCCAGTTTTCTTTATATAAAATGGGATTTAGTGGGGTCTTCATTTCACGGACGCGTGATGCCGCCTGGTCATTTTGCGGAAACGAAACTCTCGCGTTGGCATCACGAAAACACGCCTATATAATTTTGACCCCCCTCGAACCCTATGTTCTAAAATATAGATTGTGGATACTCGTTAGAACGTGCACCCACAATTTGGGTGGCTTGGATGAAAGGTATAAGATAATTGTATGTATTCCTGATGATCGACTTCACTTTTATTTTGGATGGAGATGCAAACTAATTGTGTCTTTCCTTGATGATCGTCTTCCCTTCTATTTAACATGGAGCTGTAATTGTATGGATTTATGATCATTACGCATGGTCTTTGTATACATTCCTGATCATCGCCGTCACTTCTATTTTACATGGAGCTGTAATTGTATGGATTTATGATCATTACGCATGGTCTTTGTATACATTCCTGATCATCGCCGTCACTTCTATTTTACATGGAGCTGTAATTGTATGGATTTATGATCATTACGCATGGTCTTTGTATACATTCCTGATCATAGCCGTCACTTCTATTTTACATGGAGCTGTAATTGTATGGATTTATGATCATTACGCATGGTCTTTGTATACATTCCTGATCATCGTCGTCACTTCTATTTAACATGGAGCTGTAATTGTATGGATTTATGATCATTACGCATGGTCTTTGTATACATTCCTGATCATCGCCGTCACTTCTATTTAACATGGAGCTGTAATTGTATGGATTTATGATCATTACGCATGGTCTTTGTATACATTCCTGATCATCACCGTCAATTCTATTTAACATGGAGCTGTAATTGTATGGATTTATGATCATTACGCATGGTCTTTGTATACATTCCTGATCATCGCCGTCACTTCTATTTAACATGGAGCTGTAATTGTATGGATTTATGATCATTACGCATGGTCTTTGTATACATTCCTGATCATCGCCGTCACTTCTATTTAACATGGAGCTGTAATTGTATGGATTTATGATCATTACGCATGGTCTTTGTTTACATTCCTGATCATCGCCGTCACTTCTATTTAACATGGAGCTGTAATTGTATGGATTTATGATCATTACGCATGGTCTTTGTATACATTCCTGATCATCGCCGTCACTTCTATTTAACATGGAGCTGTAATTGTATGGATTTATGATCATTACGCATGGTCTTTGTATACATTCCTGATCATCGCCGTCACTTCTATTTAACATGGAGCTGTAATTGTATGGATTTATGATCATTACGCATGGTCTTTGTTTACATTCCTGATCATCGCCGTCACTTCTATTTAACATGGAGCTGTAATTGTATGGATTTTTGATCATTACGCATGGTCTTTGTATACATTCCTGATCATCGCCGTCACTTCTATTTTAGATGGAGCTGTCGTATTAGTTCCTTTTCTGTTTTGGATGGGAAAGTATGTTTATTGTATTCTTTATCATCGCCGACAAATCTATTTTGGATGGAGTTAAGTAATCGTATTAATTCCTGATCATTGCCTTTTGTTCTGTTTTGGATGAGAAGTAGAAGTAAAACAAAGATCAGGAATTGATACAATTAACTTACTCCACCCATAAAAGACACCAAAGGGAAAGAAATACAAACATTAAGCGACCAGACCATAATGGAAACCTAACAAAGGAAGGCCATAAGGACAGTTACTTTCCCACAAAATGGCCATATGGCCATCCAAAATTAAAAGACACAAGTGATACACACAGTAAGCAACAAACAACAACATAAATAAATCGCCACAGAAGAGCCGCCTTGGAACGGTCAGTGGAAGATTTCCACTGGGGGGCTTAAATCGATGTATGTTTATTGTATCCATTCCTTCTTGCACACCAGACAAGGAAATCCGTGATTTTACCCTGGGATAGAAATTTATGTTCTGACCCTGGTGTTCCGACCACAAAGCGAATATAATCGCGTGTTGGATGAATGCACTGGTTGATTACGACCTTGTGTGCGCCGTCGTTAAGGTTGACGTCATGCACGTTACGTGACGTCACTAAACATTCCTGTAGTGGCATCACAATATGGCGGACGTTGGTAACCGAAGTGACTGCAGCATTAAAAATCCGCGCTAAAAATGGAAGGTATGCAAGAAAAAGAATCCTTTATGGGTATTAGGGCGGATAGAAAAATCCGTCCCTCGGGATCACTGTCCGGCATCACTCGGCAAGCCTCGTGTTGACGGACAGTGTCCCTCGGGACGGATTTTTCAATCCACCCCTCACGCCCATATAAGATTCTTATATTATTGTATCCATTCCTTATCATCGCCGTCAATTCTATTTTGCACGGAGCTGTAATCGTTTCGATTCCTGATCATTGTCTTCAGTTCTGTTTTGGATGGCAAACTGTGTTTATTGTATCCATTTCTTAGCATCACTGTCAATTCTGTTTTGGCTGGAGCTGTAAAGCAATCGTATCAATTTCTGATCATTGCCTTTAGTTCTGTTCTGGATGGGAAAGTATTGTCATTTTATCCATTCCCGTCGCCGTCGCTTCTGTTGTAGATGGGAAATGTAAGATAGTTTGATCAATTCCCAATAATCGCCTTCACTTCTATTTTGGGTGGGATGTGTAAGTTAATTGAATCCATTCCTGATCACTGCATTTAGTAGGGTTAGTAGTTAACCAAATCATGGTTGACAACTTTGCTACTCTCTTTAAATGCACGCCGGTGGGTCAGGCCTCAGATTCTATAACGGTTCTAATGTAAAGGCTTACTGAGAATTAGAGAGATCTAATTTTATGTAATGTTGGTTGGTGCCTGATGCTCTGTCTCTGGTCGGGCCCATCGGAGTCTACCTGTTGGACTTTCTTTGCGCCAGCATTTCAGTGGTTTCTTGCTGTCGAGTCCTTACCGTTGTTTCATCTCTGTGGTTGTTTAATTTTTGTGTTCACGGAGATGTTGCACTGACGAGTTAGGAGGCCTTCATGCGGACTGAACAAATTATTGTCTAAATCGCGACGGAAGTAGGGGCGGGGATTGTGGCTACGTAAAATCGATAAAAGCCCACCCCCCTCCCCCAACCCCTCCCAAGTGGAATTCGTTTCGCTGAACGTTCCAAGTCGGTTGTTCTGTCGCGGTTTATTTTTGTTATGGATTGCCATTGAGTGTTTGTATCGCTTATATTATTTTGTTTTGGAAAGCCAATTGGCCATTTTGTGGGAAAGTAACTGTCCTGTTGGCTTTCCGCTATTGATGTTTCTATTAGGGTCTAGTTATTTCACGTTTATGCTTCTTTCGCTTTGGTTTCTCTGAAATATTCTCTGGGAGCTGTGAGTTAATTGTATTGATTCCTGATCGTTGCCTTCACCACTTCTATTTTATTTCTATTTGAGCCCCGCCAAGCGAATTTGGGTCTTCGAGCATTCCGTCATAACTGCGCATGCTCAGCCATTCAGAGGGGCCAGGGATATGGCTTTTTGTCTGAAGGTTCCTCTTGATTCACTGCTTGTATGAGCGAGCAGCGAAGGTTCTGGCGAGACTGCGCGGATGCGCAGGCTCGCCTGAACCTTCGCTGCTCGCATAGGCGATAAGTACCAAAATCGCTTGACGGGGCCCATTTGATCTATCAAGCATTTGAAAGAAAAATGACAGGAAGGTTTACACGAAAACCACGTTCTTACCTATAGCATAGAAAAACGGATTATATTGACATGCAGGGTATCTTCAAAGACTCGAACACCCTATCACGAAAACACGCCCATATAACTTTGACCTCCATAAAACCCACTTTTATGCAATAAAACAGGCGTTTGCAGGAGTAAAACTTATTTTTGTCATTTCTGCTCAAATATAATGTCTGTCGGTACTCGTTAGAACAGCCTAATCATTGTTTTCGTTTGTTTGTTTGATTTGAGGTTTAACGTCCCCGTCAACACTGTAAAGGTCATTTTGGAGACGTTGCTTCCAATTTTGTGGGACTTTTACTCGACATTGAGATGAAATGACATCTCAAACCCTGTCGCCCTTTGAAACCAATAGGGTTTATTAGCATGGACGGTCCGTCTCGCACCGCGGTTCCTGGACAGGCTTAGATCCTCTAAGCGGTTTACCAGTACTAGTGTGCGGGCCGGATTCAGCTCTGTGTGGAAGCATCGTGCAGCCCATATATTTCTTCAAGCCCCTATGGGCGGGGGTGGTGCCTCATCATTGTACCAATAACCTATATTTTAAGCCGATATAAGAAAAGTATCACAATGTCTCATCTGAAATTGTTCATGTCTCGGCGGTAAATGTATTTGAATAGGGTGTTTTCGTAATGCAATACGCAAACACGCCTATCCAAATACATTGCCACCTTTATCGCCGAAAAAACGAAAATTTTATGATGAAAAATTGTGATATTTTTCTTATTTCTGCTCAAAATATAGATTGTGGGCACTCGTTAGAACCGCCTCGATAACCGCCTCATCGAGGCGGTTCTAACGAGTACCCATAATCTATATTTTAGAGCAGCAATAAGAAAAATAATGTATACCCCCGGAATTCCCAGTTTTACTATATAAAAGTGGGGTTCCAGGGGGTCAAAATTATATAGGCCTGTTTTCGTAATGGATGGCTTGTTTGCCCAGGCTGATTCAAACTCGTATTCATTGCGTTTTAGTAAT
This sequence comes from Lucinisca nassula, assembly GCA_963580285.1. Lineage (NCBI taxonomy): Eukaryota > Metazoa > Mollusca > Bivalvia > Lucinida > Lucinidae > Lucinisca > Lucinisca nassula. Next base: position 2,885,923 of record OY757023.1, on the reverse strand, counting down.
TCCTGATATATAATATTTGAAGGGGTTAGTGCAAGAAGGGGCCTAAGTCACATTTTTATAATTTTGAGAAGAACGCGAAAAACAAAATATTTTGCAAAATTTTAATATTTTCATACTTGAATTTAAATAAATTTTTCTGATGTGTTATCGTGTCATCTGAAATGGTCCAAAAACCGCATAAATAGTTCTGAGTATATCACAGATATTCATTTGTTACATTGCTCCCGCCCATAGGGGCTTGAAGAAATATATGGGCTGCACGATGCTTCCACGCAGAGCTGAATCCGTCCTGCACACTAGTACTGGTAAACCGCTTAGAGGATCTAAGCCTGTCCAGGAACCGCGGTGCGAGGCGGACCGTCAATGCTAATAAACCCTATTGGTTTCATTGGGCGACAGGGCTTGAGATGTCATTTCATCTCAATGTCGGGTAAAAGTCCAACAAAATTGGAAGCAACGTCTCCAAAATGACCTTTACAGTGTTGACGGGGACGTTAAACCTCAAATCAAACAAACAAACAAAACAAATCATTTGTTACAATAATGGTTTAGTGCAAGAAGGGGCCTAGGCCTAAGTCCAGGATTTATTGGACTTAGGCACCTTCTTGCACTAAACAGATACAACAAAGTTTTCTCTATTAAAAGCAGAAACTTATGTCATTTAGTTGAACATGTATATTTTATCGTATCACGACTCGTTATTAGTTTATTATAACAACAAGACCATCGGTGAAACCGAGGGATGCTCCCCGAAGATGCGCAGTAGTAGGAGGGTTATTTTAGTGAAATGATCCTATACACTTTGAAGTTTGATAAGATTTGTTTGAAGACAAAGGTTATGGGTACTCCCTAGAACCGTCTGAATGAGGAGGTTCTAATGAGTACCCTCAGCTGATGTTTGGAGTACAAATAAAGTAGGTAGTGATTTTCAACCAAGAATGCCAAAAAAATGAGAAATGTAAGGCCCCTTCCCTGCAAGGACCTGTAAATCTTAAACCATAAGGCTAAGAAACTCAATTTTGTGTTCCCTTGTAAGTGATTTTCAATGGAAAATGTCACAAGGGATACACATGTGAAACATGAAAGCCCTATCACCCATGGTTATGAAATAACAGGAGATATTTTTTTTGAAAAAGGGGAGATGATTAGTGAAAATAAGCAATATGGTAATGGCCCTTTGTCAGAATGTAGCCTGACAAACACACACCCAAATGCAATCTGTCAGGATGTAGGTCTTGTGATGGTAATTATGTGTGTCATGTTACATGAGAGTAGACAAAATACTTTTGAAGTTATCACCGAGGTTAAGGTTTTTGGTTTAGGTGTGACAAACACACAAATTATTCTCCTTTGTCAGAATGTAGGTCTTGTGATGGTAAGTATGTGTGTGAAGTTTCATAAGAGTAGGGCCAGGTTAAGGCGTGACAAACACAAGTTTCGTGGCGTCTGATCTGGGCCTGTACTGTTTGCCACTTACCCCTTTTGGGGTTTCTGGTACCAAATGGGTTTAACCTAAAGTCTAAGAATTCCCTAGTTTGTGATTTTCAAAAAAGACTGCACAAATAAGGAGAAATGTAAGGCCCCTTCCGTGCAAGGGCATGTAAATCTTAAACCATAAGACAAAGAAACTCAGTTTTGTGTTCCCTAGTAAGTGATTTTCAATGAAGAATGTCACAAGGAATATATATGTGAAATATGAAAGCCCTATTACCCATGGTTATGAAACAACAGGAGATATTTTTTGGAAAAGGGGAGATAATTCAGTGAAAATAAGCAACATAATTATGGCCCTTTGTCAGAATGTAGGAGTATGTGTGTGAAGTTTAATGAGAGTAGGATAAATACTTCTGAAATTTTGACCCGAGTTTAAGTTGTTTGGTTATTGCCTGACAAACACACACCGAAAAGCAATATAGTTATGGATCTTTGTCAGAATGTAGGTCTTGTGATAGTAAGTAAGTGTGTGCAGTTTCATGAGAGTAGGGCAAATACTTTTGAAGTTATGACCGAGGTTAAATTTTTTGGTTAAGGCGTGACAAACACACGGACAAAAGCAATATGGTTTGTCAGAATGTAGGTCTTGTGACTGTTAGTAAGAGTGTGAAGTTTCATGGGAGTAGGGATAATACTTTTGAAGTTATAACCGGTTAAATGTTTTGGTTTATATTTGAAGCTGACTGACAAGATTACTATAGGGCACCCAAAATACTGTGTGGGGCCCTAATTAAGAAGGGAAGTAACTCCGTAAATGATGATGGTAGGGTTATGCCTCTTGCATTCTGCGATTTCTCTCATAGCCCCCTATCAGTGTATCAAGTTTCACTAAATTACCTTTAAAACTTTTAGAGATATGCTCCGGACAAGCTTAATATAGCAAAAACTAAAAAGGGAAATAACTCTGTAATTACTTGTGATAGAGTTACAGTTCTTGCACTCTGCACTTCCTCTGATGGCCATCTATCAATGTATCAAGTTTCACTTAAATCCCTTCTATACTTTCAGAGATATGCTCCGGACAATCTTTTCATTAAAATAGTTAAGAAGGGAAGTAACTCCATAAAAAATGGTGACAGGGTTATGGTTCTTGTATTTTACGATTCCCCTCATCGCCCTCTACCAGTATATCAAGTTTCACTTAAATACCTTTAATACTTTTAGAGATATAGAGCGTGACGGACGGACGGACAGACGGACGGACGGACGGTCGGACGGACGGACGGACAAAGCGGCGACTATATGGCTCCCCCTTCGGGGAGCATAAAAATGTGAAACAAATGAACAATACATACAATGGAAACTCAAAGCTTTATGTGGTAAAACGGACTTAGACCCCTTCTTGCACCAACAATACGACATTGGACTTAGGACCCTACCAATTTTTTTATTAAACGTCATTTTTAATGCCAGTAAAGAAATAAGGTATGACAAACTATATATCAGATTGTAAGTCTTGATATGATGTATCTGAAAATGATAATATCCCAGATTTTTCAAAAAATGGGCTTGGGCCCCTTCTTACACTATCCTCTTCATTTATGGATTATATGGGAAGACATATTAATAATGTTTTGTGTACTGAGTACGCACAAAAAATCCTTCTTGTATACATCTACGCCTATATACTTCTGACCCCGATGAACCCAACTTTTATATAGTTTTACTGGGGTTTACAGGGGTACCCAGAGTGGTAAACCATATTTTTATATCTGCTCTACTATAGGGTACCCTTTGGTTCTATTTAGGCGGTTCAAACGTATACCCACAATCTATAATTCGAGCAAAAATAAGAAAAAAAAATCAAACATTTTCATAAAAAAGTATCGTGTTTTTTTTTCAGCGGTAAAACTTACAATATATTTGCATAGGCGTATTTTCATAAAGAGAAGCATTATGTCTTCTGGCCTCGCATTATGAATATCGCTTAGTGACTCGTGTTGTCTGTTCCGAACATATTTTATGGCCCCAAAGGTGGTTGAACCATTATGATTTCATTGTAATGACCCTGTATGAAACGAGTGGAATATACTAGTCAGCAAAAGGAAGAACTGAGGGGAAGGGCGGGGTGTCGTTTAACTTATAATCTTTAATTTCAGACAGAATTTTGATAACTTTTACCATCGTGTAAATGCGAAGGAAGTAAGGGCGAGGATTGCGGTCGCGTAACACCGATTGAAGCCGTTTCACTGACAGTTCTACGGCGTTTATTCTGTTGCGTTTTTTTTTTTTGTTATGGTTTGTCTTTGAGTGTGTCTATTGCTTATATTTTTGTCATCTTGGCTTTCCGCTGTTGGTGTTTCCGTTGGGTATAGTTGTTTCATGTTTGTGTCCCTTTGGTGACTCTGATGGGAGCATCGAGCTAGAAAGAAAAGGTCACCCAGTAAAGGCTACAATCTAAGAACACAGACGTCTCAAGTCATCAATAGAAAGTGACACAGAGGCACACACAAAAACAGACTAAACCAACGGCACAAAGCCAAATAACAGTAAAGACACTGCAAAAGAATGACCACCTTGGGACGGTCAGCAGTACAACTACTGGGGGTGGGGGAGGGACTTCAACGCATCAGTTCCAGTACAGTATCAAACAAAATAACAATAACATATTGATCCGTATGGAAGCTTTGTAGCTCAACAGTGAGTCATGAAAACATACATGGCAAAATAGTTATGTATAGATTAATATTATAACGAATTAGTGTTGAGGACTCAACAACAATCGGACGTCAGAGCAGAAGAAAACCAACGGTTACATTACGGAGGGTCGAACCCAGGATATATCCGTTTCTACCCTTCCCTCGTTTAAAGGATTTAGGATGGGACCGTCATCAACGAGTCCGAAGTCCGGCCCACCGTCGTGCAACCAACGAGCGAAGCCAAGTTGTCCACTGTAAAAGGGTCGACAACCAAACACACGGTCTGTCGCATAACATAAATGCTAGCAACATTTTTTTCTGAATTGACCAGACAAATTATCACTACCTAGTATTCTTCTGAATTTATACACTAAATCCCCCAAAACTCAGGCTCCGACAGTCGTGTCTTCAAAGAAATGCCATATTTAGAAATAATGTCGTAATGTCGACGATAAAATTTTGAAAACGTTTTGCGCACTTTATGATACCGATAGCCTTGTTTTAGAAGTTTAGCTGTTAAATTTCGGTTGCGATCATTAAAGTCATCAACATGACAGCAAGCTCTAGCAAAACGAATAGGCTGTGACATATAAACCTCATAGCCTTTGGAACGTCAATATCCAAGAAAGGAAAATTTACAATTCCAAAATTAAAATCATCTCTTTTATCATAAATTTTCGAATCCTAATCTTTGCCTTCATTTCCATTAATTCTAATGCAGTATCGTACATCACAAAAAATATATATATCCACATGGATGCTTCTTGTCTAATGGTTCTGATACGGACTAATCTTTGATGCATGTAATGCAGGAAATGCTCAAATTGCACCATATTGATCTATAATTATGCAGATTACTGAGAAAATAAACATTGTTTAAGAAAATCTCATCCCTTGCAGCAGAAATGCATTGGGAAATTTTCATCGTATCGAAACCTGAAGTATATACGCGCTTGCAACTTACAGCTACAATAACAAATTTGTGCTTGTTAGACTTTTGTAATGAACTAAAATGGAATCCCCTTTTTGTAACAAAGCGTTTTCCCACTTTGTTTGGCTTAAACAATACTAATTTGAAAAATATGCAAAGGCATCCATATGTACATACGCAAAATGAACCGGCCTCGGTAGCTCAGTCGGATGCGCATCTGACTGGTATCAGGAGGACGCGGCTACGATACATGCCAGGGTTGGCAACATTCGTTCGTGGAGATTGATCATGAAATCTTTTCTACGGTCATTCGTTTCCTTCCACTGATTCAAGAACGGCAGTTGTCAGTTTCTGGCGAAAGAATGTGTACTGTACTGGTTAACCGCTTACGTATAAGCATAAAAATGTGGATAGGTAAACTGACCGGCTTAAAATGATTTAAAATAGTGTTGACAGGGCCGTTAAACTACCAACACAAACAAACAAACACCTGACGATGAGCGTAGTGCTTATATGAAACTTTATCAGTCACCCCCTATATTAATTGCATTGTAGCACATTGACCTGATAAACATATGCTATCTCAGGACAAGAGAGCTTTATCAGGTCAACGTGACATTGCACTTCTCTGAACTGGACTGCTGGGAAAATTGGCAAAAAATGTAAGAGTGTACACTGGTATTAACTGATAAATAGAATACCAGATTCGTGTCATTTGATATGAAGTTTATCAGGCTCGGCTTTGAAAACGCATGTAGAATCGCTCTGCAAGCCTCGCGATTCTACAAGCGTTCTCAAAGCCTTGCCTGATAAACTTGATATCAAAAGACACCCACCTGGTATTCTCTATTTCCCACTTGTAATTCTCAATTTTCTTAGGCAAACGTTATAGAGAATACCAGGTTCGTGTCTTTTGATATCAAGTTTATCAGGCGAGGCTTCGAGAACGCTTGTAGAATCGCGAGGCTTGCCGAGCGATTCTACATGCGTTTTCGAAGCCGAGCCTGATAAACTTGATATCAAATGACACGAATTTGGTATTCTGTTTATCAGTTTATCCCCTTGTAAACTCTTTAAATTGGCAATTTTCGATCACTTACCGATTGTCCTCAGTGCGTCTCAACATTCCGGTTGGGAATATAATCGATCAGTATATTTACTATCATCTGACCGTTATTTATCTTTCGATAATTTTCAATGTAATTTTTTCGATTTTTCTAGTAATAATAACACTTTGACCATTTTTCCGGTTGTCCGGTTCATTCAAAAAGTGCAATGTCACGTTGACCTGATAAAGCTCACTTGTCCTGAGATAGCATATCTTTATCAGGTCAATGTGTTGCAATGCACTATATATAGGGGGTATCTGATAAAACAGGCTTCCTAGTATATGGCTTGTCTATCTTAATTATGCCACTTGCAGAAGAGCATCCCTGACCATTGTAGGACTTCTAGATCTGGACTTCTGCCTTGCCGTATAATCTTGTCACGTTTTCTAGGACCACTTGTGTTGAAGGGGTTCGATCGTTTATCAAGCCGTTGGTAAACTGTCAAGTTTCCAAATACGTATAAAACTGCTGCTAGCACTTTCCGCTTTTTGCCAAATCTTATTCCTAACATTTCCACATAGTACTTACTAGCTTGGGCATTCCTGGAGATGACTGATTTTTGTGTTCACGTTGCACTGATGAGTTAGGAGGCCTTCATGCGGACTGAAAAAAGTATTTTTGCCTAAATCGCGACGGAATTAAGGGCGGGGATTGTGGCAATTTAAAATCGATTTAAGCCCCCCCCCCTCCAGTGCTATTCGTTTCACTAACTGTTCCAAGGCGGTTCTTCTGTCGTGGTTTATTTTTGTTTTGACTTGTCTTTGAGTGTGTATACAGCTTATATTATTTTGCTTTGGATAGCCAATTGGCCATTTTGTTGGCAAATAACTCTCTTTTTGGCTTTCCGCTAGTGCTGTTTTCATTAGCTGTTTCATGTTTGTGTTTCTTTCCCTTGGTGTCTCATGGGAGCTGTGGGTTAATTGTATCGATTTCTGACCATTGCATTACTTTCTATTTTGTTTGTCATCATAAATGTTCAGCTTAGGCAGTCAGCATAAATATTCACAACACCGACAATGTGCTTGAAAGGTAGGTGTATTGATCTAGTACATGGGATCGTTGATCATTTACTGTCACGGTGGTCTCCATGTAAGTTATGTCTGGGGCTTGGTGATATATCATCACAATCTTTGTGATGGTGTCTGTGAGCTAAAATTGTCACATGAATCGGAGACTTTATCCACATTTTTTCATTTGCACTTCTGTTTGAGCACCCTTTATGGTATCACCCGAGAAGAGCAACTCGTGTAGCTTTTTGCATAGTTTACAGCATAGCTTGTTTCGTGTTGTGTCATTAAGTTGTTTTATCTATACGAAAACACGCCTGTATAATTTTGATCCCCTTGAACCTCACTTTTATATAGTAAAACTGGGGTTTTCAGGGGTAAACCTTATTTTTCTTATTTCTGTTCCAACATATAGATTGTGTGTACTCGTTAGAACCGCCTCGATGAGGTGGTTCTAACGAGTATCCACAATCTAAATTTTGTGCAGAAATAAGAACAATATCACAAATTGTCATCTTAAAATTTTGCATTTTTTTCGGCGATAAAGCTTACAATGTATTTGTATATGCGTGTTTTCTTAATGTGTTTCTTCCCCTTTACTGTTTTATTGTTTTTGTGTGTTTGATTTGAGTTTTAACGTCCCCGTCAACACTGTAAAGGTCATTTTGGAAACGTTGCTTCCAATTTTGTGGGACTTTTACCCGACATCGAGATGAAATGACATCTCGATCCCTGTCGCCCAATGAAACCAATAGGGTTTATAAGCATGGACGGTCCGACTCGCACCACTTTGCCTGGGCAGGCTTAGATCCTCTAAGCGGTTTACCAGTACTCATGTACCGGTCGGTTTCAGCTCTGCTTGGAATCATCATGCAGCCGATCTATTTCTTCAAGCCCTGATGGGCGGGGACCGGGTTCATGTTGTTTCGTAAAGTTGTTTTATGTGTTTTTGTTTCAGCCCCTTTACTGATTAGTGCCCTGGCTGCGAAATATAAGTTAATTGATCCGGCGCATGAAAAAAGCTACAATAAGACCGGTCCGACCAGCAGAGACTCAAATCGATCCTGCGCACCCATCCACTATGACAAGACATTTTGCTTATGTCTCTTTGCATATATATTAGCCTATAGTAGTATACATGCGATCAGCGAAGACTCTAATCAGACTGCGCAGTCTGATCAGAGTCTTCGCTGGTCGCTCAAGACTTCTTGTAGATTTTGTCATGCGCTGGCTCAATTGTATTGATTCATGTTCATCGCCTTCATTTTTTTATTTTCTGCAGATATTTAGGAAAAGACAAAGTTTTAATCTAGACACTTAAGCTGAAAGCAAGACGGCAAATTATACCTTGAGCTCAACGATGGATCTTAAAATAATTGCAAACGGGCCTCCGTGGCCTAGTGGATAAGAGCGCTGACTCTTAGTCATTAGGTCTCTCACCGCCGTAGGTTCGAGCCTCGCTCGGGCCACGTGTGAGACGCCAAGTTCTGCAACGGAAGGTCAGGTGGTTTTTCTCCGGGTACTCCGGTTTTCGCCCACCTCTGATTAACGATCGGCTCGATATGAGTGAAATAATCTTGAAAGGGCCGTAAAACCCAAACCCCCCCAAAAAAAATCTTAAAATAATTGCTCTGACAGCTGGAACAAAACATTTTCCCGCAACTGTTTACTGTTGCTCCTATACTGCCATTGTGTTGAATATCACTGGGCTATGAAGTAGGTAATTTGCAAACAGAAATCTATCATATTGTCAATAATTCCCAGACATACGGGATACTATTATAACAATTTAGATCCATAACACATGAGCAATTTCAATCTGGATATGGTAAAGCTATTCAAACAGAGACACAATAATGTTTATCCATAAAGGATGTCTTGGGAAACAAAAACACATACTCGCAGGCACGCACTCATAATCAAAGCACAGAGAATGCTTGTGGATCGATTGTGTCTGAGTGTAGATTGGGAAAATCGGCCTGAACGAGTACTTGTACTGTTTCGTTTAACCCTCAAATTCTCGTACTGTAAGCAAACCGTGTAGACCCTGAACAGACGCTGTGTTTTTCGGCGTCTGACCCTTTAATCCCTGTACTGTACGCAAACAGTGAAGACCCCGATCGATCAGACCTTTTTGTCCGAATACATTAATAAAGACTACAAGGTCCTTGTCCTTTGATATCAAGTTTAACAGGCAAGGCTTCGAGAACGCTTGTAGAATCGCGAGGTTTACCGAGCAATTCTACATGCGTTTTTAAAGCTGAGCCTGATAACCCTAATATCAAATTACGCGAATCTGGTATTTTATTTATCAGTTAATCCCCTGTAGCACTCTGACAATTTTGCCAATATTTACAGTAGTCCAGGTCATAGACGTGCAATGTCACATCGACCTGATAAAGCTCACTTGTCCTGAGATAGCATATCTTAATCAGGTCAAGTTGTTACAATGTAATTAATATAGGGGGTAACTGAAAAAGATATACATGTTGATTAAGCGACAATTGTAAAAGAACTTCCAAGGTGTTTGCATTTTTGTTACTAATTCTGCCTTCATTAAGTTAAGAGGTCCGCGTCATGGATATCTCTCTAAACACATTATAGAAACGACGCCCAGGAAAAATACAACCAAAGATTATAGCCTAGCAATGACGCCGAGAAGAAGACCAGTAATAAAGAAAGCATAACAGGAAATAAACGGACACATCACGAAAACACGCCTATATAATTTTGACCCCCTTGAACCCCACTTTTATATAGTAAAACTGGGGTTTCCGGGGGTATCCCTTATTTTTCTTATTTTTGCTCTAAAATATAGATTGTGGGTACTCGTTAGAACCGCCTCGATGAGGCGGTTCTAACGAGTGCCCACAATCCATATTTTGAGCAGAAATAAGAAAAATATCACAATTTTTCATCATTAAATTTTCATTTTTTCGGCGATAAAGGTGGCAATGTATTTGTATGGGCGTGTTCACGTAATGAACAAACAGCATGACAGCCAGCTCCCAATTCCCAACAAGAGGTCATCACGCTGCAAAAGGCACAGGTAATGAACTACAGAAATGAACAATGTAAAGTGTGCAAATGTTTCTTAATTTCCCCGCCCATCGGGGCTTGAAGAAATAGATGGGCTGCATGATGCTTCCACGCAGAAAGAAACCGACCCGCACACGAGTACTGGTAAACCGCTTAGAGGATCTAAGCCTGCCCTGGCAAAGCGGTGGGAGTCGCTCGTCTGTACTTATAAACTCTATTTGTTTCATTGGGCGGCAGGGCTTGAGATGTCATTTCATCTCAATTTCGGGTAAAATCCAACAAAATTTGAAGCAACGTCTCCATAATGACCTTTATAGTGTTGACGGGGACGTTAAACCTCATATTAAACAAAACAAAGCAAATATTTAAAGACCAGACTAGGAAGCCCTCACCAGTGTACCTCAGATATTTTTTTCAAAATTCAATAGTGGAATTCAGGCTCCAAAAGGACTGGAAAATATAATTTATCATATGACGTCGCGTCTGAGAGTGTAATAACGTCATGTAATAAATTCGATAATCCACTAGTGGATTGAATAAACAAATTATTTAGATACGCCCCGTAGCGTTACAGGTACGACGTCCTTAACGACGTCGCGTTTACTACCGGCGGAATATTGACGTTTTCATTAAACAAACGTGAATTAAATGTGTTTTAAATGTTATATGATAAATAGAATCTTGCACTCGTGCTCATGTATTATTGAAGTTATTAAACTCGTTGAAGAAAAGGGATAAAATGCTCGTCAAAGCCTCGCATTTTATCCCTTTTCCCCAACTCGTTTAATGAATTCAATAATACATGAGCACTCATGTAAGATCCTCTATTTACACTATGATGAAGAGTTATGTGTCTCATGTGTCGGTATTTATGACTAATATGACTTTAGCATATCTAATAGTCGCACTAAAGATGGGCCGGTTGGGGCAGTTCATGTGTTGCTAATGGCCGACTTCGTCTGGGCCTATAGTGACGCCATGACACTATAAATAAACGCGAAGCCGTCAACTGCGCGTGTCATAAAGCGAATACATGTAGCCTTTGCTACAGCAGTCAACGATATGGCGGCGCGCGTACCCACACAGTTAACAACTGAGTTTTTTATGGCTGATAACTGTGACTGACCGCCGTAATATAACGGAAAAAAATGGTTGATTCGACATAAAACAAAATGATCAATCAGTCGAAGCAAATGTATAGTATTATGTCTTGGGCCGAATATTTGTTTGTTTGTTTGATTTGAGGTTTCACGTCCCCGTCAACATAGTATAGGTCATACTTGAGACGTTGTTTCCAATTTTGTGGGACTTTTACTCTATATTTAGATGAAATAACATCTCAAACCCAGGCGCCTATTTAAACCAATAGGCTTTATAAGCATGGACGGTCCGACTCGCATCACGGTTCCTGGAGAGGCTTAGATCCTCTTGGGCCGAATATCAACAAGTAATAATGAAAAACACCGCATCGTTGCCTGATGCTATCGGTTCGATTGGAATAAAACTTCATTTTGATGCGTAATTTATGCTTTCATACAGACCTAGTCAAATAAATAGCAGGGTAAGAATACAGCAGGTACAGTCGAACTTCAATGGCTCGAACACCTTTGGGACCTCGAAAATCTGTTCGAGACAGGGGTAGTTCGAGGCACTGAGGTTACTGTCGGAAGGCATACCGAGATACTTTTTGACATCTTTTCGGTGTTCTATAATGAAAATGTATGCTGTTTGTATGTTGTGTGTACTCATTAGAATCGCCTCATCGAGGCGATTCTAATGAGTACACACAACATACATTTGCAAGATAAAAGACTAAAATCTCCTAAATTATGCCCCACTATTTCTTATGTAGAGGATTTCGCGAGGGGCTCAAGAACGGGTTCGACACATCCATGGTAAACGAGCCATCGGTGTTCGAGCCATCGAAGTTCTACTGTATGTTTCGCTTTTCAGCGGAACTAACAGACCATCTCCTGATGGTCGCTGATTTTAACACTCGTAATAAAAATTTAACTGCTAAACTTCTATATCAGGGAGAGAGATATCATAACTTTCCGAAAGCATTTGTTTTACGTTTTACATGTATCATCGACACTATCTAATTTCTAAATTTAAGGTTGGATTAAATAAACTTTTGTTGCCGGGTATGTCAAAGCCTGAGGTTTCGTGGCGATGTTATATATAAATTAAGAAAAAATAAAAGCAAACCTAACTTTTCGGAACAATTTCCGATTATTATTACACTTTACAACGCATTATCAAACATAGGCAGTGTGTGCTCGTTAGAACCGCATCAATGAAAGTACTAATGAGTAACCACAACCTATCTCTTGAAGCAGAAATAACCAAAATAATGTATAGCCCTTTTAACCCGCGTTTTCTCTATATAATGTCGAGCCTAGCGGGGCGTTCATTACACGGACTTGTTAACGTTACCAAGTGATGCTTACTTTCCGCGGACACCTGATTACACCCTTTAGGGGTCAATGTCTATTAGTCTGAACATTCTACTTGTCCATTACGCAAACACGCCTATACAAATACATTGCCACCTTTATCGCCGAAAAAATGAAAATTTTATGATGAAAAAGTGTGGGTTTTTTCTTATTTCTGCTCAAAATAGAGATTGTGGGCACACGTTAGAACCACCTCATCGAGGCGGTTCTAACCAGTACCCACAATCAATATGCTCAAAATATAGATTGTGGGCACTCGTTAGAACCACCTCATCGAGGCGGTTCTGACCAGTACCCACAATCTATATTTTAGAGCAGAAATAAGAAAAATAAGGTATACCCCGGAAACCCCAGTTTTACTATATAAAAGTAGGGTTCAAGGGGGTCAAAATTATATAGGCGTGAAGATTCGTTTACGCATTTTGGAGAATAGAAGTGAAGGATTATTACTAGGTTACTATAACAACAAATGCGTATTCCAAAGGCAGGCGCAAACGATAGCTCCACCTTGTCAATCTTATCTGCGACTACTACATACTGCAACAAAATCAACTGTAAGTGGTTTGTCCAGAAATTTTTTTACTCTATGAAATAGCTGGTGCAATTTGACATGGGACTGATCTCTTTGCAAAGAATAAATTAGTCAATGATATCGCGTAATAAGTAAAGTAGAAGTAAAGAAGTAAAACAAAGATCAGGAATCGATACAATTAACTTACTCCAACCATCAAAGACACCAAAGGGAAAGAAACACAAACATGAAGCGACCAGATCATAATGGAAACCTAAACAAAGGAAGGCCATAAGGACAATTACTTTCCCACACAATGGTCAAATGGCCATCCAAAATAAAAAGACACAAGTGATACACACAGCAAGTAACAAACAACAACATAAATAAACCGCCACAGAAGAACCGCCTTGGAACGGTCAGTGGAAAGAATTCCACTGAATTCGGTTTTCGTAAACTCCTCTTGAATTTTCGGCATCTCATGAATGGCGACCCAATTACTGACCCATTAATATCGATCTCTTCGGAAAATGACGAAGATAAATATATGCATTCAGTCGGATGTACAATTATGGTAATAGAGGGCACCAGTATCATGTCAAATTGCATTAGCTGTAATTCGTTTTAGGCAAATGGAAACATAACTGATCGTTGCATGTAAATCTATTTACATGGCAAGGTTTAATTAATGATAAGAATTCATCATGTTAACAAGTCCGTGTAATGAACACCTTTCTAAACCCCATTTTGTACAAAGAAAACTGGGGTTTACATTACGCAAACACGCCTATACAAATATATTGCCACATTTACCGCCGAAAAAATGAAAATTTAATGATGAAACATGGTGATATTTTTCCTATTTCTGCTCCAATTATAGATTGTGGGCACTCGTTAGAACCGCCTCATAGAGGCGGTTTTTACGAGTACCCACAATCTATATTTTAGAGCAGAAATAAGAAAAATAAGGTTTACCCATGTTAACCCCAGTTTTACTGTATAAAAGTGGGGTTCAAGGGGGTCAAAATTATATAGGCGTGTTTTCGTGATGACATGGGTATACATAAGTTTTCTTAATTCTGCTCTAAGAAATATGTTGAACCGCCACAGTGAGGCGGTCCTAACCGTAGCACCCAAAGCCTGCGTTTGGTGTTCAAATAAGAAAACTGTCACAAAATTTTGTCATAAAAGTCACAGTTTTTGAGATATGAAAGAATGCACTAGGCCCGCCTTATGCAAACACGCCTATACAAATACATTGCCACCTTTATCGCCGAAAATATGTAAATTTTATGATGAAAAATTGTGATATGTTTCTTATTTCTGCTCACAATATAGATTGTGGGCACTCGTTAGACCTCATCGAGGCGGTTCTAACGAGTACCAACACTCTATATTTTAGAGCAGAAATAAGAAAAATAAGGTTTACCCCTACAAACCCCAGTTTTACTGTATAAAAGTGGGGTTCGAAGGGGTCAAAATCTTATAGGCGTGTTTTCGTGATGCGGATGTGTTAACGAAAGGGGAACGTTAGCCGGATAGCGCAGCATTTCTGGAAACGTATCGTTCAATTCTAGAATTGTGCAATAAATTAATAGTTAATTTATAAATTAATGTGGAGGCATATTTGTCTTGCGCAAGGTAGGACTTATTTGGACACAGTAGGAATCAAATCATATTTGAGTTGTTCGATGAAAGAATGGAAATAAACCGTTTTTTTTATTTTTATAACATCACGTGAACAAGACCATGATATGAACACCCCCTTAAAACCAACTTAAAATTACATGGTCGGAGTCTAACTGTTGGTTTTCTTTTGCTCCAGCATTTCAGTGGTTTCTTGCTGTCGAGTCCTCACCGTTGTCTCACCTCTCTTTGATTATTTGTGTTCACGAAGATGTTGCACTGATGAGATAGGAGGCCTTCATGCGGACTGAACAAATTATTTGTCTAAATCGCGGCGGAAGTAAGGGCGAGCATTATGGCCACGTAAAATCGATTTAAGCCCCCCAGTGGAAATCTTTCCACTGACCGTTCCAAGGCGGTTCTTCTGTGGCGATTTATTTATGTTGTTGTTTGTTACTTACTGTGTGTATCACTTGAGTCTTTTAATTTTGGATGGTCATATGGCCGTTTTTATGAGAAAGTAACTGTCCTTATGGCCTTCCTTTGTTTAGGTTTCCATTATGGTCTGGTCGCTTAATGTTTGTATTTCTTTCCCTTTGGTGTCTTTGATGGGTGTAGTAAGTTATTGTATCAATTCCTGATCTTTGTTTCACTTCTACTTTTAATATAGATAAAGCTGGAGTTTACGGGGGTGCACATTATTTTTCTGAGCCACCACTTGTTTGGGAAAGGGCTGCTGACTCCGTTTACCTGTTATCCGTTTTGTTTACTGTCGTCACTCCATGTTTGAATTCTTTATATCAGTTCCTGATTCTTTCTCTTTTCAGTTTACCTCCACTGGTCGAGAATCCTCCGTGATGCAGTGACTATGCTACTCGCCTTGTAACCAGGGGTCGAAGGATCGATCCCGGGCTTCGCAAGACTTTCGGATGAGTCTTTAAACCGAGGTCCCGTCTCGGTATGACCTTAGCTGTTTGTGAGACGTAACACTCGCTCACTTACTCCTCCACTGGTCGCCACATTTGAACTAAATCCAACGTGGGTGAGAGCGTGGTCCGGCAAAGGCCAAGGTTAAAGGTCAAATGTCATCATTGTAGTCGTGGCTATTCGCGTTCGGTTGGCGCCATTGCTATTAATGCCAGGGCGATGGCTCCCAGTGAAGTCGGCGAATTTACGTCAAATTCGCTGTGTCCACGGAGATTCGGTAGAGTGCCTTTCGCATGCGTATTGCTTGCGAAACAAAGGACTATAGCTATGTTTGTGTTCATAGATTTGTTTGTGTTACAGTTCAGTTCACATAATTGGCTTCTATCAATGGCATTCTCCTGACATCTCCTTCGCTCAGGCTGATAGGCATGGTGTGCGAAGCTTGCTATTATTATAACGGATCTTACATGAGTGCTCATGTATTATTGAATTTATTAAACGAGTTGAGCTAAAGGGATAAAATGCGAGGCTTGCCGAGCATTTTATGCCTTTTCCTCAACGAGTTTAATAAATTCAATAATACATGAGCACGAATGCAAGATTCTTTTTATCATATGACATTTAATTCACGATTGTTTACAAAAATGTCAATATTCCGCCGTTAGTAAACACGACGTCGTTAAGGACGTCGTACATGTAACGTTACGGGACGTATCTAGCTAATTTGCATATTTAATCCACCAGTGGATTATCGAAAATATTACATGGCGTTATTACACTCTCAGACGCGACGTCATATGATGATATACGAGAAACCCATCCGTGTGACACAGTGAATTTGTTTTCAGTTCTCCAAAATGATTACTTTTCATATGAAACTTTGTGATATTTTTAATATTTATATTCCAAACATAGGTTGCGTGTTCTCGTTAGAACCGCTCAATGACGCGGTTCTAATGAATACCCATAACCTATGTCTTGAAGCAGAAATAACCATAATAATGTATAGCCCTATTAATCCCAGTTTTCTCTATATAATGTGGAGTTTAGAGGGGTTTTCATTACACGGACGTGTTAACGTTACCAAGTAATGCTTACTTTCCGCGGACACCTGATTACACCCGTAAGGGGTCAATATCCGTTAGTTTGTTCATTCTGTCTTGTCATTTGTTTGCGCATTTAGGAGAATAGAAGTGAAGGATTATTACTAGGTTACTATAACAACAAATGCATATTCCAAAGGCAGGCGCAAACGATAGCTCCATTCTGCTAATCTTATCCGCGACTACTATTTACTTCATCAAAAGCAGAGGATCTTACATGAGTGTTCATGCATTATTGAATTTATTAAACGAGTTGAGGAAAAGGGATAAAATGCGAGTTTAATAAATTTTATAATGCATGAGCAAGAATGCAAGATTCTATTTATCATATGGCATTTAAAACGCATTTTATTCACGATTGTTTACAAAAATATCAAAAGTCCTTCGTTAGTGAACGCGACGTCGTTAAGGACGTCGTGCATGTAACTTTACGGGACGTATCAAACTAATATGCATATTTAATCCACCAGTGGATTATTACATGGCGTTATTACACTCTCAGACGCGACGTCATATGATAAATCTATTTACTCTATGATATAGCTAGTGCAATTCGAGATGAGACTTTGCAAAGAATAAATTAGTGAATGATATCGTGTAATACGTCGGTTTTCGTAAAATACTCTTGAAGTTTCGGCATCTCGAATAATGGCGACCCATTTACCGACTGAACAATATCAACCTCTTCGGAAAACGACGAAGATAAATATATGCATTCAGTCGGATGTAAAATTATGGTAAAAGAGGTCATTAGTCTCATGTCAAATTGCATTAGCTGTAATTCGTTTCAGGCAAATTGAAACATAATTGATCGTTGTACATGTATGTAAATGTAGTTACATGACAAGATTTAATTAATGATGAAAGGTGTATACATTATATGCGAGGTAAGAATCCATCATGTTAACAAGTCCGTGTAATGAACACCCCTCCAAACCCCATTTTATATACAGACAACATGGGTTTACAAGGGTGTACATTACTTTTCTCATTTCTGCTCTAAGACCTAGGTTGTTGGTCATTACGATAACACACCCGTGCGACATAGTGTATTTTTTCATATCTCCAAAATGGCTACTTTTCTAATGCAAATCTGTGATATTTTTGTTAATTTTGCTTCAAACATTGGTTGTGGGTGCTCGATAGAACCGCCTCATTGAGGCGGTTCTAACGAGCACCCACAACCTATGTTTTTGAGCAAAAAATAAGAAAAATAATGTATAACCCCGTAGACCCCAGTTTAGCTTATATAAAGTGGGGTTTAGTGGGGTGTTCATTTCACGGACGTGTTCACGTGATGTACTCGTTAGACAAATATCACAAAATTTCGAAATAAATGTCAGCATTTTTTGAAATATGCAAAAATGCTCTATGCACGGATGTGTTAACGAAATGGGTACATTGACCGGATTGAGCGACTTTCCCGGAAATGTATGGGTACACTTCTAGAACTGTGCAAAAGATTAACTGTTAATTAATAAATTAATGGTCGAGGTATCTGTCTTGCGCAAGGTAAGAATTATTTGGATACAGCAGGATTCAAATCATGTTTGAGTTTCTCGATGAAAGAATGACTCGTAAATCATTATCTTTTATTTTCTTTCTTACCTCAATTAATATGTTCTAGAAGAAAGATATACTCATTTTTGGAAATAAACATGTTTCTATTTTTATATATAAAATAAATCAAAAAAAGCAGATCTTAAAGAATCAAGATTACAAAAGATAATGGTAAATTAAAATGGATACCGCAAGTCAAAAGAATATAAAATCATTGTTAGTCTCCGATGGGCTCTATACCAGAGACTGAGCATCAGGTACCAACCAACATTATTACGTAAGCTTTTTACTTTACTTTTTAATAGCCAATTGGCCATTTTGTGGGAACGTAACTGTCCTCTTGGCTTTGCGCTATTGGTGTTTCCATCAGGGTCTAGTTGTTTCATGTCTGTGTTTCTTTCACTTTGTGGTCTCTGGTTGGAGCTGTGGGTTATTTGTATCGATTCATAATCATTGCCGTCACTTCTGTTTTACGCTGGACATCACGTGAACAAGTCCGTGAAATGAAGACCCCCCTATACCCCACTTTATATAGAGAAAACTGGGGTTTACGGGGGTATACATTATTTTTTCTTATTTTTACTCCAAGACATAGGTTGTGGGTACTTGTTAGAACCGCCTCAATGAGGCGGTTCTAACGAGCACCCACGACCTATGTTTGCAGTATTTATAAGAAAAATCGCACGGATTTTCATCAGAAAATTAGCCATTTTGGAGATGAGAAAAAATGCACTATGTCGCACGGGTGTGTTATCGTAAGGAGGTTCCAGTGTAAAACAGAAGTGACGGCAATGACCAGGAATCATAGAAACTAGTCACAGAATCTGAGCGTGCAATTAAAGAGGGAAGCAAAGTAAGTTTATTGGAAAGCTAACGTACAAAATACAAAGCGCACGTATACCAACTCTATCAGTGATTCGTTGAGAAATAACACTTTGTTGAGTTCAAATCACGAGCTCGTAGCGCGACTGGT
This sequence comes from Lucinisca nassula, assembly GCA_963580285.1. NCBI lineage: Eukaryota > Metazoa > Mollusca > Bivalvia > Lucinida > Lucinidae > Lucinisca > Lucinisca nassula. The sequence goes on along the minus strand of OY757023.1, from coordinate 2,866,548 downwards.
GTATCTGCTTACAACTGACCTGCAACGGGCCTCCGTGACCTGGTAGAAAAGAGCGCTAACTCTTAATCATGAGGTCTGTCACCGCTGTGGTCGAGCCTGTCTCGGATCATATCTGAGATGCCAAGTTCTGCAACGGAAGGTGTTTTTTCTCCGGGTACTCCGGTTTTAGCCCACCTCTGAATAGCGATCGGTCCGATAAAAGTGAAATATTCTTTAAAGGGCCGTAAAATCCAAACAAAACAAAACAAAAAATGACCTATAAACCGTTATTAATCAACAACTTACATACTAAACTTTTAAGCTGATCTGTTCCGATTCTTACATGCTAAGGATTGACAATTGAATCGAATGTGTATCCTTTAAATTCTCCCAATTTGAAGACATTCCGCCAATATAAGTGACTGGATCAAACATATGTGTCGATTTGTACATTTACCGTTTCATAGAATCTTCAAGTGACGTCATACCCGTAATTCGGTGGCTTTACATGTGATGTTCTTCCGCCAAGTGATGTGCGGAATTAATCACGGTTCCTTATGAAAACGCAACCATGAGGCACAGAGCATTTTAATATCCCCAAAACGAACATTTTTGTGTCTGATGAATTTTTATGATATTTTTCTTATTTATACTCCAAGCATAGTTTGTGAGTGCTCTTTTGAACAGCCTCATTGAGGCCGTTCTAACGAGTACCCACAACCTATATCTTGAAGCAGAAATAAGAAAACTAATGTTTACCCCCCCCCCCACCCCCCACCTTCAAACATACACACACGTAAACCACAGTTTTCTCTATATAAAATGGGGTTCAGATGATTACATGCACTTGTTAACATGATTTTATACTGGCGCGCAGTGTTAGATTATAAAATAGCTGCCAAGGAACGACTGCCTATGTACCGTTAGCTGATCAAAAAAAAAAAAAAAAAAAAAATCTGAAGTCTTCAACTTCGGATGACAATATCGGCTGAATGATTCCCTGCCTAAGGGAAAATAATTTAAGATCTTTAATATTTTCCCTGATTCTTTTTTCGTAGTGTACAACATTGTCTGCCATTTCCAGAATCTATTTGTGTCATGTTATTTATCAGATATCAGTTGCTGGGTCATGTCTCCCAGAAGAGTTTATTAACTTTGCTCGTATCACTGACAATGCTCTGACAATCTACTGTCACAATTCCTCGTTTTTAGCAAGCTTTAGCTTTTGTTTATATCGAACGACTGTATATGCCAGTGTGACTGAAACAAACGAATATTGCATTCGAATATGCCAAAGAAAAAGGTTTTCCGGTACAATCTTAAACCAAAGAAAGACTCAGAGAAATAAAGGCACACGCAAAAGCACAAAGAAAAAAATATTTGCATTAAGAATATCACGTCCATTAACACATTTTTTATTTGAGATTTAACGTCCCCGTCAACACTGTATAGGTTTTGTTTGATTTGAGGCTTAACGTCCCCGTCAACACTGTATAGGTAATTTTGAGGACGTTGCTTCCAATTTTGTAGTACTTTTACCCGACATTAAGACGAAATGGCATCTCAAGCCCTGTCGCCCAATGAATCCAATAGGGTTTATACGCATGGACGGACTGACACGCACCGCATTGCCTGGGCAGGCTTAGATCATCTAAGCGGTTTACCAGTACTTGTTTGCGGGTCGGTTTCAGCTATTCACATTACGAAAACACACCAGTGACATATTGAATTCCTTCATCTCTCCAAAATGGCGTCTTTTCCGATGAAATTATTTGATACTTTTCTTATTTATACTCCAAGCATAGGTTGTGGATACTCGTTAGAACCGCCGCGATGAGGCGGTTCTATCGAGTACCCACAACCTATGTTTTGGAGCAGAAAAAAATGCATACCTCTGTAAACTCCACATTTCTCTATATAAAGTAGGGTTTACTTGTGTTTTCATTTCACGGACTGTTTAACATGATGATAATTAGCAGTACGCCCACCTCGGGGCGATCATTAGTGAAAGTACTTAAGCTTTTACCTTTTACCTTTTCGTGTTATTCAATAACGGAGATTTTGTTTCCACACCCAACCTTAAAGGCATTTATTCTTAAACAGTAGGACATACCGTGTATTCATAAGTGTTGTATTGCCCCCTGTGATATACTGACTATAGCAGATCAAAAGCGGCCCTGAATAGGGTGATTAGTAGGTCTTGTTGTATCCCCTGACTGATGCACTTCAGGAGAAATCAATAATGTACACCAGTCAACAGTAAATTATTTATTTTCCCCAAGGAGGCCCCTTACCTGTTGAAGACAGAGGACTTCTCTTCAGTCAGCTCTGGGGGGCTACATAATGTTATGTAATGAAATGATAGTCCTCAATAATCAAGAATAAATGCCTTTAACTCCACTGCAGTGCTACATAATTGCAATATCAGTTAGTCTATAATTGGAGTTCCTGGTATTGGCGTTGTTTTGTGATTTTGTCTTTTGGTAGATCAACCGCAAATCATAACAGTAATACAGGGACATAGATCTCTCTAGCATAGCACAATCTTTCATATCTCCAAAACGTATCATGTGAACAAGTCCGTGAAATGCACACCCCCTTAAACCCCACTTTATAAAGAGAAAACTTGGGTTTACGGGGGTATACATTATTTTTGTTATTTTTGCTCCAAGACATAGGTTGTGGGTACTCGTTAGAACCGCCTCAATGAGGCGGTTCTAACGAGCACCCACAACCTATGTTTGCAGTATTTATCCTCAGCCATTTTGGAGATGTGAATTTTGTCGCACGGTGTTTTTTCGCAATGGGTTATCTTTATTGATGGCCGAGTGTGATGTTGTTTTTCCTTTATATACGCCAGACATGGTTTTATGAGTGCTGGCGGTTCTAACGAGTACCCGCAAGATATATATATTTTTTTTGGTTGGGGTTTTACGGCCCTTTCAAGAATATTTCACTCATATCGAGACGATCTTTAATCATAGGTGGGCGAAAACCGGAGTACCCGGAGAAAAAACCATCTGACCTTCCGTTGCAGAACTTGGCGTCTCACACGTGACCCGAGCAAGGCTCGACCCCACGGCGGTAAGAGACCTAATGACTAAGAGTCAGCGCTCTTATCCATTAGGCCACGGAAGTCCGTACCCGCAAGATATGTGTAATCGAGCAAAATATGTTAAAGAAGCAAGAAAATTACACCACATACCTGAAAAGTAAGGAGACTAGCTAGTCTTGGTGACGACGGTAGAGGCCACCATCGGTAGCTCAGTCGGATGCGCGCCTGACTGGTGATCAGGAGGACGCGGGTTCGATTTTTGCCGGGTCGGCAACCTTCTTTCATGGAGACTGATCATGAAATCTTTTCTACGGTCATTCTCTACCTTCCGCTGATTCAAGAAGGGCAGTTGTCAGTTTCTGGCGAAAGAATGTGCACTATACTGGATAACCGCTTACGTATAAGCCTGCCCAGGAAATGTGTGGATAGGTAAACTGACCGGCTAAACATTGACCTAAATAGTGTTGACTGGGCCCTTAAACTCCAAAACAAACAAACAAACGACGGTAGAGTATTGGGCATGTGTTGCATATTTAAAATACTCATAGCCCTGTTTAAGATATTTTTCTTTAAACTCGTCCTATTTGTGCATATTAAGCCTTCCCCCAAGGATCTGATATTTTGATAAATGGCTGATCACAAACACTCGGAATCAATCCGAAGCTCGCATCGTATTTTAAATACGCTCTACATTTCTTTGTTGCCAAGCATCAAAATAAATATGCTGATAAATAATTGCCGACGCTTTGAACTGGTGACGGTTCTAGGCCAAGCGAAGTATAATTCTTCTGACTGGCAATCGTGCAGATTAAACAGAAGAGAAATAAATCAAGCCTAAGACTCAAAGACAGAAATTATTCATAAATATCTCCGCTGAGAAATAGAGAACACTTGCTTTGTGTCTTTTGATATCAAAATTATCAGGCAAGGCTTTGAGAACGCTTGAAGAATCGCGAGGCTTGCCGAGCGATTCTGCATGCGTTTTCGAAGATGAGCCTGATAAACTTGATATCAATAGACAAGAGTCTAGTATTTTTTTATCAGTTAATCCATTTGTAAAGACTTTAAATTGGCGATTTACGATCAGTTATCGATTTGCCTTGATGATCAGCGCATCCTATCATTCCGGCATAGAATCTCGGCATTGACTATAACGGGTCTGTATATTTACAAACAGCTGACCGTTATTTTTCTTTTGAAATTTTGTTGTTGTTGTTGTTGTTGTTTTGACTTTTGTTTTCGTTATTCTTTTTCCAGTAATAGTAACGGTAGCCCGGATCATGCATAAACGTGCAATGTCACGGTAACGAGATAAAACTCACTTGTCCTGAGATAGCATATATTTATTTATCAGGTCAATGTGTTACAATGCAATTATCTATATACACGGGGTATAGTTTATCAACGACCTTTGAGAGTTCAGCGTTCAAGCGTGATAAGACTATTCCATGTTTTAGGGGAAGCAGGTTTCGGATTTCTTTTTTCACAGGATTTTAAAATTATAAATAAGTATTATGATAATGTCATTATGTAGAATTCGTGGCCAGTTGGTTAATATGATGCAGTACGATCCTCAGTAAAACTATATCGCCCAATATAAAATCCAAACTAAAAGCGATTTACCTAAAACGCGGACTAGTCCAAAATTAAAAGTGCATTCACGTCTCACTGCTTTTTGAAAGACTATACCTCATACTTATTCTAACATAGCGCGCCTATACAATGGGAATGGGAAAGAAGCATAATTTATTCTGCAATACATCAAAGGAAGAAGAGCGTGACGTAAAAAGCCGCCGTTTTATGACGTCACGCCTAGATTCGTTGACGTTAGACGTCGTAACTTTATTTTCTGGCATCGAATACGTTACAAAAGGACAACGGTGCGTGTTACAGTCCATAATTTTGGCGGGATTTCCTCTAACAATGACGAAAGAACATTTGAATGAAATATCAACATTATTGCCGTTTGGCAGTGTGTTAGAATCGAAATGCAGGCTCTATTTATGTTGTTGTTTGTTACTTACTGTGTGTATCACTGTGTCTTTTGGTTTGGATGGCCATATGGCCATTTTGTGGGAAAGTAACTGTCCTTATGGCCTTCCTTTGTTTAGGTTTCCATTATGGTCTGGTCACTTAATGTTTGTATTTCTTTCCCAGTGGTGTCTTTTATGGGTGGAGTAAGTTAATTGTATCAATTCCTGATCTTTGTTTTACTTCTACTTTTCTAGTATGTGATTTGTTGAGTACTAAATCACCAATGTCGGTCGGTTGTAAGTACTTAAATCACTCGCGCTACATGCTCGAGATTTGATCTATATCACATCCTTTAGATACCTATATCACAAAAATAAGCCTATATAATTCTGACCCTTGAACCCCACTTTGACGCAGTTAAACCGGGATAAAAACAGTTCTGGAGCTGGGGTGGGGGTGGTGTGTGTGTGTGTGAGGGGGGAGATGCATAATAAATATTGCGTGGCCACAATATGTCGTGGTTTAGACGAATAATTTTATCAGGTCGCACGAATGGCTTCCATCTTACATGTATCAGTGCATTATTTTCGCAAAAATAAATATCAAGCGAATAAAGAGATAAAACAGCGATTGGGATTGACAACAAGTGTAAATAGTGAGGCAAAAGAAAACCAACAGTTGGGCTACTGTGTGCGCTACCTCAGACTCCAGCGGACTGAACACAATATCTAACGACAGAACTTAGGACGTAGCCACGTAAAATAGCTTTAAGCACCCAACAAATATGTTCTATAAAAGGTTATCCTTTGGAAGCAAGGAATACACCACAGAACTGGAAAAGATGAAGTGTACATGCTTTCTGGGCCAGACTGCGTCGGTTGTTGGTTGTTCTTGTTATTGTTGACCTTTGTATGTATGTATGTATGTATGTATGTATGTATGTATGTATGTATGTATGTATGTATGTATGTATGTATGTATGTATGTATGTATGTATGTATGTATGTATGACATTTGTGTGTATGTATGTATGTATGTATGTATGTATGTATGTATGTATGTATGTATGTATGTATGTATGTATGTATGTATGTATGTATGTATGACATTTGTGTGTATGACATTTGTATGTATGTATTTATGTTTGTATGTATGTATGTATGTATGTATGTATGTATGTATGTATGTATGTATGTATGTATGTATGTATGTATGTATGTATCTATGTATGTATGTATGTATGTATGACATTTGTATGTATGTATGTATGTATGTATGTATGTATGTATGTATGTATGTATGTATGTATGTATGACATTATAACAAATTTTAAGTGACATTTTCGCTTTGTCTGATTGATTACTACACGGTACCTTTGCTTCCTGTTTGCGCGTTTTTCCCTTGGCTGTCTTAGATGGAATGTAAAAAATAAGTTTATCGATTTCTGATCGTTGCCTTCACATCTGTATTTATTTCATATCGCTCATTCATCACGAAAACACGCCTATATAATTTGACCCCCTTGAACCCAAATTTAATATAGTAAAACTGGGGTTTGCAGGGGTAAACCCTATTTTTCTTATTTCTGATCTAAATTATAGATTGTGGTACTCGTTAGAACCGCCTCGATGAGGCGGTTCTAACGAGTGCACACAATCTATATTTTGAGCAAACATATCATATAAGAAAAATATCACCATTTTTAATCTTAAAATTTCCATTTTTTCGGCTGTAAAGTTAACAATGTATTAATATAGGCGTGTTTTCGTAATGTCATGCTCAAATCACGGTGCACTCTACCGAGGTATATTTCGAGCCACACGGTTGACCTATAAATACAAACGTAAAAGCGTTGTCACTTAACCGTTATCGATCAAAGAGTTTCACAATGTTAAGAAAACCATTTGCCTCATCTGCAAAATAGTTTTTTAAAGCAATTTCTTGCGAATCAGCATTATATTCGAGACTCATAGTTGAGCAAATTAGATTTTCTGGTGTAGGGTTTGTAATTTATAGAAACCGTTTCCAAGCGTCTTCCGACTAATTCAGTTATGTATCTGTTTCAAAATGTAATTTACTAATTTCCACAATTTGCATATGGTGATGAAGCCAGCTCATTTTTTATTTTAGCTTTATCCTAAGTTCTGTATTTGGTGTTTTGAAATGATTTTTTTTCCAGTTTATTATCCAATTACAGAGGAAGTTCTTTAGGAATATATCTTAATAGAAGTAGAGGCAATGATCAAGAATCGATACAATTAACCCACAGCTCCCATCTGAGACACCAAAGGGAACGAAACACAGACATGAAACGACATACACTAAATGAAACATCAATAGCGGAAAACCAAAGGACAAGTACTTTCCCACAAAATTGCCAATTGGCTATCCAAAACAAAATAATATAAGCGACACAAACAACCAAAGACAAACCATTACAAAAATAAACCGCGACAGAAGAACCGCCTTGGAACGGTCAGTGAAACGAGTTCCACTGGGGGTCTTAAATCGATTTTACGTGGCCACAATCCTCGCCCTTACTTCCGTCGCGAAGTAAGACGTATTTTGGATAGTCAGTTGGCCATTTTGCGGGAAAATATTTGTCCTTCTGGCTTTCCGCTAGTGATGTTTCCATTTGGGTGTAATTATTTCATATTCGTGTTTCTTTCCCTTTGGTAACTCGGATAGGGTGTGGATTTATAAGAATCTTATATGGGTGTGAGGGATGGATGGAAAAATCCGTTCCGAGGGACACTGTCCGGCACCACGAGGCTTGCCGAGTGATGCCGGACAGTGATCCCGAGGGACGGATTTTTCTATCGACCCCTTACACCCATATTGGATTCTTTTTCTTGCATACCTTCCATTACTTAGCGCGGATTTTTAATGCTGCAGTCACTTCGGTTACCAACGTCCGCCATATTGTTTTGACACTGCAGGAATGTTAAGTGACGTCACGTAACGTGCATGACGTCAACCTTAACGACAGCGCATACGAGGTCGTAATCAACCAGTGCATTTATCAAACACGCGATTATTTTCGATTTTGGGTAGGAACACCAGGGTCAGAACATAAATTTCTATCCCAGGGTAAAATCACGGATTTCCTTGTCTGGTGTGCAAGAAAATTGTATCGATCCCTGATCATTGTTTATACTTACATTTTACTATAAACAATAACCTTTTATAATACCCACACGTGTAAGATATTCTGTCCGCTCAATCTCTATACATGGCATATCTGTTGATGAACAAATGCCAATTGGCCATTTTGTTCGAAAGTAACTGTCCATTTGGCCTTCCGCTGTTGATGTTTCCATTAGGGTCTAGTTGTTGCATGTTTGTACTTCTTTCCCTTCGGTGTCTCTGATGGGAGCTGTGGTTTAATTGTATCGAACCCTGATAATTACATTCACTTCTATTTTGTCCTGCCAGAGCACCTAATCTTAAACCCGCATTGGCCATGCTTTTTATACTACTCAGACAGCATCCAGACAGTACATTGTTAAAACTACAAAACAAATTACTGATACCTATGCTTAATAAGGCATATTATGATGACAAAGCGTTAGTCCCACTAATCATAATTCCTTGTAAACGTTTGAATGTCTAAGGCTTACCCTTTACAGAATGCCCCAAACTTATTTACAGTAAGCTTTCTACATATGTAAATGCAATATTGGCGCAAAAGGTAAACGTTATGTATTTCTTTCTTCTGGAGAAACTAGCATATGTTATCACATATGAGTTTCATCCATCAGTGTCATGCCGCATAAAGGTGTCTACTAGTATAATAGGCCAATACTTGTGACCTTCAAATATATACGGCAAACCACAGACATATTATGAAAATGAGAATAGGGGGGTTATTTTGTAATGTAAAATATGTATGTGAAATACTGATTTGACAGTTTGTCAAACAGACTCGATTCTGATTGCTAGCTTGTTAGGTTTCAAGCGATCATTGCCTTCACCGTTATTGTAGTTTGTACCTAGATACGAATAGGAAATCATGCAAGCTGTCTAGATCTCGTGCTAATGTCATGTACTGCCACACAAACTATAATCTTTAGCCTGAATTATTGCTGAAATACAGCTGTGATGAGGTTACCAAGTCCGTAACATGAAGACCCCTGTAAACCCCACTTGATGTACTGAAAAGTGAGGTTTGTGGGAAGTATTCACGATGTTCTTTATTTTTGCTCAAAAACAGAGATTCTGGGCACTCGTTAGAACTGCCTCATGAGGCGGTTCTAACGAGCACTCACAATCTAGCGTATAATTACCTGTTAGAATCGGCGCTTTGCGTCCGCTCTAACGAGCACACACAGTTTATATTTGGACAAAAAATAAGAAAAAAAGAATCAAACTTTTCATCATAATAGTATTAGTTCTAAAGATAATAGTGTTTGTTTGATTTGTTGTTTAACGTCCCCGTCAACACTGTAAAAGTCATTTTGAAGACGTTGCTTCCAAATCTAAAGATAATATAAACGTCATATCAGCACACAGGTGTGTCATCGTAATGTTTGTCACTAATATGTTAACTAAAATGTGTTAGAAAGAAGGATACTTTTGTCTGCTATTGGTTTGTTGCTGGCAGGACTAATTCGATGTTCAAACAACTGGGAAACAGGGCTTCATGCAAAGACACTACTATGATGTTATTAATCAAGTAATTTCAGTTGGCCCAGTTACAGGTCCGAGGTTGGCTGTATTTGCTCGAGGCCGAAGGCCGAGGCCAATAAAGCTGGCCGTGGATCTGTAACTGCACGGTAGAAATTACTTTATTAATGTCAATTTCAATTACTATTGCAATTAAAAACATGATTATTGATTTTTGACCGCATCCTAATATCACTTTACCTCCTGTTAATATTGGGTGACCTGGTGTTTGTACAGATAACCGCCGGTGAATACAGGATAATCAGGCAATAACATATTCTTTTAAGGGTATACAAGCAGATATGTATCACCAGCAAAAACTCCGACCAGCCTCTGCACCCACACAATCTAGCACATACCATAGCTAACTCTTTCTTTAGAAACTTTGGAAGACCAAGAGTCTATCGGAGGCTCATGCAAACAGTGGCGACTCAGACGAGACTGTGAGAATGCACAGTTAAGTCCTTTATATATGATCTTACAAGAGTGTTTCATGTATTATTTAATTTATTAAGCGAGCTGAGGGAAAAGGATAAAGTGAGAGGCTTGGCTGAACACTTTATCTCTTTTCTTCGACGAGTTTAATATATTCAGTAATACATGAGCACGAATGCAAGATTCTATTTATCATATGGCATTTTAAACGGATTTTATTCGCGAGGTTTTAACAAAAATGTTAATATTCAGTCATTAGTAAACGCGACGTTTTTAAGAACGTCATATGTGTAACGTCATGGGATGTATCTAACTTATTAGCATATCTAACCCACTAGTGGATTATCAAAATTATTATATGGCGTTATTACATACCCAAACGCGACATCATATGATAAAGTTCTATCTAAAATTGATTTTTGGAAGGTTTAAATAAAGATGCTGACCGAATAAAACGTGGTCGCCCACTGCTAACGTTTCGACTCTTTTAATAGCGCATCAGGCACCAACCGAGTTTAATAGAAGTGAAGGCAATGACCAGGAATCGATACAATCAACCCACAACTCCCATTAGAGACACGACAGGGAAAGACAAACGAACATGAAATAACAGAGCCTAATAGAAACATCAATCCGGGAAAGCCGAAAGGACAGTTGTTTTCCCACAAAATGGCAAATTGGCTATCCAAACAAAACATATTAGCGATACACACACGCAAAGACAAACCATAGCAAAAAAAAAACGCGACAGAAGAACTGACCATTGCCATTACTTCTGTTTCCCCGTTGTGAGGCCCCCTGTTCAATGAGGAATTTGACAGTGATAGCAAAGCTTACATGCCCTGGAGGAAACTTTCAAAGCTAGATAATGGGGGGACAATTGAAATAAAGCGAATAAAACAAATATCAGAAAATGCACCTGGTAAAATTGGTGATAATGACAGCGACACGGACATTCAACACAACACTAAACAATCATGTACATTGTTTACAGTTATGAATAAGTGTTTCGTTTCACTTTTGTGTCACATCATTGCCTGCAATTCCATTTTGAAAAAAAAAAATAGAAGTGAAGGCAATGATCAGGAATCGATACAATTACCCCACAGCTCCCATCAGAGACACCACAGGGAACAAATACAAACATGAAAGAACAGATCCTAATGGAAATATCAATATCGGAAAGCCAAAGGGACAGTTACTTTCCCACAAAATAGCCAATTGCCTATCCAAAACAAAATAATGTAAGCGATACAAACACTCAAAGACAAACAATTACAAAATAAACCGCAGTACAAATTTACAAAACATGTAAAACAATTTACAGTAACGAAACATAGTAATGCTCATGGCCTGTAAACCAAAACGGAACGCAATGATTGTGAATCAATACACGTACGTAGCGCCTTCCGTACAAGATACCGATGGGGAAGAGGGAAACACTTATAGAAACGACAGCAATATCAAAATACGAGTTCCTTTCCCCGAAGCCAAATATCTATTACCCTCGTAAAACCAGCACTTACATGAGAGTGAGTGAGTGTTTGAGTTGTACTTCTCACCAACAGCTAAGGTCATACGGAGACGGAACCTCGGTTTAAATAAAAATCAAAAATGATTTCCTTTAAGAGCAATGAAAACATTCATAAGAAAGAAGATGGGTCACACTACGTAGTTTCGGCTAATAAAGCCTCATCAGTGACCCTGTAATGATCCGGCAAAGAAAGCCAGAGGAAACATACTGCAATTTTGCGAATTTCGAATAGGCAGTCGATTCAAAGTAGAAGTAAAACAAAGATCAGGAATTGATACAATTAACTTACTCCACCCATAAAAGACACCAAAGGGAAAGAAATACAAACATTAAGTGACCAGACCATAATGGAAACCTAAACAAAGGAAGGCCATAAGGACAGTTACTTTCCCACAAAATGGCCATATGGTCATCCGAAACTAAAAGACACAAGTGATACACACAGTAAGTAACAAACAACAACATAAATTAAATCGCCACAGAAGAGCCGCCTTGGAACGGTCAGTGGAAGATTTCCACTGGGGGGCTTAAATCGATTTTACGTGGCCACAATCCTCGCCCTTACTTCCGTCGCGATTTAGACAAATAATTTGTTCAGTCCGCATGAAGGCCTCCTAACTCATCAGTGCAACATCTCCGTGAACACAAAAATCAAAGAACCACAGAGGTGAGACAACGGTGAGGACTCGACAGCAAGAAACCACTGAAATGCTGGAGCAAAAGAAAACCAACAGTTAGACTCCGATGAGCCCGACCAGAGACAGAGCATCAGGCACCAACCAACATTACCTTGAATTAGATCTCTGTAATTCTCAATAAGCCTTTACGTTGGAGCCGTCATAGAATCTGAGGCCTGACCCACCGGCGTGCAATTAAAGAGGGAAGCAAAGTTGCCAACCGTGATTGGGTTAACTACCATGCATGCAGTCTGTCGTATAATATCCATGTTGTACCCAATCTTTTTATATCGAAGAATGATTTTACGAAATTGGGTACTGAAGTCATTGCGGTTATATATTTTTCTGAATTTAAATACTAAGTCACCATAAAATTCGGGTTCCGATAGACCTTGTTGCAGAAGAGATTTAAGTCCAATATTGAATTTTGAAATTAAATCAGAATGGCGTCTATAAAATTTTGAAAAGGCTTTGCGTAGTTTATGGTACCGATAACCCTGATTAAGGAGTTTAGCCGTTAATAATTTATTACGAGTGTTGAAGTCAGTTACATGACTACACACTCTAGCAAATCGAATTAATTGCGAAATATAAACGCCATAGGATGGCGCACGAGGAACATCACCATCCAAAAAAGGAAAATTTACAATCTCAAAATCAAAGTCATCGCGTTTATCATAAATTTTGCACGAAACAAATCCATCTACAATAGATAGATGTAAATCCAAAAACGGGGCCTCGGTATCAGAAGAATTTGCCCTATTTAACTGAAGTTCTAGGGGGTAAATCTGACTGATCAAACCATCAAAATAGGTATTATCAATATTTAATAAATCATCTAAATATCTAGAAGTAGAGCTAAAAGCTTCAATAATTTCAGATTGGTTATCAATGGAAAGCGACAAAATGAAGTCTCTTTCATAACAATACAAGAACAGATCAGCCACAAGAGGTGCGCAATTAGTACCCATCGGAATACCCACAATTTGTCTAAATAACTTAGTACCGAATCTAATATAAATATTGTCAAGTAGAAAGGTGAGGGCATCACACACTTTCTGACATGACCAAAGTGTATAATTCTTATGCTCTTTAGAAGTGAAAAATGCATTTCTGACATTACATGCAAGATAGAGACTGATATAAATCTAAATGGGGTCAAAGACTGATATAAATCTAAATGGGGTCCAAATAATTAAAAACATGTCTAGAATATGAGTCTAAACTAATAATTTATTTCTGATTTCTCAGAATATTCACGCTGATCTCAAAGGACCAAAAGTAAAATATAAACTGCACTATGGTTGATGTACGGGGAGACGTTTTACGGCTAAAGACTCATCCGAAAGTCTGGATAAGCCCGGGATCGATTCTGCGCCCCCTTGTTTACAAGGCGATGTCGCATAACCACTGCACCACGGGACTTATATGACATAATAACAATCCACAACAGAAAAAACGCATTGGTTGGTCAGTAACATTCTATTTGATGTTACGTGGCCTTCTGCCATGGTTTACACAAGTAATTATAGCCCCGCTTTGAAAAAGTGGGGCTATATTGGATTTGCCATGTCCTTCTGTCATTCCGTGATTCCATTAATTTGTGTTGGCTCCATAACTTTGTATCTCCTTAACATATTTTCATGAAACTTCACACAAATGTTAAACACCATAAGACAATGTGCAGAGCGAAGGAATTATAACTGTGGATTGCCTACTTTTGGAGTTATTGCCCTTTGAACATTTTCCGTAATTCCGTAATTCCGTGATTCCGTTAATTTGTGTTGGCTCCATAACTTTGTATCTGCTTAACATATTTTCATGAAACTTCACACAAATGTTAAACACCATAAGACAATGTGCAGAGCGAAGGAATTATAACTGTGGATTGCCTACTTTTGGAGTTATTGCCCTTTGAACATTGAAAAATGGCAATTTTAATTGTGTCCGCTTCATAACTCGAAAACCGTTTGAGATATTTTTAGGAAACTTCACACAAATGTTAAGCACTATGAGACGATGTGCAGAGCGCAGGAACCATAACTCTGCATTGCTTATTTTTGGAGTTATTGCCCTTTGAACATTGAAAAATGGCAATTTTAACAGTGTCCGCTTCAAAACTCGAAAACCGTTTGAGATAATTTCATGAAACTTCACACAAATGTTAAGCACTATGAGACAATGTGCAGAGCGCAAGAACCATAACTCTGGTTTTCGTATTTTCTGTGCGTCTGTCTGTGTGTCTGTCTGTGTCTGTTAACAATTTTCGTGTCCGCTCCATAACTTTAAAACCCATTCACATATTTTCATGAAACTTCACACAAACATTAAACACCATGAGATGGTGTGCAGATTGCAGGAACCATAACTCTGGATTGCCTAATTTTTGAGTTATTTCCCTTTGAATATTGAAAAAATATCAATTTTAGCCGTCTTTGCTCGATAACTCAAAAACCGTTTGAGATAATTTTATGAAACTTCACACAAATGTAAAGCACCATATTACGTGTGCAGAGCGCAGGAACCCAAACTCTGGATTGTCTACTTTTTCAGTTAAAGGCTTTTGAATATTAAAAACGCTTTGAAAAAGTGGGGCTATATTGGATTTGCCATGTCCTTCTGTCATTCCGTAATTCCGTGATTCCGTTAATTTGTGTTGGCTCCATAACTTTGTATCTGCTAAACATATTTTCATGAAACTTCACACAAATGTTAAACACCATAAGACAATGTGCAGAGTGAAGGAATTATAACTGTGGATTGCCTACTTTTGGAGTTATTGCCCTTTGAACATTTTCCGTAATTCCGTAATTCCGTGATTCCGTTAATTTGTGTTGGCTCCATAACTTTGTATCTGCTTAACATATTTTCATGAAACTTCACACAAATGTTAAACACCATAAGACAATGTGCAGAGTGAAGGAATTATAACTGTGGATTGCCTACTTTTGGAGTTATTGCCCTTTGAACATTGAAAAATGGCAATTTTAATTGTGTCCGCTTCATAACTCGAAAACCGTTTGAGATATTTTTAGGAAACTTCACACAAATGTTAAGCACTATGAGACGATGTGCAGAGCTCAGGAACCATAACTCTGCATTGCTTATTTTTGGAGTTATTGCCCTTTGAACATTGAAAAATGGCAATTTTAACAGTGTCCGCTTCATAACTCGAAAACCGTTTGAGATAATTTCATGAAACTTCACACAAATGTTAAGCACTATGAGACAATGTGCAGAGCGCAAGAACCATTACTCTGGTTTTCGTATTTTCTGTGTGTCTGTCTGTGTGTCTGTCTGTGTCTGTTAACAATTTTCGTGTCCGCTCCATAACTTTAAAACCCATTCACATATTTTCATGAAACTTCACACAAACATTAAACACCATGAGATGGTGTGCAGAGTGCAGGAACCATAACTCTGGATTGCCTAATTTTTGAGTTATTTCCCTTTGAATATTGAAAAATATCAATTTTCGCCGTCTTTGCTCGATAACTCAAAAACCGTTTGAGATAATTTTATGAAACTTCACACAAATGTAAAGCACCATATTACGTGTGCAGAGCGCAGGAACCCAAACTCTGGATTGTCTACTTTTTCAGTTATAGGCTTTTGAATATTAAAAAATGGCAATTTTAACTATGTCCGCTCCATAACCGTTTCTGATATTTTCATGAAACTTCAAATAAATGAAAAGCACCTTGAGATGATGTGCAGAGTGCAGGAACCATAACTCTGGTTTGCCTACTTTAGGAGTTATTGCCCTTTGAACATTTAAAAAGGCAATTTTGACTGTGTCGGCTCCATAACTCACAAACCATTTGAGATATTTTCATGACACTTCACACAAGTGTAAAGCACCATGAGACAATGTGCAGAGCGCAGAAACCCTGACTCTGATTTGCCTACTTTAGGAGTTATTACCCTTTGAACATTGAAAAATGGAAGATGAAATTTAGTATAAACATGGACATTCTGGTAATGTATCATGCTCATTGAAATGAGGGACAAGGGCTCACAACTCTTAGAGTTTTTCCAGATAATGTAAAATTTTCAACAGTTATTTCTTGTTCATAACTGTTTTCTCTGCAGCTTAAATAACTTTCTTCTCTGACAGCGCTGAAGCGGGGCTATAGTCAGATCCTCTGACAGCTCTAGTTTGTTCAGTACTCGTTATGTGTCTCTAACCCTTCGAATTCAGAGCAAATCAACGATGAAGACTCGACAGCATAAAACAACCCAAATGCACTGAGGAAAGAAAACCAACACTTGGACCCCTGTGTACCCGATCCGAGACAAAGCATGAGGCACAAACAGACATACATGTACTTAAAACAGTTTAGGCCGAACCCGTCATACAGTTTGATACCCGCCCACCCAGTCGGGCTGCAAATAAAATAAAAAGGGAAGCAAAGTTATCAATCATGATTGTGTAAAGTACCATGCAGTGTGTCGTATTCCATTTATATTGCAACCGATCTTTTAATGTCGCAGAATGGTTTAACGAAATTGAGTAGTGAGAATATTGCATGCATTTATAATTTCTGAATACAGTAATTAGGTTCCGTTAAGATTCGGTTACGATATTCCTTGTTGCAGAGATTTCAGTCAAACATTGAATTTTGACTAGATAGAAATGACGTCTATATAATTTAGAAAAAAAAACACACAAAAAAACACAACAACAAAAACACCAGAGGTGCGTCAATAGGACACGGATACCCCTCTTAAAAATATGTTGATGTAAGTATTTAACCTTTGACCTCTAAGTATGTCCTTGACCTTACAGTTACAGACCTGAGTCTTGCATGAAGCAAATTATCTCATGATGGTTAACATTTTGACAAGTCATTTCAATATCCATCCAGGAACAACAAATATATTGAGCGGACACAAGAAAAAAAACTTTTCTTTAACTTTGGCCTCTAAGTATGACCTTGACCTTCGATGTACCAACCTGGGTCTTGCGCATGACACATCGACTCATGACGGTTATCATTTCTAACAAGTAATTTCCAAATCTATTTAAAATAACCGAACACAAGAAAAATACATTTTTTTTTACATTTGACCTCTAAGTACGACCTTGACCTTGGAGGTACGGAACTGGGTTTTATGTGAGACAGATCGTCTCATTTTGGCTAACAGTTATGCCAAAATAATTTCAAAATCCATCGAGCAATAAGAAAGTTATTGATCGTGTTTATGTTTTGGACGCCTTTTGATCTTGACCTCTAAGTACGACCTTGACCTTGGAGTTACTGATTTGGATTTTGCGCGGGACACATCGTCTCGGGATGGTTAACATTTCTGCAAAACAATTTCAAAATCCATCACGAAATAAGAAAGTTATTGACTGCGTTTAAGTTTCGGACGGTTGAACGGACAGGTGAACGAACGGACAGGGTAACGCTATATACCCTTCCCCCATTCTTCGAATGGCGGGGGGGGGGGTGGGTATAAGAAAACACTTTGCAGAACGTATTACTCCGATAATAAAATTGAAGGCAATGGTCTAAAGGACAGTCACTTTCCCACCAAATGGCCAAACGGGTTATCCAGAATAAAAATGTACAGTAGAACTTCGATGGCTCGAACACCGATTGCTCGTTTACCACCGATATGTCGAACCCATTCTTGAGTCCCTAGCGAAATCCTCTACATAAGAAATAGTGGAGGATAATTAAGGATATTTTAGTCTTTTATCTTGCAAATGTATGCTGTGTGTACTCATTAGAATCGCCTCGATGAGGCGATTCTAATGAGTACACACAGCATACATATTCATTATAGAACACCGAAAAGATGTCTCAAAGTATCTCGTTATGCCTCCTGAGAGTAACCTTAGTGGCTCGAACTACCCCTGTCTCGAACTGATTTTTTTGCCGGTCCCAAAGGTGTTCGAGCCATTGAAGTTCCACTGTATTAGCAATACATACATGCATAGACGAACTTTAGCAATCATAAACTGCGACAGAAGATCCGGATTGGAACCGTCATTAAAAAAAGACAAAAAAAAACTAAAAAAAAAAAAAAAAAACAGAAAAATATACTTACGCGCGGGGTGGGCTGTGGTTAAATCGACTTTACGTGACCACAGTCCTCGCCCTTAGTCCTGTCGTGTTTTCAGTGCGCGATAACATAAAAAACTAATCACTTCAGAGATGAAACAACGATGAGGACTCGACAGCATGATATAACTGTATTGCTGGATAAAGAAGAACCAACAGTCTCAAAACAAAAATCACCGTGTTCATCATATAATTTGCATGGGATAAACCTAGTGTCTTGATACGTGCCGCTCCAAAACAAGGCTTTAGTACCAGACGAATGTGCTTTATGACAAGTAGGTATTGAATATGTTTAATTAATTTGAGATTAGTTTTCAATAGAAAGGGGCATGATGAACAAAAAGAAATGACGGAAATGATCAGGAACCGATACAATTAACCCACAGCTCCCATCAGAGACACCACGGGAAAGAAACACAGACATGAAACAACTAGACCCTAATGGTAACATCAGTAGCGGAAAGCCAAAAGGACAGTTACTTTCCCAAAATCTGGTCAATAGGCTATCCAAAACAGAATAATATAAGCGATACACACACTCATAGTCAAACCATAATTAAATAAATCACGACAGAAGAACCGCCTTGGAACAGTCAGGGAAACGAAATCCACTGGTGGGGGTAGGTGGGGGGGGGGGGGGGTTACGTGGCCACAATCCTCGCCCTTATTTCCGTCGCGATTTCAACAAACAATTTGTTCAATCCACATGAAGGCCTCCTAACTCATCAGTGCGACATCTCCATGAACACCGTATACATTGCTGTGTATGAAGAGACTCAATAAAATCGAGTCTCCGATTTTCGTTTGCCGGATCATTACAGGGTCACTGATGAGGCTTTGTTAGCCGAAACTACGTAGTATGACCCATCTTCTTTCTTATGAATATTTTCATTGCTCTTAAAGGAACTCGTTTTTGATTTTTATTTTATGCGTTGCTTGTTACCAAAGACAACCTTTTAGCTTTACATTTCCATTAGTAACATGATGTACGTCGGCGGGCGGGCGTCAACATTTCGTTTCCGGAACATAATAGAAGTGAAGGCAATGATAACTCCGCAACCATTTGAAAAAGTTTAATGATACTTGGTAGGATTGTATAACATGTTGCGTGCTTGTCTTCGTTTTTTAATTATTTCCCCTGATCCATTAGTTTACTTTATTTTCGTTCCCGGAAAATAACCCGACAACCGTTTGATATATTTCAACAATACATGTTATAATGCTTAGTATGGTTACATAACAGGCCATTGCGGAGTGTCGCGTGCAAGAATGACAACTCTTCTTATCTTCATTTTCGAAAAGTATATAAATTCAGAAAAATATTAAATTGCAATATCCTCAGCACCCAATGTTATAAAATCATACCTCGATACAAAAAAGATTGGAGACACGCCAATGGGTCAGGCCTCAGATTCTATGACGGTTCCAGAGTACAAGGCTTACTGAGAATTAGAGAGAATTTAATTTTATGTTATGTTGGTTGGTGCTTGATGCTCTGTCTCTGGTTGGGCCTATCGGAGTCTATCTCTTGGTTTTCTTTTGCTCCGGCATTTCATGGGCTTCTTGCTGTCGAGTCCTCACCGTTGTTTCATCTCTGTGGTTGCTGAATTTTTTATGTTCACGGAGATGTTGCACTGATGAGTTTGGCAGCTTTCATGCGGACTGACAAATTGTTTGTCTAAATCGCGACGGAAGTAATGGCGAGGATTGCGGCCGAGTAAAATCGATTTAAGCCTCCAAGTGGAATTCGTTTCACTGATCGTTCCAAAGCGGTTCTTCTGTCGCGGTTTATTCCTGTTATGGTTTGTATTTGAGTATGTGTATCGCTTTTTGGTTTTGGATAGCCAATTGGCATTTTGTGGAAAAGAGACCGTCCTTTTGTCTTTCCACTTGTGATGTTCCATCAGGGTCTAGCAATGTCATGATTGTGTTTTGTGTTTCTTTCCCTTCGGTGTCTCTGACGGGAGCTTTGGGTTAATTATGTTTATTCCTGATCATTTCATTCACTTCTTTTTTTTAAATAATTAAATGATACTTTGTAGGATTATATAACAGATCTGTGCGGAGTGTTATGTGCAAGAAAGACAACTCTGATTGTCTTTGTCTTTAATTATCTCCCCTGAGCCATATTTTTACTTTATGTTCGTTTTCGGAGCATAACTTGACCACCGTTTGATATATTTCAACGATACCTGGTATGATAACAGAACGGGTCATTGCGCGTGTAAGAATGACAACTCCCCCTTGTCTTCATTTTAGAATTATCTACCCTCATCCATAGTTTTCAACATTTCGTTTAAATTCCGATGCATAACTCCGGTTCCGTTTCAAATATTTAATGATACTTGGTATGACTATAGAATAGGTTGGTGCGAAGTGTCTCGTGGAAGAATGACAACACTGCTTGTCTTTATTTTTAACCCCCCCCCCCCCCACCACAATTCATATTTTCGCTTCGTTTTCGTTTCCGGTGCATAACTCGGCAACCGTTTGAAATATTTCAATGATGCTTAGTAAGACTATAGAACAGGTCATAGCGGAGTATCGTGTGCAAGAATGACAACATGTTCTAACAACTCTGCTTGTTTTCCTTTTCGAATTAACTCCCCTGACCCATATTTTTCAACATTTCATTTCCGGAGCATAACTCCTCAACCGTTTAAAATATTTTAATGATACTGTTGCGGAGTGTTGCGTGCAAGAATGAAAACTCTGGTCTTGTAATATTTTCCTGGTTTCATGCAACTTTTGGAATACCTGGTTTTCGTGGAATTTCCACGTTTCTTGTTGTTTTAAAATTCACTATACAGCTTTAGCTCAGGCCATTTTAATCGGGGTGAAAGGACTTCTTTTCAGGGTCTCATCACGAAAACACGCGTATATAATGTTGACCCCCTTGAACCCCACTTTTATATAGTAAAACTGGGGTTTACAGGGGTAAACCTTATTTTTCTTATTTCTGCTCTGAAATATAGATTGTGGGTACTCGTTAGAACCGACTCATCGAGGCGGTTCTAAGGAGTATCCACAATCTAAATTTTGAGCAGAAATAAGAAAATTAACACACTTTTTCAGCTTAAAATGTTCCTTTTTTCGGCGGTACAGTTTACAATGCATTCGTATATGCGTGTTTTCGTGATGAGAACCTTATAAAAAAAAGTACGTGTTGGTGAGCTCCAGGGTGCTATCCATCTATCTTCATATACTGAATCGGTCACAGTTGGCCATTATCTCAATTCTAGATGGATCGATTTCAGTTGTGAGTGAATGTTTGAGTGTTACGTCTCACCAACAGCTAAGGTCATAAGGAGACGGGACCTCGGTTTAAAGACGAATCCGAAAGTCTGGAAAAGCCCGGGATCGATCCTGCGACCCCTGGTTTACCAGGCGTGTAGCATAGTCACTACACCACGAAGGCTTCTAGTCGGTTTCGGTTGTTCCAAAGTATTCATATGTACAGATTTCCACGATACATACAGCTGGAGACCACTCAATATTTAGGGATGCCTTGTGATCAAGCTGTATAGTCAATACACATACTTAATACTTCCTAGCCGAGAAACCAAAAGGGAAAGAAACACAACACAAAAATGTGAAAATCCTGATATTTCGCCACACTTCGCGTTGTCTGACCGGCTCCGATAGCTCAGTTGGTAGAGTGTCGGGGCTGGGGAACGGGAAGTCGCGGGTTCCATCCCGGGCCGCGACAAAGCAAAGTCGTTAATAATGGTACTAGCTGCTCCTCACTTGGCTCTCAGATTTACGGGATAGAGCTAGGACTGATCGACCGAGTGTCAGGATAATGTGACTGGGTGTGGTATCATGTAATGTGTCTGGGACATGATACTTCAGTGAGGCAGCACTATAAAAGTGAGCATTGAGCCCCTGTCGCAACCAGACACCGTCGTGATATGACTGAAAAATTGTTGAAAGCGACGTTAAACCCGAATTCACACACACACACATTCGCGATGTGTGATATAAGCATGCATTGTTTGCTAGAGTCCCGCTTTGGATCTCCTATATAAAATAGGTTTATTAAGAACATCACATCTGTCATTGAAATCCAGCATAAACAGAATATTAGTGCATGGCACGGAATCAAAATAATTATGTTATTTCATCTTTAACAGTTTCCGTGCTGTTAACCATAGGCAGCAATTATTTTCTCCACGTTCCTCCCGTCTGGAACTTGTCAATTATCTGAGATAAATTGAAAATTATGTCACACTTATTAAAAGTGAACGGTTTTATAATCCAATCGATATGAAATATCACATTAATCAGTGTAATCAGTAAATCTTCTTAACTTTATACCAGATGCACTTCAGATTTGTGTAAGAAATAGAGGATCTTACATGAGTGTTCATGCATTATTGAATTTATTATACGAGTTGATGAAAAGGGATAAAATGCGAGGCTTCGCCGAACATTTATCCCTTTTCCACAACGACTTTAATACATTTAATAATGCATGAACACGAATGCAAGATTCTATTTATCATATGACATTTACAACGCATTTTATATACTCGATTATTTAACTCAAATGTTAATATTCCGCCATTAGTAAATGCAACGTCGTTAAGGACGTCGTATATGTAACGTTACGGGACGTATCTAGCTAATTTACATATTTAATCCACTAGTGGATTATCGAAAATATTACATGGCGTTATTACACTCTCAGACGTGACGTCATGTGATAAAACAAGTTATCATTTATCATATAACATCGCTGTTATATAGTGGATAACGATAGTGGATAACGTCATGTCATAAACATCATATGACCACACGTGTAATAACACATGGTTTCTGGCTTTTTTAACGTCATGACGCCGTCAGAGACAACGAAATGTTTCCTTTTGAACTTCTTCGACGATAAAATCCGACTTCAAATCGTAATATGATAAACAAAATTTACACTCGTGGTCATTTCATATGGACTCTATGGAACTCGCCAATGGCATAGGTTGCTGGTACTCGTTAGAACGGCTTCAATGAGAAGTGGCGGTTCTAACGAACACCCACAACCCATCTATGCAGTATACATCAGACAAATGTCACGGATTTTCATTACAAACTAGAAGTGGAGGCAATGATCAGGAATCGATACAATTAACACACATCTCCCAACAGAGACACAAACGGGAAAGATACACAGTCACTTTCCCACAAATGGCCAATATGCTATCAAAATAAAATAATACCAGCGACACATACATTCAAACACAAACCATTACAAAATAAACCGCGACAAAGAAACCCCTTGGAACGGTCAGCGGAAACAAATTCCACAAATTCCAAAAGTTGCCATTATGGCGATGTTAAAAATGTACTATGTTGTACGGGTATGTTATCGTAATGTTTAAAAGCAGAAACCCGGTTGACATATCGTAATGACCATCTTACAGTCATCTGGACTGGAAAGTGAGAGTGGTTGTTTTGCTTACCATTTAATGCAGAGGATCTTACATAAGTGTTTATGTTTTATTGAATTTATTAGACGAGTTGAGGAAAAATGCCTATTCCTCTATTTTTTATATGACATTTGAAACGAATTTTATTCACGATTGCAAAAATGTCAAGATGCCGCCATTAGTAAAGACCACGTCGTTAAGGACTTCTTACGTATAAAGTGACGGAGCGTAAATTTGAATACTAAATCCACAAGTTGATTATCGAATTTATTACACGTATATGGCGTTATTACATTCTAAGACGCGACGATTTAATAATGACTGTTTTTTACACATTTCCTTTACTACTGACTGTTAAAAAGCAGTGTATTTTGATGCGCATGTTGTTCTGTGTTTCTGTTTGTTCATCATGCCATAAAGTCCTTCGATGTTTTGCGCGACTTTAGCTGACAGTAGTTCCTGAATACTTGTGTTTTTCTTTTCTTTCTTGCTAATCTGCTCACCGTTCTACAGCTAGCGATAGGACACAGCATAATTAGGGGATACCTGTATTCAAAATTGTCATTTGGGGGGTAAATCGGCGGTTCAATATGGTCGGAAATTTCGTTTTACGACGACGCGTCAGCGGAGCCGTAAAACGGAATTTGCGACCGTAAAACTGATGATTTACTTCACAAAATGACAATTTTCAATAAAGTTATCCCCATTCTAATGCACTTGTTCACTTGTTTTGTTTAAAAAAACTGTTGCTTTTGCCCTAAACGGAAAGCACAGTGAGCTGTGTAATACCAAAATACCAACCAATGAAAAGCGACGTTACACGATGACGTCGGATTTCCGACAGTATATCGCAGGATATACTGTCGCAAATTTTTGATGTTATCCAATCAAACGTCACGTTACAGACGGAAGTGCATTAGAATGCACGTTTGCGGATGACACATCGACGGATTTTTTGTTGTACCTTCGTATCATACTGTTTTACTTTGTGCAGTTTTACGTGTTGAATTAAACTTTGGCATTAGAAGATTTTATCGGAATCTTTTGTATATAAATAGGTTGCAAAGTGGCCTGTTTTGTGGTTAAGTTATATAGTCGATATGTTTGTTTGATTTATTTGAGGTTTAACATCCCCGTCAACACTGTAAAGGTCATTTTGGAGCTTTCAATTTTGTGGGACTTTTACCCGACATTGAGATGAAATGACTTCTCAAGCCTTGTCGCCCAATGAAACCAGTAGGGTTTATAAGCATGGACGGTCCGACACATACCAATTTGCCTGGGCAGGCTTAGATCCTCTAAGCAGTTTACCAGTACTCGTGTGTGGGTCGGATTCAGCTCTGCGTGGAAGCATCTGCAGCCCATAGATTTCTTCAGGCCCCGATGGGCGGGGGCCGATAAAGTCGATATAATAACTGAAGTTAGTATACATCTTTAAACTACATCAGCCTTATCGTATACAATGTTTGAAAGGCTGATTCAACTTTGATTGCAAAATCAAACCCAATCTTCTTATTGCAGTTATGAATGAACCAACATAGAGCCCAAAGTTTGGCCTACACCGCCTTGCGAGCACAAAAGCGAAGTTCTCTAATGTTTAATGTCAGAAAATCGAAAACATCCGAATGGATCCAAGACAATATAGATGCTGATTTAGAAATTTCAATCGTCCTCTAATTGTTAGATACTGCACAAAACACTACCATTTTGCAGAATATGGAAACCGCTTTATAGCAGTCTTTTACAAACAGATGCATGCCGTGCCCTGGCGATGACGAGCTGCTGTATGGCAAATCGCCGTTTCCATCGAACGTAACAGTAACTAAGACAAAACATAGTTAATGTTTCCTTTACAATGCTTCTCTGCCATTGCAATCAGTTCATTAGACTTTGATTTTCTGAAATCACACAAGGTGAAATGTCACAACCAAATGGTTTCATCAAACAGCTGGTAATTGTTTACCATGATTTATAGCCCCCTTGTGAGAAATTATGTCTTTTATATTGCAAAGGGATTTTCAAATGATTTCATTTAATGTCAGTCATATGTCAAACCATTCATTTAGCAAACCTAGAGAAATGGTACATGCGAACAACAAATGATTATGAAACAATGCACGGAAATTCAGCCTCCTGGGTAATTCTTTAAAATTCCGGTTATTAGTTCATACGGTTATTTATTTTATTGTGCTTGCGATGAAAGCTTCTATCTTATTTGAATCGCTTTTGAAAACGCATCCCGGATGTAACCACGCGCCCGAAAGGGAGGCAGTGACTTTAACACCTGCTACCCATTTACACCTGGGTTGAGTGGGGCAGTGGAAAAACGTGTCTTGCACAAGGGCACATCTCGCCTCCGGTGGCCGGATTCAAAATAGAAGTGAAGGCAATGGTCAGAAATCGATACAATCAACCCACAGCTCCCATCAGAGATACCCAAGGAAAAAAAAACACAAACATGAAACTAGACACTAATGGAAACATCAATAGCGGAAAGCCCAAAGAACAGTTAATTTCCGACAAAATGGCCAATTGGCTACCGAAAACAAAATAATATAAGCGATACACGTGCTCAAAGACAAAGCCAGAAGAACCGCCTTGTAACGGTCAGTTAAACGAATTACATTCGGGGGGGGGGGGGGGGGAGGGGGCTTAAATTGATTGTAAGTGGCCACACTCCTCGTCCTTTCTTCCGTCGCAATTTAGACATATAACTTGTTCAGTCCGCATGAAACGTAGAAGTAAAACAAAGATCAAGAATCGATACAATTAACTTACTCCACCCAGCAAAGACACCAAAGGGAAAGAAACACAAACATTAAGCATCTGAAAAATGCTCGTTCTAGAGATAAGACGCCGTTTTAGCATACGGGTGGGTTTGTCTTATTTGTCTAAACCGCGACAGTACCAAGGTCCGACAGTACCAAGGTCAAGCATTGTGGCCATGTACAATCAAATAAAGCACCAGCCCCACCTTACCCCAGGCGGTTCTTCTGTTGTGCTTTATTATTGTTACAGTTCGTCGTTGCATGTATTGCTAATACCCGTTTGTTTTGGATAGCCGTTTGGCCATATTATTGTAAAAATAACTATCCTTTTGGCTTACGCTTGTGAAGTTTTCATTATGGTGAAGTTGTTGTATGTTGGGTTTTTAATTCACTTTGGCACATATATATATATAGTGGAAAATCAGATATATTGATGCCTGATCATGTCTTCACTTTTATTTTGTTTGTTTATTTAAGTTGGAGTTTTAAGTCCCCGTCAACAATATTTAGGTCATTTTGGAGACATTTCTTCTGATTTTGTGGGATTTGTACCTGACACTGATATGAAATGACATCTCAAGCCCTGACGCCCAAAGAAACCGCTAGGGTTTATAACTAGGAACGGTCCGATTCGCAACACTTTGCCTTGGTGTCTCTGATGGGAGCTGTGGGTTAATTGTATCGATTCCTGATCATTGCATCTACTTCTATTTAGAACAGATTAGAATTTATGAGCGCTTTGCTAATAGTCTTGTTCAGTCGGTCTCAGATTTGCGTCAATGCAAAATGCACCCTAACCTATTTTTCAAGGCCCGATGGGCAGGGCTTAATACGGGTGTATTATTGTAATGTTGAGCAATTTTGCCCAGCGGAAACAATATGAGCCTCGCTGTCGAGGAAACCTAAACAAAGGAAGGCCATAAGGACAGTTACTTTCCCACAAAATGGCCAAACAGCCATCCAAAATAAAACGACACAAGTGATACACACAGTAAGTAACAAACAACAATATAAATAAACCGCAATTGAAGAACCACCTTTGAACGGTCAGTGGAAAGAATTCGACTGGGGGGGGGGGGGGGGGGGGGGGCTTAAATCGATTTTACATGGCCATAATCCTCGCCCTTGCCTCTATCGCGGTATACACTAATTTTGTTTACTCCGCATGAAGGCTTCCTAACCCAGCAGTGTAACATCTCCAAGAACATACAAATAAAAAAAAACTACAGAGATGAAACAAGGTTGAGGACGCGACAGCATACAACAACAGAATTTCTGGAGCAAAAGAAAACTAACAGTTAGACTCCGAGGGGCCCGACCAAAGACGGCTACAAACCCACAACCTCTCGATCATAAGTCGAACGTACTAACCACTGTGATATAGAGGCTATATAAGATTCGGTTTCTTAAAATGGCTGAGTTCTTTAAATATATTTCTTGATTATAGCTTTCGTAAAATCATTCTTCGATATAAAAAGATTGGGTACAACACAAACGTTAACTTTATACGACAGACTGCATGCATGGTAGTTAACACAGCCACGGTTGACAACTTTGCTTCCCTCTTTAATTGCCAATGGGTCATGCCCTAGATTTCATGGCGGTTCCAGGGAAAAGACTTACTGAGATAAAAAGAGAATTAATTTTTGCGTAATGTTGGTTGGTGCTTGATGCTCTGTCTCTGGGCGAGCCAATCGGAGTCTAACTGTTGGTTTTCTTTGGCTCCAGCAGTGCTTTGGTTTCTTGCTGTCGAGTCCTCGCCGTTATATCATCTCTGTGATTGTTTTTGTTTTTTTTTGTGTTCTCGGAGAGGTTGCACTGATGAGTTAGGAAGCCTTCATGCGGTCTGAACAAATTGTTTGTTTAAAGCGCGACGGAAGTAAGGGCGAGGATTGCAGCTACGTAAAATCGGGTTAAGCACCCCCCCCCCCCCCCCCACACACACACACACACTCAGTGTGTGCAACGCCTATATTTTTTGTTTTGTTTTGGATAGCCTATTGGACATTTTGTGGGAAAGAAACTGTCCTTTTGGCCCTTCCGCTGTTGGCGTTTCCATTTGGGTCTAGTTATTTCATGTTTGTGTTTCATTCCCTTTAATGTCACTGATGGGAGCTGTTGGTTAACTGTATCGATTCCTGATCAATGCCTTCACATCTATTTCATACTATTAAGCAGGTATCTAGAGCAGCTGTTGAGCAAATGTGGATTGCAGTTTCAATTGCTATTTATCATATGACGTCGCGTTTGAGAGTGCAATAACGCCATGTAAAAAAATGATAATCGACTAGTGAATTAAATATGCAAATTAGTTAGATACGCCCCGTAACGTTAAATGTGCCACCTCCTTAACGACGTCGAGTTTACATAGGTGGAATATTGACATTCCTGTACAAAAATCGTGAATAAAATTCGTTTTAAATGTCATATGATAAATAGAATCTTGCATTCGTGCTCAATTATTATTTAATTTATAAAACTCGTTGAGAAAAAAGAATTAAATTCTCGGCAAAGCCTCGCATTTTATCCCTTTTAATAAACTCTTTTAATAAATTCAATAATGCATGGGCACTCATGTAAGATCCTCCATTTCTCTTAGTTACATTGTTGCAGGATCTCGCTACATGAGACATCTCCAACCTGAGATACGGGACAGCCATGCTTCTGGGGCCGTGTTGGCTTTGGACGCCTATGACATTATGATAACTCACCTGTGCAACATAGTGCATTTTTCATATCTCCAAAATGGCTACTTTTCTGATGAAAACCCGTGATATTTTTCTTAAAAATGCTCAAAACATTGGTTGTGGGTACTCGTTAGAACCGCCTCAATGAGGCGGTTCTAACGAGTACCTACAACCTATGTCTTGGAGCAGAAATATGAAAAATATTGTATACCCCCGTAAACCCCAGTTATGTCTATATGAAGTGGGGTTTAGGGGGTCTTCATTTCACGGACATGTTTGCGTGATGAGTAGCGCTATGCGTCTCCTACCTGGTATCTGCTGCTGGCCTGTCTCCTGCGCTTCGTAAGTTGATGAGTGCTCGGAGAAGGATGTGCTTTGCTTACCAAGGTTTTCCCATCACCATTTTTGGTTTCAAATTTTAGGCACACTGATGAAGATTGAATATCAGAAAGGCCTCGTACAGTTACATAATATTTATTATTGAGACGAACACTTCATATCATACAAGTCAATCTTCTACTGTGAAAAGGCTTAAGAAAATTCTGGCATTAACTTATTTTGGTCTATAAAACATTCAAGTGAAACAGTAGGTTTTCGTGTATCTAGTTTGTCGACGTACGGTTTTTCTACTCTTTACACAACTTTGAAAATTATTCCTGATTCAAGGATAAGGAATATAATTTCTAAAGGACCGAAATATCGGTTTCCTTCTAAAATTGATTTCAGTAAATGTAGAGATGAAATCGCTGCTTCATTGAATGAATTCGGTAATCGATGGTGTAAGCGAGAGTATGTTGAGCATAAAGCCCTTAAGGACTGGAAACTTAGCATTTTAAAACTAGTGAATAAACGCATTTCTTTCTATTCTCAAAATACTAACTTATTACCTCCTAAGCCCAAGACGTCTTTACGTCATCTTAAACTAGGTATTCAAGAATTTCATAAGAAGTTTGTTTTGGCCCCTGCAGACAAGGCCGCTAACAACGTCGTCGTTGTGTGACGGCTCCACTATGTTAACACGCTTAAGCAGGAGCTTGGTGGTACTAAGGCCTATGAACTTCAGCCTTTAGCTGAAGAGAGAGCTATAGTAGATAAACATGTTTGTCTTTCAGCCACCAAGTTTGCTGTGTGTGTTAACGAAGGCCAAGACAAGCTTCCTACGCTATACTGGTTACCAAAACTTCATAAAAAACCTTACAAAGCACGGTTTATTGCAAATTCTAGCTCTTGCACTACCACTGAACTTTCTAAATTATTAACTTCCTGTCTTACTGCTATTAAAACGCATGTAATTAAATATTGTGATAAAGTCTTTGAAAGATCAGGAAGAAATCTGTTTTGGTCTATAAAAAATTCGAATGATGTTTTAAATAAATTGAAATCTAGACAGTTTCGTGCTTCTAGTCTGTCTACCTACGATTTTTCCACTCTTTACACTACACTTCCTCATAATTTTATAAAAGAAAAGCTTAATGATTTAATTGAATGGGCTTTTCACAGAGAAGATTCTC
Organism: Lucinisca nassula; assembly: GCA_963580285.1. Classification (NCBI taxonomy): domain Eukaryota; kingdom Metazoa; phylum Mollusca; class Bivalvia; order Lucinida; family Lucinidae; genus Lucinisca; species Lucinisca nassula. Next base: position 2,835,769 of record OY757023.1, on the reverse strand, counting down.
TCTATCTTGCATGTAATGTCAGAAATGCATTTTTCACTTCTAAAGAGCATAAGAATTATACACTTTGGTCATGTCAGAAAGTGTGTGATGCCCTCACCTTTCTACTTGACAATATTTATATTAGATTCGGTACTAAGTTATTTAGACAAATTGTGGGTATTCCGATGGGTACTAATTGCGCACCTCTTGTGGCTGATCTGTTCTTGTATTGTTATGAAAGAGACTTCATTTTGTCGCTTTCCATTGATAACCAATCTGAAATTATTGAAGCTTTTAGCTCTACTTCTAGATATTTAGATGATTTATTAAATATTGATAATACCTATTTTGATGGTTTGATCAGTCAGATTTACCCCCTAGAACTTCAGTTAAATAAAGCAAATTCTTCTGATACCGAGGCCCCGTTTTTGGATTTACATCTATCTATTGTAGATGGATTTGTTTCGTGCAAAATTTATGATAAACGCGATGACTTTGATTTTGAGATTGTAAATTTTCCTTTTTTGGATGGTGATGTTCCTCGTGCGCCATCCTATGGCGTTTATATTTCGCAATTAATTCGATTTGCTAGAGTGTGTAGTCATGTAACTGACTTCAACACTCGTAATAAATTATTAACGGCTAAACTCCTTAATCAGGGTTATCGGTACCATAAACTACGCAAAGCCTTTTCAAAAGTTTATAGACGCCATTCTGATTTAATTTCAAAATTCAATATTGGACTTAAATCTCTTCTGCAACAAGGTCTATCGGAACCCGAATTTTATGGTGACTTAGTATTTAAATTCAGAAAAATATATAACCGCAATGACTTCAGTACCCAATTTCGTAAAATCATTCTTCGATATAAAAAGATTGGGTACAACATGGATATTATACGACAGACTGCATGCATGGTAGTTAACCCAATCACGGTTGGCAACTTTGCTTCCCTCTTTAATTGCACGCCGGTGGGTCAGGCCTCAGATTCTATGACGGCTCCAACGTAAAGGCTTATTGAGAATTAGAGAGATCTAATTCAAGGTAATGTTGGTTGGTGCCTGATGCTCTGTCTCTGGTCGGGCTCATCGGAGTCTAACTGTTGGTTTTCTTTTGCTCCAGCATTTCAGTGGTTTCTTGCTGTCGAGTCCTCACCGTTGTCTCACCTCTGTGGTTCTTTGATTTTTGTGTTCACGGAGATGTTGCACTGATGAGTTAGGAGGCCTTCATGCGGACTGAACAAATTATTTGTCTAAATCGCGACGGAAGTAAGGGCGAGGATTGTGGCCACGTAAAATCGATTTAAGCCCCCCAGTGGAAATCTTCCACTGACCGTTCCAAGGCGGCTCTTCTGTGGCGATTTATTTTATGTTGTTGTTTGTTACTTACTGTGTGTATCACTTGTGTCTTTTAGTTTCGGATGACCATATGGCCATTTTGTGGGAAAGTAACTGTCCTTATGGCCTTCCTTTGTTTAGGTTTCCATTATGGTCTGGTCGCTTAATGTTTGTATTTCTTTCCCTTTGGTGTCTTTTATGGGTGGAGTAAGTTAATTGTATCAATTCCTGATCTTTGTTTTACTTCTACTTTACCTCATAATCGGAATAAAAGAAAATTTATTTAACTTAATTGAAACTACTTGTCTTTGTGAAAAGTGTCTGTATTTGGCCTGCAATGATAGAAATGCTTATTTTGCCTCTTGAGATGACAATAATCGTTATGAATAATGGATATGCCTAGTGGTTTGTGAGGCGCATTCCTATTTATTGGATAATATCTATGTAAGGTTTGGAATCTCAATTATTTAGACAAGTAGTGGTATTCCTATGTGGACAAACTGTGCTCCCTGTGTTGCAGATTTGTTTCCTTTTTGTTATGAAAAAGAATCATGCTGTCCATTTCTAAAAAATAAACAAACCGATGTTAATGAGGCGTTTAACTCTACCTATCGATATTTGGATGTCTTTTTAAATATTGATGATGTTTGTTTTGATCAAATGGTTGATAGAACTTATCCAAAAAGATTAAAGTTAAATAAGGTTAATTCTGATGTATCTGAAGACCTATTTTTGGATTTACTTTTGATTGTTTCTAATGGTACTGTCTCTTCCGAAATTTACGATAAAAGAGTTGATTTTATTTTTGAAATTGTATTTTCTTCTTTCTGGGATGGTGGCGTCCCTAAGGCTGTACTTTATGGAGTTTATATGCCACAGCTTATTCGTTTTGCTACAGAGATTACTTTACAATTTATGATCGCAACATAATTTTAACAGCTAAACTTCTAAAACAAGGCTAGCGGTATCATAAACTGCGCAAAACGTTTTCAAAAAAGTTTATCGTTGGCATTACGACATTATTTCTAAATATGGAATTTCTTTGAAGACCCTTCTGCAACAGAAAATGTCGGAACCTGAGTTTTATGGGGATTTGGTTAATAAATTCAGAAGAATACTAGGAAGGTCAGTTCAGAAAAACTGTTGCTTATGCATGAAAAATGGATATAGTATAGATGTTTTGCAACAGACCGCGTGTTTGGTTGTCGACCCTTTTACAGTGGACAAATTTGCTTCGCTCTTTGGTTCACAGGGGTGGGCCGGATTCAGGACTCTTTGATGACAGTCCCACCATAAATCCTTTGAATTCGGGAAGGGTGGAGCCGGATATTTCCTGGTTTCGACCCTCCGTGATCTAACTGGTGGTTTTCTTCTGTTCTAACGTCGGATTAATGTTAGGTCCTCAACCCAGATACATGATGATATTAAACTATACATGACCATTTTACCATGTATTTTATCATGACTCACTGTTGATCTAGAAAGCCTCCATGCGGATCAATTTCTTATTGTTATTCTGTTTGATACTGTGCTGGAACTGAGGGCGAGAGTTGAAATTTCATAAACTCCGAAGTTGAAGCCCCCAGTAGTTTTACTACTGACAGTCCCAAGGCGGTCTTTTGTAGTGTCTTACTGTTATTTGGCTTTGTGCCGTTGGTTCATGTTTCGTCTGTTATGGGTGTGCCTCCGTGTCACTTTCTATCGGTGACTTGTGACGGCTGCGTTCTTGGATTGTGGCCTTTCTTGAGTGACCGTTTCTTACTATTTTTTCTAACCTAGCAACAAAAGTAAAACGGTTGCTAGCGAAGCAAAATCAAAGTTGCTTGATTATTTTTCCAGTTGTAATACAGGGCCTTATTCAAAATATTACATAAACGGACCCAGACGTATTTTGTGAGGATTTCTTACACTGGTAAAAGAATTACTAGAAACAATAAATATAAATAGTCCATCATAATAAAACAAAACTATAAAAATATAAAAGCAAAAACTAATCATCACGAAAACACGCCTATATAATTTTGACCCCCTTAAACCCCACTTTTATATAGTAAAACTGGGGTTTACAGGGGTGAACCTTATTTTTCTTACTTCTGCTCTAAAATATAGATTGTGGGTACTCGTTCGAACCGCCTCGATGAGGCGGTTCTAACGGGTACCAACAATCTATATTTTGAGCAGAAATAAGAAAAATATCACACTTTTTCATCTCAAAATTTTTTATTTTTCGGCAGTAAAGTTTTCAATGCATTTGTATAGGCGCGTTTTCGTAATGAAAAACTATAAAAAAAAAGGCAAAAACTAATTACAGCAACAGGAATTGTTGGCCCTTTAGCTGGTGGAAAACATTGCAATCATCACGAAAACACCCCTTTTCAATTTTGACCCCCTGAAACCCCCCCCCCCCCCCCTTTATAGTAAAACTGGTTTGCAGGCGTATACATTATTTTTCTTATTCTGATCCACAAACTATGTTTTGAGCGGAAATAAAAAAATATCAATTTTTTCATCTTAAATTATTTTTTTTTCTTTTTCGGCAGTAAAATTGACAATGTATCTCTATAGATGTGTTTTCGAAATGGTATTATAAAGTGCCAGTAAACAAGACCCGTATTAGTATTATATACTTGACAGTATCGTTTAACCCATTGTTTACTAGTGGACTCTTCCATTCCTATATGTTGGACAAGTCCATTTGTCATATAAGGGGTGGTAGGCCTATTTATTCGTTTTTATTCTAATTTGGACGGAAAATTCTATTAGCAAACAGTGCAGGCCCTGATCTGACGCCGCGTTCTGCGGCGTCTGATCTGGGCATGCACTGTTTTCCAAGGTACCCCTTTAGGGGTTTCCCATATGCAATGGGTTCTTACAATGGGCTAATTACGACCTTCTTACCTGATAAACGTGAAGGCAATGAATCGATACACTTACCTCACACTTCCCATCAGAGACATCAAAGTCATGTGATCAAATATTTCAATGAGACAGCAACGTATTTGCTTAAATGTCATTTGGCTGGCGTCATCACAGATTCTGAGCAGTCTGTTGTATTACACACACGCTGCACACCATTTGCCAAACTAAGTCACAATTAAATTTCACGTTCCGAAAGCCTCTGCAGCAGACGATACTTCAGTTCAACATTTAATTTTGAAACTAAATGAAATTATGCACATTTAAGATTAGAAAAGGCCAGTTTATGACTCTATACACGAGCGCCAAAACCAACATTCTGATCAGACCACCTGGTACACGCAAAAAGCAAATGATGCCGCACGAAGAACACCATTCTCGAAAAAGGAAAACCGGCAAGCACACAATCGAAATCATTCTTCCACTGACCGTTCAGAGGCGGTTCTTCTGTGGCGATTCATTTATGTTGTTGTTTGTTACTTACTGTGTGTATCACTTGTGTCTTTTAATTTTGGATGGCCATATGGCCATTTTGTGGGAAAGTAACTGTCCTTGTGGCCTTCCTTTGTTTAGGTTTCCATTATGGTCTGGTCGCTAAATGTTTGTATTTCTTTCCCTTTGGTGTCTTTGGTGGGTGGAGTAAGTTAATTGTATCGATTCCTGATCTTGGTTTACTTCTTCTTGCTGTCGAGTCCTCACCGGTGTTTCAGCCATGTGGTTGATTGATGTTTGTGTTCTCGGAGATGTTGCACTGATGAGTAAGGATGCCTTCATGCGGCGGTTTACTTTTGTTATGGTTTGTCTTTGAGTGTGTGATACACAAGTGATACACACAGTAAGTAACAAACAACAACATAAATAAATCGCCACAGAAGAGCCGCCTTGGAACGGTCAGTGGAAGATTTCCACAGGGGGGGGGGGGCTTAAATCGATTTTACGTGGCCACAATCCTCGCCCTTACTTCCGTCGCGATTTAGACAAATAATTTGTCCAGTCCGCATGAAGGCCTCCTAACTCATCAGTGCAACATCTCCGTGAACACAGAAATCAAAGAACCACAGAGGTGAGACAACGGTGAGGACTCGACAGCAAGAAACCACTGAAATGCTGGAGCAAAAGAAAACCAACAGTTAGACTCCGATGAGCCCGACCAGAGACAGAGCATCAGGAACCAACCAACATTATCTCTTTAATTTTCAATAAGCCTTTACGTTGGAGCCGTCATAGAATCTGAGGCCTGACCCACCGGCGTGCAATTAAAGATGGAAGCAAAGTTGCCAACCGTGATTGGGTTAACTATCATGCATGCAGTCTGTCGTATAATATCCATGTTGTACCCAATCTTTTTATATCGAAGAATGATTTTACGAAATTGGGTGCTGAAGTCATTGCGGTTATATATTTTTCTGAATTTATATACTCACCATAAAATTCGGGTTCCGATAGACCTTGTTGCAGAAGAGATTTAAGTCCAATATTGAATTTTGAAATTAAATCAGAATGGCGTCTATAAAATTTTGAAAAGGCTTTGCGTAGTTTATGGTACCGATAACCCTGATTAAGAAGTTTAGCCGTTAATAATTTATTACGAGTGTTGAAGTCAGTTACATGACTACACACTCTAGCAAATCGAATTAATTGCGAAATATAAACGCCATAGGATGGCGCACGAGGAACATCACCATCCAAAAAAGGAAAATTTACAATCTCAAAATCAAAGTCATCGCGTTTATCATAAATTTTGCACGAAACAAATCCATCTACAATAGATAGATGTAAATCCAAAAACGGGGCCTCGGTATCAGAAGAATTTGCTTTATTTAACTGAAGTTCTAGGGGGTAAATCTGACTGATCAAACCATCAAAATAGGTATTATCAATATTTAATAAATCATCTAAATATCTAGAAGTAGAGCTAAAAGCTTCAATAATTTCAGATTGGTTATCAATGGAAAGCGACAAAATGAAGTCTCTTTCATAACAATACAAGAACAGATCAGCCACAAGAGGTGCGCAATTAGTACCCATCGGAATACCCACAATTTGTCTAAATAACTTAGTACCGAATCTAATATAAATATTGTCAAGTAGAAAGGTGAGGGCATCACACACTTTCTGACATGACCAAAGCGTATAATTCTTATGCTCTTTAGAAGTGAAAAATGCATTTCTGACATTACATGCAAGATAGAGAGAATCTTCTCTGTTAAAAGCCCATTCAATTAAATCATTAAGCTTTTCTTTTATAAGATTATGAGGAAGTGTAGTGTAAAGCGTGGAAAAATCGTAGGTAGACAGACTAGTAGCACGAAACTGTCTAGATTTCAATTTATTTAAAACCTCATTCGAATTTTTTATAGACCAAAACAGATTTCTTCCTGATCTTTCAAAGACTTTATCACAATATTTAATTACATGCGTTTTAATAGCAGTAAGACAGGAAGTTAATAATTTAGAAAGTTCAGTGGTTGTGCAAGAACTAGAATTTGCCACTGAAACCACTGAAATGCTGGAGCAAAAGTACACAGACAGTTACACTCCAATGGGCCCGACCAGATACAGAACATCAGACACCAACCAACATTACATACAATTAAATTAAATTAAAAGTAGAAGTAAAACAAAGATCAGGAACTGATACAATTAACTTACTCCATCCATAAAAGACACCAAAGGGAAAGAAATACAAACATTAAGCGACCAGACAATAATGGAAACCTAAACAAAGGAAGCCTTTACGCGTAAAGCCTTTACGCTGGAACCCTCATAGAAACTGAGGCCTGACCCACCGGCGTGCAATTAAAGAGGGAAGCAAAGTTGTCAACCATGATTTGTTAACTACCATGCATGCAGTCTGTCGCATAACATTTTTGTTGAACCCAATCTTTTTATATCGAGGATTGATTTTACGAAATTGGGTGCTGAAGTCATTGCAATTATATATTTTCTGAATTTACATACGAAGTCACCATAAAATGCGAGTTCCGAATGACCTTGTTGCAGAAGATATTTGAGTCCAACATTGTATTTTGACATTAAATCGGAATGACGTCTATCAAATTCTAAAAAAAGGCTTTGCGTACTTTATGATACCGACGGCCATGATTAAGAAGTTAAGCAGTTAACAATTAGTTACGAGCGTTGAAGTCAGTTACATGACAAGACACTCTGGCAAATCGAATTAATTGCGAAATATAAAAGCCATAGTATGCCGCACGAGGAACATCACCATCCAAGAAAGGATAATCTACAATCTCAAAATCAAAATTATCGCGTTTATCATAAATTTTGCAGCTAGCAAAATAGAAGTAAAGGTAATGATAAGGAATCGATACAATTAACACAACCGTTGTTTCATCTGAGTGGTTATTTGATTTTGTGTTCAGGGGGATAGTACACTGGTAAGGTAGGGAAGTAGAAGTAAAACAAAGATCAGGCATCGATACAATTAACTTACTCTACCCATCAAAGACACCAAAGGGAAAGAAACACAAACATTAAGCGACCAGACCATAATGGAAACCTAAACAAAGGAAGGCCATAAGGACAGTTACCTTCCCACAAAATGGCCAAGTGGCCATCCAAAATAAAAAGACACAAGTGATACACACAGTATGTAACACACAACACATAAATAAACCGCCACAGAAGAACCGCCTTGAAACGGTCAGTGGAAAGAATTCCACAGGGGGGGGGGGGCTTAAATCGATTTTAAATTCAGAAAAAATATATAACCGCAAGGACTTCAGCACCCAATTTCGTAAAATCATTCTTCGATATAAAAAGATTGGGTACAACATGGATGTTATACGACGGACTGCATGCATGGTAGTTAATCACGGTTGGCAACTTTGCTTCCCTCTTTAATTGCACGCCGGTGGGTCAGGCCTCAGATTCTATGACGGCTCCAACGTAAAGGCTTATTGAGAATTAGAGAGATCTAATTCTTGGTAATGTTGGTTGGTGCCTGATGCTCTGTCTCTGGTCGGGCACATCGGAGTCTAACTGTTGGTTTTCTTTTGCTCCAGCATTTCAGTGGTTTCTTGCTGTCGAGTCCTCACCGGTGTCTCACCTCTGTGGTTCTTTGATTTTTTGTGTTCACGGAGATGTTGCACTGATGAGTTAGGAGGCCTTCTTGCGGACTGAACAAATTATTTGTCTAAATCGCGACGGAAGTAAGGGCGAGGATTGTGGCCACGTAAAACCGATTTAAGCCCCCCAGTGGAAATCTTTCAACTGACCGTTCCAAGGCGGTTCTTCTGTGGCGGTTTATTTATGTTGTTGTTTGTTACTTACTGTGTGTATCACTTGTGTCTTTTTATTTTGGATGGCCATATGGCCATTTTGTGGGAAAGTAACTGTCCTTATGGCCTTCCTTTGTTTAGGTTTCCATTATGGTCTGGTCGCTTAATGTTTGTGTTTCTTTCCCTGTGGTGTCTTTGATGGGTGGAGTAAGTTAATTGTATCGATTCCTGATCTTTGTTTTACTTCTACTTTACATGGCCATAATCCTCGCCCTTACCTCTGTCGCGGTATACACTAATTTTGTTTAGTCCGAATGAAGGCTTCCTAACTCATCAGTGTAACATCTCCGAGAACATAAAAATCAAAGACTACAGAGATGAAACAAATTTGAGGACTCGACAGCATACAACAACAGAATTGCTGGAGCAAAAGAAAACCAACAGTCAGACTCCGAGGGGCCCGACCAATGACGGAGCCTTCATGCGGACTTCAATTTATTTGTCTGAATCGCGACAAAAGTAAGGGAGATGATATGCCCGCGTAATATCGACCCCCACCCCCGTGAAATGCTTTTCACTGACCGTTCCAATGCGGTTCTTCAGTCGAGGTTTATATTTGAATTTGTGTATCGCATATATCGATTTGTTTTTGATAGACAATTGGACATTTTCTGATAAAGAAACTGTCCTTTTAGCTTACCACAAATCAGGATTCTATTGGTATCTAGTTAGTTCATGTTTGTGGTTCTTTACCTTTGTTGTCTCTGATCGGATGTGTGGGTTACTTGTATCGATTCTTGATCATTGCCTACTGTTCTATTCTACTGTATATTCCTCGCTTCCAAAGGATACCCCTTTTATAAAACATACTTAAGACATTGTTTCTATTAGTCCTCGTGCTATTATTCTCAGTGTCTAAAGACCAGCCACTCATATTTTATTTCAAAATGTTATTAAACACAACACAAATCGACCCTATCCAATGCCGTGCTGATCCGATCATGAACGTTCGCAAGTAGCGAGCAACATTTGGGCATACAAGCCGGATAGATTGTTTAAATTAAAAAAAAAAGACGTCAGTTTTCTAGACATTTGGTGATGCGGGCGTGCCCAATTGTTCAAAACTAACGACGTCATTGCAACTGACATGGTTATGTCATGAAGACATGTTGGTAGTAATCTATAAGCTCCTTACATCTTCCAATAAAACGGACTCGGCATTAGATGCCTTACTAACTAGAACAGTTAAAAGTTTGACAACAAATGAGTGAGTTCGTTAAAAATTGAAGTGAAGGCAATGATCAGGAATCGATACAATTCATCAACAGCTCCCATCAGAGACACCAAATTGAAAGAAACACAAACATGAAATAACAGACCCTAATAGAAACACCAACAGCTGAAAGCCAAAAGGACAGTTACTTTCCCACGAAGTGGCCAATGTGCATTCCATAACAAAATAATATAAGCGATACAAACACTTAAAGACTAACAATAAAATAAATAAACCGCGACAAAAGAACCGCCTCACGATTAGTGAAACGAATTTCGCTTGGGGGCTCAAATCGATTTTACCTGGCCACAATCCACGCCCCTTACTTCCGTCGCGATTTAGAAAAATAATTTGTTCCGTCCGCATGAAGGCATCCTAACTCATCAGTGCAACATCTTTTCGAACACAAAACAAAATCAAATCAAACAACAACAGAGATGCAACAACGGTGAGGACTCGACAGCAAGAAACCGCTGAAATGCTGGAGCAAAAGAAAACCAAAAGTTAGACTCCGATAGGCCCGATCAGAGACAGAGCATCAGGCACCAGCACCAACCAACATTACACAGAAGTAGATCTCTCTAATTCTCAGAAAGGCTTAACGCTGCAACCCTTATAGAATCTGAGGCCTGACCCACCGGCGTGCAATTAAAGAGGGAAGCAAAGTTCTCAACTGTGATTGGGTTAACTGCCATGCATGCAGACTGTCGTATATGCAAACATCAATGTTCAGATCAACAGAAATGGACTCCAGAAGAGTGTAAGCAGGCGTCCGCGGATAGTAAGCATTACTTGGTAAGCAAGCTTCGCCCACCATGTCCATCGACCCGAATGAAGAAAAGGAGTAAATGCCGAGAAGGGTGTTTCCGAGATTTTGGAAGTCTTCCTATGGCGTTCCATTGGCAAACATATCAGAAATAATTCTGAAAATGGCCACATTGTACGGATCAACAAGATCATGGTGTCTCCCAAAGAACTTCTTGAGTGTTGATAACAGTTTGGTTTTTGATACCCTTGGCACAACATCCTGGTAGTGAGCACCTTCCCACGTTCCATAAAGTCCTGATACTTGGAACAGGCTCTAGCATAACGGATTAATTGTGAAACGTAAACTCTATATGCTGGTGCAGACGGGATATTACTGCTAAGGAAGGGAAAGTTAACATTGGGAAAATTGAAGTCATCTCGTTTATCGTACAGCCTAGTAGTAAGCTTCCCGTTATCAATATAGAGAAAACAATCCAAGTATGAGGAGGAGGTTGCAGTCTCTGTTGTTTCCTAAATTTCAAGTTCACGTGGATAGATGATTTCCTAGTACTCTGCGAATTAAGCATTTTTCAGAGACAATAAATCATCTTTATATATGTAGGTGAAATTTAATTGTTGTGCAAGGCGTTTCTTGCCTACTTTGAGGAGACCTTGTACAAACTCCGCCTCATACGAGTACAAGAACAAGTCGGCTAGCAACGGTGCACAATAAGTACCCATTGGTATGCCAATTGTTTGCTAAAATAATAGGCCACTGAACTCCACGAATAGCAATTTGAACAACTCAAAATTTTAAAGTAGCAATTTGAACAACTGACACCAGGACAACCATTGTGAGCCGTATGCCAGCCATAAGTAGTCTCTGCCTACATACATGTAGTTATTTTTGTTTTGATATTTTAACTTTTTCTCTCTTATGTGTATTACATAATGTGGAAGTAAGAGGGTCTGTTCATGACCAGTACTGAAATGTAAGTCTTTTGGTTTAACATAGCCAACTGGTGTGAGGTATGGGTTAATTGTAACTATTATTGATCATTGCATTCACAACTCTTATGAACAAGAATAATCACTTGTCCAGTTTTACATCGTCTCTTAAACAAATGCTCATTTAATGCCACTCGACTGCTTGTTTTCTGAAATTATAAATATTTAACATTCAAAGACTCACATTTCAAATTATTTGTTAATAGTGTTCTCCAAGTCATGATTATGTGTCGGATATCTGTTACAGTATTTTTGTACCTTATTTGCCCAGTATGTGCTCTGGTGTGTTATGGTTTAGGCTTTTGAATTCGCTTCCCTGGCCGTTGCAATGCGGTTCTTCTGTCGTGGTTTATCTTTGTAATGTTTTGTCTTTGAGTGTTTATATCGCTTATATTATTTTGTTTTGGATAGCCAATTGGCCCTTTTGAGGGAAAGTAACTATCATTTTGGCTTCCCGCTATTGATGTTTTCATTAGGGTCTGTTGTTTCGTGATTGTGTTTCTTTCCCTTTGGTGTCTCTGATGGGAGCTATGTGTATTGAATCGATTCTTAATCATTGCCTTCACTTCTATTTTGAATGGAAATGCAACCCTTCATTGCATCCGTTTTTTCGGGGTGGGGTAGTGGGTATATGTACTGTAACAGTAAAGACAAATAAACTGCTAGAATGTGACTATTCTTCCCAACATTTGAATCGACTTTGATGCAATACCAGAATATAAGTTTTAAATAGTACAGTTACATTCTACTCGTATTCATTAACCCATTTTGGACCGGAAACCCCAAAACGGGTATCCTGGCAAACAGTGCAGGCTCTGATCAGACGCCGCAGAATCAGGGCCTAAACAATGCGCGAACAATTAAGCTATTATCAAATAGATTTTAAAGTGACACCCCTAAATGTCAAAATGGACACCTGGCACATATACGGAGGAAGATTCCATTGGAAACAAAAAGGGTTATTGGAACTTCAGTTCATTTTCGGTGCACTTAGATTAGGTTAGACGCTTATGACCCACCAAGAGGGTTGACGCGTCGTTAAACACGAAATCATCATCATCATCAGATTAGGTTATAGTTCCAGCGTTATTGTTAATTTGGATATGTTTTTGTTTTCTGTGGGTAACAGTGGATAACAGTCGATGAGGCCTAAATGGCCGATACTAGCTAGTCTGGCCAAAAAAAAAAAACATGTACACTCCATATTTTCCAGTTCTATGGTGTATACCTTGCTTCCAAAGGATAACCATTTCTACAACATATTTAACGTCACTACAGCTGTTGTCTGGGAATGTGTGGCGGCCGTAAAATAAATCTCCCTGCCTAACATCATAGTGTAGTGTATATTTTCTTGTCCTTTGGGACCATTGATTCTATTGTGGAATTTTGAAAAATATTTTGAAGGTCACCGATGAGGCCTAAATGGCCGAAACTAGCATTTCTGACCCAGAAAACATGTACACTGCATATTTCCAGTTTTGTGGTGTATTCCTTGCTTCAAAAGGATAACCAATTCTATAGCATATTTATTTTTTGTAGAAATGTATGTCAGGAAGAACCAGAACTCACACGAAAATAAATATTCATGCAGAGCCAAATCTGAAATTCAAGTTGCAATAAAAACGGTGAGAAATTACAAAACAGCCTATAAGAAACTGGCACATCCTGAGTATCTAAAGTTATTCTTTCGCGGAAAGCGCGGAAAACATGCAGATATGACACCTGCTTTTGAACATGCATCTTTTGGGTGCTGTAATGGTGTAATAAATACAGAAAATTGGTCTCACTTTAATTTCCCAGGCGTGTTTTAGCCTGCGTTATTTAATTCTCTAAGATTTACTGCCAGCAATGACAGATAATAACGATAGGAAAAGAGGTTCGATGATCGTTGGGATAACACATTCATATGACAGAGTGTTCTGATTTCCAAAACTGTTATTTTCTGATGAAAATCTATAATAGTGTATTCATATTTCTGCTGTAAACTTAAATTTTGAGTACTCGCGAGACGATCTTAGATGCGTATTCATGTATTATTGAATTTATTAAATGTGTTGAGGGAAAGGGATAATTTATCCCTTTTCCTCAATGAGTTAAATTAAATTATTGATTTTGAGGATCTTACATGAGTGTCCGTGTATTATTGAATTTATTAAACGAGTTAACGAAAAGGGATAAAATGCGAGCATTTTATCCCTTTTCCTCAACGAATTTAATAAATTTAATAATACATGAGCACGAATGCAAGATTCTATTTATCATATGGCATTTAAAACGCATTTTATTCACAATTGTTTTATAAAATGTCAATATTCCGCCATAGGTTAACACGACGTTAAGGACGTCGTACCTATAACGTTACGGGATGTATCTTTTAATCCACTAGTGGATTATCGAATTTATTACAGAAAGCAATTACATTCTCAGACGCGACGTCATATTATAAATAGTGTATACTCAACCAACCGATACAAACTTTATGCTGAGGTCGTAATTGAAAAGTAGAAGTACAACAAAGATCAGGAATCGATACAATTAACTTACTCCACCCATCAAAGCCAAAGGGAAATAAACACACACATTAAGCGACCAGACCATAATGGAAACAAGATTTCCACTGGGGGGGGGGGGGCTCAAATCGATTTTACGTGGCCACAATCCTCGCCCTTACTTCTGTCGCGATTTAGACAAATAATTTGTTCAGTCCGCATGAAGGCCTCCTAACGCATCAGTGCAACATCTCCGTGAACAAAAAATAATAATGAGTCTGAAAATAAAAAAAACAAAGAAGTATAGATAATGGTCAGGGGTCGATATAATTACCCATGCCTCCCAATCCAAGACACCAAGGGGAAAAAACAAAAACATCAACATAAATCAATTTAAGCGTATGAAAACGTCAAACGTAGAAATCCAAAAATACAGCTTCTTTCCAACAGAGCCTAAACTGTCGCCGTGCAATTAAAGTAGAATTAAAACAAAGATCAGGAATCGATACAATTAACTTAGTCCACCCATCAAAGACACCAAAGGGAAAGAAACACAAACATGAAGCGACCAGATCATAATGGAAACCTTAAACAAAGGAAGGCCATAAGGACAATTTCTTTCCGACAAAATGGCCAAATGGCCATCCAAAATAAAAAGACATAAGTGATACACACAGTAAGTAACAAACAACAACATAAATAAACCGCCACAGAAGAACCGCCTTGGAACGGTCAGTGGAAAGAATTCCACTGGGGGGGGGGGGGGGCTTAAATCGATTTTACATGGCCATAATCCTCGCCCTTACCTCTGTCGCGATAACACTAATTTTGTTTAGACCGCATGAAGGCTTCCTAACTCATCACTTTAACATCTCCGAGAACATACAAATAAAAAAAACTACAGAGATGAAACATGGTTGAGGACTCGACAGCATACAACAACAGAATTGCTGGCGCAAAAGAAAACCAACAGTTAGACTCCGAGGGGCCCGACCAAAGACGTAGTTATCAACCATGATTCAGCCAAAAACAATGCTGGCCGTCTGTCGCGTGATTTCCAACTTGTATCTGACCTTTTTTGTACGAAAAAGAGAATTTTTGAGTTTTTTGTTTCCAAATTAATCAGTTAAGGTAACGTTGACTACATTAGGAAAGTGTGGATTAAGATTTCAACAAAATGGAAAGAAGCTCAAAACCTTTCGAAGATGTTTTGACATGTAAACATTCAATATATGAATCGAACGGCTAATATGTTATCTTTCTCATTAGCTTCTTTTTCATAGTTAAGTCCATCTTATTCAAGATACGATACATCAATCAGGCTCATCGTCTCATTTTTAAGGATATTTGATAATTGTGTGCCTTTGTAGGACACTGTTTACTCCCCTTAAGGGACAATTTGGTTAAGTGTCAGTTAAACTCATTATTTTCTCATATGACGTCGCGTCTGAGAGTGTAATAACGCCATGTTATTAATTCGATAATCCACTAGTGGATTAAATATGCAAATTAACTAGTTGCCTCCCGTAACGTTACATGTACGATGTCCTTAACGACGTCGCGTTTACTAATGGCGGAAGATTGACATTTTTGTTCAACAATTCTGAATAAAAAGCGTTTAAAATGTCATATGATAAATAGAATCTTGCATTCGTGCTCGTGTATTATTGAATTTATTGATCTCGTTGTTTGCCGAGTATTTTATCCCTTTTCTTCAACGAGTTTAATAAAATAAATAATACATGAACACTCATGTAAGATCTTCTGAATCAATAATTTATTAAACTCGTTGAGGAAAAGGGATAAAATGCTCGGCAAAGCCTCGCTTCGTATCCCTTTTCCTCAATTCGTTTAATAAATTCAATA
This sequence comes from Lucinisca nassula, assembly GCA_963580285.1. Classification (NCBI taxonomy): domain Eukaryota; kingdom Metazoa; phylum Mollusca; class Bivalvia; order Lucinida; family Lucinidae; genus Lucinisca; species Lucinisca nassula. The sequence goes on along the minus strand of OY757023.1, from coordinate 2,819,910 downwards.
ATAAATGAATACTCATGTAAGATCCTTTCTGTATTCTGTCTCCTAGGAGCACGAGATACCAACCAAAGAAAACTGCTGCTGGAGGCCTTTCTATATGGAGGATCTTTCATGAGTGTTCATGTATCATTGAATTTATCAAACGAGTTGAGGAAAAGGGATAAATGCGAGGCTGTGCCGAGCATTTTATCACTTTTCTTCAACGAGTTTAATATATACCATAATGCATGAGCACGATGTAAGATTCTATTCAGCATATGACATTTAGACGCATTTTATTCACGATTATTTTACAAAAATGTCAATTTGCCGCCATTAGTAAACGCGACGTCGCTAAGGACGCCATACATGTAACGTTACGGGGAGTATCTAACTCATTTGCATATTTAATCTTCTAGTGGATTATCAAATTTATTACATGGCATTATTACATTCTTAGACTCGACAGAAGCCTGCGTGGTGCAGTGGTTACGCTACTCGCCTTGTAAACCAGGGATTGCAGGATCGATCCCGGGCTTCTCCAGACTTTCGGATGAGTCTTTAAACCGAGGTCCCGTCTCCGTATGACCTTAGCTGTTGGTGGGACGTAAAACTAAAACTCACTCACTCACTCACTCTTAGACTCGACGTCATAAGATAAACTGGCAAATATATACCGTTTAGGACATCAAAGTAATGTTTCTCTCCCCTCACCCCCTACCCCCTCAAGTCATTTCAAAGCTAGAAATTCTGCATTTTACTAAATAAGCAAAGAAGTGATTATATAGAAAAAAAACATAGGTTAATGAATATTTTATTCTTTTACTTTATTGATCATTCACGTGTACCAACAATCAAAATAAAGAAAATATCTCGTTTTTTTTCATCTGAATATTGCCTTTTTACCGGCGGTAAAATTACAATGTATTGTAATGTCATTTGTCATTCCGATATTACACGCACTCGGTTTGTCGTTGTCATTGCATAGACGACTGCTCCGGGTTAATTTTGAAAGTTAAATATTCATAAAGTATATAAAAAAGTAGGGAAGGAAATTTTCAGATATGAATATAATTATCTAACACAGTCTGTCAAAGAAATGAAGTGTAAGGAATACTCACGCAAAACTATGGCATTATTGAGAAAAAAAAGACACATTAAAAATAGAGGTTAATAGGTCCATTCCAAACATTGCCAAACTGTTATCCAAAATAAAGATATTACCAGGAGATACTGTTGTCGGATGATAAGTAGACAATGACCTAAAAGGGTATACCACCACAGGTAGGTCAGACAGGTTGTACCGTTATCATTATCATACCCATCATTGGCTGGCAAGACAGGTTATACCTTTATAATTATCATAACCGAAAGGAAGTTACCTTATGACAACAGTGGACAATGCTTTATAACAAAAACATTCGCTGACGTCACTTTCAACTTATCTTACGGCAACAGTACATGCAAAAATGACAATAATAAACCATAACAGGCAAAAAGCCTTGAAATTCTCAGCGACAGAGCATCAGGCACCAACCAACATTACATACAATTAAATTAAATTAAAGCCTTTACGCTGGAACCCTCATAGAAACTGAGGCCTGACCCACCGGCGTGCAATTAAAGAGGGAAGCAAAGTTGTCAACCATGATTGGGTTAACTACCATGCATACAGTCTGTCGCATAACATTTATGTTGAACCCAATCTTTTTCATATCGAGGAATGATTTTACGAAATTGGGTGCTGAGGTAATTGGAATTATACATTTTTTTTCTGAATTTACATACGAAGTCACCATAAAATTCGGGTTCCGAATGACCTTGTTGCAGAGGATATTTGAGTCCAACATTGTATTTTGAAATTAAATCGGAATGACGTCTATTAAATTCTAAAAATGGCTTTGCGTACTTTATGATACCGATGACCATGATTAAGAAGTTAAGCAGTTAACAATTTGTTACGAGCGTTGAAGTTACATGACAAGACACTCCGGCAAATCGAATTAAATGCGAAATTTAAAAGCCATAGTATGCCGCACAAGGAACATCACCATCCAAGAAAGGTAAATCTACAATCTCAAAATCAAAATTATCGCGTTTATCATAAATTTTGCAGCTAGCAAAACAGAAGTAAAGGCAATGATAAGGAATTGATACAATTAACACAACAGTTGTTTCATCTGAGTGGTTATTTGATTTTGTGTTCTGGGAGATAATGCACTGGTAAGGTATGGAAGTAGAAGTAAAACAAAGATCAGGAATCGATACAATTAACTTACTCAACCCATCAAAGACACCAAAGGGAAAGAAACACAAACATGAAGCGACCAGACCATAATGGAAACCTAAACAAAGGAAGGCTAAAGGACAGCTACTTTCCCACAAAATGGCCGAGTGGCCATCCAAAATAAAAAGACACAAGTGATACACACAGTAAGTAACAAACAACAACATAAATAAACCGCCACAGAAGAACCGCCTTGGAACGGTCAGTGGAAAGAATTCCACAGGGGTGGGGGGGGGACATAAATCGATTTTACATGGCCATAATCCTCGCCCTTACCTCTGTCGCGGTACACACTAATTTTGTTTAGTCCGCATGAAGGCTTCCTAACTCATCAGTGTAACATCTCCGAGAACATACAAATCAAAAAAGTACAGAGATGAAACAAGGTTGAGGACTCGACAGCATACAACAACAGAATTGCTGGAGCAAAAGAAAACCAACAGTTAGACTCCGAGGGGCCCGACCAAAGACGGAGCCTTCATGCGGACTTAAATTTATTTGTCTGAATCGCGACAAAAGTAAGGGAGATGATATGCCCGCGTAATATCGACCGCCACCCCGTGAAATGCTTTTCACTGACAGTTCCAAGCGGTTCTTTAGTCGAGGTTTATATTTGAATCTGTGTATCGCATATATCGATTTTTTTTGATAGACAATTGGACATTTTCTGATAAAGAAACTGTCCTTTTAGCTTACCACAAATGAGGATTCTATTAGTGTCTCATTAGTTCATGTTTGTGCTTCTTTACCTTTGGTGTCTCTGATGGGAGGTGAGGGTTAATTGTATCGATTCTTGACCATTGTCTTCTCTTCTATTCTACTGTATATTCCTTGCTTCCAAAGGATACCCCTTTTATAAAACATACTTAAGACATTGTTTTTATTAGTCCTCGTGCTATTATACTCAGTGTCTAAAGACCAGACACTCATATTTTATTTCAAAATGTTATGAAACACAACGCAAATCGACCCTATCCGATGCCATGCTGATCCGATCTTGAAAGTTCGCAAGTAGCGAGCAACATTTGGGCATACAAGCCGGACGGTTTATTCTATTTGTAAAAAAAAATAAATAAAAAACTTCAGTTTTCTAGACATTTGGTGATGCGGGCGTGCCCAATTGTTCAAAATTAACGACGTCATTGCAACTGACATGGTTATTTCATGAAGACATGTGTGTAGCAATCTATAAGCTTCTTACATCTTGCAATAAAACGGACACGGCATTAGATGCCTTACCAACCAGAACAGTTAAAAGTTTGACAACAAATGAGTTCGTTAAAAAATAGAAGTGAAGGCAATGATCAGGAATCGATACAATAAACCCACATCTCCCATCAGAGACACCAAAGGGAAGAAACACAAACATGAAACAACAGACCCTATTGGAAACATCAATAGCGGAAAGCCAAAAGGACAGTTACTTTCCCACGAAGTGGCCAATTTGCATTCCATAACAAAATAATATAAGCGATACAAACACTTAAAGACTTACAATAACAAAAATTAACCGCGGCAGAAGAACCGCATCACGATTAGTGAAACGAATTCCACTTGGGGGCTCAAATCGATTTTACGTGGCCATAATCAACGTCCCTTACTTCCGTCGCGATTTAGAAAAATAATTTGTCCAGTCCGCATGAAGGCCTCCATCAGTACAACATCTCCTCGAACACAAAAAATCAAATCAAACAACAACAGAGATGAAACAACGATGAGGACTCGACAGCAAGGAATCACTGAAATGCTGGAGCAAAAGAAAACCAACAGTTAGACTCCGATGGGTCCGATCAGAGACAGAGCATCAGGCACCAGCACCAACAAACATTACACAGAAGTAGATCTCTCTAATTCTCAGTAAGCCTTTACGCTGGAACCGTTATAGAATAAAAACGGGGCCAGGTATCAGAAGAAGTAGTTTAGGTCGTAGTACCAAAGCGTTATTCCAAAACCATTAATCCATAGACTAAATGGCAAATATTAATGTTCAGATCAACAGAAATGGACTCCAGAAGAGTGTAATCCGGCGTCCGCAGATAGTAAGCATTACTTGGTAAGCAAGTTTCGCCCACCATGCCCATCGACCCGAATGACGAAAAGGAGTAAATGCCGAGAAGGGTATTTCCGAGATTTTGGAAGTCTTCCTATGGCGTTCCATTGGCAAACATATCAGAAATAATTCTGGAAATGGCCACATTGTACGGATCAACAAGATCATGGTGTCTCCATAGAACTTCTTTAGTGTTGATTCCAGTTTAGTTTTTTGATACCCTTGGCACAACAACCTGGTACTGAGCACCTTCCCACGTTCCATAAAGTCCTGGTACTTGGAACAGGCTCTAGCATAACGGATTAACTGTGAAACGTAAACTCTATATGCTGGTGCAGACGGGATATTACCGCTTTGGAAGGGAACGTTAACAATGGGAAAATTGAAGTCATCTCGTTTATCGTACAGCCTAGTAGTAAGCTTCCCGTTGTCAATATAGAGATAACAATCCATGTATGAGGAGGAGGTTGTTTCCTTAATTTCAAGTTCACGTGGATAGATGAATTCCAAGTACTCTGCGAATTTAGCATTTTTCAGAGACAATAAATTATACTTATATCTGTAGGTAAAATTTAATTGTTGTGCAAGGCGTTTCTTGCCTGCTTTGAGGAGACCTTGTACAAACTCCGCCTCATACGAGTACAAGAACAAGTCGGCTAGCAACGGTGCACAATTAGTACCCATTGGTATGCCATTGTTTGCTGAAATAATAGGCCACTGAACTCCACGTATAGCAATTTGAACAACTAAAAATTTTAAAGTAGCAATTTGAACAACTGACACCAGGACAACTATGGTGAGCCGTATGCCAGCCATAAGTTGTCTCTGCCTACATACATGTAGTTATTTTTGTTGTTTTTTTTTTACTTTTTCTCTCTAATGTGTATTACATAATGTGGAAGTAAGAGGGTCTGTTCATGAACAGTACTGAAATGTAAGTCTTTTTGTTTAACATAGCCAACTGGTGTGAGGTATTGGTTAATTGTAACTATTATTGATCATTGCCTTCACAACTCTTATGAGCAAGAATAATCGCTTGTCCAGTTTTACATCGTCTCTTAAACAAATGCTCATTTAATGCCACTCGGATGCTTGATTTCTAAAAGTATAAATGCTAAATATTAAACATTCAAAGACCCTCTTTTCAAATTATTTGTTAATGTTGTTCTCCAAGTCATGATTATGTGTCGGATATCTGTAACAGTATTTTTGTACCTTATTTGCTCAGTATGTGCTCCGGTTTTTTTATGGTTAAGGCTTTTAAATTCGCTTCCCAGGCCGTTGCAATGCGGTTCTTCTGTCGTGGTTTATTTTTGTAATGTTTTGTCCTTGAGTGTTTGTATCGCCTATATCATTTTGTTTTGGATAGCCAATTGGCTTCCCACTATTGATGTTTCCATTAGGATCTGTTGTTTCATGATTGTGTTTCTTTCCCTTTGGTGTCTCTGATGGGAGCTATGGGTATTGAATCGATTCTTAATCATTGCCTTCACTTCTATTTTGAATGGAAATGCAATCCGTCATTGCATCCGTTGTTTCGGGGTGGGGGTAGTGGGTATATGTACTGTAACAGTAAAGACAAATGATCTGCTAGAATATGACCCTTCCCAACACTTGAATTGACTTCGATGCAATACCAGAATATAAGTTTTTAGTACAGTAACATTCTACTCTTATTCATTAACCCATTTTGGACCGGAAACCCCAAAACGGATACGCTGGCAAACAGTGCAGGCTCAGATCAGACGCCGCAGAAGCCGGGCCTACACAATGCGCAAACAAGCTATTATCAAATAAATTTTAAAGTGACACCCCTAAATTTCGAAATGGACACCTGCCGCATATAAGGAGGAAGATTCCATTGGAAACAAAAAAGGGTTATTGGAACTTCAGTACATTTTCAGTGCACTTAGATTGGGTTTTAGTTCCAACGTTACTGTTAATTTGGATATGTTTTTTCCCTGCGGAGAACAGTCGATGAGGCCTAAATGGCCGAAACTAGCTAGTCTGGACCCAAAAAAACATGTACACTCCATATTTTCCAGTTCTGTGGTGTATTCCTTGCTAAAAACGATAACCATTTCTACAAGATATTTAACGTCACTACAGCTGTTGTCTGGGAATGTGTGGCGGCCGTAAAAAAGTCTCCCTGCTCTGCATCATAGTGTATTGTATATTTTCTTGTTCTTTGGGACCATTGATTCTATTGTAGATTTTTGAAAATATTTTGAAGGTCACCGATGAAGCCTGAATGTCCCAAACTAGCTAGTCTGACCCATAGTTTCCAGTTTTGTGGTGTATTCCTTGCTTCCAAAGGATAACCATTCTAGAACATATTTAGTTTTTTGTAGAGTTGTATGTCAGGACGAACCAGAACTCACACGAAAATAAATATTCATGCAGAGCCATATCTGAAATTCAAGTTGCCATAAAAAACGGGAAAAACGGCGAGAAATTACAAAACAGCCTATAAGAAACTGGCACACCCTGAGTATCTAAAGTTATTCTTTGGCGGAAAGCGCGGAAAACATGCAGATATGACACCTGATTTTGAACATGCATCTTTTGGGTGCTGTAATGGGGTAATAAATACAGAAAATTGGTCTCACTTTAATTTCCCAGGCGTGTTTTAGCTCGAATTTTTTAATTCTCTAAGATTTACAGCCAGCAATGACAGATAATAACGATAGGAAAAGAAGTTCGATGATCGTTGGGATAACACATCCATATGACAGTGTTCTGATTTCCAAAACTGTTATTTTCTGATGAAAATCTTTAATAGTGTATTGATATTTCCGCTGTAAACTCGACGTATATAGACGATCTTAGATGCGTATTCATGTATTATTGAATTTATTAAACGTATTGAGGGAAAATGAGTTAAATAAATTATTGATTTAGAGGATCTTACATGAGTGTCCATGTATTATTGAGTTTATTAAACGAGTTAACGAAATGGGATAAAGAGCCTTTTATCCCTTTTCCTCAACGAATTTTATAAAATTAATAATACATGAGCACGAATGCAAGATTCTATTTATCATATGGCATTTAAAACGCATTTTATTCACAATTGTTTTATAAAATGTCAATATTCCGCCATAGGTAAACACGACTGTAACGTACCTATAACGTTACAGGATGTATCTTTTATTCCACTAGTGGATTATCGAATTTATTACAGAAAGAAATAACATTATCAGACCCGACGTCATATGATAAATAGTGTATACCCAACCAACTGATACAAGCTTCATGCTGAGGTCGTAATTGAGTCTGAAATAAAGTATAGATAATGGTCAGGGGTCGATATAATTACCCACGCCTCCCAATCCAAGACACCAAGGGGAAAAAAACAAAAACACAAACACAAATCAAGTCAAGAAATTGTCTGGGTTTCAGAGGTGAAATGTAACAGACATTACAAAAAAATAAATTATCAAGATTGAAAAAAAAAAAAAAAAAAAAAAAAAACAAATCAAGTTAAGCGTATGAAAACGTCAAACGTAGAAAGCCAAAAATACAGCTACTTTTCAACAGAGCCTAAACTGTCGCCGTGCAATTAAAGTAGAATTAAAACAAAGATCAGGAATCGATACAATTAACTTACTCAACCCATCAAAGACACCAAAGGGAAAGAAACACAAACATGAAGCGACCAGATCATAATTGAAACCTTAACAAAGGAAGGTCATAAGGACAGTTACCCTCCCAGAAAATGGCCAAATGGCCATCCAAAATTAAAAAGACACAAGTGATACACACAGTAAGTAACAAACAACAACATAAATAAACCGCCACAGAAGAATCGCCTTGGAACGGTCAGTGGAAAGAATTCCACTGGGGGGGGGACTTAAATCGATTTTACATGGCCATTATCCTCGCCCTTACCTCTGTCGAGGTATACACTAATTTTGTTTAGTCCGCATGAAGGCTTCCTAACTCATCAGTGTAACATCTCCGAGAACATACACATAAAAAAAATACTGAGATGAAACAAGGTTGAGGACTCGATAGCATACAACAACAGAATTGCTGGAGCTTAAGATTTCAACAAAATGGAAAGAAGCTCACAACCTTGTACACCCCCCCCGCGCCCCCGCTCGACACCACTTGCTTAGTAGCCAATATATCTATAGCTCAGCTATAATCGGTTTCCGTGCTTGAAAAAATCTACCTTTGCCTTAACTTGTATTTGATAATTCGAAAATAGCAATTTCTCATGTATGTGCACGCCTAAAACGAGTGATATTTTATTAGAATTTAGATGAATTTTTCTCAATAGGGTTTAGTTAATCAATATGTCAACTAACATTAGAAATTAGCAAAAAGTAAAACTTGTTCTAAATTAAGAATAAGCATCTACAAATTGCCTTTATATTGTGCCTCTGATGGGAGGTGTGGGTTATTTGTGTCGATTCCTGATTATTATGCCCCCAGCTTTAAAGAAGTTGGAGGCAACTTCAAAGAAGTTGAAGGGGCATACTGCTTCTTGGTCGTTCGTCCGTTACGCTTTTGATGCATAGCATAACTTAAAGGGTTTTGAAATTTCATATATGGATTCTGCATGGATAAATAGCTGTCGTGTATTTTTTTCTCTTCCATACTGTGCCCCTTTGAAGAGTCATTGCCCTTCGGACAAAATATGATAAAATATTCTCCACAAAATATCTAAAAACATCTAGCGGAGTTAGAGCCATGAAAGTTGGTGAATAGATTGGTGGTGATGAGCAGATGGCCTGGTTTGACAAAATCCTAAAAAAAAGTAAATTTTAAGATGTAAAATTGTGATATTTTCCTTATTTTTACTTGAAATATAGGTCGTTGGTCCTCGATAGAACCGCCTCAATGAGGCGGTTCTATCGAGAACCCACAACCTAGGTTTAAGATCCGAAATACGAAAAATAATCTATACCACAGCAAACCCCAGTTTTACTATATAAAAGTGGGGTTCGGGGGGGGGGGGGGTCAAAATTATATAGGTGTGTTTTCGTGATATATGGTCTTTTGTCACTTTGCGTGTTTGTACATTGCATGCTTTGTGATACATAGTATAACTTTAGAACATTGTATGTTAGGTATTTGAAATTTCATATATGAATTCGTCATGGACAAATAGCTTATGTCATTTTTTCTCATCAAATTTTAGGCCCCTATTACCAGTTATTGCCCATTGAAAAAATGATAAAATTTGTCAGCAAGATATCTCAATCATTATTGGAGCTAGAACCTTAAAAATTAAGTCATTTCGAAACCACGCCTATACGAATACATTGTGCACTTCACCGCCGAATAAAACGATCATTTTAACGTGATTTTTTTTAATTATAAGTTCTGCTCAAAATACAGATTGTAGGTACTTATTAGAACCGCCTCTTCGAGGCGGTTCTAACGAGTACCCACAATCTATATTTTGGAGCAGAAATAAGAAAAATAAGGTTTACCCCTGTAAACCCCAGTTTTACTATATAACAGTGGGGTTCAAGGGAGTCGAAATTATATAGGCGTGTTTTCGTGATGGAATAAATTAGTGGTGCTGAGTAGATGTTTGACTATTGACTAAATTCCGAAAAATACTTCGTGAGTAATTGCCCTTTGTCACTTTGGGTATTTGTACATTGTATGCTTTGTGATGCATAGCATAACTTAAGAACGGTTTACACTAAGCTTTTAAAATTTCATGTTTTGAATTCCTCATGGAAAAACAGCTGACCATATTTTTTCTCACCTGGGTTATGCGCCTTTCAAGTGTTATTGCCCTTTGATTTTTTTTTGATAAAATCTTGTAAGCAAAATATCTTAAAAACTGTTAGAGCTAGAGCTTTAAAATTGGTGAATCGATAGGTGGTGATGAAAAAAAAAAAAATGGAAAAATTTCTTTGTTATGACTCTTTGAAATGTTGGGCATTAGAGCAAGCATATTGTTGGGGGCAAAGTGTTTTACAAACACAATTTCTAGTTTAATTTTCTTCTATTTTCCAATTCACAACAATCACATTCAAAACTATAACTGCGATTTGTAATCGAAATAACACCAAGGTAAAATACGGATGACTTAGGATTTTTTTTCTAATTAAAGCCTTGATTAGTTTTAATTGTTTAAATTCACAGAAGAGCGAATTTGGTAATTGCAGAGTCACAGAGATCCAATTTGTTTTCCTAATAAATTATTCAGATCGGATTAAAAAGAAGAAATAAAAATTATATCCTCACAAACGTTTAGATTTTTCCCATTAAAGCATAATTTTTAGAACTAAATGTGTTATAAAACATAACAACCATTGAAAATTTAATTGCAATGAGGGAAGAAAAATATTTTCTGGAAATCTCAATAGGAGATTTACCATGATCCATTCTTCGATTTGTCACCTGCTTTAACCCAGTCGTCGTTTATCTTTTATCCCCATGCTGAGTGTAAAATAGAAGTAAAGGCAATGATCAGGAATCGATACAATTAACCCGCAGCTCCCATCAGAGACACCAAAGGGAAAGAAACGAAACATCAATAGCGAAAAGCCAAACGGACAGTTATTTTCCCACAAAATGGCCAATTGGCTATCCAAAACAAAATAATATGAGCGACACAAACACTCAAAGATAAACCATACCAAAACTAAACCGCGACAGAAGAATCCCTTTGGAACGGTCAGCGGAAACGAATTCCACTGGGGGCTTAAATCGATTTTACGTGGCCACAATCATCGCCCTTATTTCCGTCGCGATTTAGACAAATAAGTTGTTCAGTCCGCATAAAGGCCTCCTAACTGATCAGTGCAACATCTCCGTGAAAAAAATCAAACAAACACAGAAATGAAACAAGCTGGAGACTCGACAGCACGAAACCACTGAAATGCTGGAACAAATGAAAACCAACACGTCCGTATTGTACTTTAATTATAGTTTCCCTTGAATTTCAGACAGATGGTAGGGTGCATCCTGAAAGCCTTTACTATTTGCATTCCATGCAGATAGTGATATATGTTTGGTAATCTCCTGGGAGCCTTCGTTCATTTTTCATCAAATGAAGTCGCGTCTGTGAATGTAATAAATAGAGGATCTTACATGAGTGCTCATGTATTATTAAATTTATTAAACGAGTTGAGGAAAGGGAATAACATGCGATGCAGTCCATATGAAGGCCTCCAAACTCATCAGTGCAACATTTCCGTGAACACAAATAATCAAACAACCACAGAGATGAAACAGCGGTGAGGACTCGACAGCAAGAAACCACTGAAATGCCGGAGCAAAAGAAAACCAACAGCTAGACTCCGATGGGCCCGACCAGAGACAGAGCATCAGGCGCCAGCCAACTTTACCTTGAATATGATCTCTCTAATTCTCAATAAGCCTTTACGCTGGAACCGTCATAGAATCTGAGGCCTGACCCACCGGCGTGCAATTAAAGAGGGAAGCAAAGTTGTCAACAGTTTGCTACGGTGTCGATCCAAATAGAGGATTCCATTTGGACCCCAAGATGTTCGCTTCACAATATATGTTTGAGCATAAATAAGAACTATATTAGAACAGGTCAATGTAATGAATACCCTGAGCAAGGTGATTGTAACTACGGTACCCACGGTAGCCATAATCTATGTTTGAGCATATACAAGAAAACAATCAAACCGTACCATATGTATTGTCATGCAAATAACTATTACTACACATTGGCGTGTTTCCTGAATGTTACCTGCCGTCAGTTATCCATCTATAATGTCTTACCTTAAAAGCATGTAATGAATACGGATAAAAAGACGCTAATTTGTTGATCATCACTATAATGAAAACGCATATTTGTATGGTACAGTTATCCCTGTCGCTTGTGTCTAAAATAATATTTATTAAATACAATGTGCTCTCGTTCCCAGTTTATACTTTAAACCTTGATTTTATGAGCGTAAAGTTAGTTCCCGGTTCCCGGTTCCCGATTCCAGTTCCCGGTTCCCGGTTCCCGGTTCCCGATTCCAGTTCCCGGTTCCCGATTCCAGTTCCCGGTTCCCGGTTCCCGATTCCAGTTCCCGGTTCCCGATTCCAGTTCCCGGTTCCCGATTCCAGTTCCCGATTCCAGTTCCCGATTCCAGTTCCCGGTTCCCGATTCCAGTTCCCGGTTCCCGATTCCCGGTTCCCGTATACGATGTTGTTCCCGATTCCAGTTCCCGGTTCCCGGTCGTCCGTGCCGCAGTGGCCCGGAGAAAGGGCAGTGGACACATACTGCATTAGACCACACTGCAGCTTAGCAGCGGAAGAAACGGAGACTCTCTTTAAGTGATGATCATCCGTGCCGCAGGGGCCCGCGGAGAAAGAGCAGTGGACACATACTGCATTACACCACATCATGGCTAAGCGGCGGGAGGAACGGAGACTCTCTATGATGACCATCCGTCCCACGGTTGCCCGGCGACAGAACAGTGGACACATACTGCATTAGACTACATCGCGGCTAAATGGCGAGAGTAACGGAAACTCTCTAGAGTTGATGACTATCCGTCTCGCAGTGGCCCGGTGACATGGAAATGGACATGAACCCCTTTAGGCCAATATGCGGATAGGCTGCGGGAGTAGCGGAGAATCGCTATAGGTGATGATCATCCGTCCCGCTGTGGACCGTCGACAAGACAGTGGACACATGCTACAATAGACCACGCTGCGGCTAAGCGGCGGGAGTAGCGGAGACTCTCTTAAGGTGATGATCATCCGTGCCGCAGTGGCCCGGAGAAAGGGCAGTTGACACATACTGCATTAGACCACACCGCGTCTAAGGGTTATACTGAGTTAGCTGCAGCCCGTTGAATAGCTGCTATTTTCTTTCTGTAGATTTTCTGCATATCGGGAACCGGGATCTAGTTCCCGGTTCCGATTTAAAAAGGAACCGAGAACCAGGAACTAGTTCCCGGTTCTCGCTAGTTCCCGGTTCCCGATATGTTAAGAGCTGCCTGCGTTAGATAGAAATGTTTTATTCAGTTATCAGCTGATAAGGAATGACATCCTTACTCACAGTTCACCCGCGCCGCAAATCGTTTAAAACCCGCGCAGCCCTGCATTGAGCGGGCGGAACAAAGCAACTAGACCGCACGTTTGCGCGGGTTATAGGTCATGATCATCCGTGCCGCAGTGTGCCGGTGACAGGGCAGTGGACACATACTGCATTAGACCACACCGCGGCATAGCGGCGGGAGTAACGGAGATTCTCTATAGATAATGACCATCCATGCCACAGTGGCCTGGAGAAAGGGCAGTGGACACATGCTGCATTACACCACATCGCGGCTAAGCGGTGTGAGTAACGGAGACTCTCTATAGGCGATGACCATCCGTCCCGCGGTAGCCCGGCGACAGGACAGTGGACACATACTGCATCAGACCACACCGCGGCTAAATGGCGAGAGTAACGGAAACTTTCTAGAGTTGACGACTATCCGTCCCGCAGCGGCCCGGTGACATGGAAATGGACATGTACTCCTTGAGACCAATATGCGGATAGGCTGCGGGAGTAGCGGAGAATTGCTATAGGTGAAGATCATCCGTCCCGCTGTGGCCCGTCGACAAGACAGTGGACAAATGCTACAACAGACCACGCTGCGGCTAAACGGCGGGAGTAGCGGAGACTCTCTTAAGGTGATGATCATCCGTGCCGCAGTGGCCCGGAGAAAGGGCAGTGGACACATACTGCATTAGACCACACCGCATCTAAGGGTTATACTGAGTTAGCTGCAGCCCGTTGAATAGCTGCTATTTTCTTTTTGTAGGTTTTCTGCAAATCGGGAACCGGAATCTAGTTCCCGGTTCCCGATTTAAAAAGGAACCGGGAACCAGGAACTAGTTCCCGGTTCCCGATTTGATTTTACTATGTTAAGAGCTGCCTGCGTTAGATAGAAATGTTTTATAAAGTTATCAGCTGATAAGGAATGACATCCTTACTCACAGTTCACCTGCGCCGCAAATCTTTTAAAACCCGCGCAGCCCCGCATTGAGCGGGCGGAACAAAGCAACTAGACCGCAAGTTTGCGCGGGTCATAGGTCATGATCAACCGTGCCGCAGTGTGCCGGCGACAGGGCAGTGGGCACATACTGCATTAGACCACACCGCGGCCAAGCGGCGGGAGTAACGGAGATTCTCTATAGGTGATGACCATCTGTGCCGCAGTGGCCCGGAGAAAGAGCAGTGGACACATACTGCATTACACCACATCGCGGCTAAGCGGTGTGAGTAACAGAGACTCTCTATAGGCGATGATCATCCGTCTCGCGGTAGCCCCCGCGACAGGACAGTGGACACACACTGCATTAGATCACACCGTAGCGGGAGTAACGGACACTCTCTATAGTTGATGACCATCCGTAACGCAGTGGCCCGGAGAAAGGGCAGTGGACACAAACTGCATTAGACCACACCGTGGTTAAGTGGTGGGAGTAACGGAGATTCTCTTTAGGTGATGATCATCCGTCACGCTGTGGCCCGGCGACAAGACAGTGGACACATAATACATTAGACCACGCTGCGGCTAAGCAGCGGGAGTAGCGGAGACTCTCTGATGATTATCCGTGCCGCAGTTGCCTTGAGAAAGGGCAGTGGAGACATACTGCATTAGACCACACCGCGTCTAAGGGCTACACTGAGTTAGCTGCAGCCCTTTGAATAGCTGCTATTGCCGTTTTATAGGTTTTATGCAAATCGGAAACCGGGAATTAGTTCCCGGTTCCCGGTTCCCGATTTAATAAGGAACCAGGAACCGGGAACTAGTTCCCGGTTACCGATTTGATTTGACTATGTAAAGAGTTGCCTGCGTTATATAGAAATGTTTTATTAAGTTATCAGTTGATAAGGAATGACATCCTTACTCACATTCACCCGCGCCGCAAACCTTTTGAAACCCTCGCAGCCCCACATTGAGCGGGCGGAACTAAGCAGCTAGACCGCAAGTTTGCGCGGGTTATAGGTCATGATCATCCGTGCCGCAGTGGGTCGGCGACAGAGCATTGGACACATACTGCAACAGACCACACCGCAGCGGGAGTAACGGAGACTCACTATAGGTGATGACAATCCGTGCCGCAGTGGCCCGGAGAAAGGGTAGTGGACACAAACTGCACTGCACCACATCGCGTCTGAGTGGCGGGAGAAACGGAGACTCTCTATAGGTGATGACCATCCGTTCCGCAGTGTCCCGGAGAAAGGGCAGTGGACACATATTGCATTACACCACATCGCGTCTCAGTGGCGGGAGTAACGGAGACTCTCTATAGGTGATGACCATCCGTCCCGCGGTAGCCCGGCGACAGGACAGTGGACACAAACTGCATTAGACCACACCGCGACTTATTGGCGGGAGTAACGGAGATTCTCTATACGTGATGACCATCCGTGCCGCAGTGTCCCGGAGAAAGGGCAGTGGACACATTTTGCATTACACCACATCGCGTCTAATTGGCGGGAGTAACGGAGACTCTCTATAGGTGATGACCATCTGTCCCGCGGTAGCCCGGCGACAGGACAGTGGACACAAACTGCATTAGACCACACCGCGGCTAAGCGGTGGGAGTAACGGAGATTCTCTATACGTGATGACCATCCGTGCCGCAGTGTCCCGGAGAAAGGGCAGTGGACACATACTGCATTACACCACATCGCGTCTGAGTGGCGGGAGTAACGGAGACTCTCTTTAGGTGATGACCATCCGTCCCGCAGTGGCTCGGCGACAGGGCAATGGACATGTACTCCTTTATACAAAGCTGCGGATAGCCTGCAGGAGTAGCGGAAAATCGCTATAGGTGATGATCATCCGTCCCGCTGTGGCCCGGCGACAAGACAGTGGACACATACTACAATAGACCATGCTGCGGCTAAGCGGCGGGAGTAGCGGAGACTCTCTTAAGGTGATGATCATCCGTGCCGCAGTGGTCAAGAGAAAGGGCAGTGGACACATACTGCATTAGACCACACCGCGGCTAAGGGTTATACTGAGTTAGCTGCAGCCCGTTGAATAGCTGCTTTTTTCTTTTTATTGGCTTTGTGCAAATCGGGAACCGGGAACTAGTTCCCGGTTCCCGATTCAATAAGGAACCGGGAACCGGGAACCCGGTTCCCGATTTGATTTGACTATGTAAAGAGTTGTCTGCGTTATATAGAAATGTTTTATTCAGTTATCAGTTGAAAAGGAATGCCATCCTTACTCACGGTTCACCCGCGCTGCAAATCTTTTAAAACCCGCGCAGCCCCGCATTGAGTGGGCGGAACAAAATAACTAGACCGCAAGTTTGCGGCGGTTATTGGTCATGATCATCCGTGCCGCAGTGGGCCGGCGACAGGGCTGTGGAAAAATACTGCAACAGACCACACCGCAGCGGGAGTAACGGAGACTCTCTATACGGTGATGACCATCCCTGCCGCAGTGGCCCGGAGAAAGAGCAGTGGACAAAAACTGCATTAGACCACACGGCGGCTAAGCGGCGGGAGTAACGGAGATTCTCTATAGGTGATGACCATACGTGCCGCAGTGGCCCGGGGATAGGGCAGTGGACACATACTGCATTAGACCAAATCGCGGCTAAGGGTTATCCTTAGTTAACTGCAGCCTTTTGAATAGCTGCAATTGTCTTTTTATAGGTTTTGTGCAAATCGGTACTAGTTCCCGGTTCCCGTTTTGATTTTACTATGTAAAGAGTTGCCCGCGTTAGATAGAAATGTTTTATTCAGTTATCATTTGATAAGGAATGACATCCTTTCTCACAGTTCACCCGCGCCGAAAATGTTTTAAAACCCGCGCAGCCCCTGCATTGAGCGGGCTGAACAAAGTAACTAGACCGCAAATTTGCGTGTGTTATAGGTCATTATCATCAGTGCCGCAGTGGGCCGGCCACAGGGCAGTGGACACATACTGCAACAGACCACACCGCAGCGGGAGTAACGGCGACTCTCTATAGGTGATGACCATCCGTGCCGCAGTGGCCCGGAGAAAGGGCAGTGGACACAAACTGCATTAGACCACACCGCGGCTAAGCGGCGGGAGTAACGGAGATTCTCTATAGGTGATGACCATCCGTGCCGCAGTGGCCCGGAGAAAGGGAAGTGGACACATACTGCATTACACCACATTGCGGCGAAGGGTTGTCCTTAGTTAACTGCAGCCCTTTGAATAGCTGATATTGTCTTTTAATAGGTTTTGTGCAAATTGGGAACCGGGACCCGGTTCCCGATTTAATAAGGAACCGGGAACCGGGAACTAGTTTCCGATTCCCGATTTGATTTGACTATGTAAAGAGTTGCCTGTGTTAGATAGAAATGTTTTATTCAGTTATCAGTTGATAAGGAATGACATCCTTACTCACAGTTCACCCGCGCGGCAAAT
Organism: Lucinisca nassula; assembly: GCA_963580285.1. NCBI lineage: Eukaryota > Metazoa > Mollusca > Bivalvia > Lucinida > Lucinidae > Lucinisca > Lucinisca nassula. The sequence continues at coordinate 2,802,251 of OY757023.1, read as the reverse complement.
CTTCTAAAACCCGCGCAGCCCCTCATTGAGCGGGCGGAACAAAGTAATTAGACCGCAAGTTGCGCGGGTAATAGGTCATGATCATCCGTGCCGCAGTGGGCCGGCGACAGGGCAGTGGACACATATTGCAACAGACCACACCGCAGCGGGAGTAACGGAGACCCTCTATAAGTGATGACCGTACGTACCGCAGTGGCTCAGAGAAAGGGCAAGTGACACAATCTGCATTAGACCACACCGCGGCTATACGGCGGGAGTAACAGAGATTCTCTATAGGTGATGGCCATCCGTGCCGCAGTGGCCCGGAGAAAGGGCAGTGGACACATACTGCATTACACCATATCGCGGCTAAACGGCGGGAGTAACGGAGACTTTCTATAGTTGATGACCATCCGTCCCGCGGTAGCCCGGCGACAGGACAGTGGACATGTACTCCTTTAGATCAATCTGCGGATAGGCTGTGGGAGTAGCGGAGAATCGCTATATGTGATGATCATCCGTCCCGCTGTGGCCCGGCGACTTGACAGTGGACACATACAATAGACCACGCTGCGGCTAAGCGGCGGAGCAGAGGAGACTCTCTTAAGGTGATCATTCGTGTCGCAGTGGCCCGGAGAAAGGGCAGTGGACACATACTGCAATATATCACACCGCGGCTAAGGGTTATACTGAGTTCGCTGCAGCCCTTTGAATAGCTGCTATTGTCTTTTTATAGGTTTTGTGCAAATCGGGAACCGGAACCCGGTTCCCGGTTCCCGATTTAATAAGGAACCGGGAACCTAGAACTAGTTCCCGGTTCCCGATTTTATTTGACAATGTAAAGAGTTGCCTGCGTTAGATAGAAATGTTTTATTAAGTTATCAGTTGATAAGGAATCACATCCTTACACATAGTACACCCGCGCCGTAAAATCGTTTGAAACCCGCGCCGCCCCGTATTGAGAGGGCGGAACAAAGCAACTAGACCGCAAGTTTGCGCGGGTTATAGGTCATGATCATCCGTGCCGCTTTGGGCCGGCGACAGGGCAGTGGACATGTAAACATGTAATGACCATCCGTGCCTCAGTGGCCCAGAGAAAGGGCACGGGACACAAACTGCATTAGACCCCACCGCGGCTATGCGGTGGGAGTAACGGAGACTCTCTATAGGTGATGACCATCCATCCCGCGGTAGCCCGGCGACAGGACAGTGGACACATACTGCATTAGACCAAATCGCGGCTAAACGTCGGGAGTAACGGAGACTCTCCAGAGTTGATGACCATCCGTCCCTCAGTGGCCTGGCGACAGGGCAATGGACATGTACTCCTTTAGCCCAATCTGCTGATAGGCTGCGGGAGTAGCGGAGAATCGCTATAGGTGATGATCATCCGTCCCGATGTGGCCCGGCGACAAGACAGTGGACACATACTTCAACATACCACGCTTCGGCTAAGCAGCGGGAGAAGCGGAGACTCTCATAAGGTGATGATCATCCGTGCTGCAGTGGCCCGGAGAAAGTGCAGTGGACACATACTGCATTAGACCACATCGCGGCTAAGCGTTAGATAGAAATGTTTTATTCATTTATTATTTGAAAAGGAATCACATCCTTACTCACAGTTCACCCGCGTCGCAAATCTTTTAAAACCCGCGCAGCCCCGCATTGAGCGGGCGGAACAAAGCAACGAGACCGCAAGTTTGCGCGGGTTATAGGTGATGATCATCATTGCGGCATTTGTCCGGCGACAGGGTAGTGGACACATACTGCAACAGACCACACCGCAGCGGAAGTAACGGAGACTCTCTATAGGTGATGACCAACCGTGCCGCAGTGGCTCGGAGAAAGAGCAGTGGACACAAACTGTATTAGACCACAACGCGGCTAATATGCGGGAGTAACGGAGATTCTCTACAAGTGATGACCATCCGTGCCGCAGTAGCCCGGAGAAAAGGCAGTGGACACATACTGCATTACACCATATCGCGGCTAAGGGTTATCTTTAGTTAACTGCAGCCCTTTGAATAGCTGCTATTGTCTTTTAATAGGTTTTGTGCAAATCGTGAACCGGGGACTTGTTCCCGGTGCCCGTTTCCCGATTTAATAAGGAACCGCGGCTAAGGGTTATACTGAGTTAGCTGCAGCCCTTTGAATAGCTGCTATTGTCTTTTTATAGGTTTTGTGCAAATCGGGAACCGGGATGATCTACCGTCCCGCTGTGGCCCGGAGAAATGGCAGTGGACACATACTGCATTAGACCACACCGCGGCTAATGGTTATACTGATTTAGCCGCAGCCCTTTGAATAGCTGCTTTTGTCTATTTATAGGTTTTGTGCAAATCGGGAGCCGGGAACTAGTTCCCAGTTCCCGATTTGATTTTACTATGTGAAGAGTTGTCGGCGTTAGGTAGAAATGTTTCATTAAGTTAGCAGTTGATAAGGTATGACATCCCTACTCACAGTTCATCCGCGCCACAAATCTTTTGAAACCCGCGCAGCCCCGCATTGAGTGGGCGGAACAAAGTAACTAGACCGCAAGTTTGCGCGAGTTATAGGTCATGATCATCAGTGGACACATACTGCAACAGAACACACCGCAGCGGGAGTAACGGAGACTCTCTATAGGAGATGACCATCCGTGCCGTAGTGGCCCGGAGAAAGGGCAGTTGACACAAACTGCATTACACCACATCGCGGCTAAGGGTTATCCTTATTTAACTGCAGCCCTTTGAATAGCTGCTATGGTCTTTTTATAGGTTTTGTGCAAATCGGGAACCGGGGACTAGTTCCCGGTGCCCGTTTCCCGATTTAATAAGGAACCGCGGCTAAGGGTTATACTGAGTTAGCTGCAGTACTTTGAATAGCTGCTATTGTCTTTTTATAGGTTTTGTGCAAATCGGGAACGGGGAACTAGTTCCCGGTTCCCGATTCCCGATTTAATAAGGAACCGGGAACCCGTTCCCGGTTCCCGATTTGATTTGATTTGACTATGTAAAGAGTTGACTGCGTTAGATAGAAATGTTTTATTCAGTTATCAGTTGATAAGGAATGACATCCTTACTCACAGTTCACCCGCGCCGCAAATCTCTTAAAACCCGCGCAGCCCCGCATTGAGGGGGCGGAACAAAGCAACTATACCTCTAGTTTGCGCGGATTATAGATCATGATAATCCATGCCGCAACAGGGCAGTGGACGCATACTGCAACAGACCACACCACAGCGGGAGTAACGGAGACTCTCAATAGGTGATGACCATCAGTGCCGCAGTGGCCCGGCGACAGGACAGTGGACACATACTGCATTAGACCAGACTGCGGCTAAGCGGCGGGAGTAACGGAGACTCTCTATAAGTGAGGACCATCCGTGCCGCAGTGGCCTGGAGAAAAGGCAGTGGACTAATACTGCATTAGACTACACCGCGGCTGCGCGGCGGGAGTATCGGAGACTCTCTTTAGGCGATGACCATCCGTCCCGCGGACGACCGGCGACAGGACAGGGACACATACTGCATTAGACCACACCGCGGCTAAACGGCGGGAGTAACGGAGACTCTCTAGAGTTGATGACCATCCGTTTCGCAATGGCCCGGTGACAGGGCAATGGACATGTTTTCCTTTAGACCAAACTGAGGATAGGCTGCGGGAGTAGCGGAGAATCGGTAAAGGCGATGATCATCCGTCCCGCTGTGGCCCGGAGAAAGGGCAGTTGACACATACTGCATTTGACCGCGGCTAATTGTTATACTGAGTTAGCCGCAGCCCTTTGAATAGCTACTATTGTCTATTTAAAGTATTGGGGAAATCGGGAACCGGGAACAACTATAGTTCCCGGTTCCCGATTTGATTTGACTATGTGAAGAGTTGTCTGCGTTAGGTAGAAATGTTTCATTAAGTTAGCAGTTGATAAGGTATGACATCCTTACTCACAGTTCACCCGCGCCGCAAATCTTTTGAAACCCGCGCAGCCCCGCATTGAGTGGGCGGAACAAAGTAACTAGACCGCAAGTTTGCGCGAATTATAGGTCATGATCATCAGTGCCGCTGTGGGTCGGCGACAGAGCAGTGGACACATACTGCAACAGAAAACACCGCAGCGGAAGTAACGGAGACTCTCTATAGGTGATGACCATCCGTGCCGCAGTGGCCCGGAGAAAGGGCAGTTGACACAAACTGCATTAGACCATACCGCGGCTATGCGGCGGGAGTTACGGAGATTCTCTATAGGGGATGACCGCAGTGGCCCGGAGAAAGTGCAGTGGACACATACTGCATAAGACCACACCGCGGCTTAACGGTGGGAGTAACGGAGACTCTCTATACGTGCTGACCATCTGTCCCGCGGTAGCCAGGCGACAGACAGTGGACACATACTGCATTAGACCACACCGCGGCTAAGCTACGGGAGTAACAGAGATTCACTATAGGTGATGACCATCCCTGCCGCAGTGGACCGGAGAAAAGGCAGTTGACACATACTGAATTACACCACATCGCGTCTAAGCGTTGGGAGTAACGGAGACTTTCTATAGGTGATGACCATCCGTCCCGTGGTAGCCCGGCGCCAGGACAGTGGACACATACTGCATTATACCACACCGCGGCTAGACGGCGAGAGTAACGGAGACTCTCTAGAGTTGATGACCATCCGCCCCGCAGTGGCCCGGCGACAGGGCAATGTACATGTACTCCTTTAGACCAATCCGCGGATACTCGCAGCTGGAATATCGTTACATAGACATGTTTCATTAAGTAGTCAGTTGATAAGGAATGACATTCTTACTCACAGTCCACCCGCGCTGCAAATCTTATGAAACCCGCGCAGCCCCGCATTTGCGCGAGTTATAGGTCATGATCATCCGTGCCGCAGTGGGCCGGCGACAGGACAGTGGACACATACTGCAACAGACCACACAGAGCGGGAGTAACGGAGACTCTCTATAGGTGTTGACCATCCGTGCCGTAGTGGCCCGGAGAAAGGGCAGTGGACACAAACTGCATCAGACCACACCAACGCTAAGCAACGGGAGTATCGGAGATTCTCTTCAGGTGATGACCATCAGTGCCGCAGGGGCCCGGAGACAGGGCAGTGGACACATATTGCATTATACCGGGCGGGAGTAACGGAGACTCTCTATAGGTGATGACCATCTGTGCCGCAGTGGCCCGGAGAAAGGGCAGTGGACACATACTGCATTACACCACATCGCGGCGAAGCGACGGGAGTAACGGAGACTCTCTATAGGTGATGACCATCCGTCCCGCGGTAGCCCAGCGACAGGACAGTGGACACATACTGCATTAGTCCATACCGCGGCTTAACGTCGGGAGTAACGGAGACTCTCTAGAGTTGATAACCATACGCTCCGCAGTGGCCCGGCGAAAGGGCAATGTACATGTACTCCATGAGACCAATCTGCGGATAGGCTGAGGGAGTAGCGGAGAATCGCTATAGCAGATGATGTGGCGCGGCGACAAGGCAGTGGGCACATACTACATTGGAACACGCTGCGACCCGCGTTAGCCCGGCGACAGGAAAGTGTACACATACTGCATTACACCACACCGCGGCTAAGCGTAGGGTGAAATGGAGACTCTCTTAGGGCTATGATCGTCCGTGCCGCAGTGGCCGGGAGAAAGGACAGTGGACACATACTGCATTAGACCTCACCGCGGCTTAGTGACGGGAGTATTGGAGACTCTCTTCAGGTAATGACCCCCTGTCCCGCAGTGGCCCGGCGACAGCGCAATGGACATGTACTCCTTAAGACCAGACTGCGGATAGGCTGCGGGTGTAGCGGAGAATCGCTATAGGTGATGCTGTGGCCCGGCGACAAGACAGTGGACACAAACTACAATAGACCACGATGCGATCAAGCGGCGGGAGTAGCGGAGACTCTCTTAAGGTGATGATCATCCATGCCGCAGTGGCCCAGAGAAAAGGCAGTGGACACATACTGAATTAGACCACACCGCGGCTTAGTGGCGGGAGTAACGGAAACTTTCTTTAAGTTATGATCATCCGTGCCGCAGTGGCCCGGAGAAAGGGCAGTGGACACATACTGCATTAGACCACACCGCGGCTAAGCGGCGGGAGTAACGGAGATTCTTTTTAGTTGATGATCGTCCGTTCCGCAGCTGCCCGGAGAAAGGGCAGTGGACACATCCTGCATAAGACCACACCGCGGCTTAGTGGCGAGAGTAACGGAAGCTCTCTTTAAGTCATCATTATCCGTGCCGCAGTGGCCCCGAGAAAGGGCAGTGGACACATACTGCATTAGACCACACCGCGGCTTAGTGGCGGTAGTAACGGAGAGTCCCTATATGTAATGACCATCCGTGCCGCAGTAGCCCGGCGACAGCGCAATGGACATGTACCTCTTTTAGATCAAACTGCGGATAGGCTGCGGGAGTAGCGGAGAATCGCTATAGGTGAAGACCGGAGAATCGCTAAAGGTCATGATCATCCGTCCCGCTGTGTCCCGGCGACAAGACAGTGGACACACATTGCAATAGACCATACTGCGGCTAAGCGGCATGAGAAGCGGAGACTCTCATAAGGTGATGATCATCCGTGCTGCAGTGACCCGGAGAAAGGGCTGTGGACACATACTGCATTAGACAACACCGCGGCTAAGCCGCGGAAGTAACAGCGACTCTCTTCATGATGACCCTCCTTCCCGCAGTGGCCCTGAGAGAGCGCAATTGACATGTACTGCTTTAGACCAAACTGTTGATAGGCTGCGGGAGTAGCGGAGAATCGCTATAGGTGATGACCATCCGTTCCGCCGTAGTCCGGCGACAGGAAAGTGTACATATACTGCATTACACCACACCGCGGTTAAACGGCGGGAGTAACTGAGACTATCTTGAGGTGATGACCATCCGCCCCGCAGTAGCCCGGCAACAGGGCAATGGACATGTACTCTTTTAGACCAATATGCGGATAGGCTGCGGGAGTAGCGGAGAATCGCTTTAGGTGATGATCATCCGTCCAGCTGTGGCCTGGCGACAAAACAGTGGACACATACTACAATGGACCACGCTGCGGCTAAGCTCCGGGAGTAGCGGAGACTCGCTTAAGGTGATGCTCATCTATGCCGCAGTGGCCCGGGGAAAGGGCAGTCGACACATACTGCATTAGAAGACACTGCGGCTAAGCGGCGGGAGTAACGGAGATTCTCTTAAGGTGATGATCGTCCGTGCCGCAGGGGCCCGGGCAAAGGGCAGTGGACACATCCTGCATTAAACCACACCGCGGCTTAGTGGCGGGAGTAACGGAGACTCTCTTTTAGTGATGATTATCCGTGCCGCAGTGGCCCGGAGAAAGGGCCGTGGACACATACTGCCTTAGACCACACCGCGGCTTAGTGGCTGGAAAAACGGAGAGACCCTTTAGGTGATGACCATCAGTGCCGCAGTAGCCCGGAGAAAGGGTAGTGGACACCTATTGCATTACACCACATCGCGGCTAAGCGGCGTGAGTAACGGAGACTCTCTACAGATGATGATCATCCGTCCAGCGGTAGCCCGGCGACAGGACAGTCTACACATACAGCATTACACCACACCGCGGCTAAACGGCAGGAGTAACGGAGACTCTCTAGAGTTGATGACCATCCGTCCCGCAGTTGCCCGGCGACAGGGCAATGGACATGTACTCCTTTAGACCAAAGCGCGGATAGGGTGCGGGGAAAGCGGAGAATCGCAAAGGTCATGATCATCCGTCCCGCTGTGTCCCGGCGACAAGACAGTGGACACATACTGCAATAAACCACACTGCGGCTAAGCGGCGGGAGTAGCGGAGACTGTCTTAAGGTGATGATCATCCGTGCCGCAGTGGCCCGGAGAAGGGGCAGTGGACATATACTGCATTACACCACATCGCGGCTAAACGGCGGGAGTAACGGAGACTCTCTTTAGGCGATGACCATCCTTCCCGCAGTGGCCCGGCGACAGGGCAATGGACATGTACTCCTTTAGACCAAACTGCGGATAGGCTGCGGGAGCAGCGGAGAATCGCTATACGTGATGACCATCCGTCCGCCGTAGCCCGGCGACAGGAAAGTGTACACATACTGCATTACACCACACCGCGGCTAAACCGCAGGAGTAACTGAGACCCTCTTGTGTTGATGACCATCCGTCCCGCAGTTGCCCGGCGACAGGGCAATGGACATGTACTCCTTTAGACCAAAATGCGGATAGGGTGCGGGGGAAGCGGAGAATCGCTATAGGTCATGATCATCAGTCCCGCTGTGTCCCGGCGACAAGACAGTGGACACATACTGCAATAGACCACACTGCGGCGAAGCGGCGGGATTAGCGGAGACTCTCTTAAGGTGATGATCATCCGTACCGGAGTGGCCCTGAGAAAGGGCAGTGGACACATACTGCATTACACCACACCGTGGCTAAACGGCGGGAGTAACGGAGACTCTCTTTAGGCGATGACCATCCGTCCCGCAGTGGCCCTGGCGACAGGGCAATGGCCATGTACTCCTTTAGACCAAACTGCGGATAGGCTGCTGGAGTAGGGGAGAATCGCTATAGGTGATGACCATCCGTCCGCCGTAGCCCGGCGACAGGAAAGTGTACACATACTGCATTACACCACACCGCGGCTAAACGGCGGGAGTAACTGAGACCTTCTAGAGTTGATGACCATCCGCCCCGCAGTGGCTCGGAGACAGGGCAATGGACATGTACTCCTTTAGACCAATCTGCGGATAGACTGCGGGAGTAGCGGAGAATCGCTTGATGTGATGATCATCCGTCCCGCTGTGGCCCGGCGACAAAACAGTAGACACATACTACAATGGACCACGTTGCGGCTAAGCTCCGGGAGTAGCGGAGACTCTATTAAGGTGATGATCATCTATGCCGCAGTGGCCCGGAGAAAGGGCAGTCGACACATACTGTATTAGAAGACACTGCGGCTAAGCGGCGGGAGTAACGGAGATTCTCTTTAGATGAGAGCGTATGTGCCGCAGGAGCCCGGACAAAGGGCAGTGGACACATCCTGCATTAGACCACACCGCGGCTTAGTGGCGGGAGTAACGAAGACTCCCTTTTAGTGATGATTATCCGTGTCGCAGTGGCCCGGAGAAAGGGCAGTGGACACATACTGCCTTAGACCACACCGCGGCTTAGTGGCTGGAATAACGGAGAGTGCATTTAGGTGATGACCACCCGTGCCGCAGTAGCCCGGAGAAAGGGCAGTGGACACCTATTGCATTACACCACATCGCGGCTAAGCGGCGTGAGTAACGGAGACTCTCTACAGATGATGTTCATCCGTCCCGCGGTAGCCCGGCGACAGGACAGTGTACACATACTGCACTACACCACACCGCGGCTAAACGGCAGGAGTAACGGAGACTCTCTAGAGTTGATGACCATCCGTCCCGCAGTTCCCCTGCGACAGGACAATGAACATGTACTCCTTTAGACCAAAATGCGGATAGGGCGCGGGGGAAGCGGAGAATCGCTTTAGGTCATGATCATCCGTCCCGCTGTGTCCCGGCGACAAGACAGTTGACACATACTGCAATAGACCACACTGCGGCTAAGCGGCGGGAGTAGCGGAGACTGTCTTAAGGTGATGATCATTCGTGCCGCAGTGGCCCGGAGAAAGGGCAGTGGACACATACTGCATTACACCGCACCGCGGCTAAACGGCGAGAGTAACGGCGACTCTCTTTAGGCGATGACCATCCGCCCCGCAGTGGCCCGGCGACAGGGCAATGGATATGTACTCCTTTAGACCAAATTGCGGATATGCTGCGAGAGTAGCGGGGAATCGCTATAGGTGATGACCATCCGTCCGCCGTAGCCCGGCGACAGGAAAATGTACACATACTGCATTACACCACACCGCGTCTAAACGGCGGGAGTAACTGAGACTCTCTAGAGTTGATGACCATCCGCCCCGCAGTAGCCCGGCAACAGGGCAATGGACATGTACTCCTTTAGACCAATCAGCGGATAGGCTGCGGGAGAAGCGGAGAATCGCTATAGGTAATGATCATCCGTCCCGCTATGGCCGGCGACAAAAAAGTAGACACATACTACAATGGACCACGTTGCGGCTTAGCGGTGGGATAAGCGGAGACTCTCTTAAGGTGATGATCATCTATGCCGCAGTGGCCCGGAGAGAGGGCAGTGGACACATACTGCATTAGAACACACCGCGGCTAAGCGGCGGGAGTAACGGAGATTCTCTTTAGGTGATGATCGTCCGGGCCGCAGTGGCCCGGAGAAAGGGCAGTGTACACATCCTGCATTAGACCACACCGCGGCTTAGTGGTCAGAGTAACGGAGACTCTCTTTAAGTGATGTTTATCCGTGCCGCAGAGGTCCGAAGAAAGGGCAGTGGACACATACTGCATTAGACCACACCGCAGCTTAGTGGTTGGAATAACGGAGAGTCCCTTTAGGTGATGACCATCCGTGTCGCAGTAGCCCGGAGAAATGGCAGTGGACACATACTGCATTACACCACATCGCGGCTAAGCGGAGTGAGTAACGGAGACTCTCTACAGGTGATGATCATCCGTCCCGCGGTAGCCCGGCGACAGGACAGTGTACACATACTGCTTTACACCACACCACGGCTAAACGGCGGGAGTAACGGAGACTCTCTAGAGTTGATGACCAACCGTCCCGCAGTGGCCTGGCGACAGGGCAATGGACATGTACTCCTTTAGACCAAAATACGGATAGGCTGCGGGGTAGCGGAGAATCGAGATAGGTCATGATCATCCGCCCCGCTGTGTCCCGGCGACAAGACAGTGGACACATACTGCAATAGACCACACTGCGTCTAAGCGGCGGGAGTAGCGGAGACTCTCTTAAGGTGATGATCATCCGTGCCGCAGTGGCCCGGAGAAAGGGCAGTGGACACATACTGCATTACACCACACGCGGCTAAACGGCGGGAGTAACGGAGACTCTTTAGGCGATGACCATCCGTCCCGCAGTTGCCTGGCGACAGGGCAATGGACATGTACTCCTTTAGACCAAACTGCGGATAGGCTGCGGGAGTAGCGGAGAATCACTATAGGTGATGATCATCCTTCCCGCTGTAGCCCGGCGATAAAACAGTGGACACATACTGCAATAGACCACACTGGCACGGGTGAACTGTGAGTAAGGATGGCATTTCTTAGGTATAAATGTTTTATTCAGTTATCAGTTGACGAGGAATGCCATCCTAACTCATAGTTCACCCCGCCGCAAATTTTTTAAAACCCGCGCAGCCCCGCGTTGAGCGGGCGGACCAACGCAACTAGACCGCGAGTTTGCGCGGGTAAAAAAAATTGATTTAAAAATGTAAAGCTTTGTCTGTTTATTTCTAAATATTTAAAAGGCTTAGCAGTTAATAAATAATGGTATCCTATAGTAAATGCAGCCTTTCGAATCGCATTTATAAGAACATCGTCAATTTGAGCAAATTAGGAACCGGGAACTGGTTCCTCGTTCCTTATTTGATTTAAAGGTATAAAGATTTGTCCGCTGTACATAGATATTTTACAAAGTATATCATTTGATAAATAGGGTTATCCTCAGTCAACTGCAGCCGTTTGAATAGCTGCTTTTGCCTTTTTATATGTTTTGAGCAAATCGGAAAACCGGGAACTAGGACGGACGGGCTGCATAGTTGGCACTTTACGTCCGTCTCCTTCACTCCTGTCGCGTAACCCCGGTATGGTTTGATGCAGTATACACCTGTGCTCTCGGTCTTGTAATGTTCGCATCTTGCTCCCGGTTTGATATGCTCGAAGTCGCCGGAGCTGACGGACTGCATAGTTGGCACCTCTCGTCCGTCTCCTTCACTTCCAAACGTAAATCGATCTAAGAACCCCCCAACCCAACCAACACGCACACACCCAGTGTAATTCGTTTCACTGTCCGTTCCAAGGCGGTTCTTCTGTCGCGGTTTATTTTTGTTCTGGTTGGTCTTTTTGAGTTTTTGTCTCAAATATTATTTTGCTTTGGATAGCCGGTTGGACATTTTGTGGGAATGTGACTGTCCTTTCGGTTTTCCGCTGTTGACGCTTCCATTGGGATCTGTTGTTTATTTTTGTGTTTCTTCCCCTTTGTTGTCTCTGTTGGGAGCTTTTGGTTAATTGTATCGATTACTGATCATTGCCTTCACATCTATTTTACACCGGTCTGGGTTGATACAGTATACGACTGTGCTCTCGGGCTAATTGAAATGTGCGCATCTTGGTACCGGAGTGAAGTGATATGCTCGAAGTCGCCGGAAACTGACGGGCTGCATAGATGACAACTAACGTCCGTCTCATTCACTCCAGCCGCGTTACACCGGCCTTGGTTGATGAAGTATACAAATGTGCTCTCGGGCTAATTGAAATGTGCGCAACTTGGTCCCAGAGTGAAGTGATATGCCCGAAGTCGCCGAGGCTGTCGGGCTGCATAGTTGACAACTTACATCCGTCTCCTTCACTCCTGCCGCGTTACACTGGTCTGGGTTGATACAGTATACACCTGTGCTCTCGGGCTAATTAAAATGTGCGCATCGTGGTCCCGAAGTGAGATGCGGACTGCATAGTTGACACTGAATGTGCGTCTCTTTCACTCCCGTCGCGTTACACCGGTATGGATTGATGCAGTACATCCATGCTCTCGGACTCTCTTAAAGTGCGCAGCGTGTCCCAGGAGTGATTTGTGGGCGTACAAAAATTTATGCATTATTTTTACCAAATTTGACTAGTACTCCGTGACCGTTAAAATACCGCAGTGCTGCTACTTCTGTTGCTGTATTGTAGTATATGCCTCGACGTCCTCACGGTATGGGTCCGCAACATGGTTGGTCTCCAGCTTTAGCGAGGCTTCGTCGTCGGTTGCCGGAGACGGGACAAACGATCGCCCGGCGGCTACCGCGCTATTACAATCTTTCGTTAGCATACTTTGTCTGACCCTCACGCCTGTTGGACTGTGACGGGCGCTGGGGCGTCTATATCTCAGTGTTGGCCGAACGTTTCTAAACCGTTTCCCATAATCGGTTTAACTTTTTACGGAGTGCGACGAGCTGTGCTTGTAAAAATGTACTCCTGAGGTTTTTTGCCTCTAGCGGTCCCGCTTGAAGAGATACAGCGCTGATTTTATGCTCGCTAGTAAACGAATTTTGACAAAGAAACTGAATACCAAACCGACATCTCGCCTCGGGGCCAGCCCTTACGGTCCAGTGCGGCTTGATGTAGTACAGGTGGGTCGTCATTTCGCCGTGTAATCCCCGAATGAGTGGGTTAGCCAGTCACTCCAACGTTGTGGGATCATGCAGGGTATGCCCTTCGTCCTTTCACTGAGGTCACACTGCATCGACTCTTGACGCTTTGTTTCCGGAGACTGACGGGCTGTATAGTAGCCACTTAATGTCCGTCTCCTTCACACTCGCCGCGTTTCCCCGTAATGGTTTGATGCAGTACACCTATTCACTCGGGCTCAGAAAAAGCGTCCAGCGTGGTCCCGGAGTGGTATGATCGAAGAAAAACTGGAGTTTATTGGGGGAGGGGGGGGGGGGCTGTAAAATGGGGGGGGGGGGTAATTTTAATTTTCTTATTTTTGTTCCAATACAGAGTTATTGGGTACGCGTTAGAACATAGAATCACCTCAATGAGACGGTTCTAACGAGCACCCACAACCTATGTTTAAAGTACGATTATATTATATTATTTATCTTATTTCTGCTCATGGAGACGATTCTATGTTCTAACTCGAACACATAACCTCTGTATTGGTGTGGGTTGATTCAGGTATGAGTTCACAGCGCATCTTAACTGAGCAGGCTCATGTAGTTTTTCTCCGGGGACTGATGCACTGTATAGTTGGCACCTAACGTCCGTGTCCTTCACTACCCCGCGTTACCCGGGTGTGGCTTGATTCAATACACCTGTGCTGTCTTGCTAAGTAAAAGTAAAAGCGCGCAGCGTGTTCCCGGAGTAGTAAGCTCGAATTCGCCAGTGACTGTAGGACTACATAGTTGGCCTTCAACCCAACCGCATTACTCCGTTATGGTTTGTTGCAGTTCACCTCTTCTCTCTGAAAAGTGCGCAATGTGGTCCCGGAGGAATATGCTCGAAGTCGACGGGGACTGACGGACTTCATAGTTACCACCTTATGTCCGCCGCATTATACCGGTATGGGTTGTTGCAGTACACCTGTTCTCTCTGGCTCATTGAAAAGTACGCAACCTGGTCCCGGGGACTGACAGACTTCTTAGTTGGCACGTTCCGTCCGTCTCTTTCTACTCCCGTCGCGTTTTCCCGACGGTATGGTTTGATGCAGTACACCTATGCTCTCGGACTCATTAAAAGTGCGCAGCGTGTCCCCGGAGTGATATGTACGTAGTCGGAGAAGTCTCTCCGGGCCAAACTAGAAGTTATGCATTGTTTTTATGAAAATTTTATTCTACACTTTGACTGATATTCACCGTGGGCACGCCACAAGCTTAGTCACCAGCTTTAGCGAGGCTCCGTTGTGGGTTACGCAGCCTCAGTTAACGCTCGTAAGCGAGCCACCATGCTATTACACTCTTTCGTCTGCAGTTGCTGTGGTAGCATAGTTTGGGCTACCCTCACGCCCGCCGGACTGTGCAGAGCGCTCGGTTGCCCATGGATCAGTGTTGGCCATACGTCCCTTAACCGTTTCAAAAAATCGGTTTCAATTTTCACATTGGCACTTGCTGTGCTTGTGAAAATGTACACCGGAGGTTTTTCGCCTCCAGTTGTCCCGCTTGAAGAGATACAGAGCTGACTTTTATCCCGCTACTCAATTAATTTTGGCAAAGACTCGCTTTATCAAACCGGCATCTTGCTACGGGGCCAGAACATTTTGACCTAACCCTTAGCGCCAAGTGCGGTTTGAGGCAGTACATGCCGCTCGTTCTTTCCACCTGGAACCCCGGAAATGGCAGGAAATCCAGTCACTGTCTCTCGCGCGGCGTTGGTTAATGCAGGACATGTCCCTCGTCCTTCCACTGAGGTGACATCGCATCTTCCATGATGCTGACTCATGTAGGTTTTCGTCAGAGACTGACGGACTGTACAGTTTGGGTGTTTCATTTTTGTGTTGTCCTAGAAGTTGCACTAATGAGTTAGGAAGCCTTCATGCGAACTGAATAAATTATTTGTCTAAATCGCGACGAAAGTAAGGTCGAGGAATGCGGCCGCATAAAATCGATTTAAGCTCCATAGTGAAATACGTTTATCTAGACCTTCCATGGTGGTTTTTCTGTCGTGGTTAATTTTGGTTAAGGTTTATCATTGAGTGTATTTATAGCGTATATTTATTTTGTTTGTTTTGGATTGCCAATTGGCCATTTTGTGTGAAAGTAATTGTTCTTTTGGCTTTCGCTACTGATGTTTCCATTAGTGTCCAAGTATTCCATGTTTGTATTTCTTTCCCTTTGGTGTCTCTGATGGGAGTTGTTGGTGATTGTATCGATTCCGGATCATTGCACTCATTTCTATTTCTCATTTGATTTTGATTAAACTTTCCAGGCCTGAAGATGATGAGGCAGTTCGATCACGAACCGTGATTAACCTTGGTTAACAAATTGTTAACCAAAGTGTGATCGAACTCAGACTGGCAAGTCATGACGTTACTCTGGTCAAACCAGACTAAAGCGTAGCAGTTGCATCAAGTTTACTTGTATGTCCATCTGTCCGGATAACAGAAGTTATCCCGAGATATCCAACAGCAGGGTCCGGTATCTAAAGAACTTCTCCATCACACAGACCGGGTCACACCTTATTTGACGATTATGGCCCACAGAGAGGGTTGACGCGTCGTTTAAAAACGATATCTTCATCATCCTCATACTTCAGGGCTAGGCCATGGTCTACCTCCCGGTTCCTCTGCTCGAACTCTCATTCCACTGCCTTATCGAAAAGTTATCTCCGTCTGGCCGCATAACGTAGTTTTTTCACAGGATGCTCAATCCGCTAAAAATAAAGGATTATAGGTACTCTAAACTCACACTTGGTCACATCTTAGGCTAGGATTCGGACTTTACTTTTCACACAGTTTAACCTCATGGTCTTGTATCTACATCTAGCCGGATGCTAACAATCAGTGCCAGGTACCCAATGGAACCCTCTACCGCAAAGACCCGGTCATATCCCAGAGCTAGACCTTGCTCTACCTCCAGGTTCCGCTCCTCGAACGGGCATACCACTGCCTAACGGAAATATCCCCGTCTAGCCGCATACTGTAGGTTATCCCGGGATGCTCAGCCCGCGGAGGATAAAAGGATTAATTGTACTCACAACTGACAATGGGTTACATATCAAAGCTAGGCTTCTGGGCTCGGTCACAGCGTGTCCGTACTTTAATTTTCGCATTGCTTTACCCCATGGGCTTGTAAAACGCGGTTAATTTTTGCTATGGTTTGTCTTTGGGTGTTTGTGTCGCTTATATTATTTTATTTTGGATAGCCTTTTGGCATGTTTTTGAAAGTAACTGTCCTTTTGGCTTTCCGCTGTTGATGTTTCCGTTGCGGTCTGTTGCTTCATGTTTGTGTTTCGTTCCCTTTTGTATCTCTAATGGGAGCTGTGGGTTAATTGTATCGATTCCTGATCATTGCCTCTACTTCTGTTTTGTATCCCATTCCGGTCGGATAAGAGAGGTTATCCCGCGTCACTCACTGCCAAGGTCCGGTACCCAGAGAACCTCTCTACCACAAAGACCGGGTTACTCGCACCAGTTTCTGAGTGATCGGGCTTTACTTTTCGTAAAGTTTCACCCCATGGTATTCCCAACTGTCTGGATAACAGAGATTATTCCGCGGACAGAGGTTATCCCCGCGATATCCAGTAGAAGGGTCCGCTACCAAAAGGAACCCTCTGTCAAGCAAACCGGTTCTCAAGTCCGGACAAGGCCTGGCTCTACATACAGGTTCCGTTTCTCGAACTCCCATACCACTGCCGTTTTGGAAAAAATTATACCGCGCTCAGCCCGCTGAAGATACAGGGACCAAAAGTAATCAAAATTCACACTTCGTCAGACCACAGGGCTACGCTTCTGGGCTTAGCCAAAGTGGGTAGTGGGGTTCGATGTTTGCTTTTCACATAGTTTCAATCAATGATTTTCTGTCCACATCTGGCTGGATCCCGCGATAAACACTAGCTGAGCCCGGTACCCAAAGGACCGCCCGAAGACACAGATCGAGTGATTCCGCAGGGCCAGGCCTGGCTGTTCCTCCAAGTTTCGCTGTTCTTACACCTATATCACTAACTTATTTTTAAGTTATTCCCGTCTGGCCGCATATCGGAGGTTATCCCGGGATTCTCGCGCCGCCGAGTTTGAAAGAATCAAAGGTACTCAGAGGTCACACTGTGTCACATCTCAGGGCTATACCTCTTGGCTTGGCCATAGGGGTCGTCGAGCCTATTTTAACATAGGTTCACCCATAGTTTCGTATATCCATCTTACCGGATCAGACAGGTACCACTGCGATACCAAGTAGCAGGGTTCGGTACCCAAAGGACACCTCTACTACACACGCAGGGTCATACCACTGAGCCAGGCATGGCTATACCCATACCACTGCTTTATGGAAAAGTCATGCCCCTCTAGCCGCATAACGAAGGTTGTCCCCTGACACTACCCCACGCAGGATAAAGCAATCAAAGGTACTCACAAGCTACACCGGGTCAAATCCAGGGCTAAGCTGCTTGCCATGCCCACATGGGATAGGGTGTCGGACTTCACTTTTCGCATAATTTCATCATATGGTTTTTTATCTGGCCGGATAACGAAGGTTATCCCGCGATATCCTCTAGCAGGGACCGGTACCAAAGGACCACTCTACCTCACAGAATGGGTCACACTCCTTATATGTGATATGAATTTTGGTGTCACCTTCCTACCTTCCGAAAACAAGATGCCTCTTATCTTGCTCACCTGTTAGAGTAAAGTGTGCATCTGTGCGGTCTTTGCTGGAATATTTAACATTACTGGAACTTCCCCGTGTAAAACGTAACCCTCATTTCCTATACTTCATAAAGTAAAACCGAGAAAACATCTGGTACCTCCTACGTTTATGTTTAATCACCCTAGTGAGTATTATATATGGGGAAAATGTATTTCATAGTTAAGATCGCCTGGTTCATGTACTGAAAACAAGTATTAAGCTATTGGACACTTATTAAACCTTTCAAGCGCCAAACACTGTTCAGCAGATGACATTTTTTTTTCTTAATATTTTTCCGAAAAATCAGGTTTGACATTTAATGTGACTGATTTGCCTAGAAGACCATTCACATGAAATGTCAAAATAGAAATGAAGACAATGATCAGGAATCGATACAATCAACCCATTGCTCCCATCTAAAAATGGCTACTTTTCTGATGAAATTAGAAAAATATTGTAAATCCCGTAAACCCCAGTTTTCCCTCTGCCAAGTGTGATTCAGGGGGGGTGTTCGTTTTTGGAAATTGTTTACGTGGTGATATATAAACGTCCCATATTATACGCATATATCATAATAATCTTAAAAAAAAATGAAGGAGCTACCCTGTAAACAAGCGTTTTTTTTTTTTGTTTTTTTTTAGCTCACCTGTCACATAGTGACAAGGTGAGCTTTTGTGATCACTTTTCGTCCGTCGTCCGTCGTCAGTGCGTGTGTGCGTGTGTGTGTGTGTGCGTAAACTTTTTCTTCAAATGACATCTCCTCCTAAACCACTGATCAGATTTTGACCAAACTTCACAGCAATGATCCTAAGGTGGTCCCCTTTCAAAATTGTTCAAATGGTTCCGGTCCATTGCACATCTGGGTCACAGGAGCTAAAAATAGATTTTTTAAACAAAAGATCTTCTTCTCTGAAACCTCAAGTCCCAGGTCTTTGATATTTGGTATGAAGCTTCATCTAGTGGACCTCTACCAAGATTGTTCAAATTATAGCCCTGGGAGCCAAAATGCCCCCGCCCCGGGGGCCTTAGGTTTTACATAGGCTTATATAGAGAGAATCATTAAAAAATCTTCTTCTGTGAAACCACAAGGCCCAGGTCTTTAATATATGGTGTGAAGCTTTACCTGGTGGACCTCTACTAAGATTGTTCAAATTATTACCTTAGGGCCAAAAATGCCCCCGCCCTGGGGGCCTTTGGTTTTACATAGGCTTATACAGGGAAAATCTTTAAAAATCTTCTTCTCTGAAACCACAAGGCCCACGTCTTTAATATTTTGTGTGAAGCTTTACCTAGTGGACCTGTACTAAGATTGTTCAAATTATAGCCTTGGGGCCAAAAATGCCCCTGCCCCGGGGGCCTTTGTTTTTACATAGGCTTATACAGGGAAAATCTATAAAAATCTTCTTCTCTGAAACAGCAAGGCATAGATCTTTGATATTTGGTGTGAAGCTTCATCTAGTGGACCTCTACCAAGATTGTTCAAATTATAGCCTTGGGGCCAAAATGCCCCCGCCCCGGGGGCCTATGGTTTTACATAGGCTTATATAGGGAAAATCATTAAAAAATCTTCTTCTCTGAAACCAGCAGGCCCACGTCTTTAATATTTGGTGTGAAGCTTCACCTGGTGGACCTTTATTAAGATTGTTCAAATTATAGCCTTGGGGCAAACAAATGCCCCCGCCCTGGGGGGGGGGGGGGGGGGGGGCTTTGGTTTTACATAGGCTTATACAGGGAAAATCTTTAAAAAATCTTCTTCTCTGAAACTGAAAGGCCCAGATCTTTGATATTTGGTGTCAAGCTTCATCTAGTGGACTTCTTTCAAGATTGTGCAAATTATAGCCCTTGGACCGAAAATGGCCCCACCCTTGGACCCTTTGGTTTTTCATAGCCTTATACAGGGAAACCTTTAAAAATCTTCTTTTCTGAAACCACAAGGCCCAGGTCTTTGATATTTGGTATGAAGCTTCACCTAGTGGACCTCTACCAAGATTGTTCAAATTATAGCCCTAGAGCCAAAAATGCCCCCGCCCAGGGGCCTTTGGTTTTACCTAAGCTTATGTAGGGGAAATCTTAAAAAACTTTTCTTCCCTGACACTGCAAGGCCCATATCTTTGATATTTGGTGTGAAGCTTAATCTAATGGACCTCTACCAAGATTGTTCAAATTATAGCCCTGGGGCCAAAAATGTCCCCGCCCCGGGGGCCTTTGGTTTTACATAGGCTTATATAGGGGAAATCTTAAAAAACTTTTCTTCCCTGACACTGCAAGGCCCATATCTTTGATATTTGGTGTGAAGCTTAATCTAATGGACCTCTACCAAGATTGTTCAAATTATAGCCCTGGGGCCAAAAATGTCCCCGCTCCGGGGGCCTTTGGTTTTACATAGGCTTATATAGGGAAACTCTTTAAAGAAACTTCTTCTCAGAAACTGCAAGGCCAAGGTCTTAGATATTTGGTATGAAGCTTCATCTATTGGACCTCTATCTAGATTGTTCAAATTATAGCCCTAGGACCAAAAATGCCCCCACCCTGGGACCCTTTGGTTTTCATAGGCTTATAGGGAAAATATTTAAAATTCTTCATCTCTGATACCACAAGGCCCTGCTCTATGCCATATGATATGAAGCTTCAACTAGTAGACCTCTGCCAAGATTGTTAAAATTATAGCCCTGGGGCCAAAAATGCCCCCACCCCTGGGGCCTTTGGTTTTACGTAGGCTTATACATGGAAAATCTTTAAAAATCTTCTCTGAATCCACAAGGCCCAGATCTTTGGTATTTGGTGTGAAGCTTCATCTAGTGGACCTCTTTCAAGGTTGTTCAGATTATAGCCCTGGGGGCAAAAATACCCCCACTCTGGGACCCTTTGGTTTTTCATAGGCTTATATAGGGAAAACCTTTAAAAATCTTGTCTCAAACCAGAAGGCCCAGGTCTTTGATATTTGGTATGAAGCTTCATCTAGTGGACCATTACCAAGTTTGTTCAAATTATAGCCCTTGGGCCTAGAATGTACTGGAGACACTAATTCTCAGGTGAGCGATTCAGGGCCCTCTGGGCCCTCTTGTGTTTAATATTAGGATCACTTTTTGTCTGTCATCCGTGCGACATCTCCTCCTAAACCACTGATTGGATTTGGACCAAACTTCACAGGAATGATCCTTAGGTGGTCCCCTTTCAAAGTTGTTCAAATGGTTCCGGTCCGTTGCACATATATGTCACAGGAGCCAAAATTAGATTTTTGTCACCAAAAACTTAAAAAATCTTCTTCTCTGAAACCACAAGGCCCAGGTCTTTGATATTTGGTATGAAGCTTCATCTAGTGGACCCCTACCAAGATTGTTCAAATAAATGTGCTCGGGCCAAAAATGCCCCCACCCCGGGGCCCTTTGGTTTAACATAGGCTTATATAGGGAAAATCTTTAAAAATCTTCTTCTCTGAAACCACAAGGCCCAGGTCTTTGATATTTGGTATGAAGCTTCATCTAGTGGACCCCTACCAAGATTGTTCAAATTATAGTGCTGGGACAAAAAATGCCCCCGCCACCGGGCCCTTTGGTTTTACATCGCCTTATATAGAGACAATCTTTAAAAATCTTCTTATCTGAAACCACAAGGCCCAGGTCTTTGATATTTGGTATGAAGCTTCATCTAGTGGACCCCTACCAAGATTGTTCAAATTATAGTGCTGGGGCCAAAAATGCCCCCGCCCCGGGGTATTTTGGTTTTACATAGGCTTATATAGGGAAAATCTTTAAAAATTTTCTTCTCTGAAACCACAAGGCCCAGGACTTTGATATTTGGTATGAAGTTTCATCTAGTGGACCCCTACCAAGATTGTTCAAATTTTATTGCTGGGACAAAAAATGCCCCCGCCCCGGGGCCCTTTGGTTTTACATTGGCTTATATAGGGAAAATCTTTAAAAATCTTCTTCTCTGAAACCACAAGGCCCAGGTCTTTGATATTTGGTATGAAGCTTCATCTAGTGGACCCCTACCAAGATTGTTCAAATTATAGTGCTGGGGCCAAAAATGCCCCCGCCCCAGGGCCCTTTGGTTTTACATAGGCTTATATGGGGAAAACCTTTAAAAATCTTCTACTCTGAAACCACAAAGCCCAGGTCTTTGATATTTGGTATGAAGCTTCATCTAGTGGACCCCTACCAAGATTGTTCAAATTATAGTGCTGGGGCCAAAAATTCCCCCGCTCCGGGGCCCTTTGGTTTTACATGGGCTTATATAGGGAAGAGCTTTAAAAATCTTCTTCAAATTATAGCTTTTGTTGATGTTTGGTATGAAGCTTCACCTTTAAGACCTCCCTCAATATTATGCACATTAAAGCCCTGGGGCCAATATTGGCCCTCTCTGGGGCCCACTTGTTACACTATGGATCAGGTGAGCGATCCAGGGCCATCATGGCCCTCTTGTTTTTTCATGCTAAGCCTGTGGAACCTATCAGTTTCCATAGCAGTTAAAGCTCTGAAGCAATTTGCGTGAAATGCATAAGAAATCAATCCCCTGCACAAGGCAGGCTAATGATAAAATTTGGTTGAGATCTGCCAGCAGGTTAGAGACATATGAATGCATAAAGCGTCTGTGTTTGTTATAAAACCATAAGCAGATGTTTACAGCAAGAAAAGTGTCATATCGATCATATTTTTGGGGAACTGGTCTGTTTTCTTCCAACTTGTCTGAGATACTGTGCCTGAACTTATCGTCTTTAAGTTTCGAACCAACCAAAGGAAGCATAAAGGCGCTCGGCTGGTCAAATATGGCTTCTTTTGGCAATAAAATAGACATTACTCCGATGTAAATTGTCAGTTCTGGCCAAATTGCAATCTTGTTGAAAATCTTGTTTCCTTTCTTTCTCTCTGAGAATTGTTAAACAAACCAGATCCAAATAAAGGAGCTAGTCAAAACTGGATCCCAATATGGCCGTTTTTGACAATCAATTGATGTAACGCTGTCACCATAAACCTGACCCGATCCAATTTCGAACTTGTCCTAGATTTAATGCATATAAAAATTATCTGCAAGTTTTATGGAGATTTAATAAAGACTGCAGGAGCTACGGTGTTCACAAGTTTGAATAGGACTATATTTGACAATCGATGAGGCGTAACTCTGCCATCGTAAGTTCGATCTAATCCATTTTTATCCCCCGACCGAATAGGTTCGGGGGATATAGCGATCAGCCTGGCGTCCGTCCGTCTGTCCGTCCGTCCGTCCGTAGACGCAACCTTGTGCTGACCATAACTCCTTTACCATTTGAGATTCATTGATGGTTCTTGGCACAATTGTTCACAAGGCTGAGACGGCGTGTCATGCGCAAGAACCAGAACTCTGGATGCCATACTTTTTGAGTTATCTCCCCTTTTAATAAAATAGAATGACTACTTTGTGATGGCCATAACTCCAACACCCTTTGATATATATTGAAGGAACTTGGCGCAATAGTATAAAGGTACAGAAGGGGTGTCATGTGCAAGAATCACAACTGTTGGTGTTGTGGTATTTGAGTTATCTACCCTTCCAAAATAACAGTATGACCAGCTTGTGATCACCATGTCTCCAATACCCTTTGATACACATTGATGGTACTTCATACAGAAATACATGAGCTTAAGCAGGCATGTCATGCGCAAGAACCACAATTCTGATTGCCCTGGTTTTTTAGTTTTCTCCCCTGACAGTATAATCTTGTGATGGCCATAACTGCAATACTTTTGTGATATATTGCTGGTTTAATTCTGGTGCACTATCTATTGGTGAACAATCTTCTGAAGGCCAAACTGGCTTTTGGTCGGGTGATTTGCCATCTCTTCCTATGGCTATTTTTTAACTTAATATCCGAGAAGTTTGCATGTCTAAGTTATCTACAGGTTTTATGAAGGTCCATTAAAATATTTGTATAAACACTGTTCATAAGATCAAATATGGCTTTTTGTGACAATCAAGGGAGGGGACGTAACTCTTCCACCGTAAGTTCGATCTGATAAATTTTCAAATGTCTCCGATTTTATATTGCATTTCTAACTTATCTGCAAGATTCAGGAAGATCGAATAAAAAATTTAATAAAACATATGCTTTTCACAAGAACAATTTTTGACAATCAAAGAAAACATAACCCTGACATAGTTGGACCCATCGGACCCAGTTTTGAACTCGTCAACGATTTAGCACAATTCTTAGTTATTCTCAAGTTTCATGAAGATCAAAGACAGATTAAAGGAGCTACGCTGTTTACCAGGTCGATGTAGGCCTTTTTGGACAATCAATGGGACGTTGTTTGGTTTTGGTTTTGCGGCCCTTTCAAGATTATTTCACTCATATCGAGTCGATCTATAATCAGAGGTGGGCGAAAACCGGATTACCCGGAGAAAACCTTCTGACCTTCCGCTGCAGAACTTGGCGCCTCACATGTGACCCAAGCGAGGCTCCAACCACAGCGGTGAGAGACCTAATGATCAAAAGATCAAGAGAACGTTACTATGCCAGTGCAAGAGCAATCTGATCCATTTTCAAACGTGCATGTCTATTTCATCTGCATTTTTCATGAAGCTCCAAAAAATTGAGAAGAATCTAGGCTGTTCAAAAGGTCGATAATGGGCATTTTTGACATTCAGGTGAACATTTCTCTGCAATTCATGGCCCGACCGGACACATTTTCGAATTAATGAAAGATTTTAGGCACGTCTTAGTTATATGCAATCTTCATGAAGATCAATAAAATCATAACAAAGGAGCTACGCTGTTCACAAACATTTTCCATTTGCAATTATCGAAAAATGGATATGCAAGCAATCCTCAACCAAAACCTTAAGGTAAAATTGGGTTGAGATCTGCCAGCAGGCTACAGAGATATTGTAGTTTAAAAATGGGGACGACGGATGACGACGGCGGACGATGACGACGGAGACTCAAATCTGGAGCCTTCGACTCATACGAGCTTAAACAATATTATTATTTTTATGTTTAATTCTGCTGCAAGTACCGACCAGCTACCGGTAAAAACCCATAATTTATTTTTCTCCGCGGTAATAGGAGTTTTTTTTTCGCGGAAAACAAGCGAGAAATTTCTCCAAGAAGAAAGAAATTTCGCGTTTCAAAGCGGTTAATTTCACTGCGAAACGCCGCGAAATTTCTCCGCGAAAATTGCTTTTTTCGGAGAAAGATAATTAGTACAGGTGAAGACGTTCACGGTGTTTCTCCGCGAAAATTGCCTATATCTACATGTTCATTTGCTTGTATTTTTTATCCATTGAAATTTCGTGCACAAAGTTTGAAGCATATGACGAAATGCATGTTCTTTGTTCAACTCTGTAGACCGGATAAATGTTTTTTTGCACACTAACTTTAGACGAGACGGTTCATAATGTGTTGTCTCCTCACACTCTACACTGTTTGCCGTTCTTCGTGGGTATACACCTAAAGCCCCTTTTTGCAAGGTTAGACACTCCAAGCTTGATGCTGGAACAGTCCATCGTGAACTGAACTCTCGTGTATTATACGGGAAGGCTTGATGAGGCCTAATTGGCCGAAAGTAGATAATCTGGCCCAGAAAACATGTGCGCTTCATATTTTCCAGTTCTGTGGTGTATTCCTTGCTTACAAAGGATAACCCTTTAATATAACATATTTAACGTCACTACAGCATCACTACAGCTGGTGTCTGGGAATGTGTGGCGGCCGTAAAAAGTCTCCCTGTCCTACATCATAGTCTAGTTTATATTTTCTCTTGTCCTTTTGGATCATTGATTCCATTGTAGAATTGTGAAAATAATTGAGGGTCACTGATGAGGCCTAATTGGCCGAAACTAGCTAGTCTTGCCCTGAAAACCTGTACACTTCATATGTTCTGGTTATGTTGTGTATTCCTTGCTTCCAAAGGATAACCCTTTTATAGAACATATTGATCCACGGACACAGTGGCGGAGTCCTGCCTCCGTTCTAAGCATAGCCCGGAGACTGTGCACCGCTACGGGTATAGCTTTGAATACGGGCACAGTTACCTTGCTTTGCTTCCCGTCCGCATCTGGCTGGCCGCAGGGCAAAAATGAGCTACAGACAGCTTCTCTGTACGTTCTCAGGGACCGCGCTCGGCTTTCTCTTCGTCTCTGGTCTCAGGATCAGAGAGACAAGATGATAGAAGACTTTGTCTACCGTGTCCGGGTCCACACTTGTCTTTGGTTTTGCTAAGTGAAGGCTTGGGACACGGGCACAGCGGCGGCGCTCAGCCTCCGTTTAATGCATAGCTTCGAGACCGTGCTCCGCTGCCGAAAGGCTTCGGGCATGGGCACAATAGCGACGCTGAGCCTCTGTTTTATGCCTAGCCCGGAGACCGTGCTACGCTACGGGAATAGCCTGAAAACTGGCAGAGCTGCCGAGCTCTGCTTTCCGTCCCTATCTGGCTGGCCGCGGGACAGAGCTGAATTCAAGCAAGCGTCTGTGTACGTTTTCAGGGACCGTGCTCAGCTTTCTCGTCGTGTCTAGTCTCCCTGGCGGAGAGACAAGATGATAGAAGACTATGTTTATCGAATTCGGGTCTGTGCTTTGCATTTGTTTTACTAATTGAAGGCTTTTAGACACGGCCACAAAGTTTAGCTCGGAGACCGTGCTCCGCTACTAGACGGCTTGGGAAACGGGCACAGTGACGGCGTTCTGCCTCCGTTCGATGTATAGCCCGGAGACCGTTCTCCGCTACGGGAATAGCTTTGGATACGGGCACAGCTACGCGCTCTGATTTTCGTCCGTATCTGGCTGGCCACTGAGCAGGAATGAGCAGCAGGAAGCGTCTGTGTACGTTTTCAGGGACCGCGTTTGGCTTTCTCTTCGTCTCTTGTCTCCGGGTCAGAGAGAACAAGATGATAGAAGACTTTGTCTACCGTGTCCGGGTCCACACTTCTCTTTGGTTTTGCTAAATGCAGGCTTGGAACACGGGCACAACGGCGGCGCTCAACATCCGTTCTATGCATAGATCGCAAACCGTGCTCCGCTGCGGAAAGGCTTGAGACACGGGCGGCGTTTCTGTCTCCGTTCTATACCAAGCCCAGAGACCGTTCTCCGCTACGGGAATAGCTTTGTATACGGGCACAGCTACCGCGCTCTGCTTTCCGTCCGTATCTTTCTGGCTGCATGTCAGGATCGAGCTCCAGGAAGCGTCTGTGTACGTTTCCAGAGATCGAACTCGACTTTCTCTTCGTCTCTGGTCTCCGGGGCATAGAGCCAAGATGACAAGAGATAGTGTACCGGATTCAGGTCCGCGCTTGTCTTTGGTTTTGCTTAGTGAAGGGGTGTGACACGGGCACAGTTGCGGCTCTCAGCCTCCATTCTATGCCTTCTCCGGAGACCGTGTCCCGCTATGTGAATAGCCTGGGATACTGGCACAGCTGTCGCGCTCTGCTTCCCGTCCGAATCTGGCTGACCGCGGGGCAGGGCTGAGCTCCAGGAAGCGTTTGTGTACGTTTTCAGGGACCGCGCTCGTCCTTATCTTCGTCTCTGGTCACCGGGGCGGAGAGACAAGATGGGGGAAGACTTTGGATACCGGATCCGAGTCCCCGCTTGGAATTGGTTTTGCTAACTGAAGGTTTGGGACTCGGACGCAGTGGCAGGTCTTAGCCTCGGTTCTATGCCTTGCCCGGACAAAGCTTTACATATTTAAATCAATTTTTAAACCCGCGCAAACTTCCGGTCTAGTTGCTTTGGTCCGCCCGCTCAATGCGGCGCTGCGCGGGTTTTAAAAGATTTGCGGCGAGACTAAACTATAGTAAAGATGGCATTCCTCATCAACTGATAACTGAATAAAACATTTCTACCGAAGGAATGCCATCCTTACTCACAGTTCACCCGCGCCAGTGTGGTCGTTTGCAGTAAGTGTCCACTATCTTGTCGCAGGTTCTACAGGGGGACGGATGATCATCACCTATAGCGATTCTCCGCTACTCCCGCAGCCTATCCGCAGTTTGGTCTAAAGGAGACCATGTACATTGCCCTGTGGCCGGGCCACTACGCGACGGATGGTTATCACCTACAGAGAGTCTCCGTTACTCCCGCCGCTTAGCCGTGGTGTGGTCTAATGCAGTATGTGTCCACTGCCCTTTCTCCGGGCCACTGCGGCACGGGTGATCATCGCCTTAAGAGAGTCTCCGCTACTCCCGCCGATTAGCCGCAGTGTGGTCTATTGCAGTATGTGACCACTGACTTGTCGCCGGGCTACAGCGTGACGGGTGATCATCACCTATAGCGATTCTCCGCTACTCCCGCAGCCAATCCGCGGTTTGGTCTAATGAAGTATATGTCCACTGCCTTTCTCCGGGCCACTGCGGCACGGATGATCATCACCTTAAGAGAGTCTCCGCTACTCCAACCGCTAAGCCGCAGTTTGGTCTATTGCAGTATATGTCCACTGTCTTGTCGCCGGACTACAGCGGGACGGACGATCATCACCTTTAGCGATTCTCTGCTACTCCCGCAGCCTATCCGCAGTTTGGTCTAAAGGAGTACATGTCCATTGCCCTGTCTGGGCAACTGCGGGACGGATGGTCATCAACTCCAGAGAGTCTCCGTTACTCCCGCCCTTTAGCGGCGGTGTGGTCTAATGCAGCAAGTGTCCACTGTCCTGTCGCCGGGCTTCTGCCGGACGGATGGTCATACCTATAGATAGTCTCCGTTACTCTCGCCGCTTTGCCGCGATACGGTGTAATGCAGTATGTGTCCACTGCCCTTTCTCCGGGCTACCGCGGGACGGATGGTCATCATCTTAAGAGAGTTACCGCTACACCCGCCACTTAGCCGCAGCGTGGTCTAATGCAGTATGTGTCACCTGTCTTGTCGCAGGGCCACAGCGGGACGGATGATCATCACCTATAGCGATTCTCCGCTACTCCCGCAGCCTATTCACAGTTTGGTCTAAAGGAGTACATGTCCATTGCCCTGTCGCCGGGCCACTGCGGGACGGATGGTCATCACCTAAAGGGAATCTCCGTTACTCCCGCCGCTTAGCCGCGGTGTGGTCTAATGCAGTATGTGTCCATTGCCCTTTCTCAAGACCACTGGGGCACGGATGATCATCACCTTAAGAGACTCTCCACTACTCCGCCGGTTACCCGCTGTGTGGTCTATTGCAGTATGTGTCCACTGTCTTGTCGCCGGGTCACAGGGGGACGAATGATCATCACCTTTAGCAATTCTCCGCTACCCCCGCAGCCTATCCGCAGTTTGGTCTAGAGGAGTACATAGCCATTGCCCTGTCTGGGCAACTGCGGGACGGATGGTCATCAACTCTAGAGAGTCTACGTTACTCCCGCCGTTTAGCCGCAAGCAGCAAGTGTCCACCGTCCTGTCGCCGGGCTACCGCGTGACGGATGATTATCCCTATAGAGAGTCCTCGTTATCTCGCCGCTTAGCCGCGATGTGGTGTAATGCAGTATGTGTCCACGGCCCGTTCTCAGGGCTACCGGGGGACGGATGGTCATCATCTTAAGAGAGTCACCGCTACACCGCCACTTAGCCGCAGCGTGGTCTAATGCAGTATGTGTCCACTGTCTTGTCGCCGGGCCACAGCGTGACGGATGATCATCACCTGTAGCGATTCTCCGCTACTCCCGCAGTCTATCCACAGTTTGGTCTAAAGGAGTACATCTCCATTGCCCTGTCTGGGCAACTGCGGTACGGATGGTCATCAAACATAGAGAGTCTCCGTTACTCTCGCCCTTTAGCCGCGGCGTGGTCTAATGCAGTAAGTGTCCACTGTCCTGTAGCCGGGCTGCAGCGGGACGGATGATCATCCGAGGGTCTCCGTTACTCTCGCCGCTTAGCCGCGATGGTCTAATGCAGTAAGTACCCACTGTCCTGTCGCCAGGCTGCCGCGGGACGGCTGATCATCCGACAGTCTCCGTTACTCCCGCCGCTTAGCCGCGATGTGGTGTAATGCAGTATGTGTCCACTGCCCTTTCTCCGGGCTACCGCGGGACGAATGGTCATCACCTTAAGAGAGTCTCCGCTACTCCAGCCACTTAGCCGCAGCGTGGTCTATTGCAGTATGTGTCCATTGTCTTGTCGCCGGGCCACAGCGGGACGGATGAGCATCACCTATAGCGATTTTCCGCTACTCCCGCAGCCTATCCGCAGATTGGTCTAAAGCAGAACATGTCCATTGCCCTGTCGCCGGGCCACAGCGGGACGGATGGTCATCAACGCAAGAGAGTCTCCGTTACTCCCGACGTTTAGCCGCCGTGTGGTCTAATGCAGTATGTGTCTACTGTCTTGTCGCCGGGCTACCGCGGGACGGATGGTCATCACCTACAGAGAGTCTGTGTAACTCCCGCCGCTTAGCCGCGATGTTGTGTAATGCAGTATGTGACCACTGCCCTTTCTCCGGGCCACTGCGGCACGGATGTTCATCACCTATAGAGAATCTCCGTTACTCCTGCCGCTTAGCCGCGGTGTGTTCTAATGCAGTTTGTGTCCACTGCCCTTTTTCCGGGCCACTCCGGCACGGATGGTCATCACCTATAGAGAATCTCCGTTACTCCCGCCGCTTATCCGCGGTGTGGTGTAATGCAGTTTGTGTCCACTGCCCTTTCTTCGGGCCACTGCGGCACGGATGGTCACGGAAATAGAGAGTCTCCGTTACTCTTGCCGCTTAGCCGCGATGTGGTGTAATGGAGTATGTGTCGACTGCCCTTTATCCGGGCCACAGCGGCACGGATGGTTTTCACCTATAGAGAATCTCTGTTACTCTCGCCGCTTTGCCGCGATGTTGTATAACGCAGTTTGTGTCCACTGCCATGTCGCCGGACCACTGCGGCACGGATGATCATGACCTGTAACCCGCGCAAACTTCGGGTCTAGTTGCTTTGTTCCGTCCTATCAATGCGGGGCTGTGCGGGTTTTAAAGGTTTTGCGACGCGGTTGAACTTTGAGTTAGGATGTCAATCCTTATCAACTGAAAACATTTCTATCTGTTGTTGTTGTTTACCAGTTTCCCCGTGTCGCGGGTCGTCAGCTGGTGGGGTCCCAGGGAACGAATCCATGCTGGCACTACACCGTAGCCGTTCGGTGGTACCCCTATTCCCCGTTGCCGGTGAACAGGGAGACCATCGCTCGGCTCCAGCATTTCTATCTAACGCGGGCAACTCTTTATATAGTCAAAAATCGGCAACTCTTTATATAGTCAAAAGTCTTATTAAATCGGGAACCGGGAACCGGGAACTAGTTCCCGGTTCCCGATTTGCACAAAACCTATAAAAAGACAATAGCAGCTATTCAAAGGGCTGCAGCTAACTCAGTATAACCCTTAGCCGCGGTGTGGTCTAATGCAGTATGTGTCCACTGCCCATTCTCCGGGCCACTGCGGCACGGATGATTATCACCTTAAGAGAGTCTCCGCTACTCCCGCCGCTTAGCCGTAGCGTGGTCTATTGAAGTATGCGTCCACTGCCTTGTCGCCGGGCCACAGCGGGACGGATGATCATCACCGATAGCGATTCTCCGCTACTCTCGCAGCCTATCCGCAGATTGGTCTAAAGGAGTACATGTCCATTGTCCTGTCGCCGGGCCACTGCGGGGCGGATGATCATCCACTCTAGAGAGTCTCCGTTATTCCTGCCGTTTACCCGCGGTGTGGTCTAATGCAGTATGTGTCCACTATCCTGTCGCCGAGCTACCGCAGGACGGATGGTCATCACCTCTAGAGAGTCTCCGTTACTCCCGCCGCTTAGCCGCGGTGTGGTGTAAAGCAGTATGGGTCCATTGCCCTTTCTCCGGGCTACTGCAGCGGATGGCCATCACCTATAGAGAATATCCGTTACTCCCGCCGCTTAGCCGCGGTGTGGTCTAATGCAGTTTGTGTCCGCGGTCCTTTCGCCGGGCTACCGCCGGACGGATGGTCATCATCTATAGAGAGTCTCCGTTACTCCAACCGCTTAGCCGCGATGTGGTGTAATGCAGTATGTGCCCACTGCCCTTTATCCGGGCCACAGCGGCACGGATGGTCATCACCTATAGAGAATCTCCGTTACTCTCGCCGCTTAGCCGCGGTGTGATCTAATGCAGTTTGTGTTCAATGCCCTTTCTCCTTGCCACTGCGGCACGGATGGTCATCACCTATAGAGAGTCTCCGTTTACTCCCGTTGCGGTGTGGTCTAGTGCAGTATGTGTCCACTGCCCTTTCTCCGGGCCACTGCGGCACGGACGGGCATCACCTCAAGACCGTCTCCCTTACTCCCGCCGCTCAGCCGCGGTGTAGTCTTATGCAGTGTGTGTCCACTGCCTTTTCTCCGGGCCACTGCGGCACGGATGCTCCTCACTTATAGACAGTCTCCGTTACTCTCGCCGCTTAGCCACGGTGTGGTCTAATGCAGTTTGTGTCAACTTGTCTTTCTCCGGGCCACTGCAGCACGGATGGTCATCACCTATAGAGAGTCTCCATTACTCACGCTTCGGTGTCGTCTGTTGCAGTATGTGTCCACTGCCCTGTCGCCGTCCCACTGCGGCACGGATGATCATGACCGAAAACCCGCGCAAACTTGCGGACTAGTTGCTTTGTTCCGCCAGCTCAATGCGGGGCTGCGTGGGTTTTAAAAGATTTGCGGCGCGGGTGACCTGTGAGTAAGGATGTCTTTCATTTTCAACAGATAATTGAAAAAAAAACATTTTTATCTAACGCAGGCAGCTCTTTACATAGTCAAATCAAATCGGGAACCGGGAACTAGTTCCCGGTTCCCGGTTCCTTATTAAATCGGGAACCGGGAACCGGGAACTAGTTCCCGGTTCCCGATTTGCACAAAACGTTTAAAAGACAATAGCAGCTATTCAAAGGGCTGCAATTAACTAAGGGTAACCCTTAGACGCGATGTGGTCTAATGCAGTATGTGTCCACTCCCCATTCTCCGGGCCACTGCGGCACGGATGATCATCACCTTAAGGGAGTCTTCGCTACTCCCGCCGCTTAGACGCAGCGTGGTCTATTGCAGTATATATCCACTGTCTTGTCGCCGGCCACAGCGGGACGGATGATCATCACCTATAGCGATTCTCAGCTACTCCCGCAGCCTATCCGCAGTTTGTTCTAAAGGAGAACTTGTCCATTGCCCTGTCGCCGGGCCACTGCGGGACGGATGGTCATCAACTCTTCCGCCGTTTAGCCGCGGTGTGGGTTAATGCAGTATGTGTCCACTGTCCTGTCGCCGCGCTACCGCGGGACGGATGGTCATCACCTAAAGAGAACCTTAGATACTCCCGCCGCTCAGCCGCGCTTGTAGTCTAATGCAGCATGTGTCCACTGCCTTTTCTCCAGGCCACTGCGGCACGGATGGTTCTCACTCGTAGAGAGTTTCCGTTTCTCCCGCAGTTTTGACGCGGTGTGGTCTAATGCACTGTGTGTCCACTGTCCTGTCGCCGTTACTCCCGCTGCGGTGTGGTCTGTTGCAGTATGCGTCCACTGCCCTGTCGCCGGCCCACTACTACCACTGTCGCCTGCTACCGCGGGAGGGATGGTCATCTCCTATAGAGTCTCCGTTACTCCCGCCGCTCAGCCGCAATGTGGTGTAATGCAGTATTTGTCCACTGCCCTTTCTCCGGGCCACTGCGGCACGGATGGTCATTACCTATAGTGAGACAATGGTAGCTATTCAAAGGTCTGCAGCTAACTCAGTATAACCCTTAGGCGCGGTGTGGTCTAATGCAGTATGTGTCTACTGTCCTTTCTCCGGGCGACTGCGGCACGGATGTTCATCATATAGAGAATCTCCGTTACTCCCGCCGATTAGCCGCGGTGTGGTCTAATGCAGTTTGTGTCCACTGCCCTTTCTCCGGGCCACTGCGGCACGGATGGTCATCACCTATAGTGAGTCTCCGTTACTCCCGAAAGATTTGCGGTGTAGGTGAACTGTGTGTAAGGATGTCATTCCTTATCAACTAATAACTTATTAAAATATTTCTATCTAACGCAGGCAACTCTTTACATAGTCAAATCAAATCGGGAATCGGGAACTAGGAACCGGCAACCGCGAACTTGTTCCCGGTTCCCGATTTGCACAAAACATTTGAAAGACAATAAC
The DNA here is from genome assembly GCA_963580285.1 of Lucinisca nassula. Classification (NCBI taxonomy): domain Eukaryota; kingdom Metazoa; phylum Mollusca; class Bivalvia; order Lucinida; family Lucinidae; genus Lucinisca; species Lucinisca nassula. The sequence goes on along the minus strand of OY757023.1, from coordinate 2,768,275 downwards.
AGTTATTCAATGGGCTGCAGTTAACTAAAGATAACCCTTAGACGCGCTGTGGTCTAATGCAGTATGTGTCCACTGCCCATTCTCCGGGCCACTGCGGCACGAATTATCATCACATTAAGAGAGTCTCCGCTACTCCCGCCGCTTAGACGCAGCGTGGTCTATTGCAGTATGTGTCCGCTGTCTTGTCGCCGGGCCACATCGGGACGAATGATAATCACCTATAGCAATTCTCCGCTACTCCCGCAGCCTATCCGCAGTTTGTTCTAAAGGAGAACTTGTCCATTGCCCTGTCGCCGGGCCACTGCGGGACGGATGGTCATCAACTCTAGAGAGTCTCCGTTACACCCGACGTTTAGCCGCTGTGTGGTCTAATGCAGTATGTGTCCACTGTCAAGTCGCCGGGCTACCGCGGGACGGATGGTCATCACCTAAAGAAAGTCTACGATACCCCCCTCGCTCAGCCGCGGTGTAGTCTAATGCAGTATGTGTCTACTGCCTTTTCTCCAGGCCACTGCGGCATAGATGGTCCTCACTTGTATAGAGTCTCCGTTACTCCCGCAGTTTTTCCGCGGTGTGGTCTAATGCAGTGTGTGTCCACTGTCCTTTCGCCGTTACTCCCGCTGCGGTGTGGTCTGTTGCAGTATGCGTCCACTGCCCTGTCGCCGGCCCACTGCGGCACGGATGATCATGACCTAAAACCCGCGCAAACTTGCGGTCTAGTTGCTTTGTTCCGCCCGCTCAACGCGGGCTGCGCGGGTTGTAAAAGATTTGCAGCGCGGGTGAACTGTGAGTAAGGATGTCATTCCTTATCGACTGATAACTTAATGAAACATTTCTATCTAACGCAGGCAACTCTTTATATAGTCAAATCAAATCGAGAACCGGGAACTAGGTTCCCGGATTGCACAAAACCTATAAAAAACAATGGTAGCTATCCAAAGGGCTGCAGCTTACTCAGTATAACCCTTAGCCGCGATGTGGTCTAATGCAGTATGTGTAGACTGCCCTTTCTCCCGGCCACTGCGGCACGGATGATCATTACCTTAAGAGAGTCTCCGCTACTCCCGCCGCTTAGCCGCAGCGTGGTCTATTGCGGTATGTGTCCACTGTCTTGTCGCCGGGCCACAGCGGGACGGATGGTCATCACCTATAGAGAGTCTCCGTTACTCCCGCCGCTCAGCCGTGATGTGGTGTAATGCAGTATTTGTCCACTGCCCTTTCTCCGGGCCACTGCGGCACGGATGGTCATCACCTTTATAGAATCTCCGCTACTCCCGCCGCTTAGCCGCAGCGTGGTCGATTGTACTATGTGTCCACTGTCTTGTCGCCGGGCCACAGCGGGACGGATGATCATCACCTATAGAGAGTCTCCGTTACTCCTGCCGCTCAGCCGCGATGTGGTGTAATGCAGTATTTGTCTACTGCCCTTTCTGCGGGCCACTGCGGCACGGATGGTCATCACCTTTAGAGAATCTCCGTTACTCCCGCCGCTTAGCTGCGGTGTGGTCTAATTCAGTTTGTGTCCACTGCCCTTTCTCCGGGCCACTGCGGCACGGATGGTCATCACCTATAGTGAGTCTTCGTTACTCCCGCTGCGGTATGGTCTGTCGCAGAATGTGTCCACTGCCCTGTCGCCGGCCCACTGTGGCACGGATGATCATGACCAATAACCCGCGCAAACTTGCGGTCTAGTTGCTTTCTTCCGCACGGTCAATGCGGGGATGCGCGGGTTTCAAAAGATTTGCGGCGCGGGTGAACTGTGTGTAAGGATGTCATTCCTTATCAACTGATAACTTAATAAAACATTTCTATCTAACGCAGGCTACTCTTTACATAGTCAAATCAAATCGGAAACCGGGAACTAGTTCCCGGTTCCCGATTTGCACAAAACCTATAACAAGACAATAGCAGCTATTCAAAGGGCTGCAGTTAACTAAGGATGACCCTTAGACGCGCTGTGGTCTAATGCAGTATGTGTCCACTGCCCATTCTCCGGGTCACTGCGGCACGGATGATCATTACCTTAAGAGAGTCTCCTCTACTCCCGCCGCTTAGACGCAGCGTGGTCTATTGTAGTATGTGTCCACTGTCTTGTCGCCGGGCCACAACAGGAAGGATGATCATCACCTATATAGAGTCTCCGTTACTCCCGCCGCTCAGCCGCGATGTGGTGTAATGCAGTATTTGTCCACTGCCCTTTCTCCGGGCCACTGCGGCACGGATGGTCATCACCTATAGAGAATCTCCGTCACTCACGCCGCTAACCCGCGGTGTGGTCTAATGCAGTTTGTTTCCACTGCCCTTTCTCCGGGCCACTGCTGCATTTAACTAAGGTATCCCTTCGCCGTGATGTGGTGTATGCAGTATGTGTCCACTGCCCTTTCTCCGGGTCACTGCGGCACGGATGGTCATCACCTTTAGAGAATCTCCGTTACTCCCGCCGATTAGCCGCGGTGTGGTCTAATTCAGTTTATGTCCACTGCCCTTTCTCTGGGCCACTGCGGCACGGATGGTCATCACCTATAGTGAGTCTCCGTTACTCCCGCTGCTGTGTTGTCTGTTTCAGAATGCGTTCACTGCCCTGTCGCCGGCCCACTGTGGCACGGATGATCATGACCATTAACCCGCGCAAACTTGCGGTCTAGTTGCTTTCTTCCGCCCGGTCAATGCGGGGATGCGCGGGTTTCAAAAGATTTGCGGCGCGGGTGAACTGTGTGTAAGGATGTCATTCCTTATCAACTGATAACTTAATAAAACATTTCTATCTAACGCAGGCAACTCTTTACATAGTCAAATCAAATCGGGAACCGGGAACTAGTTCCCGGTTCCCGATTTGCACAAAACATATAAAAAACAATGGTAGCTATTCAAAGGGCTGCAGCTAACTCAGTATAACCCTTAGCCGCGATGTGGTCTAATGCAGTATGTGTAGACTGCCCTTTCTCCCGGCCACTGCGGCACGGATGATCATTACCTTAAGAGAGTCTCCCCTACTCCCGCCGCTTAGCCGCGGTGTGGTCTAATTCAGTTTGTGTCCACTGCCCTTTCTCCGGGCCACTGCGGCACGGATGGTCATCACCTATAGTGAGTGTCCTTTACTCCCGCTGCTGTGTGGTCTGTTTCAGAATGTGTCCACTGCCCTGTCGCCGGCTCACTGTGGCACGGATGATCATGACCAATAACCCGCGCAAACTTGCGGTCTAGTTGCTGTCTTCCGCCCGGTCAATGCGGGGATGCGCGGGTTTCAAAAGATTTGCGGCGCGGGTGAACTCTGTGTAAGGATGTCATTCCTTATCAACTGATAACTTAATAAAACATTTCTATCTAACGCAGGCAACTCTTTACATAGTCAAATCAAAACTAGTTCCCGGTTCCATATTAAATCGGGAACCGGGAACCGGGAACTAGTTCCCGGTACCCGATTTGCACAAAACATAAAAAAAAAACAATGGTAGCTATTCAAAGGGCTGCAGCTAACTCAGTATAACCCTTAGCCGCGATGTGATCTAATGCAGTATGTGTAGACTGCCCTTTCTCCCGGCCACTGCGGCACGGATGATCATTACCTTAAGAGAGTCTCCGCTACTCCCGCCGCTTAGCCGCACCGTGGTCTATTGTGGTATGTGCCCACTGTCTTCTCGCCGGGCCACTGCGGCACGGATGGTCATCACCTTTAGAGAGTCTCCGTTACTCCCGCCGCTTAGCCGCGGTGTGGTCTAATTCAGATTGTGTCCACTGCCCTTTCTCCGGGCCACTGCGGCACGGATGGTCATCACCTATAGTGAGTCTCCGTTACTTCCGCTGCTGTGTTGTCTGTTTCAGAATGTGTCCACTGCCCTGTCGCCGGCCCACTGTGGCACGGATGATCATGACCAATAACCCGCGCAAACTTGCGGTCTAGTTGCTTTCTTCCGCCCGGTCAATGCGGGGATGCGCGGGTTTCAAAAGATTTGCGGCGCGGGTGAACTGTGTGTAAGGATGTCATTCCTTATCAACTGATAACTTAATAAAACATTTCTATCTAACGCAGGCAACTCTTTACATAGTCAAATCAAATCGGGAACCGGGAACTAGTTCCCGGTTCCCGATTTGCACAAAAAATATAAAAAACAATGGTAGCTATTCAAATGGCTGCAGCTAACTCAGTATAACCCTTAGCCGCGATGTGGTCTAATGCAGTATGTGTAGACTGCCCTTTCTCCCGGCCACTGCGGCACGGATGATCATTACCTTAAGAGAGTCTCCGCTACTCCCGCCGCTTAGCCGCAGCGTGGTCTATTGTGGTATGTGTCCACTGTCTTGTCGCCGGGCCACAGCGGGACGGATGATCATCACCTATAGAGAGTCTCCGTTACTCCCGCCGCTCAGCCGCGATGTGGTGTAATGCAGTATTTGTCCACTGCCCTTTCTCCGGGCCACTGCGGCACGGATGGTCATCACCTATAGAGAATCTCCGTTACTCACGCCGCTAACCCGCGGTGTGGTCTAATGCAGTTTGTGTCCACTGCCCTTTCTCCGGGCCACTGCTGCATTTAACTAAGGTATCCCTTCGCCGTGATGTGGTGTATGCAGTATGTGTCCACTGCCCTTTCTCCGGGTCACTGCGGCACGGATGGTCATCACCTTTAGAGAATCTCCGTTACTCCCGCCGATTAGCCGCGGTGTGGTCTAATTCAGTTTATGTCCACTGCCCTTTCTCCGGGCCACTGCGGCACGGATGGTCATCACCTATAGTGAGTCTCCGTTACTCCCGCTGCTGTGTGGTCTGTTTCAGAATGTGTCCACTGCCCTGTCGCCGGCCCACTGTGGCACGGATGATCATGACCAATAACCCGCGCAAACTTGCGGTCTAGTTGCTTTCTTCCGCCCGGTCAATGCGGGGATGCGCGGGTTTCAAAAGATTTGCGGCGCGGGTGAACTGTGTGTAAGGATGTCATTCCTTATCAACTGATAACTTAATAAAACATTTCTATCTAACGCAGGCAACTCTTTACATAGTCAAATCAAATCGGGAACCGGGAACTAGTTCCCGGTTCCCGATTTGCACAAAACATATAAAAAACAATGGTAGCTATTCAAAGGGCTGCAGCTAACTCAGTATAACCCTTAGCCGCGATGTGGTCTAATGCAGTATGTGTAGACTGCCCTTTCTCCCGGCCACTGCGGCACGGATGATCATTACCTTAAGAGAGTCTCCGCTACTCCCGCCGCTTAGCCGCAGCGTGGTCTATTGTGGTATGTGTCCACTGTCTTGTCGCCGGGCCACAGCGGGACGGATGATCATCACCTATAGAGAGTCTCCGTTACTCCTGCCGCTCAGCCGCGATGTGGTGTAATGTAGTATTTGTCCACTGCCCTTTCTCCGGGCCACTGCGGCACGGATGGTCATCACCTTTAGAGAATCTCCGTTACTCCCGCCGCTTAGCCGCAGTGTGGTCTAATTCAGTTTATGTCCACTGCCCTTTCTCCGGGCCACTGCGGCACGGATGGTCATCACCTATAGTGAGTCTCCGTTACTCCCGCTGCTGTGTGGTCTGTTTCAGAATGCGTCCACTGCCCTGTCGCCGGCCCACTGTGGCACGGATGATCATGACCATTCACCCGCGCAAACTTGCGGTCTAGTTGCTTTCTTCCGCCCGGTCAATGCGGGGATGCGCGGGTTTCAAAAGATTTGCGGCGCGGGTGAACTGTGTGTAAGGATGGCATTCCTTATCAACTGATAACTTAATAAAGCATTTCTATCTAACGCAGGCAACTCTTTACATAGTCAAATCAAATCGGGAACCGGGAACTAGTTCCCGGTTCCCGGTTCCTTATTAAATCGGGAACCGGGAACCGGGAACTAGTTCCCGGTTCCCGATTTGCACAAAACATATAAAAAACAATGGTAGCTATTCAAAGGGCTGCAGCTAACTCAGTATAACCCTTAGCCGCGATGTGGTCTAATGCAGTATGTGTAGACTGCCCTTTCTCCCGGCCACTGCGGCACGGATGATCATTACCTTAAGAGAGTCTCCGCTACTCCCGCCGCTTAGCCGCAGCGTGGTCTATTGTGGTATGTGTCCACTGTCATGTCGCCGGGCCACAGCGGGACGGATGATCATCACCTATAGAGAGTCTCCGTTACTCCCGCCGCTCAGCCGCGATGTGGTGTAATGCAGTATTTGTCCACTGCCCTTTCTTCGGGCCACTGCGGCACGGATGGTCATCACCTTTAGAGAATCTCCGTTACTCCCGCCGCTTAGCCGCGGTGTGGTCTAATTCAGTTTGTGTCCACTGCCCTTTCTCCGGGCCACTGCGGCACGGATGGTCATCACCTATAGTGAGTCTCCGTTACTCCCGCTGCTGTGTGGTCTGTTTCAGAATGTGTCCACTGCCCTGTCGCCGGCCCACTGTGGCACGGATGATCATGACCAATAACCCGCGCAAACTTGCGGTCTAGTTGCTTTCTTCCGCCCGGTCAATGCGGGGATGCGCGGGTTTCAAAAGATTTGCGGCGCGGGTGAACTGTGTGTAAGGATGTCATTCCTTATCAACTGATAACTTAATAAAACATTTCTATCTAACGCAGGCAACTCTTTACATAGTCAAATCAAATCGGGAACCGGGAACTAGTTCCCGGTTCCCGATTTGCACAAAACATATAAAAAACAATGGTAGCTATTCAAAGGGCTGCAGCTAACTCAGTATAACCCTTAGCCGCGATGTGGTCTAATGCAGTATGTGTAGACTGCCCTTTCTTCCGGCCACTGCGGCACGGATGATCATTACCTTAAGAGAGTCTCCGCTACTTCCGCCGCTTAGCCGCAGCGTGGTCTATTGTGGTATGTGTCCACTGTCTTGTCGCCGGGCCACAGCGGGACGGATGATCATCACCTATAGAGAGTCTCCGTTACTCCTGCCGCTCAGCCGCGAAGTGGTGTAATGCAGTATTTGTCCACTGCCCTTTCTCCGGGCCACTGCGGCACGGATGGTCATCACCTTTAGAGAATCTCCGTTACTCCCGCCGCTTAGACGCGGTGTGGTCTAATTCAGTTTATGTCCACTGCCCTTTCTCCGGGCCACTGCGGCACGGATGGTCATCACCTATAGTGAGTCTCCGTTACTCCCGCTGCTGTGTTGTCTGTTTCAGAATGCGTCCACTGCCCTGTCGCCGGCCCACTGTGGCACGGATGATCATGACCATTAACCCGCGCAAACTTGCGGTCTAGTTGCTTTCTTCCGCCCGGTCAATGCGGGGATGCGCGGGTTTCAAAAGATTTGTGGCGCGGGTGAACTGTGTGTAAGGATGGCATTCCTTATCAACTGATAACTTAATAAAACATTTCTATCTAACGCAGGCAACTCTTTACATAGTCAAATCAAATCGGGAACCGGGAACTAGTTCCCGGTTCCCGGTTCCTTATTAAATCGGGAACCGGGAACTAGTTCCCGGTTCCCGATTTGCACAAAACATATAAAAACAATGGTAGCTATTCAAAGGGCTGCAGCTAACTCAGTATATCCCTTAGCCGCGATGTGGTCTAATGCAGTATGTGTAGACTGCCCTTTCTCCCGGCCACTGCGGCACGGATGATCATTACCTTAAGAGAGTCTCCGCTACTCCCGCCGCTTAGCCGCAGCGTGGTCTATTGTGGTATGTGTCCACAGTCTTGTCGCCGGGCCACAGCGGGACGGATGATCATCACCTATAGAGAGTCTCCGTTACTCCCGCCGCTCAGCCGCGATGTGGTGTAATGCAGTATTTGTCCACTGCCCTTTCTCCGGGCCACTGCGGCACGGATGGTCATCACCTTTAGAGAATCTCCGTTACTCCCGCCGCTTAGCCGCGGTGTGGTATAATTCAGTTTGTGTCCACTGCCCTTTCTCCGGGCCACTGCGGCACGGATGGTCATCACCTATAGTGAGTCTCCTTTACTCCCGCTGCTGTGTGGTCTGTTTCAGAATGTGTCCACTGCCCTGTCGCCGGCTCACTGTGGCACGGATGATCATGACCAAAAACCCGCGCAAACTTGCGGTCTAGTTGCTTTCTTCCGCCCGGTCAATGCGGGGATGCGCGGGTTTCAAAAGATTTGCGGCGCGGGTGAACTGTGTGTAAGGATGTCATTCCTTATCAACTGATAACTTAATAAAACATTTCTTTCTAACGCAGGCAACTCTTTACATAGTCAAATCAAATCGGGAACCGGGAACTAGTTCCCGGTTCCCGATTTGCACAAAACATATAAAAAACAATGGTAGCTATTCAAAGGGCTGCAGCTAACTCAGTATAACCCTTAGCCGCGATGTGGTCTAATGCTGTATGTGTAGACTGCCCTTTCTCCCGGCCACTGCGGCACGGATGATCATTACCTTAAGAGAGTCTCCGCTACTCCCGCCGCTTAGCCGCAGCGTGGTCTATTGTGGCTGCTGTGTGGTCTGTTTCAGAATGTGTCCACTGCCCTGTCGGCGGCCCACTGTGGCACGGATGATCATGACCAATAACCCGCGGAAACTTGCGGTCTAGTTGCTTTCTTCCGCCCGGTCAATTCGGGGATGCGCGGGTTTCAAAAGATTTGCGGCGCGGGTGAACTGTGTGTAAGGATGTCATTCCTTATCAACTGATAGCGTAATAAAACATTTCTATCTAACGCAGGCAACTCTTTACATAGTCAAATCAAATCGGGAACCGGGAACTTGTTCCCGGTTCCCGGTTCCATATTAAATCGGGAACCGGGAACCGGGAACTAGTTCCCGGTTCCCGATTTGCACAAAACATATATAAAAAACAATGGTAGCTATTCCAAGGGCTGCAGCTAACTCAGTATAACCCTTAGCCGCGATGTGGTTTAATGCAGTATGTGTAGACTGCCCTTTCTCCCGGCCACTGCGGCACGGATGATCATTACCTTAAGAGAGTCTCCGCTACTCCCGCCGCTTATCCACACCGTGGTCTATTGTGGTATGTGTCCACTGTCTTGTCGCCGGGCCACAGCGGGACGGATGATCATCACCTATTGAGAGTCTCCGTTACTCCCGCCGCTCAGGCGCGATGTGGTGTAATGCAGTATTTGTCCACTGCCCTTTCTCCGGGCCACTGCGGCACGGATGGTCATCAACTTTAGAGAATCTCCGTTACTCCCGCCGCTTAGCCGCGGTGTGGTCTAATTCAGATTGTGTCCACTGCCCTTTCTCCGGGCCACTGCGGCACAAATGGTCATCACCTATATTGAGTCTCCGTTACTTCCGCTGCTGTGTTGTCTGTTTCAGAATGTGTCCACTGCCCTGTCGCCGGCCCACTGTGGCACGGATGATCATGACCATTAACCCGCGCAAACTTGCGGTCTAGTTGCTTTCTGCCGCCCGGTCAATGCGGGGATGCGCGGGTTTCAAAAGATTTGCGGCGCGGGTGAACTGTGTGTAAGGATGTCATTCCTTATCAACTGATAACTTAATAAAACATTTCTATCTAACGCAGGCAACTCTTACCATAGTCAAATCAAATCGGGAACCGGGAACTAGTTCCCGGTTCCCGGTTCCTTATTAAATCGGGAACCGGGAACCGGGAACTAGTTCCCGGTTCCCGATTTGCACAAAACGTATACTAAAAAACAATGGTAGCTATTCAAAGGGCTGCAGCTAACTCAGTATAACCCTTAGCCGCGATGTGGTCTAATGCAGTATGTGTAGATTGCCCTTTCTCCCGGCCACTGCGGCACGGATTATCATTACCTTAAGAGAGTCTCCGCTACTACCGCCGCTTAGCCGCACCGTGGTCTATTGTGGTATGTGTCCACTGTCTTGTCGCCGGGCCACAGCGGGACGGATGATCATCACCTATAGAGAGTCTCCGTTACTCCCGCCGCTCAGCCGCGATGTGGTGTAATGCAGTATTTGTCCACTGCCCTTTCTCCGGGCCACTGCGGCACGGATGGTCATCACCTTTAGAGAATCTCCGTTACTCCCGCCGCTTAGCCGCGGTGTGGTCTAATTCAGTTTGTGTCCACTGCCCTTTCTCCGGGCCACTGCGGCACGGATGGTCATCACCTATAGTGAGTCTCCGTTACTCCCGCTGCTGTGTTGTCTGTTTCAGAATGTGTCCACTGCCCTGTCGCCGGCCCACTGTGGCACGGATGATCATGACCATTATCCCGCGCAAACTTGCGGTCTAGTTGCTTTCTTCCGCCCGGTCAATGCGGGGATTGGCGGGTTTCAAAAGATTTGCGGCGCGGGTGAACTGTGTGTAAGGATGTCATTCCTTATCAACTGATAACTTAATAAAACATTTCTATCTAACGCAGGCAACTCTTTACATAGTCAAATCAAATCGGGAACCGGGAACTAGTTCCCGGTTCCCGATTTGCACAAAACATATAAAAAACAATGGTAGCTATTCAAAGGGCTGCAGCTAACTCAGTATAACCCTTAGCCGCGATGTGGTCTAATGCAGTATGTGTAGACTGCCCTTTCTCCCGGCCACTGCGGCACGGATGATCATTACCTTAAGAGAGTCTCCGCTACTCCCGCCGCTTAGCCGCAGCGTGGTCTATTGTGGTATGTGTCCACTGTCTTGTCGCCGGGCCACAGCGGGACGGATGATCATCACCTATAGAGAGTCTCCGTTACTCCCGCCGCTCAGCCGCGATGTGGTGTAATGCAGTATTTGTCCACTGCCCTTTCTCCGGGCCACTGCGGCACGGATGGTCATCACCTTTTAGAGAATCTCCGTTACTCCCGCCGCTTAGCCGCGGTGTGGTCTAATTCAGTTTGTGTCCACTGCCCTTTCTCCGGGCCACTGCGGCACGGATGATCATCACCTATAGTGAGTCTCCGTTACTCCCGCTGCTGTGTGGTCTGTTTCAGAATGTGTCCACTGCCCTGTCGCCGGCCCACTGTGGCACGGATGATCATGACCAATAACCGCGCAAACTTGCGGTCTAGTTGCTTTCTTCCGCCCGGTCAATGCGGGGATGCGCGGGTTTCAAAAGATTTGCGGCGCGGGTGAACTGTGTGTAAGGATGTCATTCCTTATCAACTGATAACTTAATAAAACATTTCTATCTAACGCAGGCAACTCTTTACATAGTCAAATCAAATCGGGAACCGGGAACTAGTTCCTGGTTCCCGATTTGCACAAAACCTATAAAAAGACAATAACAGCTATTCAAAAGGCTGCAGTTAACTAAGGATAACCCTTAGCCGCGATGTGGTCTAATGAAGTATGTGTCCACTGCCCTTTCTCCGGGCCACGGCGGCACGGATGGTCATAACCTATAGAGAGTCTCCGTCCCTCCCGCTGCGGTGTGGTCTGTTGCAGTATATGTCCACTGCCCTGTCGCCGGCCCACTGCGGCACGGATGATCATGACATATAACCCGCGCAAACTTGCGGTCTAATTACTTTGTTCCGCCCACTCAATGCGCGGCTGCGCGGGTTTTAAAAGATTTGCGGCGCGGGTGAACTGTGAGTAAGGATGTCATTCCTTATCAATTGATAACTGAATAAAACATTTATATCTAACGCAGGCAACTCTTAACATAGTCAAATCAAATCGGGAACCGGGAACTAGTTCCCGGTTCCTTATTAAAAAACAAAAACTATAAAAAGACAATAGTAGCTATTCAAAGGGCTGCAGTTAACTACGAATAACACTTAGCCGCGATGTGGTCTAATGTGGACACAGTATGTGTCCACTGCCTATTCTACGGGCCACTGCGGCACGGATGATCATAACCTTAAGAGATCCTCCGCTACTCCCGCCGCTTAGCCGCAGCGTGGTCTATTGCAGTATGTGTCCACTGTCTTGTCGCCGGGCCGCATCTGGACGGATGATCATCACCTATAGCAATTCTCCACTACTCCCGCAGCCAATCCGCAGTTTGGTCTAAAGGAGTACATGTCCATTGCCCTGTCGCCGTGCTACTGCGGGACGGATGGTCATCAACTCTAGAGAGTCTCCGTTACTTCCGCGGTTTAGCCGCTGTGTGGTCTAATGCAGTATGTGTCAATACGGGAATCGGGAACCGGGAACTGGAATTGGGAACCGGGAACTGGAATGGGGAACCGGGAACAGGGAACTGTAATCGGGAACCGGGAACTGGAATAATCGGGAACCGGGAACTGGAATCGGGAACCGCGAACTGTAATCGGGAACCGGGAACTGGAACCGGGAACTGGAATCGGGAACCGGAAACTGGAATCGGGAACCGGGAACTGGAATCGGGAACCGGGAACTGGAATCGGGAACCGGGAACTGGAATCGGGAACCGGGAACTGGAATCGGGAACCGGGAACCGGGAACCGGGAACTAACTTTACGCTCATCTTGATTTTGGGTCTTCTGGGAACCGTTGCAATGATGCGATTCTAATAACACAATCACGGTTTATGAATAAAAACAAGGTTTTTTTTTCTGAAAGCATATTCATTAAATCAACATATTAGTGTCATGCCAGACACTTCAAGCCAGGCTTCTTTTGCATTTATTCTATAGCGGTTTATTTTGTTTGAGTGTGTTTATTGCTCATTTTGTTTTTGTATTGGATAGCCAGTTGTCCATTTTGCGGGAAAGAAACTGTCCTTTTTGCGTTCCGCTATTGATGTTTCCATTAGAGTCTAATTATTTCATGTTTGCCTTTCTTTCTCTTTGCTGTCTCTGATGGGAGCTGTGGGTTGATTGTATCTATTTTCACTTTTATGACTGAAATAGCTGAGCATATACACCGGTTTCTTAAGTCCCTTCCATAGACCAGAAATTGACTAACACATACCCTAAAGAATCTTCTGTCGCAATTTATTTGTGCTATGGTTTTATCCTTGAGTGTGTGTATCGCTTATATCTGTTTTTTTTTTTTTTTTTTATTTTTTTGGAAAGCCAAACAACGCATTTGTAATTTTGAATTTAACACATTAAAAACGCCAAAACTTCATTTATTTTCGTATGTGTTGCCTTTCCGTTTCCGGCTCTTCTATACCTTACATATGTGATTTTCCTTTTTTCACGAAACCTATTAAAGGTTCGTAGTATTACATTACTATATGATATGTCATGGCAAAACAAAAAAACAATGACGAACATGCTAGAGCTATCCGGTTTCATTGAAATACATAATCGAAAAGAAAATAAAAAAAATGGGGTTAATAGGGAAAAGCAGTTTTAACATTTATTGATTCGCTATAGTCTTTTTAAAACTTCGGTATACTGTGACAACGGAAAATAAAGGTCAGGAATCACACCTCCAATGCAAGACACCAAAGGAAAGGAACACCAACATAAACATCACGAAAACACGCCTATATAATTTTGACCCCCTTGAACCCCACTTTTATATAGTAAAACTGGGTTTCCGGGGGTATATCTTATTTTTCTTATTTCTGCTCTAAAATAAAGATGAGGCGGTTCTAATGAGTGCCCACAAACTATATTTTGAGCAGAAATTAGAAATATTTCACAATTTTTCATCTTAAAATTTCATTTTTTTCGGCAATAAAGGTTTGTAATGTATTTGTATAGGCGTCTTTGCGTAATGACAACTTCATTACGTCTTTGGTCGGGCCCTTCGGAGTCTAACTGTTTGTTTTCTTTTGTTCCAGCAATTCTGTTGCTGTTGCTGTCGAGTCCTCAAACTTGTTTCATCTCTGTAGATTTTTTACTTGTATGTTCTCGGAGATGTTACACTGATGAGTTAGGCAGCCTTCATGCGGACTAAACAAAATTAGTGTTTACCGCGACAGAGGTAAGGGCGAGGATTATGGCCATGTAAAATCAATTTAAGCCCCCCCCCCCCCTCCCTCCACCCCCCAGTGGAATTCTTTCCACTGACCGTTCCAAGGCGGTTCTTCTGTTGCGGTTTGTTTATGTTGTTGTTTGTTACTAACTTTGTGTATCACTTTTGTCTTTTTATGTTGGATGGCCATTTGGCCATTTTGTGGAAAAGTAACTGTCCTTATGGCCATCCTTTGTTTAGGTTTCCATTATGGTCTGGTCACTTCATGTTTGTGTTTCTTTCCCTTTGATGTCTTTGATGGATGGAGTAAGTTAATTGTATCGATTCCTGATCTTTGTTTTACTTCTTCTTCACTACTGAAACGTCACAAGCGGAAAGCCAGAGTGACAGTAATTTTCCACCAAAATGGCAAAACACGGCTATCTAAAATAAAACAAACGTTTTTAGGAGTTCATACATTCAAAGACAAACTTTAACAATAAAACACACACCAGAAGAACCCACTTCGAACGGTCAGTAAGTATGTTCTATTAAATGTTTATCCATGGGAAGCGAACCGAACAGCTGAAAAGAATGAAGTGTACACGAATTTCTGGGCCAGACTAGATGGTTTTGGCCAATCACAATGGAATCAGTGACTCTAAAGCACAAGTTAATATATCAGTCGCACTATGATGAAGGTCGGGGAGGGATTTTTACGGCCGCCTACCTTTTTCTTTGCACCGGTTTTTTCCTGTTTTTTCCTAGGGAGCTAGAAATCGATTTTCGTGGCCACGATTCTCGCCCATGCTTCTATCGTGCTTAAGACAAATAATTGTTCAGTCCACATAAAAAGATTGCTAACTCATGCATCATCTCCGAGGACATAAAAATAAAACGAACACAGGGATAAAACAACGATGGTGACTGCTACAGTATGGAGTAGTTGAAATACTGGAACAAAATAAAACCAACAGTTAGACTCCGAGACAGGGCATTAGGCACCAACAGACAGTACATAAAATGTTTAAGCAAGTCTTTAGGCCGGAGCCGACATGGAGTCTAACAAAGGACTGGCCCGCCGGCGCGCCATTAAAGAGGAAATCAATGTTTTATACCGCAATCAGGCATTCTAGTAACCTTATAAAGGCCGTCGAATAACTGCAAGCTATAATCGGTAGTGACCTATAATACCTTCTACTGACCTATAATACGTCTAGTGACCGTTTATTGAACGGACCTACTTTTCTGATCCCTAATTTGCAAGTGTAAACGATAACATGCAACATTTTATACACGGGAAAACAACGAAACTGCAAGTTAAAATCTTTGTAATCTTTATTTAAAAAGGTTTTCAGAAATTTCAGCTAAATTCTTACCTTCTCGGGCTTCTCTGGTATGAATGGTCCGCTGAAATAATTGCGCTATGCTACTGAGGTTGGTCCTGAACCTCCAAAATGTCTTAAGTTAAAACAAACAATTTTGTTTGCAGATTTTCATACAGAATGTAAAGCGCTGATAATCTTTTATTCTAGCGTCTATGTTGTTTCCTTCGTTAGAAACTTTGCAATAATTGACGTCACGTTATACTACGTGTGCGCGCCATGGCACTGACATGTCGTTAACATGTCACACGTTTGCTGTCTCTTTTGCTTAAATTTGCTAAAATATTGCAAAACCCTTGAATGTTTTGAATTACGGTATAAACTAAATGCATGATAAGTGTCTTTAATAATGAAATATATTCGGTTCGCCCCGACAATTTTATAAAAGCTCGCCGAGGCTCGCCCCTATAAAATTGTCTTAGGGTCACCGATTATGTTTTATTATTAAAGACACTAACCATGTATTTGCTATATCGATAATTGTATCGATTCCTGATCATTGCTTTCACTTCTATTTTTAATGACAGCTTCCATCTGTCATCTCTAGCTATCCTGCAGGTTTTAAAGTAGTTCCGACTTTCTTCTGGCTTTCTTCCGGCTTTGACCGCCATAGAAATATGAGTCCGCACAAAATATAGTCCGGTTTTGGCGCAGTAATCAAAATTGTTCAAGCGTATTAGTTATTCTAAAAGCGCAAAACAAACGTTTGAAGCAGACGACTTGACGATTTTATCTTACCTTTCAAATAATCGCTTCAGCATTTCATATGAATCAGCTGCATCATGTGACGGGTTTGGCAAATATACCCAGATCAATGCGGCCTCAGCTCAGCCGTCTGCTCAGGTTTTCCACTGTTCTCTAACAGTGCTGTCAATTCATAATCCACAAAGACCAGCCTCTGACTTTCGAGGTCAAGTCTAGGTCAGTTACAACTTACGTGTTTATTAGACTTTGCGTGGAGAAATTGGAAAGAAAGGCTGTCCCTTTCAACCCTGAATATGGTACAGATACTTATGCAAACAATGTAGGTCCTGTGATATAATTCTAGGTGCCATATTTAGCAGAATGGACGAGCCCAACTTCAGTGATGGAAGAGTGCACTCCAGAAACTCAAGGCAGTGAATAAATCAAAGCACTGACAACATTCATGCCGATTGTCTCTGAATGCAGGCTGGTCACGAATGCGGACTTGGACTGATTCGTTTAAACTTAAGATGTTAGTATAAACTAATGCAAAAAGGTGTAGAACAAGATAAGCATCGTGTTCTGTGGCGTTTGCTCTGAGTCTACATTGTTTGCTTTAAGTGCAAATTTTACAGATAACACTTACATGTACCCAACGGGTTGATTGTTTGGCATTCGACCCGAAGTTGCTAATAAGAAAAGCACTTCAGTGCTAACGTCTACGTGATTATCACTGACTTGTCAGAATTACCTTTTTTCTTGTAGAAAATAGCCACAATTAGGGTATTCCAAAAGACTGAATATTTTGTTTGTTTGATTTTAGGTTTAACGTACCCGTCAACACTGTGAAGGCCATTTTGGAGACGTTGCTTCCAATTTTGTTGGACTTTTACCCGACATTGAGATGAAATAATATCTCAAGCCCTGTCACCCACTGGAACCAATAGGGTTAATAAGCATGGACGGTTGGGCTCGCACCGCTCGGCGTGGGCAGGCTTAGATCCTCTAAGCTATTTACCAGTACTCGTGTGCGGTCGGGTTCAGCTCTGCGTGGAAACATCATGCAGCCCATCTATTACTTCAAGCCCCGGTGGGATGACGATGACTCTGATTTTGGGTGCCATATGTGTGTGATCTATCGTCTATTGGAGCGACATCTTACTATATACAGAAGACGCCAGTGGACGTCGACGTAGCGGAAGACCGACGTCAGTACGTCAAGATCGATTCATCCGTCAGACACATATAAGAAACAGATTTCCGCCCGCAGCTGCTAGACTGTACCTGTAGATAAACAAGGGGACTCAACTACCGACTAATAAGCACTGACACTGTTCGTCGCCCTAATTCGATGCATGTTTGAGAGCTAGACGTTCCTGTCGTGACCAATGTTAACGCGTCGACATAGTACTGAACACTTACGCTGGTGCATGAAATACATAAATTGGCGTCTGAGCGACTGACGTGATATGCGTTTTAGTGACAAATCGCACTTCAGCGTGAATCACGCCGATTGTCGTTTCCGGGTGTTTCGACGTATAAGTGTAAGGTATGCCGAGGCGACGCGAGCGTAATAGAGCGTTACATATTGGGTGGAACAGCGTAATTGTGTGGCGTGGTATTGCATGCAGTTAGCGAACGCATCTTAGTGTCATTAATAACATTCAAGATCATGGCTGAGACGTGAACTGAACATCGAGACCTTACATCAATCAAGTGCTTCGGCCTAACATGGTTCCATTTTTATTTGTTTACGCTCATAATCCGGGATATCTTATCCAGCAGGATTACGCGCGGACTCATAGTGTTGTTCTGACTCAAAATTTCTTCAAGCCAATGGAATTCATGTACAGGACTAGCCAGCCTTTCTCTTCCGATCTCTTTCCCATAGAGTATCTTTCTGGAGAGGTATCCACAACCGACAAGACAAAAACTTATGGATAGTAGCATTGTTAAAACTCACCCGTGATTCCATTTTTAGAACAATTTTCAGGCTACGGGAGGCTGCGAACTGGCATCGTCGGAAATGGCCGATAGTTAATGAAAGACCGTTTGTTTACAAATCAACGATATAAATTATGATTTTTTGCCATAATTTTTATAGTTTCGGTATGTGAACCTTCGTGGATCGTGTTTTATTGACATTTGCTATACACTGATAAGCACAGCTTAGAATAATTCGGGGATGAAAGTTGCAGCCTATATTGCTTTAATTTTAATGTTTGGTTTTGAAACGTAAATATATATTCTTTCCAAACTTTGAAACATCGAATGGCATTTCATAATACCACCGGTTATAGACATCTGCAAACATATCTTATAATGGAATTGCAGAACTACTTTTCTAAATTTTAAGATCTTTTTAGAAAGGATTTCTGTAAGTGTTCACAGTGTTATGATTTTCTCTTAGAATCTGTCATTTCAGTGCCTTTGGCGCTTTGATTTATGATTTATTGATTTTTGACTTATCAACCGTGATTGGGTCACTACTACACTTGCAGTCTGTCGTATAACATTTATGTTGTACCTAATAATTTTGTATCGAAGACGAATTTTGACGAAATTGACTGAAACCCGGCTCAGTCAAGGTTCCGCATATTTAAAGCCATACTTAAGTTTGTGTGCGTCTAGTGAAGAAGGCAACTTCGTGGGAAACAAGTTACGTAAAATAAATGGAAACGGTTAACTTTGGAAGCAAAGGCTACATTATTAGAATGAAAACCGAAAACACGGTTTTATTGAGTTTCTTCATAAACAGCACTGTTGTATGCAAGGCTGAATACGCCCCATAGCATCGATTTCAGCGGTACTCGATTTTCAAATTACGAGCAATGGACTCGATGCGTCAAAAAAAAAATTAAAATATAATCTGCACTATGATGAATTACGGGGATACGTTTTACGGCCGCCACACAGCACTAAACACCAGCTGCAGTGTCGTAAAATAAATGAAAAATGTTAACTTTGGAAGCAAAGAATAAATTATTAGAATGAACACCGGAAACCCGGTTTTAATTGAGTTTCTTCATTAAACAGCACTGTTGTATGCAAGGCTGAATACGCCCCCTAGCATCGACTTCAGCGGTACTCGATTTTCAAATTACGAGCAATGGACTCGATGCGTCCAAAGCATTTCAGGAACTCAGTTTCGTGCAATTGTATCGTAATTGCTACATCATAACAGTTTTAAGTTTTGTCCGAAACGAGGCACTGTCTTTGATACTCGTGAATATAAAGGCATTTTATGGAGTAATGAAAACAAGAACACTAAAATCTAACAAACATATATATCGACCCCTTGGAGAATCAAGGTGCTATCTGCACTTTTGGTGAATTTTGACTTTTTTGATGAAACGGTTTTAAAAAAGTTGTATCTTGCTGTGAAAAAATAATTGGCATTATAGTCTATTACTAACAATATGCAATATCAACATCACCTAAGTGATATGTGCATACAACATAAAAATTCTATGCATAAAGGTGCTATGTGCATTTTTCTGCTGCATCAAGGTTCTAATTGCCGAATAGCACCTTGACGCATTTCGTAACTTTGTCTTTTCTCATTGAAACTATTTGTACATTGAGGTGCTATTTGCCATATAGCACCTTTATGTTCAAATGCAACGAAAATTTTATGCATGTATGAAAGTGCTATTTGACAAAAATGGGCTTAACTTGTCAATACATCAAATTTTCAATGTACAAATACTGTTATTGTTATAAGCGTGTGTGTGTGTGTGAATTCGGGTTTAACGTCGCTTTCAACAATTTTTCAGTCATATCACGACGGTGTCTGGTTGCGACAGAGAGCTCAATGCTCACTTTTATACCGCTGCCCCACTAAAGTATCATGTCCCAGACACATTACATGATACCACACCCAGCCACATTATCCTGACCTTGGGTCGACCAGTCCTAGCTCTACCCCGTAAATCTGAGTGCCAAGCGAGGAGCAGCTAGTACCATTTTTAACGACTTCGGTATGTCGCGGCCCGGAATCGAACCCGTGACCTCCCGTTCCCCGGAGCGGACACTCTACCAACTGAGCTATCGGGGCCGGTCCATATTGTTATAAGCATTCTATGGCACACTATATCTAATTTTTAGTAGTTTATAAATACCTATAGTTAAAGTTATAGAGCTTTAAAGCCTGTTTTCTTGAAAACTTAAAAAGTGCAGATAGCACCTTGATGCTCTAAGGGGTCGATATGCACCTGTACTCAAATGCATTGTATTTCACTAAATAACTTGCTGTTTATGACATTTTACCGTATGCAATATATCATCAAGAAAACATGCCTATTTAATTTTGACCCCACCCCCTTGAACCCCACTTTTTTTATAGTATAACTGGGGTTTACAGGGGTAAACCTTATTATTCTTATTTTTGCTCTAAAATATAGATTGTGGGTACTCGTTAGAACCGCCTCATTGAGACGGTTCTAAAGAGTATCCACAATCTATATTTTGAGCAGAAATAAGAAAAATATCACAATTTTTTGTCATAAATTATTCAATTTTGCGGCGGTAAAATAGTCAATGTATTTGTATAGGCGTGTTTTCGTAATGACAACACAATTCTAATGTGCATAATGCTCTGTATGTTTTGTTGTGACGTCATTAAACGTTCCTGTAGTGACATCACAATACGGCGGACGTCGGTAACTCAAGTGACTGTAGCATTAAATCTCCGCGCTAAGAAATGAAAGGTATGCAAGAAAAAGAATCCTACCTACAGGATTACTGTCTGGCATCACTCGGCAAGCTTCGTGATGCCGGACAGTGACCCTCAGGATTGATTTTTCCATCCACCCTCACACCCATATCTAATCCTAATAATCTGTCACATCACTCATCAGATGATCCTACTTTCCCACGGCTCAACCGCAATTAAAATCCAAGTACAAAAATATATAAACGATTATTGGTCACTGAACTCCAAGCACAGTACTGGAATGCATTAACGGATTTCAAATGAATTTACCGCTATTGCGTAAAACAGAAGACGACTAATTTCTGACGTATATGCGTAATTGGTGCAATTATGCAGGCATTATTCTATGACATATCCGTCTTTAGATCCCAGAATTCAGACAGATATCAGTCGTAAATAAAGACAGATGTCAATAACTGAACATTATGGTTATCGTCAATATGTTATTGTTAACTAGGCAGATACAGATAAATTGTTGTGGATATAGAGTAAGACAATAGTGGCTATTATTCTAAGCGATATAAATGAAACAATGCTAAGTGGCGAAGCGCCCACCTACATCGTCTTATGAATATCATATTAGGTAAACGAACTTTTGATTCTACCTTTAAATAGCTTCCAGATGATACGGCATTTGAAAGCAATAAATGCAACCTGCTCTTCGATTGCGGTTTATTATTGTAATATAGTTCGTCTTTGCATTTATGTATTGCTAATATATGGGATAGTCGTTTGGCCAATTCGTGGGAAATTAACTGTCCTTTTGGCTTTCTGCTTGTGAAGTTTTCATTATGGTAAAAGTAAACTAGTACTAATCTTCCATGTGGCCCTCTTTTTCCTCCCTGTTAGAAACCAGTACTAAGCATTGTGGATAAAAGTTTTTGCTCAAGGAAACAACACTTGGCGCTTGCGGGGATCGAATCGGTTACCCCTCTATGTCAAATCCGGTACTTTTTATTGCACCAGAGCACTTTGCACTATCTGTATATAAATAGCTGGAGTGTCGTTTCTGAAAAAATCTCTTTATCAGATAACAGCAGTAAAATTGTGACAGCTTTCTTGATTCTACTTCTAACATAAATTGTTGGTGCGGACCAGAACGGTTCTAGCGAGACCTACAATCTTGCTTTTGAACAAAATAAGGCAACACCATGTGAACAAGTCCGTTAACCTTTAACCTGCTGAATATTCAATTAAGCCACACCCATTTCTGACTTTGAACCAATCAGATTACTTGATGCAATTTATTTCTACATATTCATAAACTAAATGTCAAACAGTGTAGACCCTGATCAGATGGCTTCTTCAGAAGCCATCTGATCTGGATCTATACTGTTTGCAAAGAAAGGGCTTGTCGCCAACAGCAGGCTAAAGGTTAAATGAACAACCCTCTTAACCCCACTTTGTATAGAGACAACTGGGTTCATGGTGGTATACACTATTACTTTTATTTCTGCCCCAGACATAGATTGTGCGTACACATTAGAACCTCTTCAAGGAGGCGGTTCTACCGAGTACCCAATACATATGCTTGTTCTATATATAAGAAATATAACACAGACTTTCATCAGAAAAGAAGTCGTATTGCAGATGGGAAAAATGCACTATGTCAGGCAGATGCGGATGTACGGATGTGTTATCGTAAGGTAACGTATGGGGTTATAAACCCTAAAGTGGTGTTTAGAGGGGTCTTCGTTTCACGGTCGTACTAACCTGCTGAATAATCAACAAATTGAGCAATGCAAAGAAATGACTACCTTAGGGCGATATGTAGAATAAAATACTTTAGGGGCTTCGACTCATGGGTTAGGAAATATTCAACCCTCGCCTTGAATTCGAATGCCGGTTTTCAACAACGCGCCATACCTGCCCAGTAACATACTGAGGAATGTCATGCATTAATAATAATTCATAGCATTTCAAAAACATGTCTCATCTAAAAATGTTTGCTTTTCCTTCCCCTTACGCTGAAATTACAGCATGGGTTATGACTCTTAATTATGTAATATTGCGATGTTGCTACTGCAGCACACAGTATGTAGTGGCAAGGTAAGGGACTACTTTTTCTGATAAGACTGTTTTCCGGCTTTATTGTTTTGTCCTTTTGGCTTTCCGCTGTTGGTGTTTCAAGTAGGTCTGTTGTTTCATGTTTGTGTTTCGTTCCCTTTGGTGTCTCTGATGGGAGCGGTGGGTTGATTGTATCGATTCCTGATCATTGCCTCCACTTCTATCTTAATCTGTTTCACTTTTTTCTAACTGGTCCACTGGTATTTCTTTACGACAAGTCATAATATTACGCTAAGACCAAAGATAACTTCATTTTCTATGAAACTTCTGTTTAGAAATCGAATCGGAGGTTTAGATTTATGTATGGTGAATATTAATAATAAGTTATTTGTAACCTTTATTAACTGACTATCCTGCACTGATTGGAGGTCATCCGTATTAATACCAGGCCAAAAATCAATAATTATATTTTTTAATTGTGTCAATTAATACAATTGTCACTAATCAAGTATTTTCGTATTGGCCAAGTAACAGGTCCTCGGTCAGCTGTAGTGGCCTCGGCCTTCGGCCTCGGGCCAATACAGCAGACCTCGGACCTTTAACTAGGTCAATACCAAACTACTTGATTAATAACATTATAGTTTTTCTCAATTATCAGAACAATAGATATCCTCTGGTAACTATTGGAAAATTAAGCAGTCAACAGATAATGCAAGGCAAACTTCAATATAACCATTGTCGTATTATTTGCCTCCTCCGGGCTCGATCATCCTTCTGTTTCAGTAACAGGGGAAAGGTTATCGGAGTCCAAAAAGATAAGACATGTTCTGCATATGAATTGAAACTGAGATACCAACAACAATTTAACGCCAGTACAGATGAAGAACATAAATGAGAATACGGACTACGGAACTCAGGATATGAGGCACTGGGCTCCATCCACTGCGCATGATCGTAACCCTTATCTTCCTATTTTTGTTATAAACAACACTCGTCCCTAATTCTCAGGCATTTCTGATTGATTTCAATGTTTGCCATGTATCCAGAAGAACGATGCAAAACAGCATAGATACGATCGACTGGCTTCTCAAAAGTCAGCTGATATGGATCATTCTATTAAGATTTTAAAAAGGCTATATCCGTGTATAGCATGAAGAAGGTTGTACATTTAAGCCTATAAGACTTCTGACACTCTTCTTGTATGGTGTTTATATCTATTTCTTCTGTCAATATTTTTTGCCAGTAAAACACTTTTACCGACAGTTCCAAGGCAGCTCTTCTGTTGTTGTTGATTATTGTTACAGTTTGTCTTTGCATTATGTATTTCTAATATCGTTTTATTTTGGATAGCCATTTGGCCATTGTGTTGGAAAGTAACTGTCCTTTGGCTTTTCGCTTTCGAATTTTTCATTATGGTGAACTTGTTAATGTTGTTTTTTTTTCTTTTCCTTTGGTGTCTTTGATATACTTTATCAACGACCTTTGAGAGTTCAACGTTCAAACGTGGCAAGACTATTCCATGATTTAGGGGAAGCAGGTTTTGGATTTCTTTTTTTCACAGGATTTAAAAATTATAAATAAGTTTTTTTGATAATGCCGTGACCAAGTGGTTAGTATGATGCAGAACGAATCTCAGTAAAACTGCAGCTCCCAATGTAATATCCCAACTGAAGGTGACTCACCTAAAACACGGACTAGTCCAAAATTAAAAGGGCAGCCACGTCTCACTGCGTTTTGAAAGACTATAGGAAGTGTGAGGTATAGTAGTCGCAGACAAGATTGACTAGGCAGAGCTATCGTTTGTACATGCCTTAGGAATATTCCATTAACAAAACGGTAAACCAAGTCAACCGATTGTGTGAATTCACCTGTAACACAAGCATAGCTGTGGCGTATATGACTATTTCGTCCGCTTGTAGAAAGCGGGCGAAAGGTACTCTACCGAATCTCTTGGTGTACTCAGCGGATTTGACATATATTGACAACACCTGAATAGCTCCACCTAGTCAATCTTATCTGCGACTACTGTAATTGTATCGATTCACGTCTATTTCGTAGACTTGGTTAGTTTACCTTGGTCTAATTAGTCTCATAGATATAGATAGGAAATAGATACGGATAGTGTGGGAAGAGTTTCTTATTTTATTTTTGAATGTATGGGGTATTTTTTTCTTACAATCCTCTCAATCAGGACAAGGCGTTTCCAATGAGCAAAACTGACATTCGTACCTTATGTTCTGGTACATATTCGTATGCATATATCCTGATCGGTTTCTATGCATCAGGAAAACATGCCTATATGATTTGACCCCCTTTAACCCCACTTTTATATGGAAAAACTGGGGTTTCCGGGGGTATTCCTTATTTTTCTTATTTCTGCCCTAAATATAGCTTGTGGGCACTCGTTAGAACCGCCTCATCGTTCTGCCCTAAAATATAGATTGTGGGTTCTCATGAGGCGGTTCTAACGAGTGCCCACAATCTATATTTTGAGCAGAAATAAGAAAAAAATATCACAATTTTTCATCTTAAAATTTCTCATTTTTTCGGCGATAAAGGTGGCACTGTATTTATATAGGCGTGTTTGCGTAATGATTAATAATTAAAGACATCACGAAAACCTACCTATATCATTTTGACCCCCATAAAACCCATTATTATATAAGCCCCGCCAAGCGAATTTGTGTCTTCGAGCATGCCGTCATGACAAATTTTAACTGCTCATGCCCAGCCATTCAGAGGGGCCATGGATATGACTTTTTGTCTGAAGGTTCCTCTTGATTCACTGCTTGTATGAGCGAGCAGCGAAGGTTCTGGCGAGACTGTGCGGATGCGCAGGCTCGCCAGAACCTTCGCTGCTCGCATAGGCGATAAGTACCAAAATCGCTTGACGGGGCCTATATAATAAAACCGGGATTTACAGAGATATATATTATTTTTTCTTGTTTGTGCTCAAAATGCATAGATTGTGGGTACTCGTTAGAACCGCCTCGACAAGGCGCCTTGTCGAGGCGGTTCTAACGAGTAGCTACACTCCATGTTTGAGCAGAAATAATACAAATAACAGAATTAGGTATCTGAAAATTTTCTTTCTTTTTTTTTTTTTTTTTGGTGTTTTTTTTTCAATATATTTGAATAGGCGAGTTTTCGTAATGACAGGCTACGGAGGGACAGCCACAACAAACGGAAGAAAAAAAATCATCCCAAACCATCGAGTGACGTTCAATACAGTGACAGGTCGAAAACTAAAACACGAATAATTCGTTTACTGTTGATATTTCGAACTCGTGCTGGAGTTCATAGAGCATTCTACCCATAGTTCCAGATTTTCATGTACACCACAACCTCATTATAACACGGTTTTGGATAGAACACGATTTCAAAATGGATCCCTTAAATGTATAGGTTATATAGAAAAATGACCATGAATTTTTCTATAAAGTGATAAAATGCGAGGCTTCAATGAGTTTAGCTTTTGTTGTTTGTGCACTGTATAAGTCATTTTGGAAACGTTGCTTCCAATTTTGTGGGTCTTTTACCCGACATTGAGATGAAATGACCAAATGAGATCAATAGGGTTTATAAGCGTGGACTGTCTGACTCGCACCGCTTTGCCTAGGCAGGCTTAGATCCTCAAAGCGGTTTACAAAAGATTGGGTGCAGCATGGATATTGTGCGGCAGACTGCGTGCGTGGTAGTTGGCCGGTGCACGCCGGTGGGTCAGGCCTTAGATTCTATGTCGGCTCCAACGTGAAGGCTTATTGAGAATTAGAGAGATCTAATTCAAGGTAATGTTGGTTGGTGCCTGGTTCTCTGTCTCTGGTCGGGCCCGTCGGAGTCTGGCTGTTGGTTTTCTTTTGCTCCAGCATTTCAGTGGTTTCTTGCTGTCGAGTCCTCACCGTTGTCTCACATCTGTGGTTCTTTGATTTTTGTGTTCACGGGGATGTTGCGCTGGTGGGTTAGGGGCCTTCGTGCGGGCTGGACAAGTTGTTTGTCTGGATCGCGACGGAAGTAAGGGCGGGGATTGTGGCCACGTAAAATCGATTTAAGCCCCCCAGTGGAAATCTTCCACTGACCGTTCCAAGGCGGCTCTTCTGTTGCGATTTATTCATGTTGTTGTTTGTTACTTACTGTGTGTATCACTTTTGTCTTTTCATTTTGGATGGCCATATGGCCATTTTGTGGGAATGTAACTGTCCTTATGGCCTTCCTTTGTTTAGGTTTCCATTATGGTCTTGTCGCTTAATGTTTGTATTCTTTTCCCTTTGGTGTCTTTTATGGGTGGAGTAAGTTAATTGTATCAATTCCTGATCTTTGTTTTACTTCTACTTTACCAGTACTCGTGTGCGGTCGTTTTCAGCTCTGAGTGGAAGCATCATGCAGCCCATCTATTTCGTCAAGCCTGATGGATGGGGGCCGCTTGTCTTTGTTGTATACAAGTTCAAATTGCTTACTTCAAAATACATATTTTTTTCTCGATAAAAGCCTATGGTCGAAATATTGAATTAAGGGCAAATATGAAAAATGTATAACGTAGTACATGTATTTTATGAATATTTTACCCTCGCCCTTCACTTAAGTAAATATTTTTACAAAATATCAAATTTACCCATTAGTTTAGCCAAACACGGCCTCATCAGTGAGTCAACCATTACCACTTTTATTTCGACATTACTAGATGGCTGTATGTCTTGTATATCTTATAATGAAGTACAATCTCGGATTTTGGAATTGTGATTTATCCTTAAAGACATTGCCAGCTCAAAGGGTATGTCTGCTAAAGTTCATATGTCTAGGTTTATCCATTTTGCAGATGCTGCCACTTGCTCGGACAAATTTAATTATCCCAAGGGGTTTAAACAGAAACGATCTGTTTTAAATCAAATTATCTCAAGTCGGCCTTTCCTTTTGCAAATTTAAATTGTTTTGTGGTTGTGGTGCGTGCGGTGTTTTCTGTTTCAGTGTATTAAACTGGAAAGGCTGTGCCTACACATACTTCTGTTTCTATTCTTGTCGTGGCCTGGGATTACCGTTTCCTTTAGGACAACTTCTTTGATATTATTTTGTCTGTAATGTTTGCCGAGAAAACGCCTTTACATCAAGGACGAAGTCAAAATTTTATATAAAGCTGGATTATAAATTTATTTAAAAAGAGGTATCAGTAATTCTGAAATTACTACAAAGTCCAAACGTTTGGCTATACAGTCCAACCTGTATTTAGCAAGTGCCTAAGGGTAACCAAAATGTGCTTTTTAAGACAGGTGCTTGCTTAATACAGGTGAAATTTAAGACATTTGCCCTTTTTATGAACTGAATGTCTGCTTGCTTAAGACAGGTTGCTTGCTTAATAGATGTGGCCACTAAGACAGTTTTTACTGTAATTTTGAATGATAATCTGGGTTATCGGCCTAGCTCACGTAAATCACAGTGCTTAGCTTTTTAGCCGAAGGGCGATAGGCTGATGATATACATCTATGATGACCTAGTCCTTAATCGCTGTAAAGATAGTTTGGCAGGTCACCACCTTAAACCAATCGAATGGCACACTACAAATATGGGTGAAGGCGGCGGTTAAAAATTATAGAAATTTATGCCCAGGACAAGACACAGTATTACGAAAACATGCCTATATAATTTTGACCCCTTGAATCGCACTTTGATAGGGGTAAACCTTATTTTTCTTAGTTCTGCTCTAAAACATAGATTATGGGTACTCGTTTGAACCGCCGTTAGTAAACGCGACGTCGTTAAGGACGTCGTACATGTAACGTTACGGGACGTATCTACCTAATTTGCATATTTAATCCACTAGTTGATTATCGAAAATATTACATGGCGTTATTACACTCTCAGCGTAACGTCATGTGATAAAAATGTTCTATAAAAAGTAGAAGTAAAACAAAGATCAGGAATTGATACAATTAACTTACTCCACCCATAAAAGACACCAAAGGGAAAGAAATACACACATTAAGCGACTAGACCATAATGGAAACCTAAACAAAGGAAGGCCATAAGGACAGTTACTTTCCCACAAAATGGCCATATGGCCATCCAAAACCAAAAGACACAAGTGATACACACAGTAAGTAACAAACAACAACATAAGAGCCGCCTTGGAACGGTCAGTGGAAGATTTCCACTGGGGGGCTTAAATCGATTTTACGTGGCCACAATCCTCGCCCTTACTTCCGTCGCGATTTAGCATCCGCACAGTCTAAGACACATTTAGCATCCGCACAGTCTAAGTGTCCTAATGCGCACTGGGAAGGTTGTATTTCTACTGTAACGTAGTCGAGCGGTCAGGCTTTTCTGGTTTCAACATATAACAAATACAGGTATATTCAACAGATGTCAAATGCCTTAAAGAGCGGCTATAAATAATTTTCCTTGGGCTACTTTGCCGTTTGATTGGTGAACAAATAGGAACTGTATCTTTTGGTTTGCACATAAATCAGCAATGGAATTTAAAACGAATAATTCACAATGATTGGACAATGAACAAAGCTTTTTCTCACCCAACAAACGAAGAAAACAACAAGCTACAATTTAGGGTTCGTTAGCGCAATGCTAAACAAACCTACTACAACAAGTTACAACGGTCAGAAATCTTCCTCTTAACCCTTGGTGCAATACTGAAAGGTTAATTATCTCAAGTTTGATCTGCTCTTCACCTCGACTTTCAGCAACAACACCATTTTGCGCTTGTTACGTCCCTTATATACTCACGGGTCAAACCATAGTTTACTGACAGGGGTGTCGGGTATGACCAATATTCATTAATTAAGGCCAACCGACGTAGTTACTCATCAAATCATACTACAAGTAGATTATAATAAAATTGCATGTCTTACTTAATTTTCTCTTGTCATGTTTCTTAAAAGTTCTGATTAATTAGTCGTCCTGAATTTAATATTATTTACCTAATAATGTGATATTCCATTGTTTTGGTCGGTTTCTAGCTTGAATGTATATCTGCATGGACTTATTTATGAAACGGGTACCAACCGTCCAAAACCGGATACTTCCGTTATAGTAAACGCTGTTGGAAATTAGCATTATCGGGTGGGGAACCGAGTATTCTTTCGTTGGTTTTACCATTGTAAGTATGATCAAGACATATTTAACGCTGCCTGTGCTTTATTCTTGCCATGCTCTTTAAATTCTACTCAATATTACAATACAGATGGGTGTTTTTAACTGAAATAGCGATCTCATGTATACTTTACATCCGACACAAGTATATGCTTTTTAAAAGATCGGTAAATGCGAGCGTTTTCCTTGCTCTTGTCTTCTTATGTCACACTACCATGTATGTGTACAGACAGCTTTGAGACCTTGATCAGTGAACGTGCTCTAAGATCCCCTTTTCGCTTGTCGCAGGCGTAATTACAGATGCTTGTAATGAGTCATATTGGCCAGGGATGAAGCTGATTTGTTTATGGTATCTTATATGTTACGTAGACGTTAGAAGTCCTTGCTTCCGGACGTCGTTACACTACTTTGTGCTGCGTATCTAGTTAACTGACTGATCCATTTAAATTGATTTATAAGGGCTAGAACTCCATATTTTATGTCCCTGGTACAACACTTATTATGTGATTATCTATGTATAGAACCAAGAACGAGGTATACATTTTATGCAATCGAGCGTGGACGCCCAAATACATTTGCTGACTACCGTGTTGATGCTCCCGAGTGTTTCTATCCTGCTGACCGTGTCAATGCGTCTGAAATTCTGAAGGCTACTGACCATTTCAAGGCTGCTAACCGTTGCAATTCAGCTGATCTTGTCTTTGCTGCTCATCGTATTCGGGGTGCTTATCTTGAAAATGTTGCTTAATGTAAAGGCTGCAGACCGTATTAATGATGCTGATTGACCGTGTATGTGTTGCTGGTCATGTCAAGGCTGCTCATCGTGTCAGTGCTGCTGACCATATCCATGCGTCTGGCAATCTGAAAGCTGCCATCCGTGGCAATGCTGCTGACCGTTGTCTATGCTGCCGACCGTATCAAGGCTGCTAATGGTTACAATGCTGCTGATAGTGTGACCTTGGCCGTATTATAGCTGTTCGTGTCTACCTTTCTGACGATGTTTAAGCTGCTAATCTTGTAAATGCTGCTGACCACATTGATGCCTCTGAATGTGAAGGGTGCTGACCGGGTGAATGCTGCTAACCATGGCAATGCTGCTGACAGTGCCTATGCTGCTGACCACATCAATGCTGCTTTCAGTGACAATGCTGCTGACCATGTCAAACGTGCTTGCCATGTAATTCTGCTGATTGTGGCCAATATGCTGACCATGGCAATGATGCTGACCGTATGGATGATGCTGGCCGTGTCATTGCAGCTGACCATGATAATGCTGCTGACCTTGGTGCTGACAGCGCCAAGGTTGCTGATCATGTCAAGGCTGCTTGCCATGTCAGAGCTGTTGACCGCGGCAATGCTGCAGACCAGTACAATGTCTGCTTAACGTGGCAGTGCTTCCTACCGAGTTACTGATGCTGCTCGCGGCAATATTGCTGGTCATATCAATGCTGCTGATCGTGGCTATGCTGCTTACTTTAGTGTTGACGATGGCAAGGTTGTTGATTTTGTCAAGGCTGTGCACTGGCCTAGGCTGCTGTCCATATAAAATAGAAGTGAAGACAATGATCAGGAATTTGATACAATTAACCCACAGCTCCCATCAGAGACACCAAAGGGAAGAAACACAAAATCGTTTCATATTATTGCCAGTGCATTCCTTATTTTTATCAGTTCATTTTGAGCACGTTGAACGGGGCGTAGATGAGGAGAAAAAGATAATCACTCAATTATTATTGGGGTCTCATTGTCCTCTTTCTGCAGAGATCAAAAGCAAGAACACTCTATAGTGCCGCTCTGAGGGCACGTGCGGACACGCCACGGCAAAGTATGGGTTTAGAGGATCCCGCAGCGATGTACGTGAACATTCCGAACTCTTGTCAGGCCCCATCATTAAGTTATTTCATGCTCTCAAATCCTCATTGTTGTTGGATCGCTGTAGTCGTTTGAGTTTTATGTTTTCGGAGATGTAGCACTGACGAGACAGAAATCCTTCATATCCTTCCTGCGAACTGAACAAACATTACGAAACAAGCCTATACAAATACATTATCATTTTTTTCGGCAAAAAATGGAAATTTTAAGATGAAAAATAGTGATATATTTCTTATTACCACTTAAAATATAGATTGTGGGTACTCGTTAAAACCGCCTCATCGAGGCGGTTTTAGCGAGTACCCACAATCTATATTTTAGAGCAGAAATAAGAAAAATAAGGTTTACCCCTGCAAACCTCAGTTTTACTATATAAAAGTGGGGTTCAAGTGGGTCAAAATTATATAGGCGTGTTTTCGTGATGCATGTCTAAATCGCGACTGAAACGAGGATTGTTAGCATGTAAAATCGATTTAAGCATCTCCCCAGTGTAATTCGTGTCCGCTGACCGTTCCAAAGCGGTTCTTCTGTCGCGGTTTATTTTTGTTATGGTTTGTCTTTGGGTGTTTGTGTCGCTTATATTATTTTATTTTGGATAGCCTATTGGCCATTTTGTGGGAAAGTAACTGTCCTTTTGGCTTTCCGCTATTGATGTTTCCATTAGGGTTTGTTGTGTCACATTTGTGTTTCGTTCCATTTGGTTCTCTGATTGGAGCTGTGGGTTAATTGTATCGATTTCTGATCATTGCTTCCACTTCTATTTTTATTGAGGTTGCTGACCGTATCAATGTTGCCGATTGATCGTGTCTGTATTGCTGACCATGTCAAGGCTGCACATCGTGTCAGTGCTGCTGAACATGTCAGTGCGTTTGGCAATCTGAAGGCTGCTAACCTTGGCAATGTTGCTTATCTTGTCTGTGCTGCTGACCGTATCAAAGGTGCTGATCGTGACAATTCTGCTGATGTTGTCGATGATACATGTCTCGTCAAACCTGCTTACCATGTAAAGGCTGGTGACCGTGGCGGTATTACTGATCGTTTCTGACAATGTTTAAGCTACTAATCGCGTATACGAGGACCGTTCAAATATGAATGCAACTAAGCACATAAAAATGATTCCGTGATAGATTTCGATGAAAAATTTATTTTGTCCCCTCAAAGTATTCCCCTTTAACAGATATACAAACTTTCAGTCTTCTGATCCAATCATTGAATTCATTTTGGTAGTCTTTTCGAGGTATACTATGAAGGCACTGGAATATTGCAGAACCGAGGTGTTTGCGCTGTACAAATTTTCGACCAGAAAGGTATTTTTCAGCCGCGGGAACAAAAAAAAGTCACACGGGGCAAGGTCAGGGGAAAACGGGGGGTGAGGGAGTTCAACAACCTTTTCCTGTTTCAGATAGTCTTGCACAATTAACGCCTTGTGCGATGACGCATTGTCATGTAGCAATCTGACATTGGCCAAACCAGTTGCGGGTCTTCGTTCTTTGAAATATTTCTTCAATTTTCGAAGAACTTTATTCTTGTAAAACTTCGCGTTTACAGATTTGCCTTTAGGCACAGCAACCTGAATAGCAGGGCCCTGATTTGAAAAGAATATGGCATACATTACCTTCTTGACGCTCATGGTCCGCTTTGCAATGCATGGTATTTTGCAATACTTTGTTGCCCATATTTTCTTCTGAATCTTTCGTTTTGGCCCCAAAAAGTGAACCCATGTCTCGTCACCTGTGACGATATTAGAGAAAGAACGTGCATTGTAATTTGGATACTTTTTAAGCAACTAATTGGCGCACTTAATGCGTATCTTTTTCTGCTCATCTGTCAACAGATAGGGAATCCATCTAGCACAGATCTTTCTCATTTTCAAATCCCGTTTCAGAATTGTATGAGCTGATCCTAATGAGATGCCAACCATACTAGCTATTTGCCTAGTGGTGTATCGTGCATCGGTAGCAACTATTTCTTTCCCTCTAGCAACCATCTTGGCAGATGTTGCTCTTTTCGGCCGACGATCATGTGGTGCATCTTCTGTTGAGCCTAGCCCACAGCCGACTTTCTTTCACCAACGAAAAACTGTCGGAAAAGACATTTCATTATGCCCATAAACCGAACATATTTCATCAAAAATGTCTTTGCACCGTATACCAAGAATACAACGATTCTAAATATAGGACCGTATTTCAACGGCGTACTCTGACCTTCTCCCAACCATGTTTTGTATTAGTATACAAGAGTAGACAGTGTTTATCGAACGATAGACATGACTAAAGTGGACGGATTTTAACGGGTTTGGTATCAATGTATAGGTAAAATGTTTTTCTACGCTGTGATATTTATTTCCAGGTGATTTTCGCATTAGTGCATGAGAAAACGTTCTACTTGCATTCATATTTGAACAGTCCTCGTATGCTGCTGACCACATTAATACATCTGAATGTGAAGTGTGATGGCCGGGTCAAGGCTGCTAACCGTGGCAATGCTGCTGATCGTGCTTATGCTGCTGACCACCCCAATACTGCTTACAATGGCAAAGCTGCTGACCATGTCAAAGGTGCTTACCAAGTAATTCTGCTGCTTGTGACCGTTATGCTGACCAATGCAATACTGCTGACCGTATGAATGCTGCTGACCGTGTCACTGCAGCTCACCATGCAATATTGCTGATCGTGACAATGTTGCTGAACCTGTTGACAGTGCCAAGGTTTCTGGTCATGTCACGGCTGCTAGCCATGTCAGAGCTGTTGACCGCGCAATATTGCAGGCCAGTAAAATGTCTGCTGACCGTCGCAGTGCTTCCTACCATGACATTGATGCTTATCGTGGCAATACTGTTGGTCAAACCAATGCTGCTGACCGTGGCTATGCTGCTTACCGTAAGGCTGACTATGTCAAGGTTGTTGATTTTGTCGAGGCTGCTGACCGTGCCTAGGCTGCTGACCATGTAAATGCTACTGATCATTTCAAAGCTGATGACCGCGATAATGCTGCTGGCCGTGATATTGAACATGTAAACACTGCTTACCGCGTTATGGCTGCTGACTTTGTCAAGTCTACTGACCGTGTCAATATTACTGACCGAGCCAAAATAACAAAAAAGAGAAACGTTAAGGAACTGACACAGTCAGATCCCAAATTCTTCCCACAATATCACTAGGGAAATACGTCAAAACATGGAGTGACGACATTAAACAAAACGGACAACAGGTAAACCGAGTCAGCAGCAGGTGGTGACTCAGAATATGTAAAGCTAACTGTAAAGGAGCAATATACATACTACTGACATATACATACTACATATACATACTACTGACAGTATCAATGCTTATGCAGTAATAAGACTGCTGCAGTTTCAATACTGATGACTGTGTCACTAGTTAAACACAAAAGGGTATTGTGTAAAAGTCAGATCAGTCTAAATCAGCTAGATTATTGGTCGGTTTTGCGGAGGTAGTAGTTATTAATTTTTCTCCGAATCGGATTAATATTGTTTGATAGGTAGCCACATGTTGAATTTGCCATTGTTTTTTTTTTTTTTTTTTTTTTGTCGTTTCAGTTTCTAGGGTCAGATTATTTTCCCTCAGCTTTTCTTATTTAAACAGATGTCAATGAAATTCGGAGTTCTGTTGAAAATGCCCTCATACAAGAAATGTTTAGCATATTTATTAATAGCCAGCGCACGACAAAACCTACAATAAGACATGTGCACCCATTGAAGACTCAGATCAGCCTGTACATCTGCGCAGTCTCATCAGAGTATTCGCTGTGCGCCAT
Source organism: Lucinisca nassula (assembly GCA_963580285.1). Taxonomy (NCBI): domain Eukaryota; kingdom Metazoa; phylum Mollusca; class Bivalvia; order Lucinida; family Lucinidae; genus Lucinisca; species Lucinisca nassula. The sequence continues at coordinate 2,733,057 of OY757023.1, read as the reverse complement.
AAGGATAACTGAGGGTCCATTGCTCCTTCATACAGCAAGAAAAGTCTCTGGTTAGACTATATGGATGCGCAGGCTGATCTGTTTCTTCGCTGGGCGCACTTGTCTTATGGTAGGGTTTTTCGTGCGCTGGCTCTTATATGAGCGAAATGTTCTACAAGACCTAGTGAGCATGTGATTTTGAATAAATAGACAATATACTTTTGCGATTGGAAGAGGATGCTGCCTGAATACAAATCGTTTCATATTATTACCAGTGCATTCCTATTTTGTCAGTTCATCTTGGGCACATTGATCAAGGAGGGTAGATGAGGAGAAAAAGAGGATAACCCTTTTATGATTGGGGTCTTATTGTCCTCTTGCACAGGTCGAAGACTAAAACCCACTATAGTGTCCTGCGGACACGTACGGACTCGCCACGGCCGAGTATGGGTTTAGAGGATCTCGTAGCGGTTAACGTGAACATTCCGAACTTTGTGTTACACAAAGTCAAAGTTCTTATCTGTCATGCAATCATACTTTCAACCCGAAGTTCTGCGTTTGCGCACATCCCGCCGCCATGACCCTGTCAGGTCAAAATTACAATCAGTTGCATCAACATTTTCATCCATGTGTTTCTCAACTGAACTCTTCGATAATTGAATTTGTCGCATTCGGTATTGCTTGGGCTTCCGTATTTGTTTACAATATAACAAACAGTGTGGATTCTGATGAGACTCGCCAGAATCTACACAGGTTGCGTGTGTTTTAGGACGGTAGCGATCAGAAAAAGCTCAGAATTTGAAGAAAAAAAATCATTTAAATGTAATTTATCAATAAGCTTTCATTCATCGTTACATATACGTATTTAAAAAGCTATATCCAAAACATAATTGAAGGCAATGATCAGGAATCGATATAATTAACCCACCCCTCCCATCAGGGACAAAGGGAAATAAACACAAACAGGAAACAACTAGACCCTAATGGAAACATCAATAGCGAATAGGCCAAAAGAACAGTTACTTCCTCACAAAATGGCCAATTTGGCTATTCAGAACAAAATATATAAGCGAGACACACTCTCAAATACAAACCATAACAAAAATAAACAGCGACAGCAGAGCCGTATTAGAACGGACAGTGGAACGAATTTTACGTGGGGTCATGAAAGCTTCTAACTCATCAGTGCAACATCTCCGAGATCTCAAAAATCAAACAACCACAGAGATGAAACAACGGTGAGGTCTCGGCATTAAGAAACAACTGAAATTCGTGAGCAAAAGAATAACAGTTAGACTCCGATGAGCCCAACCAGGGACAGGCCGTCAGGTACAAACCAACATTACATAAGTAAGCGTTTACGTTGAAACCGTCATAGAATCTGAGGCTCGAACCACAGGCGTACACTTAAACAGGGAAGCCAAGTTATCAACCGAGATTGGGTTATCTTGGGTGGTGACGTCTCTAAGGCTGTTTGTTATGGAGTTGATATGTCATTGCATATTCGTTTTGCTAGTGCTTGCTGTCATGTTGATGGCTTTAATGATCGCAACAGAATTTTAACAGCGACACTTGTGATACAATGCTATCGGTACCGTTAACTGCGCAAAACGTTTTCAAAATTTTATCGTCGACATTGCGACATTATTTCTAAATATGGCATTTCTTTGAAGACACTTCTGCAACAGGGACTGTCGGAACCTGAGTTTTATTGGGGTTTAGTATGTAAATTCAGAAGAATACTAGGTAGTGATAATTTTTCTGGTCAGTTCAGAAACATTGTTGCTAAGTGCAAGAAAATTGGTTATAGCAAGGATGTTATGAGACAGACGGTTTGGATGTCGACCCTTTTACAATGGACACGTTTGCTTCGCTCTTTCATTGCACGGCTGTGGGCTGGACTCCGGACTCTCTGATGACGGTCCCACTCTAAATATTTTCAATTTGGGAAGTGTGGAGCCGAATATTTCCTGAGTTCGACCCTCTGTTATCTAACTGGTGGCTTTCTTCTGCTCTGACGTTGGATTGTTGTTGAGTCCTCGAAATAGAAGTGAGAACACTGTCAGGAATCGTTACAATTAACTCACAGCTCCCATCAGAGACACCAATTACGTTCTAGAAAGGGTTATCTTTTGGAAGCAAGGAATACATCACAGAACTGGAAAATATAAAGGGTACATGTTTTCTGGGCCAGACTAGCTAGTTTCGGCCATTTAGGCCTCATCAGTGACCCTCAAATATTTTCAAAATCCCGTAATGGAATCACTGATCCATTGAACAAACCCTGATTCATGATAATATAAAATAGAAGTGACGGCAATGGTCTGGAATCGGCACAATTAACCCATTGCTCCCATCACAGGCAGAAAAGGGGAGAAAACACAAACATGAAACAACAGACCCTAATGGAAACATCAATAGCGGAAAGCCAAAAGGAAAGTTTCGTTCCCACAAAATGGTCAATAGGCTATCCAAAATAAAATAATATAAACGCCAAAAAGCCCAAAGAAAAACCATAACAAAAATAAACCGCGGCAGAAGAACAACCGCCTTGGAACGGTCAGCGGCAACGAATTCCACTGGGGTGTGTGTGTGGGGGGGGGGGGGGTGGTGTGTGTGTGGGGGGGGGGGGTAGGGGCATAAATAGATTTTACGTGGCCCCATTCCTCGCCCTTACTTCCGCCGCGATTAAGACAAATAATTTGTCAGTCCGCATGAAGGCCTCCTAACTCATCAGTGCAACATCTCCGTGAACACAAAAATCAAACAACCACAAAGATGAAACAACGGTGAGGACTCGACAGCAAGAAACCACTGAAATGCTGGGCAAAAAAAAAAAACAGTTAGACTCCGATAATCTGTACAAAACCATATTATCATGTATTTTATCTTGATTCACTTTTGAGCTAGAAAGTCTCCATGCGGATCAATTTGTTATTGTTATTTTGATTGATACTGAACTGGAACTGAGGGCGATGGTTGAAATTTCATAAACTCCGGAGTTGAAGCCCCCCCCCCCCCCCCCCCCCCAAGTCGTTTTACTACTGACCGTCCCAAGGCGGTTGTTCTTGTGCCGTTGGTTCATGTTTCGTCTGTTTTGTGTGTGCTCCGTGTCACTTTCTATACGTGACTCGAGACGGTGAGTTCTTAGATTGTGGCCTTTCCTCAGTGACCTTCCCTTACTAGTTTATCGTCCATGCATGCATTATGTTGTACCCTATTCTTTTATATCGAAGAGTGATTTTACGAAATTGGGTACTAAAACCATTGCAAGCATATATATTTCTGAATTTATATACTAAGTCTCCCAAAATTCGGGCTTCGATAGGCATTGCTGCAGAAGAGATTTAAGTTCAACATTGAATTTTAAATTAAATCGGAATGGCTTCTGTAAAATATTAGAAAAGGGCTTTGTGTAGATTATGATACCGATAAAATAGAAGTGAAGGCAATGATCGGGAAGTGATACAATTAACAGAGGGCTCCCATTAGAGACATCAAAGGGAAGGAAACAGTAGACCCTATGGAAACGCCAATATTAGAAAGCTATCCCACAAAATGGGCGATTGGCTATCCAAAACAAAACATATACAGTACACACGTTCCAAGACAATCTATAACAAAAATAAACCACAACCTGTAACCCTGATTAAGAAGTTTAGTAGTTAACAGTTTATTTATATTTACGAGTATTGAAGTCAGTTACGTGACTAGACAATCTGGTAAATCGAATAAATTGCGACATATAAACGCCATAGGAGGCCGTACGAGGAACAACACCATCCAAGAAAGAAAAAATTACAGTCTCAAAATAATAACCAAAGGTTTTATCATAATTTTTCCAAGACACGAAAAAGAAGTGACGGTTATGATCAGGAATCGATGCAATTAACCCACAAGTCCCATTAGAGACATCAATGGGAACGAAACATAAGCATTAAATAACTAGACCTAAATTGAAATATTGAAAATTATATTAGCGATACACACTCCGAAAAGACAAACCATAACAAAATTAAACCGCGACAGGAGAACCGTCTTAGAACAGTCAGTAAAGGGATTTTCACTGGGAGGGGGCTGAAATGTTGTTGTTTTTTCGCTGGTGCAAACCTCGCCCTTGATTTCGTAAAGATTTAGACAAAGTATTTGTTCAGTCCGCATGAAGGCTTTCTAATTCATCAGTGCAACATATCCGAGAACACAAAAAATCAAACAATCACATAGCTTAAACAACGGTGAGGACTCGACAGCAAGAAACCACTGAACTGCTGGAGCAAAAACCAGCAGTTAAACTAGTAAGAAAAGGTCACCCAGCAAAGGCCACACTTCAACGCAGCCATCTCAAGTCACCTATAGAAAACGACATGGAGGCACACACAAAAAAAGACGAAACATGAACCAACGGCACAAAGCCAAATAACAGTTAAGACACTGCAAAAGAGTTACCGCCTTGGCACGGTCAGAAGTAAAACTACTTGGGGGCTTCAACTCCGAAGTTTATGAAATTTCAACCCTCGCCCTCCGTTCCAGTACAGTATCAAACAAAATAAAAATAACAAATTGAACCGCATGGAGGTTGTTTAACTCAACAGTGAGTCATGATAAAATTTATGGTAAATGGATAGATTAATAATATCCGATGGGTTCAGTCAGAGCAGCAAGTACCAACCAACATTACATAAGTAAGCATTTACGCTGGAACTGTCTTATAAACCCATCTACAATATATAGATGTAAATCCAAAAGCGGGGCCTCGGTATCAGAAAAATTTGCTTTATTTAAATTAAGATGCGCGGGGGTGGGGGTGGGGGGATAAATTTGACTGATTAACCATCGAAAATAGGTATTGTCACTAGTTAATAAATCATCCAAATATCTAGAAGTCAATCTCAATGATTGCAACGGAAAGGGACATCATGGAGTGTCTCATTGATAGCAAAACAAGAACATATCAGCCACCAGGTGATACCCATTGGAATAACCACAATTTGTCTAAATAAGTTAGCTACATGAGAATGCTGAACGTTTTCGTTGTTTTCGCTTATTGCATTTGACTTACTGCGGATTTGTTTTTGTGTGTGAGACGGATATACGATTGCTCAAACCTGCCCCTCTGCAAGTAAGCTCCAGCGAAGTGGTTGACTTAAATTTTAGGTAATGCCGGTTGGTAAAATTTCATTTTTTTTCTTGCTTTCAAATCCTCATCGTTGTTGCATCGCTGTAGTCGTTTGGTTTTTATGTTTTTAGAGGTGTAGCACTGACGACACAGAAATCCATCATGTCCTTCATACGAACTGAACAAATTAAGTCTAAATCGCGACAGAAACGAGGATTGTTTGCACGTAAAATCGACTTAAGCCCCGTTCCCCAATCCCTGTGAAATACTTTTAACTGACCGTTCAAAGCCGGTTCTTCTGTCGCGGATTATGTTAGTTACAGTTTGTCTTTACATGACTGTATTGCTTATATCTCCTTTATTTTAGATAGCCGTTTGGCCCTATTGTGGAAAGATAACTATCCTTCTGGTTTCCGCTTGTGATGTTTTTATTAGGGTAGATTATATTTTCTTGTCCTTTGGGATCATTGATTCCATTGTGGAATTTTGAAAATATTTGAGGGTCACTGATGAGGCCTAATTGGCCGAAACTAGCTAGTCTGGCCCAGAAAACATGTACACTCCATATTTTTTAGTTCTGTGGTGTATTCCTTGCTTCCAAAGGATAACCCTTTTATAGAACATATTTAACTTCACTACAGCTGGTGTGTGGGACTGTGTGGCGGCGGTAAAACGTCTCCCTGCCCTACATCATAGTGTAGATTATATTTTCTTGTCCTTTGGGATCATTGATTCCATTGTGGAATTTTGAAAATATTTGAGGGTCACTGATGAGGCCTAATTGGCCGAAACTAGCTAGTCTGGCCCAGAAAACATGTACACTCCATATTTTTTAGTTCTGTGGTGTATTCCTTGCTTCCAAAGGATAACCCTTTTATAGAACATATTTAACTTCACTACAGCTGGTGTGTGGGACTGTGTGGCGGCGGTAAAACGTCTCCCTGCCCTACATCATAGTGTAGATTATATTTTCTTGTCCTTTGGGATCATTGATTCCATTGTGGAATTTTGAAAATATTTGAGGGTCACTGATGAGGCCTAATTGGCCGAAACTAGCTAGTCTGGCCCAGAAAACATGTACACTCCATATTTTTTAGTTCTGTGGTGTATTCCTTGCTTCCAAAGGATAACCCTTTTATAGAACATATTTAACTTCACTACAGCTGGTGTGTGGGACTGTGTGGCGGCGGTAAAACGTCTCCCTGCCCTACATCATAGTGTAGATTATATTTTCTTGTCCTTTGGGATCATTGATTCCATTGTGGAATTTTGAAAATATTTGAGGGTCACTGATGAGGCCTAATTGGCCGAAACTAGCTAGTCTGGCCCAGAAAACATGTACACTCCATATTTTTTAGTTCTGTGGTGTATTCCTTGCTTCCAAAGGATAACCCTTTTATAGAACATATTTAACTTCACTACAGCTGGTGTGTGGGACTGTGTGGCGGCGGTAAAACGTCTCCCTGCCCTACATCATAGTGTAGATTATATTTTCTTGTCCTTTGGGATCATTGATTCCATTGTGGAATTTTGAAAATATTTGAGGGTCACTGATGAGGCCTAATTGGCCGAAACTAGCTAGTCTGGCCCAGAAAACATGTACACTCCATATTTTTTAGTTCTGTGGTGTATTCCTTGCTTCCAAAGGATAACCCTTTTATAGAACATATTTAACTTCACTACAGCTGGTGTGTGGGACTGTGTGGCGGCGGTAAAACGTCTCCCTGCCCTACATCATAGTGTAGATTATATTTTCTTGTCCTTTGGGATCATTGATTCCATTGTGGAATTTTGAAAATATTTGAGGGTCACTGATGAGGCCTAATTGGCCGAAACTAGCTAGTCTGGCCCAGAAAACATGTACACTCCATATTTTTTAGTTCTGTGGTGTATTCCTTGCTTCCAAAGGATAACCCTTTTATAGAACATATTTAACTTCACTACAGCTGGTGTGTGGGACTGTGTGGCGGCGGTAAAACGTCTCCCTGCCCTACATCATAGTGTAGATTATATTTTCTTGTCCTTTGGGATCATTGATTCCATTGTGGAATTTTGAAAATATTTGAGGGTCACTGATGAGGCCTAATTGGCCGAAACTAGCTAGTCTGGCCCAGAAAACATGTACACTCCATATTTTTTAGTTCTGTGGTGTATTCCTTGCTTCCAAAGGATAACCCTTTTATAGAACATATTTAACTTCACTACAGCTGGTGTGTGGGACTGTGTGGCGGCGGTAAAACGTCTCCCTGCCCTACATCATAGTGTAGATTATATTTTCTTGTCCTTTGGGATCATTGATTCCATTGTGGAATTTTGAAAATATTTGAGGGTCACTGATGAGGCCTAATTGGCCGAAACTAGCTAGTCTGGCCCAGAAAACATGTACACTCCATATTTTTTAGTTCTGTGGTGTATTCCTTGCTTCCAAAGGATAACCCTTTTATAGAACATATTTAGTTATTTCTTGTTCGAGTTTCTTTCCCTTTGGTGTGTCTGGTGGGTATGGTAGCTGTATCGATTCCTGATCATTGTTCCACTTCTATTGTGTCTGACGCTGACTTTGTCACAGTAATTCTCCTCAACGCAACAAACCAGTAGCACGCACGATTTTAAGTTCGCCACTTATTTATCGCGTTGAAAAAGTGGCCACTTGTGGAATCAACCATTGCCTTTCTTTTTTTGACTGAACATCGTCCTCCGTTCCAGTTCCAGATTAAAAACAAAAAGCACGAGACAAAATAAGGGCCGTCACGAACGTAACTGCAATTTTGAGCAAGCGCAAAAGCGACCAACCAAGACCCGAAAATATAAAAAACCTGAACATTCACATTACATCACGAAAACACGCCTATATAATTTTGACCCCCGTAAACCGCACTTTTATATAGTAAAACTGGGGTTTACAGAGGCATACATTATTTTTCTTATTTCTGCTCAAAATCATAGATTGTGGGTACTCATTAGAACCGCCTCATTGAAGCGGTTCTAAAGAGTATCCACAATCTATGTTTTGACCAGGAATAAGAAAAATATCGAAATTTTGCATCTGACAATTTTCATTTTTCCGGTGGTAGAATTTACAATTTATTTGTATAGGCGTGTTTTCATAATGCGAACGCACGATTTTTAATTCGCCACTTATTTATCGCGTTCAAAAAAGTGGCCACTTGTGGAATCGCGTTGAAAAAGTGGCCACTTGTAGAATCAGCCATTGATTTTCTTTATTTTGACTAAACATCGTCTTCCGTTCCAGTTCCAGATTAAAAACAAAAAGCACGAGACTAAATAAGGGCCGTCACGAACGTAATTGCAATTTTTTAGCAAGAGCAAATGCGACCAACAAAGACTCGAAAATAAAAAAAAAATCGGCCCATTCACCCAAGATGACACAAGCTTTTCATTTATACCCCTTTGTATAGTCCCTAGACTGCACAGGATTCAAGAAATTAGCTAAGATTATAATCAGACTGCGAATGCAGGATTATCTGGCTCTTTTTTAGTCGTACAAATCCTATTGATGATTTTACCGCGACCTCAGAGTTTTCTTTGCCTGATTTTATTCATCAAGATGTCTAGTTATTCCGGTCTATCGCCTCTTACCTAAGATTGATTGCAATGTTACATGCAACAGAATGTTTTGAAGACAGTTAGGTTATATGTTCTGAAAAAGGGGTAATCCTTTGGGAGCAAAGACTACAGCACAGAACTGAAATGCGCGGAGCGTACTAGATTTTCCTAGGCCAGACTAGCTAGTTTGGGCCAATAAGGCCTCATCAGTGACCCCCAAATACTTCCCATAACGATAACACACCCATACGGCATACTATATTTTTATTTAAATCTCAAAAATGGCTACTTTTCTAATGAAAATCTTCGATATTTTTCCCATTAATGTTGAAAACATAGGTTGTGTGTGCTCGTTAGAACCGCCACACTGAGGCGGTTCTAACGTGTACCCACAATCTATGTCTAGGAGCAGAAATAAGAAAAATAACGGATATCCCCGTAAACCCTAGTTTTCTCTATATAAAGTGGGGTTTAGTGGGGTCTTAATTTCACGGACTTGTTCACGTGATGCTAAATTCCGTAGTGAAATTTCTGATCCTAAAATACTAGAAAATATGACCCATACTATGATGAAGGGCAGGGACACTTTTTACAGCTGCCACACATTCCATTAACACCAGCTGTGGTGCATTTAAATGTTCTGAAAACGAAGTTATCCTCTGGAAGAAAGAACTACAGCGCAGAACCGAAAAGTACAGCGTGTACAAGATTTTTCTTGGCCAGTTTGTTTGTTTGTTTTATTTGACGTTTAACGTCCCCGTCAACACTGTAGAGATCATTTTGGTGACGTTGCTTCCAATTTTGTGTGACAATTTCGTAAAACATTCTTCGATATAAAAAGATTGGGTACAAAATGGATATTATACGACAGGCTGCATGCATGGTAGTTAACCCGATCACGGTTGGCAACTTTGCTTCCCTGTTTAATTGCACGCCGGTGGGTCAGGTCTCAGATTCTATGACGGCTCCAACGTAAAGGCTTATTGAGAATTAGAGAGAGCTAATTCAAGGTAATGTTGGTAGATGCCTGATGCTCTGTCTCTGGTCGGGCCCATCGGAGTCTAACTGTTGGTTTTCTTTTGCTCCAGCATTTCAGTGGTTTCTTGCTGTCGAGTCCTCATCGTTGTCTCACCTCTGTGGTTCTGTGATTTTTGTGTTCACGGAGATGTTGCACTGATGAGTTAGGAGGCCTTCATGCGGACTGAACAAATTATTTGTCTAAATCGGGGCGGAAGTAAGGGCGAGGATTGTGGCCACGTAAAATCGATTTAAGCCCCCCAGTGGAAATCTTCCACTGACAGTTCCAAGGCGGCTCTTCTGTGGCGATTTATTTATGTTGTTGTTTGTTACTTACTGTGTGTATCACTTTTGTCTTTTTATTTTGGATGGCCATATGGCCATTTTGTGGGAAAGTAACTGTCCTTATGGCCTTCCTTTGTTTAGGTTTCCATTATGGTCTTGTCGCTTAATGTTTGTATTTCTTTCCCTTTGGTGTCTTTTATGGGTGGAGTAAGTTAATTGTATCAATTCCTGATCTTTGTTTTACTTCTACTTTGGAGCTAATGAGAACGAAATGATCAGGGACCAAGTCATTGAAAAATGCTATTCACAAAGACTTCGTAGGAAGTTACTTGAAAAAGTAAATGTAACGTTGCAACAGGTGCAAGAAACTGCATTGTCACTAGAGACATCAGAAAGACAAGCGAGTGCAATGGAAAAAGCCGAGTCGGACCAAACTGAATCGGTAAACCGGGTAAAATTCAAGAAAAAGGAGGGAAGTCATGGTAGTTCTCCAACCGGGCCGAAGAAATTATCTGCTTGTTATGCCTGTGGGAGCACAAGACATTTTAAAAAGGACCCAAATTGTCCGGCTAGGGGTAAAAAATGTAACCGGTGTGCTCATATTGGCCATTTCGAAAAGTGCTGCACGACAAAGTTTCCGCATAAAAAGGACAAGTCGCATAAACCGGGAAGAGACACATATAAAAAACATTTTGTGAAAACAGTCGATGAAGGTGCGGAAAGTCATTCTGACTCTGAAGAGGATGGCGCGTATGCTTTCGGAATAAATCAGAAAGGCTATGATGAAAAAGTAACCGTAAACTTAGGGGGAGTAGACATTCGAGTAATTATTGACTCTGGAGCTACCGTGAATGTAGTCGATCGAGGATTATGGGAAGATATAAAGCGCGAAAAGATAAATTGTGACTCTTCGCGAAAGAAAAAAAGAGTTGTTCGCATATGGAAGTGAGAAACCGCTGACTGTAGCTGGTAGTTTTAGTACTGATGTTCAGTTCAGGGATAGAACAGTGAAGGGAGAGTTCTATGTTACAGATGAAACGGGTCAACCATTGCTAGGAAGACAAACCGCGACTGAATTAGGGATTTTGAAAATAGAACTGAATGATAATATCAATACAGTACAGTCACCGAGACGGTTGGAGGGAAATGAGCTGAAAAGTAAAATGAAAGAAACATATCCCAGTTGTTTTGAAGGTTTGGGAAAGTTGAAGAATTTTCAGTTAGGCATACCTATTGACGAGAATGTGGAACCAATTATTCAGCCGGTTAGACGCGTACCGTTCCATTTGAGAGATAAACTTGAGAAAAAGTTAGACGAACTGGAGGAAAATGACATTATTGAAAGAGTACATGAACCGTCAAATTGGGTTTCACCAGTCGTATGTATCCCGAAAGGACATAATGGTTCAGAAATCAGGCTATGTATCGATATGCGTCAAGCGAATACCGCGATCATCCGCGAAAGATTCCCAATACCAACAGTTGATGAGGTACTTCAAGATTTAAATGACAGTAAAGTGTTCAGTCGAATTGATATCAAATGGGCGTACCACCAGATAGAGCTTAAGCCAGAATCAAGAGAAATCACAACTTTCATGACGCACAAAGGCCTGTATAGGTACAAACGGTTAAATTTTGGAGTAAGCTGTGCACCAGAAAATTATAATAAGTATTGCAAGGACTAGAAGGGGTGAACAGTATTTTTGATGATATCATAATACATTCTGCAACATACGAGGAACATGTTGAACGAGTTGGAAAGGTGTTAGAAAGGCTGGAGCAGAATGGGTTGACGATGAATAAACAGAAATGTGAATTTTGTATGCCTAGTATTGAATTCATGGGACATCTGTTATCTGAACATGGTATTGGACCAACCGAGTCAAAAGTGCAGGACATTCTCAATGCGAGAAGACCAGAATCAGCGTCAGAAGTGAAAAGTTTCTTGGGATTAGTAAAGTAGAAGTAAAACAAAGATCAGGAATTGATACAATTAACTTACTCCATCCATAAAAGACACCAAAGGGAAAGAAATACAAACATTAAGCGACCAGACCATAATGGAAACCTAAAGAAAGGAAGGCCATATGGACAGTTACTTTCCCACAAAATGGCCATATGGCCATCCCAAATTAAAAGACACAAGTGATACACACAGTAAGTAACAAACAACAACATAAATAAATCGCCACAGAAGAGCCGCCTTGGAACGGTCAGTGGAAGATTTCCACTGGGGGGCTTAAATCGATTTTACGTGGCCACAATCCTCGCCCTTACTTCCGTCGCGATTTAGACAAATAATTTGTTCAGTCCGCATGAAGGCCTCCTAACTCATCAGTGAAACATCTCCGTGAACACAGAAATCAAAGAACCACAGAGGTGAGACAACGGTGAGGACTCGACAGCAAGAAACCACTGAAATGCTGGAGCAAAAGAAAACCAACAGTTAGACTCCGATGAGCCCGACCAGAGACAGAGCATCAGGCACCAACCAACATTATCTCTTTAATTTTCAAAAAGCCTTTACGTTGGAGCCGTCATAGAATCTGAGGCCTGACCCACCGGCGTGCAATTAAAGAAGGAAGCAAAGTTGCCAACCGTGATTGGGTTAACTACCATGCATGCAGTATGTCGTATAATATCCATGTTGTACCCAATCTTTTTATATCGAAGAATGATTTTACGAAATTGGGTGCTGAAGTCATTGCGGTTATATATTTTTCTGAATTTATATACTAAGTCACCATAAAATTCGGGTTCCGATAGACCTTGTTGCAGAAGAGATTTAAGTCCAATATTGAATTTTGAAATTAAATCAGAATGGCTTCAGTGCGCGTTACATTGCCGATTTGTCAACAATAGCCGAACCACTGCGAAAACTGACGCGTGATGAGAAAGAGAAAAAGTTCAAGTGGGGTGATCAAGAGCAGGAAGCTTTCGATGAACTGAAACATAGACTAGCAAACTAAGAATCTCTGGGATACTTTGATAAAAGTGCCAAGACCAAAGTAATAACGGACGCTAGTCCAGTTGGTCTTGGAGCGGTTCTGGTACAGGATCAAGGGGGTGAACTCCGCGTCATAAGTTACGCCAGCCGAACTTTAAAAGATTGAAAGGAAATATTCGCAGACAGAGAGAGAGGCATTAGTTATAATATGGGCCTGTGAGAGGTTCCATATGCATTTGTACGGCAAAGAGTTTGAACTGTTAACAGACCATAAACCACTGGAGTTCATATTTTCTACAAGGTCGAAACCATGTGCTCGCGTGGAAAGATGGGTTCTAAGACTTCAGGCGTATAAATACACTGTCAGACATATTCCAGGAAAAACTAACATTGTCGATGCGCTCTCGCGACTGTTAAACAAGTCGGACAGTACTGAGAACAATAAAACGGAGGAATATCTGAGAAATATAGTTGAACACAGTACTCCAATAGCTAAATTGGTAAACAAGTCAGAGATAGAGACTCAATAATTCCGTTTCATTGGTTTAATAAAGCTGTTCATTTCATGCCAGAAAGAACATTATAATGCCATAATTTCATGTTTCCATAGTAACCATTGGAAAATTTGATTTGGTAAACGTTTAGATATTTTGGGTAACCATTTGGCAATTGGTTTCAAAATTTGAGACATTTGGGGTATATTTTACTTATATGTATGTGAGTAAATAAAACATTTTAAAATTTATGTAAATTAACATTTTGAAAAAAGGGAGGGAATGTAGTGTATTCCATTCATATGTTCGGTAAACCATTAGTTCGGTGAATTGTCATAGCAGAGCAAATATTGCCAGAGCGAATTGTCTTGTCTGTTGATATAACATTCGGAATGTTTTTGTGTTTATCGCTCTCTTAGAAAATGTCGTATTAAAAACGAAGACGGCGATTTTGTTTTTGCTGATTTGTATCCGTTAAATCAGGCACTTAAATGTGGACAATCAAAACAAACATTACAGTGTGCGGGTCGCTTTTAGCTCTGCGTGGAAGCATCATGCAGCCCATCTATTTCTTCGGCTTGATACAGACAAACTGGATTTTTATAGGGGTACGCATCATTTTTATTATTTCTGCTCCAAAACACAGATTATGGGTACTCGTTAGAACCGTCTTGGCCAGGCGGTTCTAACGAGAACCCACAGTCTATATTTTGTGCAGAAAGTATCGCTGCACAAAGCACTGAATACATGTAAAGGTGTCATCCGCAGCCCAGAGCTACGTTCTTGCAGCGATGCATACATCATAGCCAATTTGAAAGATCAAGGCGTCATTGATGTACGCAACATCCAAGTTCGTAGAAGTGGTGTATTAAAACCAACTAGTACCTACGTGTTGACTTTTAATACACCAGTTCTGCCCAAGAAAATTAAAGTAGCATATCTTTCTGCTAACGTTGAGGCTCTCAGATGTTACCATTGTTAGGTTTTTGGCCACCACGAAAGCAGATGTCAGAACAAACAACTCTGTTCAAACTGTGGTGAAGAAAAACATGTTGATATTCATCAAAACTGTAAGAATGAGGCCAAATGCGTCAATTTTTCGGGCAAACATGCTGTTTTCTCTCGAGACTGTCCGGCATGGAAAAAAGTCCCACAGAATTGGAAGCAACTTCTCCAAAATGACCTTTACAGTGTTGAAAGGGACGGTAAACCTCAAATCAAACAAACAAACAAATCAGATTCGTGTCATTTGATAGCCTTGCCTAATAAACTTGATATGTAAAGACACGGTTCTGATATTCTCTATATGTATAACAGAAAAAGAACAGAAGACCTACCTATCTCAGTACAGAAATATGAATTATGAAAATAAAGAACAAAACGTTGAAATAAAAAAATAACAAATATATCAAACCCCCAATGCCCGTTTAAAAAGTTGCAAAATAGGAGTAGAGGCAATAATCAGGAATCGATACAATTAACCCACAGCTCCCATCAGAGACACCACAGGGAAAGAAACACAAACATGAAGCAACGGACCCCAAGGTAAACACCAACAGCGGAAAGCCAAAAGGACAGTTACTTTCCCACAAAATGGCCAAAAGGTTATATAAGCGACACAAACACCCAAAGACAAACCATAAAAAAAATAACCGCGACAGAAGAACCGCCTTGGAACGGTCAGCGGAAACGAATTCCACCGTGGGGGGGGGGCTAAATCGATTTTACGTGGCCACTATCCGCGCCCTTACTTACGTCGCGATTATGACAAATAATTTGTTCAGTCCGCATGAAGGCCCCCCAATGAGGTTTAACGTCCCCGTCAACAGCATGGACGTTATTAGCATGGACGGTCTGCCTCGCAACGCGGTTCCTGGACAGGCTAAGATCCTCTAAGCGGTTTACCAGTACTAGTGTGCGGGCCGGATTCAGCTCTGCGTGGAAGCATCATGCAGCCCATATATTTCTTCAAGCCCCTATGGGCGGGGTACGATTTTCCTGGGTGCAACCATCAGTGCAACATCTCCGTGAACATAAAAAGCAAACAACCACAGAGATGGAACAACGGTGAGGATTCGACAGCAAGAAACAACAGAAATGCTGAAGCAAAAGAAAACAAACAGCCAGACTCCGATTGGCCCGATCAGAAACAGAGCATCATGCACTAACCAACATAATAGAAGTAGAGGCAATGATCAGGAAACGATACAATCAAGCCACAGCTCCCACCAGCGACACCAAAGGGAAAGAAATACAAACATGAAACAGCATACCCTAACGGAAACATCAATAGCGGAAAGCCAAAACGACAGCTACTTTCCCACAAAAGGGCCAATAGGCTATCCAAAATAAAATAAACCTTTACGTTGGAACCGTCACAGAATCTGGGGCCTAACCCACCGGAAGGAAGCAAAGTACTTGAAGCTTTATCCGATGAAAATTATGTCGAACTACTCTTACCAATTTCTACTAGAAATATTGTGATTCAGCAATATTCAATTAAAACTAGCAAAGTAGGTTCTATCTCCCTGCCCCTCATCATACGGTCACTGCGAAATCTGGGCAGTATTTGAGTGGCACTGATGAGACCTAATTGGCCGAAAGTAGCCAGACTGGCACAGAAAAAAAATATTGTACATTTCAAAGTTCACAGCCCTGTGCTGTAGTCTTTGCTTCCAAAGGATTATCCCTTTCTCAGAGTATTTGTTGATATTTTATTATACCCATACTTTGCCTTTGGAAATCAGAACACATTATAGATACATAATTATCTGAAAACTAAAAATGCCCATTTGCCTCGATACGATTTAAAATGTGTGTCTATTTCGTTTATTTCTAACCCAAATGAGTCTTTTTCATGGGTTGTAATCTTCTTCTACTGTAACATCTGTAAAGTAACATGAAGGTGAATGTTTATACGAAGTTAAGGGATGTAAGAATCGTGCATAATTAATTTAAACAGAAAGATACAGTGGTGCTAGATATGCAAACTGTCTGCGATCTATACAAATACATTGTAAATTTAATTGCCGTAAAAGCGACAAATTTCAGATGAAAAAATGTGATATTTTTCTTATTTCTGCTCAAAATATAGATTGTGGGTACACGATGAGGCGGTTCTAACGAGTAGCCAAAAGCTATATTTTAAAGCAGAAATGAGAAAAATGAGGAGTGGAGTTCGTTTTACTGACCGTTCCAATGCGGTTCTTCTGTCGCGACTAATGTTTGTTATGGTTGGACTTTGAGTGTGTGTGTCGCTTATACTATTTCGTTTTGGATAACAAGTTGGCCATTTTGTGGGGAAGTAACTGTCCTTTTGGCTTTCCGCTGTTGGAGTTTCCATTAGAGTCTGTTGTTTCATGTTTGTGTTTCTTTCCCTTTAGTGTCTCTGATAGGATCCGTGTGTTAATTGTATCGATTCCTGATCATTGCCTTCCCTTTTATTTTACCCCTGTAAACCCCGGTTTTACTAAATAAAAGTTGGGTTCGCGGGGTCAGAAATATATTGGCCTGGTTTCGTGATGAAAGGAGTCTGATGATAAATATATTGTAGTCGAGAAAACGAAAAAGTCATCTGTTTTCTGTTCAGCCATTGTCTACCAGTTTTCTCCAGTGCATTATTTAAGAGCTGATTACGCCATTATTTGTGTTCAGCTGAATTTGGTTCTCGCGTTAGCTTTCTATATCCGTTAATGATAATAATTGTAAGGCTATATACTTGTGTGTAATAGTCTGTTAGATATGCAATATTAATAGCTAGATAATGTACTGTCTGCTGTCTGGACAAGTGTTAGTGTCAATCGGTTATTTACAGTTCGTAACAACACTCTGCTTTCTCTATATTTAACTTAAATATACATTGACTATTCAGCTAGTTCCACTTTGTCAAAAAGAGACGTTGTAGTTTTCGTATCTTAATTTGTTTATTTTCGTTTTTTTTTACTGGACACTTCTTCAAATTTCAAAGTGTCTAACTACAACCACTGATTTTGCATCGTATGTAATACTTTATTATTTCATTAAAGTACAGTTTGGGATCGTGTTCCGTCCTTTATAATGGTTTAATTGCACTTCAATTGTATTATGGTAGATTAATTCTCTTTTGACTTCAGACTGCTGTTGAATCTTCAATCTTCAATGGACCTCAACCGAAATTAACGTAATATTTAGGATTATTGATTTCATTGTGGAAGCTTGAAAATATTTGAGGGACACTGATGAGGCATAATTGGCCGAAACTAGTTAGTCTGGTCCAGAAAACTGTACACTTCGGAAGTTGATATGCGCTGCTGACGAAAAGTTTAATAATACTTAATGACAGATGAAATAATATGAATAAATGTAATATAAAGAATAACTATGAATGGGGGAAATAACGGGAATGACTAGAAAGTCCTAAGCACAAGCGCTCCTCAAGTTTCCATAATTTGACTCTATGACATATATTTATCGCAGTTAATTTGGTTTGGAAGAGTGTCTAGTCATGTAACAGACTTCAACACTGATAATAAAATATTATCTGGTAAACGTCTAAGTCAGTGTTATCGGCAACATAAACGTCGAAATTTTTTTCGAAATATCAACAATCCCCGCCCAAAACAAAATAATATAAGCGATAAACACACTCAACGACAAACCATAACAAAAATAAACCGCAACAGATGAACCGCCTTGAAGAAGAAACTCTATGTCATGTAAAACTAAGATTTTGTCGAAACGTTTTACTTCTTTTGCTTTCTTTGCCGGATCATTACAGGCCGTAAAACGTCTCCCCGTACATCAACCATAGTGTAGTTTATATTTTACTTTTGGTCCTTTGAGATCAGCGTGAATATTCTGAGAAATCAGAATTAAATTATTGGTTTAGACTCATATTCTGGACAGTTTTTTTTAATTTTTTGGACCCCAATTTGATTTATATCCGTCTTTCCCCCCAGTGGAAATCTTCTACTGACCGTTCCAAGGCGGCTCTTCTGTGGCGATTTGTTTATGTTGTTGTTTGTTACTTACTGTGTGTATCACTTGTGTCTTTTAATTTTGGATGGCCATATGGCCATTTTGTGGGAAAGTAACTGTCCATATGGCCTTCCTTTGTTTAGGTTTCCATTATGGTCTGGTCGCTTAATGTTTGTATTTCTTTCCCTTTGGTGTCTTTTATGGATGGAGTAAGTTAATTGTATCAATTCCTGATCTTTGTTTTACTTCTACTTTGTATCGACTGCCTATTCAAAATTTGCAAAATTGCAGTATGTTTCTTCTGGCTTTCTTTGCCGGATCATTACAGGGTCACTGATGAGGCTTTATTGGACGAAACTACGTAGTATGACCCATCTTCTTTCTTATGAATGTTTTCATTGCTCTTAAAGGAACTCATTTTTTATTTTTATTTGCCTTGCCGCTGTCAAAACACCTTGGATCCGATGTTGTGAAGTTGTTTATGAAAGAGAAGGTATTTACCTATTTTGGTCTTTCAAAAATTCTGATGAAGTTTCAAATACGTTGAAAGCCAGAGGTTTTATTGCTTCCAGCGTATCAACTTATGATTTCTCTACACTGTATTCAACTTTACCTCATAATCCAATTAATGATAAGCCTTTATCTTTGATATAACATACTTATCAACGTGGGAATGTTCCTTACATAGCGTGTAATGAAAATCGAACTTTATTCACTTATGAAGTTCATAAAAACTATAAGTCATGGTTCTGTCAGAGACTTTGTGAAGCTCTACTTTATCTTTTGGACACTATTGTCATTAGTTTTGATTCAAAATATATAGGCAAATTGTTGTAATTCCCATGAGTACTAATTGTGACCCCCCCCCCACCTTGTTGTGTGTTTTGCTATGGGAGCGACTTTATGATGTCTTTATCACGTGAAAACCAGGCGGACAGTATTGAAGAAACGTTCAATTCTACATCTATGTATCTCTACGATTTATTGAATTTTGAAAAGTAGAAGTAAAACAAAGATCAAGAAAACCCTCCCTCTGATCATATGGTTAAGGGCATATATCCTGCCGAGCTTCAATTAAACAAGGCTAATTCGATACCGAGGCGCCGTTTCTGGGTTTGAATTTATCAATATATAATGGAACTATTTCGTCAAAAATGTATGAAAAACGGGGTGATTTTGATTTCGATCTTCTTAAATTCCCGTTTCTAGACGTTGATGTTCCCAGACGTCCTTTTTATGGAGTGTACATTTCTCAACTTATTCGTTTATCTATAGCTTCTACACATGTTAATGATTTCAACAATCGTAACTCTGATAAACTCTTAAAACAAGGCTATCAGTATCATAAACTTCGCAAAGCATTTTCGAAGTTTTTTCTTAGACATTATGAATTCATTGAAAAAATATAATGTCAGCTTGAAGACACTTCTGCAACAAGGAGTGTCGCAACCTGTACTTTATGGAAATTCGCTCTATAAATTTAAGAAAATTTTAGGCAAACCTAATTTTTCGGAGAAATCCAAGAATACTATAATTCGTTATAAAAAGGTTGGGTACAGTTTGGAAACAATGCGACAGACCGCACGTATGGTTGTCGACCGAACCACGGTAGATAGCTATGCTGGACTTGCTCGGCGGCGGCTCAGGCTCCAGACTCAATGACGGCTTCTGCAAAAATCTTTGTTAAAACGGGGCTGAGGCCTTATGCTATGTCTGTCGCTCGGCCCATTGTGGTTTAACTAATGTTTTTATCTAGCTCTGGCCAGCAGTGTAAGAGGGATCGACTAGCAGCCATCAGCTTTGCTTTATCTCAGTGTTTGAATTTGATTTATGTCTCTGTGATGATGCGTTGATTGAGTTAGGATATCATTATGCAAACCGAATATTTAATGTTTATTGTTGGGAACGACCCCCTAACCTAGGGCGAAGATTCGGCCGATAAAGTATCTTTAAAGTAGAAGTAAAACAAAGATCAGGAATCGATACAATTAACTTACCTCACCCATCAAAGACACTAAAGGGGAAAGAAACAAAAACATGAAGCGACCAGACCATAATGGAAACCTAAACAAAGGAAGCCCATAAGGACAGTTACTTTCCCAGAAAATGGCCAAATAGCCATTCAAAATAAAAACCTCAAGTGATATACACAGTAAGTAACAAACAACAACATAAATAAACCGCCAAAGAAGAAGTAAGCCCCGCCTCCCCAGTGACATATGCTGCTATTCGCTCAAAGGCTCTAAGGCGGTAGTTTTTGGTGTTGGTATTTTGCTGTTATATATATTTTTTTATTTCTGCGAATTTGTTGTGAGTTGTAATTTAGTATTTTCTAATGGTCTGACCACCCCGTGTGGGGAAGAGAGGGCTGATTGTTCCATTTTATTAACACTTTTAATTTTTCTTGTTTTGTGTTTGTTTCCTTTTCTTGCATAGCTAGTACGTGTAACTGAATAGGCCGCTCTGTGACCATGTTTCTTGTCACAAACGCTAGGACGGGGCTTTTATGCAAAGTAGAAATAGAGGCAATGATCAGGAATCGATACAATTAACCCACAGCTCCCATCAGAGACACCAAAAGGAAAGAAACACAAACATGAAACAACAGACTCTAATGGAAACAGCAATAGCGGAAATCCAAAAGGACAGTTACTTTCCCACAAACTGGCCAATAGGTTATCCAAAATTGTATAATATAAGCGACACAAAAACCAAAAGACAAACCATAACAAAAATAAACCGCGACAGAAGAATGTAACGTAGCCTGTTAGAGCTGTGATCGTATAGTTTTATGCGTTGTGTTCCACAGACAGACAGACAAATGACTATCACAAGTTACTATTTTATTGAGCAAGTTACTTCATGCAGAAAACTAAGTTTCTACTGCATGAGAACTGTACAGCAGCAAGACTGCACAGAACAAAAGCAAGAGTCGTAATGATCCAAAATTCAAAAACATAATACACTGAGAGACTGAGATAGGGGGTTTATATATGTTTCAGAACATTCCAGCAGAATTCCATTCACAGGCTCTTTCCAGACAGTTAGTCTAGGGCTACACCTGGTCTGTCTGAAAAGACACCTGTGTTTACTATTTTCATACCAAAACTGCATCATGCTATGGTTTCTTGTCCATCATACCCATTTAACTATAAATTAACTGAAAAATATTTAATAATATTATGGCACTTTTCTGTCAAAATCAGTTATACATTTCAAACCATGTTTTATAACAAATTCCTACATGTAGCGATCACATGAGGTTTGTACTTATTATTTACATAGTTTATATTGACTTGCTTTTGTGCCAATACAACATCCCACTTATACATGCATTTTATACTGCATATTATAGACAAGTTTCAACTGTTAAAATTTTACCAATATTCTCTGTCATTATTAAAGAAGCTTATAACGGTTTTCTGTTCATATAAAATTACTGCCCTGTAAACATATTAAGACCATAGCATGATCATAATGCAGTGTAGACCCCGCTGGTCATGTCCCCACTTGACAAGTGTGGACCCTGATCAGACTGCACAATATCTGCACTTCACAATTGTAGACCCAGATCAGAGTGTGCGAACAGCCACTTTGTTATATACCTCCCCATCTTTAGAGAATCAATCAATGTCAATTGATTTATTCTCTCAGACCTCTCGTTAATAACATATATGCAAATCTTATGTACAACATATTTCATGCACAATTAAATAATGTAGATTATTCATATAAGACAATTAAAGCAATATAACTTGTGTCTTTGTTTTCTTCATAGTGACCCTGAAACTATAACATCCACCCAATGGTAATCAGGATTCCAACCAATGGTGACCAGGATATGTACAAACAATGGTGACCAGGATTATAATTACATAGACAACGGTGACCAGGATTATACAACATTTTCGTTTTAACTATAAAATCATTGAAGTTTGATAAGAGATCAACACATTCAGTGATCAGTTTACCTGAACACTCAATCTGATGAATATCTTATCGAAGCTGAAACTAATCAATCATTGTTCAGTACATGGTCACATAGTCAATAAAGTTACAGTTCACTATTTTTATTTTCACTAAAGAATAATGCAGTCAATATCTCCCTCCATTCGCTGTCGTTGGATCTGTCTAACAGTAGGCTGTCCTGGCAAAACCACTAACGGCGTCTGGTGCGACATCTTGGCTATCACTTCCCTGTCCCGGTAAACATTTTTATTGTGTTTGTTGACCACCAGCAACACAGGATGTGGATCTTCTTCTTTATAGTACTCCCTCATGACGGAGCAGTCATCGAGTATCTGGAACACCAGAGGAATAAAACCACTGTGTGTGCATTCGTCACACAATATAATGTCAACCTTAAAAAGTTCATATAAAAATGTATAATCTTCACCTATGCACCACTTAAGGTGAAATACACAGGACTTTAATTAATTAATTCATTAATCAATAAAGTTCATAAAATAAATAAAATCTTCACCTCTGCACCACTTAAGGTGAAATGCAGTGGACTTTAATAATAACATTATTATTAAGCACAGTTTCATTACACAGCATTATAAGGCTCCAGGAACGTTTTTACTTCATCTCTGTTCCAACCTTAGGCCATGCTAATACCGCATCTGTCTGTCCAAGGAATGTTTGATCCTTGTAAGTGGTACTGCCACCTCCACTATTATGTGGTACAGACTCTTCATCGACATCTTTAGTCGGTAACTTCAATACTGTTACTGCAGTTTCATGCTCGTCAATTGTTCCTTTCAAACAAAATGAATGGTATGATTTCAGCCTTAATTTAACTATGTACATGACAATAACCAAACCTATAGCAGCAAACAAAATTATCAGGACAACATTAGTAAATGTCCAAAACGTTCTACGATCTATCTTGACTGTATCTAAATGACCAATCTCGTGAATAAAAGTCTGCATAGGAATTTCTTTCAATTGTAAAAGATGTGAAGGGATCTCTACTTTAGAAACATTTTCAAAGATGTTTTTGAATTTCTGTTCAATATCAAACGATGTAAGTTTTCTTAGTTTCAGAAGTGATTTCAGAGCGTCTGATTTCTTGAAAGAACTACTTTCATCAAAGAAACCTAGTAATCTCAAGTATCGATTTGATGCTCTACATGTATTGTTGAGATGTAAGATACCAAAAGGTGCTTCAACATGTACTTCTTTTGATTCTATGTCTTCCGACTGACAACTAACTGTAAATTTCAAGTTTTCATTTGTCACAATAAGCCAAATGCCTGAAGATAAATATTGAGCCAATGGTAACTTCCGATTTAATACTACAGTTTGTTTGCAAAATATTTGTACATCACTTTGATGTTTCATAAACAAAGCCATAACACATAACTTATTCATATTCGTTGGGTAGAACATTGCTTTAGGATTACAAAAAGGCAATTTATGATGGTTGCACATGTAATAATCATTTTCTGACAAAATAGCATATTCTTCCCTATTCTTTGAGATCATTATCATCTCAGCTTCAAGTTCATATTTAACCAAAACAGTGTTTTATCTTATCAAGGTTTGGTGTATTATAAACCGGTACTGGGATATTATGTACTTTAAAGATTTCATACTTTTCTTTAGTATTAATTAGAGGAATTTTTAAGACAATACGTATTTGATCTTTCTCCATGTACGTAATACATGATAACGTCTTATAAAAATACCAGATGTCAATATTAGGATTCTTCGGTAGCTCATAGTTCATGGGTAACTTTGACTGAACTTCTACCAACAAAGTTTTTAAATCACTGGGTGATATAGTACTTGTGGATAAATGATTTAATGTTAACATATTAATCTCTGTTTTCAAACTTCCAATATAGAAGACTGCATTTTGAATTGTCATTTTAATTTCATCAAAAATCATTTGAAACTGGAAATATGTATGAATAAACTGACCCAGTCTTGTTAGTTTTTCTTCAAGATATCCCTGAAGCTTAAAAATTTTCTTGTCAAGCTTCTGAACACAGATTATGAGATCCATTATTGATCTCCTGTTTTCACTTACTTGTACTCTTGTCATATTCAATACAGATAGTGACATATCTAAGTCATGAACAATCTGTTCTTGATTCTTAGCCAACACATTTATGTTTCTATTAATATTTTCAAGGTCAGATTCCGACATTGTACCAAACAATGTACTCATAAGCTGACCTACAAATGGTAGGATAGAGTGCTTAACTCTACCACTATCTTTGTGCAATGTTCTATAGTCCTCAAAGGTTTTGAATATGGACTGGTAAGTATCAGTTAATAAGTCAACCTCAATCTGCAAACTTTTAAAAGTTTCAAAGTATTCCACTAGGTCTTTCGTATCATACCTGTATGCAATTGTGTGCAATATCCCACTAGTGCTTTCAATGTCATCCTTGATCTTGTTAACAAGATCTTGACATGGTTTTAGGTCATGTACAAATGTGACATACCAATGTGCATCATTAGTATAAACTTCATTGGTCTTCTGAAAAATCACATTTTCAGAAATATGCAAGGCATTAGAACCATTAATGAGCCATGAAATGCAGACTATACAGTATAACAGTATATTCTGAAAGAATATAAAGTAACATTTAGTATACAACAGTTCAGTGCACTAAATTAATCAAC
Organism: Lucinisca nassula; assembly: GCA_963580285.1. Lineage (NCBI taxonomy): Eukaryota > Metazoa > Mollusca > Bivalvia > Lucinida > Lucinidae > Lucinisca > Lucinisca nassula. The sequence goes on along the minus strand of OY757023.1, from coordinate 2,708,057 downwards.
ATGTATCTACACAGTATATTTACAACAACTTGAGACCTTTCTTTATTTACAACATGTCCACAATAAGAGTTAATTTCTCTGTAGCAGCATTTTCATGATTTCTAAATAATCTCTTTCACTGACACCGTTATCTTTCTTACACTTACTTTGTTTAATTTTCTTGACCTTAACCTCGTCTATTTGCATTTCTTGAGAAGACATGTCATCATAATCCATGTTCTCCTCTGAACTACTGGCCTCAGTTTTAACTCGCTTTCTAGCTTTAAGTCGTTTTGATAATTCCATTAGTGGAATATCATCTTCACTGTCAGAGTCTTCTCTTTCGTGCCTATATTTCTTTACCAATTTATTTAAAGGAACATTCATTTCCGGGTCAGTGTCAGAACTAGAATCACTAGCTTCCGGGGAAACTACATAAGCAGCATCCCGTAAACGTTGACCCGTACTTTTGGATGTATCCCAATCTTCAATATTAGCCAACCTCAACATTTCCGCATGTACTTTGCTAGTCGAACCATCTAATTGATTTTTAATTATGTAAGTCACAGGACCTTTCTTTTCAATGAGTCTGTAAAATGGTTTCCATTTTAAATCAAACTTATTCTTTCTTTTGTTGTTTCTATAATAAACAGGATCACCTATTTCAAACTCTACTGCTTTTGAATTCTTATCTGCATATTTAGCTTGTCTTTTCTTTGCTTTTCTCAGATTATTTCTAACTGTTACAAAAGCTTTATGTTGTTCTTGCAATGTAACTTTGTGTAATTCCTCACCATGGTATTTTCTACGAGGTTGGTGCCTGATGCTCTGTCTCTGGTCGGGCTCATCGGAGTCTAACTGTTGGTTTTCTTTTGCTCCAGCATTTCAGTGGTTTCTTGCTGTCGAGTCCTCACCGTTGTCTCACCTCTGTGGTTCTTTGATTTCTGTGTTCACGGAGATGTTGCACTGATGAGTTAGGAGGCCTTCATGCGGACTGAACAAAATTTTTTGTCTAAATCGCGACGGAAGTAAGGGCGAGGATTGTGGCCACGTAAAATCGATTTAAGCCCCCCAGTGGAAATCTTCCACTGACCGTTCCGGGGCGGCTCTTCTGTGGCGATTTATTTATGTTGTTGTTTGTTACTTTCTGTGTGTATCACTTGTGTCTTTTAATTTTGGATGGCCATATGGCCATTTTGTGGGAAAGTAACTGTCCATATGGCCTTCCTTTGTTTAGGTTTCCATTATGGTCTGGTCGCTTAATGTTTGTATTTCTTTCCCTTTGGTGTCTTTTATGGATGGAGTAAGTTAATTGTATCAATTCCTGATCTTTGTTTTACTTCTACTTTTAGTAAGTTGTCTACAGGTAAAACCACATCTCTATTATACAACAGATAAAACGGTGAGAATTTAGAAGATTCACTAACATTAAATCTCAAAGCAGCCAATGCCTGATTCAAATGTAAGTCCCAAGTTCTTTGATCCTCCGTCAACCTTTTTGACAAAACATCATGCAATGTACGATGAAACCTTTCTACTTTAGCATTACTCTGGGGATGGTAGACACTAGTCAATACATGATCAATCTTCAGGGTATCTAAGACATCTTTAACAATCTTATTAACATTTTCTGTGCCGTTATCTGTAACTATTTGCAATGCACACCCAAAGCGTGGAAAGATGTGTTCGAGCAACAAATGAGCAACTGTATCAGCTGTTTTATCAGGGACAGCGAAAGCCTCTGGCCAACCACTAAACCAATCAACAAATGCTATTATATATCTGTTACCTGACATTGAAGTTGGATAAGGACCTGACAAATCTAGACTAATCTTTGCCATAGGGTAAGGCGGAATATCTGTTTCTTGCAATGGCTGTTTTACCTTTTGCAAAGATCTAGTTTGACATACAACACAGGCTGTAACAAAGTCATTCAATTCTTTGAACAAATTTGGCCAGTAATATTTCTGTTTGATTGAATCAAAAGTTTTCTGTACGCCCATGTGACCATTCATGTCATGATATTGTGTAACAACCAGACTTCTGAGGTGTTTTGGTACATATAATCTCAAATATGGGTCATCTTCAACATTTGAGATGTAATATAATAAATTATCAACAACAAGATAATGTTTTCGTTTATCTTTTCCGGAGACACCACTGTCAATCTTAGATTTTAAAAACACCAATTCCTCATCTTTTGATTGTTCAACAGACATATCAAAATCTTTGAAGTCCGAAAGATCACATTTCTCCATTGAGTCTTTCTGGGGGATTTTACAACTAGCGTATGTCTTAGGATCAAAGCTAGAGGAATCCAAAACATTTACCTGATAAAGGTTATCATTAATGTCCAAGTCAACTTCATCTTCCAATCTTTCTTTCCCTGAGCCGACATTCTCAGGATGTCTTGACAATAAATCTGCACAGGTGTTTGTCTTACCCTCAATGTATTCTATCTTACAGCTATAACCAGCCATGCTTAATGCCCACATTTGTATTTTTCTGTTTTGCATTGGAGATTCTAAGAGATATTTTAGGGGTTTGTGATCTGTTTTAATCACAAATTCAGCATTATGAAGATAATAGTCTAACTTTTGTAAAGAGAAGTGTATTGCATAAGCTTCCTTTTCTACAGTCGAATACTTACATCGTGACCTACTTAGTTTGTGGGACAAATAATAAAGTGGTTTCTCTTCTCCATCACAAGTTTGTGTCAAGCAAGCACCTATACATGTGTCACTTGCATCAGTGTACAATGTGTAAGGTTTATTTGAATCTGGATACACCAACAATGGAACCGTTGTCAAACTATCTTTAATGAACTGAAAAGCTGTTTGATGTACATCTGACCATTTGAAGTGAGCATACTTTCTGGTCAAGTCAATAATGGGTTCGGCAATTTGTGAGAAATTTGGAATAAACCTACGATAGTATGAACACATACCTACAAAAGAACGAACTTCTTTCACACAAGTTGGGACTGGCAAAGTCCTTATTGCTTCAACTTTCTTTTGATCTGGCTTGATGCCATTTTCATCAATGACAAATCCAAGATAATTAACCTCAGTCTGTAAGAAACTACACTTCTTAAGTTTGAGTTTCAACCCATGCTGATATAATCTTTCAAAGATGGTATTCAAGTGAAACATATGATTATCAAAAGTTTCACAGAAAATCAAAATATCATCTAAATATGCAATGGCAAAGGTATTGCAACCATTTAAGACAATAGACATGAGCTCTTGAAAGACAGCGGGAGCATTAGAAAGTCCAAAAGGCATAACATTGAATTCAAAAAGACCTCTATGACATGCAAATGCCGTTTTCTCTTTATCTTTCTCATCCATTAATACCTGCCAATAACCACTCTTCAAATCTAAAGATGTAAAGAAATGAGCTTTACCTAGGAGTGCTAGAATGTCATCAATCAAAGGAAGAGGATAAGAATTCTTTTTAGTGACCTGATTAAGTTTTCTGAAGTCAACACAAAATCTCTTTGTTCCATCCTTCTTATCAACAATTACAACTGGAAATGACCAAGGTGAATTCGATCTTCTGATTACATCCGCATCTTACATCTCATCAACTGCCTTATAAATGACCTCCCTGTTTTTAATTGGAGTCCTATAAGGCCTCAACTTTATAGGTTTTGTTTCTCCAGTGTCTATTTTCATTTTCACAACATCAGTATGACCTAGTTCTGAGTCCTTGCTAGCAAACAAGTTTTTATTTTTCAAAACCAATTGTTCAATCCTTTTTCTATACCTCTCTGATACATCCAAGTCTTTTAAATTTAATGTCTCATTAGTGGAACCATTTTTAATAACTGAACAAGTATTAATTATATTACTTTTATTTACTGGTACTACTTTAGCCAACAATCCATGCCTATAAATCTTAAAATGCCTATTTGTTTGATTCACTATCAACAAAGGTAAAGTTCTATTTTTAGGTAATGTCGTTACACAATTTATAACCTTTAACCCCGGTTCATTTGCAATGAAACCTCTATCAATTTCTGTTACGTCATACCATTGACCTGAAGGAAGGTCAGGAGTCTCTCTCACTTTCCCATAACATATCTGAGCAGTGTTTGGTTTTATAACACATGTATGTTTCATCCTTATGGTTGAAGATACATGAATATCTTCTTCTAAATTAACATATGTTTTTCCATTTATCCTTAAGCTTTTTAAATCAAAGTATATCCTAACATTGTTTGATTTCAGCCAATCCAAACCCAAGATCATATTTCTATTTAAATCTCTGACTACATAGAAGTCTTGTGACACTTCGGTACCACCGATACGGAACTGAACATTAACACAACCGTCTACTTTTAATGATGTGCCATTTGCTGATTGCAAATCCACAGTCTTTTTAAGCAGCTTTGGTTTGTTTTTCAAATTGTCATACACTCTACGGTGCATCAATGAACACTCCGCCCCTGTATCAACAAGACATCTAAACTTTTGCTTACCAATGAAAACTATACAAGAGTTTGGATTGCCAGAAATATTCACTCTGTATGTGGAAATGTTGTTTTTGTTTCTACTGTTCTCTGCAGCGATCTCTTTGTGCAGGGAACTACCTAGTTTTCCTGTAAACCAGGTCGCCTCGCCTCATTTGACCTACTTCTGCCATGACCCATTGCTGGTCTATTTCCTTGTTCCTTGACCCTACAGTCCCTTATCACGTGGCCTTCTTGACCACAATGCCAACATCTAATATGTCTGTTTGACCCATTCGTTACAGTGTTCACCCTGTTATACCTATTTCTAGGCCTGAACCTTTGACCCCGTGAATGATCAACTTCCATTGGTTCACTTGTTCTGTGTGACATATTTACCCTTGCACGTAAGTTCTGCTCATTAGTAGCTACACCAATGGCAGCCTGAAGAGTATCAGGATGATCCCTGAGGATCTTAAGTTTCACTTGGTCATTCGTCAAGCCATCAACGAATATATCAATCAGTTGGCGCTCAACAGCGTCACCACCCTGATTGTTATACGCCTCCTCAGCAAGAGACAATAATCGCTCGGCGAACATGTGAATGTTTTCGCCTGGCTTTTGTTTGCAGTTACGCAGAAGTGACAAAGCCATTTGAGCATCCATCACATCTGAGAACCTCACAGCCAATTGTTGTTTCAAATGAGCCCATGGTTGATGCTGATTAGCCTGCATAAACCTGTGGATAAATCCACTTACTGCACCTGTTGATGACTGATAGGCTATAAGCTTTTTTCTGTCATCAGGTATGTTTACTAATGTGGCGTACTTCTCAATAGACTTCACCCATTCCCTAAAATTCTTTGGGTTACCGTCAAACTTTGAGACAGTATGTGAAATGCCCTGCGTTGTTAAGGCTTGAGATACACTAGTCAGTTCCCTATTTATATTTAAAAAGATTTGGGCTTGAGCTTGGGCTTGGGCTTGTGCTTGATCATCCATATTTAAAAAATGAATAAATAAATTTCCTTAACAAAATTCTGTCATGAGATAAAGTAAAATACCTAACAAAACCCTTATCAAAAATAGTGCCTTAATGAAATTTACTTTATCCTGACATAACTTACATTTTCTTTTGATCTACCATTCATCTTGTCCTTAAAGAAAATTTAACTTGCATGCAACAAAAGAGTAACAATAGAAGCCTACCTTCTCTGTTGTCTTCCTGTCCATTTTCAATCCAGTTCAAGAATAATCCTGCGAGCGGCAACAATTAACAAGCCTGTAACGTAGCCTGTTAGAGCTGTGATCGTATAGTTGTATGCGTTGTGTTCCACAGACAGACAGACAAACGACTATCACAAGTTACTATTTTATTGAGCAAGTTACTTCATGCAGAAAACTAAGTTTCTACTGCATGAGAACTGTACAGCAGCAAGACTGCACAGAACAAAAGCAAGAGTCGTAATGATCCAAAATTCAAAAACATAATACACTGAGAGACTGAGATAGGGGGTTTATATATGTTTCAGAACATTCCAGCAGAATTCCATTCACAGGCTCTTTCCAGACAGTTAGTCTAGGGCTACACCTGGTCTCTCTGAAAAGACACCTGTGTTTACTATTTTCATACCAAAACTGCATCATGCTATGGTTTCTTGTCCATCATACCCATTTAACTATAAATTAACTGAAAAATATTTAATAATATTATGGCACTTTTCTGTCAAAATCAGTTATACATTTCAAACCATGTTTTATAACAAATTCCTACATGTAGCGATCACATGAGGTTTGTACTTATTATTTACATAGTTTATATTGACTTGCTTTTGTGCCAATACAACATCCCACTTATACATGCATTTTATACTGCATATTATAGACAAGTTTCAACTGTTAAAATTTTACCAATATTCTCTGTCATTATTAAAGAAGCTTATAACGGTTTTCTGTTCATATAAAATTATTGCCCTATAAACATATTAAGACCATAGCATGATCATAATGCAGTGTAGACCCCGCTGGTCATGTCCCCACTTGACAAGTGTGGACCCTGATCAGACTGCACAATATCTGCACTTCACAATTGTAGACCCAGATCAGAGTGTGCGAACAGCCACTATGTTATAAGAACCCTTCAACGTAGCTTTTGGGCAGGCACACAAAGTAGAAGTAAAACAAAGTATCCAAAATGTAAGTGTAGTAGGATAAATAGTGCATATTTATTTCTAGGTGAATACCAAAGATATCTTGTCATTTATCGAAAAAACAACTTTTTTTATACTGGATGATATATCGGCACTGGAATGTCAACAAACCAGCAAAAAGTAGTCCGGGCTGCTACTGTGTTGAACAAATTTGGTTGTTTTATTTTTCACTGTGTGAAAATATCAAATCTTTTCAAAATGTATAAATATCATTTGTTTCAGACATGCATTAGTTTTACTGTTAAGTATAAAATAGTATCTGATCACACCTACGCTCGAGGTCAGCATTATAACTATCGGATCGTATGTACTGTTATGTTGCTCGATTCGGAAGAAGGTATAACATCCCCCTGTGGAGGCAAAATGGTAATAGTTTGGTAAGGAACTTTCTGTCTAAAGCAAACGGTAATTCATTAGCCATTTTATTTTGAAAATACAATTAGGTCTCAAAAGCAGGAGAGTATAACAAAATGCACTTTAATTGCTTCAATATACAGGCATTATTTAAGTTCTGGTACAGATCATTAGCATTTGAGATATTTTACAGGTATTTTACAATATTTGCGTGTATCAGGTAATACATAGCAATAGAACACAGTTCCTACATTAGCGACGCACTTATAAAAGTTGTTTGTGTGTAGAAATATATTATGATCGGTCATACGAATACGGTCCGTTTGAAAAACCAAAAAAAAAAAAAAAAAAACATGCTAGCTTAGAAATCACTGACAAGAGGTACACGGCGGCTTTAGATATATTAAAGACAGTCACAAACTAATTAGTAGTATCAACAATCTCTAAGCCATTACGTTGTTGGTAGTTCCTCTACGCTGAACAAAAGATAACAAACACTTGACAAATATACGTTTCGAAAGTCACAGTCCATTATATCATTATTCGGTCTAATAAATTAAAATCAAAAATGAGTTCCTTTAAGAGCAATGGAAACATTCATAAGAAAGAAGATGGGCCATACTACGTAGTTTCGGCTAAAAAAGCCTCATCAGTGACCCTGTAATGATCCGGCAAAGAAAGCCAGAGGAAACATACTTCAATTTTGCGAATTTCGAATAGGCAGTCGATACAAAGACTGATATAAATCAAAATGGGGTCCAAATAATTAAAAACCTGTTTAGAATATGAGTCTAAACCAATAATTTATTTCTGATTTCTCAGAATATTCACGCTGATCTCAAAGGACCAAAAGTAAAATGTAAACTGCACTATGGTTGATGTACGCCTATGCTGCGATACGGAAGTTGTGCAGGTTTCTGGTCGGGCTAATCGGAGTCTAACTGTTGGTTTTCTTTTGCTCCAGCATTTCAGTGGTTTCTTGCTGTCGAGTCCTCACCGTTGTCTCACCTCTGTGGCTCTTTGATTTTTGTGTTCACGGATATGTTGCACTGATGAGTTAGGAGGCCTTCATGCGGACTGAACAAATTATTTGTCTAAATCGCGACGGAAGTAAGGGCGAGGATTGTGGCCACGTAAAATCGATTTAAGCCCCCCAGTGGAAATCTTCCACTGACCGTTCCAAGGCGGCTCTTCTGTGGCGATTTATTTATGTTGTTGTTTGTTGCTTGTTGTGTGTATCACTTGTGTCTTTTGGTTTTGGATGGCCATATGGCCATTTTGTGGGAAAGTAACTGTCCTTATGGTCTTCCTTTGTTTAGGTTTCCATTATGGTCTGGTCGCTTAATGTTTGTATTTCTTTCCCTTTGGTGTCTTTTATGGGTGGAGTAAGTTAATTGTATCAATTCCTGATCTTTGTTTTACTTCTACTTTCTATCCAAACCAATCACGTTTAGAAATCGGTATAATGAACACCTCCCTCACCCCTTCAAATAGAACTTGATGTAGACAAAACTGGGCCGTGCTTGCTCCCAGTGAGTTGGGTTATCTCTTCCGTCTCGTGCCAAAAGTGGGCTACGTCTTCTAATTGTGACTTTCTCTCTTTTTGTTGCTGTTGCTGCTGTTTTGTTTTAGCGGTTTGCATTCGTAAACATTTTATTTTATTTCTGCACCAATACATAGTTTCTGGATACCCGTTAGAACCGCCGATGGTTCTAACGAGCACCCGTTGCCTATGTTTTGCGCTTGAGAAAGACTAATATCACAATTTATCGTAACAAAAAAACTTAACTGTTCAGGAGATATGAAATATTGCGCTACGTGGCACGGATTGGTTATCGTAACGTTTCATTTTCCTGGGTAACTGTTTCTTAATATTCGATTATCTGTCCACTTTCGGTGCATTGATAAGTGTATGAGGGCCTCATGGAAGATTAGCTTGTATTTCTGCTAAATGTGTTACCCTCTGAAAATAAAGACTATTATTATTATTATTATTATGATAAGCTAGTTAAAATAAAATGTACAGAGAAACTGATCGGATATGTTACCTAGTACAGATGCAAATACAGCATGCCATTTGCATAATAGTCAATTTGCTCTGGTCGTATCCTAGATGTCATTTGTTGGCTGTGTTCCCTAATATTCTATTAGTTGGCGTTGTGTTGAGCATACTGGGGAGAGATATCGAGCGCATTATATCTTCGCTTAGTAAATTACAATTTACACTGTATTAAGCGAACAAAATAAATTTATAATTACTTGACTGATCAACTGTTTAATTCTGTATTAACATCCTTCTGGCTATTTGATAGGATCCGTCTAAGGGTTTAATCTTAATTGAATGTTGACTAGACATCGGTGTCAATAAACAATTGTTATCATCACGTAAACAAGTCCGTGAAATAAACACCCCTAAACCCAACTTTATATAGAGAAAACTGGGGTTTACGGGGGTATACGTTTGTCTTATTTCTGCTCCAATATAAAGGTTGTGTGCACTCTTTAGAACCTCCTCAATGAGGCGGTTCTAAAGAGCACCACAACTTATGTTTACAGTATAAATAAGAAATATATTACTGATTTTCATCAGAAAAGTAGATATTTTGAGATGTGATAAAATGCACTATGGCGCGCGGATGTGTCATCGTTATATTGTACCATTAGAGGCTATAAGAAAAGCCTCTATACAGTTATCATTTAAGTCGGTTTACCTTTGGCAACGGTCGCCGTACGATTTATTTGTCTGCGATTTTCCGTACGATTTTTAGAAATCGAAGGGGGATACCGGCTACGATATATGTGGTTACATTGTATACGGACATACTGAATTTTTTTCACGAATTTTCGGTGACAAACTGGTTCAAAATCGTACGAGGACCGTACGGGCACCACACGGAATAGTCGTACGGTTTCTGTAAGATTGCCGCAAAATGACCGCACGATGACCGCAAGTTGTCCATACGACTTTTCCCAGACGGCGTGGCAACCTTGCGATATCCGTACGGCGACCTTACGGGCTTGTTTAGATCCTACGATCATCGCACGATTGCCTTAGCGAAAATTTCCAGCAAACATTTTGCGGTGCCCGTGAGATTACCTTGCGTCGATCGTGCGATTCTTTCTATGGGCTACGGGCTTGCGATTTTTAGAATTTGTCAAAGAACGGAGTTAACCGTTGGTTTTCGTTTGCTCCAGCATTTAAGTGGTTTCTTGCTGTCGAATTGTTTGATTTTTGTGTTCATAGAGATGTTGCACTGATGAGTTAGGAAGCCTTCATGAGGACTAAATAAATTATTTGTCTACATTGCGACGGAAGAAAGGCTGAGGACTGTGGCCACGAAAATCCATTTAAGCCCCCAGTTGAAATCGTTTCACTGACCGTTCCAAGGCGGTTCTTCTGTCGCGTTTTATTATTTTTGTTATGGTTTGTCTTTAAGTGTTTGAATCGCTTATTCTATTTTGTTTTGGATAGCCAATGGCCATTTTGTGGGAAAGTAAATGTCCTTTTGGCTTTCCGCTATTGATGTTTGCTTTAGGGTCTATTGTTTCATGTTTGTGTTTCTTTCCCTTTGGGCTCTCTGATGGGAGAAGTGGGTTAATTGTATCGATTCCTGATCATTTTCTTCACTTCTATTTTTAAACCAAATCGTTAAATATGCGGCGCCCGTAGAACGTTGTAGGCCCCAGTAAATATTACTATAATCGTACGGTCGCCGTTCGGCGCCCGAACGGAAATGGAGTTACGGGCGCCGTACGGACACTGTAGACCATTTGTAACCTAGGCATTAGGACCGACGTTTATATTAAGCATTACAATAAGAAGGTTAGAAAACATAAGCAGAGTATCACTATCACTGTAATACTTCAGATTTGCTCATTGCGATAACACACCCATGCGTTATGTGAGTTTTTTTTTCACATCGACAAAGTGCCTACTTTTCCAGTGAAATTCTATAATACATTTCTTACTAAAAATAGAAGTGAAAGCAATGATACAGATAACCCACAGCTCCCAACAGAGACACAAATGTGAATGAAACGCAAACATGAAATAACTAGACCCTAATGGAAACATCAATATCGAAAAGACAAAAGAACAGTTAGATTTCCATAAAATGGCCAATTGGCTATCCAAAACAAAAAATATAAGCAATACACGCACTCAAATACTGCAAACATAGGTCGCGGATGCTCGTAAGAACTGCCGTTCTATAGAGTACCGACAACTTATGTTTTGGAGCAGAAATGGGTAAAAAACTGTATTCCCCGTAAACACCAGTTTTTCTATATAAAATTGGTTTTTTAGTTGTTATTTCATGAACTTGTTCACGATATGTTTAAAAGGACAGCATTGAAAATGAGGAAAGATTGAAAGCGGAGGATAGTTCCAGTCATCTTAGAACATTATCTTTTATTCGCGCTTATGGACATAAATGCTCGTAAATCACTATCCATTTTGTGCATTGCAAAACGTTTGCGAGGCCCTTAAGTACGGAAGACATTATACACATCATTGATGACCGAGCAGTCTTCATCAAAGTCATCATTGTTCCTGACGTCAAGAAACAAACAAGTTGTCGAACGGTACCCTGAAACCCTTTCAGTGCCATTTCAGCAACGAGCCGGCCAAGCCCTGAAATATAAGAGATGTCAATGTCTTATTGTTCGGTTTCGGGTTATGCAAATATCACCAGAAACAGAATGCGTAAAATCGATTTAAGCTCCCCAGTGGAATACTTTTCACTGACCCTTCCAAAGCGGTTCTTCTGTCGCGGTTTATTTTTGTTATATTTCGTTTTTGAATGCGTGTATCGCTTTAATGATTTTTGTTGTTGTTGTTGTTGTTTTTGTTGTTTTTGGATAGCTAATTGACCATTTTATGGGAAGTAACTGTCCTTTTGGCTTTCCGCTTGTGACGTTTCCATTGGGGTCTAGCTATGTCATGTTCGTGTTTCTTTGCCTTGTCTAGCTGTGCTGGGAGCTGTGGGTTAATCGTATCGATATCTGATCATTGCCTTCACTTCTATTCATCACGTGCACAAGTCCGTGAAATGAACACCCCACTTTGTAAAGAGAAAACTGGGGTTTACGGGGTAAACATTATTTTTCTTATTTTACTCCAAGACATAGGTTGTCGGTACTCGTTGGAACCGCGGTTTTAACGAGCACCCACAACCATATAAGTTTTAAGCATTTATAAGAAAAATATCCCGGATTTTCATCAGAAAAGTAGCTATAATGGAGATGAGAAAAATGCACTATGCTGCTCGGTTGAGTTATCATAATGTTTTATAGAACATATTGAACTTCACTACAGCTGGCGATTAGAACTGTGTGGTCATCATAGTGTAGATTGTATTTTTGTAGTCCTTTGGGACCGTTGATTCAATTGTGGAATGTTGAAAAGGTTTGTCTCACCTCTGTGGTTCTTTGATTTTTTGTGTTCACGTAGATGTTGCACTGATGAGTTAGGAGGCCTTCATGCGGACTGAACAATTTATTTGTCTAAATCGCGACGGAAGTAAGGGCGAGGATTGTGGCCACGTAAAATCGATTTAAGCACCCCCCCCCCCCCCCCCCCAGTGGAATTCTTTCCACTGACCGTTCCAAGGCGGTTCTTCTGTGGCGATTTATTTATGTTGTTGTTTGTTACTTACTGTGTGTATCACTTGTGTCTTTTAATTTTGGATGGCCATATGGCCAATTTGTGGGAAAGTAACTGTCCTTATGGCCATCCTTTGTTTAGGTTTCCATTATGGTCTAGTCGCTTAATGTTTGTATTTCTTTCCCTTTGGTGTATTTGATGGGTGGAGTAAGTTAATTGTATCGATTCCTGATCTTTGTTTTACTTCTACTTTGATGGTCCATCACGAAAACACGCCTATATAATTTTGACCCCCTTTAACCCCACATTTTATATAGAAAAACTGGGGTCTACAGGGGAAAACCTTATTTTTCTTATTTCTTCTTCAAAATATAGATTGTGGGTACACGTTAGAACAGCCTCGATGAGGCGGTTCTAACGAGTACCCACAATCTATATTTTGAGCAGAAATATGAAAAATATTTGGTGTCTCTGATGGGAGCTGTGGTTTAATTGTATCGATCCCTGGTCATTGCCTTCACTTCTTTTTACCAAAGTATAGTTTATTTTATATTAAATAGTACAAAGCTTAAGCTCGACGTCTAGATATTTAGACGATTAATTAACCTTTGATAGTAACTACTTCGACGGTTTGACCCTTTAGAACTGCAATGACATAGCGCAAAGTCTTCTGATACCAAAGTCCCGTTTTGTTGGATTTACATTTGTCTGGCATAATACAAAAACTGATGATTTTTTATATTGAGATCGTATTTTTGTCTATTTTTGACGAAGATTTTCCACGTACTGTCTTACGACACGAAAGCCGTAACAAAGGAAAGAGGCATAGCCTGAAAAAATTCCCCGCCTATAGTGGGATTCGAACAAGGGCCGTTCGAGTGATAGTCCAGTGCTCTAACCGCTGAGCCAAAGAGTCGAAGCGGCCCAGGTTCGAATCTCGACTCTTTGCCTCAGCGGTTAGAGCACTGGACTATCTCCCGAGCGGCCCGAGTTCGAATCCCACCACAGGCGGGGATTTTTTCAGGCCCTGCTTCTTTCCTTTGTTACGACTTTCATGTTGTAAGAACTGCATCTACGATGTTTACGATTCAGTCGATACGGTTAACTTAGATCGCACACCCACGGCACCAACGGAAAGAAGCTCAAACATTAAGCAACATAACCTTATTTAAAACAACATGAGTAGAAAACCAAAAAGCATTGCTAAAACACACCTATTTAAATACATTAAAATTTTAACGCTGAAAAGACGAAAATTTTCGAATGAACATATGTGATATATATTGCTTATTTCTGCTCAAAATATAGATTGAGCGTGCACTTTAGAACCATCTCATCCGCCTCTATCGAGTACCGACAATCTATCTTTTAGAGTAGAAATAAGGTAGGGGTAAATCCTAGGTTTACTTTATGAAAGTGCTCTGTCTCTGGTCGGGCCCATCGGAGTCTAACTGTTGGTTTTATTTTGCTCCAGCATTTCAGTAGTTTCTTGCTGTCGAGTCCTCACCGTTGTCTCACCTCTGTGGTTCTGATTTTTGTGTTAACGGAGATGGTGCACTGATGAGTTAGGAGGCCTTCATGCGGACTGAACAAATTATTTGGCTAAATCGCGACGGAAGTAAGGGCGAGAATTGTGGCCACGTAAAATCGATTTAAGCCCCCCATTGGAAATCTTTCCCATGACCGTTCCAAGGCGGCTCTTCTGTGGCGATTTATTTATGTTGTTGTTTGTTACTTACTGTGTGTATCACTTGTGTCTTTTTTATTTTTGGTGGCCATATGGCCATTTTGTGGGAAAGTTACTGTCCTTATGGCCTTCCTTTGTTTAGGTTTCCATTATGGTCTGGTCGCTTAATGTTTGTGTTTCTTTCCCTTTGATGTCTTTGATGGGTGGAGTAAGTTAATTGTATCGATTCCCGATCTTTGTTTTACTTCTACTTTTCAATGGGGTCAAAAATATATACTATAAGGTATGTTTCCGTTACGACAGTTTCTGTTCAGCAGATTAGCTAAAACGGCTATCAAAACAAGAAAAAAAGATATTGGCAGTACATACATACCAAGACAAATAATGGCAAAAATAAGCCACAACAGAAACACCGCCTTGGAACGGCCAGTATCAAGTTTACAGGGTCGGGGTTGCTTACATCGATTTAACATGTCCGCAATGCTCACGCTTGTTTCTATCGTCGTCTACCCAAATAAACGATCTAGTCCGCAGGAAATTGTCTAACGCATCCAGCAATGCATCATCTTCGATAACATGAATTTATCTTATTGCTTTTTTATTTCACCGGAACGATAAAGCGTCCTAGAAAAGGTTCCATTAAGCAACCGGTTACCTCAATAGAGCATACATCAATTGAAAGACCAGAAAACGTAGTTGCTGCAGGCATCAGACATCCAGAGCTACATCAACCACCATGTATCTTGCGCCGAAAGCTCTAGAAAATCGACATCAAGAAAACACAATTAAGTAATTCAAGTTATCCATCTGTACTTAGTTTTAATTCTAATTTGATTTTGAAAATATTGCTCTTTACGATTAAAACATGTACAAAAAATAAAAACAGGAAAAAACTACTGAGAAGTGGGTTACGAAAGTCAGCTATATCGGGCTGTTTACTGTGTTCAGCTGTAAGATAATATAGTTTAATTACTTGTTATTTGAAGGCGCAATAGCGTGATAAGCTCTGTGTGTTAAAATAAACAGAGTGTCTGTCTGCCTTGTTAGCGGACAATCTAATTCCATAATTTCAAATAATGTGACAACAGGGTGTCAGTTGAGTTGCACGACCCTTTACTTACGCAGACAAATCTTATTACATTTCATTTTTATAATCAGATTCCGAAAACAACATTATTGTTTTCCTCAATACTACTTTTGTCATGCGCAGACTAAAACTATATTTTACGAAACGAAACGACGTAAACAGTACAATTGCAATAAAATACATGCGCGATATCTATTTTACCGAATTGCGACGTTTGCAATGACAGTGACATTGTTTACTTTTATTATGTGATCTTAATTTTCTGCATCGTATATATATATTTATTCGGACAAACATACCAAAACAGTCAATGTAGACCTCGTTGAGACACCACCGAACGCGAGGTTTCATGAGGAATTATACTAAATGCTTTTCACTCATTCTCAAATGAATTGAGATATTGCAGTTGCCGTACATTTACTGAAATCGGGTAGTCATTTTAACCTGCGCTTAGGTTAATATGAAAGAACAACACGTCCAAAAGATATCATGATACAATTCCTGTCGAAATACACTTTGTCAAGAAAAATGTGCTGCGGGAAAAACTGGTTTTGTAATATTCGAGACTGTCGCTTTTCAAATTCTTTTTGTTTGCGCAAATTGGCTCTCGCACTAGAAAGGAAAGTATCAAGTGGTTTCCATAAAAAACTACATATTCTGGGTAGGGAAATAGCTACCGTTAGCAGGACTATATCGATTCTTGCTTAGTATTTCGCCTCGATTATAGCTGTCGCCGAAATTTAAATAAACATGGTAATGTACGAAACGACGTTTTTCTTCTTGATATTACACAACAACGTTGTGGTTTTCATACACGGAAACGTGACCAAATCAAGATTCATCATTAGTACAGTAGAACTCCGATGGCTCGAACACCGATGGCTCGTTTACCATGGATGAGTCGAACCCATTCTTGAGCCCCTAGCAGAAATCCTCTACATAAGAATATGGGGGATAATTAAGGAGATTTTAGTCTTTTATCTTGCAAATGTATGCTGTGTGTACTCATTAGAATCGCCTCGATGAGGCGATTCTAATGAGTACACACAGCATACATTTTCATAATAGAACACCGAAAAGATGTCTAAAATTATCACGTTTTGCCTCCTGACAGTAACCTCAGTGGCTCGAACTACCGCTGTCTCGAACAAATTTTCATGGTCCCAAAGGGGTTCGAGCCATTGAAGTTCGACTGTATGCATATAAGGTTGTTTGATGCTACCTGTACAATAGGAATATAAAAAGACATGGCACACAAAAATGTGCATGAATTTGTTGCAAAACGCATGTAATTTTC
This sequence comes from Lucinisca nassula, assembly GCA_963580285.1. Classification (NCBI taxonomy): domain Eukaryota; kingdom Metazoa; phylum Mollusca; class Bivalvia; order Lucinida; family Lucinidae; genus Lucinisca; species Lucinisca nassula. Next base: position 2,691,385 of record OY757023.1, on the reverse strand, counting down.
GCAATCATTATACGAGGCTTATTACCCAACTATCGACAAAACATGCTAGATTAGAAGAAATTCCTGCAGTGTGTGACTAACACAAACACATCATTTGGTACGAACGAACATAAAAAATTGATTGTGAAATTATTTCATTTTCAATGTTATGTAATGTTTGAGACCGGCAATGTTCAATACCGAAAATTGTTAGTCTACAGTTTGACCACATTGCTCGCACGTGGCACAGTTTTCCATTACCAAATTACGTAGTAGAAAGTGTTTGCATACGACATGGTTGCTTTTTCCTGTGCTTGTTGGTTGAGGGAGTCGGCAAACAATTCCAAAATATATAAAACCATAAGTCACATTTTGTTGATAATTATATACACATAACCTTTTTACTTTTTCCAAATATTATTCGTCACAATGAATATTGTTCCATTAAGAATATGCCATCAAAATTCCATATTAATGAAGAACATCTGCATGCCTACACGATCACTATTCTCTTGTAATAAGCCGTGATTGTACGCTTTGAAACGTTCGCTACATTTGGTATCGAACACTACAGATTTGGTACGTTGACTGTCCAGGGACAATGACTGAAAATAAATAAATTAATTTCATTGTACAACCTCAGTTTTGTAAGATAAACATGTTTCGTGTTATACACGATTGCTGTATTCCTACCAATAGCTGCAAACGGTAACAATGTTGATTTTATATTTAGCTACTGATTTTCGAATTTGGATTAGAGTCTCATAGCTTATAATTTGTTACCAAATATTATTTGCCACAATGGATATTTTTCAATATAACATGTGCTAATATCCAACTTGTATTTCCAAATGCATAATTTGAATGTTTAAAACATTGCAAGTGCAGTTTATGCTTCTAAAATTATGGTTCGAAAATTATATATTGTATCGAACACCCCGCCTAAAATAGTATGCTGGTTTACTCTTGATTATGTAAACTAGATATATCATATATAATATCAGATGCCTTTTCAATTTAACGGGTAGAAATGGTAACGTAGTATAACAGGTCAAATTACCGTGTATGGTATTGTCCGATACCATCATAGCTGCAATTTACAGACCTGCATTTGTTTAAATTTCTTAGAACTGTTTTACAAAATGCTCGAGACGTGTTACTTTGTTTCAGCTGGTAGAAAAAAATGGTAACATTTTTGCATACTTATGTGGCCACATAAAATCGATTTAAGCCCCCCCCCCCCCTGCCCCCAGTCCCCAGTGGACCCAGCGGAATTCGTTTCATTGACCGTTCCATAGCGGTTCTATTGTCGCGGTTTTTTGTTATGCTTTGTCTCTGAGTGTTTGTATCTCTTATATTATTTAATTTTGGAAAGCCAATTGGCCATTTTGTGGGAAAGTAACTGTCCTTTTGGTTTTCCGCTATTGCTGTTTCCATTAGTGTCTGTTGTTTCATGTTTGTTTTTCTTTCGCTTTGATGTCTCTGATGGGAGCTGTTGGTTAATTGTGTCGATTCCTGATCATTGCCTTTTCTTCTTTTTTTGTAAAGAAAATTATAAAAAGTAGAAGTAAAACAAAGATCAGGAATCGATACAATTAACTTACTCCACCCATAAAAGACACCAAAGGGAAAGAAATACAAACATTAAGCGACCAGACCATAATGTAAACCTAAACAAAGGAAGGCCATAAAGACAGTTACTTTCCCAGAAAATGGCCATACGGTCATCAAAAACAAAAAGACACAAGCGACACACACAGTAAGTAACAAACAACACCATAAATAAACCGCTACAGAAGAACCGCCTTGGAACGGTCAGTGGAAAGATTTCCACTGGGGGGCTTAAATCGATTTTACGTGGCCACAATCCTCGCCCTTACTTCCGTCGCGATTTAGACAAATAATTTGTTCAGTCCGCATGAAGGCCTCCTAACTCATCAGTGCAACATCTCCGTGAACACAAACAATCAAAGAACCACAGAGGTGAGACAACGGTGAGGACTCGACAGCAAGAAACCACTGACATGCTGGAGCTGGAGAAAACCAACAGATGGACCCCGATGGGCCCGACCAGAGACAGAGCATCAGGCACCAACCAACATTACCTTAAATTAGATCTCTCTAATTCTAAATAAGCCTTTACGTTGGAGCCGTCATAGAATCTGAGGCCTGACCCACCGGCGTGCAATTAAAGAGGGAAGCAAAGTTGCCAACCGTAATTGGGTTAACTACCATGCATGCAGTCTGTCGTATAACATCCATGTTGTACCCGATCTCTTTATATCGATGAATGATTTTACGAAATTGGGTGCTGAATAGAAGTAAAACAAAGATCAGGAATTGATATAATTAACTTACTCCACCCATAAAAGACACCAAAGGGAAAGAAATACAAACATTAAGCGACCAGACCATAATGGAAACCTAAACAAAGGAAGGCCATAAGGACAGTTACTTTCCCACAAAATGGCCATATGGCCATCCAAAATAAAAGACACAAGTGATACACACAGTAAGTAACAAACAACAACATAAATAAATCGCCACAGAAGAGCCGCCTTGGAACGGTCAGTGGAAGATTTCCACTGGGGGGCTTAAATCGATTTTACTTGGCCACAATCTTCGCCCTTACTTCCGTCGCGATTTAGACAAATAATTTGTTCAGTCCGCATGAAGGCCTCCTAACTCATCAGTGCAACATCTCCGTGAACACAAAAATCAAAGAACAACAGAGGTGAGACAACGGTGAGGACTCGACAGCAAGAAACCACTGAAATGCTGGAGCAAAAGAAAACCAACAGTTAGACTCTGATGAGCCCGACCAGAGACAGAGCATCAGGCACCAACCAGCATTATCTCTCTAATTCTCAATAAGAGACTTTCTGACATGACCAAAATGTCATGTTATGACATCACACACTTTCTGACATGACCAAAATGTCATGTTATGTCATAACTCTGAGTGCAGTATAATGTTCGATACTATATTCTCGCAGCTGCATCAAAAATTTTAGACACTTGCTTGTCATATACATAAGGCACGGCGGTTGTAGGGTGTTTATGTGTGGATGATATGTCTTGTTAAATTTTCACCTGTCTTTTTTTATTTATTTTTTTTTTTTTTTTGGTTTGGGTTTGACGGCCCTTTCAAGATTATTTCACTCATATCGAGCCGATCGTTAATCATAGGTGGGCGAAAACCGGAGTACCCGGAGAAAAACCACCTGACCTTCCGTTGCAGAACTTGGCGTCTCACACTTGACCCGAGCGTTCACCTGTCTTAAGGAAGCATTTTATCTGTCAACAGAGCATTTTTTTATGCATACAAGTTTTTCCGAGGTTATTTTGCTTAATAGCAACACACAGTTTTAAAAGCGTATGGCAGAACATGTACTGCTACAATAGTTAGATCCAAAGATGAAAGAAAATGACCCTGACAGCCATATTACCAGCTAATCACGTTTAGTAAAGTACTTGATTTAAAGAAGCAAAGTCACTTTAATGTCCGCGACTTTTTTCACATTTAGTTTAAATAAACGTTTTGCTTATGATGATCATGTATCTAAAGTAACATTACTTCTGTTCCTTATTTATCAACTCAATACCTGTTCAAATACGATAGTCGTAAGTTATCTAACTATTGTGTGATTCTGTTAAAATAAAACAAAAGTTTGCATATTTTTAGAAAACTATTTATTTTCTGTCGTCTCTTACTAAACCTGAATTTTATTTAGAATGTCTAATCATTTCTTTTAGATATGTGTGACCATTTGCTCATTTTTCCGCGCTTAATCATCCGTCGTAAGTACTCTGTTATTGCAAGATGCCGTCTCTTGGTTTTGTGATGTTATGGAAGGATATAACGAACAAGTAGATTGTAGCGTACATTGTTCGCTATCAAAGTTTATTTAAATACCGACATATTTCTAGCTGTTGGTTTGAAATTACTTCAAGGAATTTTAACTGAGTATATGTACATGTTGATACTTTTTGTGAACATACCGTTGACTGAATCTAAGCAACTTTATAATGTGACATTTTAAACGGCTAAAATCCCAATTCGTTTGAGACCGAGTGTTTTAATGTTTACTATCCTAGAACGCCTGATTACACTCTTCTGGACTCCATGTCTGTTGATCTGAACATTGATATTTGCCATTTTCTATGGATTAATGATTTTGGATTAACGCTTTGGTTCTAGGGCCTAAACTACTTGGAATCAGAAATATAGCATTTTGAACGGGCATTGGTTCGAAACATGGCAACACTTTCGGGGAATTTCTTTAAAAAATCGCTTTCTTATTAAGTGGCCGTTTCACATAATGAAATCCACGGCACAGCATGTTCTTGCTATTTTAATATTCATTGGGGTTACAGATTTTTTTCAAAATTGGAGGACCCTTGGCGAAAAGCTTATTTCTTCAAACTGCTAAGGCTGACGTTCCTTACATTTGCAGACCTGCCCTTGAACTGTTAAATTAAAGGCACATATGTATATGTGTAATGTGTATTTAAACAGTATTTTCAATAACTACTTCAACTAGAGAAATGCATTTTGTTACATATATACGCGGTTTTCATATATGTTAACACATTCCACAACCCCGCTCCCCCAACCCCGACCTCCAAACAAAACTTTTGATTACCCATCAGAAGAGAAAGTGTCAATTAACATCTGACATTATTCTTCCAGATTTCCGCATTGACTACAGAAAAAAAAAATGTATTGACTATCTTTACTTTAAACCACATGTCATATAACTTAAATTGAAATCTAATGAAAAATACGGAAATTTCGGACCAACACGAAAGGAAATATTCTAATTTATTTCTCTTGAGGAACATGCATTCAGAATTTTGCATGCAGATAATTAATAAATCTTTTATATTGCGTGTACGTTGTCTCAAACGACAAAAACAAATAACAGAATTGCGATTGAATGGCCACAAAAGGAAATATAAAGGATTGCAATGCATTAAGGTTTGGAGCTGCATTGTATGTGTAGTTGTTTATCCATATTCCTTCGGATGAATGTTTAAAACCTACAATAAGATCGGTGTGACCAGCAGAGACTCGAATCAATCCGCGCACCCATCCACTAAGACAAGACCTTTGCCTCTGTCTCATCGCATATATATTAGCCTATGGTAGGTACATGCGATCAGCGAAGCCGCTGATCTGCATCTTCGCTGGTGCTGAAGCCTTCTTCTCGTGCGCTTCTAATATTGTAGTATTCATTATTTTCCAAGAATTGAAGAATTTTTAGGTGGGGACAGATGTTTCGATCACTATTATTATACTATCCAATACACATGACATTAGGTATATGTTAGGTAAATAACCATTATGGTATGTTTAAGAACAGACAACCATAATGTTTGACTTATTTCCTGTGATAAAAGAAACTATTATCACAATTTAATCAATTTTAAATACCACTCGAATAGAAAAAAGCAATATTCTGTTGCAAACAAAACATACTGATGAAAACTTTTACAACATAAACATAGAGATCAACTGTTGGTTTGTTTGTGCTTCAGCTCTTCCGTTGTTCATGCTGACAGATCATCACCGTTGTTTCATCTATGAATTGGATAGGAGGTGTGAGGTAATTGTATCAATTCCTGATCATTGCCTTTACTTTTATTTTTCAAAGACGTCCTTTATAGATGCAGACAAGCCAGCGGTAAAACACATATTTCTTTTTTCTCCGCGGCAATAGACTTTTTTCACGGAGAACAAGCGAGAAATTTCTCCGAGAAGAAAAAATATCGCGTTTCCAAGCGGTTAATTTCTCCGCGAAACGCCTCGAAATTCTCCACGAAAATCGCTTTTTCCCTCGGGGAAAGACACTTAGAAAAGAAGAAGACGTTCACGGTGTTTCTCCGTGAAATCTACCAATATCTACATGACATTGTATATTTGTTCATGTGCATGTACTTTTTTATGCATTCAAAATTCGTACACAAAGTCTGAAGCATATGCCGACATGCATGTTCTTTGTTCAAATAGAAACAACTCAAACGATCGTATAATATGATTTTGATCCAGTTTGAATAATAATGATTTGCAACTTATGCACTTTACAACGCAGTATGAGCAAGACGAATTTTTTTCTGTGTTTCTTTTTTATTGTTGTGTAAACGCCTCATAAATTGAAAACTGTTGATTTTCTATCGGTTTACCATAGTGTCATTACTTTACTTTTTCTCAAGTGAAGCTTTAGCGAGGATTCTGACCACGTAAAATCGATTTAACCCCCCACCATACAGTAGAATGTGTTTCACTGACCGTTCCAAGGAGGTCGTCGGTCGCAGTTTATTTTTGCTACGGTTTGTCTTTGAGTGTGTGTATCGCTTATATTTTTTTTGTTTTGGATAGCCAGTTGGCCATTTTGTGGGAAAGTAACTGTCCATTTGGCTTTCCGCTATTTATGTTTCCTTTAGAGTCTAGTTATTTCACGTCTGTGCTTCTTTCCTTTGTTTCGATTCCGGATCATTGCCTTCACTTCTATTTTAGAAAAATCAAAACTCAATGTTTTTATGACGGAGAAGACTAACTATCAATCCTGCTTATACATTTGTGTGTGTGCGCTGAGCTCACTCTACATTTTGGTTATTCTTTTTCGTACACTGTGAGTAATTAAATATAACTGAAGCTTAAGCTCACACGTTGCCCGAGTGAGAGATCTAATGATTAAGAGCAGACCACAGAGACCCGCGTGTGTTTCTAGTCTTAACATTTCAATTTTGCTCATACATGTACATTAATATAGTGAAATTGCGGTGCAAGCATTCCAAAGCCGGATATAAGTCTGGTCTCTAACTTTGAGCAAAACTACACACTCCACATAATCAGACAATCAGCGAATGTGGTACAGACATGCAACCTAGGTATCTTGTCAAGTCAACTATACACCCCGAAGGTAACGGGCTCAAATGTCCTCATTGGTAAGAGCGCTGACTCTTAATCATTAGGTCATTTTGTCTCTCCGCTGTGGTTTGCGCCTCCTTCGGGCCACATGTGAGACGCCAAGATGTGCAACGGAAGGTGGTCTTACTCCGGTTTTAGCTCAACTCTGATTAGCTGTCCGCTCGAATTAAGTGAAACTATCTTGAAAGTTTCGTAAATCCACTAAACACCCCGAGGATAATAGACATCCTTGTCCTAATGGGAAAAAGCGCTGACACTTAATCGTTAGAACTCTAACCGCTGTTGTTCGCACCTCGCTCGGTTCAAGTTCTGCAACGGTGCTAGGTAGCCCGAAGATAACGGGCCTCCGTGTGCTAATAGGTAAGATCGCTGACAATGAATCATTAGCCTCTCACAACACTTTCTCGGGTTTTAGCCCACCTCTTATTAACGACCAGCTTGTGATAAGAGAAATAATATTGAAAGGACCGTAAAACCAAATCACCAAACAAACCGATTAAGTCGCGTATGATGGAAAATTGAGTACAAAGAGAGCATCATCAAGGAATGGACGGTGTTTGAGGACTGTCTTGAGGAAGCGAGGGCAGACAGATGGAGATTAATTTATCGTGTCCCAGTAGCCTCCAAGATTAAGGAACTGAGATCAGATAACATAGTTACAACACTCCCGAATTAATCTTTCTAGCCTAGGAGCGCCGCTCGCTAATTCTTCCACTGGGGTTCGGGCCTCGTTCAAGTTGTTTGATCTGAGGTTTAACATCAACACTGTGTCATATTGACGAATATTTCAATATTGTGGGAGATTTACCCGACATTGAGATATAATGACATCTCAACGAAACCAACAGGGTTTATATGCAGGGACACCTCTGTGCCTGGGCTGGATTACATTTTAAGCGTTTTACCAGTACTCATGTGCGGTTTTGTCGGATATGCGTCTTACTGGTGATCAGGAGGAAGCGGGGTTGATACCTGCCGGGGTCGGCAACATTCTTTATGCAAAATTGATAATGGAATCTTTCCTCTAGTCATTCTCTCCCATCCGCTATTTCAAGAACGGCAGTTGTCATTTTCTGGCGAAAGAATGTGCACTCTGTTGGTCAATCGCTTATATATAAAGAGCTGAGCTCTCGTGGTTTAATAAACATTTTAATAGCCAAAATGGTTCTAGACCTCAAGAGAGTTCCTAATTTTCTTTATTTCTATGAAGGGAGGGGAGTGTACTGGGGGGGGGGGAGTGGGGGGGAGGGGGAGGCAGCCTGCCCAGCTTGACTTTTCAAAGTCTCAATTTTCTTCGCATGAGACTGGTATGATACATGTTCTGTGCTCTTATGCCTACATGTAGATATGTACATGCACACCATTATAGTGTTAATTACCTACATGTACGACTCATTTTGAAAACTCGCCTACTAATCAAATATATCAAAAAATTAACCTCTAAAAGCGGAAAATGTTCAGATATAATTTCTTACATTTTTTCATATTTCTGCTCAAGATTGTAGGTGCTCTTTAGAACGCCTCGGCAGAAATAAGATAAATAATGTATAACCCTGTAAACACTAGTTTTTTATGTATGAAAGTGGTACTCTGACCTTCTTCCAACCATGTTTTGTATAAGTATACAAGAGTAGACAGTGTTTATAGAACGATATACATGGCTAAAGTGCACGGATTTTAACAGGTTTGGTATCAATGTATAGGTAAAATGCATTTCTACGCTGTGAAATTAATTTCCAGGTGATTTTCGCATTAGTGCATGAGAAAACGTTCTACTTGCATTCATATTTGAACAGTCCTCGTATAAGCATTAAACTGTAATGGCTATCATAACGAAAACACGCCTATTCAAATACACTGCAAATTTTACCGCCGAAAAAAAAAAACTAAATTTTTAGATGAACAATTGTGATATTTTACTTATTTCTGCTCAAAATATAGATTGCGGGTACTCGTTAGAACCGCCTCATCGAGGCGGTTCTAACGAGTACCCACACTCTATATTTTAGATCAGAGATAAGAGAAATCATGTTTACCCCTGTAAACCCCAGTTTTTTTCTATATAAAAGTGGGGTTCGAGGGGGTCAAAATTATATCGGCGTGTTTTTTTTTGATGTACCGAACCAGAGCCCAAAGCCTATCCCGTCTTTCATCTAAGGGAAAGACAGACAAACACATCTTAACAAATAACAAAATCACAGGCGCAAAGCAGAGTTTACAGATCTTCACCAAGCAGATGGCAACTCGGGTACCTTTAATTCAACTAAATCATTTTGACTCACAGACGTGTTAAAATGAAAACATTTAAAAATTGCACAGGACCGGGCATGAAGCAATTGAAAGGAAAATACCGCCTTGAGACGGCCGGTAAACTTACCGTGGGTTTAAACCGGTTTTACAGGGCCCAAACATTCGTCCTTATGTGTCGCCGCGTTTAACACAATTTAATTGGCTGTTCGGCTAGAATGGAGGATTCCTAGCTCACCAATGTGTCATGATGGACAACAGTTAAAATAAATCGTAATGATAACTCACCCGTGCGACATAGTGCATTTTTCACATCTCCAAAATGACTACTTTTCTGATGAAAAATCCTTGATATTTTTGTTTTAAATGTTCAAAACATAGGTTGAGGGTGCTCGTAAGAACCGCCTCGGTGAGGCGGTTCTTATGAGTACCCACAACCTATGTCTTGGAGCAGAAATAAGAAAATTAATGTATACCCCCGTAAACCCCAGTTTTCTCTACATTAAGTGGGGATTAGGGGGTCTTCATTTCACGGACTTGGTCACGTGATGGGAAAGGGCGTGGTGAAGCGAGGATCTGGAGTCGACTGCACATCGCCACACACTCAACAAATCAAAACACAACGAAAGTCCTGAGATGACCAGTAATAATTACAAGGCGATTGGGTGCGGCGGGGGGGGGGGGGGAAAGGTTGTAAAATCCGATTTGTGCTCTTTGGCCATTTTCTAAGAAAGTGTGGAAAACGGCGTACTGCGCATGTGCACGGTAGGAGAATGCTAAGATGGTGTCTGTACTGCTTTAAAGGGCTTAATTTATTCAGTCATTCGCATTTCTGTGTACAAACAACTGCTGTAACTTTATTTTGGAATTAACCCTAATCTGGAAAAGAATTTTAAACTGACGCTGACACGACGTTGTTTGGACGCCGGGTGCCCAAGGTTATTTTTTACTTTCTGAAATGTTGATTGCTGAACTTATATTTTACTCATGTAGTCATCCTTTCCCTCTTCTTACTTGTCGCTCTTGCATTTCGTTTCGGTAAGAGCGGCGAAAGAGCTGAGGTAATGAGGGAATGGCCTTTGCAGAGAACCCCGTTTCCTCGTTATTAGCTACTGTAGCGAATTTGTCGCTGGAATCAAATGAAAGAGTAGTATAATAGGTATTAAAGAACTGTTTCTCTTAATTGCTCCAGGAAACAAGTGTTGTGGACATTTGATAGAGTCGCCTCGCTGAGGCGATTCTAACGGGTATCCGCAGCATTTGCTCTTGGCGGGTATATGATAAACTAACTGCAATGTTCTTGAAAATCTCTATTAATCATCTTATTTTGAGCAAACGACTCGTTGCAGTGAAATGGTCGTAAAAACAAGACTGGCCGTTGTATTGCATGTCAGTATAAAAAGGACTGACCAACTAACCCAAATTCTTTAACCGTACATGTATATTGTATTGTATGTGTGTTTGATCTGGTTTAACGTTCCCATCAACACTGTAAATGTCATTTTGGAGACGTTGCTTCAAACTTTAAGGGACTTTTGTCCGACGCTGGGGTGAAATGACATCTCGGGCCCTGCCGCCCGGCGGAGCAGGTGGGGTGTGTGGACGTGGACGGACCGACTCTCACCGCTCTGTCTGGGCGAGCTTGGATCATCTAAGCGGTTTACCAGTTCTCGTGTGCGGGTCGGCTTCGGCCCTGCGTGGAAGCATCAATCATGTGGTCCATTTATTTCTTCAACTTACCCGATTTGCGGGGGCGGACATGTATATTGTATGAGTCTTGTTCAAAGTACCCATGACACCCTATCAACGCTGAATCAACATCTTGGCGTTGATTCAGCGTTGACTCGGTTTTTCGATACACACCTGCTTGACGTCATTATTATTATCCATCTATAAAGTATTAATCCATATCAAAGCCCTCGCCACTACTTGTTTTTTCTTCCAATACTTCGATGTCCACAATTTTCGTAAAACTACACGACCTCGTTTTTAGAGATGTAGGTTTCTATTTACGTGTCAAGCCTGAAAAGTCCGTGCAAAATTGCTACGCTTCAGTGCAGTTTAACCTGGTAATTGTTGAATGAGTTTACAAACCCGAAATAGCCACTCCCATTTTGCTCAGCTTTGTTTTGTTTTCACTGAAGCTATAGTAAACCTTCAGATGATTCTGTAGACATGGAAGGAAATTTGAAATAGTGCCACAAAAAAAAAAAAAAGAGAAAATACATGTTCTCCCCCGCAAAGACATACTGCCTAATTTTGTCTAAATATGCTTGGTCCTCGTAACTCTAACTACTAAAACTTAATGCACCTTCGCTATCATGTAGTAATGTATATTTCCCTCATATGTCATGTTATATGTCTTGAGAGAATAAAAGTTTTGTCTGTCTGTCTGTCAAAAGAAATTATAGCACATTACGTTGTTTCGACTTATAAATGGTCTATGAAAGTGTTATAAAGTCTAGGCATTAAACATTTATGAAATGCGAATATTTATAGGTTTTTCTCCTAACTTATCAGTAACACTCTATGATATTTGTTTCTTACATAAATACATTTTATCTGCACAACGTGTAAAATAGAAGTGTAGGCAATGATCGTAAATCTGACAATATTTGTTTTTCGAAAATCACTTAACGCCATCTAGCTTCAAATACAATTTACATTTATCATATGGCATCGCGTCCGAGAGTGTAATAACGTCATGTAATGAATTCGATAATCCACTAGTGGATTAAATATGCAAATTAGTTAGATACGTCCCGCAACGTTAGACGCACGACGTCCATAACGACGTCGAGTTTACTAATGGCGGAATATTGATATTGTTATACAAAAATCGAGAATTAAATGCTTTTTAAATATCATATGATAAATATAATCTTGCATTCGTGCTCATGTATTATTGAATTTATTAAACACGTCGAAGAAAAGGGATAAAATGCTCGGCAAAGCCTGGCATTGTATCGTTTTTTTCTCAACTCTTTTAATAAATTCAATAATACATGAACACGCATGTAAGATCCTCTATATATGAACTCGTGTTTAAGCTTTAGACAAGAGATGTTAAAACGAGTGTCGCTATATCAGTGTTAGCCCCAATAAAAGAAATTGTACGTCCGATCAGCCGGGAGTCGGAGAGATATGATTATGTTCAAAAGATAAAGCTGTTTGATATACATTTTACTTTTATCAGCACGTGAACCAGTCCGTGAAATGAAGAACCACCTAAACCCCACATAATGTACAGAAAACCGGGGTTTATGGGCGTATATAATTGTTTTCTAATTTCTGCTTCAAGACATAGAATGTGGATACTCGTTAGAACCACCTCGTTAGTTCTAACGAGCATCCACAACCTATATTCTGAGCAAAAATAAGTAAAATATCCCACTTTTAATCTTAAAATTGTGATTTTGGTAAAATTTACCATGTATTTGTATAGGCCTGTTTTCGTAATGTTCGGCAGGTTTTTCAATACAGAATAGAAGTGGAGGCAATGATCAGGAACCGATACAATTAACCCACAGCTCCCATCAGATACACCGAAGGGAAATAATCACAGACATGAAACAACATACCCTAATGGAAACATCAATAGCGGAAAGCCAAAAGGACAGTTACTTTCTTTCAAAATTACCAATAGGCTATCCAAAACAAAATAATAAAAGCGACACAAACACCCAACGACAAACCATAACAAAAATAAACCGCGACAGAGGCTGTGGTGACATCATTTGCTTAGTTAAATTTTGATCCGGCTCGCATAAGTTACAGATACCGTCCAAAGCGTGATCTCCAATACCATCTGTCTGATCACAGACATAGGCGAGTGACAGCGAGATTTTCATAATCTTTCTCCAATACAAGTGCCACTCAGACTATATTTCGCTGCTGCTGATAGCTTATTTTGGGTATCATCACAGCAGGGGATACAGGAATTTGTGTTGCGGATTATAGGTATATACAACTTTATCTCTTTTTGCTTACCTGTTAATATGTTTAAGGAATAGTCATCAGAAAAAAGCTATTCAAAATTGGCATGTGATTTAGTCCTGATATTACGTAGGTTATATCACTGTCATTATTGTAATTGACAGCTGGTAATGTATTTATTTTGTTTATTTATTTATTTAATAGTGTATTTATTTATTTATTTTATATTGCATTTATTTATTTATGTCGATAAGAATGAACATATATATTTATTATGTGTAAAGATTCAATGTAGAGCTCAAGATACGATGGTTTGACAAAAATTACTACATTACGAAAACATGCCTATACAAATACATTGTAATCTTTATCTCCGAAACAAGTGAAAATTTTAAGACGAAAAAGTGTGATATTTTTCTTATTTCTGCTCAAAGTATAGATTGTGGGCACACGTTAGAACGGCCTTTTCGAGGTGGTTGAAACGGGTACCCACAATCTATATTTTAGGGCAGAATGAAGAAAAATAAGGTTTACGCTTGGAACCCCCCCCCCCAATTTTACTGTATAAAATTGGGTTCAGTGGTGTCAAAAGGTGTGTTTTCGTGATGGATTTAGTCCTGATATTACGTCGGTTATATCATTGTCATAAATATAATTTACAGCTGGCAATTTATTTATTTTATTATTTATTTGTTCATTTATTATTTATTTATTTGTTTATTTATTTATTTAATATTGTATTTATTTATTTATTTATATCGATAAGAATGGAAATATATTTATTATATGCAATGATATAATGTAGAGCTCAAGATACGATGGTATGACAACAATTACTAAATATTCTTGAAGGTGTGAGTTTCAATTAAAATATTGTATTCTCAGTTCATGCTCGAATACACAAATTCACATAACGAAAACACGTCCATACATTTGTATTGAAAATTTCACCATCAAAAATGAAAACAGTTATCTTCTTAAAATATCGGTAAGTTATAGAAGTTACAGTTATATGTGACAGTTATGCATGCCATGTACAGTTTTAAATAATGGACAAAGGAGCGTGAGAGAAATTGGGCGTATTTATATGGTTACTAGATATGGATAAGGGAAATAAGTCGGTGGAAACCTCATGCAAATAATAATTATATGTTTATAGCAGCCCTACTTATTTGTTTGTTTGCTTTGAGGTCCAACGCCCCCGTCGACACTGCATAGGAATTTTGGAGACGTTGTTTCCAGTTCTATGGGACCTTTACCCGACATTGTGATGAAATGACATCTCAAGCCCTATCGTCCAATGAGACCAATAGGTTTATAATCATAGACTGTCCGTCACGCTATGCCTGATCAGGCTTAGATCGTCTAAGAGGTTTACCAGCACTCGTGTGCGGTCGGCTTCAGCCCTGCTTGGAAGCAACATGCAGGCAATCTATTTCTGCAAGCCCTGATGGGCGGGCTTTTTTCAGCCCTACTTATGCAAAGTGTGTAAATTCAAGTTAAACAGCATTTTATCTGATCAAGATCTACACTGTTTGGATCTCGGTGGACCTGTAGGAGCATCAAGCAATCCACCCAGCCGAATATCAGAAGTGGGTGTGGCTAATCCAACTATTCAGCAGGAACAAAAAAAAAAGTAATAGTTTTTTTCTTTTTGTTGTTTTTGATTTGTGTGGGGGGGGGGGGGGCGAAACGGGTCAACTCGGCCTGTAACCAACTGTGCCCCTGAGTCAAGTCGGCCTCGTAGCAAATTGAACCAAATCAGAATCAAGGAGAGCACGATTTGCAATCATCGGAATATAAAAAAGTGGTATATATATATATATATTAAAAAGTGTTAAATCTTAAATAAATTTAATCGAATAGATAAGCAAAGTTGCCACACACGTTTTGACGAGTAAAGCTTTTAACCCGTTTTTAGCCTCGGAACTTAACATAGACACGATAAACAATGCCTTCATACTAAATAACTCTCAAACACCTCTATTAGATACTGTGATGTATATTTATCTTTGATATTTCTTTGAGTAAATTATATACATTTCTATGATCATTCATGCTTGTCAGTTTGTTATGTTGTAGCAATCTGCTTGACCTGGAGGGACAGGTCAGGAAAGTGTAGGGATACCTACAATCAATCGTGCATTGTACTTTATAGTGCATTGTATTGCGCATTCCGAGAAATTAAAACAAATCTGCGTGCATGAATACTGACCGAGTTGCGATTGATAGCTCTGCTGGACCCTTTCATTGCACGGCGGCGATTCAGTTTTAGACTCAAAGACGGCATCAACACTTTTCGATTACGCACGTGCGACATCGTGCATTTTTTCAAATCTCCAAATGGCTACATTTATTATGAAAATCCGCGATTTATTTCTTTTTTCTTTTTAATACTTCAAACATAGTTTCAATGAGTACCGCTTCAATGAGTACGAGTTCCCAGAACCTATGTCTTGGAGCAGAACTAAGAAAAATAATGTAAACCGCCGTAAACCCAAGTTTCCTCTGTATAAAGTGGGGTTTAGAGGGGTTTCATCCCATGGACTTGTTATCGTGAAGATAACTTTGTTTGATTAGAGGTTTAACGTCCCAGTCAACACTGTATAGGTCATCGTGATGATAACTTCTATAAATAAGTTGAGGGAAGATGCAATATCTTTCGCTGGATCCCTCCTGTTTTCATGAGTGGTTATCAACAGCTGTTGCTAACAGTGTTGGGATATCGGCAGGCAGGCATCCTCTGTGATCCATATCAGTAATTAAATTTGATCTTTGTCTTTGTTTTGATGCATTGCAGGAGTAAGGAAACCAATATGCAACCGACAATTTTACATTTAATTTGTTTTCGGAATTAGACCTAAACCGTCCAAATGCGGTTGTGTAGGTGTTTTCTGTTCATTTTTATATGTTTTTATGTTAAAATTAACACATTGAGAAAACACGCCTATATAATTTTGACCCCTAAAACGCTACTTTTATATAGTGAAACGGGGTTTATAGAAAAACCTTATTTTCCTTATTTCTGCTCTAAAATATAGATTCTGGGTACTCGTTAGAACCACCTCGATGAGGCGGTTCTAACGAGTACCCACAATTTATATTTTTGGCAGAAGTAAGAAAAAAAAATCACACTTTTTCATATTAAAATTTTCTTTTATTCAGCGGTATAGTTTACAATGTACTTGTAAAGGCTTGTTTTTGCAATGAGTTCTGCGTTTGTACTTTATTGTGCATGGTTTTGTTGGTTTGTTTGGTTTGAGGTCTAACGTCCCCGTCAACACTGTAAAGGCCATCACGGAGACTTTGCTTCCAATTTTGTGGGACTTTTACCCGACACTGAGATGAAATGACATCTCAAGCCCTGTCGCCCAATGAAACCAATAGGGTTTATAAGTATGGACGGTCCGATTCGCACCGCTTTGCCTGGGCAGGGTTAGATCCTCTAAGCGGGTTACCAGTACTCGTGTACGGGTCGGTTTCAGCTCTGCGTGGAAGCATCATGCAGCTCATCTATTTCTTCAAGCCCCGATGGGCGGGGGCGGGTAAGAGCTATTGAGCCAGACATTTAATGTCTTGAGCTAACACCTCGCCCGCTATAGCGCCAGACTGCAGCTGAGTTCTCAGTCCGGGTTCAGATTAATTTGTTGCGATAAAATAGAATAAAAATCAAAAAGGAGTTGAAGTCATCATTGTGGAGCAACCTTTTAGTTATTAACCTACATTTAATAGAGGTCGGCCTTCTAATATTTCAAAACACATATCTGATGTTGAAGCAAACAACAAGGTTATCGCAAACAGTTAAAACAGGATCAAGCGAGATCGATATCAGTGGCAAGAATCTTTGCTTTGATAACGGAAATAAATCAAATCACATTGCTATATTTTTTATTTAATATAAAGCACCAAAATCTATCAAATTAGTAAATCTATTACAACTCCAATATATAGGCAATGGAAGGGAACTTTGTATAATTATCATTACGAAAACACGCCTATACAAATACATTGGAAACTTTACCGCCGGACAAAAGAACAGTTTAAGATGAAAAATTGTTATTGTTTTTTTTCTTATTTCTACTCAAAATATAGATTGTGGGTACTCGTTAGAACCGCCTCGTCGACGCGGTTCTAACGAGTACCAACAAGCTATACATTAAAGCAGAAATAAGAAAAATAATGTTTTTCCCTGCAAACCCCAGTTTTACTTTATAAAAGTGGGGTTCAATGGGGTCAAAATTATGTATGTGTGTTTTCGTGATGTGTAACAGATCACTGGGTAACACATTATCAAAACACACCTATACAAATACATTGTAATCTTTATTGCCGAAAAAAAAAGAAAATTTAATGACGAAAATGTGATATTTTTCTTATTTCTGCTCAAAATATAGATTGTGGGCACCCGTTAGAACCGCCCCATCGAGGCGGTTCTAACGAGTAGCCACAATCTATATTTTAGAGCAGAAATAAGAACAATAAGGTTTACCCCTGAAAACCACAGTTTTTCTATATAAAACTGGGGTTAAAGGGGGTCAAAATTTTATAGGCGTGTTTTCGTGATGAGATCGTGACGCGAAAAGTCACCGTTTTATGTCGTCATTCGTTTGTTTGTTTGTATTGGGTTTAACGGCCCAGTCAGTACTATTTAGGTCATTTTTAGCCGGTCAGTTGAACCATCAACACTTTTCCTGGACAGGCGTAACCACTACACTGCATATTCTTTCGCCACAAACTGACAACTGCCCTTCTTTAGTCACCGGAATGGAGATAATGACGGTAGAAAAGGGTTCATACTCAACCTCCACGAAAGAATGTTGCTGGCCCCGGCAGGTATCGAAACCAGCGTCCTCCTGATCACCAGTCAGACGCGCATCCGACTGAGTTACCGAGGTCGGCCGATGTCGTCATTCGTAGATTTTTTGACGTTTAAAGGTGTAACGTCATTTCTCTTATCAAAACCGTTACAAAATGAACGTTTGTATGACAGTCAATAGTGTTCGCGTGATTGTTTCTAACAATGGCGTAAGCATTACAAAAACACGCCTATACAAATACATTGTAAATTTTACCGCGTTAAAAAGCAAATCATCACGTGAACAAGTCCGTGAAATGAACACCCCTCTAAACCCCATTTTATATAGAGAAAACTGGGTTTACGGGGGTATACATTATGTTTCTGATTTCGGCTCCAACACATAGGTTGTGGGTACTCGATAGAACCGCCTCGATGAGGCGGTTCTAATGAGCACCCACAGCCTATGTTTGCAGTATAAATAAGAGCAATATTACCGATTTTCATAAAAAAGTTGCCATTCTGGAGATGTGAAAAATGCACTACGTCGCACGGGTGTGTGATCGTAATGTTTAAGACAAAAAATGTGACATTAAGGGCGGTTCTATCCAGTACCCACAATTTATGTTTTATAGCAGAAATAAGAAAAATAATGTTTACCAGTGTAAACACAAGTTTTACTATATAAATGTGGGGTTCAAGGGGGTCAGAATTATATAGGCGTGTTCTCGTGATGGGATGAGGAAATTTAAAGGAATCAACAACGCTTCAGTTGATTTTAGTGTGTAAGAATATGTTGAGTAATGTGACTCAGTTTGTTTGCCAGGTGTATGTAGTTATCTACATTACATCGGACCGTCAAACATTGTTTGAATAACTTTTACAAGACTAATCATGACTTCGAAAGTTAAGATTCTAAGGATACGTCGTAGAAGTGAAAAACATCACAAGATGATCGCATTCCAATGTTATTAGTATGACACGACAATACGAGTACAGTAATTGATAAATCTTGTTAAGAAAAGTACAATTTCACGCATGTCAGGATTCAATAGATTTGTAGCGGAAATGAGCATTGCTTTGATGTACCGAATGCCACCATTTTAATACAAAATGTTGTTGGAAAGTAACTGTCCCTTTGGCTTTTTGCTTGTGACGTTTTCCTTATAGTGATATAATTTATATAGAGGATCTTACATGAGTGTTCATGTATTATTGAATTTATTAAACGAGTTGAGGAAAAGGGATAAAATGCGAGGCTTTGCCGAGCATTTTATCCCTTTTCTTCAACGAGTTTAATAAATTCAATAATACATGAGCACGATGCAAGATTCTATTTATCATATGGCATTTAAAACGTATTTTATTCACGACTGTTTAACAAAATTGCCAATATTCAGCCGTTAGTATGTGCGACGTCGTTAAGAACGTCGTACACCTAACGTTGTTGGGCGTATCTAACAAATTTGCATATTTAATCCACTAGTGGATTATCGAATTTATTACATGGCGTTATAAAATTCTCAGGCGCGACGTTATATGATAAATTCGTGTTCCTTTCCCTTTGATGTGTTGGATGGGAGGTGTGAGGTAATTCTATCGACTCCAAACACGCATCAAGCGAAAATGTGTCTACGAACAAATGCAAAAAGTGAACTAGTAAGAACAATTCACTCAGGAAAGGCCACAATCCAATAACGCAGCCGTCTCAAGTCACATATAGAAAGTGACACGGGGGCATACACAACAACAAACGAAACATGTACCAACGCCACAAAGCCAAACAACAAATAAGACACTGCAAAAGAACAACCGCCTTGGGATGGTCAGTAGTAAAACTACTGGGGGCTTCAACTCTGGAGTTTATGAAATTTCAACTCTCGCCCTCAGTTCCAGTACAGTATCAAACAAAATAACAATAACAAATTGATCCCCATAGAGGCTTTCTAGCTCAACAGTGAGTCATGATAAAATACATGGTAAAATGGTAATCATAGATTAACATTATCATGATTCAGGCTTTAGTCATTTTACTTTCTTTCTCCTGATGAGTTAGGAGGCCTTCATGCGGACTGAACAAATGATTTGTCTCAATCGCGACGGAAGAAAGGGCGAGGATTGTGGCCTCGTAAAGTCGATTTAAGACCCCCCGCTCAGTGAAATTCGTTTCCGCGGATCGTTCCAAGGCGGTTCTTCTGTTGCGGTTTATTTTTGTTATAGTTTGTCTTTGGGTGTTTGTGTCGCCTATGTTATTTTATTTTGGATAGCCTATTGGCCATTTTGTGGGAAAGAACTTTCCTTTTGGCTTTCCGCTGTTGGTGTTTCCATTAGGGTCTGTTGTTCCATGTTTGTGTGTCTTTCCCTTTGGTGTCTCTGATGGGATCTGTGGGTTGATTGTATCGATTCCTGATCATTGCCTCCACTTCAATTTAGGACTCAACAATAATCCGACGTCATAGCAGACGAACCCCACAAGTTAGATCTCTGAGAAAGATCAGCCGATGTTGTCACACAGAACAGTATTTCTGTCGGACCGAATTATCATAATACACCATCATTGCTTTAATCTTCTGAATGCAACTATTTTAACACAAACAACATGAAGAGAAACCGTGTTATAACGACATTCTTTATAACGGCAAAACTCGTTATAACGACAATTTCAATGGGATACATTCTTAGCTCAAGGTTTAGCCTCAATCCCAAGCGGCTTGGGCTTCCCTCGGGTTGTGGCGGTTTATTTATGTTGTTGTTTGTTACTACTCACTGTGTGTATCACTTGTGTCTTTTTATTTTGGATGGCCATTTGGCCATTTTGTGGGAAAGTAACTGTCCTTATGGCCATCCTTTGTTTAGGTTTCCATTATGGTGTGGTCGCTTCATGTTTGTTTTTTTTTTTCCCCTTTGGTGTATTTGATGGGTGGAGTAAGTTAATTGTATCGATTCCTGATCTTTGTTTTACTTCTACTTTGGAAATGCCCAAATTGAATCCATAGTAATGAAAGAATCTTGTAATTTAATACTCCAAGAATCAAATGTTATAGACAAATTCAAAGCGGTTTTCAACGGAAATAGGGGCAAGGATTGTGGCCACGTAAAATCGATATTAGCCCCCGCGTGGAATTCGTTTCACTGACCGTTCAAGGCGGTTTGTATTTTTTATGGTTTGTCTTTGAGTGTGAATATCGTTTATTTTATTGTGGTTTTGTTAGTCAATTGGCCAGTTTGTGGGAAAGTACCTGTCCTTTTGTCTGTCCGCTATTGATGTTTCCATTCAGTTCTGTTGTTTCACGTTTGTGTTTCTTTCCCTTTTATGTCTCTGATGGGGGCTATGAATTAATTGTATCGATTCCTGATCATTGCCTTCACTTCTATTTTACATGTACCAATATGATTCGATCAATCCAGCTCTGCGCGGAAGCACCTTATGGCAAAATCTTTTTTTCTCCAAGCCCGATTTGGCAGGGGCGTGATTTGTAAACGTTCTGTCTATTCGTGTTGATTTTCATTCCAAATGCGTTCAGATGGTTGACGACAGATTTTACTCCACGCCAGTGAATCAGTCTCAGTTCCGAACTACATTTTTATTTGAAATACCTGGTATTCCTTATCATAGTGACTGCTTTATTCGGGGCATGCAGAATGGCCCACTGGTTTCTTTTGGTAGGGTTTCGTTAGGCACTTTGACACGTCTTCTGTGCGAAAAAAAACTTTACCATCATGTAAACACGCCGATATAATTTTGAACCCCTTAAATCCTACTTTTGTATAGTCAAACTGGGGTTTACAGGGATGAACCTTATTTTTCAAATTTCGGCCTCTAAACTATGGATTGTGGGTGCCTCGGTGAAGCGATTCCAACGAGTACCAACAATCTATATTTTGAGCAGAAATAAGAAAAATATTAAAATTGTTCATCTTAAAATTTTAGTTTTTCTGCCTATAAAGTTTACAATGTATTTGTATAGGCGTATTTTCGTAACGCCTTCGGAACATTTCACTTTGAAGAATTTTTACTAAATTTGTTCTTGCAATAGACTGAAGACATCAGAACTATAAAGTGCAGCTGGGTGTCACTCTCACAGCCATCTTCTTGCTAACTCGTTAAAACGGAATGGGTACATTTTCAGGGCAGGCAGCTCCTGCAAAAGTATTTTTGTATCTAATGTCAACAGGAGTCAACTCTTAATGGAAAGAATTTGCTCCTCAGGAGCAACTTGTTTTCTTTTAGAGTAGACCCCTTTTCAGTGGGATATGGCTAAATGAAAAGCGAACAGAAAGTCCCGAAAGTAATCTCCCTTTGAAAAATGGTGGAAAAATCTGCCAGGTGTCCCCATTCCCATTAAACGTGGTCAAATCCTTGCAAAATTATTAAGATATAAAAGTCGGTTAATACCAGGGTAGGCTGAAAGGCTGAAAAGTTCTGAGCATGACCAAGAAGCAGGCATCTAAAAGCCATGAAATTTTGTATTCATTAAATCAAAACCTTTATTACTTGATTTGACTCAAATGAGTTCAAGTTTACCTGCAATAACGTAGAAATTCTAGACTTTGAAAATTGATACTAGCGCGTTTTTGAGAAAATGGACAAAATCTGGCATCGTTGTGTCATCAAGTACCTCCATAAAAAGGGGTTACTTCCTAAGGCCATTCATGCCGATATGGTTGCTACATTAGGGGATGATGCTCCTTCGTATGCAACCGTGAAACGCAAATTTTAAGATGGGCAAGGATATCCTCGAAGATGATGACGGCAACAACTGAGGAAAACATCAGCCAAGTGCACAGGGCCGTGATGGATGGCAGACGTTTAACTGTGAATCAGTTAGCTAACACTGTTGGCATCTCCCGTGAACGATTAGAGAACATTCTACACAGTGAATTAGGAATGGCGAAGGTTTCCGCCAGATGGGTGCCACGGCTTTTGACGCCTGACCAAAAGTTGACCAGACTGAACCTGTCACAAGCCAACTTGGCTTTTTGAGGCAGACCAAGATGGTTTTCTTGACCGTTTTGTCACTCAGGATGAGTGTTGGGTTCATCACTTTGAGACAGAGACCAAAAGACAATCCATGCAATGGAAGCACCCTGGCTCACCCCCTCCAAAGAAGGCAAAGGTCGTCTCCTCTGCAGGGAAGGTGATGGCATCAGTGTTCAGGGATGCCAAGGGTATAATATTCATAGATTACCTTTAAAAGGGCATAACAATTATTGGGGAGTATTATGCAGATCTGCTAAAACAATTGCGAAAAGCAATTGAGGCTAAACGACCCGGAAAATTGACAAAAGGGGTCTTGTTCCATCAGGACAGTTCGCCTGCTCAGAAATCGGTTGTCGCAATGGCTGCTGTGTATGACTGTGGCTTCACACTTGTCGATCACCCTCCGTAGTCACCTGATCTAGCTCCATCAGATTATTTCCTGTTTCCAAACATGAAAAAGCACTTGGCTGGGCATCATTATCGGTAGGACGAGGAGGTGATAGCTGCTGTGGAGGAGTATTTCAGGGACCAAGATGAGACCTTCTATACACTGGCATCCAAGGACTCCAGCATCGCTGGACGGAAGTGTGTGGACAGGAAGGGAGACTATGTTGAAAAATAAGGCACTTTCAGCATGGACAAACCATTGGATCTTGGTCATGCTCAGAACTTTTCAGCCTACGCTCGTATTTCGTCAGGCGCATATGAAAAATAATATAAGGAAAATGAAACCAGAAAAAAAGTCAAAAATATTAATGTGTTTAGCAGAGCTATATTGATAATAATGTTGAAACACAATTAGAAAGATAATAATAACACTGCGACCAACTACTGATAACAGTAATATAGCCTCTCGATATCAAAGCTTTTCTTTGAAATGATAAAACTCAGTTTTATGGATGGCAGCGCTCATATCAATATCCTTTTTAATTAGGCATGTTACATGAGCGGGTAATTTTAAACCATGGTATCATGCTTAAAAGAGAATACATATCATGAGAATCCGTGTCCTGGTAGCAGCAGTTGGACACCATCCACGTATTTATGTTTTATGTTCCACATTGCTTAGTACTGGTTTCTACCTAGGGACAAAAGAGTGCCACAAGAAAGTATAGTACTAAACTACTGAATGTGTTACCCTCGCAACAAGCCAATGGGTTTAAGGGCGTAAGGGCGAGGATTGTGGCCACGTAAAATCGATTTAAGCCCCCCAGTGGAAATCTTCCACTGACCGTTCCAAGGCGGCTCTTCGGTGGCGATTTATTTATGTTGTTGTTTGTTACTTACTGTGTGTATCACTTGTGTCTTTTGGTTTTGGATGGCCATATGGCCATTTTGTGGGAAAGTAACTGTCCTTATGGCCTTCCTTTGTTTAGGTTTCCATTATGGTCTGGTCGCTTAATGTTTGTATTTCTTTCCCTTTGGTGTCTTTTATGGGTGGTGTAAGTTAATTGTATCAATTCCTGATCTTTGTTTTACTTCTACTTAGATTGTTTTTCATTTCACGGACTTCTTAACCTGCCATTGCTTATCTTTGAGCTGTGGGTTCTTCGTTTGATTAATCTATTTGTCATTTCTGTTTTCGAGAGACTGTATATATAATCTCCGGAGTTGAAGACCCCGCCGGTACTTTTATGTTTTCCGGCGAACATCCCAGGGAGGTCGGTTCATCTTCAGTTGCCTAATTAAGAAATAATCTCCACGTACCGTGTGTTATCGTGATTAACACACGGTGTTGGAGGGCAGATTGCGAAATATTAATTCACGACGGCGAAGCCGGAGTGAATTAATATTCGCATCTGCCCGACAACACCGTGTGTTAATCACGATAACACACCGGGTGCGTGGAAATTATTTCGATTCTAACATGATGCTAAACTGAAATACAGTAGTAACAAAGCGTTATCTTGGGGACTATTTTGCAGCGGATGTCGACAGAAGGAAATGTTTACATGCAACGTCACGATGACGCCAAATTGCACGCACCACGTTGACGACGTGAATTATCGCATATTTGCAAACGCTGACGTTTCCACTGGGTTCAATGGGAAAAACGTTAACGTCATGTTAGAATAGTATTTATCCATGTCTTGTTGTGTGTTTTCTAGTGAATCTACATTGTACATCTCACTCCCTTTTCTTCTTCTTCTTTTTCTTCTTCTTCTTCTTCAAAATGTCTGTTTTTGAGCTGTGAAAAATTGAAGTAAGGGCAATGATCAGGAAGAATTCACAATATTCCATGGGTTTGTCTTCATACTGTAGTGTGCAAACTACAGATCCAGTTCCATTGCAAAAACACATTCATGCGACATAGTTAATTCTTTATTAACTGTAAAATGGTTAACTTGTGTGATATTATTCTTATTTATTCTCATCATAACGTAGGTTGCAAATGCTCACAAGAAACGCCTCATTGAGGCGGTTCTAATGAGTTGGCACAATATATGTCAAGCTGCAGAAATAAAACAAAATAATGGCAAACACTGGTTTTCAGACTGCATGCATGTTAGTTTATCCAATCACGGATAACAACTTTGCTAACCTCTTTAATAGCACGCCGGTGGGTCAGGACTGAGATTCTATGACGGTTCCAGCGTAAAGGCTTACTGTGAATTAGAGAGAAGCTAATTCTATGTAATGTTGGTTGGTGCCTGATACACTGTCTCTGGTCGGGCCAAACGGAATCTAACTGTTGGTCTTCTTTTGCTCCAGCATTTCAGTGGTTTCTTGCTGTCGAGTCCTCACCGTTGTTTCTTCTATGTGATTGTTTGATTTTTGTGTTAGGAGGCCTTTACGCGGACTGATAATTTTTTGCCTAAATAGCGACGGCAGTAAGGGCGAGATTTTTTCTTATTTTTTTCTTATCTTCAAGTCCATACAAAGCTTCTGGATACTTCATAGAACCGCCCCGTTACATAGCGGTTGTAACGAGTACCAACAAACTACGGTTTTGAGCAAAAAATAAGACATTACGAAAACACGCCTGTACAAAGCATTGTAAATTTTACCGCCGAAAAAAAAACGAAATTTTAAGATGAATTATTGTGATATTTTTTCTTATTTCTGCTGAAAAATATGGATTGCTGGTATACGTTAGAACCGCCTCATCGAGGCGGTTCGAATGAGTACCCACAACCTACATTTTAGAGTAGAAATAAGAAATGATAAGGTTTACCCCTATAAACACCAGTTTTATTATATAAAGTTGAGGTTCAAGGGGGTCAGACTTATATAGGCATGTTTATGTGATGGAACAAGCGTTTTCCATTGAAACATTCTGATATTGTTTCTTATTTAATCCACAGAAAGAATTTGGGTACCCCTTAGAACCGCCTCATTATATAATGGTGTTAACGAGTACCAATAATCTACAGTTTATCATTGCCTTCACTTCTTTTTTAAGCTAAAATAAGGGAACCATATATACATGTACACATGTACATCACGTGAACAAGTTCGTGAAATGAAGACTCCCTATACCCTTCTTTATATTGAGAAAACTGGCGTTTACGTGGGAATACATTTTTTTCTTAGTCTTGCTCCAAGACATAGGTTGTGGGTACTCGTTAGAACCGCCTCGTCCACAACCTATGTTTGCAGTATTCACGGAGATGTTGCACTGATGAGTTAGGAGGCTTTCATGCGGACTGAACAAAGTATTTGTCTAAATCGCGACGGAAGTAAGAGCGAGAATTGTGGCCACGTAAAATCGATTAAAGCCCCCCCCCCCACCCCCCCGCGGAATTCGTCTCCGCTGACCGTTCTAAGGCGGTTCTTCTGTCGCGATTTATTTTTGTTATGGTTTGTCTTTGGGTGTTTGTGTCGCTTACATTATTTTATTTTGGATAGCCTTTTGGCCATTTTGTGGGAAAGTAACTGTCCTTTTGGCTTCCCGCTGTTGGTGTTTCCGTAGGGCTCTGTTGCTTCATGTTTGTGTTTCTTTCCCTTTGTTGTCTCTGATGGGAGCTGTGGGTTAATTGTATCGATTCCTGATCATTGCCTCTACTTCTATTTTTATAAGAAAAATATCACGGATTTTCATCCAAAAAAATGGCCATTTTGGAGATGTGACCAAATGCACTATGTCGCACGGGTTTGCTTTCCTAATGAAACCCCACATTTCTCTTTATAAAGTGGGATTTAAACGGGTGTTAATTTCACAGAATATACGTGATGCAGCGGATAGAATCTTTTCAGCTCTATGGAAGGTATCTGCTTTCCATGTTGATGCATTATTGTACTCAAAGTTCGTTTGTGTTAGATAAAAGACTACCATGTGCTTATATTAACTTTGGCAATAAGCTGATTTAATTTCACACTCTAAAGTGTTGCAAAAACCTCCTAGGTTCAACTTCTGTAGATTTTCTTTTGTTGTCTGAGACAGAAACAGAAGTGTCCGGAAATTAACTATATATGAGCCCCGCCAAGCGAATTTGTGTCTTCGAGCATTCCGTCATGACAAGTTTTAACTGCGCATGCCCAGCCATTCAGAGGGGCCAGGGATATGGCTTTCTGTCTGAAGGTTCCTCTTGATTCACTGCTTGTATGAGCGAGCAGCGAAGGTTCTGGCGAGACTGCGCGGATGCGCAGGCTCGCCTGAACCTTCGCTGCTCGCATAGGCGATAAGTACCAAAATCGCTTGACGGGGCCCATATCTCCTCAGGTTATTGCGCCGGGAAATATTATCGTGTATTCAATAGGCGGAAAATAGGTTAATTAAAAAGACTCTGACGATAATGTCAAGTCTGTATAGGAAATGAAATACAATATTTCGCTTCCCTTGATGTGTTATCAGCCTAATGTCTATGGCGACGATTTCGTCAATAGCAGCCCTCATGAAGTTTTGGATTTTATTATGATAAGAAACAATGTGACAGTATTCTTTCTCAACAGTAACAGTGTATAAGAAATGTATTTTATCTTTGCTACACTTTTGATATAGTTTATTGCTTTTCTGTATATTCGCCTGGTCTTGGGAAAACACAGTCTTACTTACTGTGTGTATCATTTTTGTCTTGTTTTATTTTGGATGGCCATATGGCCATTTTGTGGGAAAGTCACTGTCCTTATGGCCTTCCCTTGTTTAGGTTTCCATTATGGTCTGGTCGCTTAATGTTTGTGTTTCTTTCCCTTTGGTGTCTTTGATGGATGCAGTAAGTTAATTGTATCGATTCCTGATCTTTGTTTTACTTCTACTTTGTACCATTATTCAAACAGAAAAGGAGAAAATAATTACGTCACATCACAAAAACACGCCTGTATAATTTTGACCCCCAATGCACCCCACTTTTATACAGTAAAACTGGGGTTTACAGGGGTAAACCTTATTTTCCTTATTTCTGCTCTTAAATAAAGATTGTGGGTACGCGTTAGAACCGCATAAATGAGGTTCAAACGAGTACCCACATTAAAGCAAAAATAAGGAAAATATCACTTTTTGTCATCTTAAAATTTTCATTTTTTCGGCGATATAGGTTGCAATGTATTTGTATAGGCGTGTTTTCGTAATGTAAGTCAATTTTCCTCCTGTACTCGTCCGGTGCCGTGGCCGGCCTTTTTTTAATATATTAGAAGAGGTGTTAAGAAATTTCCTCAGAAGACTTCAAAGTATGACCAATTGTCACTAAACATGTGAACAGAGGGTTGCTTAAGACACCGGCAAACACGCAATATTTTTTCTACTTTGTTATTGATTAAGCCTGCAATAAATAGTCGTCCATCAGCTATGGAAAACACACAACTGCCATGACATTGTACGGAAATGACATTTAAAAAAAGCATGCGCAGCTGATATATTAGAAAAGAGTTTTCCTTGTTTATTTTTTTATTTGTTTTGTTTTCCATGTGATGGTTTTTGTTTTTGTAACCAACACGTTTTCAAGAAACGGGGGCACCTCCAGTATATACTGCCAACTCGTTTTCAAGAAACGGGGGCAACTCCAGTGTATACTGGATTACAGACCTTCCCGTTTGTTAGGTTTAGATAGTGGACAACATTCATTTCAGCTTCTAAATGCAATTTTCCTAGTATCCGTTTTTTTAATCAATTTAATTTAGAACACTGAATGGGCCTAATTACACCAGACGACACATGTTTCAGTGAGCTGAATTTAAAGGCTTAATGTGATTTTGTTTTTCTAAGGTATTATTACAATTGAATATAATTCTGTATAATGTCACTGTATCGCACAAAACTTTGCGGTACCATCTTTAAAGTACGAGATACTGATAAAATCCTAATTGATTTAGATTTAAAAGAAAGATAAACATGTTACAGAAATTCGACTGCCTAAGAAACCAAATCATTCGAAATTTTCGCTATTGATCATCACGTGAACAAGTCCGTGAAATGAACACCCCCTTAAACCCCACTTTATATAGAGAAACCTGGGGTTTAGGGGGATAGACATTATTTTCCTTATTTCTGCTCCAAAACATAGGTCGTGGGTACTCGTTAGAACCGCCTCAATGAGGCGGTTCTAACGAGCACCCACAACCTATGTTTGCAGTATAAATAAGAAAAATATCACGGATTTTCACCAGACAAGTAGCCATTTTGGAGATAAGAAATAATGCACTATGTCGCACGGGTGAGTTATCGTAAATTTAGGCCTAAAAAAGCCGTATTTCCGCTAACCCGACCGACCCTGCTTCAGACCCCCCCCCCCCCACCCCGACTCTACTATTTTTATTAATAAAAGAATAAAATAAAAAATAAAACACCGACCCTACCATTTTCAATTTCCGACCCTACCCAGTGTCGTCTTTGCATTTTCCCATACTATTTTCGCGTTCTAAGTACATTTTTGTATTTTTTGGCATTTAGTACCTTCCAAATTACAGAGATGGCATTTTTAGTATCTAAAATGAATTTTGATATATAGTGTAAGTCTCAACATGACACTTTTATTCCCACACAAAAAACGTACAAAAACAAAAACACATAAAAATACAGGTCCGACCCGGTTTGTTTCGGAGGAAAAATAAAATAATAAAAATATTGTTTTCAGCATGTTAGCGGAAACACAGATATTTTCATGCCTAACTTGATTTTTTTTTCAACTAGAAGACAACTACATTCGATTCACTATGCCAAGCCTAGCAATGTACATGACCGTAAAAGACGGTATTAAGCAGAGCTAGATAGGTCTAGTGGAATATAATAATCTTATATGGGTGTGAGGGGTGGATGGAAAATTCCGTCCCGAGGGGCAGTGTCCTGCATCACGAGGCTTGCTGAGTGATGACTGACAGTGATCCCGAGGGGCGGATTTTTCTATCCACCCCTCACACCCATATTGGATTCTTTTTCTTGCGTACCTTCCATTTCTTAGTGCGGATTTTTAATGCTGCAGTCACTTCGGTTACCAACGTCCGCCATATCGTGTTGACACTGCAGGAATGTTTAGTGACGTCACGTAACGTGCTGTGACGTCAACCTTAACGACGACGTATACGACGTCGTAATCAACCGGTGCATTTATCAAACACGCGATTATATTCGATTTTAGGTCGGGACACCAGGGTCAGAACATAAATTTCTATCCCAGGGTAGAATCACTGATTTCCTTGTCTGGTGTGCAAGAAAAGGTTAAGTTAAATAGGGATTAACCTGTATAAATATCCCCTATTTCGTACCATAAATTGTGAACGGGTATACGTTTCCGCATTTGCCGTGCGTTTTGTCCTTACCCCGTGGCAATAGATAAAAAAAGCTATATATAACATTTTTGGAGAAAGAAACCATATCTCGTGTCCGAAAACTTTACTATCGTTAATGCCGAATATCAGCAAAACAAGTCAGGCTCAATTAAATTGTGTAATATAGTGCGTAGTCTAAACTTGCATATATTTGCCCATAGTGCCAGAGAGTGACTAACGCTAGGGGTCGTCGTAAGGTTAGGATTAGAGAATATCAGATTGTGATTAACGCTAGAGGTTGGGTTAGGGTTGGAGAGTGTCAGAGAGTGACTAACGCTAGAGGATGGATTTGGGTAATAGAGTGTCAGAGAATGCCTTATGCTAGATGGATTATGGTTAGGGAGAGTCAGCGAGTGACAAATGCTAGAGAAGAACATCTTACATTCAGAAAGTTTAGGTATTTTTGGTCAATTGTTTGTTATTTGCCCAAACGTCCCTAAGCTTAAAATCTCTTTAGTGCTAAAGTACACGTGACTATCACTTGTCATAACTTCTGGAAACGTTATTTATAGAAAATAGCCACTGTGAGGTAATAGTGTTGTGTATGAGGAGTATCAATAGAATCTGGACTGAATTCATGGATTGGGCTTGACAAACACTGTAGGGTGAGATCAGACGCCACAGAATGCGGTCTGTTGAGGGTCTGCACCGTTTGTTTTCAAATGAAATTTTAGGGTTAAATGAAACAGCTTAAATCTAAGACCAGGACTATTTTCCAAGCCTACACCCAGCAAGGTCGACCAAGAATTATTCTCAATGCCTTGATATGAACTTTCGGTAAACAAGACTCTAGTTTACAATACTGGTTTGCCCGCCTCGGTAGCTCAGTCGGATGCGGATCCTATACCTGCCGGGGTAAGCGACATTCTTTCGTGGATATTGATTATGAACTATTTTCTACGGTCATTCTATCTCTTCCGCTGATTCAAGAAGGGCAGTTGTCAGTTTCTGGCGTAAAATAATATGCATTGTACTGGCTAACAACTTGGGTATAAGGTAGAACTGAAGGAAATGATCATGAATCGATATAATTGACCCTCAGCTCCCATCAGAGACACAAAAGGGAAAGAAACGCAATCATGAGACAACTGACCCTAATGGAAACATCAACAGCGGAAAGCCAAAAGGACAGCTTCTTTCCCAAAAAAGTGGCCAACTGGCTAGCCAAAACACAATAATATAAGCGATACAAACACTCAAAGACAAACCATAACAAATATAAACCACGTGGAACGGTCAGCAAGAAACCACTAAAACGCTGGAGCAAAAGAAAACCAACAGTTAGACTCTGATATAAGCCTGGCCATGAAAAGTGTAAAGGTAAACTGACCTGCTCAAAAATGACCTAAAAAATTGTTGACTGGGCCGTTAAACTCCAATACAAACAAACAAAAAACAATACTAATTTCGCCTTCAAGTGCGCACTATGGTGTACAATGAGATGTCGTTTGCCAACCTAATGAACTAAGGTATAATTGTGGTTTCAAAGAAAATTAAGTAAAGGCAATGATCAGGAATCGATACAATTAACCCACAGCTCCCACCAGAGACACCAAAGGGACAGAAACACAAAAACGAAATAACTAGACCATAAAGGAAACATCAATAGCGGAAAACCAAACGGACCGTTGTTTCCCCACAAAATGGCCAATTGACTAACCAAAACAAAAATACAATCTATACACCCACTCAAAGACAAACCATAACAAAATTGTACCGCAACAGAAGACCCGCATTGGAACGGTCAGCGAAACGAATTCCATTGAGGCGGTTCTAACGAGTACCCACAACCTATGTACTGGAGCAGAAATAAGAAAAATAATCTATACCCCTTTAACCCCAGTTTTCTCTATATAAAGTAGAAGTAAAACAAAGATCAGGGATCGATACAATTAACTTACTCCACCCATCAAAGACACCAAAGGGAAAGAAACACAAACATTAAGCGACAAGACCATAATGGAAACCTAAACAAAGGAAGGCCATAAGGACAGTTACTTTCCCACAAAATGGCCATATGGCCATCCAAAATAAAAAGACACAAGTGATACACACAGTAAGTAACAAACAACACCATAAATAAACCGCCACAGAAGAACCGCCTTGGAACGGTCAGTGGATTGGTTTCCACTGGGGAGGCTTAAATCGATTTTACGTGGCCACAATCCTCGCCCTTACTTCCGTAGCGATTTAGACAAATAATTTGTTCAGTCCTCACGAAGGCCTCCTAACTCATCAGTGCAACATATCCGTGAACACAAAAAATCAAAGAACAACATAGGTGAGACAACGGTGAGGACTCGACAGCAAGAAACCACTGAAATGCTGGAGCAAAAGAAAACCAACAGTTAGACTCCGATTACGGTTTAAGGGGGTGTTCATTTCACGGACTTTTTCACGTGATGTTTTCATGTCTGTATTGCTAATATCTTATTACTTTGTATATCCGTTTGGTCTTTTTTGGGGGATGTATTTGTCTTTCTGGTTTTCCGCCTGGACGTTTTCGTTATAGTGACGTTAATGATGTTCGTGTTTCTTTTCCGTTGATGTCTTGGATAGAAGGTATGAAGTAATTGTATCGATTCCTATTCATTGCCTTTACCTCTATTTTTCATTTCTATTTTACAAAGTTTCAATACTTTGGAGATTATATTCCTTGGGCTATGTCATGAGGGGATTACATGCCATAACTTATCGCATTTGCTATAGCTTGTTATCTCTTTGTTGATTTTAATGAGCACATTATTTAACAGAAACACAATAACTTTTATGAATTGTAAAAGGAGGGCCCTGTTAAACCGCTTGAAACCCCTTATAATTATAACCGGTCATCGAAGGCGATACTTTAGTTTCATTGGCCTAATGTTGAGTAGTAATGCACTTGTATATAATGTGCTTGTATATTTCATGAAAATTATTGCCAGGCTTCTTCATAGAAATTTACGGCGAGGGTTATATCGACTATGTTCAGAATTTCTTTTAACTGATCATTCTGGATCATGATTTACATAAAATGAAAAAAAATGTTTTTTGGGTGAACTTGTGTCTTTAGATAATATTTTTTATTTTTTTATCATGTGAACTTAGCTATTTCGGAACGGATATGATATATATTAAACATTTAGTTTCTGGTAAAATCCACTCTTAAAGATTTTATACCGATCTTTCTATCACACTCCGCATTGAAAATGCTGTTACCTGTGGGCAGGTAGTAGAATAACTTTCGAATATCTTTCTTCTCGGATAATTCTGTAGAGGCCCTATTGTCAGAGCTTTTGACGACTCTAGTTATTACCAAGATAAATGTAAACTCGGTTCCTGTCACCGTCGCGTGACAGAAACACCAGACAGACTATAAATGTAATATTCAATCATTTCGATGAATCAACAAAATTGCCAACTAGGTTTGCCATATAACAAAGGACAGGAACCATTAAGAACACTGTTATGGTCATTAGTCCGGTTATTTCGTATGGAAAAGATGATTAAATTCGCAGCAATCGGTAAAATATTCAATTATGGAGCACCTCGATCTGTCATATTGTCTGGACATAGGAACTGAATTCAAGTTAAGTTCCCAATATTGCAAATATTGCCTACAATTTTTCAGTGATTTATCGAGGATAATAAATGTGTTTTAGGAAATTCAAAATATCTAGGTAAACTTATTATGAGACGGACATGAGAAAGCTTCTCTTTGTGGATTCCGACTGTGGCAAGTTACATCAAAGCATTTGCGTCGTACTTTCGTCTGTGAAAGATCGTACGGAGTACTAAAGACAAAAATCTTGTTTCATCATTTCTCAAGATCTGCTTTGTTCTTAGGTTTTGTCATATTCTTGAAATAAATATTTAGGCATCTTATGTTGAAATCGTTGTCTTAAACTGAGCACAGACAAAGGTAATTTGTGTTGCTTTTCAATTTGTTTTGATAGCTGAAGAAGTAGCGAGCGACCAAGGTTAAAGAAACCTAGAGTGTTAAGAGTTAGTAAAAATATGATACTTAATATATCATCTCGCTTACCTTCTAAGACCACACAAATTACTTGTACGAGCGTTTGAAATGAAGATATTTCAAATTTGGCCCCACTGTTATAATAGTTAATTTGGGATGGGAGTTGGTTGAGTGAAATCACGTGAACAAGTCCGTGAAATGAACATCCTCCAAATAAAAGTGGAGGCAATGATCAGAATTCGATACAATTAACCCACAACTCCCACCAGAGACACCAAAGGGAAAGAAACAGAAAAATGAAACAACAGACCCTAATAGACTAGAACATCCTCTAAATAAAAGTAGAGGCAATAATCAGGAATCGATACAATTAACCCACAGCACCCATCAGAGACACCAAAGGGAAAGTAACACAAACATCAAGCAACAGACACCAACGGAAACCTCAATAGCGGAAAGCCAAAAGGACAGTTACTTTCCCACAAAATGGCCAATAGGCTATCCAAAATAAAAAAATATATAAGCGACACAAACACCCAAAGACAAACCATAACAAAAATAAACCGCGAAAGAAGAACCGGCGGAAACGAATTCCACTGCGGTGGAGGGGTGGGGGGATTGCTTAAATCGATTTTACGTGGCCACAATCCCCGCCCTTACTTCCGTCGCGATTAAGACAAATAATTTGTTCAGTCCGCATGAAGGCCTCCTAAACCCCAACTCATATAGAGAAAACGTGGAGTTTATGTGGGTATACATTAATTTTCTTATTTCTTATCCAAGACATAGGTTGTGGATACTCATTAGAACCGAGCACCCACAACCTATGTTTGGATTGTTAATAAGAAAAATATCACAAGTTTTCATCGGAAAAGTAGCCAAGTAAGAGATATGAAAAATGCTCATCTCACTCGGGTGTGCTACCGTGTAGAAAACACAAATTTCTTGGATTTTAAAACAGAGATTGAGTTTACACAGAACCACCTCGTGTGGCTGTGCTTTCGAGCTACCACAATCTACGATTAAAGTATTATTTTAATAAGTACGTTGAGCTCAAATCGACAAACAAACAAAAACAAACTTATTAAGGGCACATTTACTTATTAAGACAAAACAACCATCGTCTTACGTGCTGGTATTTCGTCTAGTCATATGTACAATTTTGTAGGCAATGCTTTCTTTTAACATTATAATTATGTATATTTTGTATGAACGTGTATTCAACTATAGAACCTGTAACAAGCCAGTTTCTTTGTGTTTTTAAATCAGCCATGGTGTAGGTGCGGTTCTTCTGTCGCGGTTTGTTTTTGATACGGTTTGTCTTTGGATGTTTGTGTCGCTTATGTTATTTTATTTTGCATAGCCTATTGGCCATTTTTTGGGATAGTTAGTAACTGTCCTTTTGGCTTTCCGCTATTGGTGTTTCCATTAAGGTCTGTTGTTTCATGTTTGTGCGTCTTTCCCTTTGGTGTCTCTGATGGGAGCAGTGGGTTGATTGTAATGATTCCTGATCATTGCCTCCACTTCTATTTATGTTGTAAATGCAATGAACTTATTATTTATTGAAAAATAGAAGTGAAGGCAATGATCAGGTATCGATACAATTTAACCACAGCTCCCATCAGAAACACCAAGGGAAAGAAACACAAACGTAAAACAACTAAACACTAATGGAAACCCCACTAGCGAAAAGCCAACAGTACAGTTACTTTCCCACAAAATGGCCAATTAGCTATACAAAACAAAATTATAAAAGCGACACACACACTAAAAGACAAGCCATAACAAAAATAAACCGTCTTGGACCGGCCAGTGAAAAGAATTCCACTGGCGGGCTTAAATCGATTTTACATGGCCATATTGCGTCGCGATTTAGACAAATAATTTGTTCAGTCCGCATCCTAACCCATCAGTGCAAGATCTCCGTGAACACAAAAATCCAACTACCACTGAGATGAAACAACGGTGATGACTCGACATTAAGAAACCACTGAAATCCTGGAGCAAAAGAAGGCCAACAGTTAGACTCCGATGGGCCGACCACTGAAGACTTGATCCATTGGACTGCCTGCCAGGCGAACAAATGATAAATCAATATTTCCTCGGCCCTTGATGTATTTAAGATTTAGTAGAGACCATTGTTCATGGCTTAGAAAGATAAACAAACCGGTATCATTGCATACACATAAAGATAACACGTCCGTGCTGCATAGTACTTTCGTTTATATCTCCAAAAGGGCCGCATTTCTGATGAAAATCTGTGACCTTATTCTTATTTATAAGGCAAACATAGTTTGTGGGTGCTCCTTAGAACCGCCTCAATGAGGCGGTTCTAACGAGTACCACAACCTATGTCTTTCAGGAGAAATAAGACAAAAATAATGTATACCCTCGTAACCCCAGTTTTCTCTATATAAAATGGGGTTTAGGGGGATGGGGTTCAATTCCAGGACGTCTTCACGTGATGAGTCAATTGTAAGGCTGACTGCTACCTTACGTTAATACGCTCATTTACAGAGGCTACGTCATATAATGTTTTGAGAAGCTCCGTGGTGTAGTGTGGTTACGCTACTCACCTTGTAAACCAGGGATCGCAAGATCGATGCCGGGCTTCTCCAGACTTTCGGATGAGTCTTTAAACCGAGGTCCCGTCTCCGCATGACCTTAGCTGTTGGTGGGAGGTAAAAATCAAAAATTCACTCATATAATGTTTTACACGACATCCTAATTAAACAACGTCGCATTTTCTAATGTTGTAATATTGACGTGTTTTTTTTTTTTTTTTTTTTTTTTTGTGTGTGTGTGCTAACATTGTCCTTAAAATGTGTTTTAAGTACGTGGGATAAATTAAATCTTGAATCCGTGTCTCGCATTGCTTAAATTTTATTAAACTAGCCGAAGAAAGCTATTAAAATGCTCAGCGAAGTCTTGAATAATATCTCTATTCCTCAACTTATTTAATAAACTCAATACACATGAGCTCTTATATAAGCCCCCCCCCCCCACACACACACACTCATATAATTTGACACATTATAAAAAAGCATTAAATCAAAGTAAATCCGATGCCACGACGTGAACAACAGTGCCAATGTATCGGACCGCGACCGAAGAACCACCTTGGAACTGTCAGCAAAAAGAGCCTCCAGACGAAGCAATTCGTTACTATGTTTGATACTGCAGGGGAAATTGGGTCGACGGGTGAAATTTCATAGACTAAGGAGTTGAAGGCCGCCAGTAGTCCTTTTGCAGTGTCTTATTTGTTAATTGACTTTGTGGCATTGGTTCGTGTTTGTCTGTTTTTGTGTGTGCGCCCATGTCATTTTCTTTCTTAAGACGACTTGAGATTGAGACGACTTGAGATGGCTGCGTTCTTTGATTGTGGCCCTTCCTGAGTAACCTTTTCTTACTAGTTTGAAAATGATATTTTATTGACTCTATTGGGACAGGTTGCCAGTGGGAGCAAAGAACACACTCACGCAAGCATGCACGCAATAACAAAAGTAAAAAAAAAAACAGCTACGCTAAAATGTCTTCGACTAAGTATGTAGTTTCGATCAAGTAGGCATCAACAGTGACTGTTGTGTCAATTTTCAAATCGACCAGTTGGGTTTGAAAAAAGAGTATCCGTGTATGTTTGAGGCAACCGTTACTTGTTCCTTCATTTGTAAATGTAACTATATTACAATATTGTTGTAGTATCCACGAGTAGGTTGATTTATTATTTGTTCAGCTGTTTTTCCAGTGCCTTGCTCGACAATTTTTCATGGCGATAATTTGGGAGGATTTTTTCACTTGATTGTCGCATTTCCAGAGCAACTTGAGTTTTATTCCGTTATGCTTCCCCAGTATCTTATACCCTTGGGATAACTACGCTATATTTGTTTTACCTCAACATAAGGACGTGTTATTTTAAATTGAGTGCCCTTTTGAAATGCTGGAGGTTGCTATTGATGTATGTGTGTGAGAGAAATACATGGCTAAATGGTTCAGCCCTTGAGAAAATGTGGATTCATGCACTGTCAATGTGCAATGATCCAGACGAGTCTACGCACACGCACTGTCTCGCCAGACGGAGCCTTTGCTGTGCATAGAAGAATGAAGCAGACCTTGTTATTGCTTAATACAAAAAGAAATGCTCAAACGCTAATTTAAACGCTAATTTGAAGAACATAATCGGCAAGCAAACAGTTCTTAGCTCATGTATTCGTTAAGAGTCTTAAAAGGAATGATCTCCTTTTAAGATCTAAGATCTAGTGAGTTCTACAGACGATGGATCTCTAATACCTAAGACCAAAAACATCTAAAATTTAATCACTACAGATTGTTGCTATGGAAACTGAAAGCAAATGAGCATAGGAACTAAACAATGCTAGGCAATTTCTAATAAATTTTGTTTCCATTGTCTTTGTTATTTAACATCGAAATTAAAGAGGAAAGATAATGTCTTGTACTTAAAATAGGCTGTACACTAACTCTAAGAGTTGCCCTTTAACATGTGCTTACAAATAGATGCATAGGTCCCTGGTCGGGTTGCAGATGTAATTCTAATTGGCTGGATATTAAGAAACAGAGATGATTAACGCATTATATTGGGTAATTGCAAATGCAATAATAAAAAACCGATGTTCAAATACTTGATTTGAATTCCTGAAAAACGATTCCCGATGAAAAAACATGTCTATAAAATAACTATCAACATTGAATACTTAAGTCACTTTCCAACAAAAAGGCAAATTGGCTATCCAAAACAAAAAAAAAATATATATATGCGATACTCACACTCAAAGACAGACCATAACAAAAATAAACCGTGAAAGTAGAACCGTCATGGAATGGTCAGTGAAACGAATTCCGCTTAAATCGATTTTACGCGGCGCAATCATTTCCGTGGCGATTTAGACAAATAATTTGTTGAGTCCACATGAAGGCCTCCTAGCTCATCAGTGCAACATCTCCGAGAACACAAAAATCAGACAACCACAGAGATGAAACAACGGTGAGGACACGACAGCAAGAAACAACAGAAATTATGTGGCAAAAGAAAACCAGTGGGACTCCGATGTGCCCGACCAGAGGCAGAGACTCAGGCACGAACCAACATTACATACATTTTTAATTCTCAAAATTTACTTTTCCTTTGCACAAAAAAAAAAAAAATATCGAAACACCCTCCCATTTAAGTTCTTCTAGGTATCTTAAATATATGTGAATTCTAATGCACTTATTCACTTGTCTTGTTAAAACCAGTGGAATTCGTTTCCAATGACCGTTCCAAGGCGGTTCTTCTGTCGCGGTTTATTTTTGTTATAGTTTGTCTTTGGGTGTTTGTGTCGCTTAATATTATTTTATTTTGGCTAGACTATTGGCCATTTTGTGGGAAAGTAACTGTCCTTGTGGCTTTCCGCTATTGATGTTTCTATTAGGGTCTGTTGTTTCGTGTTTCTGTCTCTTTCCCTTTGATGTCTCTGATGGGAGCTGTGGGTTAATTGTATCGATTCCTAATCATTGCCTCCACTTCTATTTTCTACTGTTTTTGCACATAGCGGCAAGCGCTGCGAGCTGCGTAAAATCAAATGCCAGCCAACGAAAAGGGACGTTTCGTGATGACGTCTGGTTTCCGACAGTATATCTCAGACTATTATGTAACAAATTTTTGCCGTTATCCAATCGGACGTCACGTTACATACGCAAGTGCATTAGAATCGGGGATAACTGTAATGACAATTGTCATTTGGGGAGGTAAATCGTCGGTTTTGCGGTCGCGGTTGCAAATTACGTTTTACGGCTCCGCTGACGCGTCGCCGTAAAACGAAATTTCCGACCGTAAGACCGCCGATTTGCATCCCGAAATTACAATTTTGAATACAGTTATCCCCTAAATGAACCGTTGTGATCACACTATGTCCGTTGTCCATCATGGGTGGCGTCAGAAAACTTTAAATTAACATATGTTCTCTATGTTTCTATAACGAGTAGACCGATAGGCATGATTTGTACTTCCCAGAATGGATTCTGTCAGTGTTTTCGCCCTTATTCCTTTTAATTTCTTTGGCGCATGCAGAAATGAAGAAGTCTGGTTGACATAGCGACGGCTTGATATGGCAACTGAAAGCAAAAGATTATTAATAATTTTGTTTTCTAAGAACCTGATTAAGGGTTTCAATTAAATTTTACAGGGGCGCTTTATCGGTGAAATTTAATCAGAATCCTTCAACCCCATTTGGTTGGTTGAAAAGCATGGTCGCCATTTGGCGGGGCCTTGTGCCTTATTTACGGCTACGTTGTAAAGTTGAAATGACTTTTACAAGAATGGTATCTACCCGATGATTAACAGTTTTGTTTTAATATTTCCTTTCTGTCTGTTAGCTTCCTTCACCTCATGTTTATCGATGAAAAGCGTGACTGGAAGTGGTTTAGAAAACATCAAACATATTCACCATAGAATGTGATTGACTGATTTCAATGATATTGTCAAGGGACCTTTTTCAGATGACTGTCTGTCTGTCAAATGCTTATTGATTATTTGTATGTATGTAGTTACTTTAAACATCTCCATAGCACGTGCTCAACAGATATCAGTAAAATCTACAGGTGTATTCATTGAGTTACTTACAGTCCAGATATTTTCAGGCCATTCTGATAGAACGGTAAAGATTGCAAACATTGGCGGGGCACATTTGCTTAAGACTGTCGATTAAGCTCCGTCGGTTTGGTCTCCCTACTCTTAGCAAAATGCCTGTACGGTTTCCCGCGAATAGCAGCAAGGCGGAAAAATGATATTCCCGTAAGGAGCTTGTCACAAGACTGCTTGATGACCTAATTGGTGATTGTTGGAATAAAGACGGACTGACGCACGCCATACCATGTCTCATAGGACCATCCGCCAAGGATAGAGTTGAATAGATCTCTCATCGGTCACCTTAAGTCCCAATAATTTTAACCTACGAGTCACCGAGTTTATTCAATGATTTATTTTGATTTCCCAGTTTGCATCAGAGATAGATGCACACCAAAAACACGCCTATTTAAATACATTGTAAATTTTACGGCCGAAAATAAAATATAAAGTCTGAGAAGGATAGTTTTTTTTTCTGCCCAAAATATAGATTAAGGGTACACGTTAGAACCACAATCTTCATTTCAAAGCAGAAATGATAAATAAAAAAAGTTTACCCTTGCAACCCCCCCCCCCCCCCCAAGTTTTACAATAAAGAAGTGGGGTTAAAGAGGGTAAGAATTATGTAGCCGTGTATTGCGTATGTTTGATAAATTTTATCCCACTAAATAGAAATATATTTATTCATTTGCTTTCCTTTGTTTTCTCTTATTCAACGTTTTGTAACGACCTTCTTAGAACATTAGTGTTTAACACGGAAGTGGACGGAAGACTTCTTATGTCATTCTGAATGTCTGGCGTGATCTGTTTCGGCCAAAGCTCGATACAGAATTTTCCCTGTGCGGTTAAAATAGAACAAAACCTTATAAAATGGGAAGTAGGCACAATAGCTGTCAATTGCATAAAGAAGGAAAAAAACTCTACACAGAGGTGAAACCCATCGAACATGAGTACTGGAGATAATAGCTGAATTGTTTGAAAGATTAGAATACTGCAAATGCAAGAAAGATATCGTACCTCTGAAGACATTAACAGCTCACTAAATGAAACGCATAATAATGTCTTAATGTATTGGGTGACAATGAAATAAAATAATTTTGAAACGCGTGTCTATATAAAGTAGAAGTAAAACAAAGATCAGGAATTGATACAATTAACTTACTCCACATAAGCCATTATGATTACAGAGGACTCGAGTTATAACGGCAATATTTATTTTCCCTATTAGTGTGCCGTTATAATGAATTTACCGTTATAAAGAATCCCAGTCAGAAGTATGATACTATAATGTTATTAATCAAATAATTTCGTATTGGCCCAGTTACAGGTCCGAGGTCTACTGCATTGGCACGAGGCCGAAGGCCGAGGCCAATACAGCTGACCGAGGACCTGTAACTTGGCCAATATGAAACTACTTGATTAATGACAATTTTATTAATTGACGCAATTAAAAACATGATATATGATTTTTGAATATTGGTTGACCTGGTGTAATAGAGGATAATCAATTTATAATAGGCTATAACAGATCTTTTCCACATCATTACTCCAAGAAACAAATGTTATAGACATTGTCTAGAATCGCCTTGGTGAGGTGATTCTAACAAATGTCTATAACATTTGTTTCTTGGAGTGTTAAATAACAAGAATCTTTCTTGACTATGGATTCGATTTGGGTATTTCCAACACGAGGGAAGGCCACGTCGCTCGGAATAGAGGCTAAGCCTTAAGCTAAGTAGACATTCCATTGAAATTGTCGTTATAACGAGTTTT
Organism: Lucinisca nassula; assembly: GCA_963580285.1. Classification (NCBI taxonomy): domain Eukaryota; kingdom Metazoa; phylum Mollusca; class Bivalvia; order Lucinida; family Lucinidae; genus Lucinisca; species Lucinisca nassula. The sequence continues at coordinate 2,648,465 of OY757023.1, read as the reverse complement.
GCCGTTATAATGAATGCTGGTATAAAGAGGGTTGTCTGTATTTCAGAAAGATAGATAGTACGCGACCGTTACAAAACAACCTTAATGAGGCGGTTCTTACCATTGTCACACAAAGCTAAACCGCATCAATGATGCAGTTCTAAATATTAAGACAGTTTATGATTAGACCAAAAGAAACAGAATAAGGTAGAGCGTGTTTTCTTAAACTTTGGTGTCTCTGATGGGAGGTTTGGGGTCATTGTATCGATTCCTGATCATTGCCTTCACCTCTATTTTGTATAGGGTTGTTTTCAAAATGTTTTATCTAAACTGAGCATTGCAGATGCGTACTTTACACGGACGTGTCAACATGATGGGGGTCGATTAACCTTTTTTTTGTACCAAATGGAATCTTCCTCCTTATATATAGCATGACTCCATTTCAAAATTTAGGTTTGTGAGGTTGTGTTTTCTTCAAAATTGATTAGGAAAAGGGCTGAATATTTTTGCATTCAGTGTGGACCCTGATCAGGCGCCGCGTCCTGGGGTTTCTGGTACTAAATGTGTTAAACCAGAAAACGCATGTAAATAGAATGAATATGATACATTTGTAACAAACAACACTGCTCTTGAATAATTGAAAAATAAAAACATTGGATTTATATTCTTTAATAAGAAACAAAGGATTCTGTTCGGTTGTTTGAGTTTGAGTTTAACGTCCCCGTCAACATTGTAAAGGTCATTTTGGAGTCGTTGCGTCCAATTTGTGGGACTTTTACCCGACATTGAGATGAAGTTACAGCTCAAGCCCTGCCGCCCAATGAAATCAATAGTGTTTATAAGCAAGGACAGTCCGACTCGCACCGCATTGCCTGAGCAGCCTTTTTTGAAAATATTTGAGGGTCACTGATGAGGCCTAAATGGCCGAAACTAGCTAGTCTGGCCCAGAAAACATGTACACTTCATATTTCCCAGTTCTGTGGTGTATTTCTTGTTTCCAAAGAATAACACTTTCTAGAACATATTTCATCATCTAAGCTGTTTACCAGTACTCGTGTGCGAGTTGATTTCAGCTCTGCGTGGAAGCATCATGCAACCCAGCTATTTCTTCAAGCCCCAATGGGCGGGGGCTAAGAAACAAACGATATAAATGTGAAACCCTAATTAAACAACCTTGAATACGAAGAAAAAGACTATAAACTGCATTGTGGTGAAGACATTATGAAACATGCCTATTTAAATACATTGTAAACGTTACTGCCAAAAAGAAGAAAATTTTAAGATGAAAACTTGTGATATTTTTCTTATTTCTGCTGAAAATATAGATTGTGGATACTCGTTAGAACCGCCTCATGGCGGTTCTAATGAGTATCCACAAACTTACTTCTGCTTAAAATATAGATTGTGGGTACTCGTTAGAACCGCCTCAACGAGGCGGTTCTTTGAGGCGGTTCTAACGAATACCCCCAGTCTTTATTTTAGAGCAGAAATTATATAGGCATCTATTCGTGATGACAGTAGCTTCAGAGAACAGAAATAATATATTGTTTCGAATAAATTTTGCCTTTTGAAACAAAACACACACATACAGACACGAATTAACAATGTTGTAACTTTTTCCCAACCAGATTTGTAGAGTAGAAGTGAAGACAATGGTTGAGAATCGATACAATTAACCCACAGCTCCCACCAGGGACACCAAAGGGAAAGAAACACAAACAAGAAAAATCTAGAAACATCAATAGCGCAAAGCCAAAAAGACAGTTACTTTCCTACAAAATGGCCAATTCAAAATGGCTAAGTCTAATTCAAGAGTCGTTGTTGCAATTGTTGAGGGAATGTTTGCTAAAGTCCGATCGATTCGCCTGATTAATCTGGGATATTTGCAATAAGCCTTAAACTGGTGTACAAAGGCTAGAAATGCAAATAATAGGCAGATTAAATGCAATATTGTCCATTCAGATCACGTCGTCGACAGGTTTTGTAATAAGTTTGATAAATGAAGAAACAATAGAAGACATAATATACTAGACACTCAAAGAGACATTTGTTATATCAGACAGTCTTTTGGCATAAAAATATGAATTGTATCTTAGATCTAATGCGGGTCATATAAGGTAAAAAAAATAATATGGCACACGCAGCATAATATTGCAGCTAATAACAATCTAAAAGGTTAGAAGCCTCCCTGGTGTAGTGGTTACGCTATTCGCTTTGTTAACCAATGGTCGATCCAGGGCTTCTCCAGACTTTCGGATGAGCCTCATTGCATAAACACGCCTATACAAATATAATGCTATTTTTTTGGCAACAAATTAGACATTTTCAGATGAAAAATTGTGATATTTTTCATATTTCTGCTCAAAACATAGATTGCGGGGACTCGATAGAACCGCCTCGAGGAGGCGGTTCTATCGAGTACCCACAATCTATGTTTTTTAGCAGAAATAAGAAAACTAATGTATACCCCAGTTTTACTATATAAAAGTGGGGTATGAGGGAGGTCCAAATTATAAAGGCGTATTCTCGTAATGTTAAACCGAGGCCCCGTCTCCGTATGACCTTAGCTGTTGGTGGGACGTAAAACTCAAACATTCACTCACTCACAATCTAAAAGGAGTGCCCAGTAAAAACAATAATAGATTATAGAGATAACGAAAGGACCACACTCCGTGTGTTCATCATATCACACCACATCCGCGACCATTACAGATACATCGACTTAAGCTATCAAAAAGTCATGTTACGTTTTCGTAAATGTATAGATTGAACATATGAAATATGAAAAATAGAGCAAAGGTTGGGCGGGTTCTTCTGGTGCCGAGGCCCCGTTTTTGGATTTACGTCTATCTGTTGTGGGTGGGTTTGTTTCGTGCGGGGTTTGTGGTGGGTGCGGTGGCTTTGGTTTTGGGATTGTGGGTTTTCCTTTTTTGGATGGTGGTGTTCCTCGTGCGCCATCCTGTGGCGTTTGTGTTTCGCGGTTGGTTCGATTTGCTAGAGTGTGTAGTCGTGTTGCTGACTTCAACACTCGTGGTAAGTTGTTGGCGGCTAAACTCTTTGGTCGGGGTTGTCGGTGCCGTAGACTGCGCGGAGCATTTTAAAAATTTTATAGACGCCGTTCTGATTTGGTTTCGAGGTTCGGTGTTGGACTTGGGTCTCTTCTGCGGCGGGGTCTGTCGGAGCCCGGGTTTTGTGGTGGCTTGGTGTGTGGCTTTTTTTTTTTTGGGGGGGGGGGTGTATAACCGCAGTGACTTCGGCGCCCAGTTTCGTAGGGTCGTTCTTCGATATAAAAAGATTGGGTGCAACTTGGATGTTGTGCGACGGACTGCGTGCGTGGTGGTTGGCCCGGTCGCGGTTGGCGGCTTTGCTTCCCTCTTTGGTTGCGCGCCGGTGGGTCGGGCCTCGGGTTCTGTGACGGCTCCAGCGTGGGGGCTTGTTGGGAGTTGGAGAGATCTGGTTCTTGGTAATGTTGGTTGGTGCCTGGTGCTCTGTCTCTGGTCGGGCCCGTCGGGGTCTGGCTGTTGGTTTTCTTTTGCTCCGGCGTTTCAGTGGTTTCTTGCTGTCGGGTCCTCGCCGTTGTCTCGCCTCTGTGGTTCTTTGATTTTTTGTGTTTGCGGGGGTGTTGCGCTGGTGGGTTGGGGGGCCTTCATGCGGGCTGGGCGGGTTGTTTGTCTGAATCGCGGCGGAGGACGGGGCGGGGATTGTGGCCGCGTGGGGTCGATTTGGGCCCCCAGTGGAAGTCTTTCCGCTGGCCGTTCCGGGGCGGTTCTTCTGTGGCGATTTATGTGTGTTGTTGTTTGTTGCTTGCTGTGTGTGTCGCTTGTGTCTTTTGGTTTTGGATGGCCGTGTGGCCGTTTTGTGGGGGGGGGGGGGGGGGGGGGGGGCGGGTGGCTGTCCTTATGGCCTTCCTTTGTTTGGGTTTCCGTTGTGGTCTGGTCGATTAATGTTTGTATTTTTTTCCCTTTGGTGTCTTTGGTGGGTGGAGTAAGTTAATTGTATCGATTCTTGATCTTTGTTTTACTTCTACTTTTTATGAGAGCGAGCGAATAAAAGTAGGTATATGACTAACGATCATGTAGGACTGAAGACTACTACACCAACAACAACTATGACAAAAGACTGGCTACTACTACTATAAAGACTACTACTACAACAAAAACTACTACTGCAACAACAATGACTACTACTTCAACTGTCGCTGATATCACCTCTGCTTCTCCTCCTACATCAAATACTGTTAGAATCCTCAGCGGTATAGTGGATAAGCTACTCGCCTCATAAACCAGGGGCCGTGTGTTTGATTCCGAGCTTATCCAGACTTTTGAATGAGTCTGTAAACCGACGTCCCGTCACCTTAGTTGTTGGCGGAATGTAAAACTCAAATACACGCTATAATGTTGCTGCCTACGTTATTGCTGTTGTAGAGAAAAGATAATTATAATAGTAATAAATAAGTAAATAAATAGAAAGAACCATAAATATAAGAAACACTACGATTAACCTCTCTTAAATAGGTCAACAGCTGAAATGGATGTTTGTTTATTACTTGAGCATGCCCAGACAAAACTTTACATGGACTTATGAGGCACTAAGCGAAGTTGTCCCTACTGAAAATCATACTTTAACACCACAACTCTGTAAAAAAGTTTGCCATTCAATTATTTTTTGCCAACTATAAAAAAGATTGGTTGTTTCATCTTGAACGATAAATGTGAAATATTTCACGGATGTAAAGGTTTACTCTATCACCCATCAATCCGTATTGCGCGTGCGTTTCCGGAAACAATGATCGGCTTTCAAGAAATACAGACAGTAGTGTAATTAAAACCTCGCTGATTTCTGGTTCATGTCAATCTATTGGCACATTATGGTATTTGTGGTAAAGATAACATCTTCAATAGCCGTGTCATTTTAAGTACATATTTCAAATCGACTTTACTGACCGTTACAAGGCGGTTCTTCTGTCGCGGTTTAATTTTTTTATGCCTTGTCTTTGAGTGTGTGTATCGCTTAAATATTTTTGTTTTGGATAGCCGATTGGTCGTTTTGTGCGAAAGTAACTGTTCTTTTGGTTTTCCGCTATTGATATTTCCGTTAGGGTCAGTAATTTAATGTCAGAGTTTCCATCCCTTTGGTATCTCTGATGGGAGGTGATGGTAAATTGTATTTATTCTTGGTCATTGCATTCTTCCGTGGCGATTTATTTATGTTGTTGTTTGTTACTTACTGTGTATATCACTTGTGTCTTTTAATTTTGGATGGCCATATGGCCATTTTGTGGGAAAGTAACTGTCCATATGGCCTTCCTTTGTTTAGGTTTCCATTATGGTCTGGTCGCTTAATGTTTGTATTTCTTTCCCTTTGGTGTCTTTTATGGATGGAGTAAGTTAATTGTATCAATTCCTGATCTTTGTTTTACTTCTACTCTGCTATTTTACAAGTTTACAGAGAATATTTTCCAAAGATAACATTATCTATTTGCATCAGACGGATGATTTTTTTTGCGAAAAACCGACAGTGACTCGTAAGTAAAGAAAGGAACAGCTACATTAGTACTAATATTATCATTATTAGAAACTGCACTTCATAGAACACATTAGAACCATTAATGATCGTACTCTTCACCCCGCCCATCGGGGCTTGAAGAAATAGATTGCGCTGCATGATGCTTCCACGGTCGCACATGAGTACTGGTAAACCGCTTAGGGGTCTAAGCCAGCCCAGGCATAGTTATGCGAGTCGGACCATCCCTACTTTTGGACTCTTTTGGTTTGTTTGGGTGGCAGGATTGAGATGTCATCTCATCGCAGTGTCGGTTAAAGGCCCACAAAAATTCGAAGCTAGGTCTCGAAAATGACCACAATAGTGTTGACGGGGACGTAAAATATCATTTCAAACAAACAAACAAACAAAAATTTCTTCTTAATCTAAAACTGTCTGGAGACAATGATTCGTAATCGATACCTCTCCCTATTACGAAAACACGCCTATATTCTTATATTGGAAATTTTACCGCCAAAAAGGGAAATTATTAAACAGAAAACTGTGAAATTGTTCTAATTTCTGCTCAAAATATACACTGTGGGTACCCTTTAGAACCGTCACATTTAGGCGGTATTAACGAGTACCCACAATCTATATTTTAGAGCAGACATATGAAAATTAAGGTTTACCCCTGTAAACCTCAGTTTTACCCATGTAAACTCAACTTCTATTTTACTTAATAAAGAGGAATTCAAGGGGGAGGGGGGTTGGGTTCGTGATGTCCCTTCCAAGACACCGAAGGCAAAGAAACAGAAAAATGAAAAACAGCTTCACCATAATGAAAATGTCACAAGCAAAACGCCAAAAGGATAGTCATTTGTCTACAAAATGACCGAACAGCTATTTAAATTAAAAAGATATGAGCAGTACACAAATGATAATCTTGGGGAAGGGTCGTAAATAATGTTGAGAGAACTTGCGACCCAACCCCAGTTGCACACATATATATATGTAATAGCTGCAATAAAATATGTTTATACGATAATCTTGAGGTAACTGCTAAGTAAAATAGAAGTGGAGGCAATGATCAGGAATCGATACAATTAACCCACAGCTCCCATCAGAGACACCAAAGGGAAAGAAACACAAACATGAAACAAGAGACCCTAATGGAAACACCAATAGGTGTCACTGATAAGGCCTTATTTGTCAACACAAGCTGGTCTTGGACAGAAAGAAATTTGCACGTTTCACAATGTTAAGTTCTATGAAGAGTGTTTTTGCTTCCAAATGATTTGCTTTGAACGACCCGATCCAAATTTATGACATTAAATGATTGATCGCTAGGAAACGTAAGACATATTTAATTATATCATGGCTTATGTCGTTATGGAAACCTAGAGCAAATGTACATTTTGTTGAAGGAATATGGATATTGGTCTGTATAAAATTTGAATCCATTGTCTCTAAAATTTCTCACGACAATCATAAAGGGAACGGATTGTTTGTCTTGCATTTCAAGCAATTTCAAGACAAGGCTAAGAGCTTCAATTTAATGTCTGCTTACAAATTGATGTTCACGTTAATTTTCGTTAGACATTTTCAGACAGACATTAGATATTGTGTTATTTCTGTACTTGCATCGCCAACGCGATTTTCAAAACACCATTGGTTTAAACAATATTTTATTCAAACTGCAGTAGATAGCAACACAAATACATATACTGACCGGAAATAGAAACTATATACTTTTTTAATTGTCCCGCCTGACAAAACAAGTGGATAATTCTAATAAAATTTACTGATTAAGGATTTTACTAACTATAGACATGAATCCTGTAGCAATTTAAAGAAACTCTGGTGTTCAAAATAAAAGTTTTTGGGGAAAATGTAAAAAAGTGCATTTTTCACAAAATTTGTTTGTAATCGAATTTTGACTTCAACATTTTTCCGTATAGGTAATAAGTTAAAAGCAAGGAATAAAAAAATAACATAAAATCTAAAAATTACCGAGAAACAAACATTTTATTGACATCTCAAGAACTGCTTTTTTCAGCGAACTATTCAAAATAATGTTGCAAGCCAAAAATTGACGCAAAAGTGCCTTCAGTCGTTTTACCATCTTCAGGTGTGTCTTAAATATTGATTAAAACAAAAACCGCAATCAGAAATGCCATACTTTTCGCTCACTTCCGGTGGTTTGGTCCAATATTTAAAGGCCGATAACTTTTCAATCATTGTGAAAAATTTATATTTTGTAAACAATATTTCCAACGTTAGATGATACGTAATAACTGGTAAAAATGGGAATCACATTCGCGACACAAAATGTTTCACCCAATGGAAACTTGAACAGCAAGATTTGGACCCTTGCTTTGAACCTGTGGCTTTACCCGTTAACTCGTAGCTATCATTAAACATTTTATTCGATAAAGCAGACATGCCACTGGTGATACTTTATATAATTGGAATTCAAATTTCATTAAAATGTTTTGCCAGTGATAATTTAAAAATGAGTGTATAGTTTCTATTTCCGGTGAGTATAGATGTGGAATGTATGAGGATCTGAATGTAAGCCTATGGCTTATAGAGTTCATTTCCTTGTAACACCAATAAATTCACAGCAGTAAAATTTGTCTGTGTGACAACATGAATAACTAATTCATATCATTTTTAAAAACGCATACTATATGTTTCTGAATAGAGAAATGAAAATATAATGAACATAAACAGGAAGGATGATAAATGACTAAACGAGATCATGAAACCATCAGGCCAAACACCGTGGAACGCACTGTCAAGCTTGGTTCTGATCAATTCCTAGCCCAGCAGGCACACAACGCGCAGGCAACACCGCATCAACGTCGATACAACGTCATGGTGTTGCATCGATGTCGATGCGACCCCGCCCAAACGTCAGTGCGCCGAGTGGGAGTGGTCGCAGAGTGGCACTCTGGTTTTCATTAAACCGTTTAGTAGCCAAAACACCATTGTGGAAGCATGCCTATATAATTTTGACCCCCACAAGCCCACTTTTATAAAGCAAAACAGGGACTGACAGGGTTTTATTTTATTATATTATTATTAACCCTTTTTGTACCAAAATGGAATCTTCCACCTTATATATAGCAGGAGTCCATTTCAATATTTGGGGGTGTCAGGTTGTGTCTTCTTCAAAAATTATTTGGAAAATGGATTATCTTTTTGAAAACAGTTTGGGCCGGATCAGACGCCGTGTTCTGCGGCGTCTGAACTGGGCCTGCACTGTTTGCCAGGGTACCCGTTTTGGGGCATCTGGTACAAAATGGGTTAAGTGTGTAGATGTTGCGCAATTTAGAGATAAGTGCAAAGATTGTTGTCATTACTGAAAGCAATGATTGTGATTCTCTACAGGGCTTAGGCTCGGAAAGAGTTTAAAACTACCACGGTATGTTCTAATATTATTTACAATACACAAATTGGGCAGTTTGAGACTATAAAGTGATAAATAATTATTTCAACGAACAGTATATTACATACAGATTTTGTTTTCTAATTATTGTACTGCTCTCCTTTAAATATTGGTTTGATTTGCAAAAATGACTTATCAATTGCCTGGGTTACATTTGGCTACGGGCGCCGTACGATTTATTTGTCTACGATTTTCCGTCCGATTTTTAGAAATCGTGGGAGGCTACCGGCTGCGATTTATGTGAATACATCCTATACGGACACCGGGCGATTTTTTGTACTGGTTTTCGATGACGATCTGGTTCAAACCGTAAGGGCACCGCACGAAGACCGTGCGGAAATCATACGGACATCGTTCCGCCTCCGCAGCTCCGTACGGCAATCATACGGAGCCGGTGCAGCGTCCATACGGCGGCCGAACGGACATCGTACGAGCACAGAACAATCCTCATGTAGTTTTGAGCACATTTGTGTAACAAGCGTGTACAACTTCACATTTCGTGTGTAGTCGATCATCAATATGCCGACTAAAAAGGACGGAAAGGAAAAATCGTGTCGTAGTATCCTAGGGTGACCCTTCTTAGCGGCCAATGTTTAACCCAAACCGTACGCTGCCTGAGTCCTTGTCTGGCTTCTTGCTCTTCAAGAAAAGCCAGGGCTGCAATTATCGCCTGCTCCCTTCTTATATTCTTCCTTAGTTGCAGCCGCAAATATGCTACTCTGAGCCTAAGTGGCGCTTCGCTTTCAGTGACAACACTTCAAATAAAATGAACAGTTGGAAATGACCAATATATACCCATCTGGAAATGAAAATCATTCGCAAAGCAACCAAATAACCGTACGGTCCCCGTAAGATTGCGGCAATATGACCGCATGATGACCGCACGATAGCCGTGCGATTTTTCAGATATTGCGATATTTGCGCAGGGACCGTACGGTCGATCTAAGAGCCTATGATCATCGTACGATTGTTTTAGCCTAGATTTCTAGCAAGGATCTTGCGGTGCTGGCACGATCATCGAATGTTGTCCGTGCGGTTCCCGTGCGATGCCCTTGCGGTGATCGTGTGATCCTTTCTATGGACTACGGGCTTGCGCTTTTTAAAATTTGCCAAAGTGCGGAGTTATACCAAATCGTAAAAGATGCGGCGCCCGTAGAACGTCTTAGGAACTCGTAAATATTACGATAATCGTCGCCCTACGGCGCCCGTACGGAAATTGAGTTATGGGCGCCGTACGGACGCCGTAGACCGTTTGTAACCTTGGCATAAGTGAGCTGGATCCACGCGAACAATTCTACGAAAGAAAAAAGCTTGAAAACCAAACTTATAATACTATGTCCGCTATTGATGTTTCCATTAGGGTCTAGTTATTTCATGTTTTTGTTTTTACCCCTTTTATGTCTCTGATGAGAGCTCTGGGTTAATTGTATCGATTCCTGATCATTGCCTTCATTTCTGTTTTTATTGCCGAAACTAGCTAGTCTGGCCTAGAAAACATGTACACTCCATATTTTTCACTTCTGTGGTGTATTCCTTGCTTCCAAAGAATAACCCTTTTATAGAACATATTTAACTTCACTACAGCTGGTGTGTGGGAATGTGTGGCGGCGGTAAAACGTCTCCCTGCCCTACATCATAGTGTAGATTATATTTTCTTGTCCTTTGGGATCATTGATTCCATTGTGGAATTTTAAAAATATCTGAGGGTCACTGATGAGGCCTAATTGGCCGAAACTAGCTAGTCTGGCCCAGAAAACATGTACACTCCATATTTTTTACTTCTGTGGTGTATTCCTTGCTTCCAAAGGATAACCCTTTTATAAAACATTATTAAGTTAGCTTGATTCACGCGAACAAGTCTACAAAAGGATCAAGCTTGAAAAACAAACGTATTTCCATTAGGGTCTAGTTATTTCATGTTTGTGTTTCTTTCCCTTTGGTGTCTCTGATGGGAGCTATTGATAAATTGTATCGATTCCTGATCATTGCCTTCATTTTTATTTTTTATACTTTAACAGATGGATATAAAGACTCGTGACAATAAATATGCATCACTGTCTACAATTCACACAAAACAGGCAAATAATTGCTAACTATCTAATTGAAGCGGCTCTTACTAGCTCTGACAATTAGAAATAAAGAATATAATCGCAACAATGTATCTGAATAATGTCATTTCCTTGACAGACATCGCTATCTTGTTGTGCCATCTTGATTCTAGGGCATCTGAATAGCACTAAAACATATCGACATTGATACGTCAATAAAAATACCGTTATCAAGATATCCAGTTTGATATAGGCCTACACTGGTTACTATTTAGAGAGAAATAAACTCCATGTCGGCGCTTATCTAAGACAATGCGTTACAAATAGACATTCTCGTATGTGGGCGACGGGATTCACACATACGCACATAGCGCCGAGCACTAGAATATTAAGGCCCCCGCTCATAGGGGCTTGAAGAAATATATGGGCTGCATGATGCTTCCACGCAGAGCTGAATCCGGCCCGCACACTAGTACTGGTAAACTGCTTAGAGGATCTAAGCCTGTCCAGGAACCGCGGTGCGAGGCGGACCGTCCATGCTAATAAACCTTATTGGTTTCATTGGGCGACAGGGCTTGAGATGTCATTTCGTCTTAATGTCGGGTAAAAGTCCCACAAAATTGGAAGCAACGTCTCCAAAATGACCTTTACAGTGTTGACGGGGACGTTAAACCTCAAATCAACCAACCAACCAACTAGAATATTAACCCAATGTATGCGGAAAACCCCTAAAGGGGTACCTTGGCAAACAGTGAAGGCCCAGATCAGACGCCGCAGAACGCGGCGTCTGATCAGATGATGATGATGATGATGATTTCGTGTTTAACGACGCGTCAACCCTCTTGGTGGGTCATAAGCGTCAGTCGGTTAATGGTTAAGCGGCATGAATAATTATGACGATATTAAAAGTAAGAAGTCAGAATGATAACGTATAAAAACGGCGTCTGATCAGGGCCTACACCATTTGTTAACAGAAATTTTCCATCAAAAATACATGTACTATGAAAACGAAAAAAAATCAACTGGCACCCATTATATGGCAAATGGACTTGTCCATTATATAGCAATGGAAGAGTCGCCTAGCATACAAGGGTGTTTACAATATGAGTAATTCGTTGGAAGCATGAAATGCACTGAAGAAATGAAAAGTGCAGAGTGTTCCAGACTGGCTAGTTTCGGCCAATTCAGCTATTTTCTCTCAATCATTTGCTGAATAAACCTAGCATTAGTTGAAGGGGAATGGGAACAACTAAACTCCGTTCAGAAAATCTGAATCATCGATGTTTTCGTTTCTTCCGTTTAATACTCATTTTAGCCCATGCATCACTATGGGAAAGTTTTAGACCTCACCCTCCGCCGATTTATCAAGCAAGTTGTATGCCTCTGCGACAGTCAGGAAAGGCTGTGATTATTTGGAGAAAATTGCAAAACAAAGAAATGAGTGCACAGACTAAGTCCATTTGACGATGATTGTCAGGTAAAATAATAAATATTCAAATCCATGGGACGCACTTTATAAATAGATATGCAATTGCGACACACCTTATATTCGAATGGCTAGATAGAGGTTCACTAGGAACGGGGAGTCACTAGCGCGATGTGCTGTCAACAGTCGTCAAAACGAATTATACCGATATCAGATGTGGTGTCACAGCTAATGATTTTCCATGGAGTGATCGTGCAAATTAAACGTAGACGCCCTTGTAATGTACAAGAGCAGTGACCTATATATGGTTTGAAAGGGTGTGTCGAACCTGTCAGAATGTCTTAGTCTGTGAAAGAAAATACAGATTTTGCAATTTTCTCAAAATAATCACAGCCTTTCCTAGCTGTCGCAGAGGCATACGACTTGCTGGAGAAATCGGCAGAGGGTGAGGTCTAAAACTTTCCCGTAGTGATGTATGGGCTTAAATGAGTATTAAAAGCGAGAAACGAAAAAATCGATGATTCAGATTTTCTGAACGGAGTTTAGCACATTTTCCCGCCATTTTTTCAAAGGGAGACAACTTTCGGGACTTCCTGTTCACTTTCATATAGGATCAGTTCCACCTAAAAAGGGGTCTCTTCTTAAAGGAAAGAATTTGCTCCTCAGGAGCATATTCTTTCTTTTAAGAGTTGATCCCTATTGGCATGGGAGATAAAAACACTTTTGTAGGAGTTGCCTCCCCTTAAGGTGTACCCATTCCTCTTTAGTACTTCATTTATCTGCCTCTGTAGTGATGTTCATATCTTGTAAACTTGTGGAGCTCTGTGATGCAGTGGTAAAGCATCGGATTTGAGATCGAAAGGTAGGCGGTTCGATCCCCGCAAGCGCCAAGTGTTGTTTTCTTGAACAAAAGACTTTATCCACATTGCTTAGTACTGGTTTATACCCAGGAAGATGAAGATAAAAAAGAGGGTCGATTAGATTAGGGAAGGTCAGTTCTAGTATTAAATGTGTTACCCTCTATAAATAAAGTTGACTACTAATTACCAGGTGGAGGGAGTTTAACCTGTTTTGACTGCCCCCAGTGAAATGTTTTACTGTTCGTTTCAAGGCGGTTCTACAGTGGTGTATTATTATTGATATAATTCGTCTTTGCTTGTATGTGTTGCTTATACAGTAAAACTCCTATATTAAGACCACCTTTGCGACTGTTCAAAAGTGGTCTTTAAGACCTTTTTTGAACAGTTCCAAAGGCGGTCTGAGACCAGAGGACCCTGTACGCAGAAAACACAAAGACAGAATAACTGCAGCTTACTAAATAAGCTTTTTAAAGCAGAATAAGCCTTAATTTTTGGTGGTCTTAATAGCCGAATTTCACTGTATCTTTTTATTTTGGTTAGCCATTTTGGCCATTATGTTGGAAAGTAACTGTCCTTTTGGCTTTCCGCTTGTGATGGTTTCATTAGGACATTACGAAAACACGCCTATACAAATTCATTGTAAACTTTACCGCCGAAAAAAAAAAAATAAGATGAAAATGTGTGATGTTTTTTCTTATTTATGCTCAAAATATAGACTGTGGGTACTTGTTAGATAGAACCGCCTTATCGAGGCGGTTCTAACGAGTATCCACAATCTGTCTTTTAAGGCAGAAATAAGAAAAATAAGGTTTACCCCTGTAAACCACAGTTTTACTGTATAAAAGTGGGGTTCAAGGGGGTCAAAATTGTATAGGCCTGTTTTGTGATGTTTCCTTTCCTTTGATGTCTCTGATGGGAGGTGTAGTGTAATTCTATCGACCTCCACATCTATTTTATGGGGCCCCAATCTTCACTTTCATCTTCCGTCGTAGTTCACACATTGCATCTCAATGCTCGGTAAAGGTCTCACCTGTACAGTTTGACGGGGGACACTAAACCTCAAATCAAATAAAACAAACAATTGAGTTGGCTGTTCGGCTTGAATTTTCAGTCATTCACTCGATGATTGAAAATAGAAAACAACCCCAACCCCCACCCCCACCCCCCCCCCCCCAAAAAAAAAAAAAACAGTTACCCAGATTAGCCAAAAGCACAGTCATCTCAATGCATCCTATGACGTTTATATTTCGCAATTAATTCGATTTGCTAGAGTGTGTAGTCATGTAACTGACTTCAACACTCGTAATAAATTATTAAAGGCTAAACTCCTTAATCAGGGTTATCGGTACCATAAACTACGCAAAGCATTTTCAAAATTCTATAGACGCCATTCTGATTTAATTTCAAAATTCAAGATTGGACTTAAATCTCTTCTGCAACGAGGTCTATCGGAACCTGAATTTTATGGTGACTTAGTATATAAATTCAGAAAAATATATAAACGCAATGACTTCAGCACCCAATTTCGTAAAATCATTCTTCGATATAAAAAGATTGGGTACAACATGGATGTTATACGACAGACTGTATGCATGGAAGTTAACCCAATCACGGTTGGCAACTTTGCTTCCCTCTTTAATTGCACGCCGGTGGGTCAGGCCTCAGATTCTATGACGGCTCCAACGTAAAGGCTTATTGAGAATTAGAGAGATCTAATTCTTGGTATTGTTGGTTGGTGCCTGATGCTCTGTCTCTGGTCGGGCCCATCGGAGTCTAACTGTTGGTTTTCTTTTGCTCCAGCATTTCAGTGGTTTCTTGCTGTCGAGTCTTCACCGTTGTCTCACCTCTGTGGTTCTTTGATTTTTGTGTTCACGGAGGTGTTGCACCGATGAATTAGGAGGCCTTCATGCGGACTGAACAAATTATTTGTCTAAATCGCGACGGAAGTAAGGGCGAGGATTGTGGCCACGTAAAATCGATTTAAGCCCCCCCCCCCCCCCCCCCCCCCAGTGGAAATCTTTCCACTGACCTATCCAAGGCGGTTCTTCGGTGGCGATTTATTTATGTTGTTGTTTGTTACTTACTGTGTGTATCACTTGTGTCTTATAATTTTGGATGGCCATATGGCCATTTTGTGGGAAAGTAACTGTCCTTATGGTCTTCCTTTGTTTAGGTTTCCATTATGGTCTGGTCGCTTAATGTTTGTATTTCTTTCCCTTTGGTGTCCTTGATGGGTTGAGTAAGTTAATTGTATCGATTCCTGAGTTTTGTTTTACTTCTACATTGTAGAGAAGAAACAGATTTATTTACATGCACAAATGGGCTAAGTTGTTTGGTCCAGAACCAAAAAAAAACGACTTCCCAGACATATTGTACAGATCTCGATGGTCGTATTATATACACATTGTCGGTATTCCTATGAGAATTAGCTCCTTTTGATTTCGGTAGAAACAAATGGGGACATGAAACATTGTTCGAGACAGACGTAATTCTAGCCAACCCCGTTGATATAGGCGTGTTTTGTAATGTTATTGAGTTGTGTTAGAGCCACTGTATTGATATTGATATTTTTTGTAATGCCATTGGGTTGTTTTTTACGAGCACATACACTCTGTAACTTGGAGCAAAAAAAAAAAGATGATATTGTATATGCGTGTCATACAGAAGCGAAAGCAATGATCAGGAATCGATACAACTACCCAACACCTCCCTTCATAACACCAAAGGGAAAGAAACGTGGCCCTGATTTTACGAAACCCAAATTAAAACATCATAGGCGGAAAGCCGGTCAAACGGCGATCCAAAATAAAAACTATAACCAATACATACATGCAAAGACAAACAATAACAAAGATAAAACGCAATAGAAGAACCGCCTTGCAACGGTTAATAGAACGTATTTCTCATAGGAATTTAAATGTATTTTATATGGCCATAATCCTCGCTCTTGCTTCTGTCGTGGTTAAGACAAATACTTTGTTCAGCTCATCAGTGCTACTCCTCTGAGAACATAGAAATCAAAAGACTATAAACTATGGTTCAACGATGGTGACTCGATAAAATGAACTACATGTAACTGAAATGCTGGAGCAAAAGAAAACCAACAGTTGTTGTTTATACTTAAAATACTGGAGCCAGCGCACGACAAAACCTACAATAAGACATATGCGCCAACGAAGACTCGGATCAGCCTGCGCATCCGCGCAGCCTGATCAGAGTCTTCGTTGTGCGATCTAAGGATAGCTAAGGGCCCAATGCTCCTTCATGCAGCTATAGAAGTCTCTGGTCGTACTATATGGATGCACAGGCTGATCTGATTCTTCGCTGGGCGCACATGTAAGTTGTAGGAAAAGCTGTGCCCCGTCTCACTGTTCTTTGTTATATAGCCTGTATTTAAGCCCCGCCATGCGCATTTGTGTCTTCGAGCATTCCGTGATGACAAATTTAAACTGCGCATGCCCAGCCATTCAGAGGGGCCAGGGATATGGCTTTCTGTCTGAAGGTTCCTCTTGATTCACCGCTTGAATGAGCGAGCAGCGAAGGCTCTGGCGAGACTGCGCGGATGCGCAGGCTCGCCGGAACCTTCGTTGCTCGCATAGGCGATAAATACCAAAATCGCTTGACGGGGCCCATATAATACAAACAGTCAAGGCCAATAGTTCAGAAACACGTACTAATCCTATCAATGATTCAGCCCACGTATTCACCGAATCTTGTAATAATTATGACAATGAAAACGGCATACGAAAGATTTTATTAAGAATACTTAAATGGGCAAGAAGAATGTCCAAACTGATGGATCGAATAGACGTTAAAATGTCAACGTTTATTAGTGTTTGGTATCCACAATGGTTTTGCAAAAAACTGGACATTTATCTGGGGTATTCACACCAAAGCTTTAAACTGTGTTTTAAATGTATATACCTTTATATGCATAATTACCTTGCCCCTTTATAGACTAAAATTGTCTTACCCTTCATATACAGAATAAGTCTATTTTGAAATGAAAGGGTGTCAGGTTCACTTATTTTCAGAAATATATTTAGAAAATGATTTTATGCAGATAGTGAGGGCCCTCATGAAGCCCGCCTCGGCGTCTGATCTACGTATGCGTTGTTTCGTGTCTTTTTTCTTTTTGTTTGTTTGGTGGTTGTGGGATGGGGTGGGGATGGTGTTTCTGTATAAGATTGAATAAGCATAGCTTTCGGTAGCCATTTAAAGTGTTCACGTACACATACAAGCTTTGTTCTATAAGAGAAATATTCCATGAATCTTATAAAATGTCCATCTGTTATATCCGTATTACTGCAGTATTAAAGTTATATTTAAGAAGGTAGAAGGAAATTGTGGTTTTGGTTTGCTACTTGTAATAGTTTAAGTTTAATTGCCTTGTTACTTTGGTTTGTGATTCGTTTCCATTGGTGTCTTAGGTCTTATGTGTGAATTATGATAATTGCCCTCACATCTTATGTTTTATAGTTTATATTTTCTTGTCCTTTGCCAATTGGAATTATAGATTCCATTGTGGAAGCTTGAACATATTTGAGGGTCACTGATGAGGCCTGGCTGGCCGAAACTAGCTAGTCTGGCTCAGAAAACTGTTAACTTGATATTTGTATGTTATGTGGTGTATTCTTTGCTTCCAATGGATAACTCTTTTTTATAGAGCATATTAATTTTGTGTCTGTGAATACGTGGCGTGTGACTGGTGACATTTCACATTTGCATAAATAAAATAAAAATCAAAAATGAGTTCCTTTAAGAGCAATGAAAACATTCATAAGAAAGAAGTTGGGTCATACTACGTACTACTTTAACAACTCGGTGATCCGTTAATCATGGATACACATTTCGTAATGTTTGTCACTGCTTGTATAGTATATCATAGAAAATAAGTTTCGCCTTTTCTGCTTACATAGGGAGTCTTTTAATATGGAGTAACAAAACCATATCAAACATAATGTGAAATATGTTGTCGCTGGAAGCCAGTGTCTCTGGGGAAATGAGGTGGAAAACAATTCGCGAACGGCGTGTTTATCGCTTCCGGCTCGAGGGAATACATCTATGTATCTCATCTGTTTTAAACTCGTAGAGACGAATTTTATATGTGTTTGGATTAACCAGTTTCGTATAACAACAATGTGAAAAGAGATACGAATAATACGTTTATGGTTATATTACACATTTACCGCTGATGGAAGGTGATTGATATTTTGAGAACATAGAAAATTATGATCGGTATGAAAATCAAGCGAAACTTTATTACACTATAGTGAATGATTCTGCACAAAGATCGGCTGAAGTGGATGATATATTAACGGTTTATACGCAGACTAGTCAGTTTCATTGTTTTTAAGATCTACAAATATGGCCATGTTAATTGTTCAGCTAATAGGCTAAGAATACCTTTGGTATAACAAAAACTCGCTGTTATTCTATGGTAATAAAACGATACGACCACACATGTAACGGCCACCCATCTAAACCCCACTTTGTCATCACGAAAACACACCTAAATAATTTTGACCCCACTTTTATATTGTAACACTGGTGTTTACAGGGGTAAACCTTAATTTTTCTTATTTCTGTTCTTAATATAGATTGTGGGTACTCGTTCTAAAATAAAGATTGTACGAGTACCCACAATCTATATTTTGAGCAGAAATAAGAAAAGAATCACAATTTTTCATCTAACAATATTTGATTTTCCGGCGGTAAAATTTACAATGCATTTGCATAGTCGTGTTTTCGTAATGTCGAGAACGAGCTTCTGAACTCGTTCGGAAATGAAATACAATTTATAATTGTTATAAGGTAAACCGAAACATACGCTTGTTTCATTTGAGGTTTAACGTCCCCGTCAACACATATATGTCATTTTGGAGACGTTGCTTCCAATTTTGTGGGACTTTTACCCGACATTGAGATGAAATGACACCGCAAAGTAGAAGTAAAACAAAGATCAGGAATCGATACAATTAACTTACTCCACCCATCAAAGACACCAAAGGGAAAGAAACACAAACATTAAGCGACCAAACCATAATGGAAACCTAAACAAAGGAAGGCCATAAGGACAGTTACTTTCCTGCAAAATGGCCATATGGCCATCCAAAATAAAAAGACACAAGTGATACACAGAGTAAGTAACAAACAACACCATAAAAAAACCGCCACAGAAGAACCACGCCCAATAGAGTTTATTAACATGGACGGCCCGACTCGCAACGCTTTGCCTGGACAGGCTTAGATCCTCTAGTTAAGCAGTTTACCGGTACTCGTGTGTGGTCGGTTTCAGCTCTGCGTGGAAGCATCATGCAGCCCATCTATTTCTTCAAGCCTCAATGGACGGGGGCCATAAAGAAGAGCCCGATTAAAATACACAACAGATTTCTGTGTAGAAGCGGAAATCAGTCACATACATGTAGCTCGCATGTCAAACACTTAAATACAAAACAAACTAAAAGTCACACATTGCACGACAAAGTCATCTAAAAAGTTGTTTCAGCATTACTGTATATTTTGTGTGGCTTTGTGGGTTTTCGGATGCAGTACAACTCGTACTTTGTAGAAAATTAAACTCTGGATCGCGTTCAAAAATCCCTGTAATGGACACCCGCGTAAACTACACTGCGTACCGGGAAATCTGGGGTTATAAAATATACCATATGTTTCTTGCTTTCGCTCCAAACATGGACTGTGGGTGCTTCTTACGCGTGTCCTTCTATCTATTTTAAATGCATTAATAAGACAAAACGAATGTCAGCTCTTTATTAGAACATTCTATATTTTACTGCTGAGACGCAATGTCGTTCATACCTCATTGTTTCAATTACGAAAACACGCCCATACAAATACATTGTAAATTTTATCACAAAAAAAAAGAAAAAAAGAAAAAGAAAAGAATATTTAAACATGAAAAATTGTGATATTTTTTTTTTATATTTCTGCACAAAGTGTAAAATTTACAATCTATTTATATCGACGTGTTTTCGTATTTCATTATTTTACGCAACGTCAGATGATCATTAACTGACGTCAAAATAAACAATGTTCCTGTCTTCTATAATAAGATGACGTCGACGACGCTATTCAGCTGTCAATAGGAACACCACGATACACGCCTATTAAATATATTGGAACAAGTTCCCACATAAAAGAGGGACAATTTACTGATAAAAACCTGATATTTGTCATATTTCTGCTCAAAATATAGGTGGTTCCAACGAGTACCCACAATCTATGTTTTGAGCAGGAATACAAAAAATAATGTATACCCCTGTATACCCTAATGTTACTACATAGAGTGGGGTTTTAGTTGGGGGTCAAACTTATATAGACGTGTTTTTGTGATGGAATTGTGCGATTGTTTCTTTGTTTCAATTTTATCAACCCCACCCCCCACCCCCCACCCCGAAAAAGAATTTTTGTCACATGATGGACGGAAAATAATGCAAATGTAAGAAAACTTGAACTAGTCACCCATGTTTGTCATCAAATGTTAAAGTGTGAAATATTAATGTAGTTAAATTGTTATTTGCTTTTTGTTTCAGTTTTACACTAGCCAGAATGAATGAGGATACGATAGTGAACCGAACCAAAAACGGCGATTTACTATTTGTAGAAGAGAGTGACTTCCCTTCCATTGTTGTTATCACGTGCTTACTAACTTTGTTCAGTTTATTCGGCACAACAGGAAATGCGTTTGTACTATATGTGTTTTCGAGGAAAAAGGACAAATCGACATCGACTGTGTTCATATTAGCACTGGCTGCAACAGATTTCTTCACATGTTTATTAATCATTCCGTTTACCATAGTTGTGGAATTTATGGGTAAACGTGTATATTCGGACACTGCATGTAAGATTTACCAGTTCCTGATTACATCGAACGTGCCTTTTTCTGCTTTTATTATGGTTGCCATAGCATTTGACAGATATTTTTGTATCTGCCGCCCTTGGTTGAAAATCATTGACATCAGAATTGCTAAAAGGATCATTATTTGTCTTCTCTTCTTCGCAATTAGTCTAGGGCTAATTACATGCCTCGCGTATGGAGTCTACCATTATCTGGATTATGATATCCCGTACTCGAATTTAAACCCCGACATAAATTGTACATCAGCAGCTAATGCTACCATTACAACCTTTTCTGTACAGGAAATGTCACGTGATCAGTTCGATTCAGGTGTCTCTGAAGGAATTGAAATGACATATGATGGACTAGTGAAAGGAACACGTCTAGTACTGACAGGATTTTGTTACCCTAATGAAGTGATAATTGGGGTAAAGATTCGTAAAATTTATCAGAAATTCTACGTTTCTCTTTTCTTAATAGCCTTTATCACTGTCTTTGTTTTATACGCACTAATTTACAAGTCAATTTTGGCCCGACGATCAAAACGTATGCGTTCAAGCGTCACTTACAGACACTTAAACGGAAGGCGATCGACATTACTTACATCAGTGATAACCAGGCAGACAAACTGTCATGAAAAGTCAATTAACGCAACTGAAAGTCAAAATAATGTAAATGCGGAAACAAAATCTACTTCTGAGACACGCAATTCACAGTCATCAATCATGAATAATTTATATCCGAAGGAATCACCAGCAACTGATAACGAAGAAGGTGACAGTTCCGTTCTCAACCAAATAAGCAACAAATCAAACACGACTGTCGTGCAGAATAATCTTTCTCCACCATCTCCCTCTAGACCACGTCAAGCACGAAACGCAGGTTCTAAAATACCTAAAAATAGAACAAGATTCAAAGAGAAATATCAGCAAGTAGTCGTCAGTAACGAACATATTCCGATGATAGCCGAACATTTGTACCACAACGGAGAACCGGACGTTAATCAGATTACAACGATAACAATACATAGACAAGATACCAGAAAGTCGGTCAGAGAGAAGACCCGAATTGCAAATATCAAAACGGCGGGAATATTGTTCATCGTTACTATAGTGTTTATTGTTGCTTTTCTGCCTGCTTGGTTAATGGCAACTAGACTTATTCCACCTAATATGATTGTATTTTATATGTACTTTAGTTACAATGTAGCAAATCCTGTAATATACGCATTTTTTAACCATGCGTTTCAAAAAGAAGTGAAAGGAATGTTAAAATGTCGTTCCAAGAAGGAGAGGTGTGGTTAAATTGAAGTAATTGTAGGAATAAGTGCATTTAGTTGATTAACAAGATCAAATAACCGCCATTTTCTACAAAGTCCTTGCGTCTCTGTTATTTATATCAGTGCTGCTAACTGTGAAGCATACAGTTTTATTGTATTTCAAATGATAAATGCAAATGGAAATCTATGCCTGATAACGCCTGCCTGAATAGTGCACGTGTATAACATACACTATGTAAATCAGGACATCTTACAAACCTGTAGAGAGAAGCACATTTACTGATTTTTTTTTAAAATTGTTTGTTTACAAATAGAGGATCTTACATGAGTGTTCATGTATTATTGAATTTATTAAACGAGTTGAGGAAAAGGGATAAAATGCGAGGCTTTGCCGGGCATTTTATCCCTTTTCCTCAACGAGTTTAATAAATTCAATAATACATGAGCACGAATGCAAGATTCTATTTATCATATGACATTTTAAACGCATTTTATTCACGATTGTTTTCAAAAATGTCAATATTCCGCCGTAAGTAAACGCGACGTCGTTAAGGACGTCGTACATGTAACGTTACGGGACGTATCTAGCTAATTTGCATATTTAATCCACTAGTGGATTATCGAAAATAATACATGACGTTATTACACTCTCAGACGCGACGTCATATGATAAACGACTTTAATGTTTTTGTCTTCATTACATATATTACGAAATTTAGATTAAAAACACAATCAAGACATATTAAGAATGATTGAAGTAGATTTCCAGTTTGACATTTTGACTGCACATTGTAGAGGCGTCAGTTAAGCGCGATGAATATATATTATTATTATAACACACCCGTGTGATAAAGAGATTTCCTTCATATGTCCAAACATCACGAAAACACATCTATATAAATTTGACACCCTTGAACCCCATTTTTATATAGTAAGATTGGGGTTTAAGGGGTACACATTATTTTTAATATTTCTACTCAAAACAGTGGCTGTGGTACTCGTTAGAACCGCCTCGCCGAGGCGGGTCTAATGAGTACCCAGAGTCTATGTTTTTTGCAGACATATTAAAAATAACATTTTTTTTTACCTGAATTTTCATTTTTTGGTGCTAAACATTCAATATAGCCGTATTTTCGAAATGTTGGCTACTGTTCCGATCATTTTAATCACTTTCCTTATTTATACTCCAAACATAGATTGTGGGTTCTATGTCTTGCAGCAGAAATAAGCACAAACAATGCGTACCCCTGTAAACACCAGTTTTCTCTATATAAACTGGGATTTAGAGTTTCGAGGATCCTTGGCTTCACTTCTATTTTGCTATTTTTACGGAGTGATTACCTGATGACAAATCCTTGTAATGTACACACCTGTAAACACCACTTTTTATAACATCGTGAAAACTCGCCTATTCAAATATATTGGAAAATTGTACCACCAAAAGCGAAAACAAATCTAATAAAAGTTCTGATATTTTTCAGACTTCTGCTCCAAACATAGAGTGTGGGATATCGTTAGAACCGCCAAGCCGACGCAGTTCTAATGACTACCCACGATGTATGTTTTCGAACAGAAATAAGAAAATAATGTACACCTTTGTAACCCCAGTTTTACTATATTGAATTTGGTTTTAAGGGGGTCAAAATTATACAGGCATGTTTTCTTGATTGAAAAGTGGCCATCAAGTTAACAAGACCGTATGGTAAACACCCCTGTAATATGGTCTATGAAATATATACCCTCTTTAGAAGCAAGGTGTACACCAAAGAACTGCAAACCTGTCCTAGTGAACATATTGAGCAAAACAATCCATGTTCGGAAAATGAATAAGAAAAATATCACATTTTTATCAGCAAAATAACGATTTTAATGGTACGAAAATAATCAATTTGCTACACGAATGTGGAATCGTAATTGTTTTCGGGGATATTCCTTATCTTCCGTATTTGTGCTCCAAAAACACAGATTGTCGGCACCTTAGAACCGCCTAACGTTGTGTGGTATTGTTATGCCATGTTTCTTAATCGAATTGCCGAACTCAAACTTAACATGAACACCATTACTGACACTGCATTTTTAAAAGTGTTGAAAAATAAATATGTGAAGAATATTGTTTTATTCTCGCGTGACTATAGTTCATTAATTGTAAAAAGATGACTTAACTCTAGCTACTTGGCGTCCCTAATAGCATTACGCAAACACGCCTAAACAAATACATTGCCACATTTATCGCCGAAAAAAGGAAAATTTTATGATGAAAAATTGTGATATTTTTCTTAATCCTGCTCCAAATATAAATTGTGGGCACTCGTTAGAACCGCCTCATCGAGGCGGTTCTAACGAGTACCCATAATATATATTTTAGAGAAGAAATAAGAAAAATAAGGTATAGCCCCGGAAACCCCAGTTTTACTATATAAAAGTGGGGTTCAAGGGGGTCAAAATTATACAGGCGGGTTTTCGTGATGAAAAAAAAAATAACTTAACTCTAGCCACTTTGCGTCCTTAATAGGACCTCTGAAAATCACTATAAATCCAGAATAAATAGCAGTAAACTTGGCGACTTCGTTTCTCATTTTAATTATCTGGGTCTGCATTGTTTGCTTGAAGTATTTGGTTGTACTGGGGTTTAACGGCACGTCAAGCCTTGTGGATCATTTTGTGTCGTTGCTTGAAGTAATTATTGGAAGAGCTAACAAAAATTAATTAAGACAGATCCCACATAAATTTTAATTTCACGGTCCTTTAAAGTTTATTTCACTTATTCCGAACCGATCGTTAATCAGAAGTCGTAATCAGAAGTGAAGGCAATGATCAGGATTCGGCAATGATCAGGATTCTGTCTCTGGTCGGGCCCATCGGAGTGTAACTGTTGGTTTTCTTTTGCTCCAGCATTTCAGTGGTTTTTTTTTGCTGTCGAGTCCTCACCGCTGTGGTTCTTTGGTTATTTGTGTTCACGGCGATGTTGCACTGATAAGTTAGGAGGCCTTCATGCGGACTGAACAAATTATTTGTCTAAATCGCGACGGAAGTAAGGGCGAGGATTGTGGCCACGTAAAATCGATTTAAGCCCCCCAGTGGAAATCATTCCACTGACCGTTCCAAGGCGGTTCTTCTGTGGCGGTTTATTTATGGTGTTGTTTGTTTCGTACTGTGTGTATCACTTGTGTCTTTTTATTTTGGATGGCCATATGGCCATTTTGTGGGAAAATAACTTTGTTAAGGTTTCCATTATGGTCTGGTCACTTAATGTTTGTGTTTCTTTCCCTTTAGTGTTTTGATGGGTGGAGTAAGATAATTGTATCGATTCCTGATCTTTGTTTTACTTCTACTATCCAAAACAAAATAATACAAGCGATACACACACTCAAAGACAAACTATTACAAAAATAAAACCGCGACAGAAGAACCACCTGTGAAAGTTCAGAAAAAACAATTACACTTGTTTTCTGGCCCAGAAAACATGTACACTCCATATTTTCCAGTTCTGTGGTGTATTCTTGGCTTCCAAAGGATAACCCTTTCTAGAACATATTTAATCGATTTCACGCAGCTGCAATCCTCGCCCTAACTTCCGTCACGATTTGTTTGTTTGTGTGTTTAAGTTTAACGTCCCTTTCAAAGCTGCAAGGGTCATTTTGGAGACGTTGCTTCCATTTTTGTGGGACTTTTACCCGACATTGAGATTAAATGGCATGTCAAGCCCTGCCACCCAATGATACCAATAGGGTTTATATGCATGGGCGGCCCGACACGCACCGCTTTGCCTTGGCGTCGCGATTTAGACAAATAATTTGTTCAGTCAGCGTGAAGGCTAGGACTCCTAGCCCATCAGTGCAACATCTGCGAGTACACAAAAATCAAACAGCCACAGAGATGAAACAGCGGTGAGGATTCGAAAGCAAGACGTCAATTAAATGTCTGCCATAGCATCAAAACTGTCTGTCATAGCATCAAAAGGAACAGCCAACAACACAGTAGGTTTAGCTTTAGTTGATGACCACATTTGTCATTTAGCAAACAATTTTGCTGTCTGTGTTACAGAAGGCCAAGACAAGCTTCCCAAACTATACTGGTTACCTAAACTTCATAAAACAACATACAAAGCACGGTTTATTGCAAATTCAAGCTCTTGTACCACCACTGAACTCTCCAAATTATTAAATTCATGTTCTACTGCCATCAAAAAGCATGTGATAAAATATTGCGACAAAGTCTTCGAAAGATCAGGTATAAATCTGTTTTGGTCTATAAAAGATTCTAATGAAGTTTTAAATAAATTGAAACCCAGGCGTGTTTGTGCTTCAAGTCTGTCTACTTATGATTTTTCCACCCTTTACACTACACTTCCTCATGATCCTATAAAAGAAAAAAAAATAATGATTTAACCCATTTAGTACCAGAAACCCCCAAAAGGTTACCTTGGCAAACAGTGCAGGCCCAGATCAGACGCCGCAGAACGCGGCGCCTGATCAGGGCCCCCACTGCTTGCTAAAAGTTCAGTTATTTTCCAAATAAGTTTCTTGAAAACACAACCTGACCCGCTAAATTTTGAAATGAACTCCTGCTATATATAAGGAGGAAGATTCAATTTGGTACGAAAAGGGTAAATTGAATGGACATTTCATAGGGAAGTATCCCTCTTTCGTGCATGTAATGTAAGAAATGCTTTTTTTTAACTTCTGAAGAGCATAAACATTATACTTTATGGTCATGTCAGAACATGTGTCAAGCTCTCACCTTTCTACTTGACAATATTTACATAAGATTTGGTACAAAGTTATTTAGACAAGTTGTGTGTATTTCGATGGGTACTAATTGCGCACCCCTTGTGGCTGATCTGTTTTTGTTTTGTTATGACAGAGACTTCATGATGTCCCTTTCTGCCTGAAGCTTTTAGCTCGATTTCTAGATATTTGGATGATTATAAAATATTGACAATACCTATTTCGATGGTTTGATCAGTCAAATGTACCCCCTCCCCCCCCCCCAGAACTTTAGTTAAATAAAGCAAATTCTTCTGATACCGAGGCCCCGTTTTTGGATTTACCCGATGATTTTGATTTTGACATTGGTATTTTTTTCTTTTTTGGATGGTGATGTTCCTCCTGAGCCATCCTATGGCGTTTATATTTCGCAAGTAATTCGATTTGCCAGAGTGTGTAGTCATGTAACTGACTTCAACATTCGTAATAAATTGTTAACTGCTAAACTTCTTAATAAGGGTTATCGGTACCATAAACTACGCAAAGCCTTTTCAAAATTTTATAGATTTCAGTTTGATTTAATTTCAAAATTCAATATTGGACTTAAATCTCTTCTGCAAAATGGTCTAGCGGAACCCGAATTTTTTGGTGACTTAGTGTATAAATTCAGACACATATATAAACGCAATGACTTCAGCAACCAATTTTGTAAAAAATCTTTATTCGATATAAAAGGATTGGGTACAACATAAATGTAATACGACAGACTGCATGCATGTTAGTTAACCTAATCACGGTTGACAACTTAACTTCCCTCTTTTATTGCACGCCGGTGGGTCAGGCCTCAGATTCTATGACGGTTCCAGGGTAAAGGCTTACTGAGAATTAGAGAGATATAATTCAATATAATGTTTGTTGGTGCCTGACGCTCTGTCTCTGGTTGGGCCCATCGGAGTCTAAATATTCGTTTTCTTTTGCTCCAGCCTTTCAGTGGTTTCTTGCGGTTGAATCCCCGCCGTTGTTTCATCTCTGTTTGTGTTCACGTAGATGTTGCACTGATGAGTAGGAGGCCTTCATGCGGACTGAACAAATTATTCGTCTAAATCGCGACGGAAGTAATGGCAGGTTTATTTTTGTTATGGTTTGTCTTTGAGTGTTTGTGTCGCTTATATTATTTTGTTTAGGATACCCAATTGGCCATTTTGTGGGAAGGTAACTGCCATTTTTTTGCTTTCTGCTATTGGCGTTTCCATTAGGGTCTGTTGTTTCAGGTTTGTGTTTCTTTCCCCTTGGTGTCTCTGATGGTAGCTGTGGGTTAATTGTATCGATTCCTGATGATTGCCTCCACTTCTATTTTTAATAACAAACACATGTTTAACAACACACACACACGCACACAACAGAAAAAAAACTACTTGCTATCAATGACTGCATCAAACAGGATTTAATTTAACTGTTATACGACAGACTACATGCATGGCAGTTAACACAGTCACGGTTGACAACTCTGCTTCCCTCTTTAATTGCACTCC
This sequence comes from Lucinisca nassula, assembly GCA_963580285.1. Taxonomy (NCBI): domain Eukaryota; kingdom Metazoa; phylum Mollusca; class Bivalvia; order Lucinida; family Lucinidae; genus Lucinisca; species Lucinisca nassula. The sequence continues at coordinate 2,619,842 of OY757023.1, read as the reverse complement.
GGTGGGTCAGGCCTCAGATTCTATGACGGTTCCAGTGTAAAGGCTTACTGAGAATTAGAATTTAATTTTATGTAATATTGGTTGGTGCCTGATGCTCTGTCTAGGATCTGGCCCATCAGAGTCTATCTGTTTGTTTTATTTTGCTCCAGCATTTCAGTTTTTTTTTTTTCTGCCGAGTCCTCATCGTTGTTTTATCTCAGTAGTTTTGGGATATTTATATGAACTCGGAGATGTTGTACTAATGAGTTTGTTTGATTTGAGGTTAAATGTCCCCGTCCACACTCTATAGTGTATCCGATTTTGTGGGTTTTTTACCCGACATTAATATGAAATGACATCTCAAGCCCCGTCGCCAAATGAAACCAACAGAAGTGGAGGCAATGATCAGGAATCGATACAATTAACCCACAGCTCCCATCAGAGATACCAAAGGGAAAAAAACACAAACATGAAACAACATACCTCAATGGAAACATCAAAAGCGGAAATCCAAAAGGACAGTTACTTTTCCACAAAATGGCAAATAGGCTATCCAAAATAAAATAAAATAAGCGACTCAAACACCCAACGACAAACGATAATCAAAAATAACAACCGCCTTTAAACGGTCGGCAGTAACGAATTCCACTTGGGGGAGGGGGGGGGTGTAAATCGATTTTACGTGGCCACAGTCCTCGCCCTTACTTCCGTCGCGATTTAGACAAATATTTTTTCAGTCCGCATGAAAGCCTCCTAACTCACAGTGCAACATCTCCATGAACACAAAAAATCAAACAACCACAGAGATGAAACAACGGTGACGAGTCGACAGCAAGAAACCACAGAAATGCCGGAACAAAAGCCGCCAGATTGTGTAGTCATGTATCTGACTTCAACACTCGTAATAAATTGTTAGAGGCTAAACTTCTTAATCAGGGTTATCGGTACCATAAACTACGCAAAGCCTTTTCAATATTTTATAGACGTCATTCTGATTTAATTTCAAAATTCAATATTGGACTTAAATCTCTTCTGCAACAAGGTCTATCGGAACCCGAACTTAGTATATCAATTCAGAAAAATATATAACCGCAATGACTTCAGCACCCAATTTCGTAAAATCATTCTTCGATATAAAAAGATTGGGTACAACATAAATGTTATACGACAGACTACATGCACGGTAGTTAACCCAATCACGGTTGACAACTTAGCATCCCTCTTTAATTGCACGCCGGTGGGTCAAACCTCAGATTCTATGACGGTTCAAGCGTAACGGCTGACTGAGAATTAGAGATAATCCAATTCTGTGTAATGTTGTTTGGTGCCTGATTCTCTGTCTCTGGCTGGGCCAATCGGAGTCTAACTGTTGGTTTTCATTTGCTCCAGAATTTCAATGATTTCTTGCTCTTGAGGCCTCACCATTGTTTCATCTCTGTTGTTGTTTGATTTTTTTGTGTTCACGGAGAAGTTGCACTGATGAGTTAGGAGGCTTTCATGCGGACTTAACAAATTATTTGTCTACATCGCGACGGAGGTAAGGGCGAGGATTGTGGCCACGTAAAATAGATTTAAGCCCCCCCCCCCCCCCATGTGGAACTCGTTTCATTGACCGTTCCCAGTCGGTTCTTCTGTCGTGGTTTATTTTGTTATGGTTTGTTTTTGAGTTTTTTATCCCTTAATATATCATTTTGTTTTGGATAGCCAATTGGCAATTTTGTGGGAAAGTAACTTTCCTTTTGGCTGTCCGCTATTGATGTTCCCATAAGGGTATGTTGTTTCATGTTTGTGTTTATTTCTCTTTGGTGTCTCTGATGGGAGCTGTAGGTTAATTGTATCGATTCCTGATCATTGCCTTCAATTCTATTTAGGACGCCTTCATGCGTACTGAACAAGTTATTTGTCCTAATCGCGATTGTTGCCACGTAAAATCGATTTAAGCACTCCAGTGGAATAGCCAATTGGCCATTTTGTGGGAAAATAACTGTCATTTTGGCTTTCCGCTATTGTTGAATTGTGACAATTAACCCACACCTCCCATCAGAGACGCCAAATGGAAAGAAACACACGCATGAAATATCTAAAAAAATAATGGAAGCAGCAATAGTGGAAAGCAAAAAAGGGCAGTTACTTTCCCACAAAACGGCCAATTGGCTATCCAAAAAAAAAATAACATATAGGCGATACACACACTTAAAGACAAACCATAACAAATATAACACGCAACAGAAGAATCGCAATGGAACGGTCAGTGAAACGAATTTCACCGGGGGACTAAAATCGATTTTACGTTAGTCGTCTCTAACTGCAGTGTGTATGCTTTTGTTTCTGCATCATAAAACACGCCAATATAATTTTGACCCCTTGAACCCCACTTTTATATAGAAAAACCGGGGTTTCGTGGGGTATACCTTATTTTTCTTATTTCTGCTCTAAAGTATAGATTGTGGGTATTCGTTAGAACCGCCTCGATGAGGCGGTTCTAACGAGTGCCCACAATATATATTTTGAGCAGAAATAAGAAAAATATCACAATTTTTCATCATAAAATTTTCATTTTTTCGGCGATAAAGGTGGCAATGTCTTTGTATAGGCGTGTTTGCGTAATGGATAGAAGTGAATAGTGGGCTCGGCTTATTATTGGCAGTCTTCTTAGGACGAGCAGCAGAAGTGATGTTGCGCAGATCAAAAAGTTCCATTTAAGTATTAGGGAAACATAGAGGATTTAACATGAGTGCTCATGTATTATTGAATTTATTAAACGAGTTGAGGAAAAGGGATAAAATGCGAGGCTTTGCAGAGCATTTTATCCCTTTTCCTCAACGAGTTTTATAAATTGTTGATTTACATATAGAGGATCTTCCATGAGTGTTCATGTTTTATTGAATTTATTAAACGAGTTGAGGCAAAGGGATAAAATGCGAGGCTTTTCCGAGCAATTTATCAAAGCCTCGCATTTTATCTCTTTTCCTCAACTCGTTTAATAAATTCTACAATACATGAGCACGAATGCAAGATTCTATTTATCATATGACATTTAAAGTAGAAGTAAAACAAAGATCAGGAATCGATACAATTAACTTACTGCACGCATCAAAGACACCAAAGGGAAAGAAACACAAACATTAAGCGACCAGACCATAATGGAAACCTAAACAAAGGAAGGCCATTAGGAGAGTTGCTTTCCCACAAAATGGCCATATGGCAATCCAAAATAAAAAGACACAAGTGATACACACAGTAAGTAACAAACAACACCATAAATAAACCGCCACAGAAGAACCGCCTTGGAACGGTCAGTGGAAAGATTTCCCAGGTAGTGGAAAGATTTCCACTGGGGGGGATTAAATCGATTTTACGTGGCCACAATCCTTGCCCTTACTTCCGTCGCGATTTAGACAAATAATTTGTTCAGTCCGCATGAAGGCCTCCTAACTCATCAGTGCAACATCTCCGTGAACACAACAAATCAAAGAACCACAGAGGTGAGACAACGATGAGGACTCGACAGCAAGAAACCACTGAAATGCTGGAGCAAAAGAAAACCAACAGTTAGACTCCGAAGGGCCCGACCAGAGACGGAGCATCAGGCACCAACCAACATTATCTTGAATTAGATATCTCTAATTCTCAATAAGCCTTTACGTTGGAGCCGTCATAGAATCTGAGGCCTGACCCAACGGCGTGCAATTAAAGAGGGAAGCAAAGTTGCCAACAGTGATTGGGTCAACTACCATGCATGCAGTCTGTCGTATAACATCCATGTTGTACCCAATCTTTTTATATCGAAGAATGATTTTACAAAATTGTGTGCTGAAGTCATTGCGGTTATATATTTTTCTGAATTTATATACTAAGTCACCATAAAATTCGGGTTGCGATAGACCTTGTTGTAGAAGAGATTTAAGTCCAATACTGAATTTTGAAATTAAATCAGAATGGCGTCTATAAAATTTTGAAAAGGCTTTGCGTACTTTATGGTACCGATAACCCTGATTAAGGAATTTAGCCGTTAATAATTTATTACGAGTGTTGAAGTCAGTTACATGACTACACACTCTAGCAAATCGAATTAATTGCGAAATATAAACTCCATAGGATGGCGCACGAGGAACATCACCATCCAAAAAAGGAAAAATTACAATCTCAAAATCAAAGTCATCGCGTTTATCATATATTTTGCAAGAAACAAACCCATCTACAATAGATAGATGTAAATCCAAAAACGGGGCCTCGGTATCAGAAGAATTTGCTTTATTTGACTGAAGTTCTGGGGGGGGGGGGAAATCTGACTGATCAAACCATCGAAATAGGTACTATCAATATTTAATAAATCATCTAAATATCTAGAAGTGGAGCTAAAAGCTTCAATAATTTCAGTTTGGTTATCAATGGAAAGCGACAACATGAAGTCTCTTTCATAACAATACAAGAACAGATCAGCCACAAGAGGTGCACAATTCGTACCCATCGGAATTACCACAATTTGTCTAAATAACTCAGTACCGAATCTATAAATATTGTCAAGTAGAAAGGTGAGGGCATCACACACTTTCTGACATGACCAAAGTGTATAATTCTTATGCTCTTTAGAAGTGAAAAATGCATTTCTGACATTACATGCAAGGATCTTCTCTGTGAAAAGCCCATTCAATTAAATCATTGAGCTTTTCTTTTATAAGATTATGAGGAAGTGTAGTGTAAAGAGTGGAAAAATCGTAAGTAGACAGACTTGAAGCACGAAAATGTCTGGATTTCAATTTATTTAAAACCTCATTCGAATTTTTTATAGACCAAAAGAGATTTCTTCCTGATCTTTCAAAGAATTTATCACAATATTTAATCACATGCGTTTTAATAGCAGTAAGACAGGAAGTTAATAATTTAGAAAGTTCAGTGGTAGTGCAAGAGCTAGAATTTGCAATAAATCGTGCTTTGTAAGGTCTTTTTTGAAGTTTAGGTAACCAGTATAGCGTAGGAAGCTTTTCTTGGCCTTCGGTAACACACACAGCAAACTTGGTGGCTTAATGACAAACATGTTGATCTACTATAGCTCTCTCTCCAGCTAAAGACTGAAGTTCATGGCCTTAGTACCACCAAGCTCCTGCTTAAGCGTGTTAACATAGTGGAGCCGTCACACAACCACGACGTTGTTAGCGGCCTTGTCTGCAGGCGCCAAAACAAACTTCTTATGAAATTCTTGAATACCTAGTTTAAGATGAAGTAAAGACGTCTTGGGCTTAGGAGGTAATAAGTTAGTATTTTGAGAATAGAAAGAAATGCGTTTATTCACTAGTTTTAAAATGCTAAGTTTCCAGTCCTTAAGGGCTTTACGCTCAACATACTCTCGCTTACACCATCGATTACCGAATTCATTCAAGGAAGCAGCGATTTCATCTCTACATTTACTGAAATCAGTTTTAGAAGGAAACCGATATTTCGGTCCTTTAGAAATTATATTCCTTATCCTAGAATCAGGAATAATTTTCAAATTGCCAGTAATTACATGACCAGCAGCAGGATAGCAATACACTGAGTTTTTACAATCACATGAATCAGGAGTATTAGTATCAATATCAAGATCTGAAACAAGTTTATTGAAATTAAAATGATAGATCTAACAAGTTTGTTTTATTTGTAGCAAATTATAGGTGTTTCAGTATTTTGAAAATAAACAGGAATGGAAGAAAGCGCCGATCTCTCAGGGAAGATACTGGGCAAATCTATAAAAACGCATTTTATTCTCGATTTTTCACAAAATATCGATATTCCGCCCAACATGTTGTCAGAAGTGACAAATTTTAACTAAAAATGATAACATTTTTCTTATAGCTGCTTTCAACATAGATTGACAATCTGTGTTTTTGAGCAAAAATAAGGCAAGTAATGTATACCCCCGTTTACCCCACTTTTATCTATATAAAATGGGTTTCTTGGGGTCTTTGTTTCTTATTACTTATTATCGTGTTGATTCAGATATAAAATAGCTTTAATTTTCAGCCTGCCTGGAAACTAGAGTTTTGACGTTTATCACTCTGTTTGATTTCCTTTATTATATTTTAACACATTGAACCAGGTCTGCCATACAATTTCCTTAAATATATTCTAGAAAATGGTAATCCGGACTTATTCCCGTGATGTGTTCAAATTTCCGCAATGGAACCAGTGATCTCAAAGGACTAGAAAATAAACCCACAGTTTGACGACGGGAAAAAATTGGCGTTAATATAATATATTCATAAACTTGTAAATGTGATCTTTTCACTTACATACATTTTTCTTCCCATTATGTCATTTTCGTTTATTTTATATTTTTCCTGCTGGGTATGTATGTTCTGCGCAAAGTAGGAATCGGTACGATTCCAAATCAAATCTCTAATCTAATTTTTTTATTCACTCTGATTACAAATTAATGTAATAACAAGATGAGCGATACAAATATGCAACGTTCGGCGGCAAAGCATAACACGTACAAAACAAAACAACCAGAGGGAAACATTAAATTTTACGAGATGAAATCAGTACTCTCTCTCTCTCTCTCTCTCTCTCTCTCTCTCTCTCTCTCTCTCTCTCTCTGTTTTGAGCACGCAACGCTGAAACAGCATCGAATTGACGACATTCTGTGCTTCGATTTAGTCAATCAACAAAAATCAAATCAAATTTATTTCTCTCAGCATTACGAAAACACGCCTGTTCAAATACATTGCAAACCCTATCGCGGAAAAAAGAAAATTTTAAGATAAAAAAAATAATGGTATTTTTCCAATTTCTGCCCAAAACACAGACCGCGGGTGCCCGCCCGAACCGCCTCATGGATGTGGTTCTAACGAGCACCCCCAATCCATCTTCCAGAGCAGAAACAAGAAAAATAAGATTTACCCTTTGTAAACCCCAGTTTTACTATATAAAATTGGGGTTCAAGGGGGTCAAATTCATACAGGCGCGTTTTCTTGATGGGTTATACAATATGATAACAATATGAGAGGCAAACGTTGTGCAAACATACTGTTTCATGACGGTACTGTGACATAAAGAGAATCGACAAAAGTCGAAAACAAAAACAAACAAGAGGACAACAACGGGTAAATTTGTTGTCATAACATGAAACAAACTTATTATTTCATCATTTATTATTATTTATTTATTTATTTTATTTATCCGACCACACCCGTTCCTGACTTGGAACCAATCAGATAACGTATGCAATTATTTCAAACAGTGTAGATCCTGATCAGACTCAGAAGCCATCTGATCTGGATTTGCAATCTGTGCAAAGATATGTGTTATCAGGAACGGCAAGTTGTTGCTCAGACTTTGTTGCGCAAAGTGAGAATTCCTACCTTACGATGTAAGACAATTGTTTAACTATAAACCTATTGTTGCTTACAAAAGACCGTCAAATTTGCAAGATATGTTGGTTCTTTCTCAACTGAAAAAAAACAGTAAGGTCTGGTGCTGTTTCAAAATGTAACAGACTCCGCTGTTCACATTGTGCAAGCATCACAGAGTCTGGTTCATTCACAAGCACAACTTTGTCTTCATGTTTCAATTTAAAAGAAAACTTCACTTGTGCTTCCTCTGATGTAATATACCTCATTACTTGCAAACAATGTAATTTAAAGTATGTAGGCCAAACCCAGCAAAAATGTAGTCAGAGAATGAACAAACATAAGTTTGATATAAAGCATTTTCCTGACACTCCTACAACAGTTTCAGAGCATTTTAATTTGCCTGGACATAGCATCCAGGATTTTTCCTTTATGCCTATTGATAAAAAGTAGAAGTAAAACAAAGATCAGGAATTGATACAATTAACTTACTCCATCCATAAAAGACACCAAAGGGAAAGAAATACAAACATTAAGCGACCAGACCATAATGGAAACCTAAACAAAGGAAGGCCATAAGGACAGTTACTTTCCCACAAAATGGCCATATGGCCATCCAAAATTAAAAGACACAAGTGATACACACAGTAAGTAACAAACAACAACATAAATAAATCGCCACAGAAGAGCCGCCTTGTTAAAGTTTCTGGAAATTGGAAAAGGCTTATGAAGGAAACTTCCTGGATGCACCGTCTTGGAACAATGACTCCTTTTGGGTTAAACTCCAAAATAATGTATTAGTCTTCATGAAGTTTTTACTGACTTTACCTGTGTTCGCACTGCAACTGCATTCCTGTCAGTAATTTGTATCTAATAATTATCCTTTATTTAGACTTTTACGCCAACTGATGTGTTTCTATTTGACGTCGTCACCATTGACGTCGTGTGACGTCGACGTCATTTCCTGTCTACTTGTTTATTACACTTGATAAAGGCCAATAATGGCCGAAACGTTGTGTTAATAAATAAATAAAACCAAATTGAAGTTGTTCTCTGAAAAAATTTCATGATACCTTACGCATTAGAATTCCGGAATCGTCCCTGCGCAAAGTGAGAATCGGGACAAAGTTGGAATAATTAAATGCTTCTGTATTTAATTAAGAATTTATTGAAATTATGAATCCTATTATTAAACTTTAGATAAAAAATTCTTGAGATGTATATTAAATATTCAAATAATTTGAAAACGGAATAAAACATCCATTTTGAGATCATATTTGTTTTAAAGATATCTGGAAATAATTGAACTTCTGCATCACGAAAACACACCTATATAATTTTGACCCCCTTTAACCCCACTTTTATATAGTAAAACTGGGCTTTACAGGGGCAGACCTTATTTTTCTTATTTCTACTCTAAAATATAGATTGTAGGTACTCGTTAGAGTTCTAACGAGTGCCCACAATCTATATTTTGAGCAGAAATAAGAAAAATATTGCAATTTTTCATCTTAAAATTTTCTTTTTTCGGCGATAAAGGTGGCAATGTATTTGTATAGGCGTATTTTCATAATGTACCTAAAATGGAATGATATAGTTGTGAACATGTTAATTATTTTGGATGTACGGAAGAGGGACGCAAATCATATTTTTGGGGGTTTAGTTTTAATGTCCTTTCAAGACTATTTCACTCATTTCGAGCTGATCGTTTATCTGAGGTGGGTATAAACCGGAGTTCACGGAGAAAACCCCACGACCGTCCGTTGCAGGACTTGGTGTCTCACTTGTGGCCGACAAAACATTATAAACATATGTTAAAAATGTTTTATATGTTCTATAAAAGGGTTATCCTTTGGAAGCAAGGAATACACCACAGAACTGAAAAATATGGAGTGTACATGTTTTCTGGGCCAGGCAAGCTAGTTTCGGCCAATTAGACCTCATCAGTGACCCTCAGATATTTTCAAAATTCCACATTGGAATCAATGATCCCAAAGGACAAGAAAATATAATCTACACTATGATGTACGGCAGGGAGACGTTTTACCGCCGCCACACATTCCCACACATCAGCTGTAGTGAAGTCAAATATGTTCTATAAAAGGGTTATCCTTTGGAAGCAAGGAATACACCACAAAACTGAAAAAAATTGGAGTGTACATGTTTTCTTGGCCAGACTAGCTAAGTAATGTTAATAGTGATAAACAAAACCGTCGATGCAACGTTTTACCTAACAGTATGTACCGACAAAAGAACAAACCCAAATAATTGTGCGTACGATTGCGTGTGCGCGCGACTTCTATGTGACATTCCTTACTGACATCCATATCCCCTGTAAGGGGCGTTTTCATAAAATATCACCACTTTTTTCTGAAGTCATGAAAAACAGAAGTTGGAACTGCTTATTATGTCGATGGCTTTAGCCCAATAATTCCCCTAACATCGACAGCAAACCAAGCCATTGATAAATTTTAAAAACTTACAACTTACAAAAACTTCCTCAGGGATTGCTTATGCAATTGCTTTTCACTGTTCCATCAATTGACATCCTTTAGACGGAAGTAAGGGCGAGGATTGTGGCCACGTAAAATCGATTTAAGCCCCCCCAGTGGAAATCTTCCACTGACCGTTCCAAAGCGGCTCTTCTGTGGCGATTTATTTATGTTGTTGTTTGTTACTTACTGTGTGTATCACTTGTGTCTTTTAATTTTGGATGGCCATATGGCCATTTTGTGGGAAAGTAACTGTCCTTATGGCCTTCCTTTGTTTAGGTTTCCATTATGGTCTGGTCGCTTAATGTTTGTATTTCTTTCCCTTTGGTGTCTTTTATGGGTGGAGTAAGTTAATTGTATCAATTCCTGATCTTTGTTTTACTTCTACTTTCTATAGCTATATTAACCCTTTTTTACCAATGGGATCTTCCTCCTTATATATAGCAGGAGTCCCTTTCAAACTTTAGGAGTGTCAGGTTATGTTTTCTTTAAAATCTATTTGGAAACTGACTGAACATTTTGCAAACAGTGAATGCCCTGATCAGACGCCGCATTGTGCGGCGTCTGATCTGGGCCTGAACTGTTTGCCAACTACCCGTTTTGGGTTTTCCGATACAAAATGGGTTAAGTGTAATTTCAACAAACGTAAACATGTAAGCTGAATCCATCGAAACCGTAATCAAGGTTCATGGTAAAAGCCGACCCGTTACCATATAATTTGGGATAAAACGCTAAGTCACCATTTCAAAAGCTTATAATAATGTAGTTTTCTCTCTTTTTTATTGCTGATTAAACCAGAATTGGGCCCCGTCAAGCGATTTTGGTACTTATCGCCTATGCGAGCAGCGAAGGTTCAGGCGAGCCTGCGCATCCGCGCAGTCTCGCCAGAATCTTCGCTGCTCGCTCATACAAGCAGTGAATCAAGAGGAACCTTCAGACAGAAAGCCATATCCCTGGCCCCTCTGAACGGCTGGGCATGCGCAGTTAAAATTTGTCATGATGGGATACTCGAAGACACAAATTCGCTTGGCGGGGATCAATTGAATTTTAAGTACGCTGATAAAACCGCTTGACGTCATTTACTATCTATATTAAAGACAACCGGAATCGCTTTTCTGTGCAATTAGGAAAAACAATAAGACACCTTTCCGTGACGTTTATCCTGTAGAAGCACGCATCTTGTCAGTATTTATTTTGAAAAGTTAACGTGAGTACGGATCACAACTCTATAGACAAAAGAGCAGTAAACACAATGAAACCAAAAAAAAAAACAAGAAAAAAAAAACGTTATAATACTAACAAGACCAGTTTTTTTTTTTTCGACAATATGCCGAAATCAAGAGCTATACATCGCGTTGACAAGTCCGCGCAATTAACATTCTACTAATCCCGCTTATATGTCGAAAACTGGTGTTTAACGGGGTAATCTTTATTAATCTTACTTTTTTACAAGACATATGTTGTAGGTGTGTTAGAAACGTTAAATAAAATAGAAGTGAAGGCAATGCTCAGGATTCGATACAATTAACCCACAGCTCTCATCAGTGACACCAAAGGCGGTTTTGAGTATAAATAAGAAAGTTACCCTATTTTTTCGTCTGAAAATTAACCGGTTTGGCGATGAAAAACAATACCCTTTGTCGTACATCCTTATTTTTGTTATGGTTTGTCTCTGGGTGTGTGTATCGCTTATTTTTTTTTTTTTTTTTTTTTTTTTTTTGATACCCACTTGGCAATTTTGTGGGAAAGTAACTGTCCGTTTGGCTTTCTGCTATTGATGTTTCCATCAGGGTCTAGTTATTTCATGTTTGTGTTGATTTCCCTTTGGTGTCTATGATGGGACCTGTGGGTTAATTGTATCGATTCCTGGTCATTGCCTTCACTTATGTTGCTTTCATTGTTTCCGTAGTGGGTTAGAACTCCTCACAACCACTAGATTACCATTACGCAAACACGCCTATACAAATACATTGCCACAAATTTTATGATGAAAATATATGATATTTTTCTTATTTCTGCTAAAAATATAGATTTTGTGCACTCGTTAGAACCGCCTCATCTAGGCGATTCTAACGAGTACCCACAATCTTTATTTTAGAGCAAAAATAAGAAAAAATAATGTATACCCCCGGAAACCCGATTTTTACTATATAAAAGTGGGGTTCAAGGGGTCAAAATTATATAGGCGTGTTTTCGTGATGATTCCATCTGTTGCAGCCTTTTGATAGCATCGTCACTACAAAATTGAAGTTAGGGCAATAATCAGGAACCGATGCAATTACCTCGCACCTTCCACCCATGACTCCAATGGGAAAGCTTCACAAATACAGTCCGACCTGTATTAAGCAAGCACCTATTGGGTATTCAAAAAGTGCTTGCTTAAGACAGGTGCTAGCTTAAATTTCTTGTCCTTTAGGCTCATTGATTCCATTGTGGAATTTTGAAAATATCTGAGGGTCACTGATGAGGCCTAAATGACCGAAACTAGCTAGTCTGGCCCAGAAAACATGTATACTCAATATTTTCGAGTTCTGTGGTGTGATGAATTCCTTGCTTCCAAAGGATAACCTTTTATATAACTTATTTGCAATACATACGTGCAAAGACGAGCTTTAACTATGATAAAGCACAACAGAAGAACCGCCTTGGAAGGTCAGTAATTAGTTTTGTACTGACGCGGGGAGTGGTGCGGAGGGGTGCATAATTCAATTTAATGTGGACACAGTCCTCGCTCTCGGTTCTTTCGTGGCTTAGACAAATAATTTGTTCAGTCCGCACCAAGGTTTTCTAACTCATCAATGCAACATCTCCGACGACATAAAATCAAACGAATACAGAGATGAAACAACGATGAGGACTCGACAGCATGGACTAACTGAAATGCTGGAGCAAAGGAAAAAACAACAGTTAGACTCCGGTTGGCAGGACCAAAGACAGAGCAGCAGGCACCAATTGACATTTCTTAAAGTCTAAGTCTTTTGTTTCTTTTTACTCCTGCATTCAAGTTATTTCTTGCTGTCGAGTCCTCACCGTTGTTTCATCTCTGTGTTTGTTAGAATTTTGTGTTCTCGGAGATGTGGCACTGATGAGCTAGGAAGCCTGCATGCGGATTGAACATAGTATTTGTCTAGATCGCGTTGGAAGTAAGGGGCAATGATTGCGGTTGCGTAAATATCGAGTTAAGACCCCACCCACCCCGCCACCACCCCAGTGAAATATTTTTCACTGACCGTTCCTAGGCGCTTCTTCTACCGCGATTTTTTTTCTTTCTGTTCGTTTTGAATGTGTGTGTGTGTCACTTATATCTTTTTATTTTGTATTGCGATTTGGCCATTTTGTGAGAAAGGGTAACCATTCTTTTGACTTTCCGCTATAGGTGTTTCCATTTGGGTCTATGCGTTTCTTTTTTTGTGCTGTCTTTGATGGGAGCTGTGGGTTAATTGTTTCCATCACGTTAACGAGTCCGTGAAAGGAACACCCCACTAAACCCCATGTTAAACAGAGAAAACTGGGGTTTAAGGGGGTATCCATTTTTTTTTTATTTCTGCTCCAAGACATAGGTTGTGGGTACTGGTTAGAACCGCCTCAATGAGGCGGTTCTAACGAGTACCCTGAACCTATGTTTGCAGTCTAAATAAGAAAAATATCGCAGATTTTCATCAGAACAGCAGCCAATTTGGAGATGCGAAACAATGCACTAGAGTGTGTTATCGTAATGGATTTCTGATCATTACCTTCAGTTCTAGTTAACGCCGAAACCGTCATAAGGTCTGGGACCGTCCCGCTGGTCCATCTGCTTTAAATACGAATAATACCAATTCGCAATTACTATGTCTTTTCACCGGCCCCGATAACTCAGTTGGTAGAGTGTCCGCTCTGGGGAACGGGAGGTCTCGGGTTTGATCCCGGGCCGCGACATACCAAAGTCGTTAAAAATGGTACTACCTGCTCCTCGTTTGGCACTCAGATTTACGGGGTAGAGCTAGGACTGGTCGATTCAGTGTCAGGATAATGTGACTGGGTGTGGTATCATGTAAAGTGTCTGGGACATGATACTTCAGTGAGGCAGCACTATAAAAGTGAGCATTGAGCTCCCTGTCGCAACCAGACACCGTCGTGATATGACTGAAAAATTGTTGAAAGCGACGTTAAACCCGAATTCACACACACACACACGCACACACACACACACACACACACACACACACACACACACACACACACACACACACACACACACACACACACACACACACACACTATGTCTTTTCAAGCGATTTGATTGGTTAAAATAAAAGTTTAATAATTCAATAAATTCCATGAGCATGAATTTCTGTTTTAAATAGCGAACGTGGCGTCAAAGAGCACGTTTTTACCCCGCGCGTTACGTCATCATTACGCAAACACGCGCATACAAATACATTGCCACCTTTATCGCCGAAAACGTGAAATACTTGTGATGAAAAATTGTGATCTATATTTTAGAGCAGAAATAAGAAAAATGAGGTATACCCCCGGAAACCCCAGTTTTAGAATGTAAAAGTGGGGTTCAAGGGGGTCAAAATTATATAGGTGTGTTTTCTTGATGTTATTCATGAAGCGATGTCTCGTAGAAAACTATTGAAAACGTAATTGTTAGAAGACAAATAAACTGAAATTAAAGACTTGATTTCTTTTGCTTTGGTTTTTTTCAAAGATGGAGCTTCGAATCGAATCATCACGTTAACAAGTCCGTGAACTGAACACCCACCTAAACCCCACTTTATATAGAGAAAACTGGGGTTTAGTGGGGTATACACTATCCGCCTTATTTTTGCTCAAAAACATAGATTGTGGGTACTCGTTAGAACCGCCTCATTGAGGTGGTTCTAACGAGCACTCACAATCTATGTTGAAAGCAGAAATAAGAAAGATGTAATCATTTTTTACCTAAAAATTATCACTTCTGACACCATATTGGACGCCATTATTTCACACGGACATGTTTTCCTAATGTAATCATTCTGCCTTGGCCGTTAGTAAGTGCATTCTTACGCTTTCAAAAGAATTCCTCAAAAATATTCCATTTTGATGGTATGTGTCACGTTTAGATGAGAATGTTGGAATTACAAGGAATGAATTATCATTTTGTGGCTTTGATCGATATGTCAAATCCGATATTGTTATTATTTATACTGCATAAATAATGCGTTTCTAACTTGAGTACCCACAATCTATATTTTGAGCAGAAATAAGAAAAATGTCACAAATTTTCTCTTTTTTTTTTGTTTTCGGGGGTTAAGTTTATATTGTATTTGTATAGACGTGTTTTCGTGGTGCCTTGGGGCAGAAATAAAAAGTATTGTATACGTCCATAAATCCAAGTTTTCTCTATATAAAGTGGGGATTGCACGGACTTGTTAGTGTGATGAGCTAGAAGAGAAGGCAATGATCAGGAACCGATATAGTCAACACACAGCTCCCATTAGAGACAACACAGGGAACGAAACACAAACATGAAACAACCAGACCCTAATGGAAACATCAATAGCGGAAAGCCAAAAAGACAGCCGCTTTCACACAAAATGTCTCCAAGAATCACTTCACACAGACAAAGACAAAGAAATCACTTGTAAACAGAACCAGAACTAAGGAGTAGGGCTGTAACCACGTAAACTCGATTAAGCCCCACCAGCATATGTTTACTGACTGGCCCCTTCAAGGCTGTGCTTCAGTTGTTGTTTATTATTGTCATTATATGTGTTTGCATGCTTGTCCTGGTAAAACTTTTATTTGAGCCGGAGCACAACATTTCCTACAATTCACATGTGCGTCCAGCGTAGACTTAGATCAGCGCAGTCTGATCAGAGTCTTCGTTATGTGTTCTAAGAATAGCTTAGAGCCCAATGCTCCTTCATAAAGCAAGAGAAGGACAGACTATATCGATGCGCAGGGTGATCTAATTCATCGCTGGGCGGACATGTAAATCATAAGATGTGATGTGTCCCTGCTCTTTTGGTATGCAACACACTGATAACACAATGATAAGTATAGCGAGGTCACTGAGATTTCCGACAAGTTAGTGAGTGAGTGAGTGTTTGAGGTTTTCGTCCCACCAACAGCTAAGGTCATAGGGAGATGGGACCTCGGTTCAAAGACACATCCGAAGGTCTGGAGAAGCCCGGGATCGATCCTGCGATCCCTGGTTTGCAAGGCGAGTAGCATACCGACTACACCACTGAGGCTTGACAACTTTGCTTCCCTCCTTAATTGCACGCCGGTGGGTCAGGCCTCAGATTCTATGACGGTTCCAACGTAAAAGCTTATTGAGAAGTAGCGACATCTAATTCAAGGTAAAATTGGTTGGTGCCTGAAGATCTGTCTCTGGTTGGGCCCATCGGAGTCTAACTGTTTGATTTCTTTTGCTCCAGCATTTCAGTGGTTTCTTTCTGTCCAGTCCTCACCGTTGTCTCACCTCTGTGGTTGTTTGATTATTTGTGTTCACGGAGATGTTGCACTGATGAGTTGCGGACTGAACAAATTATTTGTCTAAATCGCGACGGAAGTAAGGGCGAGGATTGTGGCCACGTAAAATCGATTACCCCCCCCCCCCCCCCCCCCCCCCACAGTGGAATTCGTTTCCACTGACCGTTCCAAGGCGGTTCTTCTGTCGCGGTTTATTTTTGTTATGGTTTGTCTTTGGGTGTTTGTGTCGCTTATTTTATTTTGGATAGTCTATTGGCCATTTTGTGGGAAAGTAACTGTCCTTTTGGCTTTCCGCTTTTGGTGTCTCTGATGGGAGCTGTGGGTTGATTGTATCGATTCCTGATTATTGACTCCGCTTCTATTTTTACAAGTTAGTGATAATCACGTGGACTTCAGCATTGGAAAGCTACTGCGTTTTATAATTTTGCGTCAGTTGATTAACAGTAGACATGGGAATAAAAGATTATGAATCGTTCAAAAATGACATACTAGTATATGCATCGCTCCATACCCCTGTGTCCTATTCCAATGTATACATGAGCATGGTAAGTGCAGCAAATTCAGCCAATTGATTACAACAATTTGAGAAATTAATTAAGCGACAAACATGAATAGGTTACAAATCACACAACTTTGTGGAAGATTGGAGCGAAACAAGACATTTAAACAATGTTCCTGTTATAACCTAGTCATGAACGTTGATACGAAACCCGACGTTGGCAAATATCAAAATTGGGTTTATTTTAGTGTATGTTTGCATTGCAACGACAGCCATGATTAATTGTATCGTTTCTGACTTGTTTCTGATTGCAGCAAATTATGTGTATGTGGTAGATGAGATGCATTTATATCGCAGTACAAATAAGCACGATTACATTTTTATTTGGGATAAAAATGCCGGTGCCCAAAACAAATGTGCTTTGTAAACAGCCAAACTATAACAAGTATATTTGAACGGCGTGAGATCGTTTATTCGCATTCCATTCACGAAAAAAATTACGTCTGGTAATGAAAATGGGAATGAAATGCAGAGCCTGTGACTCATAAAGGCCAAGGAAAGGGAATACTTAATCTTGGTGCAGCGGTACCGGATGTTGTACGTTCGTTTTTTATTGTTCTTCTTCATATTGAAAACACGAATTACTAGTCTTTCCCACGATGGAATAAAATATTGTGTGTTAACATGTGAGTAATCTGAGCATCGGCTTTGATTCTTATTTGCTATTGAATGTATCATTGCTTATTATTTGATTGCTATTTTTGCCTACTCATGAGAGAATAAAACACATTGCAAAGGCGATTCATCACGTGACCAAAGTAGAAGTAAAACAAAGATCAGGAATTGATACAATTAACTTACTCCACCCATAAAAGACACCAAAGGGAAAGAAATACAAACATTAAGCGACCAGACCATAATGGAAACCTAAACAAAGGAAGGCCATAAGGACAGTTACTTTCCCACAAAATGGCCATATGGCCATCCAAAACCAAAAGACACAAGTGATACACACAGTAAGTAACAAACAACAACATAAATAAATCGCCACAGAAGAGCCGCCTTGGAACGGTCAGTGGAAGATTTCCACTGGGGGGGGCTTAAATCGATTTTACGTGGCCACAATCCTCGCCCTTACTTCCGTCGCGATTTAGACAAATAATTTGTTCAGTCCGCATGAAGGCCTCGAAACGTAAACCTCCGTAAACCCCACTTTATATACAGAACTTGGAATTACGGGTGTATACATTACTTTACTTATTTCTACTCCAAGACATATGTTGTGGATACTCATTCGAACCGCCTCAATGAGGCGTTTCTAACGAGCACCTACAACCTATGTTTGCATTAAACATAAGAAACATATCACGGGTTTTCATTAAAATGTAGCTATTTTGCAGATGAGAAAAAACACGCTATATCGCACGGGCGTGTTATCGTGATGAGCAAGTGAAGATCCTTAAAACCAGTCTGTGGAAGGAATCATGCTGTAGGGTTATGCAAGAAGAGATTTTGTTTGTTTGTTTGTTTTGAGGTTTAACGTCCCTGTCAACACTGTATTGGTCATTTTGGAGACGTTGCTTCTAAATTTGTGGGACTTTTACCCGACACTTAGATGAAATGATATCTCAAACCCTGTCGCCATATGAAACCAATAGGGTTTATAAGCATGGACGGGCCGACTCGCACTACTTTACGTGGACATGCTTAGATCCGCTAAGCGGTTTACCAGTACTCGTGTGCGGTCGGTTTCAGCTCTGCGTGGAAGCACCATGCAGTCCATTTATTTTTTCAAGCCCCAATGGGCGGGGTTCGTGCAAGAAGAGATTAGTCTGCTCAGTTTTGTTGTGCTATGCAAGCACAACTGAAAATCATAGGTCAGAAAATGTTGTGTGTGTGTGTGTGTGTGTGTGTGTGAATTCGGGTTTAACGTCGCTTTCAACAATTTTTCAGTCATATCACGACGGTGTCTGGTTGTGACAGGGAGCTCAATGCTCACTTTTATAGTGCTGCCTCACTGAAGTATCATGTCCCAGACACATTACATGATGCCACACCCAGTCACATAATCCTGACACTGGGTCGACCAGTCCTAGCTCTACCCCGTAAATCTGAGTGCCAAGCGAGGAGCAGCTAGTACCATTTTAACGACTTTGGTATGTCGCGGCCCGGGATCGAACCCGTGACCTCCCGTTCCCCGGAGCGGACACTCTACCACTTGAGCTATCGGGGCCGGTCAGAAAATGTTAATAATGTGTAGGCTCAAGTACAGTTTTCTTTAAGGCAGCGAAACGTCGATAGAAACAGCAACTCCTCAGCAACTACTATTAAAAATCCCAGCGGTCTCAAATACCTAGAGCAAATCAAATTTATCATATGACGTCGCGTCTGAGAGTGTAATAAAGCCATGTAATATTTTCGATAATCCACTAGTGGATTAAATATGCAAATTAGCTAGATACGTCCCGTAACGTTACATGTACGACGTCACGTTTACTAATGGCGGAATATTGATATTTTTGTAAACAATCGTGAAGAAAATGCGTTTTAAATGTCATATGATAAATAAAATCTTGCATTCGTGCTCATATATTATTGAATTTATTAAACTCGTTGAGGAAAAGGAATAAAATGCTCGGCACAGCCTCGCATTTTATCCCTTTTCCTCAACTCGTTTAATAAATTCAATAATACATGCACACTCATGTAAGATCCTCTATGACATGAAGGCACACATAATAACTTATGCAATGCGCGCACCTGCTAACTAGTAAGAAAGGGCCACACAGGAGAGGCGACAATCAAAGAACGCAACTATCTCAAGTCACCTTAAGGAAGTAAGCGACATGGGGGCACATACAATAAAAGCATAAGACGAAACATGAAACAACGACTCAAAGCCAATTAACAAATAAGACACTGCAAAAGAAACGACCCCCTTGGGACGGTCAGTAGTAAAAGTACTGGGGGCTTATACAGAATCAATTAACCGATAATCCTAGTGCCCCAAACAAGATACATAAACAAACAGCATAGACCGAAACAAGTTCCCATAGAAACGTGACGGCTAGTATTCTAGCTCTGTACTGCTGTATTGTGAAACTTATAGTACATGAAACGTATTAGATATCCCTTACATAGGCAATGGCCATATTACAAACTATTAGACTGAAGGTGAGACGTGTCATTTATAGAGGACCTTCGCTAACGACATTTGTTTTCTTCCTAAGAACTTGCCACTATTGCAAAATTGCCGCTGTAAAGAACCCCAACCAGAAGTGGTATAATTAGGGGATAACTGTATTCAAAATTGTGATTTGGGGAGGTAAATCGGAGGTTTTACGGTCGGAAATTTCGTTTTACGGCGACGCGTCAGCGGAGCCGTAAAACGTAATTTGCGACCGTAAAACCGACGATTTACCTCCCCAAATCACAATTTTGCAATACACTTATCCCCATTCTAATGCACTTATACGGTTGTTTTGTTAAAAACTGTATTATTTTGCACAAAACGGCTAGCGCTGTGAGCTGCGTAAAACCAAATGCCAGCCAATGAAAAGCGACGTTACGCGATGACGTCGGGTTTCCGACAGTATATCGTGCAATATACTGTCGCAAATTTTTGACGTTATCCAATCAAACGTCGCGTTACATACGCAAGTGCATTAGAATAGGTAATAAAGGTCTTTTTCTGCATTACTCCAAAAAAGAAATGTTGCGGACATTGATTCTAACAAGTGTTCACAATATTCGTTGCTTCGAGTTTTAAACCATTATCAGCCCCGCCCATCGGGGCCGGGCTGTCGAAACCTGAGTTTTATGGGGATTTGGTTTATAAATTCAGAATAATACTAGGAAGTGATAATTTTTCTGGTCAGTTCAGAAAAAATTGTTGCTAAATACAAGAAAAGTGGTTAGAGCATGGATGTTATTTTACAGTGGAACACTTTTGCTTCGCACGGCGGTGGGCCTAGAACTGGACTCTTTGATGACGGTCCCACCCTAAATCTTTTGAATTCGGTGTGGGTGGAGCCATATATTTCCTGGCTTCGACCCTCCGTGATCAAACCGGTGTTTTTTTGTTGTTTTTTTTTTTTTTTTTTTTTTTTGTTTTTTTTTTTGTTTTTGTTCTGACGTCGGATTGTTGTTGAGTCCTCAACCCTGATTCATAAAAATTTTAATCTATACATTACCATTTTACCTTGTATTTTATCATGACTCACTGTTGAGCTAGAAAGCCTCCACGCGGATCAATTTGTTATTTTATTTTGTTTGATACAGTACTGGAACTGAGGGCGAGGGTTGCAATTTCATAAACTCCGGAGTTGAAGACCCACCCCCCCCCCCCCCCCCCACTCGGTAGTTTTACTACTGACCGTCCAAAGGCAGCCGTCCTTTTGCAGTGTCTCCCTGCCCTAAATCATAGTGTAGATTATATTTTCTTGTCCTTTGGGATCATTGATTCCATTGTGGAATTTCGAAAATATCTGAGGGTCACTGATGAGGCCTAATTGGCCGAAACTAGCTAGTCTGGCCCAGAAAACATGTACACTCCATATTTTTCACTTCTGTGGTGTATTCCTTGCTTCCAAAGGATAACCCTTTTATAGAACATATTTAACTGTTATTTGGCTTTGTGCTGTTGGTTCATGTTTTGTCTGTTTTTGTGTGTGCCTCCGTGTCACTTTCTGTAGGTGACTTGAAGCGGCTGCGTTCTTGGACTGTGGCCTTTCCTGAGCGACCTTTTCTTACTTGTCTGCATGATGCTTCCATGCAGGGCTGAAACCGACCGTGCACGAGGACTGGTAAACCGCTTAGATGAAAGCCAAAAGGACAGTTACTTTCCCAAATAATGGCCAATTGGCTGTTCAAAACAAAATAATATTAGCGATACAAACACTCAAAGACAACCCATAACAAAAATAAACCGCGACACGAGTACTGGTACACCTCTTAGAGGATCTAAGTAAAGCATGTCCTGGCAATGCGGTGCAAGTCGGTATATCCATGCTTATAAACCCTATTGGTTTCATTGATCGACAGCGCTTGAGATGTCATTCCATCTCAATGTCGGGTAAAAGTCCTACAACATTGGAAGCAAAGTCTCCAAATTGACCCATACAGTGTTGACGGGGGCGTTAAACATCAAATCAAACCAAAAAATAAATTAAAACCCCCAATACTTTTAAATATCTTCATTACTCCGTCTCATTTTGAGCTAAGACTAAGTTCCATTAAAATTGTTGTTATATAAACAGCAAGCGATTTCGTTATATCGAATATCGGTATAAACAGTATGTGTGTGTGTGTGTGTGTGTGTGTGTGTGTGTGTGTGTGTGTGTATGTGTGTGTGAATTCGGATTTAACGTCGCTTTCAACAATTTTTCAGTCATATCACGACGGTGTCTGGATGCGACAGGGAGCTCAATGCTCCCTTATATAGTGCTGCCTCACTGAAGTATCATGTCCCACACAAATTACATGATACCACACCCAGTCACATTATCCTGACACTGGGTCGACCAGTCCTAGCTCTACCCCGTAAAGCTGAATGCCAAGCGAGGAGCAGCTTTTACAATTTTTAACAACTTTGGTATGTCGCGGCCCGGTATCGAACCCGTGACCTCCCGTTCCCCGGAGCGGACACTCTACCAACTGAGCTATCGGGGCCGGTATATAAACAGTGTTGATTGTATAGGGTAAAGTAAAGACAAGTGTTTAGAAACTGCGAATGGAGATTTCGAAACAATTCATGAAGGAATTATCTATTTGCGACAGAAGATATGTCATCCACCTTCAAACGTGATTATAACAATGACAACACAGCTCTGCCCAAGGCAATTATACAGCTTTGATTAGTTATCACTTTAGTTCCTTGTATTATTGTCACATTACGAAAACAGGCCTATTCGAATACATTGTAAATTTTACCGCCATAAAAACAGTAATTTTTAGATGAAAAACTGTATTATTTGTCTTATTTCTGCTCGAAACATAGGTTGTGGGAACACGTTAGAACCGCCTCGGCGAGGCGGTTCTAACGAGTACCCACAATCTATGTTTTTGAGCAGAAATAAGAAACATAATGTTTACCCCTGTAAATCCAAGTTTAATTATATAAAAGTTTGGTTGAATGGAGTCCAAAATTATATAGGCGTGGTTTCGTGATGAATACAGAGAATAATACTGCCGCAGTAACAATAGGTTTCCATCTCTGCAGACTTGGCAAACTACATAGTTTTTATCTACTATGTTGTTTGAGGTCTGCGAAATACTGAGGGACGTTTTGGCAGTCTAAGGCCCGAAGAAAGAACCTGCCAGGTCTTTGTCACTTAAAACATTTAAGATGAAAAACACTTTATTTTAGACTATAATGGGTACTGAAATTGGTACTCAGACCAAAGACAAATACTCTTTTGTCACTCCCTTGAGTCTAGTAAAAATATTTTTCTGCTAACAAGGGAATATAGTTATGTTGCGAACTATATAAAACAATAATTTCTATTAAGAAATAGCGAGTTATATTTTTAATATATTAGCTACGCACAAATACATGTGTGGTATAATTGATAGTTTAATAATAAACGTTCAAAATTGTTTGTTTCCACCAATATTTACGGAACCCGGAAAGGTAAATTTCTGTTCCAGTATTTTACAAAACAGAATTTAAAACAATAAATATGTCGTTTGAACGATATAATCTGTCGTTTAAACGATTCTTGTTTTCTTTTTCACTATGAAAAAGTAGGGTTGAATCTAAAACAAAAAAATTAGAATGGAACAGAAAACAAAAAATATGCCGTATAAACGACATATTCCGTGTTTTTCTTTCCAATCTGATAAAGCGTAACGTGGAATTTAAAACAATAAAGATATCTTGGACAGGGGGCAAAGGGTAGCGCATATTTTGAAACTGATTTATTTAAAACTGCTAGGTGGATTCAGATCGTATTGCGAATCAATCACTCATGGGATGAGAAATGAATACATATTAAAAGAGTCCAAAAGCTGCTCACATTTTTTCAGCAAGAATGACAAAATTTTAGATATTGTACTTGCTAGAATAGTTTGACCACTGACGAGCTCGTTAAGCTAACGAGGCTTCGAACAACTGGGCCCAGATTTCGTGAGTGCAGAATCCCCATAAAATATTTCTTAATCTAAGTTTGAGACGGTGTATACGAGTAACTGGACATACAGTGATTAAGCGCCCCCACCCCTACCCCACCCCGGCACACACACACCCCACCAAAGTAGAAGTAAAACAAAGATCAGGAATCGATACAATTAACTTACTCAACCCATCAAAGACACCGAAGGGAGAGAAACACAAACATTAAGCGACCAGACCATAATGCAAACCTAAACAAAGGAAGGCCATAAAGGACAGTTACTTTCCCACAAACTGGCCACTTGGCCATCCAAAATAAAAAGACATAAGTGATACACACAGTAAGTAACAAACAACAACATAAATAAACCGCCACAGAAGAACCGCCTTGGAACGGTAAGTGGAAAGATTTCCACTGGCGGGCTTAAATCGATTTTACGTGGCCACAATCCTCGCCCTTACTTCCGTCGCGATTTAGACAAATAATTTGTTCAGTCCGCATGAAGGCCTCCTAACTCATCAGTGCAACATCTCCGTAAACATAAATAATCAAAGAACCACAGAGTTGAGACAACGCTGAGGACTCGATAGCAAGAAACCTCTGAAATGCTGGAGCAAAAGAAAACCAACAGTTAGACTCCGATGAGCCCGACCAGAGACAGAGCATCAGGCACCAACCAACAATACCTTGAATTAGATCTCTCTAATTCTCAATAAGCCTTTACGTTGGAACCGTCACACAATCTGAGGCCTGACCTCTGCTATCAGTACGATGGCGATGGGTTTTCTTGTGCATGCTATATGCCCCGGTGTTATACTGACTTTTCATGTTACATGGGAGTGAAGACTTTGATCAGGAATCGATACAATTAACTCACAGCTCCCATCAGAGACACCAAAGGTAAAAAGAACTTAGACCCAAATGGAAACATCAATAGCAGAAAGTGAAACGTACAATTACTTTCCCACAAAACGGCCAAATCGCTATCCAAAACAGAAATTATAAGCGATACACACACTCAAAGACAAACCATAGTAAATATAAAACGCTAAAGAAGAACCGCCTTGGAACGGTCAGTGAAACGAACTCCACTGGGGGCGTAAAACGATTTTATGTGGCCGCAATCCTCGCCCTTACTTCCGTCGCGATTTTGACAAATAATTTGTTCAGTCCACATGAATGCTTCCTTACTCATCAGTGCAGTATCTGCGAGAACACAAAAATCAAATAACAACAGTGATGAAAGAACCGTGAGGTCTCGACAGCAAGAAACCACTGGAGCAAATGAAAACTAACATTTAGACTCCGACAATGTTTGACGGAGTGCTTGCTTTCCGCTGTTTAAGTTGTCCATACGTACGGTGTTGCCTGCGCCTTCTGTCGCCAACTGTAGCCTTTGTTCTGTGGCAGTTGCATTTTCTGGTAACATCTCGTTTTCAAAAGCTAGCACACCTTTGTGACCATAATAATTGGTTCCAGACATTGGAAATTCCAACAAAAACGACTTAATTATACCCACAAGTCAGCAGACTAGATACAGATCATATCAATTCCGTCTTTTTAAAACAAATATATTTTATGTAACCCATTAGATTCGTCTCCATGAGTGGATTCTAAACATTACACAGTTCAGACATTTGCAATATATAAATAATATCTCCCTAGATAAAAAATTATATCTCCCTAAACATGTGCTGTTGTATGGAAGGAATCCAATAATGCATCAAGAACAAGTTTGAATCAGTAATTACGAAAACACGCCTATACAAATACACTATAAATTTTTCCGCCGAAAAGCGAAAATTTTCAGATGAAAAAATGTGATATGTTTCTTATTTCTGCTCACAATTTGGATTGTTGGTACACCCTCATCGAGGCGGTTCTATCGAGAACCCACAATCTATATTTTAGAGCTGAAAAAAGGCAAAAATAAGTTTACCCCTGTAAACCCCAAGTTTACTGTATAAAAGTGGGGTTCAATAGGGTCAAAATAATATATGCGTGTTTTTCTGATGAAATTCATACCTGTCAACACCAAATCAGCAACTCCCCATTTTGATGACACACCCATGCGACATCTGGCTGTCTCAAAATTGGCTAATTTTTCGATGAATTTCCTTGGTATTTTTCTCCGTAGTATTGCAAACATAGGTTGTAGGTGCTCATTAAAACCGCCTCATTGAGGAAGTTCTAACGAGTACCTACAACCTCTGTCTCGGTGCAGAAACACGAAAATTAAACTTTACCCCTGTAAACTCCAGATTCTCAATATAAAGTGTGGTTTAGGGGGGTGCTCTTTGCACCGACCTGTTATCATGATTGATTACATGATTACAAATCATTAGTAAAACATGTCCTAGAGAAATAATGGCGTCTAACATGGTGTCAGAAATGACAAATATTAGGTAAAAAAATGATAACATCTTTATTCAGTCCGCTTTAAACATAGATTGTGTGTGCTCGTTGTACCCCCAATGTAACATAGATTACGAAAACACGCCTATACAAATACATTGCCACCTTTATCGCCGAAAAATTGAAAATTTTACGATAAAAAAAATTGTGACATTTTTCTTACTTCTGCTCCAACTATAGATTGTGGGCACTCTTTAGAACCGCCTCATCGAGGCGGTTCTAACGAGTACCCACAATCTATTTTGTTGGCACTCTTTAGAACCGCCTCATCGAGGCGGTTCTAACGAGTACCCACAATCTATATTTTAGAGCAGAAATAAGAAAAATAAGGTATATCCCCCGGAAACCCCAGTTTTACTAGGGGTTCAAGGGAATCAAACTTATATAGGCGGGTTTTCGTGATGTAGAATCGCCTCAAAGCGGTTCTAACGAGTACCCACAATCTTTGTTTTTGAGCAAAATTAAGGCAGATAATTTATACCCCCGTAAACCCAAATTTTCTCTATATAAACTGGGGTCTAGTGGGGTCTTCGTTTCACGGACTTCTTATCGCGATGATTTAAAACTGTTCAGTTTTTCGTATCAGTGTTAATTTCACTAGACACTTTTAAGAATAGACAAAAAGTACCTACGCACGTGTTACTTGTCATGCAAGAAACCAATTATATTTCTCGAGAGAATCTCTTTCGTTAAACTAATGATTGATGAGCCTGAAATTTACAATTTTGGAATTAATTCGTGTGAATGATCGTAGAAATATTTACCAGCAGAAGTTAAAAAAAAAAAGAAAAATAGGCTAGCATTACGAAAACACGCCTATACAAATACATTGTAAAACTTACCTCCGAAAAATCGAAACTTTTTCGATGAAAAATTGTGATGATTCTTGTATTTCTGCTCCAAATATAGGTTGTGGGTACTTGTTTGAACCGCCTCATCGAGGCGATTCTGACGAGTACCCACAATCTATATTTTAGAGCAGGAATCAGAAAAATAAGGTTTACCCTTGAAAACCCCAGTTTTACTATTGTATATGAACAGCCTAGGATCATTTAAATTGTCTTGGGGCCGCCACGATGGAGCATCAGTGCCTCGAAAAGCACATATGCACGTGCTTTGGACCACCACAATGGAGCATCAATGTTTAACAATTTACAAAAGCCCCCGCTCATTGGGTCTTGAGGAAATAGATGGGCTGAATGATGCTTCCACGCAGAGCTGAAACCGACAGCACACGAGTACTGGTAAACCGCTTAGAGGATCTAAAAATATTAGTGAAGGCAATGATCAGGAATCGTTACAATTAACCCACAGCTCCCATCAGAGACACCAAATGAAAGAAAGACAAACATGAAACAACAGACCCTAATGGAAACATCAATAGCGGAAAGCCAAAAGGACAGTTACTTTCCCACAAAATGGTCAATAGGTTATCCAAAATAAAACAATATAAACGACACAAACACTCAAAGACAAACCATAACAAAAATAAATCGCGACACAAGAACCACATTGGAACGGTCAGCGGAACCGAACTCCACTGGAGGGCTTAAATCGATTTTACGTGGCTTCAATCCTCGTCCTTACTTCCGTCGCGATTAACACAAATAATTTGTTCAGTCCGCATGAAGGCCTCATAACTCATCAGTGCAACATCTCCGTGAATACAAAAATCAAACAATCACAGAGGTGAGACAACGGTGAGGACTCGACAGCAAGAAACCACAGAAATGCTGGAGTAAAAGAAAACCTACAGTTAGACTCCGATGGGCCGACCATCGAGAGAGCATCAGGTACCAACCAACATAAAGCCTTTACGCTGGAACCGCCATAGAATCTGAGGCCTGATCCACCGGCGTGCAATTAAAGAGGGAAGCAAAGTTGTCAACCGTGATTGGGTTAACTACCATGCATGTAGTCTGTCGTATAACATTTATGTTGTACCCGATATTTTTATATCGATGAATGATTTTACGAAATTTGGTGCTGAAGTCATCGCGGTTATATATTTTTCTAAATTTATATACTAAGTCACCATAAAATTCGGGTTCCGATAGACCTTGCTGCAGAAGAGATTTAAGTCAAGCTATATATTCTCAAAATTAAACAATGCGAAACAAGCTTTCAAACGACTGTTTCATTGACCCATACAGTTAAGGATAGTTTGTTTCGTATGACAAGGTAAAGCTATTCGGATCGGTCACTACAATAATATGTTGTGATGGACGATCCAATAGTTTACCATTTATTGAATATTTATCGGAGCGGTATTTCTTATTTTTTGGCCACACATCACGAAAACACACCTATATAACTTTAACCCCCTCTAACCCCACTTTTATATAGTAAAACTGGGGTTTGCGGGGGTAATCCTTATTTTTCTTATTTCTGCACTGAGATATAGATAATTGGTACTCGTTAGAACCGCCTCAATGATACGGTTCTAACGAGTACCAACAATCTATATTTTGAGCAAAAATAAGAAAGATTTCAGAATTTTTTATCTGAAAAATTTCATTTTTTCGGCGATAAATGTGTCAATGTATTTGTATAGGCGTGTTTTCGTAATGGCTCACGTACTTTACGTTCCTTTCGCGTGTAAGGAACGTTATATGACGGCTCCAGCGTAAAAACATAAATGGAATTTTATTTTAGTATTCTTTATGTTGGTTGGCGCCTGATCCTCCGTCTTTGGTCGGGCCCCTCGGAGTCTAACTGTTGGTTTTCTTTTGCTCCGGCAATTCTGTTGTTGTATGCTGTCGAGTCCTCAACATTGTATCATCTCTGTAGTTTTTTTATTTGTATGTTCTCGGAGATGTTACACTGATGAGTTAGAAGCCATCAAGCGGACTAAACAAAATTAGTGTATACCGCGACAGAGGGAAGGGCGAGGAATATGGCCATGTAAAATCGATTTAAGAGAACCCCCCCCCCCCCCCCCCAGTGGAATTCTTTCCACTGACCGTTCCAAGGCGTTTCTTCTGTGGCGGTTTATTTATGTTGTTGTTTGTTACTTACTGTGTGTATCACTTGTGTCTTTTTATTTTGGATGGCCATTTGGCCATTTTGTGGGAAAGTAACTGTCTTTTTGTCCTTCCTTTGTTTAGGTTTCCATTATGGTCTTGTCGCTTCATGTTTGTGTTTCTTTCCCTTTGGTGTCTTTGATGGGTGGAGTAAGTTATTTGTATCGATTCCTGATCTTTGTTTTACTTCTACTTTGCAGGGGTAAACCTTATTTTTCCTATTTCTGCTCTGAGATATAGTTGTTGGTACACGTTAGAACCGCCTCAATGAGGCGGTTCTAACGAGTACCAACAAGCTATATTTTGAGCAAAAATAAGAAAAATATCACAATTTTTCACCTGAAAATTTTCATTTTTTTCGGCGGTAAATGTGTCAATGTATTTGTATAGGCGTGTTTTCGTAATGGCTCACGTACTTTACGTTCCTTTCTCGTGTAAGGAACGTAGTGGAACGTAGTGGGTCACTGATAAGGCTTTATTAGCCGAAACTACGTAGTATGACCCATCTTCTTTCTTATGAATGTTTTCATTGCTCTTAAAGGAACTCATTTTTTTTTTATTTGCCTTCACTGCAGCTGGTGTTGTGCCGTATGGCGGCCGTAAAACGTCTCCCCGTACATCAACCATAGTGCAGTTTATATTTTACTTTTGGTCGTTTGGGATTAGCGTGAATATTCTGAGAAATCAGAAATAAATTATTGGTTTAGACTCATCTTCTAGACAGGTTTTGAATTATTTGGACCCCATTTTGATTTATTTCAGTCTTTGAATCGTACGTAGTACGACCCATCTTCTTTCTTATGAATGTTTTCCATGCCCTTAAAGGAACTCATTGTTTTTTATTTTTATTTGGTACCCTTAGCTTGCGGAGATGCAGTATATACTGTAATTCGATACAATTTAACTGAGAAATTCGTTCATATGATTTGGCTACACAAGTCCTAATTTGTTTCTTCTTTAACATAACTAGTAGATAATGATGTCTACTGATTAGTCTGACAAGTCTAATTATGATTTCTAATTTCCAAATTACCATCATTAGTGAAACCCGATGACATTAATTGGATAGGAATTGATATCTATGATGTCGCCATCAACAATTAGTTTAATGTACAAATATACCCAGTCACATCCGTGAAGAAAGAGCATGGTCAAATGTTATCTGGAGACGAATACACAGAATGGATTAAGAGATACTTAAGCAAGAAATCGAGACCCGCATAGCAAAACGTTATAAAATTACAAAATACCTACTAAGTATTTACATTTTGGTGCATTTCGAGAAAACCCCTATATCTGGAACGCAATTTTGTTCATATCTTAATGGTTTTGAAAAGAAAGCAGCATGTTCAAATGGAAACAAGAGCTGTCACTATAGGTGACCAATGCCCCCCGTGGGAGCCAATTTCTGAGTTTTAGACAAATTGTGGGTATTCCGATGGGTACGAATTGCGCACCTCTTGTGGCTGATCTGTTCTCGTATTTTTATAAAAGAGACTTCATGTTGTCGCTATCCATTGATAACCAATCTGAAATTATTGAAACTTTTAGCTCTACTTCTAGATATTTAGATGATTTATTAAATATTGACAATACATACTTTGATGGTTTGATCAGTCAGATTTATCCCCTTGAACTTCAGTTAAACAAGGCAAATCCCTCTGATACCGAGGCCCCCTTTCTGGATTAACATTTATCTATTGTAGATGGATTTGTTTCTTGCAAAATTTATGATAAACGTGATGATTTTGATTTCGAGATTGTAAATTTTCCTTTTTTGGACGATGATGTTCCTCATGCGACATCGTACGGGGTTTATATTTCGCAGTTAATTCGATTCGCTAGAGTGTCTAGTCATGTATCCGACTTCAACACTCGTAATAAATTATTAACCACCGAACTTCTTAATCAGGGGTAGCGGTATCATAAACTACGTAAAGCCTTTTCTAAGTGCTATAGACGTCATTCTGATTTGGTTTCAAAATTCAATGTTGGACTTAAAACACTTCTGCAACAAGGCCTATCGGAACCCGAATTCTGTGGTGACTTAGTATATAAATTTATAAATATACATGCCTGTAATGACTTTAGTACCCAATTTCGTAAAATCGTTCGTCGATATAAAGATTGGGTACAACATAAATATTATAAAACAGACTGCATGCATGGTGGTTAACCCAATCACGGCTGGCAACTTTGCTTCCCTCTTTGATTGCACACCGGTGGGTCGGGCCTAAGATTATATGACGGTTCCAGCGTAAAAACATAAATGGAATTTTATTTTATTTTAGTATTCTTTGTTGGTTGGCGCCTGATGCTCCGTCTTTGGTCGGGCCCCTCGGAGTCTAACTGTTGGTTTTCTTTTGCTCCAGCAATTCTGTTGTTGTATGCTGTCGAGTCCTCAACCTTGTTTCATCTCTGTAGTTTTTTTATTTGTATGTTCTCGGAGATGTTACACTGATGAGTTAGGAAGCCTTCATGCGGACAAAACAAAATTAGTGTATACCGCGACAGAGGTAAGGGCGAGGATTATGGCCATGTAAAATTGATTTAAGCCCCCAAGTGGAATTCTTTCCACTGACCGTTCCAAGGCGGTTCTTTTGTGGCGCTTTATTTGTGTTGTTGTTTGTTACTTACTGTGTGCATCTCTTGTGTCTTTTTATTTTGGATGGCCATTTGGCCATTTTGTGGGAAAGTAACTGTCCTTATGGCCTTCCTTTGTTTAGGTTTCCATCATGGTCTGGTCGCTTCATGTTTCTGTTTCTTTCCTTTTAGTGTCTTTGATGGGCGGATTTAGTTAATTGTATCGGTTCCTGATATTTGTTTTACTTCTTTTTTTGCAAAATTTCAAGGGGAGATGATTCAGCCAAAAATGACAACAGAGTTATGGTCCTTAGTCAGAATGTAGCCCTTGTAATGGTGAATAAGTGTGTGAAGTTTCATGGGGCTAGGTCAAATACTTTTGAAGTTATGATCAATGTTAAAGTTTTTTGTGACGGACAGACAGACAGACAAACAAACAGACAGACAGGGCATAAAAAGTTGCCTCACTTGTTGTAAATGAGTTCCTTAGTCAAGTGCTGAAGGATGGCACGATTGATTGCTAGCCTTCACACCACTGTGCCCGCGATGCAAACAATTTACTATGGCGCATTCGAGAAGACCAAATTAGGTTTCAGAGGAAGTATGTTTTGGCTCCGACAGACAAGGCCACAAAAATTACCGTCGTTTCTTGTCCGTTTCACTATATAAATACTCTTCAGCAAGAGACCTTGGCGGAACGAATGTCTATTAACTACAGCCTTTGGCTGAAGAGAAGTCTGTGGTTAATTACTATATCTATTGTTCAGCCATCAACATTGATCTATGTGTTAAAAAGAAGCCCAAGATTGGCTCTAGATATAGGCTAAAGATAGGGCTTATCTTTGGGTGTGTATATCGCTTATAGTGTTTGGTTTTGAAAAGCCAATCAGCCGTTTAGTGGGAAAGTAACTGCCCTTTTGTCTGTCCTCTGTTGATTTCTACATTAGGGTCTAGTTATTTCATGTTTGTGTTTCTTTCCCTTAGGTGTCACTGGTAGGGGTGGGCGTTAATTATATCGATTCTTGATCATTGCCTTCACTTTTTTCTAAGGTTCCCTTTATTTTGCTTGTTATGTAAGTACTGCTTTTTACATTTTGTGGTCATGTCAGAAGGTTTGTGAAGCTCTCACATTTCTCCTTTTTTGACAACATTAACATAAGATTTTTGTACCGCTTTTGGCTGATATGTTATTGTTCTATTATGAAATAGACTTTGTGATGTCCCTTTCTGATGAAAAGCAATCTGGAGTTATTGTAGCTTTTAGCTCGACATCTAAATACTTGGATGATTTATTAAGTATTGATAATACTTACATTAATGGCTTGATCAGTCAATTGTACCCTTCAGAACCTCAATTAAATAGAGCAGATTCTTCTGAATCTGAAGTCCCGTTTATCCCTTTTAGTTGTGTTTGCTTCATGCAAAATTTATGATAAACGCTGTGTTTTTGATTTT
The DNA here is from genome assembly GCA_963580285.1 of Lucinisca nassula. NCBI lineage: Eukaryota > Metazoa > Mollusca > Bivalvia > Lucinida > Lucinidae > Lucinisca > Lucinisca nassula. The sequence continues at coordinate 2,586,491 of OY757023.1, read as the reverse complement.
GAGACTTTTTCTCGAATGATGAAGTTCTTCGTGCGGCATTTCATAATTCGCGATTAATTCGGGATCATTGCCGTCACTTCTATTTTGCTAAAGTGTCTAGACATGTACCTTACTTCAACACTTGTCATAACTGATTAGTGGCTAAACTTCTTAATCCGGGTAATCGGTATTATAAATTTCAAAGTCTTTTGTAAGGTTTTTAGAAGTCATTTTGATGTAGTTAAAAATTCAATGTTGTATTTAAATCTCTTTTGAAACAAGGCCTATCGGAACCTGAATCTTTCGTAACTTAATACACGAATTGATAAAAAAAAATTATGCTTGTATTGACTTAAGTATCCGATTTCGTAAAGCCATTCGTCGACATAAAAACATTGGGTACAACGTATAAATGTTATACGACATGCATGGTAGTTAACCCAATCACGGCTGATAACTTTGCTTCCCTCTTTAATTGTACACCGGCGGTTCGGTGCTCCTGCTCTATGGCGGCTCCAGCTTAAAGACATACAGTAGAACTTAACTGGCCCGAATTCCGATGGCTCGTTTACTATGGATGAGTCGAACCCGTTCTTGAGTCCGCAGGGAATTCCTCCATTCCTCCAAATACGATATAGGGGTAATTTAGGAAGATTTTCTTCATTTATCTTGCAAATGTAAGTTGTGTGTACATATTAGATGAGGCGATTCTAATGAGTACACACATCGTACATTTATAATACAGAACACTGAAAAGATATCCACAATTATCTCCATTATGTCTCCTGGTATGGCACTAGTAGTAAACCTCTATGGCTCGAACTACCGCTGTCTCGAACAAATTGTCATGGTCCCAAATGGGTTCGAGTCATCGAAGTTCGACTGTATATTTTTTTTAGTTATCCAACCTGGGTCCAATTGTTGATTTTCTTTTGCTCCTGCATTTCAGTTATTTCATGCTGTCTTTTCATTATCATTGGTTTGTCTCTGTATTCGTGTGTATATGTTCTCGGTGATGTTTCACTGAAGAGTTAGAAACCCCCCATGCGGACTGAACAAATTATTTTTAAAACCGCGACAGAACCAAGGATGAGATTCTGGCTACAAATTATAGCCCCTCCCATCCCCCTTGTATAAAACAATTTACTTACTGTTCCAAGGCGGTCCAACTGTTGTGGTTCGTTGTTCATATCGACCTTCTTTGCATTTGTGTGTTGATATATTTTTATTTTGGATAGCCGTTTGGCCATTTTGTGGGAAAGCAACTGTCCTTTAAGTGTTCAGCTTTTGATGTTTCAATTATGATGAAGTTGATTTCTGTTTGTGTTTTTTCTCTTTGGTGTCTTGGATGGAAGGTTGGACTTATTCGTGTCGGTTCCTGATCATTGCCGTTCTTCTATTTAACGAAAGGTTGGCTTTTTATTTTCGATACTCCGGTATTGTAATTGGATCTGATCATATTACTGACGCTGCTTTTCCTTAGAAATGAAACCAATTCTAATGACATTCCGAATTAATTTTCGTCCTCTTACGCTGATTGTATAAGGCTGCCCTAGCTGGTCTACCAGAACAGAACAGAACAGAACAGAACTTTATTCACTCAAGTCAACAATATGACATACGAGGATTAACAAGCATTATATATAACAGGCAACAAGGTGAACATCATTCTAACAGGAGTTTACCAACAACAGTATAGCAATATGTGGTAATTAAGCATTTTGTGAAGGGGTGAGAGCATTTAAACCATTCTTCTATTTAGAGACATGATTTAAATACTTTCGTGATGTTCTATCAAGCCCCATCGTATTACAGAAATAAATGTAAGTTATTACCACGCTGGCGTTCCATACATAAACAGAGATCTGCACATGAAGCACGTGGTAAATTAGAGCAGGTCACGTCATGTTTGATTTTATCAATGAGTTCATTATAGAGAGAGAGAGAGAGAAAATGAGCTTTGATGATCGATAAGGTTGTCACGATTAATCGTATAATCGATTGATCGATTACCACTACTGATTTCTGTAATCGATTATTTTATTAAATAGTATTTACTAGCCAAGATGTTTCTAAAGTAGCTGCATGAGGGGCAAACAGTGCCGACCCCGATGAGACGCCGCTCATCTGGGTCTACACCATTTGCTCAGGCATGTCTGTGCAAAAACCTTATAGTTAAGCACAACATGGTATGAGTCCTGTTCAGACAGAAAACCTTTGACACACATGAACCACCTGTTGGCGCGTATAATTGGCTAAATTGTATCGACCAATAAACAGGCCGCTTCAAAGCGCAGCAAAACAGGACCACGCCTCCGCCCCTATCAAAATATTGAAATGCACGGGAAAAACGTGTACTGACTTTTGTGAATGAGTTTCGTAAATTAGGCCACTTGCTGCGAATTGGATTATTTCGTTAGATGTGAGTGTGTTTTTTTTTTTTTTATTATTCAAATTTCTACACAGTATTACTATCTTTCCAATTTTGCTTATTTTTTGCTTGCATGTATTCTAATGAAAAAGGGCGGTGGCACTGGCGCTGCGCATTGATCGTGACCTGTAGACGCTTTTGCAGCAGACCAAAGCGCTATGCGCAGCCTGCTGGGAAAAACGTCCCTAAGAGATGAATTCGTCATCCGTTTAAACATTAATTTATAAACAATTTCTCATAATCAACAGCACAACCTAGGAAGTAAAACAGTAAAAAAGGTGGAAGTGGGATCTGCCGGGTAACTTTTTTTTTTTTCAGTAAGGACCGCTGGGACCCGCCGGGGCAGCCTAGCCCAGGCGACTCAGGCGGACCCCAGTGCGTCGGATAGGCTGTTACAGAATATATAACATCTTCCATTTTATATGCATTTGAATGTTGAAGAAGAAGAAAAGAAAATCTGAGGTCTACGACAAACACGTTACTAAATATTGACTAACATAGTTTCCTTCTTTGCAATGGGCGACCATACTCACAGGAAAGAATTTGCTCCCATAAGCCGGGTAGCTAATTCCTCCTGTAAGAGTGGTGCCCATTAGGTAATCTGTAAGAGTATTTAAAGTATTTGCTAAGGTTTGTTAGACAGTTTGAGTCTAGTTTTGACCATGCGCTTGCTTTGGTATTTAGGTTTGAATTAACCTTTACTACTCTCTAGGCTTATTCAGCAGACGACAAATTATTGCAATACTTCCTATTCCCTAAAAAAAAAAAAAAAAAAAAAAAAAAACAGGACTCGACATTCCATGCAAACTGTCTTCACAGCAGACAATCGGCATAAATTGTCAAATCCTGCCTTCGGGAAGCCAGAAAAAAAAGAACACCAGGAAATGTCGTCTGCTGAATGTTGAGCGTACAGTAGTATTTCAGTGGTCGTTATCTGCGCTGTTATGCAAAATATGACAGCAGTTCAAAACCTCGGCAAATATTTATCAGCAGGTTGGTCTTGACATAACATGCCTATTCAAATAAAGTGGAAAAATTTTTGTCGGAAAATGGAAAATATACATATATATTCATATACACATACATACGCATATATGAATCTCTACACAAAACACAGGTTGTGAGCACTCTTTGGGCCTTCCAAAGCATGCCCGCAATCCATGCATGGAAAATAATAGCATACACCCCTGCAAACTCCTCTTGACGCATATAACCAGAAAGAAAAAAACAAAATGCGTAGATGTAAAAGCACAGTACCAATAAGACTACCATCGAGTATGGACTTTACAAGTTATGCAAATGCTGTTGGTTTGTATAACTATATCTCTTTCTTGTTCCATTACGAGCTAGACGTTGCAATATAGCAGATTGTTTGCAGAATGGTGCAATGATAATAAAGCAAGATATGAAAATCTCCCGGGAACTGTCGCAGCCAAACATGAAACCAATAAATGCCACTAAATAACACAAGGACTGTAAGCTCCACTTGGTAAACGACCAGCGAACTAACTGGAAGCGAAATCATCCGGTAGTGTGAACACTATGACTAGATTGTTGGAGCATGCTGTCTGATCTGTGCTGTCGCTAGATATACAAGCTATATCAAATGATATTTATTTAAAAAAATCATGCAATATGTTCTAGAAAGGGCTATCCTTTGGAAGCAAGGAATACACCACAGAACTGGAAAATATGAAGTGTACATGTTTTCTGTGCCAGACTAGCTAGTTTCTGCCAATAAGGCCTCATCAGTGACCCTCAAATGTTTTTGAACCTCAATTTTGAACCCCACTTTAATATAGTAAAACTTGAGTTTAAGGGGTTATACATTATTTTTCTTATTTCTGCTCAAAACATAGATTGCGGGGACTCGAAAGAACCGCCTCGTATTTTTCTTATATCGATAATAATTTTCTTATTTCTGCTCAAAAACATAGATTGCGGGTACTCGATAGAACCGCCTCGTCGAGGCGGATCTATCGAGTCCCCGCTATCTATGTTTTGAGCAGGAATAAGAAAATATCACAATTTTTCATTTTAAAATTTCTAATTTGCGGCCAAAAAATTGGTAATGTATTTGTATAGGTGTGGTTTCGTATTGACAGCCAAAAATGGAAACCAGAAATGTCACTAATTACCACAAGGATTGTAAGCTCCACTTGGTAAACGACCAGCACACTTACTGGAAGTTAAATCATCTGGTACTGTGTACACTATGACTAGATTGTTGGAGTATGCTGTCTGATCTGTGCTTTCGCTAGATATACAAGCTATATCAAATGATAAGTGTTTATTATTTCTTGAAAGTTCGCAATACACGGGGCATAAATTTTTGCAAAAAAAAAAAAAAAAAAAAAAAAAAACATATTCATTCTTCAGTGGTATCTTGCTGAGAGAAAAATAATTCTGAATATCGATTTACTAAAGAGAGTGTGTATATATCAGTATCTTAGGGGTGGGGGCGCACAACAGTTGCTATTGTTTATATAGAGAAGTTTACAATGTAATATCAGTCTGCATATACGCAGATCTGAGTTTGCACATTATGCTCTGTGGTTAAGTATGGGTCCAGACAGAGATAATGTTCACAAATTGTTGATCATTTATCACCAAGTACTCATCCTATTTGTTCCTCTAATCAAGATTTGATAAACTATTGATTTTTCCTAAGGATGCCACTTACCTTTTCATGACAGTAGATCAGTCAGCACTGAGGGCTACATGATAATATGTAATTAAAATCTAGCCCTCACTTATGAAGGTTATTCGTCTGTCAATAACAGTATTTAGAAGATTCGGCTTTTGAGGGCAGAGCGTGGCTGAACATTTGTTACTGTGCCGGGTTCCCGAGTCCAAGGTTCTGCTTCTGCTGCAGTTTATTAAAATTGCCATCGTTTGTCATAGCATGTTTGTCATTAATTTTGTCATCGTTTGTCATAGCATGTTTGTCATTAATTTTGTTAATATTAGATAGCCGTTTGTTCCTTTTTGGGAAAAGAATCTGCGTTTATCGTCCTTCTTGTAATGACTTAGTCATGGTGACGTTGCTTAATGTTTATGATCCTTTCTCGTTCATCACGTGAATGCGTTCATCACGTGGACGCGTCTCGTTCATCACGTGCATGCGTCCGTGAAATTAATACCCTCTCTAAACCCCACTTTATATAAATAAAACTGGGACTTACGGGGTATACATAGTTTTACTCAATTCTGCTCAAACACATAGGTTGTGGGTGCACGGTTAATGGGCCTCATTTAACACATACTTTTTGGGTACTCGTTAGAACAACCTCAATGAGGCGGGTTCTACCGAGCACCCATATCTTATGTTTGCAATGTAAATTAGAAAAGGATTACGGATTATTTTCTTCAGCAGTGTAGTCATTTTGGAGATGTAAAAATGCATTTTGTCGCATGGATATGTTATCGTAAAGGGTGTCTTGGATGGAAGCTGAACGGTTATTGTATCGATTCAGATCACCGTCTTTCCTTCCGTTTCAGTATAGTTTGACTTACGACATGGGTTGCCGACCTGTGTTTGTTTACAGAATAGACGTGAAGGCAATGATCACAGGTTTGCAAGGCCTGATAGCCATGTAACAGGTTGAGAAAGAGGGTTTCTTGCTGTCGAGTCCTCACCGTTGTTTCATGTCCGTGGTTGTTTGATTTTTGTGTTCTCGGAGATGTTGCACTGATGAGTTAGGAGGCCTTTATGCGGACTGAACAAAATATTTGTCTAAATCTCGCGGAAGTAAGGGTGAGGATTGCGACCGCGTAATAACGATTTAAGCCTCCCATCCCCCCCCCCCCCCCGCCCCAACCCTACTTATTGTTCCAAGGCGATTCTTCTGTCTTCTGTTGCGGTTTATTTTTGTTATGGTTTGTCTTTCAATGTGTGTATCGCTGGTATTTTTTTGTTTTGGATATCCAATTTGCCATTTTGTTGGAAAGTGTCTGTCCTTATGGCTCACCGCTATTGAGGTGTCCATTAGGGTCTAGTTAGTTTATGCTTGTGTTTCTTTCCCGCTGGCATCTCTGGTGGGGGCTGTGTTAATTGTATCGATTCCAGATCATTGTCTTCCTTGTTTTTAAGAAAATATTTACTTCTATTTTTCGGAGTTTAACTGTTTGTTTTCTTTTGCTCCAACATTTCATGTGTTTCTTTCTGTCGAGTCCTCACCGTCGTTTCATCTCTGTGGTAGTTTGGCGTTGTGTTTTCGGAGATCTTGCACTGATGAAATAGATTACCGCGTAAAATCGATCTACGCCCCCTCCCCCGCCTAGTGAAATTCGTTTCACTGACCGTTCTAGTATGCGGTTTATTTTGTTATATTTTGTCGCGGTTTATTTTTGTTATGGCTTGTCTTTGAGTTTGTGTATCGCTTATATCTTTTTTTGTGTAAAGTTTTGTATAACCAATTGGCAAATTTGTTTGAAAATAACTGTCCTTTTGACTTTCCGCTAATGGTGTTTCCATAAGGGTCTAGTTATTTCAATGTTGTGTTTCTTTTCGTTTGGTGTTTCTGGTAGGAGCTTAACCAATTTGCCATTTTGTGGGAAAGTAACTGGCCTTTTGACTTTCGGCATTAAATGTCTCCATCAGTGTCAAGTTATTTCATGAGTGTAGCTTTCCTTTGATGTCTCTGATGGGAGGTGTAGGTTAATTGTATCGATTCCTGATCTTTGCATTCGTTCCTATTTTGGATGTCTCTATCTTTTCTGTTTAACTCTCTCTATGTACGTCTGTTTCTTCGTTTAGTTTTCCTGCCTCTTGCATTTAATACAAAATTACTCGCATATTTTGACATCGTTTGGCTGCAATACAACAATAATGACTTCAACAACAGCAGTTTCTGGTTCTGGAAGGTACCGTCACATTTTCCGCATTACCATGATACACCCGCGTACCATAGTGCATTCTAAATAGATATTTTGCGGATTAAACATTTTCTTTATATAATTAGGGTTTGCTAGGGTATTTATCAGTTACCCCTGTATATATATTACATTGTAACGCATTGACCCAATAAAGATATGCTATATCAGGACAAGTGAGGTTTATCACGCCATTTGCAAAAAATGGCTAAAATGTTATAACTGCTAGAAAATTTGGAACAATTACATTAAAAATATCAAAACAAAAATAACGGTCAACTGATAGTAAATATACTGGCCGATTATATTCCGCACCGGCATGTTGGGACGCACTCAGGCAAATAGATAACTGATCGTAAATTGCCAATTAAAAGAGTTTACAAGGGAAAAAACTGATAACTAGATTACCAGATACATGTCTTTTGATATCAAGTTTATCAGGCTCAGCATTGAGAACGAATGTACAATCGCTCGGCAAGCCTCGCGATCTACAAGCGTTCTCGAACCCTTGCCTGATAAACTCGGTATTAAATGACACGAAGCTGGTGTTCTATTTATCAGTGAATCCCATTGTACACTCTCATATTTTTGCCAATTTTCCAGCAGTCCGGTTCATAGAAGTGCAATGTCACGGTGACCTGATAAACCCAACTTGTCCTGAGATATCATATCTATCTTTATCAGGTCCAGGTGTTACAATGTAATTAATATAGGGGGTAACTGATAAATAATATTGTAACCTAGAGTGAATGTTTGGTCCATATGTAGTTCTCGCTGCTGACCGTCCTAAGGCGGTGGTTCTGACTTTACAGCTGGTGTCTGGGAATGTGTGGCGGCCGTAAAAAGTCTCCCTGTCCTACATCATAGTGTAGTTAATATTTTCTTATCCTTTGGGATCATTGATTCCATGCTGGAGTTTTGAAAATACTTGAGGGTCACTGATGAGGCCTAATTGGCAGAAACTAGCTAGTCTGGCCCAGAAAACATGCACACTACATATTTTCCAGTTCTGTGATGTATTCCTTGCTTCCAAAGGATAACCCTTTCCTAGAACATATTTATTTATTTTTAATACAGTTTTGTCAGATATTCCGTCGAGGTTATCCATGTTATATGTGCCTGTGTGTGTGTATTATTATTATTATTATTATTATTATTATTATTATTTTCATATTATTGTTATTATTATTAATATTATTATTATTATTATTATTATTATTACTATTATAAGTATTTAATTTTCTTTACCTGTGCCTGTTGCACCGTCATCACCTCTTGGTGGGAAGAGGGGGCTGAACGCTATGCTGTTTGTCATCACGTAAACATGCCTATATGGTTTTGACCCCCTCATACCCCACTTTTATATAGTAAAACTGGGGTTGTAGGGGGGACACATTATTTTTCTTAATTCTGCTCAAAACATAGATTGCGGGGACTCGATAGAACCGCCTCGACGAGGCGGTTCTATCGAGTCCCCACGATCTATGTTTTGAGCAGAAATAAGAAAAATATCACAAATTTTCATCTCCAAATTTCTAATTTTTGGCCACAAAATGGAAATGTATTTGTATTGGCGTGTTTTCGTAATGATTTTAACTGTATGTTTTTAATTTTCTTTACCTGTGCATTTTGCACCGTGATCACCTGTTGTGGGGAAGAGGGAGCTGATTGTTATGCTGTTTGTCATCACGCAAACATGCCTATATGGTTTTGACCCCCTTGAACCCCACTTTTGTGTAGTGAAACTGGGGTTTACAGGGGTAAACTTTATTTTTTCTTATTTCTGTTCTTAAATATAGATTGTGGGTACTCATCGAGGCGGTTCTAACGTGTATCCACAATCTATATTTTGAGCGGAAATAAGAAAAATATCCCAATTTACATCTTAAATTTTTCATTTTTACGGCGGTAAAATTTACAGTGTATTTGTATAGGCGTGTTTTCATAATGGGTTCATTTATTTCCTGTTTAGTTTCCTTCATTGTTAGTAACTCTTGGTGCCATCGTTATGGAATACATTTTTATTGTGGCTTTTGTGGTTGTTTGATTTTTGTGTCCTCGGAGATGTTGCTCTGGAAAGGAGGCCTTTTGCGGACTGAACAAAATATTTGTCTGATTGTTCCAAGGCCGTTCTTCTGTCTTCAGATGCGGTTTATTTTTGTTATTGTTTCTCTTTCAGTATGTGTATCGCTTGCATTTTTGTTCTGGATATCCAATTGGCGATTTTTTTGGAAAGTGACTGTCCTTTTGGCTTTCCGTTATTGATGTTTCCATTAGGGTCTAGTTCTTTTATGCTTGTGTTTCTTTCCCGTTGGTGTCTCTGATGGGAGCTATGGGTTAATCTAATAATTGTTTTCCTTTTTGAGAAAATATTTACTTCTATGTTTGGAGTCTTACTGTTTGTTTTCTTTTGCTCCAACATGTCAAGGGTGTGTTTGAGTCCTCACCATCGTTTGATGTTGTGTTTTTGTTATGGCGTGCATTTGGATTGTGTTTTTTCCTGGACATCTGTTCCTTTAAATTTTCGTTAACATGATATAAGACTGTCTGTTATATTATTCCTGGAAATCATTTTTTCATACTATTTTCGTTTTCCGAAGTTATAGAGTTTGGTCGAGCCCGTCGGAATCTAACTGTTGTTTTTATTTTCCTCAAGCATTGTGTTGTTTCTTGCGGTCGAGTCCTCACCGTTGTTTCATCTCTGTGGTTGTTTGATTTTTTGTGTTCACGGAGCTGTTGCACTGATGAGTTAGGAGGCGGCCATCCCTTTGGTGTCTCTTCTATTTCGCAAGAAAATAGAAGTAGAGGCAATGATAAGGAATCGATACAATTAACCCACAGCTCCTATCAGATACACCAAAGGGAAAGAAACACAAACACGAAGCAACATACCCTAATGGAAACACCAATAGCGGAAAGCCAAAAGGACAGTTACTTTCCCACAAAATGGCCAATAGGCTATCCAAAATAAAATAATATAAGCGACACAAAAACACAAAGACAAACCACAACAAAAATAAACCGCGACAGAAGAACTGCCTTGGAACGGTCAGCGGAAACGAATTCAACTGGGGGGGGGGCTTAAATCGATTTTACGTGGCCACAATCCTCGCCCTTACTTCCGTCGCGATTTAGACAAATAATTTGTGCAGTCCGCATGAAAAACAACAACCACAGAGATGAATCAACGGTGATGACTCGAAAGCAAGAAACCACTGAAATGCTGGAGCAAAAGAAACCCAACAGTTAGACTCCGATGGGCCCGACCAGAGAAAGGCTGTCTGTTATATTATTCCTGAAAATCGTTTCTACATACTATTTTCGTTGTCGGAAGTTATAGATTTTGCAAAAAAACTGCATGTTAAAAAATTCCCTAGATATGTATGTTTCTTGAAGATATAGTTCTCTAGCAACCATAATAGTACAACAAATTCAATTATCCAGCTAAACTGGTGTCTACTTTACGAATTGTCTGTTGTGTATAATTTGAGTCTCTTGAGGAATGCATAACGCCTTCTTGTTGACATTAAGCGTCTGTTCCACAAAACTTTTAGGAAAGAAAGTGGTTATTCGGCAAATAAAGTGTTTCTTGTAGAAAGTGTTTATTATTTCTTGAGATAAAGCGGTAGCTTTCAGTAGTTGAATGTCGAAGTTATTCTAAAGGCACCCGCAAATTTGGTATGTGACCAAATATGGAAGATAAAAAAGTCAATGAAATGAACACCCCTCTAGACCGAGCTTTATGTAGATAAAACTGGGCTTTACATCATTTGTGCCTGTTGCTGGGTCCAACTCGGTTTAACTGTTGGTTTTCTTTTGCTCCAGTGTTCCTGTAGCGTTTTTTTTTTTTTTTTTTTTTTTTTTTTTTTTTTTTTTTTGCAACTCAGGATATGTCACTGCATTTTTCTATGCGAACTAAATGTCGGACGCAGAAATGTGCATGTAGGCAATGTGGCCATTCTTCGCTTGCAGTTCTTTGAACATCCCAGAAATCACAAAATGCTCGTACAAACAGCAAATGCTCTGATCAGACTGCGCAGGCTAATCTGAGTCTTTATCTATCACACAGGTCTTATTGTCGTTAGAGTGTTTTCCACATTACGATAACACATCCGTGTGATATAGTGCATATTTCAAACCTCAAAAAAGATCATTTTTCTGATGAAAATTTGTGATATTTTTCTTATTTGTACCTCAAACATAGGTTTTGGGTGCTAGTTAGAACCGCCTCATTGAGGCGGTTCCAACGTGTACCCACAACCTATGTCTTGGAGGAGAAATAAGGAAAAAAATGTTTACCCCCGTAAACCCCAGTTTCCTCTATATAAAGTGGGGTTTAGGGGGGTCTTTATTGCACGGACTTGTTCCCGTGATGCAACACATGAGGTCCCCAAAATATTTTTTATTTCCTTCAAGTTGCCTCCACCAGCCGCATCCTCTGCATGTACATGTATCTATCAATGACGTATTGTTTCATCAGGTTAACAATGTACTATAAAAAGGTTATCCTTTGGAAGCAAAGAATACACCACAGAACTGAAAAACTGAAAAATAAGGAGTGTACGTGTTCTGGGCTGGGCCAAACTAGCAAGTTTCGGCCAAGTAGGGCTCATCAGTGACCCTCAGATATTTTCAAAATTCCACAATGGAATCAATGATCCCAAGGAATACACCACAGAACTGAAAAATAATTAGAGTACGTGTTTTCTGGGCCAACAAGTCCGTGAAATGAATACCCCACTAAACCCCCAATTATAAAGAAAAGATATTCTATGGGTACTCGTAAGAATTGCTTGATAGAGGCGGTTCTAACGAACACCCAAAACCTATGATTGGGGTATAAAAAATAAAAATATACCAAACTTGTATTAAAAAAAAAAAATCCCATTTTGGCGATAATGCACTGTATCACACGGGTATATCGTAATATTGAAACGCGGAACATTTTCACTGACCGCAGCGCAGCAACCGCTGGTGATTGGTATAAGGTAGAACATTCAGCGCTCGTCAAAATGCACAATAATACATTGCGACCAACAAAGACTCAGTCGGCTAATCAGTCTGTTCTAATTGCATTTATTTGCTGTTACATTAATTTTAACTCTCTTTTTAGCCCGTTTTATCTCCTCAAAACGCGGTTAAATTCATTTCAATGCAAACAATTGGTCAAATTTTCACCGAGAATCTCCGCGATTTCGGTAGAAATTTATCACTCATTTTATTTAATTTATCATTCATAGTATTTTTGCGGCTAAGCGGAGAAAATGGTCCGACTTCGCGTTAGTCCGCGAAACACAAATTGTGTTCTTACCATTGGCTGGTCTCTATGTGTGGTATTGCTTGCATAGAACATATTTCTCTTCACTACAGCTAATGTTAGGTAAAAGCGTGACCGCCTTACCCTTCATTTAAGCATTCCTTTGGGATCATTAGTGCTCTGCATTTTTTTATATTTCAGGGACATTAATGGGTCCTAAATGACTGAAACGGGTCGTTTCTAGACTAGGGGAAAAATACACTCTAAATGTTCAACGTTGTTGTGTATACCTTTCTTCCGGATGATTGCTTGTTTATATAAAATATTTACACATTTACTTCATATTGTAGGAATTGTCTAAGCTAGTATGGCCCAAGAAAACTTGTTCACTCAATTCTTTTCAGCTCTGTGGTGCATTCCATACGTGCAAACGATAACCCTTTCATAGAAGATATTTAATAAATAGCACAGATAAAAGAAGTTTAAAACGCATAGTTCATAATATATTCACTTTTCTTTGATATAAGTGATGCTTATATCACAAAAACTCGCCTATATAATTTTGACCCCACTGAACCCCAGATTTATATAGTAAAACTAGGGTTTACAGGGGTGAATCTTATTTTTCTTATTTCTGCTCTAAAATATAGATTGTGGGTACTCGCTAGAACCGCCTCGATGAGGCGGTTCTTACGAGTACCGACAATCCATATTTTGAGCAGAAATAAGAAAAATGTCACAATTTTTCACATTAAACTTTTCTTTTTTTTCGGCGTTAAAGGTTACAATGTATTTGTAAAGGTGTGATTTCGTAATGTCAGTCATTCTTTGTCTAAAGATTTCGGTCATGCTGACATATTTGTGTTCTAAAGTGACTGGTATGAAAGATCGATCCATGAATGGAACTCAAGAAAACAAAAAATGACAGTATTCAAAAACTTCAAATCGTCGAATGCCAAACTAATGGGGTCTAATCATAGTGCCAAATGATGAGGAACAATGGGTCCACTTAAGGATATCTTTACAATCTTCTATAAATAAAGGGGTTTTATCATCTCGAAAACATGCCTATATAAATTTGACCCCCTTGAACCCCATATTTATATAGTAAAACTGGGGTTTAGAGGGGTAAACCTTATTTTCTTATTCTGCTCTAAAATAAAGATTGTGGGTACTCGTTACAACCGCCTCGATGAGGCGGTTCTAACGAGTGCACACAATCTATATTTTGAGCAGAAATAAGAAAAATATCACACTTTTTTCATCATAAAATTTTCATTTTTTCGGCGATAAAGGTGGTAATGTATTTGTATAGGTGTGTTTGCGTAATGTATATAGCCATAAGAATAGTCTCATTGACACAATTTTAACATTACGATAACATATCCGTGTGGCAGTGCATTTTTCAAGTCAAAATATGTTACTTTTCTGAAGAAAATTTGGGATATTTTTATTTATACTCCAAACAGAGGTTGTTAATGTTCGTTAGAGCAGCCTCACTGAGATGGTCCTAACGAGTACCAACAATCTGCTTTTGAGCAGAAATAAACAAAAAAATAATGTTTACTCCTGTAACCCAATGTTTTCTCTAAATAATGTGGGATTTAGAGGGGTGTTCATTATACGAACTTATTATATGATGGTGAATACAAACAAAATAAGTACTAAAGAGTGAGTGAGTGTTTGAGTTTTACGTCCAACCAACAGCTAAGGTCATACGGAGACGGGGCCGCTGTTTAACGACTCACCCGAAAGTCTGGAGAAGCTCGGGATCGATCCTGTGATCCCTGGTTTACAAGGCGAGTAGCATAACCACTACACCACGGAGGCATCTGATAAGTACTAAAGATAAAATCAGAAAACCCTCCATAGGAATCCAGATAAGCGGATCTTTGCAGCTATTGGATGAATTCTCTAGGCACTCAAGAACGAGTTCTAATAAGGTATGATAAACGAATCATCCGTATTTCACTTCACTACAGCCCCGCGCCTGCCCGGGGGGTAGAAATATGGCGGCTGCCTTCGGGAGTGTGGCAGAGTGGTAAGACCCCACCGAAAACAGTCCCATTGCCGAGACCACCCGGTGCCTCGAAATAGGTGGCTGCCTTCAGCTTCTGTGGCAGTTGGGTAAAAGCCTCCAACATACAGAACAATCGTCCGTTCGACCGGTATTATTTTGTAATTCAATTTATTCAAATGCATCTTACCAAATTTTTTATACAATTCACTACGCGAGATCTATCCTTTTAAATCTTTCCTATCTCATGTTACTACCACGCTTCATTTGTACGTGTATCATCATTGCTGGTGGGTCGCGCACCACAAAGAAGAAACCTCATCTGTATATGTTTGTACTGTGTATGTGTCACTTTTTCATGCTCCTTCACTCTGCACATCAAACAATGAAAGATGCATTTTGTATACGTTATTAGATAAGTAACTTGTCATTTCATGTTACCCCAAAGTTATTTTATGTTACATCAATGTTAACAGAATTGGATACTTACCACGAAGTTCTGAAGTGTTCGTCATCATCTAACACAGCTTTATTCTTTATTAGTTTATAAAATCCTTTGTTCTCTCTGAAACTTATCACCTCAATAATTTCTTACCATTATCGTGGATCTCATATTTAGCAAAGGATCTCCTGTTTTCAGAGCCAAGCTTTTATTTAAGCAAACGTTTTCGGCCTCCCTTGTCTGTAGGGAATAAAATATACAGATCACTTTCCTTCTGTAGTGAATGGGGATGAAATTCCTTGTTGAAACAGGAGCCACTTGTTTGCCGTGAGTGGCGTCTCGTATGCTGGAAGAAGGGATCCTGATGATTGAGAAAAGCCCAGGGATCTCCAGCTTTTCAACACATCATTTTGGCCCATATTTCAGATAGAAGAGGGGTTTGGGCTAGATCCGGCCTGAATCAATCGGCTCAGTCGTGCCAAGCTCTAGAATCGCACAGCTTGTCCTTGTCTTCCTTCTTTCTTTTTTACGTATCTTTATGGTACAAACCGGGTGTAATTTTGTCTTATTCCTCTATCTTTGAGTGTTATTTGATGGGCGGCGGCTGATGGATCAATCGGTGGGCTTGTACTGGGGAAATTCCGCAGAAACTTCTGTGAGGGAGAGAATATGGGTGGGGATGGGTCTCAACTGTTCCTCATTTTTTCGTGAAAATCTGGGTGCATAGTTGGGAGTCATAAAACAGAAGTGGAGCGAAAGGACTCTGGTCCTGTCATCGAGTATAATAGCCATGTAGCCTTGACGTTGGAAATAGGAGATCCATTTCCATTAAACGTCCCCTTGTAGGGCTCCAAGGAGGGTGGGGCGCATAGCTATCGAATCATAATTTATCACCATGGGATCAAACGCTAGAAAAAGAGCATTTTTGGATTTAGCAAATGACGACCCGGAACCGACTACTTTCAATTTCAAAGCCAATGACAATTTTGCTCGATTTTTAGTGATTTCGAGTAAGGATGAAAAGGCCGTTACTACTCTTTCGCCGTTCGTAATTGAAAAACAAATTGAATCTTTAATAGGCACACCAAAAAACGTAAAAAAATTGAAAAATGGAACCCTTTTAGTTGAAACGAATCGTAAAACGCAAACTGAAAATCTACTCAAAATTAACAAATTCTTTAATATGAATGTCTCTGTCACGGAACATAAAACATTGAACTCATGTAAAGGCATTATCCGTGACAGAATGTTGAAACAGGAAACAGAAGCCAGCATTGTCGAATACCTTAAGGATCAAGGAGTATCGGCCTGTAAACGCTTCAAAATCAAAAAAGACGGAAATCTAATAGAAACAAACACTCTCCTACTAACTTTTAATTCAACATCCTTACCGAAATCACTAAAGATCTTTTACAGAATAATACCGGTTGACGTCTATGTACCAAATCCTCTGCGTTGTTTCAACTGTCAGAGGTTTGGTCATCACGAAAACGACTGCACTGTCCCTGATGGATCTGTTTGTGAAAAATGCGGTGGAACCGATCATCACACCCTTAACTGTAAGAATCCTCCAAAGTGTGTGAACTGTGGCAAAAATCATGTATCAAAGTCAAATGTCTGTGAAGTTTGGAAATCAGAAAAAGAAATTATGAAAATTAAAGTAACACAAAACGTAACATATTTAGAAGCAAAGAAAATTCACGAAAATAAACCAGAAACCACTTTCGCAAAAGTTGTACAGTCCCTTGCCAGCAAACCTGAAACCAAAGAAACATCTACTCAATTCAACGAAAAAGATTTTGAAATTAAACCACATTCTAAAGTTATTACCTCTTCTGTTAAACCCAAAATCACATCGTCACAACCTACTACATCGTCACAACCTACTACATCGTCACAACCTACTACATCGTCACAACCTACATCTACTCATCATTCAAGATCAGAATCTAGACAAACTTCACAGACCAGTTCACAACCTAACAGCAAACATTCTAACAGATCTCACTCCCGATCCACATCAGGGACAGCAGATCAAAAAGAAAAGAACGGCAAAGAAAAGCATAAAGGATCAAACCCGAACAGTAAAGGGGCGTCGGCTGATCCAGTAAAACTGGCTAATCAGTACAGCACCCTTGAGGACATGGAGTTGGATGTTGATCCCTCCACGTTCTCAAAGCATAATAATAAAAGATAAAAGGATTAAATTCCTTGTTTTAATCTTCTCTCCATTCAATCATGGATAAGAAGTCAATAATTCAATGGAATTGTCGAGGACTTAAAGCCAATTTTAACGAACTTTTAATTTTATCTACACTTTTTTCTCCTAATGTCATTTGTCTCCAAGAAACTTTTTTGAAAACTACAGATAATACTAATTTCAAAGGTTACAGTATGTACAATCATATCACAACGGATAATCAGAAGGCATCAGGAGGTACATCAATCCTGGTGAAATCTGACGTTCCTCATAGGAAAATAGATGTAAACACTAATTTACAAGCTGTTGCTGTAAACGTCACTTTATCCAAATCCATAACGATTTGTTCTGTATACCTTCCACCTCATTATAATTTTTCCAAACGAGATTTAGAAAATTTAACTAATCAATTAACTAGTCCTTATATATTATTAGGAGACTTTAATAGCCACAGCAAATTATGGGGTTGCTCGGATACAAATGACAAAGGAGAAATCATAGAAAATTTTATTGCTGAAAATGATTTATGTTTATTTAATGATAAACAACCAACATATCTTCATTCTCCCACAAGAAATTATTTTGCTTTAGATCTTTCAATTTGCTCTCCAAATATTTATCTAGATTTTGATTGGTCTGTTGTGGACGATCTCCATGGGAGCGATCATTTTCCGATAGTAATTGAAGAAATTACATCGACCCATGAGGATCGTCAACCCAGATGGAATTTTAGTAAAGCAAATTGGGAAAATTTTAATCAATTATGTAATGAAAAACTCGACCCTGAACTTTTTAAAACTGCAAGTGATATACAAGATTTTACTGATGAATTGATTGATATTGCTAAAAAATGTATTCCTAAATCCTCGACTTTTTCAAAAAGAAACAGACCTTGGTTTAATGACGAAGTTAAAACTTCAATCAATAAAAGAAAATCTGCATTACGAAAATTCAATAAACAACCAACAAAAGAAAACCTTATCCATGCCAAACACATGCGAGCTAAAGCTCGCAAAACAATAAAATGGGCCGGAAAAAGCATCTTGGCAGCAATACGTCTCCAAACTGAATACCAGAACACCAACTAAGAAAATATGGGACATGATTCGAAAAATTAGTGGCAAAAACAAATCAAATAAACATGTCCATATCAAATCGAACGGAAATATGTGTTCAACGGCTAAAGACATTTCCAATGCCTTGGGGGAAAATTTTCAGAAAAACTCCTCTAGCTCAAATTATTCAGAAAATTTCCAAAATATTAAACAAGAACAAGAGAAAAAGAATTTAAATTTTTCCTCATTAAATCATGAAAAATATAATTTACCTTTCACTACTAAAGAATTATTAGATGCTCTCCATAAATCTCATGATACTGCTGTTGGTCCTGACGACATACACTATCAAATTTTAAAACATTTACCCAACAAGGCATTGGAAACATTATTAAATATTCTGAATGATATTTGGATCACTGGAAAATTCCCTGAAAACTGGAGAAAAGCTACCGTTATTCCTATTCCGAAACCTAATAAAGATCATACTGAAGCCACTAATTACTGACCTATTGCTTTGACAAGTTGCTTATGTAAAACAATGGAGAGAATGATTAATGATAGGCTGGTTTGGTTCTTAGAATCAAACCAGCTTATCACTAAATTTCAAGCTGGTTTTAGAAAAAACAGCTCTACTAATGATCATTTGATTCGCTTAGAATCATTTATACGTGATGCCTTTATCAAAAAAGAACATGTCGTAGCTGTATTCTTTGACCTAGAAAAGGCCTATGATACGACTTGGAAATATGGCATCATGAAAGATTTACACAACTTGGGCCTTAAAGGCCGATTACCACTTTTTGTTCAAAATTTCTTGTCCGATCGAACATTTAATGTTCGCACAGGAAATACATTATCGGACACATTTGATCAAGAACAAGGTGTACCACAAGGTAGTATTTTATCACCAACCTTGTTCAGCATAAAAATTAATAATATAGTTAAATGTGTAAAAGATCCAGACTGTTCGCTTTTTGTTGACGATTTTGGATTTTTTTATCGTTCCAAAAATATGGAAACCATTGAATTTAAACTCCAAAGGTGTCTAAATAATATAGAAACTTGGGCAACAGAAAATGGTTTTAAATTTTCTAAAACAAAAACTCAGTGTGTTCATTTCTGCCAAATTCGAAAGTTGCATTTAGATCCAGTTTTAACAATATACGGCAGTCCAATTCCAGTTGTCACTGAGGCGAAGTTTTTGGGTCTTTTATTTGATAACAAATTGTCTTTTATTCCTCATATCAAAGCTTTGAAAGCTAAATGTTTAAAAGCTCTTGATATTCTTAAAGTCCTGTCCAGTTCAGACTGGGGAGGAGATCGTACTGTTCTTTTAAATCTTTATAGATCTTTAATTCGTTCCAAATTGGACTATGGTTCCATAGTCTATGGTTCTGCTAGGAAATCCTATTTAAAATATTTGGATACTAAACATCATCAAGGTTTACGTTTAGCACTTGGCGCCTTTCGCACTTCACCCGTTGATAGTCTCTATGCTGAATCTAATGAACCATCACTTTATATTAGAAGGGAGAAATTGTCTCTTCAATATGCTACTAAATTAGCTGCAAATCCACGCAATTCAGCATATGAATGTGTTTTTAACCCTAAGTATGAACGATTTTATAACAACAAACCATCGGCGATTAAACCTCTTGGCCTAAGAATTCAATCATTACTCGAAGAGGCAAATATTAATATTAAAAATATTCAATCTTTTTCATTATCATCCAAAGAGCCATGGACGTTAAACCCTCCAAAGATTATTTTAACCTTACATAAAAATAAGAAATCCGAAGTGGAATCGCATATTTTTAAGAACGAATTTTTAGAAATCAAGTCCAATTTTAAACATCATATATCCATTTACACTGACGGTTCGAAACAAGATGAGAAAGTTGCTTGTTCTGTCATTAGTCCGAATTTCACCGACAGCATTAGATTACCCGATAATAGCTCTATTTTTACCGCTGAAGCGAAAGCAATTGATATTGCACTCTATCACATTCGAGATCAATCTGAAAGACATTTTATCATTTATTCAGATTCTCTTTCTGTATTAAAAGCTCTCAAAGACCAACAGCACAGAAACCCCTTGATCCAACAAATTCTTAGAAAATATCACCATCTTTCCGTCTCGAAGGAGATCATATTTTGCTGGCTTCCGAGTCACATGAATATCCGCGGAAATGAGCTAGCCGATTTGGAAGCCAAATCAGCTTTATCGTTAACAGTTACAAATTTAAAAATCCCTTACTCTGATTTAAAATCGAACATTAATAAATATATAAAAAATAAATGTCAATCAATTTGGGAAAAAGAAACTAATAATAAATTAAACCAAATACAACCGAATTTTCATACCAAATGCACTTTTTCGAATTATAATAGGAAAGATCAGACTAAAATCACAAGATGCCGTATTGGACACACACGACTCACCCATTCCTACATTTTAAAAAACGAACAAGCACCTTTCTGCATATCTTGTAACGAACCGTTCACAGTTAAACACTTCCTCATCTCATGTATTGAATTTAACCATATTCGTTCTAAATATTTTAACATTACTACGATGAAAGATCTTTTTAATAATGTACCTTTTTACCAATTAATCAATTTTCTTAAAGAAATCGGTCTTTTTAACAAACTGTAATTATTAAAATTTTAATTGTTTAATCTTGCACAATTTTATGTATAATATATAACTGTTTTAGACGCTATATGCCCTGTTAGGGTTGAGCGTCTTTAAATAAATCATCCATCCATCCATCCATTCACTTCACTACAATAAGTTAGAGGATAACTGCATTGACAATTGTCATTTTGGGAACGTAATTCGGAGATTTTACGGTGGGAAATTTCGTTTTACGGCGACACGTTAGCGGATCCGAAAAACGTAATTTGCGACCGTAGAACCCACAATTTACGACCACATATGACAATTTTAATATATTTAATATTTTTATATTTATCCAGATTTTAAAGCACGCATTTGGTCGTTTGGTTAAAACTGTACTCCTAATATCGGTGGTTCTAACCAGTACCCACAATCTATATTTTTGAGCAGAAATAAGAAAAATAAGGTTTACCCCTGTAAACCCCAGTTTTGGTATATAAAAATGGTGTTGAAGGAGGTCAGAATTATATAGGCGTGTTTTCGTGATGTATCCCCAAAATGACCAATGTAGAAACCCGATGTCATGATGGTATTTGATTTTATGCAGCTCAACGCGCTTATCGCTTTGTGCAAAATAGTACAGTCGGCATGAAGGAATTCTAAATAGAAGTAGAGGCAATGTTCATCAGTGCAACATCTCGGGAACATGAAAAGCAAACGAAACAATCTAACTTAGTGCCAAACAAAGGCTGCGATCTTTGACTGTGGTTTTTCCTATACGTTCTATATTTCTATACTTTTTGCATCATAGTGTAGGTTATATTTTCTTGTACTTTGATACCATTAATTTCATTGTGGAATTTCGAAAATACGTGGGAGTCATTGATGCGGCCTAATTTGCCGAAACAAGATAGTCTGAACTAGAAATCTTTTACACTCCATACTTTTCACTTTGTTGGTGTATTCCTTGCTTCCCATGCGGAATATTTTCATAGAACATACTTGTATCTCTGCTTGCCATTTGTGCCGCAAAGTGATGTTTATATATATATATATTTATATATAAGTTTATATATATGTACTCATTTTTTTCAATTTTTCTAATTTGATGGTAAGATCAAGGTGTAAACACTCTATTCGGTATTTTTTTCTGTAACTTCGGGTAACAATATTTGTTCAAGAAAAGATTTGCAAGTTACAAGTAGATGTCAAGTAGATTTTTGCAGACAATTTGATTGGTTGTCAACTCTTTCACAGTGGGACACTTTGCTTCACCCCATTTGTATACAGTAAAACTGGAGTTTATAGGGGTAAACCATATTGTTTTATTTCGGCTCCAAAACATAGATTGTGGCCTCATTGGGGCGGTTCTAATGTACACCTATAATATATGTTTTGAGCAGAAATAAGAAAAATATTACAATTTATCATCTGAAAATTTTAGTTTTCAGGCAGTAAATATGCAATGCATTTCTATAGGCGTGTTTTCGTAATGTTAATGTGTTAGAAGTATTTCTGCTCCAAAATATAGATTGTGGCCTCAATGGGACCGTTCTAACGTGCACCTATAATATATGTTTTGAGCAGAAATAAGAAAAATATCACAATTTATCATCTGAAAAGTTTAGTTTTTAGGCAGTAAAATGTGCAATGCATTTCTATAGGCGTGTTTTCGTAATATTAATGTGTTAGATTCTTATATAGCTACACCATTATGCTAGAATTAAATGTCAATCAGGGTACATCATATTTATGCATATATATGAAGCGTTCTTAACAAACACTTTTCTGTTTCACGACCTGCATTTTGTCAGTGAATAGCAAATAAAAGTGGGTTTTATGAGCGTGCTTACAGCTCAGACAATATATGTAAATTTAAGACAAAACAAGCATTTATATGCAGCCTTTTATATAGTGCAGCTGCGTTCTAATATATATGCATGACAAATAGTCTTTTGCATTAACGAAATACTCTTCTACGACGAGTAGGCCCTGAAGAGAAAAGTTTGCATATACAGTCGAACTTCAATGGCTCGAACACCTTTGGGACCTCGAAAATCTGTTCGAGACTGGGATAGTTCGAGCCACTGAGGGTTACTGTCAGGAGGCATAACGAGATACTTTAGGACATCTTTTCGGTGTTCTATAATGAAAATGTATGAAATGTATGCTGTGTGTACTCATCGAGGCGATTCTAATGAGTACACACAGCATACATTTGCAAGATAAAAGACTAAAATCTTCTTAATTATCCTCCACTATTTCATATGTAGAGGGTTTCGCTAGGGGCTCAATAATGTGTTCGACTCATCCATGGTAAACAAGCCATCGGTGTTCGAGCCATCGAAGTTCTACTGTATAAAGATTAAGGAACAATTTACTTTCAGGGACAAAAGCAATGAGAAAAAACAACTATTGCCGTAACTGTCTAGTGCAAGTGAGTTAAAATGAATTATATTGTACAACATTTCTATGAGTATACCAGAGTTAACTTACTGAAGCATTTGGAATACACATCTGCCTAACAGTAGGAGAGTTGCTAAGGCCGTCGTCAAGATTTTATTTTTTTGTAAGCTTCCGCGAAAGGGATTATTTTTTATAGCAAAAATAATTGTGAAATCGGAAGCTACTTCCGGTCATTTTAACATAAGCATACAGTCGTCAGAAATGATAAAATTAGCATTCAAAAGCACAAATGAAAACATCAACACTTCCTAAAAACGTTTCATTAATTCAGTTATGGTTGCCACTGAAATGGAACGTTTCCGAAGCTGCGTTTATTAAGTAATCCATATTTTTAAACAAACTTCTGGTCAAACAGTACCGGTCAGTTATTTTGGAATAAAAAAATGGTCAGAAAAAATTTTGGTTCAAATTTTCCTAAAATGTTTGTTATACATTATTCTGTCTTCCAGCTGAGTATCTACACGAAAGTAAACACAGTATTGGAAATGTTGACGTCAGAAGTTGGGTCAATATTTGACCTAGTCGCAACGCTTGCACACACAGACATGCTGCGAAGAAAAGTTATTCAAAATTTAAACGCTAAAAGAAGGCGTGTTTTGTCAAAATACGTTATGAACCTTGGTTGTTAGACCACAACTAAACTAACTGCCTCTGGATTGCTTTATTTTTGTCGGTAAGTTAAGCAGTTTCACACTTTGATACGGCAACTGAGGTAATGGTCAAATATGACCGACTCCGTATACAGAAGCCGTTTGTAAACACGTAGATCAGAATCAGAATTTTTACTGGTGTCACATCCTTAGACAATCCTTCACCAGATCCATGTAAATCCTATGCAAAACGCATTGGTACGATTCTCTCTCTCTTTCTCTCTCTCCTCTCTCTCTCTCTCTCTCTCTCTCTCTCTCTCTCTCTCTCTCTCTCATTCCATTTAAATACTGCAGCCTGTGAGTGGTGACTGCTATATGTTCGAGCCTTCAGAAATTGACACCGACTTCCATCATAGCTTGGAGAAAATTGGATTGGGCGGCATGAGCTTCTGCGCCGAGATGAAACAACCGACCGAACTTTTGTCTTTTGTGCTGGTGTAAAACCTATTGGGGGGGGGGGTTGCCAATGACTTTTAGACGTCCATGCAACATCATGCTGTTTGCATCGACGTTGATACGACGTTGGGTAAACGTTGTGTGCCCGCTAGACAAGCGGGCACTTGGGGGGGGGGGGGGGGTAGTCTTGAGATGTCATTTCATCTCAATGTTGCGTGAGGCAAATGACTTTTAAGCGTCGATGCACCATCATTCTGTTGCATCGACGTTGATACAACGTTGCGTAAACGTTGTGTGCCCGCTGGACAAGCGGGTAGGCCTACCTCGGGTGGTAGGCTTGAGATGTCATTTCATCTCAATGTTGGGAAAATAATGTATACCCCTGTTTGTTTGTTTGATTGATTGATTTGATGTAAACGTGCCCGTCAACACTATTTAGGTCATTTTGGAGACATTGCTTCAATGCTTTAGAAGCCTCCGGGGTGTAGTGGTTACGCTACTCGCCTTGTAAACTAGGGATCTCAGGATCGATCCCGGGCTTCTCCAGACTTTCGGATGAGTCTTTAAACCGAGGCCCCGTCTCCGTACGTATGACCTTAGCTGTTGATGGGACGTAAAACTCAAACACTCACTCACTCACTGCTTCCAATTTTGTGGGACTTTTTCCGAACATTGAGATGAAATGACATCTCAATCCCTGCCCCCCAAAGAAACTAATAGTGTTTATATGCATGAGGTTAACGTCCTGGGCGAGGATTTAGACTGTTTCGTCCTATATTTGTTTAACGTCCCCGTCAACACTGCATGTGTAGGTCATCAGGACTCGCACCACTTTGCTTGGGCAGGCTGAGACCTTCTAAGCAGTTTAACAGTACTCGTGTGCGGTCGGTTTCAGCTCTGCGTGGAAGCATTGTGCACCCCAATCTATTTTTAAAAGCCCCGGTGGGCGGTGGCAAAGTATACCCCTGTAAACCCCAGTTTTACTACACTTAAAAGTGGCGTTTAAAGGGTGTCAAAATTATATAGGTCTGTTTTTGTGATAGTACTCACCCATCGGGTTTTTGGTCGATGTAAATCAGTAATAGAATGACAATTGTTGTGGTTGAGGTAACTTATTTTGCGGCATCTTATCTGGGTCTACACTGATTGCATTCGTAAGTGTGAACAGTAGACTCTGTAGACCCTTAGATTTATAAAAGCTCAGTAAAGGCCCGGCCCCGCCCTGTGGGGCTTGAAGAAATAGTTGGGCTGCTTGATACTTCCACGCAGAGCTCAAACTGACCGCACACGAGTACTGGTAAACCGCTAAGAGGATCTAAGCTTGCCCATTTCATCTCAATGCCGGGTAAATGTCCCACAAAATTGGAAACAACGTCTCTAAAATGACTCACACATGCAGTGTTGATGGGGACGTTAAACAAATACAGGACAACGTCGGGACGACAACGATGCGACATCTTAACGCTTGCCCATTTCATCTCAATGTCGGGTAAAAGTCCCACAAAATTGGAAGAAACGTCTCTAAAATGACCTACACATGCAGTGTTGACGGGGACGTTAAACAAATACAGAGCGAAACAGTCTAAATCCTCGCTCAGGACTTTTTTTCCCCAGCCTGTACTCAGACGGGGGTTTTATTATGACATGACATTCATTAATTTCAAGGTGAGGCGGCTGCCGTCTTTCAAAGATTACCTGCCTGAAAAGGATAAACCGCCCACGATCATACAATTGTTTTGGCACAGGGCATGAAAGAATGTGGGGGTTCGGGGGTGGGGGGAAGGTTCTCCATTGTGCTACAGCTTGTCTCCATTGCGCTACAGCTTGTTTGTAGAAATAATTTCTACAAACAAGCCTGTATCGCACTTTGTGGCAAAGCCCGATAAATTACCCCATCACGAACACACAAAAAACCAATAGGGATGGTAAAAAAAAAAAAAAAGAAAACTGCGAATGAAAATAAATTATCCACTTTCGGTCGGTTTTCTAGGAGCATCCTCCACCGCGCGACTTTTGTGGTTCTACTTTGAGACCCAGGTATCTCTTTCTTGCGGATAGTGCCCGGCTAGCACAAACAGGCCAACGTCGGACCGACAGCGATACGACGTAAGTTAGCCCAGCGTTAAGACGCCGTATCGCTGTCGGCCAGCACGACTTGCTGGCTCGGTCGGGCGGATTTTTTTCTTTTTATTTCATTTCATTTACGTCAGAGTGCAATCAAATTCTCTCTCTCTCTCTCTCTCTCTCTCTCTCTCTCTCTCTCTCTCTCTCTCTCACACACACACACAAAACAGCGGGCCGACGTCGGTCCGACGGTGATGTCCCGACATGCTATGCTACAGCGGGCCAATGTTGGGCCGACAGTGATGTCCCGACATGATTTGTTGGCTCTCTCTCTCTCTCTCTCTCTCTCTCTCTCTCTCTGCCCCCGCCCATCGGGGCTTGAAGAAATAGATGGGCTGCACGATGCTTCCACGCAGAGCTGAAACCGACCCGCACATGATTACTGATAAACCGCTGAGAGGATCTAAGCCTGCCCAGGCAAAGCGGTGCGAGTCGGTCCTTACATGCTTATTTATAAACCCTATTGGTTTCATTGGGCGGCAGGGCTTGAGATGTCATTTCACCTCAATGCCGGGTAAAAGTCCCACAAGTTGGAAGCAACGTACTCAAAATGACCTTTACAGTGTGACGGGGACGTTAAACCTCAAATCAAACAAACTTTCTCTCTCTCTCTCTCTCTCTCTCTCTCTCTCTCTCTCTCTCTCTCTCTAGATTTTCTCATGATTGAGCAGTAGTGACAACCAAAATAAAGCATCGTTGAGCAAACGTGATGGAAATTTAAGCTTATTTGTGTTTCGAGGTGGATGGGACTAGTTGAAACTTAGGCTGCGCGTGAACTGGCAATTAACAGAGTAAGGTGCTCAGTCTGTCTACATTGTTAGTCTACATTGTTATTTGATCTGATTAGTAGATGGGCAAATAAGTTAGTATTGGTTTTTCGTATATGACGTCAGTACAAATGTATACGTCATATGTTTTTGTTGTTGTTGTTGGCAATATACCTATTATGGCATGGAAGATGCGTATATTGACAGACTCTTCGAGGCTATTTTTGACACAAATGGAAAAATAAAGTAAACATCGGGAGTTCGGATTTACTGGGAAAACCTGATGAACTGCAGGCGGGGTAAACAAATCAGTAGCTGGAGAAATACTACAGGGTTAGTCTTTTCGTCTCGTTATTTTCCTGTGTTTACAGCCATGTTGGCTGGCTTTTGTTCCTGTTCAACGACCGGAAGTAGTTCAGTTTTTTTGGAATAAAAAAATGGTCAGAAATAGATTTTCCTGAAATTTAACTCAGTTGCAGATTATTCAATTTCCGATTTAATGATAATGGTGAAAAATTTCCAGTTTATCGCTAAATATATTATTTTTTGTCGTTTCTGAACCCACTGAAACGACCCAGATTTTTCTCAAGTTTACCGTATTTTTATACACACTTTTTGCTGAGAATGGTGTTTGTGTGGTATTTCATCGGAAAGAAATGTACACAAAGTTTCATATCTGTCTATTTTTCAAAGGTGAATTTTATTAAACAGGTTGTGTCAAGAACATGAAATTCTGAGTCGACAGGCATTTTCATCTTTGAATTATAGTCCCATCGAATTTTTTCTCGAGAAAAATGTTTTTAAATCTACATACGCCGGCCTCTGAGATTCGCTACTGTAAATAGAGTAGAAAATATAAAAGAGAAATCAGGAACTGATACAATCAGAGCCCAAATTCTACCTACAATATCACCACATGGAGTGAAGACAGTAAACAAAACGGACAGCAGGTAAACCGAGTCAGCGCTCTTTCCCAAACAGGTGGTGACTCGGAATATCCAAACCTAACTAAAAAGGAGCAATATACATAATGGGGGAAATAATCATTATCACAAACATGACAGGCATTAAACTGGAAGGACAAACGTAACTAAAAATGAACGGTCAGACCCATCAACGAAACAACACACAGTAGAACTTCGATGGCTCGAACACCGATGACTCGTTTACCATGGAATAGTCGAACACATTCTTGAGTCCCTAGCAAAATCCTCTACATAAGAAATAATCGGGGATAATTAAGAAGATTTGAGTTTTTTACCTTGCAAATGTATGCTGTGTGTACTCATTAGAATCGCCTCATGATGAGGCGATTCTAATGAGTACACACCGCATACATTTTCATTATAGAACACCGAAAAGATGTATAAAAGTATCTCGTTATGCCTCCTGGCAGTAACCTCAGTGGCTCGAACTACCCCTGTCTCGAACAGATTTTCGAGGTCCCAATGGGGTTCGAGCCATTGAAGTTCGGCTGTATGTAGTAAGGAAAAGAATCAGAATCAGAATCACCAACACAAAACATGAAGGAACCACAGCAAAAGCACCGACTTGGAAGTAACCTAAAGATTTTGTAATTGATGACAATACGCCAATTGCCCGCGTGTGATCGCAGTAAAATGATACTACTACTAATGCTATTCATTGTAATTGTTGTTATTATTATTAGTGTTAATTGTATAATAATGCTGATTATTATTGTGGTTGTTGTTATTCTTGGAAAGCAATTGTGCTTTTGGCTTACCGCCCATGATGTTTTCATTATGGTGAAGCTGTTTTATGTTTGTGATTCTTTCCCTTTCGTGACTTGGATTTGAGGTATGAGGTTATTCAATCGATTCCTGATCATTGCCTTCACTTCTATTGAGCCCGTCATGACAAATCTTAACGGCGCATGCCCAGCCATTCAGAGGAACCAGGGATAAGGCTTTCTGTCTGAAGGTTCCGCTAGATTCACTGCTTGTATGAGCGAGCAGCGAAGGTTCTGGTGAGACTGCGCGGATGCGCAGGCTCGCCTGAACCTTCGCTGCTCGCATAGGCGATAAGAACCAAAATCGCTTGACGGGGCCCTATTAAGAACGCTACTTTGTACATTTTTACATGAATAATAAACTTAACGATACGGTTGTTGTGTGACTTCCTGTGAATATGGATTTGAGCTCGGGCACAATCAACTTCAGCTCTCTCACACCCAAATCCTTATTTAGGCCGTTCCAAAGAGTACCCACAACCTATGCCTTGGAGCAGAAATAAGACAAATATTGTACACTCCCATAAACCCCAGTTTTCTCAATATAAAGTGGGGTTAAGGGGGTATTCATTTTACGGACTTATTAACGTGATGATTGTGTAGAAACGAGAAACTGAGAATATCGAATTCGCTTTCTATTTATCCTTATCCCGCTTGTCATGAATAAATTTCCAAACTAAACGGTGCCATAGACTTTTTAATAAAAGAAACACAATTGAAATATACAGTCAACGCTTACTGCCAAACGCACATTCATAAAAATAACCAAAACTATGTAACAGTAAAGAAGACCAAGACAGAATCAAGTATGTATTATGCTCCCACGCCATACTGTACTAGACTTAGTCGGAATTTACAGGCGATCAAGAGATATGATGTAGTGCAGCAATAATTGAGCCATCGTTTGATCCATGTAGCCTTTAGAAGTAGGACAGAGTTACCAAAATCTAACCATCAGTCTTTTTGTTTTGGCCATTCTAACAAGTCTTCGCAGTGTTTGTTTCTAACAAGAAATTGGAAAAAATTGTAGAATAATAATAATATATCTCACATACATGGCGATAGATCCGCCTCAATCCCGATATAAAGTTCTACATGCAAACCTTAACAAATAAGCCCACACAGGGGAACCGCAGTAGAAGAGTTGGGCATGATAGTATGACTTTTCTAATTCAGAGGACAGAAAATTAGGGAATCAACACTGAGTCTTTCGATTAAATCTCGACAGAATTAGTTTTATGCCGTCAGCGTTTTATGCCGACGCGTTTTGTGAATATTGCAGATGTCGTTAAGCCTTGCATGCCATCTTAATTAATTTTGAGATTATGCATCGTTTAAGGATCCCTGCTTAATTAATGTCTGGCCACTGGGGCAATGAAACACAAACATTCGTCTGAATACTAATTAATGCTGAGACAAAGGACTTTGCCATTGCATTAGGCTTTAAATATGCTTACACGGATGTACAGGTCACCATTGCTTAGTTGTAAATAGCTCTGATCTCATATATCAGGTCTTAGTCCCGCTCATGTCACATACGGCATGCCACATTCGGCAAAAATATTACAGTCGAACTTCGATGGCTCGAACACCGATGGCTCGTTTACCATGGATGTGTCGAACCAATTCTTGAGCCCCTAGCGAAATCCTCTACATAAGAAATAGTGGGGGATAATTAAGGAGATTTTAGTCTTTTATCTTGCAAATGTATGCTGTGTGTACTCATTAGAATCGCCTCAGTGAGGCGATTCTAATGACTACACAAAGCATACATATTCATTATAAAACACCGAAAAAGATGTTTAAAAGTATCTCGTTATCCCTCATGGCAATAACCCTCACTGGCTCGAATTACCCCTGTCTCGAACAGATTTTCGAGGTCCCAAAGGCGTTCAAGCCATTGAAGTTCGACTGTATCTTCTCCGGGTATTCCGGGTTTCGCCTAACTCTGATTACCTATCATAAGTGAAATAACCTTGAATGGACGCATTGCGAAAACACGCCCATACAAATACCTTGTAATCTTTATCGTCGAAAAAGTGAAACTTTTAAGATGAATAAATGTGATATTTTTGTTTCTTATTTCTGCTCAAACTATAGAATGTGGGTACTCGTTAGAACCGCCACATCGAGGCGGTTCTAATGAGTACTCACAATCTATACTTTAGGGCAGAAATACGAAAAAATAACTTTCATCCCTGCAAACCCAAGTTGTGTCTTTTTATTTTGGATGGCCATTTTACCATTTTGTGGGAAAGTAACTGTCCTTATGGCCTTCCTTTGTTTAGGTTTCCATTATGGTCTGGTCGCTTAATGTTTGATTTTCTTTCCCTTTGGTGTCTTTGATGGGTGGTGTAAGTTAATTGTATCGATTCCTGATCTTTGTTTTACTTCTATTTTACTTAGATGTCTCTGATGGGAACGCTGGGTTGATTGTAGCGATTCCTGATCATTGCCGCAACGTCTTTATAGTATATAAAAGTGCGGTTTAAGGGGTAAAATCATATAGGCATGTTTTCGTGATGAGTTAATCGAATTATAGAAAAAAAGCAAACGAAAATCATCAGTTAGATTGATTTGTTTATGTTCAATCGTCATATTTACCCCATTTTACAATAATTAAGAAATATTATTTTTGGATTTGCCTAGCTAGTTCATACTGTTCCCAGAATGACAATTTGTACAGAAATAACCCATAAATGTCTGATTTGTAACGATCCGCATATATGAGGTGCTATATCTAGACGAAACCAATTAGATACGTATTTTCTTACCACAAAATAAATAACTTAAAGGAATTAGTTTTCCAACAATAATATTGTTAAGTTATCAGATACATGAGTATGTGGACTTTTTCAGGGGGAATATTGCAATAGTAAAATATTGTTTATAAATTTGGACCACCCCCTTGGGCGACTAAAGTCGCCTACAGCACGCTGAAGGTTAAGAAACTTAATAAGTTTTAATATCCATCATATGTCATGCAAACGGTGCATATGGATGCAAATGAACAATAAATGTAGGGTAAGACAGAAAGTAAAATGCGCCCAGACATTACGAAAACATGTCTATACAAATATATTGGAACAATTTACCACCAAAAAATGAAAGATTTTCTGGTGAAAAATTCGGATATTTTCCATATCTCTACTCCAAACATAAACTGTCGACACTCATTAGAACTGCCTCGGTTAGGTGGTTCTATCGAGTACCCATAATTTACGTTTTTGAGCAGTAATAAGGGTGATATTATACACACCTGTGAACTCCACTTTTACTATGCATGTATGCTATGTAAAAGTGGGGTTAAAGGGGGTCAAGTTATATAGGATTTTTTCGTGATGGTTCCGCTGCCTAAACAATAACCCTTATTCAGCATGTGTACAAGGCAGATTTTGATACTGCAGATTCTTCAGCGACAGGTGGATAACTTTGCTTCTCTCTTAAATTGCACGCCGGCGGGTCAGGCCTCAGATTCTATGACGATTCCAGCGAAACATCTTACTTAAAAATTAATTTTAGGTAATGTTGGTTGGTACCTGATGCTCTGTCTCTGGTCGGAGTTTTACTGTTGGTTTTCGTGTACTCCAGAATTTCGGTTATTTTATGCTGTCGAGTCATCACCGTTTTTTTTTTTCATATCTGTATTTATTTTTTGAAGATTTCATTTGTTTATGGTAGGTGCTGTTCATTTATTTTTTTTTTTCTTGTTTTATTTTTTATTTTTTTTGGGGGGGGGGATTTCAATTTCACACTTTTGTGTGTCCAAGTAATTAAGTTTAGACATGGTAACTGAGTATCAACCTGTTTGGGAAAGAGCTGCTAAGTCTGCTTGCCGCCTGTGACTTTGTTGTTCGTTCAGATGTGTGACTTCGTCTTTCACTTTGAAGTTTGTGATGGGTCTTGGGTTCAGATTCGATCAGAATCATGTTAACATATCTAATTTGGAAAGCCTGGCATATGCTTCATCGTCAATGCGCACTTTTCACAGTTTGCTGTAAAATTAGTGCACTTGTCTACAACTTGCAAACTTTGACATTTCATTGTGATAGTAGGCTCCTTGTTAGGTTTGCCAGTTGCTGGTTGATATACCACTCCAGTGCTTTGATGCTGAGTGTGAGGTCATAGCTCTCAGAGAAGTCAGACAGTTGATCCACTACTGTTTATACCTTCCATTTAGTACGGACACCGTCGGCTATATCATTAGGAAAGAAGAAGTTGTGTGACACCTTTGATATAGCTTTCAACCTCATTTAGTTAAAACACCTTCACATCAACGCGATACCTAAAACGGAAGTGAAGGCAATGACCAGAAATCGATACATCACATCCTTAATCCAAGACGCCTAATACAGTCGAACTTCAATGGCTCGAACCCCTTTGGGACCTCGAAAATTTGTTCGAGACAGGGGTAGTTCGAGCCACTGAGGTTACTGTCAGGAGGCATAACGAGATACTTTTAGACATCTTGTCGGTGTTCCTTAATGAATATGTATGCGGTGTGTACTCATTAGAATCGCCTCATCGAGGCGATTCTAATGAGTACACACAGCATACATTTGCAAGATAAAACACTAAAATCTTCTTAATTATCCCCCATTATTTCTTATGTAGAGGATTTGCTAGGGACTCAAGAATGTGTTCGACTCATCCATGGTAAACGAGTCATCGGTGTTCGAGCCATCGAAGTTCTACTGTAGAATGAAACACCAAAATAAGAAAAAAAAAAAAACAATATTTGTATTAAAACGTCACAAGCGGAAAGCAAAAAGGACAGCTACCCTCCAACATAACGGCCGAAACGCTATCAAAAACAAAAAGACACCGGCAACACGCACATGCAAAGACAAGGCAATAGGTGTACCATTTCCACTATCCTCGAAAGCATAAAAAATATTTTAGAAACAAGGGACAAATGACGGCCTAAATTTAAAACATTCAGTTTTTTTATTTTACTAGTGATTGTCACCTGGTGTGTTGTGTTTGGTTTGACCCTTTCTTAAGCTCCGGTTTACAGGGTATTGAACAAGCTACGAACCATCGTCTTTGTTTCATCACAGTTATTTCATTTGATTTGCATTTCTGTTTGTTCTAATGTGTATGTTAGTCTTTGATGATCCATTGATTGAGTTAGTTACCTTCAGGTGGACCAACTATTTTGTGTGTTGTAAATACTTTTAGAACCTAAATAAAAAGTTGGACCCATAGCATCGATTTAAACCTCCCAGTTGTTCTTGCTAATGACCGTCCTAAGACAGCGGTTCTGGTGCTGTTTATTTTTAACGTAGCTTTGTCGGATTTTCCGACGGGGCTTTTCTTATTGTATGTGCTTATGGTTGTGTATTACTATTATTTATTTAATTTTCTTTACCTGTGCCTGTTGCACCGTGATCACCTCTTGTGGGGAAGAAGGAGCTGGTTGCTAGATTGTTTGTGGTTCCTTTATATCCTGTTTTGTTTTCTTCATTGTTAATTACTTTTCCTCGTGAGGCCACTGGTAAGCTGTAAAATCTAATTGTGGATATTCCATGGTATCTTTTTTTTCTACAATTTGTATATAACAAATAGTAATTTGGATCGCATGGGCTAAACGGTCCCAAAAGAAATATAAATGTGTACGGTTATTATATATATCTGATTGAGTGCTATAAGACACAAATCAGCTGGCTGTATTAGATGTAGTTTTGGGGTTAGGAAGAGAGAGATAACGTAGAGGCGACAACCAGAATTTATAGAGTTCAATAAAAACCATGCGGCTAAATCAAGAAATGGGTAAACCAAGCCTCCTTTGGCAAGCTTATACCATACTCAGGTTGCGCAAATCTGCAGAATCACATGAAATAACCGTATATTTAGATTATAAAAACAAGCGTTTCCTGTGATCCGACGTATTTTTATTTTATTGTGTTCGGGCAAGTATTTGTTTTGCAGACAACCACTGGTCTTTCAATTATTCCTGAGTTAATACGAAGCGGCTAGAGAATCAACGTGTTAAAGCTTTTTGTATAAATGCAATATAAAATGTGAGACACCGACTGTAGGAAACGTATCAAATTACTAGTGAAATAATAACAAATGTAATAATGTCTGTGAATCCGCAAGTGGCTTTTGGTAATGAAAACGATAGATTGAAATACTGTATGAATATGAATTACGAAACTACGTAGAAACAAGCGCGTAATAGACAGGGCTCCAATGATATTATGATGTTATTAATCAAGTAATTTCGTATTGGCCCAGTTACAGGTCCAAGGTCTGCTGTATTGGCACGAGGTCGAAGGCCGAGGCCAATACAGCTGACCGAGGACCTGTAACTGGGCCAATACGAAATTACTTGATTAATGTTCGACCTCGTGCCAATACAGCAGACATTGGACCTGTAACTGGGCCAATACTAAATTACTTGATTAATAACGATTTTATTAACTGACACCATTAAAAACATGATTATTGATTTTTGACCTAAGTGTTAATACGGATTATCTCCGAACACTACAGGATAGTCAATCCATAGTATCACGTAAAAAAGAAAGTACAATGGCAAAGTAGAAGTAAAACAAAGATCAGGAATTGATACAATTAACTTACTCCATCCATAAAAGACACCAAAGGGAAAGAAATACAAACATTAAGCGACCAGACCATAATGGAAACCTAAACAAAGGAAGGCCATATGGACAGTTACTTTCCCACAAAATGGCCATATGGCCATCCAAAATAAAAAGACACAAGTGATACACACAGTAAGTAACAAACAACAACATAAATAAATCGCCACAGAAGAGCCGCCTTGGAACGGTCAGTGGAAGATTTCCACTGGGGGGCTTAAATCGATTTTACGTGGCCACAATCCTCGCCCTTACTTCCGTCGCGATTTAGACAAATGATTAGTTCAGTCCGCATGAAGGCCTCCTAACTCATCAGTGCAACATCTCCGTGAACACAGAAATCAAAGAACCACAGAGGTGAGACAACGGTGAGGACTCGACAGCAAGAAACCACTGAAATGCTGGAGCAAAAGAAAACCAACAGTTAGACTCCGATGAGCCCAACCAGAGACAGAGCATCAGGCACCAACCAACATTATCTCTTTAATTTTCAATAAGCCTTTAAGTTGGAGCCGTCATAGAATCTGAGGCCTGACCCACCGGCGTGCAATTAAAGAGGGAAGCAAAGTTGCCAACCGTGATTGGGTTAACTACCATGCATGCAGTCTGTCGTATAATATCCATGTTGTACCCAATCTTTTTATATCGAAGAATGATTTTACGAAATTGGGTGCTGAAGTCATTGCGGTTATATATTTTTCTGAATTTATATACTAAGTCACCATAAAATTCGGGTTCCGATAGACCTTGTTGCAGAAGAGATTTAAGTCCAATATTGAATTTTGAAATTAAATCAGAATGGCGTCTATAAAATTTTGAAAAGGCTTTGCGTAGTTTATGGTACCGATAACCCTGATTAAGGAGTTTAGCCGTTAATAATTTAGAACCTAAATAAAACCCTGTGTACACCATCGATATAGCTGATTATGTTGAGGAGGGTCGCGCATAATTGACTCTGCCGTAATCAGGTTCGAATTTTTACCTCAAAATGATTTCTGTTTCTATTTAGTTTTCAAAGTGTTTTCTGAGGTTTTTGTAACATTTAATAACCATTGCAATGTGCATTTTGTTATAAATTATTTTGCGACTTCATAGACTACTTTCCGGTCTAGTCCGCATGGCTGGAAGCACAGGAAAATAGAGGGATAAACAGACTAACCCTGTTTTTTTCCAGCTACTGGTTTGTTTCCTCCGATTGCAGCCCATCAGCTGTCCATGGCAAATCTGAACTCTCTTTAACGCACGATGTTTACTTTATTTTTCCATTGGTGTCAAAAATATAGCCTCGAAGAGTCTATCAGTTCACATATTCCACAGCCATACTTTGTCAACACAAACAAAACAATGAATCAATAGTGACGTTAACTTTAGTTTGCGTGACGTCATATATATGGAAAGAAAACACTGCCATATTTGGTATCTAAAAGTGCAGACTGTAATGCCTGGCAGCGCACAATATTCTTTTAACTGTCAATCGCAGTCTCAGGTTCAATTACTGTTAAGCCATCTCAGTGAACAAATAGCCTGTGCCAGCACCCATAATTAGGATCTTGCACTCAACAGGTGTAGGCCTACTGGTAAACTGCTTAGAGGATCTAAGCCTGCCCAGGCAAAGCGGTGCGAGTCGGCCTGTCCATGTTAATAAACTCTATTGGATCTACTGGCGGCGGGGTCTTAGATGACATTTCATCTTAAGGTCGGTAAAAGTCCCACAAAAATGGAAGCGACGTCTCCAAAATGACCTTTACAGTGCTGACGGGGACGTTAAACCTCAAATCAAACAAACAAAAATCAAACATAAACAAAAGGGTGTACAAGAAAAATTCACTTTGATCTGTTTCGAATATAAAGATGGTGGTTTAGGTTGTGCCACACGGTGCATTTGTATGCCCACACATCCACTGTCATAACAGAATTTTGTCAATGTACCGGCTCCAGCCCATCGGGCTGCATGATGCTTTCACGCAGAGCTGAAACCGACCGCACGTGAGAACTAGTAAACCGCTTAGAGGGTCTAAACCTGTCCAGGAAAATGGGGCCGGGTCGGACCGTCGATATCTATAAACCCTATTGGTTTCGTTTAGCGGCAGGGCTTGAGATGTCATTTTAACGTCAACATAATATTGGTCATTTTGGAGAGGTTACTTCCCAATTTGTGGGTCTTTTAACCCGACATTGAGATGAAACCTGACGGCCAGTGAAACCAATCTATATGTTTATAAGGACCGTCCGTCTTGCACCACTTTACCTGGGCAAGGCGGTCTACTCGTACTCATGTTTGATTGGGTTAGTATCATGCAGCACAATCTTTTTCTTCAATGCCAGTTCGGGGCTATCATGCATTGTACAGACTATATATATGAGAAGTTTTTTGGGCGACGCCTTTGAAGTGGTGTAGCACACTGAAGTGATTCAGCTATGATTACAAAGGCCCCCAGAGCAGAATTAACTCGCATGACAAGACATAAAGCACAATGATGAAATGCATTAGGTTGAGAAAAGGAACACCGACCTTCAATTCGAATTCTTCAATGGAACCAACACAAAAAGGCATACGGCTCCGCGAGTTAGCATACACCCACTGGACCATTCGAACGTTCCACTCCTCCACTTCAAATTTTCTCTGTGCCTCCCAGATGACTTTCCGAGACACTCAACCAAATGCCTTCTCAAGGTCCACGAAAGCCACTATGTGGGAATGTAACTGCCATGTGGGCTTTCCGCTAGTGATGTTTCCATTACGGTCTAGTTATTCATATTC
Organism: Lucinisca nassula; assembly: GCA_963580285.1. NCBI lineage: Eukaryota > Metazoa > Mollusca > Bivalvia > Lucinida > Lucinidae > Lucinisca > Lucinisca nassula. Next base: position 2,548,090 of record OY757023.1, on the reverse strand, counting down.
GTGGTTCTTTCCCTTTGGTGTGTCTGATCGAAGGTGTTGGGTAATTGTATCGATTCCTGGTCATTGCCATCACTTCTGTCTACTTTCGGAAATTAAAAGGATAACTTATCTCACCCCCCTTTCACAGTTTGCATAAACAGGCAATAGATAATTAAATAGCGTTTCCGGTCAATATGGCATGAAATAAAAACTTGTCAAAATTAGAGAAAAAATAATAATTAGAAGCTTTACTACTTTCCCTAAAACGTTGGCAGGAACTTAAATGGGAAAAAGGTTGTTTTTATATTCTTTTGCATCAGCTTATTGTATTTTCTTTTTTTTATCAATTTAAACCTATTTCATTAGGGGGTGGGGTAATAAATTGTCAAAAAGAAAGCTAAAAATGTACAATAATATTCCCAATGTATATAAATAACATACATCTGACATTGTTTTAACGTCTGCGACAATGTTAATGGCTTCATATCTTTTAAACATGAACAAAACGACAATATGGCTATATCAGAACATGCTTTTTTGTGGCCATAAAAATCCATTTTTCACACCATAAAACTTATAAATGAAATTGTGTTTCAATTCTAATGAAATACTTTGATTCATATCACATTAAGGAAGCAAAAGTATGTGCAATAATAAAGGTATAATCCTTGTTCTTGTCATTTAAACAATATCTTAATGCTTTTTTAGCCATTTTTATTGGGGGTGGGGTAATTTTTTCTGCAATATTTCTCTCAGATGCCTGGTGACATGGTCAAATTTCACGCCTATTTCGTGTATCTAATATTATTACACAATATATGTGAAAATAAGAAAAATCTAAAGACGAAAAATGCATTCTTTTTTTTCAAATATAGCGAAAATTGCATCTCAAAACAGCAAAACATGCAGAAAAGGACATTTGTAAATAGGTGTTTCGACAAAAATCTGTGAAAGAGTTTGTCTTTCAAACATAGGTACGCAAACATGACATTTTCCTGGATTGTGTGTTTTTTTAAACCAAACTTGGAAATATTGTTTTAAACAATTGTTATCGTCACTTTGTCAATGACTGGGAAAATTATTGAAACAATCGATAATTTCGAAAACTGTGCCCCTCTATTAGGCTAAAAAGCTCGAAAAAAAGCATGGTTTGCCAATATTTTTATACCGGCAAACGAATGCAGAGATTGCAAGCTACAAAATATAAGCAAATAAAAAAAATGAATTACTCCCCACCCTCCTTAAGGGGATGTGATGCGTTATTAAAGGGATAAGATGCAGACGTTTAAAGTCTTCCTCTCTTTCATCATATGGTGTGTTTTATTTTGCAGTCATTTGGGATCATACATTGTGCTATGGAAATTGAACGGGGAAACGATTAGGAACTGATACAATCAGATCCTAAATCTCCCAACAATATCACAAGGGAAAGAAGTTGAAATACGACAGTTAACTGCAAAACAAAATAGACAGCTGGTGGGAACACGGGTGATGCCTGGTCTGCACAGAGAAACTTTAACACGCGACAATGATCAGTTCTGTAATGTATCTTGTTTACAAAAGATAACCTTTTCAGGTTCCTGGCGGCTCTTCTGTGGCGATTTATTTATGTTGTTGTTTGTTACTTACTGTGTGTATCACTTGTGTCTTTTTATTTTGGATGGCCATATGGCCATTTTGTGGGAAAGTAACTGTCCTTATGGCCTTCCTTTGTTTAGGTTTCCATTATGGTCTTGTCGTTTAATGTTTGTATTTCTTTCCCTTTGGTGTCTTTTATGGGTGGAGTAAGTTAATTGTATCAATTCCTGATCTTTGTTTTACTTCTACTTTTCATATGTCATATTGTGAGTTTGTTTTGCATCCGGCGAGCTCGAAACGGTAGTGTGTCGGGACAAATATAAATTTGTCTATGATACGTTTTATAAAAGTGATATTCAAACCTAAATACTTGCAATGACTTCAGCACCCAATTTCGTAAAATCATTCTTCGATATAAAAAGATTGGGCACAGCCTGCATAGTAGTTAACCCAATCACGGTTGACAAAATGGAAGTGAAGGCAATGATCAGGAATCAATACAATTAACCCACAGCTCCCATCAGAGACACCAAAGGGAAAGAAACACAAACATTAAATAACTCCACCCTAATGGAAACACCAGCAGCAGAAAGCCAAAACAAAAGTCACTTTCCCAAAAACGGCCAATTGGCTCTCCGAAACAAAAACTATAAGTCAAACACACACACAAAGACAAACCATTAAAAATAAACCGCGACAGAAGAACCGCCTTGGAACGGTCAGTGAAACGAATTCCACTCAGGGGCTTAAATTGATTATACTACTTTGCTTGGCTCTTTAATTGCACGCCATTCGGTCAGGCCTAGGATTCTATGATGGTTCCAGCGTAAAGGCTTCTACTGTGGCGGTTTATTTATGTTGTTGTTTGTTGCTGCTTGCTGTGTGTGTCGCTTGTGTCTTTTTATTTTGGATGGCCATTTAGGCCATTTTGTGGGAAAGTAACTGTCCTTATGGCCATCCTTTGTTTAGGTTTCCATTATGGTCTGGTCGCTTCATGTTTGTGTTTCTTTCCCTTTGGTGTCTTTGGTGGGTGGAGTAAGTTAATTGTATCGATTCCTGATCTTTGTTTTACTTCTACTTTACTGAGAAAAAAGAATTTAATTTAATGTAAATAATTGTTGATGCCTGATGCTCTGTTGTCTCTGGTCGTTATTTTTTTGTTATTTTTTTTATTGGGGCTTTCCGCTTTTGATGCTTCCATTAGTGTCTAGTTATTTCATGTTTGTGTTTCTTTCCCTTTGGTGTCTCTGATTGGTTAATTGTATCGATTTATGAAAATTGCCTTCACTTCTATTTTATATTTGCTCAATATCTATTCTTGATCTTACATCTGAATACAGCATTATTCACAGGAGATGACACACATAAGCGAGTGTGCTTTCTGTCAAATCCTGTTAACATTTAGCTTGTATGCATATTCAATTATATACGGTGTTGAGATTAAATACATATTGTTTAAACCAACTCAGCATTGTGTCTTCGTTCAGCCACTTCTATTTTATATTTGCTCAATATCTATTCTTGATCTTACATCTGAATACAGCATTATTCACAGGAGATGACACACATAAGCGAGTGTGCTTTCTGTCAAATCCTGTTAACATTTAGCTTGTATGCATATTCAATTATATACGGTGTTGAGATTAAATACATATTGTTTAAACCAACTCAGCATTGTGTCTTCGTTCAGCCACCCGTAAACATACTTGTTGTGTATTTAGTCATGATCATATATCCACAGTATTATTTAGTTTCCTTTAAGCCACCCAAAATATGTGTGTTTAATATCTCTTCTCGGTCTTATATCTATACACAGTATTGTGATCACGTATTTCAGCCATGCCAAAATATACCTGCTGTGTTCATGGTATTTTATTTAATCACAGTATTATGTAGTTTCCTTTTAGCCATCCAAACCATGTTTACTGGATATCTATTCTTGGTCTTATATCTAAACACAGTATTGTGGGTTCTTCTTTCAGCCACCAAAGAATATGCTTGCCAAACTTAAAATCTGAAATAGTGTTGTGGAATATTATTTCAGTGACAGAAACATATGCTCGCTGAATTCATATCGTACGATCACTTTAGTATGGGTTCTTATTTCAGCCTAATAACTGAAACCGAAATAACACGTCATATTTATGAAAGTAGAAGTAAAACAAAGATCAGGAATCGATACAATTAACTTACGCCACCCATCAAAGACACAAAAGGGAAAGAAACACAAACATGAAGCGACCAGACCATAATGGAAACCTAAACAAAGGAAGGCCATAAGGACAGGTACTTTCCCACACAATGGCCAAAATAATGCGACAATCAAAAATAAAAAGACACAAGTGAAACACACAGTAGGTAACAAACAACAACATAAATAAACCGCCATAGAAGAACCGCCTTGGAACGGTCAGTGGAAAGAATTCCACTGGGGGGGGGGCAAAAATCGATTTTACATGGCCATAAGCCTCGCCCTTACCTCTGTCGCGGTATACACTAATTTTGTTTAGCCGCATGAAGGCTTCCTAACTCATCAGTGTAACATCTCCGAGAACATACAAATAAAAAAACTACAGATATGAAACAAGGTTGAGGACTCGACAGCATACAACAACAGAATTGCTGGAGCAAAAGAAAACCAACAGTTAGACTCCGACGGGCCCGACCAAAGACGCAGCATCAGGCGCCAACCAACATAAAGAATACTAAAATAAAATTCCATTAAAATCTGAGCATGTATAAGCATAATTCCAAGAATATAAGGGCACATACAATAATATGACGTACCTTCAAACAACTGCGATCAATTGTTACAAGGCCCGTACAACATCATAGTGCAGATTCTACTTTCTTGTTCGTTGGGATCATTGAGTTCATTTTAAATCATTTTGAAAAAGAGTTCTGCTTAAAACGGGGCTAGAGGACGTGGCCTGTGTAACACATTTTAGTACTGGTCCTGAACAGACTTAATAAAACCGAGTCTGCTATTTTTGTTTGTTTCGTGTATTATTTGCCTCTTTGCTTGCCAATACCTATTTCGAGTGTTAGTTCAGCCCCCAGAACTTCAGTTAAATAAAGCAAATTTTTCTGATACCGATGCCCCGTTTATTGGATTTACACCTATCAATTGAAGATGGATTTGTTTCTTGCAAAATTTATGATAAACGCGTTGATTTTCATTTTTATATTGTAAATTTTCCACTCATGGATGGTGATGTTCCTCGTGCTGCATCCTATGGCGTTTTTATTTCGAAATTAATTCGATTTGCTCGAGTGTCTAGTCATGTAACTGACTTCAACACTCGTAATAAATTGTTAACTGCTGAACTTCTTAATCAGGGTTATCGGTATCATAAACCAAGCAAAGCCTTTTCAACATTTTATAGACGTCATTCCGATTTAACTTGAAATTTCAATGTTGGACTTAAATCTCGTGTGCAACAAGGTCTATCGAAAAATAGAAGTGGGGGCAATGATCACGAATCGATACAATTAACCCACAGCTCCCATCAGAGACACCAAAGGGAAATAAACACAAACATGAAGCAAAAGACCCCAACAGATCATTGCCTCCACTACTATTTTCCTATTGCAGCCGATACCGTAAAAAGTTGGGGACTACATACTGTCGTTATTACTAGGTCTTCGGTAATACTGAAATGTTTGCAAAATTGATATATTTGAGCCTGGCCATGACAAAACCGAAAATAAGACCGCAGTAACTAGAAGAGACCCAAATCAACCTGGGCACCCATCTACTATGACACTACATTTTGCTTGTGTCTCTTTGCATAGATATTGGCCTATAGACGATGCATGCGATCAGCGAAGACTCTGATTAGACTGCGCGAATGCGCAGGCTGATCTGAGTCTTCGCTGGTCGCTCAAGCCTTCTTGTAGATTTTGTCATGCGCTGGCTCACATGGTGTCTCTGATGGGAGGTGTGGGTTAATTGTAACGATTCCTGATCATTACCTTCACTTTTATTTTTCATGATTCTTGCTTTTGCTTTTACAATTAAAGTAATATGATATTCATCACAGAAAATGTATAATCATTTCCCTGCTTAGTCTTTATTTGAATAATGTGTCTGTAATGACATGAAAAGCCTTAGGATTCTGTATTGTGTGTTCGGGATTCTCTAATCATTATCTGCTAATTATATTTTGTTACGTTGTCTACGTCCGATAGAGCTTTTCGAGTCAGAGATAAGTCGTGAGTGATAAATTAATCTGAAATAATGGAGTAATGCTCACTGCCGACAAATGCCTTTACAAATAATCTCTTAGAGTGAAATTCATTACGACTAGGCACCTAAAATAAACTAGACTGAAATTCGCAGTATGTATGTCTGGAATTAATTGGCACGTACCAGTAAAATCGCTTTTTCTATTTTTGTAGTTTTTTTGCAGAAGCGCCTATAAACCTTATGTTATTAGTCTGTTTTCGATAGGCAAAAGTATGACAGAGTGTTTGTCAAACCCTGCCCGTTTGCCTTTGCGGCATACGTATTTATCATCTTGTACGTGTACTTAATAGTAACAACAACAATAATAATAATAATAATAATAATAATAATAATCGACTTTAATTACAGAGAGTAACACGTTTAGCAAACAAGTACTTATCTTCCATGTGGTCCTCTTTTCTTCCTCTTCCTGGTTAGAAACGAGTACTAATCAATGAGTATAAATTCTCTTGCTCAAGGAAACGACACTTGGCGATGGCGGGAATCGAACCGGCAACCTCTCGATCTCAAATCCGATGTTTTACCACTGCACCACAGCACTTTATTCCTGGACTTTCTGAATAACATGGGGTATATATTTGCCTCAAATCATCTTTTTCTTAATAGAAGTACAGGCAATGATCAGGATTCGTACGTGTACTTAATAGTAACAACAACAATAATAATAATAATAATAATAATAATAATAATAATAATAATCGACTTTAATTACAGAGAGTAACACGTTTAGCAAGTTAATTGTATCAATTCCTGATCTTTGTTTTACTTCTACTTCGATACAATTAACCCACAGCTCCCATCAGAGACACCAAATGGAAAGAAACACACACATTAAATCACTAGACCCTAATGGAAACATCAATATCGGAAAGGCCAAGAGGATAGTTACTTAAAGACCGGTGTGACCAAATGGCCAATTGGCTTTGCAAAACAAAATAATATAAGCGATACACACGCTCAAAGACAAACCATGACAAAACTAAACCGCGACAGAAGAACCGCCTTAGAATGATTTTGTTTTGGATAGTCCATTGGCCATTTTGTTGGAAAGTAATTTTCCTTTTGGCTTTTTCGGCTATTGATGTTACCATTAGTTAACAATTTAGAAAGTTATATGGTGGTACCAGAGCTTGAATTTGCAACAGACCGTGCTTTGTATGGTCTAAGTTTAGGAAACCAATATAACGTAGGAAACTTGTCTTGACCTTCTGTAAAATAGACATGAAGGCAGTGATCATGAATCGATACAATTAACCCACATCTCCCATTAGAGACACCAAATTAATAAAAACACAACCATGAAAGAACAAGACCCTAATGGAAAAAAGAAATGAAGGCAATGATCAGGAATATATAACTAGACCAGAATGGTAACATCAATAGCGGACAGGCAAAAGGACAGTTACTTCCCACAAAATGGCCAATTGGCAAGTCAAAAGAAAAAAAATACAAGCGGTAAACTCAAAGACAAAGCATGACAAAAATAACAGGGGCAGAAGAACCGCCTTGGAACGGTCAGTGGAACGAATTCCACTGGGGTCTTATATCGATTTTACGCGGCCGCAATCCTCGCCCTCACTTCCGTCGCGGTTTGGACAGAAACCGCACGAAACAAAACAAACTGACTCCGGTCGGCCATATGTGAACTAGCCCAATCGGCTATCCAAAACATGCAGTAACTAGAAACACACACATACAGACGAAGTATACGAAAAAACATTCCGCAATAGAAGAACCGTCTTGGAACGGTCAATGAAATTGTTTTCTACTGGGTGGCCTAAATCGATTTTTTCGCGGCCGCTATCCTCCACTTACTTCCGTCGCGATTTAGACAAATAATGTGTTCAGTCCGAACGAAGGCCTCCTTACTCATCAGTGCTATATTTCGTATCATAGGATCGGGAATAATGTTTAATTGCCAGTAATTATATGAACAACCCAGGATAGCAATACACGGTGTTTTTCAATCTCATGTATCAGGAGCGTTAGTATCAATATCAAGATCGATCTGCAACATATTTATAAAAATAAAAATCGTACATCTAACAGGCTTAAATGGCCGAAACTAGCTAGTCTGGCACAGAAAACATTTACACTTCATATTTGCCAGTTCTGTGGAGGATTCCTTGCTTCCAAAGGATAACCCTTTTATAGAACATAAACAATGCATTTATAGAAAACATTATAGGTATTTCTGTATTTTGAAAATAAGTGGGAATTAAAGAAATCCCCGAGCCGTACCGGAAGATACTAGGCAAACCTATTAACACCAATCCCTTCTTAATGAAAGCTTTTTTGATGTAACGATGTTTGTGATTAATTTCAAAACTGTGAATGGTCGACGAGCATACATAGTAAAACCTATATTTATATATTAGCATCATATAACAGTTACTGACAAGAACATCGTAAAGGCATTCGCTTCGATCTCCAGAATAGGTAATACTGAAATAGGTGATGAACTTAGAAATGCAAGCATTGATTGGCGTCCATGATTCAATAATTTATGGACAGTCACTTTAGCCTAGTATATTTTTAAATAGCGTAATTTACATTTATAATAGCTACGTTTTTGGTACCATGAGATACAGTTATACGTGTTCGACATTCCAGAACCGAGAAAATATTTTAGAAATATTACCCTCATGTTAAATGTTGCCATTAAAGCTCAATGGAAAAGGTGTCTCTAAGGATGTATTCCATTTTAATTCCGTTTCGCGTCGTTTAATAATTTTAAATCTAGCTGTAGAATTTATATCGTAGTATTTTTTCTACTGGTTGCAAAGAAATAGCATTTATAGAATGACCAATATTTTCTGGTTCTTATGGAGCACTGGGTTAATTTAAAACCATTTCGAAAATAGAGTTCTGCTTAAGCCGGCGCTAGAAGGCATGGCCGGTGTTGCACATTTCAGTACTGGCCATGAACAGTCTCAATGAATCCGAGTCTGTTGTTTTTTTGTTGTTTATTTTTTCTTTTTTTTTTTCGTTTATTTGGTGTATTCTTTGCTTCCAAAGGATCTAACTATCCAGAATGTATTTATGTTTGTGCTATTAATACACAAATTATTGTTGTCTTTGACTGAATATGCTACATAATATACTGTTCACAAAAAGTAGGGGATATTTTACTTTCAGGCTGAATACTGGGAAATAAATAAAACTTTACCTGGCCAAGATACATTTAATTCAGTGAACTATCAAATATCCATAAATTGAACCACACATTAATTCCAATGTTCGCGTCATTATGGAGCGACACGGCGACCAATCTTCTAAGTGGCAGCGTCATTTTTCACAAGCCCTCAATGACGTGTTGGACTGCCTCGATTGTCACAGCAGGCAATGAATCGTCATTGCATACTTCCAATTAGTCTACGAATCGTGAACTGAGGGATCTTTCGCCACTCTTCTTGAAGTGCTGTACCAAACTCACCAAGGGTCCTTGGAGGCGGATCGCGGCTTCGGACCCGTTTCCCGAGGATATCACATACGTATTCGATGTGAGGTACGTCTGGACTTATCCCAGACCATTGTATTGTCCGAATATTTTGCCGTTGAAGACACTCATTGCCCGATGAGCTTTAGCGTTATCGTCCTGAAAGATGAATCAGGACTGTGGCGTCGAGCAAATAAAAATCAAAAATGAGTTCCTTTAAGACCAATGAAAACATTCATAAGAAAGAAGATGGGTCATACTACGTAGTTTCGGCTAATAAAGCCTCATCAGTGACCCTGTAATGATCCGGCAAAGAAAGCCAGAGGAATCACGCTGCAATTTTGCGAATTTCGAATAGGCAGTCGACTCAAAGACTGATATAAATCAAAATGGGGTCCAAATAATTAAAAACCTGTCTAGAATATGAGTCTAAACCAATAATTTATTTCTGATTGCTCAGAATATTAACGCTGATCTCAAAGGACCAAAAGTAAAATATATCGTATCACGTGAGGAGCCAACACGTTATCACGATAGTACAGTCCTGTAACTCTGCCTTTCCACACATGTAAGTCTGTTTTTCCAGTCATGGTGATCCCACCCTATGCCATATCTGACCCTGCTCCATATCCATCATTAGCAGCTCTATCTGGCTCTGTATAAAGTTCACCAGTACGACGCCATAAACTTCTACGACTATTACAGAAATCCAAGTTAAACCGGGATTCGTCAATGAACATTAATGAGACCACTGATTAATGTTCCTGTGTACACCACGCAAAACGTGCTCTAGGGTGCCTAGATTTCAACGGCAGTACAACTTGCGGACGCCGTGCCGTAAGGTCACTCGAGTGAAGGCGATATCGGATCGTCTGTCTAAAGGCATTAAACCCTCTTCCTCGGCACAGGTATTGCTGAAGTTCTGTTGACGTTAGTCTCCGGTTGCGTAACGCTTGATTGACAACAAGGTAGTCATCGCATCCGTTAGTACTCTTCTGTAGTCCACTTTTCTGCAAATCCGCTACTGCTCCTGCCCTACGATAGCGTGCCCATGGTCGACTGACAACTGACTGTGACGTATTCATAAGATTTACCGTCTGCAACTGCATAATTCCGGTCTGGGTCATACCAAAGGTTCTCCAACGTCGATCTCCAGTTAGCCGAATCATGCTTCTAATAACGAATTTGTTTCTGAAACCGTTTCATACAATACTTCAGCAGTCGATACAGAAAGTTTTATCGAAATCTCGCATCAATAAACCGGTTTGTCGCTTATATTAATATTTGTGTGCTACCCAAGGTACAATTTATACCCCTGTGCTATGCCACTCGAGCATAATTATCATATTGCTCAACGATAGAATATACACAGATGATAGTCAATTGACATGGTATACCCGATATCTTGTCATCCCTAATGTTTAGGCTTATGCCCAAAGTGATGACGATGAACGTCAACTTTGTCTGACACAACCACCAAAACGATTTGCATGGAGGAATCCTAATTGACTTCTTAGGCTTAGAGACTCGAGGATTTTGAAGCATCCTAGCTCAACCATGAGTCATGACAGAAACATACAAAGTAAAGTAAAATGTTCTATCATACAAAAGCAAAGACTACAACACCAAACTATACAGGTAATTTTCTGGATCAGTCAAGCTTGTCTTGGCTAATTAGGTCTCAACTGTGCCCTCAAATATTGTCAGAATTATGTATTCTTCAAAGGTGGGGTTATATAATACATGTATCTCACACACTTCATTGAAGGGCATGGTGACATTTGTGTTTGCCACACATTCCCAAAACAAAATCTATTGTGAAGTTAAATGTTCTTTGAAAAAGAAATCATTTGTAAGCAATGACTACAATACGAAACTATGCATGAATTAAGTGAATCAAGGCGGCCCCCGCCCATAGGGGCTTGAAGAAATATATGGGCTGCATGATGCTTCCGCGCAGAGCTGAATCCGGCCCACACACTAGTACTGGTAAACCGCTTAGTGGATCTAAGCCTGTCCAGGAACCGCGGTGCGAGGCGGACCGTCCATGCTAATAAACCCTAATGGTTTCATTGGGCGACAGGGCTTGAGATGTCATTTCATCTCAATGTCGGGTAAAAGTCCCACAAAATTGGAAGCAACGTCTCCAAAATGACCTTTACAGTGTTGACGGGGACGTTAAACCTGAAACCAAACAAACAAAACAAAGTGAATCAAGAATCAGGGTTGTAATTTCAACAGTAATCTAACATCAAAAGAAAAGGATACCACCAGTTGGGTCATGAAACATCTTAGAATATTTCAGTACCACCGCAATACAACAACAGAGCGATGCAAAACTCATCCTTCATGCAGCAGTAGAGAGAGGCAAAGCTTCACCACAATGCAAGAACTAAGAAACGCAAATCTCAACCAACATGTAACAGCAAGGATAAGCGAAGCTCACAGCCATGCAGCAACAGAAAGCAGCAAAGCTCCGCCGCCGTTCAACAACAGACAGAAGCATACAACAACATGGAGAACCGACGCTCCACCTTCATGTAAGAACAGAGTGAATTAAAGCTCAACAGCACCGCAAAAAGAGACAGAAGCAAAGCTCGACCACCAGACAATAACAGAGAGAACCAAATGTCGACAGCCATGCAATTAACCTAAGCTTGACCACCATACAACAACAGAACAAAGCAAACCTCCATCTACACGCAGCAACAGACAGAAGCAAAGCGTTATCGTCATGCAACAACAGCGAAAGCAAAGCTCTGCCACCTTGCAACAACATACAGAAACAAAGTTCCACCGCAGTGTAACAGCTGGGAGAAGGAAATCTCCACAACAATAAAACAACAAACAGAAGCAAAGTCCACCGTCGTGCAACGAAAGACAGATGCAAAGCTTCACCACCAACAAGAAACAAAATCTACTGCCATGCAACAACAGACAGAAGAGAAGCTCTTCGTTTAATTCAGCAATAGAGAGACGAAAAGCTCAGCAGCCATACAATATCAGAGAAACACATAGCTCAACCCCAAGAGTAACAATGTTCCACAACAAAGAGACGCAAACCCCCACCACCATACATGAAAAGAGCAAACAAAAGTTCCACCACTATGTAATAGCAGGTGGAAACAAAGCTTTATCGCCAAACATCAATAGTATGAAGCAAACCTCACAGCCATACAACAACAGCGAAAAGCAAAGCTCCGCCGCCATGCAACACAAAAATAAACAAATATCTATGGCACTACAACAACATAGAGAATAGGGCTGAATAGGTACTCTATTATTAATCATTATAGGGCTAAATAAATTAAATTTGCCACACCCATTTTCGACTATCAACCATTAAAATAACTTGATATAATATGTTTGTTCAATTGCACAAACTAAATGAGAAACAATGTAAATCCTAATCAGATGTTGTTTTTTTTTCATCAAACATCGGATCTGGATCCTTACTGTTTACACAGTGAGGACAGGATAAGTGTTAATATGTTTATTTCAAAGTTTATTCTGACGAAGCAAACACCATAGAACGATAAAATGTGGAATGTTTAAGAATTCCTTTGCTAAACCAGGACATTTTGGAAAAATTATACCTTATAAGTGACCATATTAATTGTTTAAACCACGACAAAAGTAAGGGCGAGGATTGTGGCCATTTAATATCGATTTAAGCCCCCGAATGGAATGCTTTTACTGACATTTCCTATGCGTTTCTCTTGTCGCGGTTTATATTTGTTATAGTTCGTCTTTTAATGTATGTATTGCATATATATTTTTGTTTTGGGTAGCCAATTGGCAATTTTGTGGGAAAATAACTGTCATTTTGGCTTCCATTGTTTCCATTACGATCTGGTTGTTCCGTGTTCGTGTTTCTTTCCCAATGGTGTTTCTGATTGGAGTTTTGGGTTAATTGAATCGATTCTTCCCTAATATTTTACAGCGGAATTAATGTTTTCACAGAACTAGAACATATAATATACACTAGGAAGGGCAGGTAGTCCTTTTACAGTCGCCATCCTTTCTCTTAATTCGGGCTGTCTGCAACCGGGCCTATTCCAAAATTCTGGCAAGCAGCAGGCAGACTGCAGCCCAGCTACAATCATACCTTATATTCTTATCATCATAACGATAACGAGTCCGTGAATCGACGACCATCTACATCCCCTTATATAGAGGATCTTACATGAGTGATCATGTATTATTGAATTTATTAAACGAGTTGAAAAGGAATAAAATGCTCGACAAAGCCTCGCATTTTATTCCTTTTCTTCAACTCGTTATTCCCCTTTTCCTCAACGAGTTTAATAAATTCAATATTGCATGAGCACGAATCCAAGATTCTATTTATCATATGACATTTAAAGCGCATTTTATTCACGATTGTTTACAAAAATGTCAATGTTCCGCCATTAGTAAACACGACGTCGTTAAGGCGGTCGTACATGTAACGTTACGGAACGTAACTAGCTAATTTGCATATTCCAATAGTGGATTATCGAAAATATTACATGGCGTTATTACACTCTCAGACGCGACGTCATATGATAAAAAGAGAAAATTGGGGTTTACGGGAGTGTGTATTTTCTCCCTTATCTATGCTCAAAAACATAGAATGTGGGTACTCGTTAGAACCGCCTCATTGAAGCGGTTCCATCGGAGTCTAACTGTTGGTTTTCTTTTGCTTCAGCATTACAATGGTTTCTTGCTGTCGAGTCCTCACGGTTGTTTCATCTCTGTGGTTGTTTGACTTTTTGGGTTCTCAGAGATGTTGCACTGGTGAGTTAGGAGGCCTTTATGCGGACTGAACAAATTATTTGTCTAAATCCCGTCGGAAATAAGAGCGAGGATTGCGGTCGCATAAAATTGGTCTAAGCCTCCCCCCCCCCCACCCCCCATGGAATTCGTTCACTGACCGTTCCAAGGTGGTTCTTCTGCCGCGGTTAATTTTTGTTATGGTTTGTCGTTGAGTGTGTGTATCGCTTATACCTTTTTGATTTGGATAGCCACCTGGCCACTATGTGGGAAAGTGACTGTTCTTTTGGCTTTCCGCTATTGCTGTTTCCATTAGCTAGGGTCTAGTTATTTCATGTTTGTGTTTCTTTCCCATTGATGTCTCTGATTGGAGCTTTTTCCCTTTGATGTCTTTGGTGGGAGCTGTGGGTAATTGTATCGATTCCTGATCATTGCCTTCACTTCTATTTTACGAACACCCACAATCTATGTTGAAAGTAGAAATAAGAAAAATGTTATATATTTTTATCTTTGTCATTTCTGACACCATGTTCGACGTCATTATTTCACATGGACACGTTTTCCTCGTATTTTTCAAGAACATATTGTCAATTATTCTAAAAAGATATTTATCGGCTGAAAATTTTATATAGTGAATTCATTTTTGTGTTACCAGCATTGATTGCTGGTTCTATAAAAGGGACCGTAGATCTCAAAATCCCGACTGAAAATGTCTTCCCTAGGGTCATTGCATACAACATTATGTAGCAATATCTTTTCCCCTAATGGGTCTGTCAACGTTTCGTTTATTTAACCCACACTCTTATATGTAGTAACTAAACTCCGGAAGGATTAACTAAACTTAAAAGAAAATAGAATAAGTCTGCTTAAAGTCGCCTCAATTTTTAGCCTTGTCACAAAATACAATATGTGCGTCATCAAGTTCACGGTAAGAAAACATTAATTGCATATCTGCTATTTTAGTCAGACGGTCTGTCTTATTTAAACTGAAGCCTTAGGGTATTAGATGATAGACAATAGAATTGCTGGCCGGCAATTTCAGTTCATTTTCCTTACGGTAAGTTTGAAATTTATTTCTTTATCGCGTTTTAAATGCAAAAATTCTTATAAAAGATTGCTAATAAAATGTCACGAACAATGAATACAGTCACTTCACATCATTTAAACACGCCTATATAATTTTAACCCCCTTGAACCCCACTTCTATATAGTAAAACTGAGGTTTGCAGGGGGAACCTTATTTTTCTTATTTCTGCTCTAAAATATAGATTGTGGGTACTCGTTAGAACCGCCTCAATGAGGCGGTTCAAACGAGTACCCACAAATTGAGTCGGTTCATACGACTTCCCACAATCTATATTTTGAGCAGAAATAAGAAAAATATCAAAATTATTCATCTCAAAATTTTCATTTCTTCAGCGATACAGGTTGCAATGTATTTGTATAGGCGTGTTTTCGTAATGATGTCATCTAGTCATCACGTGAACAAGTCCGTGATATGAAGACCCCCCTAAACCCCACTTTAAATAGAGAAAACTGGGGTTTACGGGGGTATTCATTATTTTTCTTATTTCTACTCCAAGACATAGGTTGTTGGTACTCGTTAGAACCGCCTCAATGAGGCGGTTCTAACGAGCACAAACATTCTATGTTTTGAACATTTATAAGAAAAATATGATGGATTTTCATTAGAAAAGTGGCCATTTTGATTGTGAAAAATGCACTATGTCGTACGGGCGAGTTATCGTAATGGTAGACAAAAACAAAGAAAACCAAAGTACATCACACCATGTTCATCTGTAACCTAACTCATCATGATAACAATTCCGTGAAATGAACGCCTCTAAACCCCACTTTATATAGAGAAAACTGGGGTTTACAGGGGTATACATTCTGCTTCTGGACACAGGTTGTGGCTACTCAATAGAACCACCTCAATGAGGCGGTCCTAAGCAGTAACCAAAATCTATGTTTTGAACAGAAATAATAAAAAATATCACATTTTTTCGTCTTAAAATTTTCATTTTTTTTCGGCGGTAAAGTTTACACTGTATTTGTATAGGCGTGTTTTCGTAATGTAACGTGCAAGAAACATCAGAGGAAAGATCCTCATGACGGTCAGCTCATCACGATAACATGTCCGTGAAACGAAGGCCCCCCATAAACCCCACTTTATATAGAGAAAAGTGGGGTTTACGGGGGTATACATTATCTGCCTTATTTTTGCTCAAAAACATAGATTGTGGTTACTCGTTAGAACCGCCTCAATGAGGCGCTTTTAACGAGCACCCACAATCTATGTTGAAAGCAGAAATAGTAAAGATGTTATCATTTTTACCTAATATTTATCATTTTCTGACACCATGTTGGACGCCATTATTTCTTACGGACATGTTTTCCTAATGATATAAATACGCAGAGTTTTAACTGAGCGTCCCAAGACCGTCGTTCTTTTGTAGTGTCTTATTCCTTCATTGGCTTTGTGCCGTTGGTTCGTCTGATGTTTTTGTGTAAAGTAGAAGTAAAACAAAGATCAGGAATCGATACAATTAACTTACTCCACCCATCAAAGACACCAAAAGGAAAGAAACACAAATATTAAGCGACCAGACCATAATGGTTACCTAAACAAAGGAAGGTCATAAGGACAGTTACTTTCCCACAAAATGACCATATGGCCATCCAAAATAAAAAGACACACGTGATACACACAGTTAGTAACAAACAACAACATAAATAAACCGCCACAGAAGAACCGCCTTGGAACGGTTAGTGGAAAGAAGCCTCCTTTCGTCTGATGTTTTTGTGTAAGCCCCAATGTCTCTTACTTTCTTTAGGTGACTATATATGGTCGCACTCTTGGGTTGTGGTCTTTCCTGGGTGTGCTTTGCTTACTAGTTAACTCATTAACTATAAACATTACGATTACACATCCGTGCAGCATTTCTTTCACATGCCAAAACAGACGGAAGCAGAGTTCCAGCGCGATGCAACAACAGACAGAAGCAAGCTCCATAGCAATGAAATCCAAAACAGACAAACAGACGCAATGTCCTTCAGTCCTGCAACGACTCAACAGCATGAAATAACTGGAATGATCAAGCCAACAGTTGGACACCGATGGATCCTATCAAGCCAAGTTATCAGCTCTTTCTTTCTTTCTACTGATACTGCAATCGGTCACATCTGACCATTACTCACAGGTATACATTACATACACTCCAGGTTGCAGGGTTGAAAGCCTACACAATAATCATGTAATTACGGTAGGGGTCTTTAACCTGCACAGGAGATGACTCTTCCTGCACAGGGGGGGGGGGGGGGGGTCCAGTTAACGTCACAATACGAAGGACGGTGCACTTTTTGGCATTCATCCCTGCAAATGATGCCAATGGAGAATGTTCGGACACCGAAAAAAAACACCGCCTCTGTCATTACTGAACATATTTACTTGAAACTCGGACTGATTGTTCATTATGAAAAGGGGAACTCATACAAATAGGTAAGGTAACCCTCAAAATATTTTTGGCACAGTTATGCCCCTTTTCGACTTAGAACTTTTGCAGCCGAGCTTTGGCACCCGCATGCGGTTCTCTTGTTTTTTGTTTTTGTTTTTCATATTTCTGCTCAAACAGAGATTGCGGGTACTCGTTAGAACCGCCTTGACGAGGCGGTTCTAACGAGTAACCATAATCTATGTGTTTGTGCAGAAATATGAAAAATAATGTTTACACCCGTAAACCCCTATTTTACTAATATATTAAGGCGGGGTTCAAAATTATATAGGCGTGTTTTCGTGATTGTAACGAAAACAGACTATAAAGATTGCATTTTAGACGAAAGAAAAACACGGGTGTCTATAGGTAAGCAGTCAGGAGAGACAACTCTTGCAAAACATTTTTCCGCTCGATCCGAGTAGCAAAGTCTGTACACTAAGAGCAAAACCTTTGTTGAAAATTAAATATGAGAACGTGAACCAAGGCATCAGGGGACAGTTTCGCATTTGAGGGTGGACGTTTTTTTTAAAATATTATAGTAGGAGGGTCAATAATGGCATGGTTGCTCATAGAAATTGTGATATGTGGATATTTTTTGCCAACGTGGGCTTATTTGCTGAGTATCTGTACTTTTATGAAATGGAATACGAAACTAACATCCTAGCTGTCTGGATGCTGTGCAAGTTCAAGGTGTAGCGGCATATCTGAATTCACGAAGGTAGCTTTGGCACTAAAAAGTGGCTGTTTTTCAAAGAGGATTCCTGAAAAAGTTTACTGGTTATGGTATACTTTTCTGTCTATTTCTTTTCATGTGACTGAGTGTACATGACATTTGAACACATGCCAAGTACTGGTGTACTGGGAGTAAATTCACAGGATCTGTCAAAGTGAGGTGGAGTCATGCATTTTTGTATGTAAAAAATAGATGGTGGGGTAAGTGAAATGATGCTGCTGTCAGCCTATGCACACAGAGAAGTGTTTCTTTGGTATTCTGTTTTGATCTCATGCATGTGTGGATCATTTTGAAACCAAAACAGAAGTTATCGCTTTCTCCAGGAGTTGTCGATAACGATTCAAAAACTTTGTGTGGCGCGGACAAAAAAGTGCTGCGATTAACTGTCCCCTGATGCCTTAATCTGCGCATTGCGATGACAAACCCGCGTGACATAATGTATTCTGTCTTATCTCTTAAATGGTTTCTTTTCGGATGAAAATGTGTGATTGTTTTCTTATTTATGGTTCAAACATAGATTGTGAACCGAGTACCAACATAGCTGTAGATAACAATTGTGACCCGTCAGCGATAAAGGGACCTATTGGTATCAGGAAATAGTACATTATTTCACATCTCCAAAATGGCTACTTTTTATGAAAATCCCTGATATTTTCTTAGACTGAATTCATATTGCTATTTGTAATCCAACCACATCTAATTTGAATACAGAATAAATACATATTTTGTTCTTGTTGGTTAACTTAATTTTTTTCTTTTGAAATATCTTGAAACTGTATGTTGGATGTACTCATGGGATTCGCCTCACTGAAGCGATTCTCATATGTCCAAACAACCCCCATTTACTAGATTGTTAAAACTGTATCTCTATTTCACAACGTCTCTTCAGCTTATCTTGTGTTATGATGAACAGCCAGATGCTCGAACAGCGCTTGTCTGGATCAAATTTGAAACAACGTTCAACAAAACATACAATAAGATTTGTGCGACCAGCGAAGACTCAGATCAGCCTGCGCATCCGCGCAGTCTGATCAGAGTCTTCATCGTGCACTCTAAGGGTTTTGTTTGTTTGATTTGAGGTTTAACGTCCCCGTCAACACTGTAAAGGTCATTTTCGAGACGTTGCTTCCAATTTAGTGGAACTTTTACCCGACATTGAGATGAAATGACATCTCAAGCCCTGTCGCCCAATGTAACCAAAAGGGTTTATAAGCATGGACGGTCCACCTCGCACCGCGGTTCCTGGACAGGCTTAGATCCTCTAAGCGGTTTACCAGTACTAGTATGCGGGCCGGATTCAGCTCTGCGTGGAAGCATCATGCAGCCCATATATTTCTTCATGCCCCTATGGGCGGGGGCGACCACTCTAAGGGTAGCTAAGGGCCCAATGCTCCTTCATGCAGCAAGAGAAGTCTCTGATTATACTATCTGGATGCGCAGGCTGATCTTATTCTTCTCTGGGCCAACATGTAAGTTGTAGGAAATACTGTGCCCGGGCTCATTTTCAAGCTCACGTACTGAATATATTTTGCATGTGTTCCCACTCCTCACATTACGCTAACACGCCTATACAAATGCATTGCCACCTTTATCGCCGAAAAAACGAAAATTTTATGAGGAAAAAATCTGATATTTTTCTTATTTCTGCTCAAAATATAGATTATGGGCACTCGTTAGAACCGCCTCATCGAGGCGGTTCTAACGAGTACCCACAATCTATATTTTAGAGCAGAAATAAGAAAAATAAGGTATACCCCCGGAAACCCCAGTTTTACTATATAAAAGTGGGGTTCAAGGGGGTCAAAATTATATGGGCGTGTTTACGTGATGAGACGTGCGACCACAACTGTGTACCCGATAATTTCCACTCAGCAAAATGTTACAATTGTCATTGGCTGTTATCGGCGACACTGATAATGACACCACGATTGTCCGTTCAGACAGGAAATTAAAGAGGTCTTAGAAATACTACCATTCTATGGTTTTATGATTAGCCACTATTCATTAAATTGACATCAACTGACGCACATAGAAACATTAGTTCAAAAATGAAGCAGTTTTACAGAAAGCCATGGCAACATCTTTATTATTAAGTAGGGGTTAGCCACTACGGTAACTTTAACAAAAGTAGTTTAAAAGATCAAAATAGAAGTGGAGGCAATGGTCAGGAATCGGTACAATTAACTCACATCTCCCATCAGAGACTAGATCCTGATGGAAACATCAATAGCGGAAAGGCAAAAGGACATTTGTCATTTCTGCTCTAAAATACTGATTGTGGGTACCCGTTAAAACTGCTTCTAACGAGTACCGACACTGATCTAAAATATAGATTGTGTATACACCTTATAACCGTCTCGATTAGTACCCAAAATGTATATTTTAGAGAGCCGAAATAAGATAAATATCTCATTTTTCATCATCAAATTTTCGTGTGTTTTTTTTTGTGTTTTTTTTTGTGTGTGTGTTTTTTTTTTGTGGGGTGAGGGTGGGGGTGGGGGTTTCACCGTTAAATGTACAACATACTAGTATAGGTGTGTTTTTGTAGCGATATTTATTTTCTTACTTTTGCTTCCAAAACAGCTTGAGTGTGCTCGTAGAACAGTCTCGATGGGCGGTTCTGTCGATAAACCACAATTTATGTTTTGTGGTCATTAGGATAACACAAGCATGTGATATATAGAGAATACCAGATTCGTGTTATTTGATATCAAGTTTATCAGGCAAGTCTTCGAGAACGCTTGTAGAATCGCGAGGCTTGCGGGGGTGGGGGGGGTGGGGGGGGGGGGGGGGGGTTCTACATGCGTTCTCGAAGCCGAGCCCGATAAACTTGATATCAAATGACACGTTGGTTGGTTGGTTGATTTGAGGTTTAACGTCCCCGTCAACACTGTAAAGGTCATTTTGGCGACGTTGTTTCCAATTTTGTGGGACTTTTACCCGACATTGAGATGCAACGACATCTCAAGCCCTGTCACCCAATGAAACCAATAGGGTTTATTAGCATGGACGGTCCGCCTTACACCGCGGTTCCTGGACAGGCTTAGATCCTCTAAGCGGTTTACCAGTACTAGTGTGCGGGCCGGATTCAGCTCTGCATGGAAGCATCATGCAGCCCATATATTTCTTCAAGCCCCTATGGGCGGGGGCCGTATTTCAAATGACACGAATCTGGTATTCTATTTATCAGTTAATCCACTTGTACACTTCTACAGTTTTGCTATTTTGCAAGTAGTCGTGTTCATAGAAGTGCTATATCACGTTGATCTGATAAAGCTCACTTGTGCTGCATATCTTTATCAGGTCAGTATGTTACAATGCAATTGATATAGGGGATAACTGATAAAATGCATTCTTGCATACCTCCAAGATGGTATTTTTCCGGATGAAAATTTGTGATATTTTTCTTATTTATACTCCTGACATAGGTTGTGGTGCTGGATAGAACCACCTCACTGAGGCGGTTCTAACGAGTACCCACAACCTATTTCTTGGAGCAGAAATAAGAAAAATAACGTATACCCCTGTAAAATCCCGTTTTTTCTACATATAGTGGAGTTTACATCACGAGAACACGGCTATATTATGTTGACCCCTTCAAAATAGATGTGAAGAGAATTATCAGAATCGATACAATTAATCCACACCTCCCACCAGAGACACCAAAGGGAAAGAAGCACAAACATGAAACAAACTAGACTCTAATGGAAATATCAATAGCGGAAAGCCAAAAGGACAGTTACTTTCCCGGGCAATCCATAAGTTAAAAAATACAAGCGATACACACACTCAAAGACAAGACTATACTAACAATAAGCCGCGGTTCGCCTCGGAACGATCAGTGAAACGCGTTCAACGAGGTGGGGGTGTTTTAAATAGATTTTACGCCGCTTTTACTTCTGTCGCGAATTAGACAAATAAGTTGTTCAGTCCGCATGAAGGCCTTGCTCATCAGTGCAAAAACTCCCAGAACACATACTAAAAAAAAACACAGAGATGAAACAACGATTAGGACTCGACAGCAACAAACAACTGAAATAAACCTTACTTTTATATTCGTGTTCGTATATTATTGAATTAATTAAACGAGTTGAGGAAAAGGGATAAAAAGCGAGGCTTTGCCGAGCATTTTATCCCTTTTCCTCAACGTGTTTAATAATTTTAATAATAATATATGAGCACGAATGCAAGATTCTATTTATCATATGACATTTAAAACGCATTTTATTCACGATTGTTTACAAAAATGTCAATATTCCGTCGTAAGTGAACGCGACGTCTTTAAGGACGTCATTCATGTAACGTTACGGGACGTATCTAGCTAATTTGCATATCTAATCCACTAGTGGATTATCGAAAATATTACACGGCGTTATTACACTCTCAGACGCGACGTCATATGATAAAAAAGTAAAATACACGTGAAGGCAATGATCAAGAATCGATACAATTAACCCACAGCTCCCATCAGAGACTACAAAGGGAAAGAAGCACAAACATAAAACACTAGACCATAATGGAAAAATTAATACCGGAAAGCAAAATGGACAGTTACTTTCCCACAAATTGTCCAATTGGCTAACCCAAACAAAAAATATTAGCCATTCACACACTCACAGACAATCCATAACAAAAATAAACCGCGACAGAAGAACCGCCTTCGAACGGTCAGTGAAACGAATTCCACTGTTGGGCGTGGGGGGGGGGGCTTAAATCGAGTTCATGTGTCCACAATCCTCGCCCTTATTTCCGTCGCGATTTAAACAAATAATTTGTTCAGTCCGCATGAAGGCTTCCTAACTCATCCGTGCAACATCTCCGTGAACACAAAAATCAAACACCCATAGAGATGAAACAACGGTGAGGACTCGACAGCAAGAAACCACTGAAATGCTGGAGCAAAAGAAGACCAACAGTTAGACTCCAATGGACCCGACCAGAGACAGAACATCAGGCACCAACCAACATTACATGAAATTCGATACTCTCTTAATCTCCGTAAGCATTTACGCTGGAAACGACATGATCCACCGGCGTGTTATTAAAGAGGGAAGCAAAGTTGTATACCGTGATTGGTTTAACTACCATGCATACAGTCTGTCGTATAACATTTATGTTGTACCCTATCTTTTTATAATGAAGAATGGTTTTACCAAATTGGGTGCTGAAGTCATTGCATTTATATATTTTGTGAATGTATATACTAAGTCACCATAAAATTTGGGTTCCGATAGACCTTGTTGCAGAAGAGATTTAAGTCCGACATTGAATTTTGAAATTAAATCGGAAAGACGTCAATAAAATTTTGAAAAGGCTTTGCGTAATTTAGTGGGTTTACATGAGTATACATTTTTTTTCTTATTTTTGCTCAAAAACATTGACTGCGGGTTTTCGCTGGAACCGCCTCACCAAGGCAACTCTACCGACTTCACACAATTAATGCTTTGAGCAAAAATATGAAATATCAAGATTTTTATCTGAAATGTCATTTTTGGGTGGTACAATTTTACCAATATATTTGAAACGGCATGTTTTTCGTAATGAGGGGGTGTTTATTACACGGACGTATCAACATTGTGTAAAATAAGAAAACTAATGTATAATCATGTAAACCATTTTTATCTATAATGTTATTCATTTCAAATATTTGTAATTTTATGTGTTACATTTTCCTAAGCATGTACAAGGTTTTGTAACTGGCCGCATTTAATACACAGGTTAGGAGTTCTGCTAGAAGCTTATACTTGAACGTATGTTTCAGATATATGACACGATGAGCTATTCCCTAAATTGTCTCTTTACTCAAAGGAAAAAACATCGTTTTGGTGTTACTCATGGGAAATCACAACGCGAATCATACAGACAACAAAATCATGTTTCAGAAAAAAGTTATAAATGATTAAGTTGTAACTGTCTCCGCTGTCTTGTGTGTTACGTTTAAAATTCACAACACTTTGTCTGGTTAATAAAGCTGCTAGACAAAATGTGTCTCTTTCTTCATACCGTTGTAGTGATTTAGAAAATATTCCATAGAGCTGTTTCATATTCTTGTAACAGAACCTATATAATGGTAAAAAACTATTCTTTTATACATTGTCGACACGGCTTTCAGGTCATTGCTTCTTCGGGATAGGCATGCCATTGCTTCCAAATGATAAGAAAACATATTAAACAAAGATATATTTTTCTTTAAATTTTCATAATTTTACGAAAAACTGATCACATACAATGAGGAAAGATGTTCATATTGATATTCAACACCTGTAGTGATACACTCATAAGAACTGACGCAGTGTGTTAAATAGAACATTTGACATCGTTTCGATCTGAAACGACAACGGCCATCTCAAGATACCAAAAAATGGACAAAATACCTAATAATTAGCAAGCTGCATTGACCAACAACTAGCAAACCTAACTCCAAAACTCTTGCTTATTTGCGTTTTTGCACCTTCGTGTTCGTGCCAATGCAATAGAAAGGGCAAGCACAATGTCGATTATGTCCACGTAAAATCGGTTTAAGCCCCCGGTAGATTTCGTTTCACTGACCGTTCCAATGTGTTTTTTCTGTCGCGATTTATTTTGTTATGGTTTGTCTTTGCGTGTGTGTGTCGATTATATTCGTTTGTTTTGGATAGCCAATAAGCCATTTTGTGGGAAAGTAACTGTCCTTTTAGCTTCCCGATATTGATGTTTCCATGGGGTCAAGTTGTTCCATGTTTGTGTTTCTTTCCCTTTGGTGTCTCTGATGTATCAATTCCTGATCATTGCCTTCACTTCTGCTTTGGAACTAAAATTAGTGGACAACAAAATGCAAATCAAAGTGTTAACAACTTTAATACAATTCAAAAAGATCACGAAATGCCATAAATAGACGTGGTACAATGTAAGTGTTTTGAAGCAGACAGCATAATAATGTGACTCGGAGTCTAACTGTTGCTTTTCTTCTGCCCCAGTAGTTCTGTTGTTGTATGCTGTCGAGTCCTCAACCTTGTTTATTCTCTGTAGTTTTTATATTTGTATGTTCTGGGAAACGTTACACTGATGAGTTAGGAAGCTTTTATGCGGACTAAACAAAATTAGTGTATACCGCGACAGAGGTAAGGGCGAGGATTATGACCATGTATAATCGATTTAAGCCCCCCAGTGGAATTCTTACCACTGACCGTTCCAAGGCGGTTCTTCCGTGGCGGTTTATTTATGTTGTTGTTTGTTACTTCCTGTGTGTATCACTTGTGTCTTTTTATTTTGGCTGGCCATTTTGTCCATTTTGTGGGAAAGTAACTGTCCTTATGGCCTTCCTTTGTTTAGGTTTCCATTATGGTCTGGTTGCTTCATGTTTGTGTTTCTTTCCCTTTTGGTGTCTTTGATGGGTGGAGTAAGTTAATTGTATCGATTCCTGATCTTTGTTTTACTTCTACTTTAATACAAATAAAAAAATCACTAAATGCCATAAAGAATGTCGTACAATATAAGTGTTATGAAGCAGACAGCATAACATTGTGACTTGAGATGGTTTCATTCTTTGATTGTGACCATTCTTGAGTGACAGTTTCTTACTAATTCACTATTTAAAAAATGCAACGCCATGTGAAACTTGTTAAAGCATTAGAGAATAGTATAAGCAGATAAGCATGCGCATTTGCGTTATCGGATTATTGTAGTATCACAATTGAACTCACGTGTCACTCGCTCAATTATATACGGACATGACACATTACGAGAACACGCCTATATAATTTTGACCCCCTCATACCCCACTTTATATAGTAAAACTGGGGTTTAAGGGGGTATAAATTATTTTTATTTCTGCTCAGAAACATAGATTGTGGGTACTCGGTTCTATCAAGTCCCCGCAATCAATGTTTTGAGCAGAAATAAGAAAAATATCGCAATTTTTTCATCTTAAAATTTCTTTTTTTTTTTTTTTTTCAAAAAAAAAAAAAAAAATGACAATGTATTTGTATAGGCGTGTTTTCGTAATGGTTTATCTAACGTTCTCATAGCTGTCGTCAACATTCATCATTATCAACATCATCAACGGATTTTTGATTAACGTGCAGGTACAGGGGCAACGTCTACATAAGTGGGCCCCTTTCCAGGTAGCTGGCTGGCTGGCTGCACGCATGGCAGATCTTACACCAGATCTCCAGGTTTGTCTATCATGAGGATCGATAGCAGAGAGCTTCCATTCTCGGCAATCTCTCTTTCTGTTAGCTGCTTCCAGGTCATCTTGGGCCCCCGCTTTCCGCCTACCTGTATGTCACAGGCAGTCTTGATAGCACCGTTGGAGCGTTCCACATGTCCATTCCAACATTGTATTACTTATTTATTGTAACTTCTAAATAAGAAACTTTGCAATGGATTTTGTTGAAACTGAATTCAGCCAGCAATAAAAAGATTGCACGTCTACAAGATTATTCTCGTAGTCAGGAAATTAAGGAAACCTTACAAAGTTTAACCATTTACTGCCAATCCGATTTTCCAAATCAGTAAGCTTTGGATATTTGTTTTTAATTCACGCGGCTTTCCTGCCGCATGCTATAATGATGGAAATACAAGTGCAAGCAATGACCAGAAATCGATGCAATTGGCCTCACACCTACCATCCGAGACACCAAAGGGAAAGGGAAATAAACACCAACATAAAACACTTTCAACATTCACAATATTTGCATTATTTGCTGGCTCCCAGCTTGCACATTGTCAGTATTGGAAAAACAGGTAACCAGACCCCCTGACCTGTCGTATTACCTGTTTTTCCAACACTGATAACCTTCAGACTAGGAACAAGCAGATAATGCAAATAAGGTGAATAAAGTAAACGTCACAAGCGGAAAGCCAAAAGGACAGACTTTTCTGTTTTCTACAAAATGAACAAACGGCCATTACTAGCAATGCATACTTGCAAAAACGAACTATAACAACAAGAAACCAAAGCAGTAATAATGCTCTGGAAGATCAGAACAACGGCCCCCGCTCTTAGGGGCTTGAAGAAATATATAGGCTGAATGATGCTTCCACGCAGAGTTGAATCTGGCCCGCACACTAGTACTGGTAAACCGCTTAGATGATCTAAGCCTGTCCAGGAACCGCGGTGAGAGGCGGACCGTCCATGCTAATAAACCCTATTGGTTTCATTGGGCGACAGGGCTTGAGATGTCATTTCATCGCAATGTCGGGTAAAAGTCCTACAAAATTTGAAGCGACGTCTCCAAAATGACCTTTACAGTGTTGACGGGGACGTTAAACTTCAAATCAAACAATAGATCAGAACAAACTTTTTAACGGAGTTTTGGGGTTTTGGGGAGGGGGGGGGGGGGGGTGCTTAAATCGGTTTTTGTGGTTTGTGGTTTAGACAAATACTTTGTTTAGTCCCCATGATTTGTTTGTTTGATTTGAGGTTTAACGTCCCCGTCAACAATGTAAAGGTCATTTTGGAGATGTCGCTTCCAATTTTGTGGGACTTTTACCCGACATTGAGAAGAAATGACTCCTCAAACCCTGTCGCCCAATGAAACCAACAGGGTTTATAAGCATGGACGGTCCGATCGCACCGCTTTGCCTGGGCAACCAATCTGAAATTATTGAGGCATTTAGTTCTACTTCTAGATATTTAGATGATTTACTAAATATTGACAATACTTACTTTGATGGTTTGATCAGTCAGATTTATCCCCTAGAACTTCAGTTAAACAAGGCAAATTCCTCTGATACCGAGGCCCCCTTTTTGATTTACATTTATCTATTGTAGATGGATTTGTTTCTTGCAAAATTTATGATAAACGTGATGATTTAGATTTCGATATTGTATTTTTTCCTTTTTTTGGGCGGTGATGTTCCTCGTGCGACATCGTACGGGGTTTATATTTCGCAGTTAATTTCGCAGTTAATTCGATTCGCTAGAGTGTCTAGTCATGTATCCGACTTCAACACTCGTAATAAATTATTAACCGCTAAACTTCTTAATCAGGGGTATCAGTATCATATTCTACGTAAAGCCTTTTCTATGTTTTATAGACGTAATTCTGATTTGGTTTCAAAATTCAATGTTGGACTAAAACACTTCTGCAACAAAGCCTATCGAAACCCGAATTCTATGGTGACTTAGTATATAAATTTAGAACAATACATGCCTGTAATGACTTTAGCACCCAATTTCGTAAAATCGG
Source organism: Lucinisca nassula (assembly GCA_963580285.1). Classification (NCBI taxonomy): domain Eukaryota; kingdom Metazoa; phylum Mollusca; class Bivalvia; order Lucinida; family Lucinidae; genus Lucinisca; species Lucinisca nassula. Next base: position 2,519,688 of record OY757023.1, on the reverse strand, counting down.
TCGTCGATATATAAAGATTGGGCACAACATAAATGTTATAAAACAGACTGCATGCATGGTAGTTAAAAACCCAATCACGGTTGGCAACTTTGCTCCCCTCTTTGATTGCACACCGGTGGGTCGGGCCTAAGATTATATGACGGTTCAAGCGTAAAAAAAAATAAATATAATTTTATTTTATTTTAGTATTCTTTATGTTGGTTGGCGTCTGATGCTCCGTCTTTGGTCGGGCCCCTCTGAGTCTAACTGTTGGTTTTCTTTTGCTCCAGCAATTCTGTTGTTGTATGCTGTCGAGTCCTCAACCTTGTTTCATCTCTGTAGTTTTTTTATTTGTATGTTCTCGGAGATGTTACACTGATGAGTTAGTAAAGTAGAAGTAAAACAAAGATCAGGAATC